>CM068368.1:143706753-145003753 GCA_034769895.1 Magicicada septendecula
AACATCTCACTCCCCTTTAAAAATTATTTAATTATTGTGCAACTACGTATACTTGACGCAACAAGAAAAAAAATCCTGCGACCTGGCAGGTGTAATACACTTTATAGTTGCGTTGAGTACATGGTAATGTATTTGTGTATTTGTGTATAATACTTGTAACGTTGAAATATATATATATATATATGTATACTATATATAAAATTATGATACTTATATATTATTGAAACACTGAAATATTCACAAAATAATAAAATACATCCTTGTAAAAAGTTTTATTATTATCAATAATATATAAAGAAATGAGCCGCCTTTATGTATAAGTGTATATGTATATACAGAGTTGTTTATTTCCGGTGGTTTGTGAAACATACTTCATACTATCTAAAACGCGTCGCATAGACACTATCGAAATACTCACCTAATTTGCGCTTAAGTTATATTTCAATTATACCATAAATTACACTGTAAGTTAAGCACTGTTTAGCACGTGCACGCTGAATACATTCTCTATTCTCTACATCTCACTTAAATGTTAATATTACTATGCAACTTGTACGTGGAATGCCTGACGAATCCATTTGTACATCAAATTGTCCCACACTGATGGAAATTTGAACACTAGTGTGCGCGCGCGCGATTAACCAGCTTATGAAATATTTTATTTTATTGTTCACTTACGTTTCATCTGAAAAGAATTGCAATTTTGTTTTGAGTGGTCCTTAATAAAAACTATCGGTTAAATTTTCACTACTCACGTGAACATGAAATACCAAAACTGCCGTGATACATCCATCAAGCCAGACGTTAGTGCTCAATCAGGTTGTAATGTCATTTCTTATTTTTTTCGCGGTGATAATTGGAGGTGAGTGGGTGTTCGTCGGAGATACTTCTCGTTGGCGACTGCTAGACTGTAGTAGGTTTTTAATGATTTAGTATTTAATTTACTAATTAATTAATTATTAATTTGAATTATATTTGATAATCTTTCTGTAGGTGGGGGCCTGTGGTTTTGCCCATGAGAAGCGAGAATTTAGTGTTCGATACCGCATACAGGTAATATCCTGTCATTGCTATCCCAGCCAAGCAAAACGTTCACCTGAGTTGGGTTGGAGCTGATTATGCCAGATTAAGAACGTATGCCTCACGAACGGGAGGCCTACCAGGGTTATCATTCCTGGCGAGTAGCTGCATGAAGTGCGCTGAACCTTAGAAACGGGTGTAAAAGGAAGCCAGAAGTGAGGCACGTGTCTGGTCAATAGCGTCACGAGTTGCTGTGAGTCGGGTTTTCTTATTTGGACAGTAACCTCTCCGGTTGTCTGTTCTATGGGCGCGAGTGGAGAACACAGCCCAATATTACTGTAGAATTTTTAGTCTCATGACCATTTAGTTTTGACGAACTTTTGCATTTTGCATGTCATAAGTTGTATTGTACGTATTAATCTTCAAGAGACGTTATACTAAGACAAGTGTAGAAGCTAAAGTATATGAAACATTCGTCGAGCTATGACATTGCTTACCTCAACTATTTACACTAAAACCAATCTTGGTATTAAATTGCTTTTATCACTTAGAATAATTACATTTGATGTCATCATTAGAATAGAGAGTAATGTTCTGTCTCTCAATAAATGACCGATACATTTGTTATAATACCATTATTATATACCCGCTGATAACTTATGTATTATTGTCACATGCGTTTATCTACAGTGAGTTAGTGTTTTCTAATCAGTTACAGTTTCCAGAGCTGATTCAATGTGACAATGCTGTGCTACTTTTCAATCTTTTTCGTTGTGCTACATAATTTTATTCTATGCCATAAATTAGGCGCGTCGTTGACGGTCCGGCCAGAAGGTAAACACTCAATTGCTATAATGTCAGTTTTTTCAAGTAGCCATTTTCTACTTTAGAACGACATTCTACTCTAATACAGTTTTCTGACTGTTTACTAAACAGGTGACGAAATTTTGTTTACCAGATTTTCGAAGTTTTATTTCGGGTTACATGAAAATGTTACATTATGACACCTAATGTCTCGGCCGACTGTGCCTGGTAGTAATATTACCTCTTCCTTGAAAAGTTTTATTTATTATAATTTTATTTTAATTTTTTCATTGAAACAAAATTACAAATTTACTGCACTCAAATAATTTAGATTTAATTTTGAAACTGAATGTAGACTACCTAATAAATTGTATAAAATAAACGATTAGAGGGTTAGAATTGTGGGGTTTAGATTAAAAATATCTTCGTCTGTATTTTGTATATTAAGTTTTCCAGCGTACTCTTTACTAAGTATTCATGATTTCTCTGCTTGTGGCCAAATCTCTGAAAAACCCAATAGTTTACTGCATGATGAAATAAACTTTTTGTAACCAAGTCTTATGCCCATACTGCAAGCTGGTTCGTAAACCATAATTCTTGTATCTTCCGTCATGTAATATTTTAGGCTTTGTTGTATCCTTCAACATATTAACAATACGCGTCTAGTAAAGTCGAGACCAGTGACTCGTGAGATGACACTGCGACTAGTCGAATAGCAAAGCAGATAACGTTTACACCACTTGCAGGGGCGGCTCGTTCTTAAATCCAGTTTAAATCATATCACTAAACAATCCATTATCACCGCTCGTGGAAATTCATTATTTATTTATTTAATACTTGGGACAAGAAAATGTTTTCGTGTTAGGTAATAGCAGAAATGTTTTCGGAACAGCACCACGGCGGTCTTCCAATCGCGCCCATTTCTCCATCCAGCACTCTGTCCAACGTTGAATGAACTTGTAAGCTTATAGGCGGTATTTCCACTGGCAATTGGCGCGTCTCCTATCGCGCCGTTGAGGAAAAAGTGACGTGATTCACTCCGTACAACTAATCGCAGGCTATTGATAGTGTGAGATTTGCTCTTTTGGGTGTTTAGACTTTCTCTGGTGTGATTAATTCAGTGCAGGCATTTGTTTAGTGTTTAAGTTTTGAGTGTGTGTACTTATTTAATAGCTTCACGAATAATTCAGGCAAATATTGTATTGTCGAATTATTAGGTTTTGTTTTATCATTATACCCCAGTGTCTGGAGGGAAGAAACAGAAAAGGAGATACAAGCTTCTGCATTTGTGGCAATCGAAAGTGACTAGACAACCGATGTGACAAGCCACTGCATATAATATTAGTTTTTAGATACGTGTTTAAGGGATCGTTATACGAAAGGTTTTGCGGATTTCTCCGTCCTGAAGGCAAATATGCAGAAACCTTAGCAAAGTGTATGATGGACAACATAAATTTTCTTCTGCACACATCACAGGAAACGTTAATAGCTGATACTTATGTGGCGTTAATGTTAAGTGTGGTTCTGTTAGAGGTGTACAGGCAAATATTATAGAAGTGTATCCGCTCGCATAATTTGTACACTGTTACACTCCTTATCAAATAATTTGTTATTAGAGAAAGCAAAAAGTGTAAACAACAAAGTTAGAGTTCTTTCTCAAATCTGTCTGCCATTACAGCACTTTTGAAATTCTACGAACGAACGTCTTGGAGGAAGTAATGTAAGCCAGGTTACCCAGAGTTTCTATAACAAAATGGAATTACTACATTCGTACAATCAACTTTGTGTACGGAAACCGATATAAGTTGGAATAATGTTTAGAAATATTTAAGAAAAGTGTACAAACAAACTCTCAGTTAATGAAGGAATTCATTAACAAAACAGTCATTGACATTAACAGTCAGAAGGACGCTTCTGAAACAAAATTTCATGTTCTGGCTAACTTTTTTCCATAAAATTCTATATCACGTGAACATAATGTACCAGTAATTACAGAGTAGGAACAAAGGCAGTGTAATGTGGCAAAGTGACATCAGAATTTTTGAAAATGTGATGCAGAAAGGGAGGGGGAAAATAAATAAAATAGAAACACAAATAAAGGATTCCTTGAGCAACCAAGAAAAGGGAACAATAATGTTGGACGCACCACTAGAAAAGGGGATGCATAAGAAGTATGTGGCATCATTATAACTCAAGTAAAATATAGATTTACTTACATCGGGTCACCTGGTGGCAGCTTCGTTGATGTCCAATGACGACTTATTTCCACTTTTTTCTATAAACTTTCAGGAAGAAAAATTCAAGCGAGTTATTCAGCATTACTCTTTCTTACAAGAAAACAAAGTTCGGAGTGAACTGAAACAATTATATTATATTATACTAAAAGCACAATATTTATGAAAGGAAACAATCTTACGTCAGTTTTCAAAGAAGTATTGAAACTTATAAAAATTATCATAACTATCCCTTTGATAACTGCCAAACCTTAGAGCTGCTTTTTGATTCTGAAAAGACTAAAAACGTTCTTGAGAAATACAATTAAAAACGAGAGACTGAATGCTCTTGCGATGCTATCTATCAACAAGGCTCTTGTTAAAGAAATGAAGGACTTTGATGATAGAGTCGTAGAAAAATTCATTAATTTATAGGGAAGGCGAATGGACTTTGTCTACAAATAAATGATCTGTTTAGAGTGTAGCTATCATAAAAATATTATAGTGTAAATATAGTGTATTAATATTTTTGTGGACACTTTCGACTCTAAAACGACAGTGAACAGACTAAGAATATGTCTAGTTATGTGTATTAATAAATTCGCGGACCATCTACAGCAGTTCACAATGTTTGAGGTGAGTTAAAATTTGTATAAAGCCGCGCCCTCCAGCGTCTTAAGTCATGAGCCGCGACTGACCACAAGCTAAACAAAGTGACGTCATTCTTCTTATACAATGAATTGTCACAGAAGTAGCACTTCCGTAAGTTGTGTGACCAATCATTTCACTTTCACTACGCAACTCTCATATGTTATGCATATTTTGTCGGAACACATTTTTGTTTTCAGTCTCTCGCAATTATTGGCTTCCTGCAAGCCTAGTTGTTTAAACTTACTGATTTTCAGAATTCTCTAACTCTTACATGTTACTCTCTTAAATCAACCCGGTGCCCGTTTTTATATTTTCTTTCATCTACATTTTACGAGTTCCTCATGTTAATCCACGTTTAGGATGTTAATGTTCTCTAGATGTAAAGTAGTCATAAACTATCTTATTGTATGCTGATGTAACAGATATGCTGTAAGAAACCTAGAAGAACAGTGTATATTGTTACATTCAGTTACCAATTGTACTATCTGAATTGTACCTTGTTTATATCTTGGTTTTTTAATGTGTACCTTGTTAATAATTTAAAGGATGAGTATTTTATCAGGGCAATATTTGTTGAGCGCCAATTTGCAATCACAGGTTGCAAATAAAATTTATTTGTAAAATAGTAATTATTATTTTTGTTAAAATATTATAAAGGTTTCTATTTCAGCTACAATTCAAGCTCTTTTAATCTTTTATTTAATAGACGAATGTGATAACTAAAGCTCCTCAAAGCAGATTCGAATAGTCTGCCATATTTCCAAATGAAGAGTGTTGCCAACTTAATCTAGTTGAAGAAGCAAATTCACAGTCCCTGATATAGTGTTTATAATATCATACACATTTTGTATTCATTAAATAAAGAAACGAAAAAACATTTTATCTGTATTTATTCCTTGGTTTACTTCTTCAGAATAGTGTGGTACTTCTTTATTCTATTTATTTTGTCTAGCATTATTATTTAATTTAGTTTTATGTTCACTGATCGAAAATTTATAATTTATTAGATTAGTCACTTATTTTAATGTCAACATTTCTCATTGAGATCCAATAATCAACTCTTTATTTCATTTGATTATTATTTTTATTATTCATATGACACCACTTGATTATCTTCTGTTACATATTTCTTGAGTTACCATTTTACACTTTTAATTATTTGTTCCAAATTATTTATTATTAGTTCTTCTTGTATTTTTCACTTTATTAAAACTATTGGACCCAATTCGTAATCATATAACTTAACCTGAAGTTATTATAATACAATTATTATAATTGTAATAGAAATTCTTATTCAATAACCTTAACTGTCTAAGCTTAACATGCCTAGTTTTACAAACCTCTATTACTATTATTATGGTATTTTCCAGTTAATATAAACATTAGTGTTATTAATATTATCACATATAATATTAATCACTATGATCCAAACTAATTACTAGTAACTATTAGTAATAGACAACAATTCCTTTTATCTTCCTGTATACTATAGGCTACAGTGTTTATAAATACAACAAAAAATTATAAGTAAGTTCCTAAACATTGTCCCTCTTACTTATTATTATTAACATTACTTTAACTGTAATAAACATAATTATTAGTCTTATCTAACATGAATTAAATAATAAAATAAACAATATTTAATTAAGTATTTAATTATTTCTTGAAACAAAACTATCATGTTTCTTGGTACTTTTGGTAGGGGTATTAGAGCATATTTATGTTAACATGATGCATGGCAAAATGGCATGTAACAATATACTTCAAAGTATTATTGGAAATTCATTCATCTTTCAATACTCGACTATTTTTTATATTTATTGAACTATTAGACATGTACGTGCCTCATCATGTAAATACTTCTTTTTTCTGCGTATATGTTTATGTATTCAGCTGACACTGAAACAATACATTTGCTCCTGTCATTGGATTTTATGACATGAAAGTTTTAATGAGCATGTAATTAATATTTTTTGAATAACACACTTTAAGTTTTACCGTTATACTCTCTACACTGTGATATATTATTTGGAGTAACTGACAACTTTGTAATTACAATGACTTTATTTCACAGGGATGATGCCAGACTTGCTTCCACTACGAAACTTTGAAACAATTTTAGAATATTTGCAGAATCCAAAGGTTTGGTATGCAATATTGAAAACACGTAGAAATAATGGCCACAGCTTAGTTTATCTTCTTATACAGTCATACTAATATGTTAGGTCTATCTAAGTTAATGAAAGATTTTACTCGTATTCTTTTATTTAGAACTTGAGAGCAAAAGTGGTGTATGTATAAAATCTGACTTTTCAAGTACAAATATACAATGATACAAAATATTTCTTTAAAACATTTATCAGCATTTATTGTGTGCAGTTCTATTGAAAACAAATTTAGTTTTAGTCGTGCCTAACATAATTGTTACCCAATTTTCCCAAAATATTTAACATTTACATAATCACACCATTTTTGCTGCAACATTTTTGCTATTAACTTTATTTCCAAGAATTATTTACTCATGACTTACTCCTAATTATCAGACTTACACCACTTTTGCATTTAACACTATAAAGACATGCACTTTTTTAAAAACTGAACAAAAAATTGTTGCACATAAAAAATAAAGTCTTTATTATTGCAGAATGGAGGAAGGTGTTACAAATGCACAATTATCTTACATAAGTATCAAATTTAATAATCGGTTAATAACTGAGGTATTGTCAAAATTGGACATAACGTAATATTGAATTCGTTTGTTAAAAATTGGTGAAAGTTGTAATTTCTTAATCCGTTATTAGACTAAAACAATAATTAATATTAATTAGTTATTTCGAAAGATATAATCTGTAATAATTAACTGCAAAAATAAAATTATTTATTTATGTAAACAGAAAAATTAATTACACTTATTATAAAATAATCTTATAAATTAAACTTTATTTAAACGATATAACGTAAATATTATTATAATTTTATAAATCTGCTTGAGCATTTGTCCCTATCTTTGTTTATTTCTTCTATACTTTAAAATAGTCTAATGTCAATAACATCTTTTGAGGTTTTCAGTGATCTAAAAAATTAAGATGACATTGTTATACATACGGAAGAAGATGAAGCATATCTTTTTTCATTATCAACAGGTACTGGTCTACAAACATTGTAAATCTTCCATTGCTTGACGGCTGAAAGTTGCTGCTGATTTCCTTTATCTGGTGACCGAATTAGTTTGTCAAAGTCTTCGTCATGATTCAGAGTATCCTTATAAAACTTTGTGTATGGGTTGTCCTTAGTAAAACTCAACCACTGTGTTATCTGCCAATTCACTGGTATACCTGCTTTTTTTTTATCACTGCTTGTTCAAGCTGAGCTGTAGACCTAAATTCATTAGGTTTCATTACAAGAACAAAAACTTTATTCTCTCTCTTGGCCTCGCGAATGGTTTTACACGAGTCTGTCAGTCAAGTAGAATTCTATTACAGCAGCAGATTCAGTATTATAAAAATTGGAGCTATTTCTTATATACAAATATCCTGATAGAAAAAAAGTGTGGTCTACTACTAAAATTTCATTCTTAGGATCCTCAGCAATTTTTTCCATGTTAGTGTTAATTTTATGTTCCATTTATGTTCTGTGCAGCTATTATTAAATGCAATTAAGGTGTTTTCCCTGTACTTCATTTTCTACATAAGTGACAGGTAAGATGTAATTTCCTGTGATATCTTTAGTGCCACCGTTTCATCCCAAACATACATTATACCTTTTTCAATTTTCAAGGCATGTACTCCAAAATTGTAACAGTATATATTTTGTACATAGTAGACAATTAAAGTAGAAAGCGTAAGTAAAAAAGCAATTCCTTTGTCGGTCAAGGGGAAATGACATAGTAATCTTCATTCCGAATTGTCGTAAATGCATCGTCTTTCATTGCCTCCCTTGCTGTGTCAGCTTTCCTTAGTTTATATTGAATTTATAGTATATATTTTAATATAGTTTATGTTGAATTTGTTAGGCAGTTTTTTGAAAGTCGATGTACAATTAGGACATATAATTTTCTTTTAAAAAGTTGGAAAAATATTCCAATACTCTTTTCCCGTAGTGTTTGTAAACTTTTTTATAATTATTAAGTACCTTGTTTCATTTCATAAATTTTATTGTTTATTTGACCGGCTTTATTTACCAAGTTTACGGCTTGTGTTTTACACATATTCCTTTATGAAAACATTTACTAAAACTTATAAACGAATACACATGAAAATTACCTTTACTTCCTAGGTCATTAAAATACTTTACACTGGCCCACCGGTTTGTATATAGGCCTACATTTCATCGAATTTAAAAATGTCGGTTCAACAATGACTTTTACAGTTGATTAGAAATTGATTACTATTGATTAGAAATTAGAATTGATTACGTTTTACTTATTTACAGTTGTAACACTATTTGTGATTAAATTTTGAAGCATTTGAAGTAGGTCTGTCATTCTTGAATGATGATTCGAATACATCTGCCTCATTAATTGTTCTATTCTTAATAGATTGTATTATATTTATTTAAAAATCTGAATTCTTATGATGTTTAAATACAACGCTAAGGTAGGTAGATCTTATCTAATATCTAAGGTAATTCTTAATTTTATCTATTTATAAAATTAATTTCTTAATTTTTCATTAGTTCACTAGTATTGTTCAAATTATGAAATTTTTTCATCTTGTCCGTAAAGTAGCTAGAACTTATCTTTTTAATTAGAGGATTAGTCTCTGCGACTAACATTTTTAGAACTCTTGATCATTATGTTTTTACAATCTTTGAACAGTTTTAATTTAATTTACTGCCATCATCAGAATTATATTTATACTAGCAAAATACCCGTGCTTCGCTACCGAGTTTCACGTTGAACGTACTGAAAATCTTACTTAATTAATAAAGTTCAATTAAAGTAGGTTTCTTATAAATAAATAATTAAAACCTCTTATGTATTTTATTTAAAATAAACATTAAACGTTTTTGTTATATGAAGTTCTGTCGAGTATGAAAATATTTCAGATTTTTCTTCAATTTATGAACTTGTAATGAAGAAGTAATCATCGGATCATTAAAGAACTTCTTTGTACACAAAGGTTTTAGATTTCCTTCTGGCTGAAGAATACCCAGACTGTCAGGAGTGCTAACTCCTGAACAGGTAACGTACAACTGGCCATGAGAGAAACAGTCTTCCCTCAGATCTACGCCAGCCATTTTCAAAGACTGTCCTTGAGCTTTGTTGATTGTCATTGCAAAACAGACTTTGATGGGAAAGTGTAGTCTTTTAAACTAAAAATAAGAGTCTGACGGGATCAAAGGAATGCGAGGTATGAAAACTGTTTCTCCAGAACAACAGCCAGTGAATATAGTTGCCTCAACAACGTTCTTATGTAAAGATTTTACCTGCAGTCTGGTACCGTTGCAAAGTTTCTGTGGTATTAAGTTCCGCAGCAGCATAATGGGAGCCCCAGCTTTTACATGAAGGTTATGTGGGGGTATTCCTGGAGGGTTGAGCGTGTGGAGGAATTCTACCAGATAATGCACAGCGTCTTCTACCTCTATTACGGAATCTACCGACTGATATTTTACAACATCAGCTGGAAGTTTTCCTAACAATAAGTTGTTAATGATTGCTGCTGTCTCATTTCTTGGGGTTAGAATAGCTCTTTCTTTGAGCCAAGATGAGTCACTTATATTCATTAAGTCTGGGTATATTTTATCTGTCAAAGTCTTAAGGTCTTTTGCAACTTCACATAGGTTATTTGGAATGTTAACCCTTCCATCTTCCTCTTTTAACTTTCCATCGCCAATCTGTAACAGTAAGCTTGAAAACTCTTCCGCTTTAAAATCAACTTTAAGATGCACCCGCATGTTTACTCTTAAGGAACGAACTTGAACTTTGGGCCAGAGGTAAGACGACTTCAAGCAGGCTTTAACTTCATCTGCTCGTGTTCCCCGAGGCACAATATATAAAGTATGTCTAAAGTCTCCGGCCAGTAGTACTGTTATTCCACCCATCAGGTGTTTTCTGCTACGGATGTCCTGTAAAGTTCTGTCTAGGGCTCCTATCCCTCGTTTGTGAGCCATGGTGCATTCATACCAAACTATCAACTTGCACTCTTTCAAGTCCTTGGCTGTGTCACTTTGTTTTGAAATGTTGCAGAGTGGAGTCTGGGAGATGTTTAAATTCAGAGGCAGTTTAAAGGCAGAGTGACCTGTTTTACCTCCATCCAGCAATGTAGCTGCTATACCTGAAGAAGCCACATAGATGGCAATCTTTCTGTCCTTCCTAACGCTGGCAAGAAGTAGGTTTAGTAGGAACGTTTTTCCAGTGCCACCAGGTGTGTCAAGAAAAAACAGCTGACCGAGTCCATCATCAATGTTGGCAATGAGCTCATTGTAAGCGTTCTTTTGATCCGCATTAATTTAGGAAAGTTCTCAGCAACCATATCAGAAATCTGAACTGTATTGTAGGGGAGCTCTTTCAGGTACTCGCGATTGACTGTAATAATGTTTGTGTCTTGAGTTGGTGGAGGTAAACCGAAGTCTTGATGAGATTGGTTTGACATAGAAAAGATCATATTTTCAAGACATATTAAGCATTTATTATAAACTGTGTCCTTGCAAAGTTCAATCTCTAAACCATGACTTTCAATCTCAATCTGCCTTCTTATGTCCTCTGATAGACATTCTTTGTGTTTTTCCCAAAGTGCTAAGGGCTCTGCAACTTGGCAAAACACCAATATTACAGCAAACAGCTCTCGGATCTTGTGAGGCGAATCTGAAATGGAAGCTTCTTGCAGGGTTAGGTCCCATTGCATGTCGTCTTCCAACAACCCTAATGCTCTACAGGCAGACTGGTACGTAGGATGAACAATACCAGATACCTTTTTAAGATCATTGAAACACGTTGGTCCTCTAATCTCGTGTAGCAGGAGACGCAGATAGAAACACTCGACATTGTTACGATGTACAATATATACCCTCCCAAGTACATGATGTTTTTTTACTCCTGGACGTCCTGGAACGCCTTTTCCTTGCTTTCTTCTGCAAAACTGGTTATTTTTCCAGACATAGTATGTTGGGACCTCACAGTAAAGAAGGCCTCTGGCAAAGGAATTGGTTTTGCAGAGTTCGAACGATGCTGTTAATGTGGTTTTTGGTGGATGTTGGATTTTGTCCAGAAGGTTGTCGCAAGTGAAAATACCCTCTGGCCGTTCTCAAGGTGGACTGCTAACTGCACTACTGGTGGGAACCTTTCATGAATAGTGTAATAAAATAATATTCTGATGGATTCGATTATATAATAAGCTACACGTTGTTGGCGTCAATTTTGTAACAAAATAAAAATAAATATCTGCTAAGCCACAGCTCGCAAACTCATATCTCAGGGCAAATTGGTTTGGTTATATAAATTATTAATAATGAATTACAGGTTCTTTTAGCTGTTATTTAAATATAGTCAGAGAAAGGGCAAAGCTGAAAAGTACAACACTTACAAAAAAAATTCTTAATTATAAAGATAGAAGTATTATATAATATATAAATGTTAATAAATTAGATTTCTCGAACCAACGACTCAGAACGATGTTCTGACGTCACCGTAGCTGATGCTTGTAGTATTCAAAATGGCCGCCCCCATGCTGCGTATGTACGAGACGTCTTCACGGCAGAATTACTTCAAATAATTGTTGATTATTTATGTTTTTCTCATCCAGGCAGTAGTGATTAATTCCTTTTCATAACAGTGTAATTATCCTGGATTCGTGATCTGTTGTTCGGCTCGGCAATCAGTGTTCAAATGTGTTCTTGTTCAAATAGTTTATAAGGTTTACAATGGCGAATTTCGTATCGATAAAATTCTGAATTAAGGTTTATATGTTCTAATATTTGGATTACGCCTTCCAATCTTCGTAAATAGATTAATTCGGTTTATTCCATTTGAACTCAGTGTTTACGACTCTTATTTTTAAATTTCTCTGTTTTATTTTTATAGTTTTAGTTCATATCCAAAATTATATCTTCTAGCTTTTTTAATTAATTAATTGGTGTGAGATCGTTTCGATGTGTGCATCTCAATGTTTAACAATCAACTAACACCCTTTCTTCTCCATACAAAACGTCCTGGCTGATTTAATATTAAATTGACCTTGTTTTAATCATCTGGCATTTCCGCCTCAATTATATGTTGAACTAAATCATTGACTTTTACAGTATATGATTAATTACATTTTGCTTATTTTTTATTCTTATTAAATACTAATTACATAATCAATTTTCTTATTTAATTCTGCGTTATTTAATACCATACATGATATACTTTGTAGTACTTTTTAACTCAAAATGTCATATTTACAGTATATTTGGATGTAGGCTTTAGCTACTGTACTTCCTGCCACATTAAATGGTTTACAATTTCTGTTAGATTCTAATTTTCATTGAACAAGATCATTGATTGAATTATAATGGTTAATTTTCTTTAATTCTTAGTAATTTTATGATTTGGTTAACTAAATTGAATATTATCTTTAATTTAGGCTTTTCCTTAGATTCCAGTGTTATTACACTTGCATTTTTTCTAATAATATTTTATACCTTCTTTCAATACCTTCACAAATTATTGTTACAGTTATAATAAACAGTTATTGATTTACGTTAAACAATTTTCATCAATTTAATTAATTTCATTAACTTATTTACTAATTATAATGTGGGTGATATTTACCATTTGGCCTAGATTTTATGTTACTTTAGATACAATGTTTATTATTATTTCAGCTTGCTAATACCCTCTCTGACATACAATTCTTATAAAATCTTATCTAAATTGCCCTTACTTAATTACAATAATGTTTATTATTAATTGATATCCTTAAACCATAATGAATATATTCTATAACAAAAAAACAGACTCAATCTCAAACATTCAAGCCTTGAGTTCAATGAACTGTTAACATCAACAAAACACATCTGTTGTTTCACTTAAATTATTTACTAAAATTAATTTTTATTCAGTCTTTTGCTGTTTTTGTTTTAGTTTAGGGATTTACCCTTGATCACTTTACTATTTATTGCATTCTCTGATCTTATTTCTATTCATTTTAACAAGTCTTACAAGATCAGGAATCTCACTTACAGGGGATCATTAAGATTTGCTTCTCATTATAAAAATAAATTGCACTCGTACATTTTTAATTAAACTACCTTTACTTACACATACTTTACATTTATTCTTATTTTATTGTATTGTACTTTTCTTATCTATTTTCGTCTTTTTTGGGGTTTTCTAATTTTATAATATGTGTTGGTTTTTTTTTCCAAAAGTTATCCTTTTATTATGAAGGTTTGTTTATCCGGGGTATTTCCTTACATGCCCCTATCCTACCTGGGTATTATTACTCTATACATTGGACTATCACTATTTTCCTATAAATTATTATACTTTGGATGGTTGTTCTTAATTTATTTTATTTTTTCGAAACCATAATTTCAATTTACTGTGGTCCTTGATTAATTTTTATAGTAATTTTCCTTGAAGTCATATTATTTTTATTCTATACATGATTATTTTTTAAATTATAACAAGTTGGATTTTCTGTCACGCTACAGATTGCTCTCCTCCAGAAGTGATTAATTCAGATCATACGTTTAGTATGTATGAAATAACTGCTTATGATATTTATTGGTTATTATATTCTTAGTCTTCCTACCCATTTCTATATCTGCTTATTTGTAATTGAGCTTTAGTTTTTTTTTCATTGAACTTATTCATATTCGATAGTTATCGTTATCTGAGGTATATCATTATTATTATATATTTATTTTTCCTTTACTTAGTGCTTTATCCTTGGCATATTCATTCCCTTGACTAACACGTGAGATGGGGCAGTCCAGAGAGGCACTTGTGGCTACATATACTCTGCTGGCCATACTACACTTTTTTGAGATCAGAGGAACATCATCTCTGCTCAAAACATAATACTGCTGGAATTCATCTACAGACAGTCATTAAATAAAAATTATACAAGAATAGACTATTTTCCGACTAATAAAATCACTTGGACACCTCACTTCCGACTTGGATACCTCACTTCGTGGTTGCTCAGATTTGCTAATACTTTCTATCTCATTTATTCTTCATATTATTTATTCTTCTAATAATTTATAGCTCTGCTGATATATTCATTTTTCTCATGGTTGGAAGCTCTGTTGATATATTTATCACTAGTTATTTGGTGTAAACTTTTTTCGTCTGAATTCTCTTTATTTCTTCTATTCTTTGCATAATCTTCTTCTGGTTATCAATATATTTTTTCTTGTTTTTCATCTTGGTTCTTATTAATTGTTCTACTAGTTATATGTTATGACAGTCATTCTTCCAATTGTTCTTATTATAATTAAATTTCAAGTAGTGACCACAGTTATATATATTTTTTTTCTTCATAAATTATTATTTCGCTCTTGGTTTTATCCAAATTATTTCATTAACATTATATTATTTAAGTGGTCTTTACTTCCTTTTGCATTTCGTAAATCTTTTAATACTGTATTTCGTTTCCTAAACTAGTTTATTCATATTATTGGTATAAGTTGTTCTTATTTTACCTTTAGAATTTTGTTGATTTATTTATTATATTTTTTTCTTCATAATTAATTCCTGTAAATTATTGATATAAGTTGATCTTATTTAGTTTTAGAATTTGGTAATTATCTTTAAATTCAAAATTAAATCCTGTATATAATTGGTGTAAGTTGATCTTACGTTCTTTTTGAATTTTTAAGTATTCTATTCCCTTATTACAGTTCTTAATCGTTATATGTTCTTCTAAACCCAGTATTGATGAGCTTTTGGTGATTTTCATAATATCGCTCAGTTCCTCATATCTTCATTTGTATTGTTCATTTTCTTGAATAATATTCTTCCTTAAATCTCGGTTTTGTTTCTTCATTCTTTATTCATATTATTTTTTCTCAATTATACTTATTTTCCTTCTCTTTTAAATGGTTTTTTGCAGTAGCCTGTTATCATAACATCCGTCCCTTTTCTTGATGGTGTGTGGTATTCAGTTTATCCATGGTCCATAAACTCAGTTGCCCTTATTGTCCGGATTAACATTGTCTTCATAATTATTTTCGTTCTTGTGACATCTCTCGATTCTACCTTGTACTTCGTTTTTTCTGTTGTTATTTTTCATTTGTTTCAAGGCTTATTTGACTCACTCTACCATTTTGTTTATTAAACCAATATGTCACTGGTACATCAATGATTAATGATAGCATTGATATATTCCCATGTATTTCTATCTCTGGCGTATTCCATTTACCTCTAGTCTTTTTTAAATTGTAAAATACTGTTTTATTGTAGGTCATTACTGAAATTTCTTTTAACCTCCTCCTATAATCTTTGAAATTCATGATTTCTTTATCGTCGTTCATTGGGATATGAAGTACATTAATTAAACCATTGTTCATCATCTCCAACTCTTCCCGTTTTTTTATTAAATTCCTTGGATGCATTTGTCTCATTGTTTTTGACTTCATTTCCCTGTGCTTAATATTTTCTTTGTTTTTGTTAGGTTTAATTTCAGATAATAATGCTACTTGTTCCCTTGTTTTATCGTTTGGTATTTCTTCTGTTTCTGGTGTGCTATCATTTTTTATTTCTTTGGTCATGTCATCCATTTTCTCTCCCAATTTCTTAAAACTATCCTTTAATGATTGGTTGTGCTCCCTTATTATTCCTATTAAGGATTGGTGGTGCTCCTCCATTTTCTTTCTCATTAATTTGTTATCCTCTCTTACTTCCATCATCAGTCTAATCATGGTTTCCTGGAAATTGATGTCCGCTGTTTGTGTAGGTTTCTCAGGTTTTCATCTTGTGACATTGGTTTGGTTGGTTCAGCCGGAGATAGTATCATTTCCACGTCTTCCACTGACGTTGCCTCCTTGTTTTCCATATCTACCTCTTCTTCGGCTTCTGCCGCCATTTCCTTTGACGTTGCTCTTTTCGGCATTTTTATTACCTTTCCTGACCTTATAGCAGCTGCCAGCTAAAATTAGAAATTGGGCAGCTTATTTTAATCTCTTATGACCTATCAATTACTAATTTCAGCCCCTTAAGTTGGACACCAATTTTGTAATAAAACAATATTCTGATGGATTTGATTATATAATAAGCCACAGGTTGTTGGCGTCAATTTTGTAACAAAATAAAATGTTTCCTTTTCGGAGTTACAAAAATTATAATATAATTTAAAAAAATTTTTTTGAAAAAAAAAATTTTATTTATTTATTTATTTTATATATTTATTTATTTATTTTTATACATTTATTTCTTTAATTACTAATTTATTGGATTTATTATTTTCGAATAACAAGAATTGTTTCCCAGCGTTAAATAGATTATAAAATGTAAAAATCGATTAGTGATTTTCAGTTATTCATTGATTATGCTCCTTCGCAATGTTCTTCTCTTCTTTTCTGGGAGTCCAGGGTTCATATATTACCTGCAATTCTACTATATATCTTTTTACCAAGGAATAAAATCAAAATTATAAGATGAAAATGAATTTATTAAATTTATAGCAATTAATCGACTATGAAATCGATCTGCTAAGCCACAGCTCGCAAACTCATATCTCAGGGCAAATTGGTTTGGTTATATAAATTATTAATAATGAATTACAGGTTCTTTAAGCTGTTATTTAAATATAGTCAGAGAAAGGGCAAAGCTGAAAAGTACAACACTTACAAAAAAAATTCTTAATTATAAAGATAGAAGTATTATATAATATATAAATGTTAATAAATTAGATTTCTCGAACCAACGACTCAGAACGATGTTCTGACGTCACCGTAGCTGATGCTTGTAGTATTCAAAATGGCCGCCCCCGTGCTGCGTATGTACGAGGCGTCTTCACGACAGAATTCCTTCAAATAAATGTTGATTATTTATGCTTTCCTCATCCAAGCAGTAGTGGTTAATTCCTCTTCATAACAGTGTAATTATCCTGGATTAGGGATCAGATGTTCGGCTCGGCAATCAGTGTTCAAATGTGTTCTTGTTCAAATAGTTCATAAGGTTTACAATGGCGAACTTAGTATCGATAAAATTCTGAATTAACGTTCATATGTTCTTATATCTGGATTAGGCCTTCCAATCTTCATAAATAGATTAATTCGGTTTATTCCATTTGAACTCAGTGTTTACGACTCTTATTTTTAAATTTCTCTGTTTTATTTTTATAGGTTTAGATCGTATCCAAATTATATCTTCTAGCTTTTTTAATTAATTAATTGGTGTGAGATCGTTCCGATGTGTGCATCTCAACGTTTAACAATCAACTAACTCTCTTTCTTCTCCATACAAAACGTCCTGGCTGATTTAATATTAAATTGACACTGTTTTAACCATCTGGCATTTCCGCCTCAATTATATGTTGAATTAAATCATTGACTCTTACATTTTATGATTAATTACATTTTGCTTATTATTTATTCTTATTAAATACTAATTACATAATCAATTTCCTTATTTAATTCTGCGTTATTTAATACCATACATGATATACTTTGTAGTATTTTTTAACTCAAAATGTCATATTTACAGTATATTTGGATGTAGGCTTTAGCTACTGTACTTCCTGCCACATTAAATGGTTTACAATTTCTGTTAGATTCTAGTTATCATTGAAGAAGATCATTGATTGAATTATAATGGTTAATTTTCTTTAATTCTCAGTAATTTTATGATTTGGTTAACTAATTTGAATATTATCTTTAATTTAGGCTTTTCCTTAGATTCCAGTGTTATTACACTTGCATTTTTTCTAATAATATTTTATACCTTCCTTCAATACCTTCTCAAAGTATTGTTACAACTATAATACACAGTTATTGATTTACATTAAACAATTTTCTTCAATTTAATTAATTTCATTAACTTATTTACTAATTATAATGTGGGTGATATTTACCATTTGGCCTACATTTTATGTTAGTTCAAATACAACGTTTATTATTATTTCAGCTTGCTAATACCCTCTCTGACATACAATTCGTGTAAAATCTTATCTAAATTGCCCTCACGTAATTACAATAATGTTTATTATTAATTGTTATCCTTAAACCATAATAAATATATTCTATAACAAAAAAACAGACTCAATCTCAAACATTCAAGCCTTGAGTTCAATGAACTGTTAACATCAACAAAACACATCTGTTGTTTCATTTAAATTATTTATTAAAATTAATTTTTATTCAGTCTTTTCCAGTTTTTGTTTTAGTTTAGGGATTTACCCTTGATCACTTCACTATTTATTGCATTCTCTGATCTTATTTCTATTCATTTTAACTAGTCTTATAAGATCAAGAATCTCACTTACAGGGGATCATTAAGATTTGCTTCTCATTATAAAAATAAATTGCACTCGTACATTTTTAATTAAACTACCTTTACTTACACATACTTTACATTTATTCTTATTTTATTGTATTGTACTTTTCTTACCTATTTTCGTCTTTTTTGGGGTTTTCTAATTTTATAATATGTGTTGGTTTTTATCCAAAAGTTATCCTTTTATTATGAAGGTTTGTTTATCCGGGGTATTTCCTTACATGCCCCTATCCTACCTAGGTATTATTACTCTATTGTTATTACTCTATTATTCATGGTCACGCTACAATAGGAAAACAGGAAATACGCCAAGCCGCTTCGGAAGTGCTGATGTAGCGACCTGATTCGTACTTAGAAACTTCATCCCACTCATTCTCCAACCTAAACGCTGCCTGATCACTGCCTTTGTTCACATATTTACAAATATACTTTATCGACTTGACGGAGTTGCACAGTTCAACATTTATGTGGGCTAAGAAAGAGCGGGAAAGAACAGGATTGTACGGTACCACCCATTGGTTGTCAAGATCAACTCCTTTAATGTTGACCGTGAAACCACCATCGGCAGGAGACTTTCGGCGATACTGTGGGTAACCGTCATGCGCAGTTTGAGTTTGTGTTGCTGAAGGCCGCGGATATCTCTTGGTGCATTGGCCGTTTACCATGCAGGGCGATTTTCTGTTAACATTTCTACAAGGGCCATGCATCATTGTGGACTTAACAATGTCAAGAAGGGCAGGATCGACTTCAGGATCAGGGATCTCTGCACTTATCACACTGTCGATTTGATGGGGCATGATCCTATCCTGCAGCCAGAACAGTATGTGCACGTGCGGTAAACCTCTTTTTTGCCATTCCACAGTTAACATGTAACACCTTGTTGGACCGAAAACATTGCCTTTTTTCAAGACATGCATCATTTTCTTTACTTTGAGGTGAAATATTCTGGCAATAATATCGTGTCTGTCTTGAGGCTTTTGTCGTGCACTCAATGCTTCTTGTATTTCGGTCTATTTAGGGTTACATGTAAATCTGATGAACAGATCAGGACGGCCGTACTTCCGTACATATGTCATGGCGTCCTGAGTCCGCTCGTGCATGTAACGGGGTCCACCTGTAAAGCTGGAAGGTAAAACAACCATTTTGGCTACATTATTGGCTTGCCCATCATTTATGCACATGGAGTCCCGCAGATGCACATAGTTTTCGGTCCGCAGCTTACTCTGATTGTTCCTTACGAAGTTGAGTCTTTCTGTCTCAATTTTTGAGTACATGTCAACCAAAAATTGATTCAGGAAACTGCGATAAAGTAACAAATAATTTTGCTGGCCATCTCTCTCCATTATGCGGAATGAGTAAAATTCTAAAGCTAAAACAGTTTTTTTTAGACGGTCTTTATTGTTTGGGTCGAACTGTGGAATGGCAATGGGGTAACCATGTTCCCCACCACAGAACATAAGTGGATACTGCAAAGCGTCATAAGATCGATGAGTTTCACTTATGCGCTGTAACTTAGAGTCTCTGCTGTGGATAATGATGTCCCTCTTTGCAAACTCCTGGCCTACGATCACTAAAGCCACCTCGCTTGTTGTGGGTGCATTGAACTGACCCCTATGTCCATCTACGGGATTTCTGTCTGCATGGATTACTACTTTGAACTCCTGGCCTTCTGGAACACTTTCCAATGCTGCTTTGAAATCGTTTATGTAAGAATTGTGATTGTGAAGCACTTTTTGAAGTTTGGCAACTAACCAAGGCTTTACGTTTGGAAAATTGTTACATCTAGTGTTTGTCTCCTTTTCGTCGTCTCCAAGGAAATATATTTGTAAAAATGAGGGATTGTTTGGAGGTGAAGACAACAAACTCCCTATCCTGTGGTAGACTTGACCTTGTACTTTAAAAGTTGGCGTGAAGTTCCCTTCTTTTATTTCTTTGGCTCCGAAATATGTCATTAGGAAACAACCATTATATTTTCTTATGTTTACCAAAAAGTGTTCAGACTCTGGATGTTCACTTGTGACAAGGCTGTGGAGAGGTTCTGGTAGTTCTTTAATGAGAGGAAGATGGACTTTTCCGTTGCTACAACATAACCCAGGACTTTCCTCTTTCCACTTTTTAGCATTACACCATTTACACTGTATAAAATCAACAATAGATAAAATCTTGTCATTGTTGTAGTCAGTATTACAGTCATATTTAAAGCCCGATAAAGATTTTATTTTCCAGGGAATAAGTGACCTCTTTTCATTGTATTTTCTCACCGCTTCTCTGTTTACTTGTGGATGTTTTTCTGTGTATTTGGAAACAGATGCTCGGTGTACTTCAGGATTTCTTTTATTAGAGTTTTTAACTGCTGTGATATGAACTTCAAGGTTTTTTCGTTGTACTTTTTAACTGCTTTTCTATTTACTTCAGGATTATTCTCTGAATACTTTTTGACAGTTCTCTGTGCCTTTTCCTTTTGCTGGAGACACTGAACCTGGCACGACGTTTCCTTCCTCGTCGCTTCGTACAGAGAGGAGCTACTTCACTTTCATGAGAGTGGTCCTGGGTTTCTGGTTCTGTTACTTCGTCAGGCACTGGAGGAGGGCTGTGAAAAGCAGTTGTTGGTAACAGTACGTCTACCGGAAGTAATTTAGGCGGCGTCTGCATTAGGGATGATTGTTGGTCATAAGGTGTTGGCATTTCATCTACTGGAATGATTGGCTCAAAGTGTGCCGACATCATGGGGCCTGAACACTTCATTCTTATAACTGGCTTCCCTTCGTCGGGCCCCCCAAATCTCATGATCAACGCGCCATCTCGATACACTTGAATATCATATGGGTAAAGTACACCAGCAGCCATGATTTCACTGCAAGTAGCGTATGTGGTGCGAAGAGACATATGAGATTGGTATTGCGTCTTAGTTCTGTAATTTATGGTCCCACACGGCATCATAGTAAAGGGCTTGAACCGTCGCCAGTTTTTGGAAATGTGTTGCACGACAGTGGCCCGCAAATCATTAGCTTGTGAGTCAGTGTCGTACATGAGGCATGATAATGAGTAAAAGAAACATGATCCATCACCTGTCGTGGGAACTATTCGATGAGGCATCACTACACCATCGATGGATATGTGTTCCATTGTACCTTAAGAAAAAGAATAACCGAATAATTGCATAATTGCATATTTATGCAATGTTAATTGCATAATTAACAAGAAAAAATGTTAACACTCACCTTGGTATGAATACAACTGCCTGTAGAAAAAAATACACTGGGAAGTATACTTCCCATAACCCATAGGGTTAAACGAATTTTGCGGAAAATGTGACCGAGTCCAATCGATTTCTGGTATCAAAATATCCTTAAGTACCAACTTTCGAGAAAATCGTTCAATACAATTATTGCTCGCTTAATAGTATAGGATTAGATAGATTGTACAAATTCTCAACTCTTAGTTTGTTTATTTACATTCATAGCAACAGCTATTTATTATTTATTTCGAGAAAATCGTTAGAGCCGTTTCCGAGAAAAAAAGGACATAATTAATTTATTAATTAATTGAACTTCGAAATTTTATCGACTATAAGAACCTGCAAACAACGAAGTTTTTTTCAATTTAAAACAATGATTAAAAACTCAGGACTAAATGTATTCGGGGTTTCCAGTATACTGAGATGTCAACAACTTCATTTACCAAGTATGCAATTCCCGCGATAAATTTTAGTATTTGGGTTTTTGCCCCTTAGGACTGAAAGTTTTTAAAACCGTTTCTTAGTGAGCACCTAAGACCTATGATGAAGCTATGTTCAAAGTTTCATTGATATCCATTCAGTGGTTTCAGAGATATCGTGATCAGTGAGTCAGTCAGTGGTTTTTGGCTTATATATATATAATCACGTTTATCCATCATTAGCTAAACATGCAAGTTCTGACCAGAGAAGTTCATCTTTTTGAGACCCCATATATAAAAGTTACGAGTAAGCTTAGACATTTTATTCTTACATATTCGTAATCAGCATAAAAAACCGTAAAAATATATATCCGTTTCAAGATAGTTTGTTGAAAAAAGTTGAATAATAATTACCCTGTTAACTTTATCGTTACAAACAACTCACACGTTTAAAAAAATGCATTACTATTTTATCACGGATATCGGTTTAGCTTTTAGTGATGAAAAATATGCACAGTGTTGCCACAAAATGTATATAAAGTCACGAAGGTCACAACGTTGCCAAGTCTACTGAACGTAAGCAATTCCTGCAGCTGCTGTGTCTAGGCTGTGTATTCCAGTCGCCTACGTTTAATTCCTGTATACGATCTTAGTTATTTTTAATTTCAGTACCGTAGTAAAAATAATCTTTGAAAGACGTAATCAACTATTTTTCAACGCTGTTATTAAAAAGTGGGTTAATCATTCAATGACAGAAAACATATAAGGTATAAAATGTTGTGATCACTTTATTCACACGTTCTTTTCTTGACACGTAAATAACTATATACTAAATAAACATATAATAAGTATATCTTCATTGTACATTAGTAGTAAACCAATAGAAACGTCTAAAAAAACACGTTCTTCTTCTGTGTATCTTCTGTAATTGTTAATTATATTAATTGAGATTTTGGCTACTTATAGAGATTTAATTACTGAACACAATGCAGTTTTCAGAATTGCTGTATATTTATTGGTTTTGAAGTTATCGCAGGTTGAACTGCAAAAATGGATCGACTAAAATTTACTCATCCGCCGCGTGTTTCACTGACGAAAGTAGAGCGAGATAGTTGCTATTATACCCTTTCTGTCTAGCGTACGGCGCAGCGCACAGTGTCCCTTTCAATACAGTATATTTAATGTATCTTTTAAATGTCAATAAATTTCAATGTAGATAATGTAGAATGTAGAAAATGTAGATAAAGAAAATGATTATGATATTGATTATAATTATAATAATTGGAAGCTTGTTTCAAATATATTATACTACATAGAAATGTTTATACACGCACTCATGCGCGCACGCGTGTGCACGTACGCGCACCCACCCACGCAGGCATATTATATATATATATATAAAATTTGTGATGTTTTCAATTTGTTTCTTCTGCAAGTAGTATAATTTCGTATATTCTTTTTAACACCTGACGCACGTTTCACTGAAAAATATCAGTATCATCTGAGGTTTCTAAGTAAATTAATAACAATCGAAATAATTCTATTAATATAAAATTAACGAATAATAAAAAATTCCGACTTAATTTTACATCTTGTGCCATTTTGTCAATGTTATATGTGGACAGACTTGCTTACTTTTCTATTAAATGTAGAAATAGATTTTACCATTATTTTTTGCCGCAAACCATTTAATCTTGTTGTTTAATCCTTTTTCTATATGAATAGCTCATTACAATTATTGTTAATATTTCGTGTAAACAGCAGAGAGATGCTAAGTAGGACATTGTCTCAGGTAAGATTGCATGGTAAATCAAGACTCGCGCGTATTTCTTCCACCAGTCGGACGTCACGCGGCAAAAACTGCTGATCGCTAGGTTAGCGCGGGAAGCCGGAATGGCCCCCCCTGTGTTGTGTCTATTCAGCGCTAACACCACAAGATTTCTCATTCCCGTCAACATGAGTACCTACTCAAGGTCAAATAACATTCTTAATGTTGTAATGACAGACGTGTACGTTTACAAAACACTGTTTTGGCTGACACATATATACACATCTACGTCTGAACTCGCAACCTCTTATTTATCAGCTGGCCGGTTTTACGTTTCCACCAAACGTGTTCCAGAAAATCATATTAAAATAATATGAATATTTTATTGTAAAAACATAATAAAAATAATAATAATATACAATTTAAAAAGTTAATACACTACCTCTTGCTTATCCTAAGTTTTGTGCCGTATCACTTTTCCAAGGATTCATAAAATTGTTATCTCGAATGATACATGGATCTTGTAGAGCTCGTAATCCTAATGTTCCTTGCATGATTGATGGAATATGTACACATAATAACCGAACAACATTTTACTTTAAACTATTGAAAATAACAATGGTTTTCCAAAGTACCGGAGACGAGATGACGGAATTGTTGAACTAAAAGGAATACCGTATATCATTTGATAATCGTGATTCGTTCAATACAATCGCTTCCTAATTCTACAGTACAATGCTCACATCAATATTGAAAACCGATAAATACATGTATAAATAGGCTTACCATACGTCCCGGTTTGACCGGGATTGTCCCGGTTTGACGACCTGATCCCGGGGTCCCGGCCAGTTTGTCAATTGTCCCGGTTTGAAAATTGACGAGAGTAGTTTCCGTCCGGGCGAAGACGTTGTGCAAGCTAAGCTCCCGATTTTTGGTTAAATCAATAGAAAAGAGAGTTTGAAAGATTAAAAGTAATTTTTCATGAATGGAAAATTCAAAAGCTGCAGTAGTCACTTTGCACGAGTATACACATTCAAATGACTTAGGGAGCACAAAAATCCTAATGTGTGCTACACTTGCTTTCCTTCGAAAAGATGTAGAATGTGGCTGGTAGTATATCCATGGTCAAGTTCCAGAGGAAGAGAAACTCGATTAATTCTTAAATTGTTTCGTAGAACAATAGCTAGACAATGATTAGTGCCACAGGAGTTACGGAACTGCTACTTCCGACGTCATACAATGAATAATACCGTACAAGCACGAAGCAGAAACTAAACAGCCACGTTGGAAGACCACATCCAAGAATAAAAAACATTATCAAATGTTTATAATCTGAGGCAGAGAAATGTATTCAGAACACGATGTAACGATGGAGTGAAATTTTTAAGCTATGAAAAGGACGAAAAAGTATACTGAATTGGATAAACTAAAAGATATGAAAAAGATTCTGAAGTTGGGATGTTTCTCAAGATCACGTCGTCCGTTCTACAAGTTGACTAATAAAAATAAATAAAAAATAACCTTCCTTTTTAATTTACAGAGAGAGAGAGGGAGAGAGAGAGAGAGAGAGAGAGAGAGAGAGAGAGAGAGAGAGAGAGAGAGAGTGAGGGAGCGGCTATGCAAGTGTGTGTGTGTGTGAGTTTTATAAAAATTGTAACTTGGTAAACGTAGTTGGTAACAAAAAATACATTTAACGAATTATAAAAACATAAACACAATACAGGGTGGATGTACATACATCGTTGTTTGTGTGTTCGCAAGTGGGAGGTACTCTCACGTATCAAAAATTAATTACGTGTCTTATCTACTTGAGTGTTCGCAAGTGAAACGAGTTGCAAGTGCCACTGTTCGTAAGTGGGAGCACACCATCGTCGGCCGGATACGAAAAGCAGATTAATTTACCTGGTTTCTTCGAGACAAAAGCATCAACATGAATCAAAAAATTTAACTTGCAACCATTATTTTAGTAAAACGTAGATGATTATGGGTATCATAGCTTAGGCTTTTAGAGCATATGCTTGTACATTTATCTAGGATTTACATTATGTAGCTGATGATAGAAGTTCAAATGCGAGTTCCTGGTCCCTAAAAACATGGGTATCTCAGCTGGGAGAGTGAACTCCAAGACAAAATACTGATCCTTCAAATGTGTGCGTGTCGGGTAGGTATAGGCCTACTCTGGGCTCCTTAAAAAAGCTACTGCTAAAATAACAGTGATTTGTTCTAATTTTGTTTGCTACATAATAAGGTGACGCCGTATAACATTAAAATTTGGGTTTGGCAAAGATTATCAGAATTGGCACATTCAACAATTAAAAGTTTTGTACGAATGAGCAGAAAATAATGGTATTTAAAAGGAACTATAAAGACATATCTTATGGTCATAAACAAACCGTAGAAGAAATTACTATTGTAATCAGTATAGTCATATTTGGACAGGTGTAGAAAAATATGGAGAAGCCTGTACAGGTGTGTCGGTGCTGATGGGAACACACATAAAAACGTTTGTATGAGATTAAACGTATGTATCCAAGATAAATCCCGTTTTATCTACAACAGGTGGCTTCGAAATATGAATTTGGGGATTTCCCTTTTATTTAGGGGGAATTGTTATAAGGTAAATACAGTACAACCTGTCACATCCGGACCTGTGATATCCGGAACCTCCCATATCCGGACGTATCTCCAAACTAATTTTTGCAATTTTGGTTAGCGAAATGGTTAGGGATGTAAAGATACTACTCTTGATGTTTTGGCTGATCACCCCTTTTTCTTCACTACACTTACGTCATTCTGCGATATGGTTCACTATTTTTGAATATTTAAGTTTTTACAATTGAAGTACTTTATTTTGTCTGGGGCAGCGGCGTTAGGTCGACTCACTTTGGCTTCATGGCTTCCAAAAAACGTGTGCATTGAAGAAGCAGCCGAATCACAAACTTTTTCAAAAACGGATGTAGGCGTACTGTAAGTAAAACTTTTTAACCAATTTTACTTTTTGTATTTTAAAGAGTACAGTGTACAAATGCAAATGCTAAACCAATAGAAACGTCTAAAAAAACACGTTCTTCTTCTGTGTATCTTCTGTAATTGTTAATTATATTAATTGAGATTTTGGCTACTTATAGAGATTTAATTACTGAACACAATGCAGTTTTCAGAATTGCTGTATATTTATTGGTTTTGAAGTTATCGCAGGTTGAACTGCAAAAATTAATCGACTAAAATTTACTCATCCGCCGCGTGTTTCACTGACGAAAGTAGAGCGAGATAGTTGCTATTAAACCCTCTCTGTCTAGCGTACGGCGCAGCGCACAGTCTCCCTTTATGTACATAAATATGTAGGAAAAATAAGGAAAATATGTAGCTAAGTACGTAATATTTAAGAAATATGTAGTATTAAAATACTTTCACATCAACAATATAATTTACATTTTACGAGAACATAACAGTGCCCTCTTTGAAAGGTTTTGAAAATAATAGGTGCTTCATTTTAAACTTTTTAAAATCACTTTCAAAACATGCAAATATATTTTGAGCAAAGTCAATGTAATCCATAAAATACTAATCAAGTTCGGGGCTGACACTAATCACCAGTTAGATTACCACTTCTGTTACAGAAAATAAGTTAACCCTCAGAATACACAGTATCTGAAAGTTCAACTCTTTGTTGAAGAGTTTACAATAAGACAGCATGCATAAGAAATGAATTACTTTTCAATTGTTTATTGTACTTTAGAAAATTTATGAAAACATATTTTAGAAAACAGTATTAAAAAAGAAACCTTGATATTATAAAATTAACAACAACAAAGTATTTTACCTATGGATTTCTGTAGTATAGGACATGAGTATAAAGTAAAAAATTGAGAATTATTAACTATTTAACAAAGTATTTTACTAGGAGAGTTGAAATTACTATAAAATTAAAGGTAGATTTTTGACTTGAAAATCTATATTGTATATATATATATATATATAAAACTCTACTATAACTCTGCATAAGAATAAAGTGTCCATGTAAGTTTTTTTTCCACTGTTTAGTTGCACAATTAATTATTAAATACTTTTCTATATTGTCTGTTGACATGGACTGTCTTCGGTCTGAGAGTATGTTTTTATATATAGAAAAGGATCTCTCGACATCACATGTCGTCACCGGCGCATGTTTATATAGAGGAATCGTACTTGGAAGAATATTCTCAATCGATTCTACAGTTTCGCCGTTACATATGCGATAAATGGTATGTAAAGTTGAGTAACCAGGGTTTCTATTCAGCACAGCATTTAATTTAGTAGAAACTTTGTCACCGACTTCACCCTGCACAGCATTTAACTTGTTAACTGCTTCTTCAACTATTCCTATGGCCTCTTGGAGAGTCAGACCTGCAGTCTCCAGTTTCTTGATACAACTGAAATGCGTTTTGATGTACGAAACTGAACATATCACCTTAGAGTTGTTGAATGCAGACAAGGATTCGCTCGCTGACACTGCAGAATCGGGAGATAATGTTTCCACCACATACTTCACAGCTTCAAAGTTGTCACTGTAGAAATTTACGGCTTCGATCCAGGTTCCCCATCTTGAAATTACGGGTTCTGGAGGCAGAGGTGTGTCAGGTAGCATTTGTTTGTAGCACTGGATACGGTAAGGAGCTTTCAAGAACACCTTTTTTGTTGCTGATATTAATGTATTTACTTCGGGGAAAAGGTCTCTGACAGTTTCAGCTACTCGATGCAATCCATGAGCCAGGCATGTAACATGTAGTAGGTTGGGGTAAAACACATTTAGAGAATTATCTGCTTTTAACATGTATGCTGCTGCATCTGTATACAACAGCAGTACCTTCTCTTCTTTAACACCATTTGGCCATAACAAACTTGGCAAAATACAGCTTTATCGTCAGTTGTAAAAGCACTGTCAATCTGTACCCATGATTTTAACTTAGATGACAAAGATGATGCGGTCGGTGCCATGATAAAACAAGGATATTTGTATTTAAAACTCTTAAGAACTTGCGTTGAACAATACCGCACAATATATTATTTAAGACGTCTTTTGTCCAACAACGAGAATCCGCCAAGGCAAGAAACAAGCAAGCGCAGAAGTGTAGGCGAAAGACAAAACACTGACTTGACAATAACTTCAACACACCACACTGCACGCCAGATTGTTATTTACGTGTAGGCTTACACTCCGAGAGCGTCGATAATACTGGCGTCAAAAATCACATTGTGCCCTACAATAGCATAGAGTTATATAGATATTTGTTTGTTTAGGTAGATGGAATCCGTTGCGAGAATTGCAAGATCTGCGAAGAGTATTTATTTACCGCGGACAGCACGTTCTTTCCCCACCGAGCCCGCTGAACGTGCGAACAAAACGTAAATGAGTGGGGCCGCGCATACCATTCTCATCTAACATCCCGTGCAAAATGCCTTACTTGTCGCTTGAGCTCGTAAAAAATTTTACTTCTTGAAAGTAGAATCTATGTGTGCAATTGCAACAGATGCAATATTTTGCCTTTTCTTGTAATAAATTTAATTGGACCTGATTCTGATTAATTGCACATTTTCGCATCTGAGTAATGTTGTTATAGGCCTAACTATTTTTTGCCATTTCAATTTTCAAATTGAAGTAAAGTATAGTAAAATATGTAGAAATATGTAAGATGGAGTGAAATATGTAATATGAACAAAATATGTAAAAATATGAAAAATTAAACTCGCGGATAAGACACCTATTGGTATGATTCGCCGATATCTGGCTTTTCCGTGTAAATGTGCACTCAGCATTCAAATATGTAATTACATAAAAATCCGGGCCTTAATCATCACCTACACCTGCATAAATATGAATGTAGGGGCTACTCATTACAGTATTCACTTCCCCTTCCTTTGTATTTTGATTTGACAGCATTACAGGATGTTTACACTACCTTGTAAGCACGTATGTTTCCCCTTCTGTTTTGTCCAATATACAGTAGATTTGATAGAAATTTTAAAAGAAGAAGGAAACTACTACTTGGTAAATTAATATGTATTGTGCTTTTAAAAGGAAAAGAGAGATAGCTACCGTTTTTCTAATTCTATCAGTAGGATAGAAAACAGATATAATATAAAATGTATGAGACCCCATTAATATTAAGTATTTATCTCTAAATCACCAGTCGATTGTCTCAAAATAATGCGAAAAATTGCGAAAGAAACTACCGTGTAGTTATTTTTATCTCGCAAGGGTGTGTACGATGAACTATAGAAAAGAAACTTTTAGATAAATGTTTTTAAACAATGCCGTTTGGTTGCTAATCCCCGACCTTATAACTTTTTTATATACTTGCTTTTGTATAGAAAAGTCTTATGAAGTGAAAAGAAATTAGTAAAAGAGAATGGAAAATTCCAGGGTGAGGAAGAATATTTAACGTTACGAATTATAAAACGAAGGAGATATTACAGCTGCAATAAAGAGCAGGCAACGAATTATATCAAGGGCTCAAGAGAGAAGTAACGCAACGGAAGGCTGATTGGAATTCCTCAACTTAAATGTGAAGGAGGTATTGTATAATATTAATACTACCTGTAACTACCGCAGACCTTCCTTTGTCATAAACCGTCTCCGCACCATTCCCGATGGACCTCCTCCCAGAAACCCCCGCCAACGGAGAAATAGAAATAATTAAGTCTCTTCGTCATACTTACTACACCTGGCTTCCTTATTGATAACTTAACATCTTAAATTTTCCTATCTACCTATCCGGTCTTTATCCCTCTCCTTTGTGCCTCCCCGCCTTACCTTGACGCCTCTCTGACACCTCTCTCCAGCTTTGGCGTCCTGCGTTACTCGACCTCGTCTTGGCTGTCGTTTGACTTATACTTTTATTATGGCTCTACCATCACCCATTTGGCTCTGCACACTACGTAAACACACAAATACACATCCATACACTACACTCTATCCTGAATGCCTCCACCTACTTCGCCACCGGTCCGCGCTGCGCTGGCGTGCGACTCCTCTAAATCTCCAATCGGCGGAAGGGTGCTTGCCCCAGATCAGCCTGAGTCTTATCCTCTGAGACAAGTCTCAGACAACGCAAAAAAAGGTATAATATTATAGCCTACTGTCTACTATGACTGTGAGACGCGAATATGACAGCAGATACGCAAGAATGTAGGAGGCTACAGAAGAATAAAGGAACGGTCCAACTTCGGATATTATGGCTTAAGTAATCATATTAGAAAGGATTATTACAATTTATTTTATACACCACACAATATATGTGATAATTTTAATTTTTTATTTATCTATAAATTTTGAAACGAATTAAGACCTGTATTAACATCAACCGTTGTGTATATAATTCTTTTCACTCAGACTTTTCACAAAGTTTAGTGATATATTAAAACCATGTGTAAGATAATCAATTTTTGTGAAACCTATAATATACCCATTAAATAGTGTAGACTAGACAAGTATGATAGTAGCTTAATACAGTCTTTTTTCCGGGATGAAAGGGAAATTATAATATTGTGCGCTTAAGAATGAAACTTTTTTTGTTACTAGAACAACGTTTATGAAAATCTATTTGGCTTCATTTCTCAGATTGTAATAAAATTGGAATCAATTATAGCCTATATCAAATTAAAAATTTTTGCCAAAATTATTTGTTACTAACCAAGTTTACTTTATTTTCTTAACCGATGGATTTTTGCATATCAAATTCCGTTTATTAGACATCGATTTTTCAATATAAAATTGGTCTCTAGATTACTGATTTGCGTTAATGCGTCCAAGAAAAATAGTAGTTTGATAAACCTTATTACTAAGTTTTAATGTTTGTTTACATACGGCGTTTTCAAGAAACTGTAACAGTGTTAGAATAAATAGGCCTACTTAAAAATTTGATTACATACCTGCACCTAGTTTCGTATACAGAAGCAGTGTAAAAAGTATTTTGTAAAGCTTTCTTACAAAATTATAACATAACTGAAGCCCAAATGATGTTTAAGATTTTGCACGTTAAGTCATATGAAGTTTACTTAAGAACCTGTTACGTTCAGACTTCCTGAGATACAGTTATTGAGAAGAACAAGAGTAACAGAAAGAAAGAGAGAGAGAGTGAGAGAGAGGTCAAAGTACATGATGTTTACTACAGTTGGCTACTTATAAGGAACTTGAAAATAATTAAACTTATTGTAATGTAGAAAGTTAACGAAACATGAACCAAAAGCGAGGATTATGTGCAGCAGACTCAAGAGTTTTATTAACAGGATCCAAACAGCCTTTGGTGAAACGATTATTACGTTAAATAATTTATTCGCAATTAAGAAGTGGTACATTTTGAAGAAAGGAAAAAACCGAGGATGAGGAACTTATAAGTTGCTATTAAAATATGTAACTTACCTTTTGGATACCTAATTATTTTACAAGCAAGTTACGGAAACTATAAAAAAAAATTAATTCTTAATATATAAGCCTTCACGTATTATTTCAAAAAAATTAGATTACTGCTCACTGTGATATACGAAAAGCAAAAATATAATTAATGTAACATTACAACTCTTCAACTCTGTAAGATATAAACTCTTCTGCTTCTGCAGGTTGTTATTTATATTATTGGTACTTGTAGAAATTTTTATTAATCAGAATGGTGAATAAATTTCCAACGGATGGGAGTCAACTTGAAACATGTTGCTTCGGTACTACTGTATACCAATAACTGCATAACTATATTCTTACAAATGATATTCGGTATGAATGAGAATAATTAAAAATTCGTAATTCTCTCTCCCCCGTCTCTCTTCTCCCCCTCACTCTTTCTCTGTCAATTTTCCCCATCTACCTCACTAATAGGGGCAAACCTCACTACTACCTTTAATTAAACATGACTACCTCACTATTAATTTCCTTTTATTTTCATTAAGTTAGCACGGCAGGTCATTCTGCGACTGCATCCAAAGCGCGCCTCTTTAAGTGCTTGTTGAAATGTTACACTGCTACAAACAGATTACTCAAGTTTGAATGTGTAGTCTGTACGAACACAATGAATGATTAAACAAACAGGCACAAACAAACAGTGAAGGATTGTGTGTAACACTGAAATTGTTGACAAGAAAAAGAAGAAACTGTACGAGTTGGCGCGCGTGCGTATGCGCGCGCGAGAGAGAGAGAGTGAGTGAGTGAGTGAGTGAGAGGAATGAAAGAGAGAACATGGGCAGAGGTAAAAAAAATCTGTCGCATTAAATTCACGCCAACAACATTCTTAATGTCGTAATGACACAACAGTCTTTGTTTACAAAAATTATTACCATTGTCACGACACAAATATACAGATCTAATGTGTGTTGGCAGGCTGACGCGTTAGTACTACCAATTCATTCAAAGGCTGTATTCACTCCTGTCTGTATTAAAATAATACAAATGTTGTTTTATAGTAATAATATAATAATAATAATAACAACTATCACGATTTGTAGGCTTAAGCATTCATAACATAAACAGTTTTCTAACGTTCCCTCCACTCAAAAGACTTCTACGAACTTTTTTTAACCTATTGATTTTACTCCATTTTTAATAATTCACCAATCCCTTCAGTTTATAACTTACTGCTTACATGTCGGAGTCATGTGATAGTATGAAACTTTTATTGAGCAGAATTCAGTATGACGGATATTCGTGGCATACCTACGGAGATGTGAAAGTAACGTAGTTATACTTCGATTGCAGCTTGGATTCACTAAAGTCTGTTGCCTTCTGTACGAGCGGGTAAATTCTATGCAGGAATGGGAAAATTATTATGTAAAAAAAGCAGTGATCATTAAAGACAGAGGCACTGAGTGTAGGAGATCAGACCGTTGTAGGTCAAGTACTAGTAAAACCTGGAAAAGCTTATCGTTCACTACTACATATTAAAGAGGTTTAATGAAAATTATGTAAATGGAACGGATGTAATTTCGAAACTGTTAATTTCCTTTAAGTGTGTACTAAAGTAAAGAATGTTACAATTTATAAGTTGGTAATTACACCAGGTAATGCTAACAACCAGTAGCCTACTGATTCGAATGTGTGTGTGAAGAGGGCTTTTGAGTCGATAATAACGCTATTACCTACTTGACACAGAAATTCCCGTGTCACCTGCATTTTGTATTATGCAAACGTTCGGAGGATGTAAATTTTTCAACAACATTGTTGGAGTGCCAACCTTTAGAATGAACCGTTGTGGCGGAATGCAAGATTGATTTAAAGAATTCAAAAATTCTTGGAGATAGTACACTATATTTTCAATATTAAATACGGTGTTAATAGATTCTTCGGACTTTTTATTATCCCCAGAAAATTTTTCCAAACTTGTATCATTATTTTCCTTCACAGATTCGATTCTTTGGGAATAACCACTTGTAATTTTTATCAAGTAAACACTTGACGTTTTGCACAGAATTTAGCAATTAATACAGTGTTGTACTATTTACTATGTCCCAGTTTTTCGTCAATTTCTGTGAAGCTATCGTCATTAGGAACACTACCGTCACCGAGGTGCAGTAAGTTTGTAGAAAAATCACCATCTCCTCCTCCTCCTAAATGGGCTCTCATATTGCTTTGCAAATTTAGTCTGAATAGCATTCCACATCGCCGAGGACTTTAAACACACTGAGACAATATCAGCGCGGGTTCCTCTTGCAGTTACCGGTAATCTCTAGCGAGAATCCTCTGAAATAACAAATGTTACGCTATCCACTAATTTGTTACAATTTCTTAAGTCTTGGAGAGTTTGATTGACCGTTTCTATACAGTCCACAAATCGCCTTCGTTTTACCGTTCATGATTAGTTTCCGTTTTGATCGCTCCTTCTTTTGTCATGCCTCCTCTTCAATACGAATTGCTTTTTTAATAGGAGTCAGTGAGAATACTTGACTTTTTCTTCTTGGCGCATTTCTATTTTATTTTTGCAGTCGCTTTCGGATAAGGGCGAATTTATTCTGGTGTCAATTGTGATAAGGTATTAGCAGATGTCTCGTTTATTCCCGACGTGGGAGGTCCGGCTACTGTGGTCTCTTGACAATCTTTTGTTGGTGTTAATCTTCCTTCATAATTACTTTTGTCTCCTATCTCTCTGTCAATTACAGGTGAACACAGAAACTCTTCGATACTGAATATATTTTCATTTAATGGCCAAATTCCAGTTGAACTAAAACCTGCTGTCAGTTAGATGGTGTAGCTGCCTTTGAAAGAGCATCTTTTGCTAGCCCAGGTATGTCATGGTTTTACCTGGGCTTATTGTCATCCAGCTCTCAGCGGCTGCACCGAAACAGGCCATATAAACACTTGTCTAATGGCTGAAGTCAGATTGTAACGGGTATGAGGTATAAACTCAGGATGTGCTACTCCAATACAACCTGCTGGTCCATAAATAATCAAAGTGATATCTACATAACACTCTGTGGATATAACGATAAGTGGTGGTTTCCAGCTGCCATCTATGAAAATACCACTGGTTTCACCCTTTTCCAAAGGGGTAACCCTGCTGACTTGTTTATTTCCCTTCAAACTGACAACTTTGTTAGGACAGTGCACTGTCGTTATGCTGCCTGGTTTCCTTCACATTCCAAATATTGTGACAGTAAAAATGAAGGCGACTTATCACAGAATTCCAATATTGAAGAAAGTTTTATGTTATGTTTATTAAAACTAAATGCTATTGCAAAACTTGTTGCTTCAGCCTCTCTAAAAGACAACCTTGAATGTCGCTGCATGAAGCCAGTAAAACAATCTTTTACCGGCCCAGTTCACCAGAAAATCGACATTATTTGCAAACACGTATTCGGAGGCTAACATACGAATATTCTTAGGGTACAAACCATAATAACTAACAGAATAGTGCAGATCATAACACAGAAATCTGATTTTTCTTTTTGTTCTTTCCTAAATACAAGTTGTGGAAAACGCCGAGTCTTTGTAGGGTTTGTGAGCTACATCGCCCCAGAAAGTTTTTCACTTGTACGTTTGAACCAAATATGAAAAAAAGAAAACAGAACAAAATGTTTTACTTACATTGTACCAACATACCACTTTCCTTCTGGTGAAATTGAAGGTACACCTTTAATTTTAAAATTAGTGGCTGAAGTGTAGTGCTGCTGGCCACTCTACCTTTAGTGCGTGTGTCGAACACTCACTGTAGGCAACCTATTCTACCTCCTAAATTTCCTAAGCGGCATAAAAAGGAGCCATTATTACTATTATCATTTTATGAATTTTAGTTTTTTAGGATTTAATAAACACGTAATCTTCATTATAGGATCACAAGTAACTGACACATAATTAATTCTGAGATCTGTTAGGTTATGTATTAATTTCCTTTTAAAAGTTATAGAGAAACATAACTTGCCCTCATGTTGCCACATTGCTTTTGTATTAGTATGATTCAATTGTACACTTACCATGGATCCAACAAAGTACGTAGCTGTAAACACCCATAGCAAATTAGTGACAAAAAGGTTGCTTTACACGTTCTAAAATACAAAAGGGAACAAAGACTCATTTTACTGTACACTGCTATAATCAGACTGGAGGAGCATGTACTACAAGCTATAACAAAAACGTTATACAGTTGCAGAGGTGCTGCGACTAAGGGACACTTGAAGAAGTACAAAGTATCAACTTATGTCTCTCTGCTCTCCCCTATATGGTAATACTGTCTTATAACGACTGTTAAACAAATCAAATGTATTGTATACCTTTATATGTGTATTTATACACAATATATCATAAACGTTTTTTGTGGCAAAAATACCTTTATATGTGTATTTATACACAATATATCATAAAAGTTTTTTGCGACAAAAATATCTGTCAAATTTTTGTATGTTGTAATGGTACATATAACACTACCAACACCAGCGTACCACAAATAAGTTGAAAGCCACTACAATTAAGAATACCTACAAAGTCAAGCATACGATCATGGATAAAAAAGGAAGTATCATAAGCCAAAACCAAGTGAATTAAAATGAAGAAGGAATTACCAGTAAATGTGCAACTAAAGAAGATAAAGCAAGACTAACGACGAGACGACATACATAATTACCCAATACATCAAACAGTGAGAAGGAAACCCATTAAAGACAAAATCAAGAAGAAACCTATTAACCGTGAGAAGGAAACCAGTGAAAACGCCATGAAGAAACTTATTAAGAGGGAGGAAGGAAATCGGTGAAGAGAAGAAGAAAATATCCAGATCAAACACAAAAAAGGGAGATAACATGAATTATAATGAACTAACATATGGCAATAAAAGAATTATTATAAAAGAAGAAAGAATAAATGGAATAAACAACATGATTTAAACCCCTAAGCTGCAAAACAAATTGACACTTGACCAAAACTTATTAAGTGAATACCTTCCTTGACAATGTAATACAAACAATAATCAATAAGAATGAATTATTGAACATAAAAAGTAAGAAAGAGAATGAATAATAATAAGTTCTTAGCTAAATTATGTGTAGACATGAAAAGCGGGCTATGTCCAAAACACCAATGACCAATTGTAAAGTGGAATTGATATTAGAAATAACCACTAATTACCAATAGTAAAGACTGTAAAAGATAAACAAAATGTAATCTAATAATAACCAATAGATATACCAGTACTACATAAAGTCAAATAAATCAAATGTAATACAGAAACACAAAACCGACAATAATCCATTGTTGTATATTATAACTATATGCTTGCCATAGAATGGATGCATGATGAACAAAATTATCTTGTAAACTTATCATAAAAGAGTAGGAACTAAACCAACAACATTGAATGAGGCAGAATACTATTCGAATAAGTAAATTCAAGGATTATAGCCACCCAAATACTAATAATAACAATAATAATAAATAAACCATGTTGACAGCTAGATGCAAGTAATCTTGGTTACTTTAAACCAAAGCAATTTTCAGTATAAATGCAGAATGAACTACTGCACAATAATAACAGTGCTATCAAAACAATGATAAGAATAACGATATTCAACAATGATATTCAAGCAATAACGAGAATAATTTGATAGGATTACAACCCATATAAGAAGGTAACTTCCTAAAGTATAGTAAACTCACTTAACAAACTATAGTTAAGGTAATAAAACCACAAGATGAAGAAAAAGGACACTATCAGAAGTGACAATGACCAATGCAGTATGCATAGGCCATAATAAAATGTTATTAACTATTAATGTTATAATAATATTAAGTATCATGTACATGTTGTGTTTATGTTAGTGTCTATACAGGAAAGTACAGAGCAACTCACCGCAGCTAATAATAGAAGAGTCAACGCAACTTCTTCAGAATCGAACTCGTGAAATGGAACAAAAAACATTCTAAACTATTTAAACAAAATTAATAAACGATGTCAAAGAGTAAGTAAACCGATTTATTCATATCGGATTCAATAATAGATTGAATTGGGTAGAATAAATCAATAAACCAAAAATTAATAATAAAAACCAAAACGTTAAGAATAATAATAAAACAGACAATCTCGTCGTGCTAAAATGTTCATACACACTTTTTAAGAGAAAATTACTTAAAACTTCGAATCTAACAAGAAAAATATTGTGTCGAGTATTCATAATGCAAACCCTTAGATATCAAATATGAAATGAAAATATAAGTACCAAGTAAAATGTATATTCTATAGCCGGCAGAATAAGGGAAGGACAAATAAAATAGAGGCAGGATATCAAGAGAATGGAAAACATGGGACTACCTAAACAAGTAATAAGATACAGACCTCAGGGAAGACGAGATATAGGTAGGGCAAGGAAAAGAGATGCCTTCAGTGAAGACAAAACAGGCTGTAATCCTATACCTTGACATGGAAAAGATTCCTAATACTTAATAGCACACTTAAGAACAAAATATTGGTATGGAGAATCATACACGACTTCCATGTTCTAAGATTTATATTTAAAATCATTTTCGAAATGAAATATTTCCATTGAAACTACTTCTTTCTACTTACTGCTTCAGCCACTTACTGTGGGCACTAACGTATACCACCTCACGTTATCGCACTTGATTTTCACTGATGATGGAAGTCGATGGCACTGGCGAAACGTCTGGTTTTGCAGAAAACATTGGTCTACGGCCAAACAGGCCGGGAAGGAATTTTAAAAACAAACTGCTTCTTTGTTGTCAATAACGTAGTACATATATACAAAAAATTATCAGGTAAACTATTACGTTACAACAAAAAAATGTTTCAGGTAAACTACCCTTTCCCCGTAACCGATCTTCACCAAAATCAATAGGCCTTGAGTCCTCTATAACTCGGGCACATATGTAAAAAAATATCTGATTCTGTTTGAATTTACGGCAGTTATCGTTCGTCATGAAAAAATTTCTCTTGTTACAACATAAAATATTGCAGGTAAACTACCCCTTTATCTTAACCGATCTTCACAAAAAACAATAGGTCTTGAATACTCTACAATTCAGGGCTGTATGCAAAAAATTATTTGATTCTGTTTGAATTTGCGGCTCTTATCGTTTGCCATAAAAAATCTAGACAGACACACAGACACTTTTCGATAAATTACTTTTTTTCATGTTTTGAGGGTAGTATAATCAGAATCTGCAAAAATCTCTAACACGATTTTTTTTGCCATCACCATACTTCCATTTCCTTATGGAACATGAAAGTAAAATCAAAGTAAAATTCTGATGGCAACAAAAATCAAATATTCTATCAAAAATTGGGGATATACATTTTTGGTAGGTATTTGGTAGGCCTACTTGCATTGCACAAGGAATGTGTTATTTTCAATAGGTTATTGATAAAAAAAGACTTACAAGTACATTGATTTTTATTACAAAATTTATACAAAACAGTTTCAATTCTAAGGTATCAATAATTAATAATTATTAAGGATAATGAACAAATTATTTCTTCATAGAAGATACATAAAAACATTGCAAAAATAATACATATCAGACAAATATTATTACAACAAAAATACCACACAGACATTTGGGCTTTGTTACTTTATCAGTAACTATAAGATTACATTCATAAAGTACATAGAACATTTATTTACAAGAACATAATTACAAAAAGTGAAAACAACTTTGATGAAATAAACATTTTATTTATTACATCAAACATAACTAAACTCAGATGACAATATAAATGAACTAAATATAGGTTTTTCTGCGAGGGAGTGTAGGATTGATTAGGGGTTCAATTAGTTGAAATTATTAAAAAAAAAGCATAAACTATAAATAGAAAAACTAGACTGGTATTTTTACAACAAAATGAAAACTTCAAGTTACATTTAAGAGATATTCCGTGTCAAATCAACAAGTGCTACAACCTGACCCTCTTAGATTTATTTGAAATTAAGTATGCATGTAGTATTCATAAATAGTAACACAAATCAATTTTTTCACATTTTTCTGACGAAAGGTTACTGAGTAATGGGTGCTCAAAAATGAAAAAAATAAATAAAATTTTTGACTTGCGCAACAATATTGATTTGTTCACAACTTGTGTTCTAATTAAGCTAGAACAATGACATCGAGTTCATTTGAAAGCTCTTTTAAAGGGTTTTCATATGATATAAAACATAATTAGTTGAAAATATATATATTTTTTATAAACACATCATTATTGCATTTACTGAATTTTGAAAAACTGTATTTTTAAAATTCTCAAAAAAATATATGTGAAAGATATTGTTTTCCTCTACATATTCTGAAAGTTTCAACTTGGGATGAGCATGGGATCACTATCAAAAGTAATTTTATGTTTATCACGATTCTGTAAAACGTCATTCAGATCGGTGAATTATTATTATTTTTATTTTCCTACCCGTGACAATTTTTCAGAATCATAGTTGGATTTATTACTTGGCCTACAAAATTGTACTTTTCTTTCATACAAATAACTGTGTTTTAAAGCTTAGCACTAGCTAAATTAATAGCTCAAAATTAATAAATTGACCTACATATCTAAAATATATATCTTAATACAGTGATCCAGGTTTTCCGTGTACAAGCAAAAAAATCTCATTTTAAAGACTATATACAAAATGGTTGGTTGGTGTGACTATCTCCCATCTGTTTAGTATTTTGTCATCGGATAATATTCAGTCAGCTGTTGTCAACTGTTGTTGAAAGTGACCTGTACATTTTCTTTTGGTGTGACATAGCCTATAAAGTGAAAAAAATGTGATTAATTCTGAAATGTTGTGTTTTGAAATTAGCTTAAAGGTACTTTTGTACAATTCTCACAACAGTGTATAAGTTTATATGCCTACAACCAGTTAATATTGTAACGAGACATATGAGCCCAAATATTTCAGTAACCCAAAATATTAACACATGTCAATAATTGAGTGAAAGAGACAAACCAAGTGTTTCTTCTAAAAGGCCAAGCATGAAACTACATGAGCTACTCATCACCAAGGATAAACTCACAACAATAAGAGTTAATAAAACTAATGGTAACTAACAAGTGAAATAACATTATAAGAAAAAGAAGATGCACCGAACAATGGTTGTACCACAGGAACCAACAACCCAATAGTTTTCGGTCAGTAAGGAACCAATGAAGACAAGGAAGAAACATACTACGAGAAAGACACCTAACAACCATGGTATAAAATATAGATTCCAAGAGCCAGTCAACTATAGAACATCTTACCCGTGTATGCAATGACTGAACAACTTACAGATTGAAGAGATGGACAAGAACTGACTAACTGAGATGACCAATATTGTAACGCAACAGAAATGCTAGCACTCAAGTTACATAAAAACAAGGTTCACAGAATAATAAACAAGTCAATATTTAACCCCATGATAGAACAAAGATCTAATAATTATATTTATAATCATAGATACAGGTAAATAAGGATGCAAGGTAATATTAACAAGAATAACCGAACCTGTAAGTTAGACAATAGTTGATGATATATGTTTAATGAAAAACAAACAAAAAATGAAACAATAATTTACTAATAGCAAATAAGAATTTTGAGTTAAGAGGTATTATTTTGTGACAACAAATGTTATGATAAAGTTTATGTTATGTTATACCAAATATGTGTTGAGTTAATGAAAGATAATGAAACAAGATGTATTATTCAATGACTGTTGTAGAATGAAGTGTGAAGCAGCTAATTAACGTTAATAGATTTGAATTTTCTTATATGTGATCCATAGGTCAAGATAAAATTGTTATTAGATATGGAAAAAATAATTGTTTATGTAAATGTTAATAGTTAAGATTTAATTATATGTATGAATTTATGTAAAAGGGGCTATAGATGTGTACCAGTTATAAACACAGGTAGATCTGTTTACAATAAAAGGCCTAACAGCCAAAACCACTATATAACCACTCATAACATAAAGGGTAGGTACATCAATTAATAATAATTAATGAATACGATTTGAAGAGCTAGAAAAAACATTAAATTAATAATGATATATAATAAAATTTATACAAATTATGATAATACCATAATGCCATGATATCGATTAATAACATTTAATATCGAAAGTGGATTAAATATAAAAAAGGAAAAAAACCGGCTTATATCAAAAAACCAGCAGAATATGTGTAGAAAATAATATACCAACTATCGGTAAAGTTACATTCCGATAGGATAGCAAATTGATAAGGAATAGACAAAAAATATATGAAATAAACACTATATTCAAAACATGTGGAAGGAAGAAGTCGTGTGTTGCTAGGGACGACAGAAGAAGAGGAAGTTGTTAATTTGACAATAATTGCTTTGATGATCTGAATGTGATGAGATTAAAAAACCCAAGAATTATCTATTTAATCGGAATATTTTAAATCATCAGACACGATTATAAAACACAAAATCCTAATGACAATGTTTATGACTATCACCAGTACAGTTTAATCCAAATAACACTACAGTATGAAATCACAATAGAGAATAAATAACTGGATTATACAAGGAAGAACTTGAACTGTCCCATATCCGAAGGGAATTGATGATATATTAAACCAAATAGAAAGAATTAACAGTATCACAATTAATAATATTCACTACACCAGAAGTTATAACCTTTCAAAAACACGGAACAACACTAATTGCTTCAACCAAGAGAAGAACGTATTTGGATCCTGGCGTTGCAGAAGAAGCATCAATCGGGCTGTAAACCAATCCAGAAATCTGTAATTCCGAAGTGGACAGGAGAAGAATTCCATTCTATTAAATCGAAGAAAGAAAATCGTACGGCATAATTGTCCAGAACAGTAAATTTATCAATCAACCGCCTACACGATTGGCTTCGTTCTAGTCTGGTAAATTATTATTATATTAATCATACTAACTACACAACACTTTAAATTTGTAAATCTTGCATTCTTATTTATGTATTTTTAATCTTCCCCACAGTTACAAGAACCTTCACACCCTGAATTAAATTAATTACAAATTAAAACACACTATATAACTAAATTTAAATAAAGTATCAGAATAATCAACAATCGATTCATACAATCTATAGCTCAAGCATATGTTAATTAGAACATATATTATTCAATGTTAAAGAAGTAAACAAATAAAGAACCTTTATATATTGGCAAAATCTTGTTATTTGGAGTATGGTTTAATGAGCTAGGAATAAAAAAGTAACTGAATAAGTATAGAATAATTGGTTAACATAAACATTGAAATAACCTATAAGTTTCGTTGAGCCGATACTACAGCGCTTATAGCGGAATTATCTGACACCAAAGAGAGAGAGTAAAAATACAAAATTAGACAGAATTCTCTTCAAGGTATAATAGGGTTGAACGGAATTATAAAATAACTCATTAATTATTTAAGTTACAGGTACACAAACACTGATAGTTTTTAGAGAGCTAAGTTAATAATTAATTACTTACATCAATACATCCCACAACTCCAAATATCTCCGAGATTTACATAATTAAAATAATTCAAAACACATTGGCATAGGTGTATGTACAAATTGACAAACACAACAGTGGGGTTTTAAGGAGAGGAAACCCATTCCTGTACAATATACAACAGAAAATATTATAAATGTATAGGACAAGATATGTTATAAAAGAATGAAAGTAACTAGACTGTTAACTGAATAGAAGCTGTGAATAAAAGCATAGTAACATGTTATGCATAGCACCCATGTAACATAAAGAAGTATTAAAATTGTCTCATAATAATAACAAATATTACTCAAATAGTCAAACAATCATGTAAGATAAGAAAAGGCAATAACTAAAGAGTTATTAGTTATCATTAATAAAACCAAACTTGAGAAAATAAGGTTAAAAGAATGTAAATTTGTATCAACCTAACATACACATTGTTGGTACAAATTTCACCTAAATTCACATCTATCAGTAGGAAAAGCCTACCTAAACCAAAATGTTTTGTGCCTTAAACCAAGAAGAACTGATAAGCTTTCTACAGGTACCAATATAAGATACCCAAAATGGATTTTAAATAAGAATTTAAGTAAATAAAGTGAACCAAAACCGACCAAAAGGGGATTCACTAAGTAAAACGTGAACAAAACCACTTTATAATACCAAATAGAAGTAATAGGTTAATGTCTATACCACAAGTAAGGTGTAATGCCACTATTGTAATAGTATAAGAATATTATAAGAAAGGACATAATGTATTATAATCGTAATTAAGAACACCTGTCATGTGACACTAGGTGTAAGTAATGTTAGTCAATGATATACACTAAGGGACAGACCAGTGTACAAAAAACACTAAACCAATTATAAAGAGACTACTATGATTAAACTATTGTAACTAAATAATAGTAGAAAGAGATAAAAGAATATCAAATAAGAATGGAAATAAGTGTACACCTCATAGTGCAAAATAGAGGTCAGAGAGAGATAACTATATAAGAATACAGCAGTTCTATAAGGAGAAATTTACCTCCAAACTTATAAATTTTGCACAATAATCTGGCGATATAAGAGCTTCTACAACAATGGACTCTGTAACAAAGAAAGAATTTTAGCTAACAGAGAAAAATAATTATCATTGCCAGTATCAACAAAAGTGCAAATTACTAAATGAAATAATTGCAATTTTATGGGAAATAATGTTATTAAACTAATTATGTACTTTATTAAGAACTTTTGTTTTCCAGCAGCTTCCAAAACTCTTTATATAAAAAATAATATAAACAAACTTATTTAGAGCTTCTAACAATACTTATCTTAAAATTATCATATGATTATACTTTCCAAAGGAAGCCCCTGATTTGAAAGCATTGACACATAATACTACTAATTAAAAATGATTCCAACTACTATGTTACTAAATTTTCTCATTTAAAATGTAAATGGGACTGTTAATAACTTTATATTGTTGTCTTTAACAAGACAAAACAATCATTAATGGCTATTTTATCACAAACTTCAAAATCTCCTATAAAGCTTGCTCAATGAAATAGGACATTCCTGATGCAGAAAATTAACTTTGCCATAACACAAATTAAATAGGCTAACACCCAAACAAAAAAATGCTTTGAAAACAAAACATTAATGAAATATGGTATGAATTAATTGTGCTACATTCAAAGCTGATTTTCTTAATTGATTTAAAGTACCTATACAAGTCTAGTTTGTCAAGTAAAGATAATTTAGGTAAACCTAACACTACATATGAAACAAACATTAAATCAAATATGCTAATGTTACAAAATTCACAAACAGAAAAAAAAAAAATTTTAAATTATCTATAGGCTAAATTGCTTTGATTATATTACCTTCTCCACTTCATATGTTTTCCACATCAATATCATCTGATGTCGATACTACTGATGGTGCAATAATAGTCATTTTTTCCCAGTCAATTCTGGAAAGTTCAGGAGGAACCTGAAAGATCATTACAAAACTCATACATAATTTTTCACTAAGTTAATAATTATAATAATATTAAGCTAATAATTAAGAGAATAATTTATTTTCTTAACCTAGCACAATATTTGTAGGTTAGCACTATGAATTTACAAAAAGTTAATGGATTTTGTGTAAATTTCTAAAAAAAATTAAATTTACAGTATAATCTAGTAGTTATTTTATAGTAATCTATTTTAATTTAAATGAACTCAAGTCACTATTGCTTGGTTACATCCCTGCACTGAAGATTCCTGAAAAAGATTTCTAATATAATCACACAAACTCGAAAAACAAAAACTGTTCAAATGATTAACATTGAATAATATAATCCTGATTATAACGGTATTATAACTAGCAAATACATTACGGATAATTCATCCATACTCCGTATCATTTAAATCTACTATTAAGTATAACACACCCCATAAAATTTAGAATATTAAGATACTAATTTTTTAAAATTTCATGTGATATTAGTTGAGTATCATTTAGGAGGTTAAACAATATAAATACAATTCTACACATTAAGTTACAGATTATAAATACAGATAATAAGAAATTAAATAAAAATAACACTATAGGCCTACATCAATTATCGGGTTTAAGGACCTGCTGCTGTAAGCAGTGATAATTTTAGTTTAGTGAGCTTTAATCAGACTTGCATGCAATAATAAATTTTACATAAGATAAAAGAACGATGCTTTCTTTAGTCACCAGCAAAACCTTTTCTGTCTGCAAGTTAATATTATAAAATTTAATCGAGATTAAAAAGCTTTTTAACTCAAAAATTAAAGAAGTCACAGTTCAAATTCTCTTTTCACTTTTTCTTTTACCTGACAAATGTTAGTCCTTAATTTTTAAAGCAGAGCTGTGCTAAAATAAAATTTTTATGTCAAATAAATTACAATTTAATGGACTCGATGTTATGAAAGTAACTATGTGTACAAAATATTACAACAGTTTGCTTCCGTATTACAGTAGCCATAGGCCTATATTATAAATTTTGTTATATTAGGTGTTAAAATTAACCTTAACTTATTAAGTCATATCTTATTTAATTAATTACGTTTCTCTGAAAAATCCTGAATTTGAAAGTATATTTAGAGTAATATAGTGGGACTGAAGAATAAAATAAAATATGTTAACTAGTTAAATACGAGCAGAGTACAAATTAAATATATTATGGTAAGGCCTACCATCTTGTGTTAGGTAGGACCTCATTTTACGAATAAAATGACTTACAAATTGGATACATTACACAAATATAGGTAGGCCTATTTCATTTTTACAATTGAAAACGTACGCAGTCTAGCTAATATTTCTATAGGCTAATGGGTGTACTCAGTAGGAACTCAAGGCTTAGTACTTGTCTTCAGATATTTTATACTTCATATCAAAGCCATAGATTAAATTACTGGCAAAAAATTTAGGCAGAATTTACGAACAAAATTTAGCATAAATTTCAGGCCTAATCTACCACTCAAACTTACTTGATCAGACACTTGTGTGTGTCTGAAACAATCTTGTGAAAATCGATCGCATTCCGGAAACCGAGCCCGTCTTACATCTGTAAGAAAATTAAAATTATGTAATGTTCATACATGAATCACCATAAAAGTAATAAATGGAATTTTTTTAGAGTAGACAAAATAATTGTCAGACTTACAGGAGTATTAATAATAAAAAAAAAATATTTAATTATATTGCAGTCAGTGCCCTCACATGGACTTTTTTTAAAAATCAGTTAATTAATCTTAGTTTTAAGTTAACTAGAGTTTAAGGGGTGATTTTATACACCAAATATAAGGTAACATGAACAAATTAACACTGAACTTACTACGTTCCCAGTCAAATATGAAAGTAAAGTATGAAAATATATGTAGACATGCACTATTGGTGTAAGTTCTGGAGCTAAAGATAATTCAACTGTGATACAGAACTTAGTCTATTATACTTAACACCCAGGCCTATAAACTTTTGATCTTTTTCTAAAAGTAATTAATTTTATTTCAGAGTTAGGTTAGGCTTACAGGCTAATCCGCAGTAAGTTTAGCTAAATCAGTTATATTATCATAGGCCAGACTTAATCTAAATAAAATTATTCTGTGTAAAGGTATCAGTAACTTGATATTTATACAGAATAAGCATTTAATACAGAATACATATTTCATTTAACTGGAGTCAGTTCCCTCACAGGGTCTTTTTCAAAAATGGGTTAATTAATTTTATATTTTTAGTTGATTAGAGTTAAGGGGTGCTTTTATACACTGAATATAAATAACAATTAAACTATATGTACCTTTTTTTGCTGTACGTCTCCTAGGCCTACTTTCACAGTCATCTGAAAAGTAAAATATGACAATTGATGTAGACATGCAAGTATCTGGAGCTAGAGACAATTTACTGTGATAAAGAACTTAGCCTATTATACTTAACACCCAAGCCTACATAACACAAACAAATTTTGATTTTTTCCTAAAAGTAATTCATTTTATTTCAGAGTTAGGTTAGGCTTACAGGCTATTCCGCTGTAAGTTAATCGGCTAATGCCCGGCTAGTTTGCTAGTTTTCTTAACATAATTAATCACTAACTAACTAAGTGTGTTTGATATTTATGTAGCATAAGGTGACGCGTATATGACAGGTTTTATTAATGCAGTAAAGGAACAAATCTAATTTAAATAGTCTTTGTATTATTTTGGAATTCAATTTTTTAAAGCAAATGATAATACCTCATGCACCTTTGTAAAGGTTTTTATTTATTGGGGATAAGTGAACTGAATTAAAACATCAAACAAATGATTTTTGTTTCACAATCAAAACAATACGCCTACTGTATTAAATTTATTATGGCAATTCTATTTACCCTAAAACACTACAATACAAAACTCCAGAATTATTGTTTTTGTATAAATTGGCCCGCTAATAATGAAAAAATAAAATTGTATTAATTAAATTAGAATGCTAACTTGCTCAATTATTAAATTTTGGGCAGAACACAGTGCTATTAGGCATAGTTGGTTCTATAACAGATACGTGTTCGACAAAGTAATCTAGACATGAAACATAACCTAACGTATTTCTTTTATGAATTTTATGAAAAATGCTGAATTTGAAAGTATATTTAGAGTAATATAGCTGGACTGAAGAATTAAATAAAATTTGTAACTAGTTAAATACGAGCAGAGTTCAAATTAAATATATTATAGTAAGGCGTACCATCTTGTGTTAGGTAGGACCACATTTTACGAATAAAATGATTTACAAATTGGATACATTACACATATATAGGTAGGCTAGAGTAGACAAAATAATTGTCAGACTTACAGGAGTATCTATAATAAAGAAACTTTATTTAATTAAATTGCTTCAGTGCCTTACAGGGACTTTTTTTAAAAATTAGTTAATTACCCCTTGGGTAATTATGAAGATTCTCATCAATGCTGATATTGCGCTGATATATTTTTATTATATTCTTCTATGTTATATAAACACGAGAAAAATAATTTTAAACGGCGGTCGAACCTATTTACGGAGACAAAAAAATTAAATTTTTACTCCCATAAGAACGCATGGCGTTAGCCTAGGTATATTGTATTAATTAAATTAGAATGCTAATTTGCTCCATTATTAAATTTTGGACAGAACACAGTGATATTATGTATAGTTGGGTCTATAACAACCGGTAGGCCTAGTGTACAACCCAAAGTAATCGAGACATTCATACATAACCTAACAGCTAATTTCCTACAAACAACGGACAACGGACACTAAATAAATGATCATCTTACCTTTCATTATTATTCCTAGCGCCTCCAACATATTTTTACTTCGACTTGCAATCACAAACACTTCATACGAATTACAAAATTCTGTCCCACACACGTTAGGAAACTCAACGAATTACCGCACCAGACGACTAAACAGAATAAATTATGGCAGGTCCAATATTTCGTTATACCAACTAAACAGAATAAAAACACACTTTCCTCTGTAGTGTCTGTCTTTTTTACACATGTTACAAATTTTATAGAATAATTATTACGAATGCCAATATGGCCGACTAACTACCCATATTTCATTATATACATTTGTATATATCGAACAGGTTGTCTGGCTTCAGCGTACAGCAAAAATACGATGTATAAAAATTTGTATAAGTTTTTCGTACGCTGACACACCATAACTTGGGCAAAATAACTTCTTCACCTAAAGATGTACTTATACAAGTTCCTCAAATTTGTTTTAGATACCCTGGGTAAAAATTGGCGTGTGATGAAGAAATTATGCGGCGCTAAGTCTATATATATATATATATATATATATATATATATATATATATATATATATATTGTAACTGAACGATCTTGCCGTCTATAGTTTATGGTTTAAATATTATTATTATTTAATTGTCTCAGGGTTCTTTTACGGTTAATTAGGTCTTGCTCTCGGCTAATCGTGATTGTTCAATATCAAATTTTATTATTATTTTATACCGTTTAGTGACTTATTCCCCTCAATTCAACCTATTGTTGAATCCAGGATTGAATAACTCGGTACTTACTCTTTTTCGTCGTATTAGCTGTCTGTTTAAATAATTTAATTTTGTATATTATATTTACTGTTAAAATTCTTTCACTTGACGTTCCGTTGACTCTTTGTAGATCAGCTGTCGTGAGGAGATCAGTTGTTTCTTCCTATACACTGACATACACAAACACAGATATGGTACACATAACAACTCATATATATTATTATTGTATAAGATGGTAAGTATGTTGATCTGAACGGTTGTAAACAGAACAAGGAATCATTCAATTTGAATAATTCGCATTCTCAGTAAGGTACCAACCGCCTCGTTTTCTCCTCTAAGCTGTAATTTTACTGTTACAAATAAAGTCAACTCTTTCACTGGTAAAAAACAATAATGGCAATTTATTCAAATAACACACAGTGAAATTCAATACAATAAGGAGTTTTGTCCTTCTTTTTAGTTAACAATAAATACTTTTAAAGTAAACATGAACTCTAAAACAAATGATGAGCTCTAGTTGGCATGACTGCCTCTGGTTGATAATACAATGTGTTTTGACAAATTTATAGGTTATGTCGGATTGTTCGACTTGAAAATTTAATAATGATGATAATAACAAAAATAGTAGGTTCTTTTAAACTGCAAAATACACCTTCTTGGAATAATAGCTACGGTTAGAGTCAACATATAAATAAAAATTCAATGATTTCTTAATGAAAAAATATAAAATATGAACCAATGTTCATAGTTAGGCACATGCTTTATACATAGTTTAGTGCAACATTATTTGGTTAAAAGTAGTGAATTATTTATTAATAATCAATAGTGATTGTTATAATCCATTATCATGTACTACAATCATCTATGAAATTGGATACTCCCATTTCAGGTAAATGTAATTTGTTTATTATAGTTATCGCACGCCGGCGAAACTATTAATTGAATTTAATAACAAAATATTTATACTTCCATCTACTGATGGTATTAGAGTACGTATACTCTTCATTGATATCACAATGTCTTTGCTTATCCTAGATATTTACAGTATACAAATAGTTAAACTGTCATTACTCAGAACGTTCAATTTCAACATTGTTCATTTGTATTTATGGGTTCCCTTCTATTAAGGATAGGGAATTGAATTGTTTCTATATTTCAATTTTAATCGCTTTTAGCGTTCAATTATTTTGCTTATAGACTAATCATGACATAATATTCGTAATTAATAATACTTGCGTCTCTCGTCGGTTGAAGATTTACACTTTATTAATTATTAACACTTTTTTAATTAATTAAAATTGATTAATTAATTATTTGAACTTTATCACAACACTGCACACACTCCTATGCGCATAAACTCCGATTAGATTACACTTGTAAATATACTGCACTGATTCTTCTGATAGATAACTTATGTCTCAATTTGAGGTTAACATGGTTGATGCTGTTTTGCTGTCAAACGCACGTTTTTCTGAGGCGTCGACTAGCGTGCATTCCGCTTCGCTGTTGTTGTAAGAATGTCCCTGGTTCTTGGGCTGGAATGATGAATTTCGGATTTTTTATGTGTTCTGATTGGTCAGTTTCCGCCAATTCGTTTATTTACGGTAGACTTCGTCAAAATAGACGCTATCATAAGCGTCAGTCTTTGGGGACAAGATTATGAAAATTTGGTTTACATGACTATGCGGAAGGGCTAAGCACAATGCAATTATTTTTAAAAGTCTAATATCTTTCTTATAATTGCACTGAGAATGTTGTGCTTACTCTCATTGTTCGTGTTTTTGAAAGACGATTAATTTGAGTCCCCTTATCATATATTTCTGATAAGGGTTATCAGACTTAGCACTTAGCATTTATGCTTGGTGTCCAATAAACCATTAATTATTAATAACTCATGGTTTTTATGTTATTTTTTATAGTAATGTCTCACTCTTAAGCTACTGTACAAATTTCCCTTAAAACTATGTCCTATTATTAATACTATGACCGTTTTCATTTCATGTTTGTACATTGGTTATTGGTTATCAATAGTTCATATTTAGTTTACTCCTGTATTATCTTATTTGTTGTTAATTAGTGGGTTTGTATGTACATCATTCCCACTGTACAATTGGTCATTCACTATTTTGGTTGCATATTCCTCTCTTTATTCTATAACTACACATCATTTAGCTATCATAAACTCATCTTGTCCTTATTCAGTTTGCTTGTGACCCTTTATTTACAATATTTAATACTTATTTACAATAATGTGTTTCACATAAACAATAAATGTGTTCATTAAATGAGTTGTTGTCAATGTTGACTTTACCATACAGCTTAGGGATTCATATCATATAATTAATTAACATTTCTTCCTTCTTCTTAATACAAATATTCTTCCAATGTTTATGTTAGTTTGTTCTACTTCAATTTTCTTCCCTTATTCTTCTTGTGTTTGGTCTGGTGATCTTCCTTCTTCTTTCTTCTTTCTTCACTGATCTCCTCCTCACTATTGTTCATTTTATACATGATGTGGTTTTCACTTGTCTTCTTCACACTGGTTCTTCCTTCTTCTTTCTTGAAGTTGTCCTTGTTGTATTCTTCTTCCTGACTCTTCTTTCTTCTTTTGTTGTCTTGTCCTCCTCACTGATTTTTCTTTCTTCTTTTGGTTGTGTTGTGTCCTTCTCACTGATCTATTGGGTATAGTATGTCGGTCGTCTCGTCTTGATTCTTCTTTTCTTCTTTCTTGGTGCATTTACTAGTGAATTCTTTTCAATGATGCTTCACTTATTCTAACTTATGGTACTTTTCTTTAGTATTCTTGGTGGTATTCTAGACCTTTTAATGTATTTTTTCTAGTGGTGGCCTTCAAATTAATTTTCAGTACTTAGGTGGATGTGGTAACATATGTACTGTTACATATTGCCTCCTTATTAGAATTGATCATTTCTGATATCTTTATTTTATGATTGAAGAAATTTTCAATTTTTTATCTCACTCTTAAGTCACATATAATGTTTTGATATCTTGTATTTACTCTTACACTTGTCTTCAGTTCACTATACTCTCTGCATCTCCTTCTTCTTCATACTCTTGGAATCTTGTTTAATTATATTCTTGGCTGGTCATGTTTTTTCCCTTAAATATTTAATTTCCCTAACATTTTTTCCCTAACTTGGTAGCTGGAATCGATTCGGGTGGGCTCTATGGCTTACCTAACTCCGTCGTCCATAACTACATTCTTTCTGAGATCAGGGGTACCTCATCCCTGCCCAGTTAAATGATTGCTGGAACTTTTCTACAGTCAATTCATCAACTAATAATACTCATAAGCTGTCTCTTTCGACTAATAATAATAAACACTCTTGGGGTTATTCATTTTCATGCCTTTTATATTTTATTATACACTCTCTTCTGGATTCCTTCTTCACTTCTGCAGATCTTCATTAGTTAATGTTGTTGACAAATAGCATTTGTAAATAATCTTCATTTTTTCCTCCTCTCCATATCGTGACAAAATTGTTCTTCGCATTGACTGGATCTTTCTTCTTTTTTCTTGGTCAATTCTCTTTTTCACTATCTTTTCTACATAATATTCTCATTAATGGTCTCCTTTTCTTCTCTAGCAAATGTCATAATTTTTTAACATTTTATTTTGAATAGTACACAATTTTTCTTAAAAGTGATAGTAAACATTGTTTAAAATATCTCAAGTGTGTTCACTAGTTGCTTGCTTTCGTTATGGTTTAGTCATCAGATATTAGTCTTCTTTTCCTCGTGTTACATATAACATTCATTTGACAAACATATTTCATTCAATATTTAATACAATATTTGATTAATAAAATTTCTTCTTTTATATACAATATTCACTTAATAAACATTTTTCTTTTCTTCTTTCCATAAGAATAGCCTCTTCTTCTGTTGGTGAGTTATTGGGTATACAATATTTGATAGCTATGGTATCAAGTGATAACATAATAATGATACATTAATGGTTAGTATCTGATTTTATAGATACTCTTGGGGTCACAATAATCATTTAATATATATATTTTTCTTTTCCTTTTCTTTCCATGATAATGTCCTTCTCTTGTTTTATACTCTTTGGTCTTCTGCTTCTCTACTCCTTCAAGTGATGGTGTCCTTCACTTATTCTGGATGATTATATTTTTTGGTTCATTGGGTATACAATATTTGATAACTATGATACAATGTGGTAACATAATAATGATACATTTTGTTCACTTAATAAATATTTTTCTTTTCCTTTTCTTTCCATGATTATGTCCTTCTCTTGTTTTTATTCTCTTTGGTCTCCTGCTTCTCTACTCCTTCAAAGGTTAGTTGGGTGAACCTTTATTCTGGATGATTATATTTTTTTCAGTTTTTTTATAGTGTATACAATATTTGATAATTATGATATAAAGTGATAACATAATAATGATACATTAATGGTTAGTATCTGAATTTATAGATACTCTTGGGGTCACAATAATCATTTAATATATATTTTTCTTTTCCTTTTCTCTCCATGATAATGTCCTTCTCTTGTTTTTACACTCTTTGGTCTTCTTCTTCTCTACTCCTTCAAGTGATGGTGGTTCTCACTTATTCTGGATGGTTATAATTTTCGTTTTTAGTGTATACAATATTTGATAATTATAATACAATGTGATAACATAATAATGATACATTTTGTTCACTTAATAAATATTTTTCTTTTCCTCTTTCCATGATAATGTCCTTCTTTTATTTTTATTCTCTTTGATCTTCTTCTTCTCTACTCCTTCAAGTGATGGTCTTCTTCACTTATTCTGGATGGTTATATTTTTTCAGTGAAGCTTGATTATAGACTCCCTTGGTTCTATTGGTATTTGTGTCCATAATTTCGTATGTGTTGTTTTGATTATCTTTGACGATAGTGTAGGGTCCAGTGTATAGTAGTAGGAACTTCTTTGCAATTCCTTCAAGGGTACTGGGGAGCTCTCGATTTTTTAGTAATACTAGTTCTCCCATTTTGTACTGGATTATTTTGGGTTGTTGTCTCTTATATTTTTCTCGCATTTTCTCTGCTCGTTCGACGGTCTTGTTATAAAATTTTACTTGGTCAAAGGTGTAATCATCGCCTGGGGGAAATTCTATTAATTCTATAATTTCTCTAGGAGGTCTTCTCTCAAACATAGCGGTAAATGGGGTTGTATCTATTGCTTGATGGTACGCCAGGTTGATAAAATCCTCTGCAGCTGGTAACTACTCTTCCCACTTTCTTTGTTGTTGGTGACAGTATGTTCTCAGGATTCTTCCTACTTCTCGGAGAACTCGTTCAGCGGGGTTGCTGCTAGGGTGGTACACTGAGGTTTTGAAGGTTCTCACTCCCTTACTCAGCAGTGTTTCCCTCCATACTCTTCCCTTGAACTGGGTTCCATGGTCAGTGATTATCGACCCTGGCACTCCTACCTCTACCATGTATTTACTCATAATTATACTCAACAGATTTTTTGTGGTGGCTCTGTTGATCGGATACAACTTCGTATATTTAGTGTAGTGGTCGAAGATAATGACGATGAATTTGTATTGTCGTCTTCCCCCACTCCTTGGTAATGGGCCGCAAATATCAACAAATACCTTTTCTAGCTTCTTGGATGAGGTGATTGGTATCATTAAACCCTCCTTCCTCTCGTTGTTACACTTTACCATCTGACATAGGTGGCAATTCCTAATGTAACGGCGTACTCTCCTGTTGATATCCTTGAAGTACACATTCTCCTCTAATGCCTTTATGACTTTAATAGCCCCCATGTGACCATATCTAATGTGGTAATCCATGGTGATCTCCTTTTCCATAGTTTTGGGTATAAGTAATTTCCACTGGTTACTTTGGTTAGTGTTTCTTATAAATAGGACGTCTTGGTATACACAATAGTATGGGGTAACTCTCTCGTCTTTATTTATTAATCTCTGGCGAATGTTGTTCAATTTCTCCTCGCTTCTTTGTTGGAGTTTTATTTTATTTATTATCTCGGCTAGTTCTGTCCTGTCCTTTATAATGTGATATACCTTGGCTACCGTCTCTCTTTCTCCCTCGAAAGTTTGGTTTTGGATGTTGACTCTCGATAACACATCTGCTGCTACGTTGTATTTTCCAGGTACATACTCCCAGTTAATATTATATTCCTGTAACGCTAACGTCCACCTGGTAAGTCTCCCGTGGCTCAATTTGCAATTTTTCAAAAAGGATATCGATTTGTGATCTGTCCTTACGGTTACAGAGTAACCCAAAATGTAAGTTCGGAATTTGTTGCAGGCAAATACAATGCTGAGTAATTCTTTTTCGGTAGTATGGTAGTTCCGCTCACTCTTGTTCAGGACTCTGCTGGCGAAGCTAACCACAAGGTGATTTCCTTGGTCATCTTCTTGATATAGGACGGATCCTAGACTCACGTCGCTGGCGTCGCAATTCATATAAAACGCTCTCTTAAAGTCGGGGTGGCGTAATATTATTGATTCTAAGAATTTTTCCTTTATTAGTTTGAAAGTGGTATCCTGTTCTGCTCCCCACTTCCACTTATCTCTAGAGGATAGTTGTTGCGAAAATTCGGCCGTTAATTTTGAGTAGTTGTTTTGGAACTTACGGTAATAGTTGCAGATACCTAAAAATGACTGTAACTGCTTTTTGTTCTTGGGCGTTGGGAATGATTGTATTGCTTCGATTTTTTCCTGTGATGGTGTAATGCCATTTTCGGATAGGTTAAATCCTAAGAATTGTACTTCATCAGCGATGAACTTCGACTTCTCTAGTTTAAGTGTCACGTGATTTTCTGCCAGTTTTGATAACACCTTCTCAATACGGTCACAATGATCTTCCCAGTTATCAGACGTAATTAATAGATCGTCAACGTATACCGTAGTGAATTGTAGGGCCTCTTGACCTAGAACTTGGTCCATACACTTCACAAAAACGGCCACTGAATTTACCAAACCGAAGGGTAGCCTCTTAAATTGGTAGTTTCGCCCTTCGAATATGAATGCCATGTATTTTCGGCTATTGGGGTGCAACTCCACTTGCCAATACCCGCAGACGGTATCCCAAGTGCTAATAAAACGGGTACCGTGGAATTTCTTTAATAGCTCTTCGATCTCCCCTGGTGAAGTTCGGTCGTTAATTATGATTTTATTGATTTCTCTGGCATCCAGACATATTCTTACTTGACCGTTTTTCTTCGGCACTGCCACTATAGGATTTGTATAAGGTGAACAGCTATGTTCGATAATGTCTTCATCGATAAGTCTATTTATTTCCGCTCGGACCGCTTCTTTTTGCGAATAGGCAATGGGGTATAATTTCTTCTTAAAATCGGCTGCTTCCTTGAATTTAATCTCACATTGGAAATCCTTTGCTTTTCCAGGAGCATTGGAAAATACGTGTCTATACTGCTCGTAAATTGCAATTAATTTTTCTACCTGGTCGTCGGTTATTCTTCTATCGCTTTTGGTTGTCTGGAACCTCCGGATTTCTTCTAATTTTTCGTCCCATAAGTCGTCATTTTCATAGTCACAATTTATTTCTTCTCTAGGTATTTCGTTCCTATAATTATTATCTTCGTGAATTAGTTGCACACTGTCCATTGCACACAATTTGAGCTCAGAGATACCTTTGCTCTGCTCATATCTATTATAGCTGCGTACTTTCTTAACACGTCACAGCCTATCAACAAACTGAATGGTAACCCACTGGCTACTAAAAATATTATAGGAAGGGTATTCCCTTGACTGGTGACTTCTAGTTGGACTTGCTTTCTTATGGTCTTATTTTGTCGTCCGGTCGCTCCGATCAAAATAATATTATTTATCGGTAAGGTCGATATGGGCTCCTTACTCCTGTTCTGTATTTTATTAAGTTCTAGTTGATCGATGAGCGATACATTGGCTCCAGTATCTATCATGATTTTAGTCAACACGCCATTCACTTCGGCGGAAATATACGCGATTTCGCTGTTGTTATTATTATTGATTTCTGTAATTTCTTCTTCCATCAGATCTTCTCTGATGTCCTTCAGGTAGTGATTGCGTATGATTGTAAATGTCGCTTGATTGTTTGTCCGTCGTCGTAGTTCGTCGTACCCAATAGATCGGATCAGTGAGGGTTCGAAGTGAGTTTTCACTGCCGTTGTCCGTTTAAAGAGGTAGCGTTTTCTTCTCCGCTCCTGTCATTAGTGTTGGGGTATCTATTTTCCCGTTCTTCTGGTCTAGTCGGATTGTTGTATTGACGTCCGCTATTATTATTTCTGTTTATATCTTCGCTACTGCGGCTCCTTCGTGTGTCGTACCCGGATTCGCTACTCCTCGCGTCCTGACTATACGGGTTATTATCTTCATTGAAGCTCCGGCGTCCCTGATAGAAGCGTCTCCCTCCGTTTCTGTCGTCAGCACGAACGTAATTGGCTCTTCTGAAATTGCTCGGGTTGTGGTTATTCCCGTTGTTCGGTCGGTACTGGCGATTGTTATTCGGACGGTAGGGGTGGTTACCATTATTCGGCCGATGTTGATTTCCACTGTTATAATTAGGACGGTGGTTGTTATTAGGGGTATTCTGATTATAATTATTATTATAATTAGGCCTGTAATTCGGGCTATTTCTATCTGGCGGATGATTATTCCCGTTATTATTTGGCCTCAGGTTCTGGTCAGCATTATCTCGGTTTGAATTATTATAATTACCTCGATAATTATTTCGGTATCCGGCCTGACCGTTTCTATCAAAGTATGGGTCGGGTCCCTGTCGACTCCTCCGATAGTACTTCTCCTGCTCATAATTTTCTAATAATGCGGACATAGTTTGGATCGTTCTTATTTGTCCGTTCAGTCTCGCTCTGGCCACGCCCTCTTCGAAGTGATACGCTAATTTCGTGACGAGGCATTCTTCAGGTATCTTTGGCTCAAGATTTCTGGCCATACATACCTTGCCTAAGAAGTATGCGGTGAGTGATGCCCCTTTACTGCGGTCATACTTCCCGTTGCAGATGTCGTCCCGCACTATGTTCTGTGCCGATTCGGACCAGTATTTCGTCTTGAACAGCGCCTTGAACTCTGCATAATTTTGTATATCATGTCGGGTAGCCGTCCACCAGTTATCACGCACGTCCTTAAAGTACTCGTCTAACATGTTCCTTATAGTAGACCATCTAGTCTCGCGTGTACGGGCGATACTTTCTTCCACTCTTTCGATGAACTCCATGGGATTCCTTTTGTAATGTTGGAAATTTATCAGTTCACGATTCTCTATGTTCGTTATTCCGGTCACTTGGATTGGTTGACTCCGGAACAAGTTAATTTCTTCCCTGAAATTGTTGAGTTCTCGCCGTTGAAGTTCAGCCATCTTCTCCTTGTCAGTGTGTACCTGCTCCCGAACATCATTCACGGTGGTGGTGATTTCTTCACATCTCGTTTCCAAGTCTTCTTGTTTCTTAGCCAAGATTTCGAATTTATTCAAATGGGATTCTTCGATGTTATTTACTCGGGTTTGAAGTGTCTCTTTCGTTCTCTGTATTTCTTGTTGGTTTTCTTCGCATCTCTCGCCGATTTCAGAAACTTCCCGTCTGACTTCGGTTATTTCCTCTCCTATTTTCGTATTCAATTTTTCGTGACTGTCTTCGAGTCACTGGCTGATAATTTCAATCTTCTTATTACTATCTTCGATGCTGTCATCAATCTTCTTGCTCAACTCTTGGGTGTCTTCCTTCAATGAAGCTATGATTTTATTTGTCTCCTCCGTCTTCTTGTTTAACTCCCCTCTGAAATCCTCCTTCAACGATTCGATATTTTTTGTTAATAATTCATTATTTTTCTGATTGTCATCCATCTTCTTATGAATCGACTCCATATTCTTATTTAATTTCTCGTTAAAATCTTCTTTTAATAAAGCAATATTCTTCTGGCCGTCTTCCTTCAATTCTTCTTTTAATAACGCAATATTCTTCTGGCCGTCTTCCTTCAATTCTTCTTTTAATAATTCAATATTTTTGTTCAGCGATTCTTCCGTCTTCTTCTGGCTATCTTCCATCTTCTTATTCATTGATTCAATATTTTTTGTTAACGATTCGTTATTCTTCTGGCTGTCTTCCATTTTTTTATTTATCGCCCTTAGTATCTCCAAGAAGTTGGCGTCTCCCGTTTGTGTGGGTTTCTCCATTGGTTCCTCTTGTTTTACGGGTCCGCTGGGCTCTGTAGGAGGTAATATTTCTTCTAGATCTTCGACCGGCGTCGCCTCCTTATCATCCATGTCTCTTTCTTTATCTGCTTCCGCCGCACGTCTCTTAGAGGTTGCTCTCCGTTGCATTTTTATTCCTGGGTATTGCAGCTGCCTCGCAAATTAGGTTGATAATTATTTAGTAAATTAGGTCGGATATTTTTCGCCTAATTTTGCCCCACGTTGGGCGCCAATTTTGTAACTGAACGATCTTGCCGTCTATAGTTTATGGTTTAAATATTATTATTATTTAATTGTCTCAGGGTTCTTTTACGGTTAATTAGGTCTTGCTCTCGGCTAATCGTGATTGTTCAATATCAAATTTTATTATTATTTTATACCGTTTAGTGACTTATTCCCCTCAATTCAACCTATTGTTGAATCCAGGATTGAATAACTCGGTACTTACTCTTTTTCGTCGTATTAGCTGTCTGTTTAAATAATTTAATTTTGTATATTATATTTACTGTTAAAATTCTTTCACTTGACGTTCCGTTGGCTCTTTGTAGATCAGCTGTCGTGAGGAGATCAGTTGTTTCTTCCTATACACTGACATACACAAACACAGATATGGTACACATAACAACTCATATATATTATTATTGTATAAGATTGTAAGTATGTTGATCTGAACGGTTGTAAACAGAACAAGGAATCATTCAATTTGAATAATTCGCATTCTCAGTAAGGTACCAACCGCCTCGTTTTCTCCTCTAAGCTGTAATTTTACTGTTACAAATAAAGTCAACTCTTTCACTGGTAAAAAACAATAATGGCAATTTATTCAAATAACACACAGTGAAATTCAGTACAATAAGGAGTTTTGTCCTTCTTTTTAGTTAACAATAAATACTTTTAAAGTAAACATGAACTCTAAAACAAATGATGAGCTCTAGTTGGCATGACTGCCTCTGGTTGATAATACAATGTGTTTTGACAAATTTATAGGTTATGTCGGATTGTTCGACTTGAAAATTTAATAATGATGATAATAACAAAAATAGTAGGTTCTTTTAAACTGCAAAATACACCTTCTTGGAATAATAGCTGCGGTTAGAGTCAACATAAAAATAAAAATTCAATGATTTCTTAATGAAAAAATATAAAATATGAACCACTGTTCATAGTTAGGCACATGCTTTATACATAGTTTAGTGCAACATTATTTGGTTAAAAGTAGTGAATTATTTATTAATAATCAATAGTGATTGTTATAATCCATTATCATGTACTACAATCATCTATGAAATTGGATACTCCCATTTCAGGTAAATGTAATTTGTTTATTATAGTTATCGCACGCCGGCGAAACTATTAATTGAATTTAATAACAAAATATTTATACTTCCATCTACTGATGGTATTAGAGTACGTATACTCTTCATTGATATCACAATGTCTTTGCTTACCCTAGATATTTACAGTATACAAATAGTTAAACTGTCATTACTCAGAACGTTCAATTTCAACATTGTTCATTTGTATTTATTGGTTCCCTTCTATTAAGGATAGGGAATTGAATTGTTTCTATATTTCAATTTTAATCGCTTTTAGCGTTCAATTATTTTGCTTATAGACTAATCATGACATAATATTCGTAATTAATAATACTTGCGTCTCTCGTCGGTTGAAGATTTACACTTTGTTAATTATTAACACTTTTTTAATTAATTAAAATTGATTAATTAATTATTTGAACTTTATCACAACACTGCACACACTCCTATGCGCATAAACTCCGATTAGATTACACTTGTAAATATACTGCACTGATTCTTCTGATAGATAACTTATGTCTCAATTTGAGGTTAACATGGTTGATGCTGTTTTGCTGTCAAACGCACGTTTTTCTGAGGCGTCGACTAGCGTGCATTCCGCTTCGCTGTTGTTGTAAGACTGTCCCTGGTTCTTGGGCTGGAATGATGAATTTCGGATTTTTTATGTGTTCTGATTGGTCAGTTTCCGCCAATTCGTTTATTTACGGTAGACTTCGTCAAAATAGACGCTATCATAAGCGTCAGTCTTTGGGGACAAGATTATGAAAATTTGGTTTACATGACTATGCGGAAGGGCTAAGCACAATGCAATTATTTTTAAAAGTCTAATATCTTTCTTATAATTGCACTGAGAATGTTGTGCTTACTCTCATTGTTCGTGTTTTTGAAAGACGATTAATTTGAGTCCCCTTATCATATATTTCTGATAAGGGTCATCAGACTTAGCACTTAGCATTTATGCTTGGTGTCCATTAAACCATTAATTATTAATAACTCATGGTTTTTATGTTATTTTTTATAGTAATGTCTCACTCTTAAGCTACTGTACAACTTTCCCTTAAAACTAAGTCCTATTATTAATACTATGACCGTTTTCATTTCATGTTTGTACATTGGTTATTGGTTATCAATAGTTCATATTTAGTTTACTCCTGTATTATCTTATTTGTTGTTAATTAGTGGGTTTGTATGTACATCATTCCCACTGTACAATTGGTCATTCACTATTTTGGTTGCATATTCCTCTCTTTATTCTATAACTACACATCATTTAGCTATCATAAACTCATCTTGTCCTTATTCAGTTTGCTTGTGACTCTTTATTTACAATATTTAATACTTATTTACAATAATGTGTTTCACATAAACAATAAATGTGTTCATTAAATGAGTTGTTGTCAATGTTGACTTTACCATACAGCTTAGGGATTCATATCATATAATTAATTAACATTTCTTCCTTCTTCTTAATACAAATATTCTTCCAATGTTTATGTTAGTTTGTTCTACTTCAATTTTCTTCCCTTATTCTTCTTGTGTTTGGTTTGGTGATCTTCCTTCTTCTTTCTTCTTTCTTCACTGATCTCCTCCTCACTATTGTTCATTTTATACATGATGTGGTTTTCACTTGTCTTCTTCGCACTGGTTCTTCCTTCTCCTTTCTTGAAGTTGTCCTTGTTGTATTCTTCTTCCTGACTCTTCTTTCTTCTTTTGTTGTCTTGTCCTCCTCACTGATTTTTCTTTCTTCTTTTGGTTGTGTTGTGTCCTTCTCACTGATCTATTGGGTATAGTATGTCGGTCGTCTCGTCTTGATTCTTCTTTTCTTCTTTCTTGGTGCATTTACTAGTGAATTCCTTTCAATGATGCTTCACTTATTCTAACTTATGGTACTTTTCTTTAGTATTCTTGGTGGTATTCTAGACCTTTTAATGTATTTTTTCTAGTGGTGGCCTTCAAATTAATTTTCAGTACTTAGGTGGATGTGGTAACATATGTACTGTTACAATATATATATATATATATATATATATATATATATATATATATATATATATTGTAACACAACCCCTTTATGTGGCTGTAATCCTTTCAAGTCCCACTGTTTGGGTTAGCCACTTGGTCACCAGACCGCTGTATGCCGGTCGTTACAAAAGAATAAAATGTATACGGAAAATTCACTAATTATAGAATTTTCAAATAATAAAATAATTTTGTTTATGTTTATATAGGTATGTATAAGAGATAAATCTGTTTTTTAAAATGTTCTGGTAAAATTTTAATAACAGGTAGGTATTTATTGACCGTCGAGCACTTCTTGAAGATTTGCACCAAGTCTGGAGTTAAATAGATTAACTCCGGGTAATAATCGATTGGTGACTTTTCTGACTGGTCCTATATCTTGTTCAAAATAGAATATATTCTTCTCACTTAAGTCCTTCAGCCTTATAAATACCCTTAAATTACCCTGTGAAATAAGTACAGATACAAAATAATGGAAATATAAAGATTTATTGACAATTTTAAATAAATGATCGATATTTTATCGATGGAGAGCAATTATCGACTCTGTCTCGGGAATTATCGATTGTGTCATACAGAACAAAATTTATGATATTTAATATATTATAAGACAGGTTCTTTGAGCGATTAGAATTAATAGTCAGAGAAGGGTGACGAGAAAGTATAACATTAACAATTAACACAAATACAATAATTATTATTCAATAAAATTTAAATAATTCTAATATGTAAGGTGTATGATCGTTGTCGTACCATACGCAGACGATGACGTCACTGCCGGATAAAGAAGGCCGGCTCTGTAGAATTAAAAGATGGCCGCTACTAGTTCTGGCGTAGTTAATGTGAACTCGGCATGTCCCAAAATCACGACAAAATTACCTTCGTCAAGGTCTAAAATGTCCCCGCACTGGTGTAATATGTCTGTTAATCTATTTGATGTATTCTGGTGAAGTGTTCTGTGTAAACTTGCGTTAGTTAGTTTATTTTCTATGTGTTCAACTTCTACGGTTAAGTTCTCAAGTTATTGGTTAAGATTTGCAGAATAAATCAGTTGAAATATAGTGTTTTACTTGTTTCTATCACTCGTATTATGTAGTTAAGTATTTGTTTTCACTATTGTCGTGAATGTATGAACAGCTTTAGCTTTAAAAAGTGTCTAAACCGTTTAACTCTCGTTCACTGATTTCAATGGCTAAACGCTAGTACCATCTTTCTCGATTTTTTAAAGAAACGTTCTTTTACACAACTGTCCAGCTTGATATTCAACAAAAGACTAATTAACTTGGTCATAAATCTTGCCCAGTTAATCCTTGAAAAAGTATTGTTAACATTTTTCGACTTCCCATACATATGATAAAATATTACATTATGTATGGAATTTATCTATTTTATTCCTCACTTTTCTGAATTATTAACCTTATTATTGGTTTAATCATCTCATTCCCTTTAAATTGATGTATTATAGTCCATATCTGTAGATATTTTGTGGAAATTAACAAATTTCTTTACTTTATGGAAATATAGGCTCAAAATTGGATTTCCGTCTTTATACAAAATCCCCTCCATTTAAATATTATTAATACTACTATAACAAACTTCAATCAGTCATATTCCTCTTCCTTTCCTCAAACACACACAAATTACACCTTTGAACTGGTTTTTTGTGTTAATCTGTAAATTTGACATTGCTCTTTAAAATTAATTAATTTATATATTTTGACAATTTACAAAATGTTAAGGTATATTTCCTGATTATCATTTTAATTCATAGGATCATTCCTAGTAGTGGTTAATTGTGTTATCTTATATAAATCTTGGTAGTTTACAGGATTTATTAAGTGAATTATACTATTTTATTTTGGTTCTCTGATTTCACCAAATGGCCTAGATTTTAGAATTTTATATTTCTTTCTTTCTCAAATAATTTAAACTTAATTCCTCCTCTGACTTTACATAATTACAATTATATGAAAATAACATGATTTATAACTTATTGTGTTGTGTAGTAGTTAATTAACACTACATATTTAAAATAAATAATTATGAACATGGTTTAGCAATCTGCACAATTGAACATATTGCAGATATGGTTTGAACATATATTGTAACGCAACATAGTTGAGGTTCCCCAACGTTACATAAAAAATTGAATGTAATATGGTCAAGGACCATACCCTGACTTAAGGTTGTTCAATAGGTCATGTGCTCGAGAAGTAACTCAAACCAGAAGGAGGCAATGACTAGTATTAAATGTATAAAAGCCAGACTAAGGAATGATTGAATGTTATGAATTGTTTGTTTTGTACTGTGACATGTTCAGGTCACAGAGTATTTTATATTGTATGTTGAATATACTAAAAATGAAATAATGTTATTTGATAATAATACTTCACCAATAATTATGTTTATGTTTATATTAGATTTGTATTAATATAACCCAGTATAGTTACCAATGTTAGGTACTGTACTAAGTTATCAGTATTGTATAATGTTGAAAAATACTGTTGTTCTAATTAATGTTTATAAACTGGATCAGGAGTGTGACCAGTGTTTTAAATCTAACAAGTAGTTCTGACAATTATGTCATAAATTAATAAAGGGTTCCAGAACCAGTTAATTAATATAAAAACAAATAACCACCAGTAAATTAAAATTCATGTAATTAACTATGTAACCAATAATTAATTGTACAGTAGGTCAGGTAAAAAAGAAAATTAAGTTAAAACCCAAATAATGTTATAATGGTTGTAAATGAATCTATAGGCCTAAATTCCATATTAGTGAAAGGAAATTAATACCTTTTTAGTAAACCCAGTCCAACGAAACTCTAGTAAAACATTTACTGTTTAGTAAGGAAGGTTAGGGGAAAGTTTTATGTGATTCAAGATTAATCCAAGCATGGAGTATTTTATTGGAAAGAAGTAGTAATATTCTATAATGCCGGCTCAAGGATATATAGAAAACGTGGTTGTTAAGGCAACTGATATATAATAAGTTATTGATTTTGAATAGATGGTTCTGATTGTTACAAGCGATTAGATTGAAATGAACCGATATAAAAATATATGAATAAATATAAAGGAAAGATATGTCCAAACTGATAAAGCCTTTTTTGTAAAACAATTATATTTGAACGCTAATGAATCGTACAAATTAAATAACACTCTAAATTATCAATGAGTAAAATAAAAAAGAATTGAAAGCTTCTCACCTCAATCATTAAATAATTCCGCTGAATTTGGTATCAAACCAATTCATGCTATAAATTGAAGACCAGTAAAGAGTTAAAGCCTGAATTAACGGAAATATTTGGAAATACAGAAGACTCGGTTGACGAAATAACCTTCATTGACAGCGTAAGCTGAGATCCTAATTCCAGTTCATTGGGACCAAGAATTGTGAAGTCGCAAAAGAAGAATCGAAGCACAAGAGTTCCTGTGGGATTACCATCATCAATTCATTGAAAACCAGAGCAGTTTTACTGGGTGAAGGCGATATAAACTGGATTTTGACCGCTGTTGACAAACATTCACCGCCTAATGAAGCTTTCGTCGTTTGGGTAAAAAACAAATTATTTTCATATCATTGTATTTTAAGTAAATAATTTTATTCTTTTTGTAAATTGAACAACCTTAATTATGCGTTTTACCTGGCCTTACTAATGGTTCAAAGAACTACACGAACCCTGGTATAAGAATTAATTGTCATTATTTTCAAATATATATGTTTTTAGAGTTTGAATAAATAAGAATCGATACATGTTGGGATAGTCGATTGGATCGTCTTATTGTTTGTCTGAGACAACGTAACTTGTTAAATACCAGAGAAAAATAAATAAAGTACATTGGTTGTATTAGATAACGTTTTAATCATTGCAGAGAAAATACTATATGTAGTTGGTGTAATAATTTATTAACAGATTGATACAAAAACTCCGAATAACTAACCCATAAGTATACTTATTTCTAATAACAGCGCTCCAAGTTTGCAGCTGGTGAGACTGGAGATTACTGAACTAACTGGTTTTTTAATACTAAATTTGAACAAAATTTTGATCGTTGAGGGACTAGGGTTGAAACAAATACCACTTACATTCAGTAAATACTCCATATATATTGCTCATATTAAACAACCACCGAGAACTAAATTAAGTCTATAGAATAATACCATTATAAATTCAGGAACATAATTCTAATTTTGTGGACTTAATAATCTATGTTCTGAGGGTTTCACCGGTCACAACCGAAAGGTATATTAGTTAATAATATATTAATTAAACCAGGTGACAGCAGTTTAATAGTTACGGATCGCCACCTACAACGTATTACTTGGCGTTTGTTACACCGGAGTCTCTTATAACTAATTACACTAATAGACAAGATTTCTTTACAATTTGACGTCTCCAGCTGGTATCATACAAAATAACATACGTCCTCACATAATTAACAAGCAGTTCGTTACTAAATTGATTACAACAGTGGGGTTTGAATAAGACGGACGTTCCACCGCTAGTACCCAACATACTTATTCCATAACAAATTCACGACTCCTACGAAGGGTACTGATCAAAGAAAGACTCACCATACGTAGTTTATTACAAATTGCCGCTTGCAAATAAGGGCATATAAAAACATTCATCACTGGTAAGTTGAGGATTATTACAAATTGACGCTCGCAACGTGGGGCATCATTGTCTCCTCTTAACACCTAATCTATATTTTATTACAATATCTTTTAACTATTTTTGAGCTAACATAGCATACCTATTAGAACATTATTACTGGTATGTAGGTTATTATTTATCAAACATAATTCTTTTTAAAACACATAACATAAATCTTATTTTCTAATAAACCTTACAATTACATTTATTTAACACATTGATTTTAGGACTGTGAAATAACAGTCTGTCTAAACATGTTACACTTATTCATACTATATTAGTACCAGTCCTTTCTGGTTTAAACCATTATTATTGTGATCCCCTATATCAGTAAACATTAACTCACATACTCTATTTATTATCATTTTTTACAAATGTCTTGTAAATAAAGATTTACATTAAAATAATAAAATACTGGAAACCTTCCATTTTATTATTTTATTATGCTGTTTATTATTAGATTTTAAAGTTGTGATATAGCATACTACTAAGTTATAGTATCTCCAACTTTAAGTTTATTGCATTTTTTTTAAAACACAACACTTACACAAATTCACTTTCACTGTTGGTTCTGATATTTTGAGTCTTATTATCTCAGACCAGACCTTTAGTAATCATGGACCGTTAAGACTAGTTTATTTTCTTTATTACACAATAGCCTTAGCCGGTGCACTTCTTATAACGCTATACGACACTTCAGTTTTCTCAATAATTACATTTTATAATATTTTGGGTATGTTATACTTTCTTTTGCATAGTTTTTGCGGGTTTGGGGTTGATAGTAGTTTATATAATAATAGGTTTTATAACGGTGTTTCTTTCATACTATTTCTTCCTCTCCTCCTGTCTTCTTTCTTGTCCTTCTTCGTATCTTCCTTCTGGTATTCAATCTTGTCCCTCTTCTAGTCTTCATTCTTGTCCCTCGTCTAGTCTTCACTCTTCTGTTCTTCCTTCCTCATTCTTGGGTAAACCAAGGTACTTGGTGTTATCACGACTGAGGTTTAGTTTGGAGTATTTAATTTATTCACTGTGGCTTTATTCTTCTATATAGGTTTCAGGGTATTGTTTTCTTCCTGTTCACAAACTTTATTCTTGCCTCTTCTTGGTTTTGGGATATTTTGGTATTCACCACTCTTTAATTGAGTCTCTTTTTTCTTGATATGGCCTTATGTAACTGGTTTACTGCTCTGAGCTTCCTGGGTAACTTACTGGTATTATACAATGATTTGATGAGTTGCTTCAATACTTTCTTTCGTTTTTAAAACAGTGGTTTTTATATATAATGTAGTGAGGATTTTTATTTTATTGTGGTTCATTCCTCTGATTTATTTAAATGTCATTCAATAATATTGTAACATTTGTTGGTGTAATTATACGTTATAATTTCACATGACTTAAAATGTAGTGGATTTTCTGTCACGCTACAGAATGCCCTTCTCCAGAAGTAATTTTTTCAGACTATACTTGCTTTGTCTGAAACAATTGCTTATGATAATTATTCAAGGTTTGTTATTATTTTGGACTTCCTTCCATTTTAAAATTTTCTTATTTATATTTGAGTTTATATCATTCTCACTTGATCTTCATTGATAGTAATAGTCTTCAGAGTTTCATATTTATTATTTCATTTTTATATTTCTTCTTAGTATTTTCTCCTTGGGATATTTTCTCCCTATCGTTCCCTACTTTGTGAGCTGGTTCAGTTCAGAGAGGCACTGTACGCTACTTTCCTCTGCTGTCCAATACTTCACACATATTTGAGTACAGAGGCAAATCATCTCTGCTCAAAAAACATATTAATCCTGCTGGAATTATCATCAGACAGATTAAAAAAAATTATTCAGAATAGTACACATTTGTTACTATTTAAAAAATATCTTTGGGATACTTCACTTATTACTTATTATACTTCTCAGAGATTTTAATATTTCTATCTCAGTTGTTCATCTGACTTATTATCTGGATGTTTCTTTCATTTGATATTATGGTAGGAAGCTCTTCTATTATTACATTTTTCAACTTTTATTATCATATAAATCTTTTGGTTATAAATTCTTTATTACCTTCTGGTTTTTTCATTATAATCTGCATTATTTATAGTAGCATATCTTTATGACATTTTTAGACTGTTTCATCGTTCTTAAAATTTCCACTTGTTCTATTTTCTAGAATTTTTTATAACTGTCATTATCATAATTGTCATTTAATTCATAAATCATTTTATATTAATTCGTTTAATTACATAAATTTTTGACATTATTTTCACATTATTCCGGTCATTGCTATTATACTTGCAAATGATGTTTTTTTTTTTTTATTAATTTCATTATGAGGTCATATTTTCTCCTCATACCACTTAAAGTTTCATTCTCTTATAATTCCAAAGAAGTTTTTGTACTTTATTTTATTCAATCACTTAGATCGTATTAAAGAATTTTTTCTTTTTTATTTCCTTCAACACCATTTTACGGAAAGGTTTTTACTCTTCATATTGAACTTAGACATGATTATACTGTCTAGAATTATTTGTTTTAATTCTAAATCTGTTTCCTCTTATTCATCCCATTATGATCCTTTGTTACCATGGTAATTATCTTCTATGCTTACCATAAATATGGTAGGAAATCTCATCAGTTTATTTCACCATATTGTTTTATTTATAATTGGTTGGTAAGTTGTACTTATACTTGGTTTGGGGAAACTTGATTTATTCATAATTCAAAATTCACTCTTCTTATATTATTCCATAAAGTTTTCTCAAATAATTTGTATGTAAGGTGGGCTTATATGTGTTTTGGCTGGTTTTATTTTTTTAAATTCTCTTGGTATTATTGTCAAAATGTTTCTCTTCAAATAAATATTTAGTAAGCTGTCCTTACTTGTTTTTGACCTTAGATGGTTTTATTTCTAAATTCTCTCCTTCTTTATTATTATATTATAGCCATAAAGTTTTTCTTCAAATATTTGTTATGTAAAGTGGGCTTACATTTGTTTTTAGAATTTGGTTGGTTTACATTCAAATTTCTGTTTTATATATCTTCTTCCAAAATGTTCCTTCTCAAATAAATTGTATGTAATTGTCTTACATTATGTTTAGAATTTAGGGGTTTTAACATTCGAAATTCTTCTTCTATCATTGCCATAAAATTTTCCTTCAAATATATTTTTTATTTTATGTAAGATGGGCTTACCTTTGTTTTTAGTATTTAGTTATTTATTTTAACTTCTTCTTATGCATATCTTCTTTTCAAATAATTTCCTTCAAATAATCTTTATGTAAGATTGGCTTACATGTATTTTAGAATTTTGGGGTTTTAATTCTAATTCTTCTGTATTCTTGCCATAAAATTTTCTAATAATTGTAGATAATATGTGGTTATATTTCTTTTTAGAATTTGGCTGTTTTTAATCATAAAATTTCTTCATGGATGCCTGGTTAAAGACACCCTTGACTTTACTTGAACTTATTTCTTTGATTTCGTAGGTGTTGTTGTTATTGTCTTTTGAGACGATATAGGGACCAGTATACAGGAGCAGTAACTTTTTTGTTATCCCCTCTAAGGAACTGGGTAATTCCCTATTCTTCAACAACACCTTCTCTCCAACGGTATAATGAATAACCTTACCCATGCATTTATTGTATTTGTTCCGCCGTTTCTCCTGATCTTCGGCCACCTTATTACAAAATTGAATTTTATCAAATCTATATTTATGTTCTCTGGGGAACTCCAAGATATCTGCAATCTCTCTAGGGGGTTGTCTCTCGTACATTACGGAGTATGGGGTTATTCCTATGGCTGGATGGTAGGCCAGGTTGAGGAATTCTTCAGTGGCCTCCAAGTATTCTTGCCACCTTCTCTGCTGATCATGGCAATATGTTCTTAATAGGCGCCCCACCTCTCGCAAGACTCTCTCGGCCGGGTTACTGCTTGGGTGGTATACGGATGTCTTGTATGTGTGAACCCCAATGGACAGCAGTGTATCCCGCCATCTCCTCCCCTTGAATTGCGTTCCGTGGTCGGTTATGATCGATACCGGTTTTCCGACGGTTGGGAAGTACTGGTCGATCAGGATATTAAGAACTTTCTTCGTAGTCGCCCGATTTGCTGGGTATAGCTTTACGAACTTAGTGTAATGGTCCATAATGATGACGATATATCTGTATCGGTGGCGGCCTCCACTGCGGGGAAATGGCCCGCAGATATCCAGGAATACCTTCTCAAGTTTAGACTGCGATGTTATTGGAATCATCTGCCCTTCTCTTTTCTCGTTATTAGTTTTTACGAGTTGGCAAATGCGACAGTTTCTAATATACCTCCGTACCTTCCGATTGATGTCCTTTATATAGCAGTTTTCTTCCAGGGCCTTTACCACCTTTAAAGCGCCCATATGCCCATATCGAACATGATAACTGATCACTATCTCTTTCTCGATATGGGTTGGAATTATTACCTTCCACTCCTCCTTATTTAATGATGGTTTGGAAAACAGGATTCCCTTATGTATAGTGTAATATTGGGAGATGGTCTCATCTCCTGCTTCCAATCTTGAGATAATAGAAATTAATTTCGGGTCAGCTTGTTGGTGTGTGCCTAGTTGTTCTAGAACTGATTGTAGACCGGCGCTGCTGCTGAGAATATGGTACACCTTCAGAATACTCTCCTTCTCCCCCTCGAACGTCTGCTTGTCAATGTCAACTCTAGACAATACGTCCGCGACGACATTCTTCCTTCCGGGGATATACTCCCACTTAAGGTCGTATTCTTGCAGCAATAGTATCCACCGCGTTAATCTTCCATGGCTCAGCTTACATCTCTTAAGGAACGAGATAGATTTATGGTCTGTCCGGACGGTAACGGGATAACCAAGAATATATGTACGGAACTTTCCGCACGCGAACACGACACTCAATAACTCCTTTTCTGTCACATGATAGTTTTTCTCACTCTGGTTCAGAGCTCTGCTGGCAAAACAGATTACAAGATGCTCGCCCTCCTCATCCTCTTGATATAAAGTAGTGCCAAGGCTGATGTCACTGGCATCGCAATTAAGAAAGAAAGGCTTGTTAAAATCTGGATGACGGAGTATAACGTGTTTAAGGAATTTTTGTTTTATGAGAGTCAATATGTTTTGTTGTTCATTACCCCAGATCCATTTATTTTTAGATGACAGTTGCGGCTGGAATCTGGCAGTCAGTTCGGAGTACTTTTCCTGGAACTTGCGGTAGTAGTTACAGAGTCCCAGGAACGACTGTAACTGCCTTCGATTCTTTGGTGTAGGAAAGTTCTGAATTGCTTCGACTTTTTCAGCCGACGGTGAGATTCCCTTATCATTTAATATGAAGCCCAAGAATTGTATCTCTTTAGCAATAAAATGAGACTTTGCTAACTTCAGAGTAATATTGTTTGCTGCTAGCTTCTGTAAGACGTGTTCCACACGGTAGCAGTGTTCCTCCCAAGTTTCTGAGGACACTAGCAAGTCATCGACGTATACGGTGGTGAATTTTAGTGCTTCTTGGCCAAGTATCTGATCCATGCAGTGCACAAAGACTGCGACTGAGTTTACTAGTCCGAAGGGCAACCTCTTAAACTGGTAGTTCCGCCCTTCGAATATAAAGGCCAGATACTGGCGACTCTGTGGATGTAATTCCACCTGCCAGTATCCGCACACCGTATCCCAGGTAGTGAAGTATTTGGTACCGTGGAACCGTTTTAAGATCTCCTCAATCTCACCGGGCGAAGTCCTGTCATTTATGATCATCTTATTTATTTCGCGCGCATCTAAACATAAACGGACTTGTCCGTTTTTCTTAGGAATAGCCACGATAGGACTTGTATAAGGGGAATGGCTACTCTCTATAATGTCACGGTTAATCATTTGCTCTATTTCAGCTCTTACTGCCTGCTTTCGTGATTGCGCAATGGGGTAAGACTTCCGGTTAAAGTCTACAGTGTCTCGGAATTGTGGAGTAAACTGGAAATTCTTCACTTTACCGGGCTCATCAGAAAAGACTGATTTATATTTATTGTAGATGTCTATTAATTTGTTCGCTTGGTTTGTTGTTAAACCTTCGCCAGTTATACCGCTCCGGAAATCCCTGATCTGGATTTTTTGCGACCATAAATCTTCATTGGATGTGTCGTCTATTCTCTGTTCAATTATGGATGTTGGTTGGATGTAATTAATTTTTCGGATTTGCTGATGGATACTATCGGGAACGACTTGGTCACTATTCACCAAGTTCGCCGTCCAAGTATGTCCGTTAGAAAACAGTGATAATGTTTCAGTTCTTAGATCAATGATGGCGGAATTTCTTCTAAGCACATCACACCCGACCAGTATATTAAATGGCAGACCGCTCGCCACCAAGAATTCCATGTCAATCGCTATACCACAGCTCATCACACTGGCGGAGACTTGTTTACGTATAGTTTTGTTCTGTCGGCCGGTTGCTCCCAACAAAACAATATTATTCAATGGCAATGTTGGTAAAGTTCTCCCGCACTCTTGCTGTATCCTCTCCAGTTCCGTCGTACTTATTATTGATACGTTTGACCCAGTATCGATCATTAACTTGGCTGGGATGCCTTCTACCTTGGCGTCAACATGTATAATTTCATTATTGAAGTTATTGGTGGGACTCCTGTTATCCTCTTCCAATAACTCCTGTCTGATGTCCTTCAGGTAGTTGCACCCGATGATTGTAATACGATTGTGATTATTCTCGAAATTGCACTCATTCTCATTATCATACCCAGTAGTCAGAAGCAGTAATGGGTTCTGTCGATTTCTTACTGCCTGTGCCCGTTTAAAGGCTCGGCATCATTGTTTCTTTGAGCCATATTATTCGATGCCTCATTCGGGATGCTCAGAGTGGTTACTTGCCGATCTGTTCTATGGTCTTCCGGTCGTTCATGGTGCGACCTCTGTTCAGTGTTGTCCAAACTATTACTCCTACGCGCCGGATAGTACCTCGGTTGGTCCCGTTCTAGGCTCCTCCGCCTTTCTTCGTATCTTCGGTAACTGCTTCGTCGATTGTGGTTGAATCCTCGCTGTCTTCCTTCTGTGTCTTGTATGAAGTTCACTCTAGGGCGAGGATACCTATTATTATTAAAATTACTATTATTGGGACCCGCACGATTAGCATTATTAGGGTAAGGACGATTACCATAATTGGGGCTTCTCTGACTATTTACGTTATCAGGGTAGGGATTGCGGTTACCCTGATAACCATTAGAGGGTCGATTCGGGTTTTGCTGGTTTGGACCCGTATTATTATTGTCATTGTAATTGGTATTATTTACATTATTTCCATTATTATAATTGCTATTTCGCGGGTATGCCCGACCTCCTTGGTACCCAGTATTTACGTGGTTCGTACCCTGGTTATTATTCTGGTACGTCCTTGGTTCGGGCCCATCACTTCTCCTACGACTCTGCCTGTAGTAATCTTCGTTTTCATAATTCTCTAGGAGTTCTGTCATTGCCTGGATGGTTTTTATCTGGCTGCCCCTCCTAGCACGAATCACCTCCTCATCATAATGGTAAGACAGCTTGTTTATTAGGCATTCCTCCGGTATAACTGGTTCTAAGTGCTTGGCCATACATACTTTGCCGAGGAAATAAGCCGTCATTGAGCTGCCGACTTGTGGTTTGTAGCGGCCGTGGCATATACGAGATTCTGCGTGGTCTCTGACCAGTACTTGGCTTTGAACAGGCTTTTGAATTGTTCATAATTGTCGATGTCGCTCCGGTTGGCCATCCACCAATGGTCATTCACCTCCCGAAACGACTCGTCAAGGATTTCTCTGCTCCGGACCCATCGGTTCCCTCGGTGTTTCTCGAGGTACTCCTCTATTCGTGCCAAGAACTCCATAGGCTTCCGTTTTTATTGCCGGAAATTGAGCCATTCTCTGTTCTCTGACATGGGGAAATTGTGATATCCCGATGGTCTGTTTCTTATTAACTCCATCTCCTCCTGGCTCTGACGCACCTGTCCGGTTATGTTCACCATAGCGGCTTCCACGCCATCGCATCTTTCTGTTACTTGGGTCCTCACTTTATTTACTTCCTCCAAGGTAAATTTCTTGGTCTCCTCCAATTTAGTTTTCTGTTGTTCTTGGACCTGAGAAATCTCCTTTGTTATTACTTCCCGGACTTCCAACATTTCGTTTTCTGTTTGACGACATCTTTCGTCTACTTCTCGGATCTGCTGGTTAACAACCACGACTTCCTGTTCTAATTTCTTTACAATGGACTTCTTCGTCTCAGTTATCTTTTTATTTATCTCCTCTTTGGCTAACTCAATCCTCTCGTCTAACTTATTCATGTTCTCTTGGTTAACTTCCCTCAATTCTTCTCTCAGTAACTGATTGTCCTCTCTCAATTCTTCCCGTAATTGTTGGTTGTCATTTTCTATTTTCCTACTGGTTTCTTCCATTTTATCTTCTAAATTCTTATTATTTTCTTCCATTTTCCTTTCCATTTTCTTACTCAAGGATTGGTTGTCCTTTTTCAGGTCTTCCATTTTCTTATTCAAGGATTGGTTGTTTTCCTCCATCTTTTTACTATTTTCTTCCATTTGCTGACTCATTCTTAGGAACATTTCCATCATCTTCTCTTCCATTGTTTTAGTTTTCTCCTTCTCGGGGACATTGACTTCCACTGTCTGCGTTGGTACTTCAGGTTGTTCCTCTGGTGGTTCATGTGGTTTGTGTTCCACCTGGATTAGTAACACTCCCGGATCTTCAAAAGGTGTTGCCTCCTTATCCCCCATGTCCATCTCTTTCTCGGCCTCTGCCGCCCTCTTTTTCGATGTAGCTCGTCTTTGCATCTTTCTGCTGTCTATTAATCAATCGCTGCCAAGCTTAGATTATTAAGCCCTCTAAGTTGGACGCCACTTTGTAACAAGGACTTTACATCTACCTCGTTCAAGCCCCGCGATGGAAGCCACTTTGTAACACAACCCCTTTATGTGGCTGTAATCCTTTCAAGTCCCACTGTTTGGGTTAGCCACTTGGTCACCAGACCGCTGTATGCCGGTCGTTACAAAAGAATAAAATGTATACGGAAAATTCACTAATTATAGGATTTTCAAATAATAAAATAATTTTGTTTATGTTTATAGAGGTATGTATAAGAGATAAATCTGTTTTTTAAAAGGTTCTGGTAAAATTTTAATAAGAGGTAGGTATTTATTGACCGTCGAGCACTTCTTGAAGATTTGCACCAAGTCTGGAGTTAAATAGATTAACTCCGGGTAATAATCGATTGGTGACTTTTCTGACTGGTCCTATATCTTGTTCAAAATAGAATATATTCTTCTCACTTAAGTCCTTCAGCCTTATAAATACCCTTAAATTACCCTGTGAAATAAGTACAGATACAAAATAATGGAAATATAAAGATTTATTGACAATTTTAAATAAATGATCGATATTTTATCGATGGAGAGCAATTATCGACTCTGTCTCGGGAATTATCGATTGTGTCATACAGAACAAAATTTATGATATTTAATATATTATAAGACAGGTTCTTTGAGCGATTAGAATTAATAGTCAGAGAAGGGTGACGAGAAAGTATAACATTAACAATTAACACAAATACAATAATTATTATTTAATAAAATTTAAATAATTCTAATATGTAAGGTGTATGATCGTTGTCGTACCATACGCAGACGATGACGTCACTGCCGGATAAAGAAGGCCGGCTCTGTAGAATTAAAAGATGGCCGCTACTAGTTCTGGCGTAGTTAATGTGAACTCGGCATGTCCCAAAATCACGACAAAATTACCTTCGTCAAGGTCTAAAATGTCCCCGCACTGATGTAATATGTCTGTTAATCTATTTGGTGTATTCTGGTGAAGTGTTCTGTGTAAACTTGCGTTAGTTAGTTTATTTTCTATGTGTTCAACTTCTACGGTTAAGTTCTCAAGTTATTGGTTAAGATTTGCAGAATAAATCAGTTGAAATATAGTGTTTTACTTGTTTCTATCACTCGTATTATGTAGTTAAGTATTTGTTTTCACTATTGTCGTGAATGTATGAACAGCTTTAGCTTTAAAAAGTGTCTAAACCGTTTAACTCTCGTTCACTGATTTCAATGGCTAAACGCTAGTACCATCTTTCTCGATTTTTTAAAGAAACGTTCTTTTACACAACTGTCCAGCTTGATATTCAACAAAAGACTAATTAACTTGGTCATAAATCTTGCCCAGTTAATCCTTGAAAAAGTATTGTTAACATTTTTCGACTTCCCATACATATGATAAAATATTACATTATGTATGGAATTTATCTATTTTATTCCTCACTTTTATGAATTATTAACCTTATTATTGGTTTAATCATCTCATTCCCTTTAAATTGATGTATTATAGTCCATATCTGTAGATATTTTGTGGAAATTAACAAATTTCTTTACTTTATGGAAATATAGGCTCAAAATTGGATTTCCGTCTTTATACAAAATCCCTTCCATTTAAATATTATTAATACTACTATAACAAACTTCAATCAGTCATATTCCTCTTCCTTTCCTCAAACACACACAAATTACACCTTTGAACTGGTTTTTTGTGTTAATCTGTAAATTTGACATTGCTCTTTAAAATTAATTAATTTATATATTTTGACAATTTACAAAATGTTAAGGTATATTTCCTGATTATCATTTTAATTCATAGGATCATTCCTAGTAGTGGTTAATTGTGTTATCTTATATAAATCTTGGTAGTTTACAGGATTTATTAAGTGAATTATACTATTTTATTTTGGTTCTCTGATTTCACCAAATGGCCTAGATTTTAGAATTTTATATTTCTTTCTTTCCCAAATAATTTAAACTTAATTCCTCCTCTGACTTTACATAATTACAATTATATGAAAATAACATGATTTATAACTTATTGTGTTGTGTAGTAGTTAATTAACACTACATATTTAAAATAAATAATTATGAACATGGTTTAGCAATCTGCACAATTGAACATATTGCAGATATGGTTTGAACATATATCTTTTAACTATTTTTGAGCTAACATAGCATACCTATTAGAACATTATTACTGGTATGTAGGTTATTATTTATCAAAACATAATTCTTTTTAAAACACATAACATAAATCTTATTTTCTAATAAACCTTACAAATACATTTATTTAACACATTGATTTTAGGACTGTGAAATAACAGTCTGTCTAAACATGTTACACTTATTCATACTATATTAGTACCAGTCCTTTCTGGTTTAAACCATTATTATTGTGATCCCCTATATCAGTAAACATTAACTCCCATACTCTATTTATTATCATTTTTTACAAATGTCTTGTAAATAAAGATTTATATTAAAATAATAAAATACTGGAAACCTTCCATTTTATTATTTTATTATGCTGTTTATTATTAGATTTTAAAGTTGTGATATAGCATACTACTAAGTTATAGTATCACCAACTTTAAGTTTATTGCATTTTTTTTAAAACACAACACTTACACAAATTCACTTTCACTGTTGGTTCTGATATTTTGAGTCTTATTATCTCAGACCAGACCTTTAGTAATCATGGACCGTTAAGACTAGTTTATTTTCTTTATTACACAATAGCTTTAGCCGGTGCACTTCTTATAACGCTATACAACACTTTAGTTTTCTCAATAATTACATTTTATAATATTTTGGGTATGTTATACTTTCTTTTGCATAGTTCTTGCGGGTTTGGGGTTGATAGTAGTTTATATAATATTAGGTTTTATAACGGTGTTTCTTTCATACTATTTCTTCCTCTCCTCCTGTCTTCTTTCTTGTCCTTCTTCGTATCTTCCTTCTGGTATTCAATCTTGTCCCTCTTCTAGTCTTCATTCTTGTCCCTCGTCTAGTCTTCACTCTTCTGTTCTTCCTTCCTCATTCTTGGGTAAACCAAGGTACTTGGTGTTATCACGACTGAGGTTTAGTTTGGAGTATTTAATTTATTCACTGTGGCTTTATTCTTCTATATAGGTTTCAGGGTATTGTTTTCTTCCTGTTCACAAACTTTATTCTTCCCTCTTCTTGGTTTTGGGATATTTTGGTATTCACCACTCTTTAATTGAGTCTCTTTTTTCTTGATATGGCCTTATATAACTGGTTTACTGCTCTGAGCTTTCTGGGTAACTTACTGGTATTATACAATGATTTGATGAGTTGCTTCAATACTTTCTTTGGTTTTTAAAACAGTGGTTTTTATATATAATGTAGTGAGGATTTTTATTTTATTGTGGTTCATTCCACTGATTTATTTAAATGTCATTCAATATTATTGTAACATTTGTTGGTGTAATTAAACGTTATGATTTCACATGACTTAAAATGTAGTGGATTTTCTGTCACGCTACAATATTAATATTAATGTAAATAACAAGATTAATACGAAGAAAATTTGAATATATATTATATATACATAATGTAGGCACATATACATACATATATATGTATGTGTTTGTTGTAATATGACAAACCTTTTATCAAGTATATAATGAAAGAGATATGAAAGTGATCTGACACCTGATTTACTGTAAGCTAACAACATAGTTAAGTTTGACAAAAACGTGAATGATGAAGAGCATATTGTACGTAGATTTAGACCATAAAATTAAGATGGTATTAAGACGTTAACGATATAAACTATAGAGGTACATTTGAGAAAACTTGTCAGGGAAAGAGTGAATGTATGTGCGCGTATTGGTAAGAGCACATAATTCTTTAAAGCCTAATAAACACTCGTCCTAAGAACTTTTGCATTTTCTGTACTGAGCACAAATTTGAAATGTTTATATATACAGAGAGAGAGGGAGGGAGAGAGGTAGAGAGAGAGAGAGAGAGAGAGAGAGAGAGAGAGAGAGAGAGAGAGAGAGAGAGAGAGAGGACAGACAGACAGACAAGCAGGCTAGACAGTCAGGCAGGCAGGCATGCAGACGGGCAGGCAGGGAGACAGAGAAAGAGAGAGACGTTATCTTGCATATGCTATGACGTTTATTTATTCATATATGCAGAAGTCGATTATGTGAAACTTACCACAGACAATCTTAACATGTTATTATTTCGTATTGCTTTCTAAATATATGAGGTAATGGTAACCATAAGGCATTTTATAGAAGCCAAAATATTTATAAAAAACGTAGGCCCATACTTTATGGACGTATACATGTATGCATAATGTGTGATTGTAGGTGTGTGTCTTGTCCGATATATACATTATATGTACAGTTATATATAGGCTGTTTATGCCACACTTTATATGCATATTCGTTCTAAAATATTATGAAAACTTCATATACACCAAAACCTGTGGGCACTTTGTATCTGTTGATGACCAATCAAACGTTTCGCTTTTTAAAAGCTTAAGGGTGTTAATATAAGGATAAAAATATAAGTGTTAGTGGATGCATATGGTTAGAAAAAAAGATACAAAGATACAAGTCGATGGATTTAGACTGGAGCCGCTGAGTACGTCACTCTACCGTTTGATATACGTGGTGGGAGTAGAGGCATGTACAAGAACCTCCGCCAATCACGTTACAGAAATTGGTTCACGTTACCATAGTAACGGCCTATAACGCTAACGTGTTGCCACATTCTTACCGAGACAAACATTTGGTTAGTTTTGCCGAAGGATCAAAGTATGATGGGCTGGTAATATCGGTAGCAAACGTCGTGGTAGAGTAGCACCAGCTCTTAAATTTGGAAGCAGACTTCTGTCAAGACGACAGCATGTCATAAGTATCCTGAATACCTGTATGACCCTACTTCTTTCCTTTCAACGTGGAGGAAATCAAGGCCAGGAGCGTCTGCAGTAACAGATATTGACAGTTTCCAGGAAGATGCAATTCGGTGCAACATTTATGAATATTATCTGAAAAAAAATTTAAAGAAATTTTTGTTTCGCTGAGGGAAAGTTACGTATTGCTACGAAAAAAATAGTCTTGCTAGAGTATAAAGGAAAACTGGCTTCTAGTGGAAAACATTTTCTAGACGAATGCCTAGATGTTGCATGGAGATGCCGTTTCTTAAGAAAATAATTAGCAGCTAAACCTGAAAAAACAGTGTGAGTAGACGAAACATGGGTGAACGCTGGCCACACTATGGAACGTGCATGGCTGGACGACAAGGAACGATGAAGACGCAAGAAGGAAAGGGTAGCCGTCTTATACTCCTGCATCCTGACAGAGTTAACAGATTTGTTTCAAATGTCAGGTGACTGTTTTTGTTTAAAAAACTGTTGACTGTCAAGACAAATAAATGTGAATTAATGTTCTAAGGCTTTAATTTGTAGTCTATTAAAGATACTCTGCATAGATAAAAACTATAGTTAGGATACTTGTTTTTATTTCATTAGTGTGATTGATGTAACTTCGTATTTGCAAAAATGAAATTTTTTTATTTTATTACTGATGAAACAGCGTGTGCAACTGCCTCATAGGCTACAAGGAACGCATTTGTACTCGCTGCAGGTAAATGTAAAGATTCCCGCCGCAATGAAACGTCAGAGTTACTAACTGAACGGCTCGAGAATAGTTATAATTTTGACATGCTAAATTAAAAATATGTATTATAAGGCTGTACATTTAATGCACTTGATACCAATGAAAATACATTATAGGATTTATTCCTGAACAAAGTTTTCCATATAATATTTTTAAAAAATGGTTTCAAGGAAAAATGAATTGTACTTTTATTTAAAATAACAATTTGGAAGAGTATGTTAGTCCGTAACGTTTTAAAAAGTTTTTACAATTTAACTTGTGGGAAACTTTTCTGAATTGAATTATCTCTCATATTTTTAATAATCTGATTGCTTTTGAAGCGCTTTAAACGATACAAATGTTTGGGAAACTTTTAAAAATTTTTAAGGAATATTTATCAAAATATAAGGTTTTGGGACTAATTTCTATTTAACGTTTTAGTAAAAACTCCTTCTGAAATAATCGTACTAGGTACATGGTTGATCGTAACTACTATACATGATTGTGAACGCTATGATGTATGCGAGTCACTTTCTGAAACATCCTGCACAATAATGATTACACATGTATGTGTGCGCGCGCGAGGAATATTTTAAACAATTTTACCTTATACTTACCTTATTATTTCAGTTTACGGAGATACCTGGAATATCGAAGCTGATTCACGCATTTTACCATGAGTGTCAAGGAAATAAACTGCCAATCACGAAATTCGCAAATGAGACACACCTTTATCCTTTTATTGTAATTTGCGGATTTCGTGGCTCAGATGACGTGTTACAGTATTCCACTGACTTTTATTTATAGTGCTACAGGATACACACAAACAGGCTAAACACATAGTTAATAGGAGTGGGTTTATATAAACAATTTCAGTCTATCAGCATTTTTACTCTTTTACAGATATATACAACGTGCATAAATTAAACACGCACACTTAGTAACCACAGAATAAGTATTTAGCTACGCATACTTTACGAAATGGTCCGTTACATTATTAAATTCTTTTAAGGATTTTGTTCCACCTTCGTATAAAAGATCTGTTGAATATTCATCTAAAAATGTTTTCTCTTATTGAACGGTATTTTCTAATGTAATCCTTTTACCACAATTCAACAAATTTAATTTCTTGGCATCTTTTGTTTCGTTTGAGCAACTATGGACTACGCTTGGTTGAACTAGTTCCTTCCTTCTTCTCCTTTCTCTTCTTTTTTCCCGTATCTCCTCAATTCTTGATCGATGTATCTTTCTGCTTTTGTCAGTCCACATAGCATCTGCCGTCTTCTCGGGTTTTTCCTGGAAACCTTCAGCATTTTAAATTTCTTTTTAAATGGTGCGCAATTTTCAATATCTTCTTGAGTAATCTGGAGTTTTCATATGTATTTTCCTGTCTCTTCGAACCACGTATTGTTTATTTTGAGCTTTCTGAAATACTTCAAAAGTTTCTCTCTTAGTCGCTCAGGATTCGTTTTCTGAAATGTCTACAGAAGTTAATTCTTCTTTATCGAATTATGTCTGTGATTTTATCAACATGTGTGTACAGCTCATTATTATGACGTTTTCTGTCCAGTTCTCCATCTTTGATTGGTCAAAGGTTTTTCTTAATATTCTCCTTTTTGTGAATTCCAGTTTTTCCATCATCATTTTTTGTTCAGAGTCAGACACTCAGCTGCATAAAGTGCTTCTGGACGAATTACTGTTGGGTAAAGTTGGCATTAACAGACATTGACTTCTTGTTATATGTATCCTTGGTTAAACGGTAAACAACTGTCACCTTATTAACGCGTGCTGTAATGGCTTCTTTCTCCTGAAATCTATTTATTTTTCTTTTATATTCTAACACTTGGTCCCACTTGATTTCTGGTACCACTTAAAGCAATTTTCTGTAAAGACATATTTAATTTTTGTTTTGTAAATTTTAATTTAAAACATTTGATTTTTTAATAAGGAATAGTGAATTCCATACTATTATATTAGAAAATATATTACACAAATATATCTACCTCTAAAATCTTATATTAAATTTCAGTTTATTGATTTTTTTTTGGTAGATGTGTCCACTGTTATATATGAAGTTCGTAAGAGACTTAATTGGGTTTTCCTAGAAGATCCGCCTCCCTGTTTGGCTCAACTGTGGGGACTGTTTAAGAGGCACTGCACTAAACTCGGACGAGCATTCTCAGCGTTGTCAATTTACGTCAACACGATACGAATTAGAGATTATGCACACAAATTTGGTGTCATCACTAATTGGTAATAATTTATTTCTTAACGAAAGCGACTTCTCGTTAACAAACTTGAAGTTTATGAAAATATATTTTGCTTTTAAACTTACCATTGCGTTAACTGGTTCTTTGTTTCATATCACAAACGTGGTTACAAGTTAAAAAATATTAAAATGAAATTAAAAGTTCTAAATGTTCAATAGATTGATTTCAATTTGAAATCAAACATGAATCAATTTCGTAGGCTTACACGGCTGGAGTCAGTGTTATTAAAATTCATTCCAGGCCTCTTTGGCCGTAGTCCACTGTTTCTAACTAAAACAGACGTTTCGACAGTCGAAACGCTTGTTTAGTTAGAAACAATGGACCACGGCGAAACAGCCCGGGAATGAATTTTAACAAACACGAATCAATTACGTGTAACAATCCGTGAAACAGTGCAGTCGGAATAAATAGATAGTTTTGGACTCAAACAACCTTTCGGTTTCCAAAATCAGCAATTGCCTTTCATTTAAACTGAAACTGCATCTAATGGTACATTGCATTGTCCAATAATGGTCCAATATGAGCATGTCATCTCAGGTGCGGTAGAGAGTCTTATAGTAACACTTACGTGTAAACTAAAACATCAAATATAAAATGTCCGACATCATCCAACGAAGCAAACGCAATGCAAAGTACGTGGTTTGATCAAAACGTTTATGCAATTTTGCAATTTCCACCGGTACAAATGTCCGATTAAAAAAATGTTTTATGTGATGTAGTTATACATGTTAGTGACAATCCTCTAAATATTTAGCTCTATTTAATGCATAGTTTAGAGTTGACGTCTAATTGAGTAAATTATTCTTAGGTGTATTAGCCATTTTGAGTCAAAAGGAAACGGTATAATGATGACACGGCAACTGCCGTATTCACCAGACGTTCAAAACGCGATCTTGCCTCGTCCCAATAGTGATAATTTCCACGAAAGCCATTGATAGTTTCGCGACCGTTGAAGACACAAAACGAAAATCGCTAAGCGAGCTCAAGATGTACCAAAACGTGCATGCTTGAAATAATTTGAAAACTGCGAAACGGCTGGCTTAATCGTGTTACATTCGACACTTAAGGATAAGCGAAAGTGTTGATAAATGAAGGCATAATTTTTGAAATAAGCAAGAACTGCATGAACTTTTTGATCTAATCTCTTATTGTTTTCTGTAATAAAAAGAATAAACAGGAAAATTTATTTTTCCTATTTTTTTTTGTTTTTGGATCACTACAGTGCGCTTTAATCTAGCTTTTACTATCGTTTATTGGTTATCAAGCCGCGATTCATTGTTTAAATTTATATTATTATGTATACAAACTTTCATATATGAACTTACTTTCTTTATCACTTCGCCATACGTCTCGAGGTGATGTGCCTCTTCCTCAGTGGAAGTAAATACTGAATGTCATTTTACAGAATAACGGTTATGGACTATAGGTGTGTTTGGTGGGGGTTTATGGTAGGAGGGAATTGGCGCTGAGGTTCAAATTGTGTGTTTGGATCAGTGTATCGAATAGTGTATGTGATCTATAATGTAATTGTTCATTTAATATGTTGTTTGGTTGTAGTGCGTGATATCTGTATATTTCAAATTGTTCAGCTGTGTTTAGTTTTTTACTTTTAGGTAAGTAGTGTAATATTTCCATGTTGTGTTCTATGCTTGTGTAAATGTGGTTTTCGTTTTGTAAATGTGTGGCAAATGTGGAATGTATGTAGTTTGTGGTGAGAGCTTTTAAATTTTCTGAAAATCTGGAGGAAAAATATCTTCCCGTCTGGCCGATGTAGAATTGGTGACAATCATTACAATTTAATTTATATACCCCTGTTTTGTTGTAAGTGTCTGTGTCCTTGTTAGTATTAATTATGTGTTTCCTAATAGTGGTGTTCGTTCTGTAGGCTACTTTATAATTATGTTTCCTAAATGTGTTTGCAATTTTGTGCGTATTGGAATTGTAGTATGTAAGTGTTATGTATTTACTGGGTAGTGTGCTGTTGGTCTGATGTGTTTTACTTTTTGTGTTTAGGATGCGTTTGTGTAGTTTATTTATTAATTCGGGGCTGTAACCATTTTTGACTGCTATATATTTGATTGTGTTTAATTCTTCTTGGTAGTCATGTGTGTTTAGGGGTATATTGAAGTGAGCCTATGGAGCACGTAGTTGAAAGCTGCATGTTGTGTTGAGTTGGGTGGTTGGATGAGTTATGTATGACCATGTCTGATGTGGTAGGTTTCCTGTATATTTTGTATGAGTGTGTGTTGTTTGTTTTGGTGATTGTAAGGTCTAAGAAGTTTATGCTATTATTTAGTTCTATTTCAAGCGTGAATTTTAATTTATGGTGTATAGTGTTAATGTATTTGTGGACAATTTCTATTTGTCTTTTGTTGCCGTTGTAGAGGAGTAAAATGTCATCTACATACCTGTGCCAATATATTATTTTATCGGTGTATTTGTTATTGTTCAGTATGTGTTCCTGTTCTATGGTGTGTACAAATATTTCGGCTAGTATACCTGATATAGGGGAGCCCATGGGTAGTCCATCTGTTTGAGTGTAAAACATGTTATTGTGTGTGAAATAATTTTGATCAGTGATAATTTTTGTTAGTGTGATGATCCCTTTTATGTGTGTTTCAGGTGTGTTGTTTATTTTTAGTAATTGTTGTTATGTAGTTATAGTTTCTTTTATGGGAACTTTGGTGTATAGGTTTGAAAACTATAACTACATTAGAACAATTACTAAAAATAAACAACACAATTGAAACACACATAAAAGGGATCATCCATCTAACAAAAATTATCACTGATCAAAATTATTTCACACACAATAACATGTTTTACACTCAAACAGATGGACTACCCATGGGCTCCCCTATATCAGGTATAGTAGCCGAAATATTTGGACACACCATAGAACAGGAACACATACTGAACAATAACAAATACACCGATAAAATAATATATTGGCACAGGTATGTCGATGACATTTTACTCCTCTACAACGGCAACAAAAGACAAATAGAAAATGTCCACAAATACATTAACACTATACACCATAAATTAAAATTCACGCTTGATATAGAACTAAATAATAGCATAAACTTCTTAGACCTTACAATCACCAAAACAAACAACACACACACACATACAAAATATACAGGAAACCCACCACATCAGACATGGTCATACATAACTCATCCAACCACCCAACCCAACACAACATGCAGCTTTCAACTACATGCTCCATAGGCTCACTTCAATACCCCTAAACACACATGACTACCAAGAAGAATTAAACAGAATCAAATATATAGCAGTCAAAAATGGTTACAACCCCGAATTAATAAATAAACTACACAAACGCATCCTAAACACAGAAAGTAAAACACACCAGACCAACAGCACACTACCCAGTAAATACATAACACTTACATACTACAATTCCAATACGCACAAAATTGCAAACACATTTAGGAAACATAATTACAAAGAAGCCTACAGAACCAACAACACCATTAGGAAACACATAAATAATACTAACAAAGACACAGACACATACAACAAAACAGGGGTATATAAATTAAATTGTAATGATTGTCACCAATTCTACATCGGCCAGACGGGAAGATCTTTTTCCTCCAGATTTTCAGAACATTTAAAAGCCCTCACCACAAACTACATACATTCCACATTTGCCACACATTTACAAAACGAAAACCACATTTACACAAGCATAGAACACAACATGGAAATATTACACTACTTACCTAAAAGTAGAAAATTAACACAGCTGAACAATTTGAAATATACAGATATCACGCACTACAACCAAGCAACATATTAAATGAACAATTACATTATATATCACATACACTATTCGATAAATGGACATATATGACATAAATGGATGTAAAAAGGAAGCAATAATAAGAAGAGGGGTAAGAAAAGGTTGCCCACTGTCACCGTACTTGTTTAATTTGTTTATAGAAGATGTTGTAACTCAGATGAAAAGGAGTTCTAGGGGAATTAAAATAAATGGGGAACAGATACACAGTATTCGCTTCTCAGATGATATTGTACTGATGGCTGACTCAGAAAAGGATATGACCCGAATGTTAGGTACGTTTAACAAAATTCTTCACGCTTGGAGATTGAGGATAAATGTTAAGAAAACTAAAATAATGGTTGTGAGTAAAAAAAGAGAAGACATTAAATCAACCATTATGTTGAAGAACACAATATTGGAGCACGTTACTGAATTTTGATACCTGGGTAGCATAGTTACAAGTGGGAATAAGTGTCTGGCAGAGATTAAGAGGAGAGTAGCTCTGGCAAAACAAGCATTCCAGAGCAAAAGGAACTTATGAACAAGCAACCATATTAGTATTGAAACAAGGAAAAAGTTTGTTAAGGTATTTGTATGGAGTGTTTTGACTTACGGGTGTGAATCGTGGACCTTAGGGAAAGTGGAGAGTGACAGAATTCAGGCAATGGAGATGTGGATTTGGCGGAGAATGACAAAAACTATTTGGACAGATAGGAAGACGAATGAACAGATCTTAGAGGAAATAAATGAGAATAGAACACTGCTTAGGAGTATAGAGGTGAGGAAGATTAAGTTGATAGGGCATGTGATCAGACATAGTGCTTTTTTAACTAACATCTTTGAGGGCAAAGTAGTGGGGAAGAAGCCCAAAAGAAGACCAAGAACTGCATACTTCCGCAGCACAATTAGTGTCGTGAATAGTGGGTCCTATAAAGAAATGAAGAATATCGCAAGGGATAGAGTGACGTGGCTACAGCGACAAGGCATTGCCTTTAGGAGTTAATAAACACTATTCGATACACTGATCCAAACACAAAATTTGAACCTCAGCGCCAATTCCCTCCCACCATCAACCCCCACCACACACACCTATATTCCATAACCGTTATTCTGTAAAATGACATTCAGTATTTACTCCCACTGAGGAAGAGGCACATCACCTCGAAACGTATGGGGAAGTGATAAAGAAAGTAAGTTCATATGTGAAAGTTTATATATAGAATAATATTTTATAAAGTGAACGAGGAGGATGAATCAACAAGATAATTTAAATTTATGTTAAGACATGGGGTAAAGGCAGGATAGCGCCTAACTAAATTTTCCCATAAACTGAAACATGGTCTACATTTAGTAGCTAAAATGAGTAAAAAATAGTAGGCTTATATACTAACAAGTTTAAGAAACTTCTTCACTAAATAGCAGAGTACGACGATTGTATTGTATTGCCCACTACATTATTTGTAGCCTCCTTGGTTCAAGACAGTATCAAGGCACAAAGTTATTGCTTGGTAAACATGACAGTCAGAAGACATTCAGTCTTCTACAAAGATCTTAATGACAGTGAATTGGTTGGTGACGACAGTGATAATGATCCTGAGTATATTTAGTCATCTGAAGCTTGTTCCGACGTAGGCTGTAAAAATCAAGTAAGTGTTGCTTGGCATTGTAATAATCTTAAGACATTTTCTGTTACATGTTGAATAGATTAATTAAATTCTTTGTGTTGTAATGTAATGTGCAGTTGTTAATGTCAAATAAGTACATGCATTTTTAATACAATGAAAACATTCTTTTCGAGTAAAGGGTGTAGCACAACGAAGTTGTTGCCTTATTCTACAATTTAATATCACATAGAAAAAGAAGGGAAGAAGCCATCTGGAGGAAGTAAAATAAACTTAAAAAATGTAACAGAAAGATGTAATCATAATAATAAATAAAATGCCTTAACAGAACTAGAAAAAATCTCGATTCAAAGAAATTATATACATTCAATTTAGAGCAAAATGTGTTAAAAACAAATAGTATGATTATTATCCCAGTGAAATAATTAGTATACCCAGTAAGATACGGTGTAGTAAGGAGTAACAGCCAAGAACCAATTAATTAAAATGAAAAATCTCAAGATACGGAGTAGTAAGGAGTTACAGCCAAGAACCTATTAATTAAAATGAAAAATCTCAAGATACGGAGTAGTAAGGAGTTACAGCCAAGAACCTATTAATTAAAATGAAAAATCTCAAGATACGGAGTAGTAAGGAGTTACAGCCAAGAACCTATTAATTAAAATGAAAAATCTCAAGATACGGAGTAGTAAGGAGTTACAGCCAAGAACCAATTAATTAAAATGAAAAATCTCAAGATACGGAGTAGTAAGGAGTTACAGCCAAGAACCTATTAATTAAAATGAAAAATCTCAAGATACGGAGTAGTAAGGAGTTACAGCCAAGAACCAATTAATTAAAATGAAAAATCTCAAGATACGGAGTAGTAAGGAGTTACAGCCAAGAACCTATTAATTAAAAGGAAAAATCTCAAGATATCCAAAAACCTACTTTAAAGACAGAACACTCTATAGCAGTAAACCACATAAATGAAAGAACTTAAACTATAGTAGTTATACCAATTTAGGAAAACAAATAACAAAGTAAGAGAAGACAATACCAAATAATCAGAGCTAATGTAAAGTTAGGTATAAATAAAATACTGTGTGATTGAGGGGAACAGCCCAAACCAGTTTTAAAAGGACAATAAAAGACAATAATTAGGCTAAGACCTTAATTTGTTTAGTTATTTAATTATTATGTTTAATTATTATATGTGTACACATTACAGACCATGCTGATAGTAGTAGATACTAGATGTTAGAATATAAGTGTATATTGTATTTAAGTAATGTTAATTAATGTCAGAATTTTGTGAAGGAAGGAAAGGCAAAATATTAATTCAAACGACCTATAAATAGTGAATCAGAAAATATAATAATTGTAATGTGAATTGATTATAAGATTGATAGGAAAACTGAAAATGGATAATCAAGCCAAATTCAACTTTGACCCTGTAATCCTATCAGAAGAAATAAATTAATAGAAACTAGACCAAATTGATATAAATTATCCCATTCAGAATACAAATACTTTATCATAATTATAACAACAACATATAGTAGTGATTAAAAGAATCAGAGTGTAAAATTGACTTAAATTGTGATTGTACCATAAACTTATAATGCCTAATCAGTAAAGCAAGTACTAGTAATATACAAATAAAATATTAAATGTTTAGAATAATAGCCAGGTAGAAAAAATAAATTACAATGATTTAATTAGTAATCGTATTTGAGGAAAATTGTAACATAAAATATATTGTAAATCATTTAGTGAGTAATTATGTGAATCATAATAAGGCCTAGAGGTAAATTTCAAGGAATTAATTCGGGAGCTTAATTCAAACCTAAGTAGGTCAAATTTAATATTAACTTGTATAAAATAAAAGCAGGAATATCGTTATGTAATTAGAATTCCATAAAAGTACTAAACGAATAATTTGTAGCCAGTAAAATATAAAAAAATGTCATTTATTTCTATAATATTGAATTGGTAATTAGGAAAACAGCTGATAATGAACAATGAGGAATGAGACCAAAATCTCTCAGAATTTTCTATATGAAGAAACAAATATAGTTAGTTGATTGTTAAACGCCAAGCAGAACGGACGTGTCAGAGTATATTTAAAAGACAATTGAATGGAAATTTTAACTAACACAAACCAAGATATATTATGGAATTATAAAGGAATACAGATAAAATATCGTTTTATTGATTATTGAAAACTAATTTAATGTACATTAATTATCAACTTATAAACGAGAACTTCTGAGGGAAAAAACGAGCAGAAGAAGAAAAAAAATACTGAATGGGCCGCAGCATGCAATCGATTTGGCCACGACAATCTATTTAACGCGGAGAAACAAATATTTCTTCACCAAATCATACCTAATTATTAATTATTATTTTTATTAATTGAACACTAATCATAAAACAATCAAAACGAATAAAGTAATTAAATAATTAAATTAGAATAATTAATTAAACAAAAAATATATTAATAAATAAATAAAATAAAAAGTAAATAAATAATAAAAAATTTATTAAACAATTAATAAAACACAAAACCAGAATTTATTTGTTTTATTACAAGGTTTTAAATATATTAGATGAATCAGCAAGAGTGTGTTGTTGGTTGCCATTAATATTCCATCGATTTTTCTGTTTTTAATATTAGTGTTGTATGACTTTGTAATGAACCTGAGTTTTATTTAATGTGGTGATTATTATCATTCTCAACTATATAACCTTAATTTCGTGCTACTTACGTCAAAGCCTGCTTACTCGTTAATAGAAATTAAAATTGAAAAAATTAATAATTTTTTAGTCATTATAATAATATATTTATAGAATTATTTATAGTTCAGACATTTACAACTGATATTAAAAAAATAACAGTAATTAGTAACACAATATAAAATAATATGCGATTTATAATAACATAAACCAAAATTATGAATTATTTGTTTTTAGGAAAAATATGGTTTACCATCAATTTTCTCTTCAAGTCTTCCATATGATTCTCCAACTAATTACCTAGAGGCAGAAGGAAAAGTACTAAAATTTTAGATTGTGTAAATGGAATAAAAACGTAGAACTCAGGGACATAAGTATGCTATACATCGACATCTGAGAGACACGCATATGTAACAAGTGTAGGAAAAATGAACAATTTTTGCAGAAAAAAATTTAGAAAACATGTCACATGTTTATCTAAAAGTTTCTGGGAGTTTTCAGATTGTGATTTAAAGAAATCATATTTATTATAAAATGTTGCGTTGTAAAGTAAATCAAACGTTTGACAAACTGCTGACCCTTACAAACAGAATACTTTTATATTTAAAGTTAAAGGTAAAAGACAGAAAATTATTAAGAAGCCGTACCTCAGTATTCATGGGAATCAAAACAATAGAGGTCGTATAAACAATATTAATAAAAGCATTGAATTAAAATAAGTTACTCGTACTTCTGACCAACGTGGTAAACATCAAAACAGATCTAACGTACAATATGAGACGTTAGCTAGTGTGCATGCTCGTATTCGGTTCACTCCGAGGTACAACAAGAGGACAATTTCGAGTCCCAACCTGGCGCACATTGGATCTAATTTAGTTATACATACAACCGTTTTATGAAGGCTACATCCATCTCTGCAATGAAAAAACTCACATGTAAATAAAAATAAATACAAAAGTATGTATGTAAAAAATACAATATTAAATTTAAAATTCCTTGAACTGATGCCCGAGAAACATGTGACAAAATGCAGTGTAAACTTAATAACGCTAATAACGAAACACAAAAAAGGAAAGATACAAAGACAAAAAGATTTACTCGTTTGTTTTGATGAATCTGTGAGAGCCAAAACTAATAAACTCACTGACGTAGCTAATAATGCCTCCAGTATTCACGTTATGTCAGTTGATTTGCAACAGGCACTTTCAACACTTATGTTAACCTGTGGGCCGTTGTTCTATTTAAAAAAACTGTGGACGTTTAAGGTACGAATACGTAATTGTGGGAAGCGTATGGGATACACTCTTATATGGAATGAAGTGTTGGAAATAGAAAAAGCGATAAGATTGGTAGCTGCGTTTTAAAGTATATATTAAAACTAACAGTATTACATGCTATGCAGGCTAAAGTAACTATTACGCAACAATAATTGTGCAGATCACATTAAGAATTGCAATGTCCTGGCTCTTTGGACACCCGTAATACGTTAATACATAAGTTCTTGCAAGAAAGAATTTGTTTTTTATAATCTGGACACATATTCGTACTATCTAATCAAAATTTCATGAGAGTTCGATGAACATATAAAAAGAAAAAAGGTAGTGTCAAACACTACTATAATACAAAATATGAAAGACCTGTTAAAATAAAAGAAATAAAATGTGATGAAAGTTGATGAAACTTTGGTCTCTATACCTCCTAGTTTACATTGACTTTTACAAGAATCTTAAAACTGAAAACAAACCAGCCTTTAAAAAAATTGAAAATTTAGATTAGTAAACTTCAGTATTTTGGCCTTCCTATAACTTTTAACTCGAATCCTGTAACGTACGAAAGAAGTCACGTTTGAAGTGAGTGCTTTTTCTATAGTAGAAGTAGCATTCCTTTAGTATTTTAGACAATAACAACTTAAGATTATTACTTACAAAATTTATTTGTTTGTAGTAAAATATTTTTCTATTAATGTTTATTTGTTGTAGAAAACTATTTTTATTGTATTTTAATAAAAATGCTTTCATAATTTAAATTTACGTGTTTTTAAAAACATCTTTATATTTTGGGGCAAGACAATACCGAGAAACATGTTTTTAAGCAAACTTTTAGTAAAGTTAAATGACAAGTGGCAATTTAATGCTCTGATATCAATAAAAACGTTTTATTTAATGGCCGGAAACCAATGGCAGATACATGAGTACTGTGTGCAGTCTGTATGGAACTTAATACAGATAATAATTATGTTCTTAACGCCATGTAAGTAGTTTCAAGGCTTTTGAGGATTTCATCGAAACTTCAGCTTTAACTTTCCCCAAAAGTGAAAACTGAGAGTTGTCACTCGTTTCTTTGCAGCCAGACGTGAGGTTTCAGCTAATATGCGGTCAGTGGCTGCCAGCGCCTAGCGAAGGTCGCAAATGTCCGCTTCGCAATTTGTACAGTGTCACAAGTGTCAAATTAGATTTGTGTTATTGAGTTGTTTTGCATTATTTAAATTAGAAATCCAGTGATCTGGGATTAGTCGAATACTCCGGCCGGACTAGCAAACGAAGTCTCTTCCAGTAGTCATCTGATTCAGAACAATATTTACCAATAACTGCGTTCAAAGAAACGGATCATGTTCCAAGCCATCTACGTACAGTATTTGTGCGCCAAAATCCCACACCCGTCGAATTATGAGAAGTGGTTTTGAAAACGACTTTAGTGCCTTTATTTGAATTTATACTCTTCTGCATACCTATACAACATTTCTAAATTTTCACGTCGCTTCAAAGCAAATCAAACTTTGTAAAATCGTGTGTAATATCATTAATATTTTTCAAAGTTTTCGTCACGCTTTAATAACAAAATTTTTCGTCTATTCATACAAAATTTTAGTGTCATATTCTCATTACGAAGAATGATTAATTACGTTCATTTGTGTTCTGTGTGTGTGTGAGAGAGTACGCACCCGCGCGCGTACTGGCTCGCAAATGAGCAAGCACTTGTTTACGAAAATTTTAACCTCTCAATTTAGGCGTTGTGTAGGCTGAATCAGAGATGAAAAATTGGTTTCATTGTTTTTGATTAGCGCGTAATTAATCAATATCCGGGTATTTTCACGGTAGGTGGGTGTTTTGGGATGGTCAGTACTTTCGTGTAATCCAAAATTTTCATAAAAGTATATATTCAGAATTTTTGTTTTGGTAGCTTCACATGTACAATTTTGGTTTTAATAATATACTTGTTATTTAACTCTACAATTTTGGAACCGTAAAAATAGCACTGCATGGTTTGATTCGATATGCTTACAAATCACCAGAGGAAGGCAGAGAAAACTGTTGGCACCTCCTCATTGCTTCAGTCAGTCATTTGTAATATTTACTGGGAATATGATGACATGATGTAAAATGTGGACACTAAAAATTATTATTAAATAACTGGAACAGTAATTATTAATCAGATAATTAAGTCTAGTAGTTTGCTGAAAGATTGACTCAGAATAGAAGAATTATGAAAATGTTATGTAAAAGTATTTATTTGAAGAGAGTAAATTGTTACTTGTTACCACTGTAACCAGGAGAAGAATGTAGGAAAAACGTTTTACATCAGAACGCTAAAAAGCACTTCTGTTTTAGTAATTAGGTTCATCTTCTTATAATTCTAATTTTATCCAGTCTCTTTGTTTATAGTGTTCTTGAGCATTACTAATCTGATAAGAGAAATAACTTTAAACGGAAACAGTGGTATACTTATTTGTAGTGGAGGGCGTGGAGGACGGCATACTAGAACAATGGAATAGGCCTGTTTGAATTTTGAACCAACGAAAGGCACAATGGGAAGCAATGTGTGGAACTAAAATATGTAATTAAAGTAACTTAAGATTCACACTACCTGTAGTTGTTATTTTGGAAACGGTAGTGTCCTTTACTACCGTAAAATTGCCTTTGTAGAAAATGGTATGTCTACTTTACAGATCCACTTCAAAACGGAAATCGTTATGCATGCATAAAGTTTATTTTGTATTTAAACTAAGAGTATATTTAATAAATACACAAGAAGAGGGTATTTTTTCGAAATATTCAGGATAATCTCTCTCTCTCTCTCTCTCTCTCTCTCTCTCTCTCTCTCTCTCTCTCTCTCTCTCTCTCTCTCTCTCTCTCTCCCTACCTAACTCACCCCCTTTCATTTACCACATCCCGCCATTTCAACTGATGACAAGTTTCATATAAATCTGAAGTTTAGTCAAATCAGAACCTACAACAGGACCACGTAACCAAGCCGTAGATCTGTAGGCAAAGGGCAGGTGGTAAGCTAAAAAAAGGCTATTCAAAGGTACAGGACGGCAATGTTTAGCTCTCCCGCTGAGCACAGGAATGTAAACTTGTAAAGTGTCACAAGTAGAGCTTTTTTGACAGTGACGTGTGACACAGGGTGGTTAACTCTAAAAAAAAAAATTTTTAATATATATGAATTTAAGAATACAAACTCAATAGAATTTTGAAGTAACTTTACAAGAAAATCTGTAAGATGGGTTAGAATAACTGGCTTTAGTATAAAAAAAATAAACAACGGGCCCCAGTTTCGTATGAAAGTACATAGATTTAAAACAAACTGAATTATTACAAAACTTTTTTACTTTTCAGACATGTGGTAATACACGACTCATATATTATGCGTAGGTGACATGGAGTTATGTTATGACGGATCTGCTAAAACAGAATCAATAAAAGAAAACAAATTAGTCTTCTGGAGCTTTGTAAAAAAACAGTTCAAACTAGCAGCCAAAAATCAACAAAACGTCTTCAAATAATGGTTTGAAAGTAAATTCATAAATCTTTATGATAAAAAAAGACTACTGCATTAGAAAATATAATAGGAATGAATACTGCCAGTTAGCATAAAATATCTATCAACAAAGTTTTCATTACACGATGGAAAAAATCAGAAACGCCAGAGAACGTAAGTTGAAAACGGTCGCTAATGAAATTGAAAAAAGTAGGACTATCGGGAAAAGTATTTTCGTACAAATTTCAAAACGTAATTTACTAACTCGCCTTGCGAGATTAAAGAAAGCACCCCTCTACGGTTACTACAGCAGTCTCAGTATATTCCCATTTAAAACTAACGTTAAAATGTTTTATCTTACAGAAAACAATATTTGATTGTCAGGTGCAAAAAATATTAGTAAATAAAATATTAGAAAACCTGTCTACTTATTAATGTAAATAAGTAGACAAAATAAAGTATACAGAAAATATTCAGAGAAATAATAGATGTTAAAAATGTAGGCTGTTGTGACATGGAAAACTGATTGATGAAGTCACTCCAACACAAAGATTCTGGATACTACTATGAACTAAGAAGAAAAGGATGATTTTGAACTTCCATTATATGATGAAATCAAGTATGTAATATTTAAGTAACATTAACATTTTCAAAATATTAATTGCAAATTTTTCGTGTAGTAGATATTAATAGTTCACTACGACACAACTTGAAGAAACCTGTGTTATATATCTGAATATTTCATTCCAATATTCATTTATGTATTACACGTTTTCGTTAATAATTCCATATAACTAAAACTTTGAGTTAAAAGTTTCTGGAGTACTAAATTTCTAAATGAAACTACTATATCAAGAAAACTTTGTTCAAATCCAATAAAGTCATTTTATCTATACAAATAATTCACATTTTTCTGTGGACTCTGTAGTGATTTTACTGACGTATAATGTTTTGTTGTATAATGTATTCAGAAACCAAGTTCCACTGGTTACGTAAACTGTATTCTCTCTTGTAAATATCTAAGCACCCTAACAGTTGTATAGAACGTCCTTACAAAGGTTTTAAAAATATGTAAACACTGTCAAAGGTTCATAATTTGTGATTTGTGGTCTCCAAGTCGCGTTATTGAAATAAAACTTATAGTTTACCTTATTTCCTTTCCATTTTACGACTTCGTTATAATGTCATACACGACATGTTTCGGGAAACATGTTCCCATCTTCACATCTTCAGGTTTTAAACTTCTCGCTCTCACATGAAGAACTAGTCAACGCAAATAAAAAACTTTGACTAACATCATTGAAACACACTACATTAATAAAATGTCACAACGTACCGCGCGAAGAATCAGTGCTCACTGTTTGCGATTATGAACCCGAACAGTGCGCACTGATTCTTCGCGCGGTACGTTGTGACATTTTATTAATGTAGTGTGTTTTAATGATGTTAGTCAAAGTTTATTATTTGCGTTGACAAGTTCTTCATGTGAGAGCGAGAAGTTTTAAACCTGAAGATGGGAACATGTTTCCCGAAACATGTCGTGTATGACATTATAACGAAGTCACAAGATGGAAAGGAAATAACGTAAACTATAAGTTTTACTGTCAAAGGGATGAGTGAACACTAAACAGAGGATGAAAGGGTGGTGGACATCTATTTAGGGCGTGTATCGGAACATGTGAGAGGTGTGAAGATGGAGAGGGGGGTTGCAGGAACTAAGGAAAGGTCAAGTGTCTGTAAAAACTAAATATAATCTCAATGCAAAATATAAAATTAACCAAACTAAATAACAGCTTTTGATAAAGAGGATACAAGAACTCAGTTTGTTTATTTGTTAATTTTTTTTAATTTTTATTGCTTTTTTAATTTCTAGAATTTCCAACAAATCCATTTTTTTACCTTTTTTTATGTTGTGGAGTGGTGTTATGTTTTTTGTATCTATGAACTGATTGTGTTTTAAGCAATGATCCGCAAATCCTTATTGCCTGTATTGGTTAAAATCGCCTTCTTATGTTCAGAAATGCGATGATTCAGAGCATGGCCACATTTTCCGATATAAATAGCATCGCATTCTGCACAGTGTAGGCCTATTTCATAAACTCCATTTTCCTCTAGTGTGTTTGATTTTCCTTTATTGTTGACTAGTAATGAAAAAAGATTACGTTTGTTTACTTATACCATATTAAGACCATGCTTTTTAACCTATTATTAATCATATCTGTTATAAACGAAATGTTATTTGTTAAATGAAATTTTTTGTTATTCTGATCTGGTTTTATAGAATAAAATTTTTTAAATTAATTTTCTTCATTTTTTTTTAAATTAAAGAGTTTATTATTCTTTCATCATAACTGTCATTTTCTGCTATGGGTTTTATAATATCTACTTCTTTATTGAAGTTTCCTTTGGATAACGGAACTATAAGGAGGGGATTAACCATTGCATGAAAACCGCTTAATTTTATGTACCATTACGTTAGTATTGTTTATGTATAACGATATCTGTAAAAGTAGGTTTTCTATAAATCTGAAAAGTAAGATTATTTTGTGTCCTAGTAAAGAAAAGATCCAACAAATTATTCAAATTTTAAATTTCAAAAAAATTGCATTGAATTTCAACAGGTCACATGGTTTTTCTCCACAGTTGCATTCAAGTCAAGGAAACTTGAAACTTGGCTTTAAGGAGAAGAGTCAATGAACCTCCGCTTTTTTTCTCTCTATTAAAGGATAATTGCATTTGTCATAAAAATCAATTGCGTTTTGATAAGAATAAAATGCTGATACGGGGATGTTTTATTTTTGTTCTATCAGTTTACCGGCAGGATTACTTATTAAATCAGGTATTTATATTTCAGTCAGGCGCTGACTTCATTTGGGACACGTCTAAAAAAACGTTTTGAAAGTTACTCACTAAACGCAAGGCTGTAGACAAAGTTAATGCTAGTACCTTATATCACAGTAAGTCAACACACACACACACACACACACACACACACACACACACACACACACACACACACACACACACACAAATTTCTTCAACTTTTAACTTTTTATTTCAGTCAATGCTTAAATGGTGATCTTTGTACTGTACCACATGATCACATCATCATACACTTATAACTCGTACGCGAGTATAAGACAGGTCTTAATATAAAAATTCAATGATAATATTGTACGGTTTTTTATGGTCAACTTACTACACTAAGTTGGGATACAACTTACGTTATCAGCATTTTCACTTTAGGTTACAATTTTTACACTTTCAGCAGCATTGTGAAGCCGGTCGTTGTAGTTAAGAAACATGACGCTGCGGATAGGAATCTTGCGCCATTTAGAACGATAGAACTTTACCCTTGCCCAAGAGTTAAGAGTAGTATGCAGAAATTATTGTTCTTTGTTCAAGTAGAAAATCATATACAAAACTCCTTTAGGAGTTCTGAGAACCTTGTTTTTCCTTCCACTGGAGTTATTTCATCCTTTACATGCTCGTCCATCCTTTACATATTTCACACTCCATACTCGTCCTCTTGATTTTAGGAGAATAATGATGCACTCAAGATGTATCACATGTAACAATGCGCATCAAACGTGAGGCTCCCTTCGCTGTGTACCACCCAAAAACCCCTCAAAAATTGGACATTTTACATCCTTGTGATTTGCACCCATATTTTTTGTCACCCATCTTTCAGAGATGTAGCATAAATTTAATTCTCTTTTAATGATTGTCTGTACACTTCTACAACTTGCAGAATTTACTGACTAATTTCGCGAACAATAAGTTATTTGTCTATATCCCTGGATGAGGTATTGATCTTGGAAAACGTTGTGCAGCGTAATGCTCTTTCTGCGACTACGTGCGTGAGTCAATGTAGAAACTTATTTTCGACATTGGCAGACAAACGTTTACAACTTGTACACTTGAGATTTGGAAAGTGAATTATTGTCGAATCGTGTACCCAATCTGCGCAATATGTTAGGTATTTCAAGACCTTAGCATACTCAAAACTGAATAATTACACACTGCACAACGAACAGATGCGCCTGCTTTCTACTCATCGTGACAACAATATAACAACGTTTGAAACAAGCGCGCAGCTCTGTGTCTAGGCACTAATATGCTGCACACTATTGCCAACGTTAACGTGCATTGAACTTTCTCATGCCAATTCCAAATGTCTAGTTTATATTTGATCTACTATTGTATTTTTTAAGACACTTTACATACCATAGTTACGTATATATTATAAATTGTCTGCGAAATAAAGTATTCCTAAAAATAATACCATGTGTAATTAGTTCATATTTGTATTTGTTACAAATACTTGTTATATTTGTAACATTTGTATGTTTTACCATTGACGGAGAGGTTCAAATTATTATTGCGTTTTAGTAATTGCGTGCGAGTACTTTTGATCGGTACAGTTCCGATCGACTGATTGAAGTTCGGAAGTATCACAGTTGCCTGGAGAAACTGTTTCCAGCCTGAACGAAAACAAATCCTGTTTAATAATTGGAAACATTTCAGCCGTAAAGTACGACTGTCGTAACTATAAACTACCTCAAATATTGTTATTAAACGCAATTGTCTAAGTGATTTCCTAGTGATGTTAAATATAATCAAAACCTTTTGAAGTAATTCCGTAAACATGGAAGTTCAGAAATTGCTGTTTATGTGAGAAATACTACCAAGAAAGGTTTTTAATTTTGTTTTTTGCAAATAAGTAAAAAACCATGTTTTATCATTTATACTATGTAATTCTAATAAACCGTTTAAACATATTTTTCTAGGTACTGGGTTTCATGGTTAGCGGACTATATAGGCACTGTGGTGTGCAAAGATTTAACCACTGACCCACTCCCTGTTAACGTTTCTGATTTATACAAATTTCCAGTTGACCAACTGAAGCCGGATTTGACAAATTACCTTTACGTTACCAATGAAACCTATTTAAATTGGGCCGAAAGAAGAAAAATAAAAGTCTCGATGATCAGGTAACATTAGAATAACACCCATTAATTTTACATGTATATTTTTAATCTGTTATATTGGGAATATCAGATTAAGAAATAACAAGTACCAGTCACCTGTTTTGCAAAACTCTCCAATCGCACAGCTCGTTTGTAAGTTACGTTGTCATTATGTGAGTCATTGATCAAACCGGACTTGAGCTTCGCCTCACACACAGCTTATTTCTCATGTGTGTAAGTGATGAAATCCATTCTGAAATTATGCTGTTGAACAACACTATAAATACAATTCTCGATTAGCGCTTTCAAAACTGTCAGCTAATTATCAGAAAGAAAATAATTACACGATGATCTCAGAGTGATCAGATCATCAACATCTGATGCCATATTTCTGACTTGATGATGACCCGAAAGGCTCGAAATCGCTAATCGGGAATTTTTTATATAGTGGTGTGCAGCATCGTAATTTCTGTTTCTGGTTATAAACACTAACACAACTTTATTAATTAAAAATATTATTTGGTTAGAACATAAGAATTTCGAAGCAATTTACCACAGGTTACCCAGGGGAATCAAAGTGTTTTGAATTCAACGGGTATTGGAATATCAGCGCACCCAGTGACTGGAACTTTGTTTGTGCAGAATGTAATAGCCTTTTGGAAGAAGTAGAATTTGGTTGCACCGGCAATAGATGCGCCCACTCAGTGGCTGTTAATTTGGACGAACGAACAGCACAGCATAACCCGTGTCGAAAAAAACACGTCGTCATATTGTACAGTTTATTGTCACCAAATATTTCTTGTATCATAGCTGGATTGTTACGTTGAGGTGTTAGGTAACATAAATAACTTACGTGACGTTTGGCGCGTTTTACGTAAGTGGCAGGATGAGCATAGCTTTCCTATTTACGAACATGTGCTCGATATTTCTACGACTTTAAGAAAGGGAGGGGCGATCATTCTGCTACCGACGGCAGAATCTTTGGAAAATTCTGGCTGATTACACTGGTAGACACATGTTTAGTACCACTAATATTTTTACAGATTCTTATGTATTTTATGCGAGAAATTGGCAATCAAAATGTTTCTACCACGTACAGATTTTTATATGTAAATAGGACGGATTATCGTTTAGAATGTAATAAACATAATTTTAGAAAATAAAATATACTAAATATCAGTCACTAAGAGCATGTATTTGTTTAATTACATATGGTTATGGAAACAAAAGACACAGGCAAACATATTTTCACCTTTTGAGTGCATGTTTCATCAGTAGTGGCGGTGTAGGGGGAGGGAGGTTTCCCAATACCACCTTATCCAGTTTCAGTGGATATTAATGGAAATACAAGCTCTGAAGATCAGAATGAAGATTACACTGATCGATAGGACCCAAGTTTTGAGATTTCTAATGAACCTCATCTTTTGACACAAGGAGGCCACAATGATTTAAAGCGTTATTTGAACTTATCAAAAAAACAGGCTGAACTTTTAGAATCAGGAGTAATAGAATAAAACCTTCTTCATGACGGCACTGAAATATGCTACTGTTCGCCAAGTGGATTTCAAGAGTTGTTTCGCTCAGGAAGGGTTTAATGTGAACTGTACTGATATTTATTCTGTAATGGACACTATAAGGCATGAATATAAACCGTTTGTAGATTCCTCAAAAGTTAGCGTAAAATTTCTTCTCCTTTACAACGGAAATAAATTCTCTTCAGTCCCATTAGCACATGTGATTAGTATGTAAGAGACCTATAAGAATATAAACCTCATTCTAGACAAGATTCATTATGAAAAGTATTCACTGAACTTATGTGGAGGTCTTAAGTGACTTCTATTCTGCTTGGTTTACAGGCTGGTACCGAAAGTTTTGCTGTTTTATTTGTCTATGGGATAGCAGAGATCATAAACACCATTTCAAAAGAAAGTCATAGGCTTTCCGTAAACCTGGTAAAAAAATGTTGAAAATACTCTTTAGTTGATCCTGAAAAGACCTATTTACCACCTCTTTAAATAAAATTATTTGGAATGAAAAGTTTTGTGAAAGCCATGGACAAGAATGGGCGAGATTTTCCACATTGAAAAAAAAATCCACAAAATTAGCAATGCAAACATTAAAGAAGGAATTAAAATTAATCCTAATTTCTGCTAGATAGAAGAGCTAATGAAAGATAGAAAGTTCGAAGGCAGGTTGGAATAGTCAGAAGAAAATGCATTGGTTTTTCATAATAGTGAAGTACTTCTTCGGCAACAAAAATTTGACAAGTAGAAGAATATAGTTAATCAGTTGCCAAAAACGTGTGAAGGTATATGGTGTAATATGTATCTTCATCCACTTTGTCCATTCTCATTTGGATTATTTTTCCAAAAACCTGGGAGCCGTGAGCGATTAACATGGTGAAAGATTTCATCAGGATATTTCAAGCAAACCAGAAAGTTATCGGGGGAAGTAGAGTTAGAGTATGTTGGAAAATTACTGTTGGACTCTCAAAAGGGATATTCTAGAGGAAAAATATTGCACAATTAAGTATATACAATATTGTTTAGTAGTATAACTGAAAATGTTATAGGTGTAGAATTTAACCTATATGTTACTAAAAAGAAACCTTACATGATAGAAAAAAGTTGTTCTCATTATATAATTTAGCAGACGAAATCCTGTAGATATCAGCTAATTAAACCTTTGGAACAGTAAATAATTTCTTTTTATGATATATTTTATAATTTATAAAATATAAATGGTATAATTAAACAGAGGTATTGTGAAGTCTGCCGGGTAGTCATAAATTTCCGAATCAATGAGTTTCATTAGAAGCGTCATTTTTTTCTAAAGTGTTAATTATAGATTACTTTTTCGAAAAATTTTTAATTGGTGACTCTTATTATTTATAACAGATTGTTCTCATTAAACACTTGTAAATTTTCAAAAACTGTTTCACATAAGTTGTTGATTAATTAATTAATTAATTAACTGCTGTTCATTAAAACTCTTATTAAATTTATGATTAACAATTTGTCTCGTAATTACTTTTTTATTTCACTGTTAGAAGATAAGAAACCTTGCGGTTTTCATAACAATACATATTCTTGATATTTTTGGCCGTGCTAAAGAAAAATTTAGTAACTAGTTGGTACTACTGACAATGTGTTAATATCTGAAGGGGTAGATGACCCTAAACACTAGTTCAGTACAAGACTGTGAATTGGCAGTTACACCAACTATCATAAAAGACAGTTATAAATAAAATTAACGTTCACAATAAAATACTCTAGTTGGTCAAACAAAAACGGAGAGCAAAGACAAGGTGGTAAGAATAATCTTAAAGAAATTAAACAAAGAACTTGCCAACACTTTTTCAACAATTTATAAAAAACAGATGATTCCATTACGAAAGTATCAAACAAGCATAAAAAGTTACAAATTCAAACCCACCAATAAACCTACCTAGACTAGATTCAATCAATCAAAGACAGATACGTTTACAAAACTTTGAATAAATATTTGCTCCTTCCTTACATATTCTAGATCCCAAATTGAAAGCTTTCTGGAATACACCTTTTTCCGAAAATAACTTTAGGTTGTAAGAGGCAAAGGGCAAAATTGAACATTTCTATCGAAAGAAATTTCACGTGTATAAATAATCAGTTACAGGATTTTTATGCCAACTCATCTTGTATTACTGTGTTGTTGGACAAACCGACTGCACTGGATACACATATAGGAAACTTTGCCGACGACAACATAGAGAGTTTGAATAATATTACTCGGTATAGTTTTATTTTATAAAACTATAAAATAGTTCCATGAAACACTATCGTTTATTATTTATACCATTTATAAATAATGATTACCATCCGATAATTGGTCAATTCGATACAAGTTTCCCCAGATGACCTTAATTTCTAAACCAAGAAAACCTGAACGTAAAATTAAGTTATATCGTCCGATCAGATTGAGTCTTCGATCTAAAGTTCTATAAAAGCTACCTCTCAAGAAACTTTACATAAATAAACTTGTAGAAGAGATACTCGCTGATCCCAGTTTGGATTTCTAGGAGTCACTATACAGTTCCACGGTGTCGTTACCTTAAGAAATTCTGTCCTGAACGTATTTACAAAGCGCTTGATAAAGTTTGGCATACAGGTGTTTTAATAAAATCAAAATATAGATGGAAACTGATTATTATTGTTTTCCTAACACTTATCTATCAGGATGATAATTTAAATTAAAATATACTCCTGAATACTTTCCTACCTCTCCACCAAAAGGGTGGAGGGGGGTTGACCGCAAGGAAGCATCTTTGCCGCCTTACTTCTCATATTATATATATATATATATATATATATATATATATATATATATATCGGCCATACTAAGTTTACCGGATAGAAGGATAGAAATATAGTCAAGTTTGTCGACGACACACTAACATTTCGCAAACATAGAGATCTACAGATAACCGATATAACACTACAACTACAAAATGGGGTAAGCAAGAAGAGAATAAGCGTAAATGAAACAGAAAATGCTCATATTAGATATAATTAAACACTTTGAATTTCCACCACGTATTTGAGTAATATACAGACATTCAGTGCAAATGGAGCTCGATACCACGACTACATCTCAACATCAAGTTGATGTGGGAAAACATGTAACTTCGAAGAGGAAGGAAATGAACGTGAAAATGAGAAACGGGTTTGGAAGAAATACATCCTTATGGTTAGTATACATTCTCATTCAAAGTTATTATAAATCAATACGGATAAGGAATTGAGCTATGGAGACGTATGAGCAAACCAAATGTTAATATCATCTAACGATATCAATAAAAAGCACTGATTATCATAGCAATGTACGTATCAAATAATGTTCTACTTACACCTCGATTTTATAAAAATTGATTGTAGAATGAAAACACACAAAAATTATAACAAAATCAAGATGCAGATGCACTAGGAGTACACCTTACCACTATCGTCAGCCTTAGAAAATTTAAAGTTAATGGTCGTTTATCTTGAATTCGGTGGGAGTACATGGATGGATGGAGACTCCTTCATGGCTATTACCGACATCAAATTAGGTGGCTAAACTATTATATGTATGCACACTTTGCACCTAATTTGTAGTTGCTCATAAGCATTATTAGCAATGTATTATTATTAATTTTTGATATTTTGAGGGCTTGGCAGCTGTGTGATGTAGTCTAATGACGCCGACCAGGAGTCCTGCTCAACTACGTTCGATTCTACGTGACATTCTACTTTATCATTGAAAATAGAAATTTTTACAAACTTAGACGCAAAACAATCTTGTCAGAGACGAAACAGTACTCTTACTGCTTTAGTAACGACTGAGTTATGACTATTGTTAACTGTTCGTTTTCGTGGTTTTCTCTCAGGTTACATTTTACCTTGTGTCTTTGCCTGACTTCAGCAACAGCACTACAGTTATATGTTTCTCCCCGTCAGTTGTAGGCTGTGCTTTTCTGGACACCAGGGGAGCCGATTCTCTTCAAACATTTTCCTAACCAGCGCGTGAACTATTCTGGACGATAGTTCTCTGCTTTAAGAGCTTCTCTTCCGACCTTCAGAATGTCAGTTTCTTCTTTCCATTGTTTAAGACAGTCCAATTTTGACAATAAAGCGTTATAAAGAGCCGGCAGTGTAGCCTGAAGTATATCTGGCATATAACATATAATCTACTGTACTGTAAGCATTATCATCGGGTCCCGCAGCAATGTCGCCGGCAGCGCATATAACGAGCTGTAATCTCCTTATCGTGAAAGGTACATTGTTGGTTCTGTATACCCTTCAGTTTCAAAATCAGACAAAGGGAAGTGGTCGCTCCCGTAAAAGCCTTAAAGCCGTGAAAGTGTCATTTCCAACATTGAAAAGTGTGCTTGCGCAGTGTTTGAGAAGACAAGCAAGTTGTTTATCGATAGAATTTCAGTTCTTAATCTAGCGCTGTTCGTCGTATGACAACCTCGTGTGGCACTATAGGTTTTAAGTTACCAAACCAAAGTAACAGAAATAGTAACTGCTCGACCAGATCCTGCAGGTCTGCTCGCCATGCTGTATTTGGTAAATATACGAAGCAGTCGTCATCTCCAGTGTCTGTAGCAAAGTGATAACTACTGCTTGTACACTTGTACAGGCTACAGGATATACGCTGCTAAGAAATATAGCAACGCCTACCATATTTCTCCTGTTTGGTGTAAGCTTACTGCGGAAGAATAGATATCCCCTCATACTAAAAAGACCTTTTCGCCTCAGATGTCTATCCTGCAGACACACACACACATCGGTGTATGCCTGGTCAGCAGCAGCTTCAGTTCGCAATAATGGAAAGTGCAACCATTAATACTATATTGAAAGGTGGTCTGCATACTCCATGTCAAAAATCAATTTTTACAGACCGTGCTTTCTTGTTTGGCTTCCCTTTTAGGCATTTCTTCTTATTATTTTCAAGAATTTCAAGCTCTGCTAGGTCACCAAGATCGTTGAGATCGCTAGCACCGGTATTGGAACTGAATTTTAATCCGGGGCTGACAAAATTGCGACTGCATTTCTACGGTTTTGTGGGACATTTTTTATCCCCGTATTTCATTATTATAAACCTATATCTGGTGTATTTGGAAGAACGGTAAGATTATTGGCGGTATTTTCATGAGGTTTCGTCTCCAATAGAATTGGATACAGTTGCAGCTAAAAGGACTTTTACCCGCCCTTCTAGTCCAGGGGAGAATAGGTCTCCCAACAGACCCGTTCATACTATCTTTTTTCGCCTTCTGTAGTCCTACGCTGTCTCACCGGCAGTGTTTTTACAACTTCTTGTTTTATGGATGAAATTTTCACGAGGTGACGTAGGAAATTCTCATGTAGTCAGATAAAATTAAATAAATCTTTTCAGATAGTTTCTAGAAAACATTAATTTTGTTCGCGTTCTTTACAAAATCAAACTAAGTATATATTTATAATTTACTTACTTTAATTTATTTATATTTTTAAGATTATTTAATTAAAATTTGCATGTATGATATTGCACGAAACAGTTTGTAATGAAGTGTTTTTTAATTACCATAATTTTATTGCGTTACGAGATAAAACATGAGATTGGTAAATATTTACTATAATAAATAAAAATGTTGGAATGATATGAACCTAAATACAGTATATATGTTTAAATGTCAACTTTATCTACATTTTACAAGAAAGACAACACAATTTGGAAGCAAGTAATTTTTCATTCTCAGCATGAAAATACAAAGACATATTCTGCGTCTGCAAACATATGTGCGGTACAGCTCACACATTTAGTAATTGTTTTAATTTCTATTTGTATAAGAAGAAAGATTAGGTGACTGATCGTTTTCATTAAAATTATTTACCGTTAAAATAAATATACACTTTAGTGGAACATATTATATGTGATTTTTTGTACAATCTATATTCTGATATTAGCCTGACGATATGTTAACATGTTATTTAAAATTAAACTTTAATTTTGTTTGTTTTGTAGACCTATAGATGAAATAGTCCTTAAAATGCAAGACCCAAGTGTGGTGCCCGTACTTTCGAGACATTTTCCGAGTGAGACAGCTATATACATCATTAAAGAACTACACAATCGTAAATTGGTATCTGATGACGAAATGGAGAAAGCACTCTTGCCTGATGTTTATTAAACGATTAACCTTTAATCAGTTCAACAAACTACTACGAATTATTACCATATTCTTACAGAGGGTGCAACCAAGAAGTTTGCAATGTTCGTGTCCATTCCTTTCTATTATAGAGCTCCTAACGGCTGCTAGGAAACGAAGACTAGAAAACTAACATCTTTATTATAAATAAAATTTTACGTATGCTACTAGTGTAAACTAGATGTAGACGCATAAATCTGCCTACATCCAGAAACGCATAAATTTTGCAGGAACGTCCAGAAAAGAATTTAACCAGCAAAACATGTAAAGACCGACGTGTCTCGTAAAACTTCGAGATGCTGTTTAACGTAAAATCGTGCCTGTTGTTTGTAAGTAGAACAATGTACGTAACAAGTAATATACATTCACTTTTATTTTGTAAAATAAAAACAATAAGAAATCAAATTAAGGGTGTAAAGCCCTAGGACCATTCTTTATAAAATACTCCTATTGTGTAAGAGTATTCCCTTTTACTTTAAAATTTTTGCTACTCAGTTTTTGCTTTATACTGTAAAAAATTTTTCTTGTTTTTTCCGCCTGTCGTACAACGCAATTTTGAATATATTGCTCGGGGTTTAAGTGAGTGTTAAACATTACACAAATGTAATACAGTGAGTTGTGTTACAAATAAAGTCCAATAAAGAAACCGTAACTGTAGGATTAGTGTAGCTTAGCTTACAGTAACTACTTTAGTGAAATAACCAGTCACCAAGTAGCGTAAAGGGTGCTCGAAGAATGACTCAGCCCTACTTTGAGTTATGTGAGATGTGCAGTTTATCAATAACGGTGAGCGTATATTATTTTAATAAATTAATTACCTTAATTAACCGCCGTGTGATTTCCTATGCTTCGTCTATGACGCGTTTCGGAGCATATACTCCATCATCAGATATTAAAAGTTAAAACAGTCACTCATACGAGATCGTTAAAAAGTTAAAATGTCAAGATATGCATATGAACCGTACGCGGATTTGGGTGCGCACCCGTTCAAGTTCATTCTCCTACTGAGCGGTTGCTACCTTATCGTAGCCCCAGCGAGCAGATTCAAGGCAGTATCGTACAATCGGTTGGATACAAAGTTCAGGTGGTCATTTAGTACGATATCGCGACTCATTGGGTTTGCATATGCACTGTAAATTTCAAATTCCTCCAAGGCATTCATGAAACGGCCCTTATTACACACATGTAACGGTATTAAATTGGAAATAAAATCTGTGTAATTATGATTGTGTGAATTCAGGTGTCGGGCGTAATTTGATTTGATGTTGTCATTATTTCTTATTTCTTGGGTTCTTATTTTCTTGGGTAAATGTTCTCGAAATCGTTTAAGGAAACCTCTCCCAGTCTGTCCAATGTAGAAGCGCTCGCAATCATTACATGTTAACTTATATATGCCAGTTTTTTCTTCTGGAGGCGTGTGTTTTTTCGGTTTGAGAATATCCAGTATCTTATTATTAGTCCTGAATGAAATAGTGAAACTATTATTATTCAATATAGAACACAAAACCTTGGGCATAAAGCTAGTGTAATTAGTAGATATAAAAATTGTTTGGGTGTTGCTGTTTATTCGGGGTTTAAGCATTCTTTTTTCATGTTTTCTCAACAATTTGTCAATGGTTAAACTACTGTAACCATTGGCAACCGCGATATATTTTATGACATTTAGCTCATCACGGAAGTCATTATCATCCAAAGGAATCGTTAATAATCTATGAATGAAACTATTGTACGCTGCCATTTTATGTGAAAGAGGATGATGAGAGTCTGCGTGTATTGTGGTGTCAGTGGTAGTCGGTTTCCTATAAATGTTGAACTTTAGTTTATTCATCTGTCGAGTGATGGTTAAATCTAGAAAGTTTATCTTGTTATCAACCTCTGTTTCAAGAGTAAACTGTGTGTTTCTATTAATTTTATTTAGACAGTTTTTAAATAATTCGATTTGTCTTATAGTACCATCAAAGATTAAAAACGTATCGTCTACATAACGTGCATAAAATATTATTTTATTTGCATATATATTATTGTTCAACAAGTGAGTATTCTCATAATCATTTAAATAAATATCGACCAGTAGGCCGGAAAGGGGTGAGCCCATTGCTAGGCCATCATTTTGAATGTAAAAAGAACCATTAAAAGTGAAATAGTTTTGTTTCAAAATAACCTCGAGTAAATTAATTAACTCATTTATTGTCTGTGTGTTCATGCAACTATTGTCAGATAAATTGTTTCTCAAAATCTGTATTGTATCTATGATCCGTAAATATTTATAATATTGTATAAATATATATTATATTGTATTATAATCAATATTATATATAATATTGTAAATAAAAATAAATATTGTATTATATTCAATATCCGTAAATATTGAATAATAATAGATTCGCTATGATACATTCATAGATACATTACAGATTTTGAGAAACAATTTATCTGACAATAGTTGCATGAACACACAGACAATAAATGAGTTAATTAATTTACTCGAGGTTATTTTGAAACAAAACTATTTCACTTTTAATGGTTCTTTTTACATTCAAAATGATGGCCTAGCAATGGGCTCACCCCTTTCCGGCCTACTGGCCGATATTTAATTAAATTATTATGAGAATACTCACTTGTTAAACAATAATATATATGCAAATAAAATAATATTTTATGCACGTTATATAGACGATACGTTTTTAATCTTTGATGGTACTATAAGACAAATCGAATTATTTAAAAACTGTCTAATTAAAATAAATAGAAACATCCAGTTTACTCTTGAAACAGAGGTTGATAACAAGATAAACTTTCTAGATTTAACCATCACTCAACAGATGAATAAACTAAAGTTCAACATTTATAGGAAACCGACTACCACTGACACCACAATACACGCAGACTCTCATCATCCTCTTTCACATAAAATGGCAGCGTACAATAGTTTCATTCATAGATTATTAACGATTTCTTTGGATGATAATGACTTCCGTGATGAGCTAAATGTCATAAAATATATCGCGGTTGCCAATGGTTACAGTAGTTTAACCATTGACAAATTGTTGAGAAAACATGAAAAAAGAATGCTTAAACCCCGAATAAACAGCAACACCCAAACAATTTTTATATCTACTAATTACACTAGCTTTATGCCTAAGGTTTTGTGTTCTATATTGAATAATAATAGTTTCACTATTTCATTCAGGACTAATAATAAGTTACTGGATATTCTCAAACCGAAAAAACACACGCCTCCAGAAGAAAAAACTGGCATATATATGTTAACATCTAATGATTGCGAGCGCTTCTACATTGGACAGACTGGGAGAGGTTTCCTTAAACGATTTCGAGAACATTTATCCAAGAAAATAAGAACCCAAGAAATAAGAAATATTGACAACATCAAATCAAATTTCGCCGGACACCTGACTTCACACAATCATAATTACACAGATTTTAATTCCAATTTAATACCGTTACATGTGTGTAATAAGGGCCGTTTCATGAATGCCTAGGAGGAATTTGAAATTTACAGTGCATATGCAAACCCAATGAGTCGCGATATCGTGCTAAATGACCACCTGAACTTTGTATCCAACCGATTGTACGATACTGCCTTGAATCTGCTCGCTGGGGCTACGATAAGGTAGCAACCGCTCAGTAGCAGAATGAACTTGAACGGGTGCGCACCCAAATCCGCGTACGGTTCATATGCATATCTTGACATTTTAACTTTTTAACGATCTCGTATGAGTGACTGTTTTAACTTTTAATATCTGATGATGGAGTATATGCTCCGAAACGCGTCATAGACGAAGCATAGGAAATCACACGGCGGATAATTAAGGTAATTAATTTATTAATTCGTACAAGTGATTTGGTTACCATATTAAACATGAATATTATATTATTTTACCTCTAGGATGGTTTGTTTATACACAAAAAATATAAAATGTATTTTGCCTTTATAACTTTTAACGAATATTGCTAGTTTTGTCACACTTCTTGCTAGAGAAAAAGTTTGACGGGTTTTTGCTACTCCATCGCCTTTAAGCCTGTAGTAAACTTGTACGTAGAAATGCGAAAACTTGGTTCTTGCAACTTTAGTTTCGCGTAATTCATTTATAACGATGGTTACACAACAATTATTTGCTGTATTTTTATCTCCTCTCCTGGCTCAGGCTACAAGACACCTATAAACGCAAAACCGTTATTGTTCACGTTTTTATTAGATTTTATACTATATAATAATTAATACAGTTTTTTGGAGACGAATAAAACTTTATAGCTTTGTGTATTATTCGTCATCTTTTTATTTACTTGTAAATTATTTTTGTTTTGTCTTTTCGTGTAATGGCGTGAAGTGAATATTTTTTTTGTCAAGGCAGACAGAAAATATTAAAGTAAGATTGAGTATATTTAATTTCCAATCTAGCATATTAAATGAGTGTAGTGTAATGAATGATTGCTTAACTTAATCGCATAAGTATTCAAACATTTTGGGAGAAGAGTTATTTTAGATCAATGTTGTTTATTTTGACACAAGTCATATTCTTATAACTGATCTATAAAATTCAGAACTTATTATTAGAGATCATATCATATGTTGTTAACTTCCAGACCTGCTTTCATTAAAATGAAAGTCAGAGAAAGGTCAAAGCTGAAAAGTATAACACTTACAATAAAAAATTCTTAATTATCTAAAAATAAAAATATTATTTAATATAAAATGTTAATAAGTAGATTTCTCGAACCAACGACTCTGGGTGAAGGTTGACGTCATCTCAGCTTTTTTTCGACTAGAGTATTCAAAATGGCTGCTCCCTTGCAGCGTATGTAGTAGGAGTCTTCACAACGGAATTTCTTCAAATAAGTGTTTATTCTCTAGGTGTTCCTCATCCAAGCAGTAGTGATTAATTTCTCTTCGTAACAGTGTAATTATCCTGGATTAGTGGTCAATTGTTCGGCACGGCAATCAGTGTTCAAATGTGTTCTTGTTTAAATGGCTCGTACAGTTTTCAATAGTAATTTTCGTATAGGCAACTTCTGAATTAGTGCTTATTGTTCTATTATCGGCGTTGCCCTTTCCAATCTTCGTGAATAGAATAGTTATATTTATTGTATTGGATTTCAGTGTTGTACTTATTTACCATTGTACTTCCTGTCACATTATATGGTTTACAATTTCTGCTATATTCTAATTATCATTGAACAAGATCATTGATTGAATTAAAATGGTTAGTTTTCTTTAATTCTCAGTAATTTTATGATTTGGTTAACTAATTTGAATTTTATCTTTTATTTAGGCCTTTCCTCAGACTACAGTGTTATTACACTTGCATTTTTTCTAATAATATTTTATACATTCCTTCAATACCTTTACAAAATATTGTTACAGTTATAATACACAGTTATTGATTTACATTAAACAATTTTCATCAATTTAATTAATTCCATTAACTTATTTACTAATTATAACGTTGGTGAGATTTACCATTTGGCCTAGATTTTGTCAGTTCACATACAATGCTTATTATTATTTCAGCTTGCTAATACCCTTTCTGATATATAATTCTTATAAAATCTTAACTAAATTGCCCTTACTTAATTACAGTAATGTTTATTATTAATTGATACCATTAAAACATAATAAATATACTATAGCAAAGAAATTATACTCAATCTCAAACATTCAAGCCTTGAGTTCAATGAACTGTTAATATAAACAAAACACATCTGTTTTTTCATTTTCATTTAAATTATTTTTTACAATTAATTTTTATGCAGTCTTTTGCTGTTTTTGTTTTAGTTTAGTGATTTCCCCTTGTTCACTTCACTATTTACTGCATTCTCTGATCTTATTTCTATTCATTTTAACTAGTCTTATAAGATCAGGAATCTCACTTACAGGGGATCCTTAAGATTTGCTTTTCATTATAAAAATAAATTGCACTGGTACACTTTCAATTATATATCTAGGACCTTTACTTACACATACTTTACATTGATTCTTATTTTATTGTGTTATAGTTTTCTTATGGACATTTAACCTTTTTTGGGGGGTTTCTATTTTTATAATATGTTTTCTTCCAAAAGTTGTCCTTTTATTATAGAGGTTTGTTTATTCTGGGTATTTCCTTACATGCTCCTATACTACCTGGGTATTATTACTGTATACCTTGGATTATCATTATTTTCCTATAATTTATTATATATTGTTTGGTTGTTTTTACTTCACTTTATTTCTTCAAACTATGATTTCAATTTACTGTGGTCCTTGATTAATAATTTTTAGAGTAATTTTCCTTGAAGTCATTTTATTTTTATTTTATACATGATTATTTTTTAAATCAGAACCATGTGTATTTTGTGTCATGCTACAGATTGCTCTCCTCCAGAAGTGATTAATTCAGATCATACGCTTAGTATGTATGAAATAATTGCTTATGATATTTATTTGTTATTATATTCTTAGTCTTCCTACCCATTTCTATATCTGCTGCTTCGTAATTGAGCTTTAGGATTTTCTTTTTCTGTGATTTTATTCTTATTCGATAGTTATCGTTATCTGAGGTATATCATTATTATTATATTTATTTTTTCCTTTACTTAGTGCTTTATCCATGGGATATTTATTCCCTAACACTCCCTAACACGTGAGCTGGGGCAGTCCAGAGAGGCACTTGTGGCTATATATACTCTGCTGGCCATACTACACTTTATTTGAGATCAGAGGAACATCATCTCTGCTCAAAATATAATACTGCCGGAATTCATCTACAGACAGTCATTAAATAAAAATTATATAAGAATAGTCTATTTTTCGACTAATAAAAAACATCCTTGGATACCTCACTTCGTGGTTGCTCAGATTTGCTGATACCTTCTATCTCATTTATTCTTCTTATTATTTGTTCTTCTTATATTTTATAGCTCTGCTTATATATTTATTTTTCTCATGGTTGGAAGCTCTGTTGATATATTTGTCACTAGTTATTGGGTGTAAACTTTTTTCATCTGAATTCTCTTTATTTCTTCTATCGTTCGCACAATCTTCTTCTGGTTATCAACATTAATAGCATTTTCTTTTTTCTTGGTTTTTATTAATTGTTCTACTGGTTTCATGGTATGACAGTCATTCTTCCAATTGTTCATATTATAATTAAAATTAAAGTAGTGATTATAGTTATATTATATATACTTTTTTCTTCAAAAATTATTATTTCGCTCTTGTTTTCATCCAAATTATTTCATTAACATTATATTATTTAAGTGGTCCTTACTTCCATTTGCATTTCATAAATCTTTCAATATTTCCTTTCCAAAATTAGTTTATTCACATTATTGGTATAAGTTGTTCTTATTTTTCCTTTAAAATTTGGTTGATTTATTTATATATATCTTTTTTTTCATAATTAATTTCTGTAAATTCTTGATATAATTTGATCTTATTTAGTTTTAGACTTTAGAAATTATATTTCCATTCAAAATTAAATTCTGTAAATAATTGTTGTAAGTTGATCTTACTTTTCTTTTGGAATTTTTTTTTTTAAGTTTTAAATTCTAATCCTCGTAATATTTTTTTATTGATGCCTGGTTATACACGCCTTTGATTTTTCCTGGAACAATCTGTTTTAGTTCATAGGTGTTATTGTTATTTGCTCTTGTGACTATAAATGGTCCGGTATATAGCAGTAATAACTTCTTAGTGATCCCTTCTAGGGTGCTTGGTAATTCGCGGTTTTTCAGTAGTACTTTTCTCCTATTTTATAGGTTACTATTTTTCCCATTGCTTTCTGATACTTGTTTTGATGCTTCTCCTGGTCTTCGGCCACCTTATTATAAAATTTTATTTTATCAAATTTATATTCATCATTATTAGGGAACGCTATGTGTACCTTGATCTCTCGTGGGGGTGGTTTCTCGTACATGGAGGAGTATGGGGTATAACCTATAGCTGGATGATGAGCTAAATTGAGGAATTCCTCCGTGGCTGCCAGATATTCTTGCCATTTTTTCTGTTGGTGGTGACAGTAAGTCCTCAGTATTCTTCCCACCTCTCTTAACACCTTCTCCGCCGGATTACTACTCGGGTGGTAAACCGATGTTTTGTAAGTTTTAACCTCAAGTGAAAGCAATCCACTTCTCCATCTTCTCCCCTTGAATTGCGTACCGTGATCGGTTATAATTGATGAGGGTTTTCCTATTTCTGGAATATATTGTTCAGTGATCACTCGCAGGATTTTTAGAGTAGTTGCCCTATTAACAGGGTATAGTTTGATAAATTTTGTGAAATGATCCATTATGATTATCAGATATTTATATCGGTGTCGACCGCCACTACGAGGAAATGGCCCGCATATGTCTAAGAATACCTTTTCTAATTTCTTTTTCGAAGTGATTGGTATCATAATGCCTTCCTTCTTTTCGTTATTTGTGTTCACCAGTTGGCAAATATGACAAGTTTTGATGTAATTCCTTACTTTCCGATTAATGTTCTTGATGTGACAGTTTTCTTCTAGAGCCTTTATCACTTTCAAGGCTCCCATACGGCCATAGCGGAGATGGTAGCCCATGATTATATCCTTTTCGATATTGGTCGGGATAATAACCTTCCAGTTTTCCTGATTTAGAGAAGTTTTAACAAATAATATACCGTGGGTAATACAGTAGAATTTGGCTACAGTGTCATCTTATTCTGCTAATCGATCCTTGATATTGTTTAACTTTGGGTCAGATTGCTGGTGGATGCTGATGTTCAGCAATAATGCCTCTAAATCTGATCTGGTTTTAATAATGTTGTAAATCTTGAGTATACTCTCCTTCAAAAGTTTGATGTTCCAAATTAATCCGTGATAAATCGTCAGCTACAACATTCTTTTTTCCTGGAATGTACTCCCATCGTAAATCATATTCTTGCAGGGCAAGTATCCATCTGGTCAGTCTGCCGTGACTCAATTTACATCTCCTTAAAAATGATATAGATTTATAGTCCGTCCGGACTATTACTGGATAACCCAAAAGATATGTACGGAATTTACTACAAGCAAACACTACACTAAGTAACTCTTTTTCGGTTACATTGTAGTTTCTTTCACATTGATTTAATGTTCGACTAGCGAAGCTAATCACTAAATGATGACCATTTTCATCTTCTTGATACAGTGTTGTTCCCAGGCTGATGTTGCTGGCATCGCAGTTTAAAAAAAAAGATTGTTTAAAATTTGGATGGTGAAGTACTACTATTTTTAAAAACTTGTCCTTAATTAGTTGAAAGGTAACGTCTTGCCCTTGACCCCAGATCCATTCGTTTTTGGAGGATAATTGATATTGAAATTTGGTTGTTAGCTCTGAATATTGGTTTTGGAATATTCTATAGTAATTACAGAGTCCTAAAAATGACTGTAATTGTTTTCTATTCTTGGGTTTAGGGATCTTCTGTATTGCCTCCACCTTTTCTAATGACGGTGAGATTCCTTAAATTAAAACCCAAGAACTGGACTTAAGGGATTTTTGATTAATGCATTTTGATTTTTCTAACTTAAGGGTTATATTGTTAATGGCTAATTTTTCTAGTACATGTTCCACTCGGTAGCAGTGTTCCTCCCAGTTTGCCGAGGTAATAAGTAAATCGTCTACGTACAAAGTTGTAAACTAGAGTGCTTCTTGGCCAAGTATCTGGTCCATACATTCCACAAAGATGGCTACTGAATTCAAGAGTCCGAAGGGAAATCTTTTGAATTGATAATTGCGTCCTTCGAATATGAACGCCATATACTGACGACTCTGTGGGTGCAACTCCACTTGCCAGTAACCGCTCACAGTGTCCCATGTACTAATGAACTTGGTACAGTGGCACCTCTTTAAATTTCTTCAATTTCACCGGGGGATGTTCTATTATTTATAATCATTTTATTGATCTCGCGCGCATCCAAACAAAGCCGGACTTGGCCGTTTTTCTTTGGAATAGCTACAATTGGACTGGTGAATGGAGATTGACTACTTTCTATAATAACACTACTGATCATTTTATTAATTTCAGCTCGTACTGCCTCCTTCAGTGAATGCGCTATTGGATAGGACTTTCTGTTAAACTCCACTGGTTCCCTGAATTGAATTTTGCATTGGTAGTTTTTGATTTTACCGGGTTCATCTGAAAACACTGTTCGATACTTCTCATATATTCGTATTAAATCGTTTGTTTGTTGTATTGATAATTTTTCCTTTGAATTCCCGCATCGGAAGTTCCTTATTTCCTGTATCTTCTGTGCCCATAAATCATCTTCTGTATTATCGTATACTATTTTATTACATAAGGATTTCTTTTCTATATAATTGATTTCACGAAGTTGTTGGTGGATATCACTGGGAAGTATTGTCTCGCTACCTACTAAATCCGCCGTCCACGTTACCCCTTCTGTGAACAGCGATACTTTCTCCTTGCTCAAATCAATAATAGCTGAGTTTCTCCTTAGTATATCATACCCTACCAATATAATAAATGGCAATCCTGTTGCAATTAAAAACACCATATTCATAGCTACACCCTTGCTAATAACATTTAAGGATATTTGTTTTCTTATAGTTTTGTTCTGGCGACCACTGGCCCCTATTAATATAATATTATTGACCGGTAATATTGGCAATGTTCGACCACATCCCTTTTGGATTGTATCTAATTCAACAGTATTAATTATGGATACATTAGCGCCCGTATCAATCATTATTTGAGCGAAAATCCCTTCTACTTATGCGTTTATACATATATTATTTCATTATTTTGACTATTGAAACTGGTATTGTTCTCTTCTAATAGTCCATTTCTTATATTTTTTAAATAATTACTACTAATAATGGTAATGTTCTTAAAGTTATTTGCACCTTGCAATTCTTGTTCATACCCAGGAGATAGGAGCAGTGAAGGGTCGTGAAAATTTATCACTGCCTCCTCACTTTTAAATTATCATTGTCGTTGTTATTAATTGGGCAGACCGGGATGTCGGTCTGGCAACCTTGAGTCGGTTCCTGCCGCTCAGTAAGATGGTCAAATGGTGGTTCGTGGTTTGGTTGTCTGTCTTGATCATCCAAACTGGTACTTCGTCTGGGGTGACTGTATATAGGATTACCACGTCCCCCATTCCATCTGCCGATTATCATAATCGTGAAAACTGTTCCGTCTCTGACGCGTATGCCTCCTTTGACCATTACCTTCTGCCCTTACAAAATTTACTCTCGGTCTAGAAACTCTATTGTTATTACTGTTATTATTAGATTGATAATTCCTATTATTATTATAATAATGTTCGGTATTAACTTGGTTGGAGTTTCTCTGACTATTATAATTATTATTATTATGGTAATCATTATTTCTATTATTTGGGTAGTTATTATTATTTCGGTTATTATTATAGTTATTATTATTATTATTATGTTTATTATTACTATAATAATTAGTGTTGTTGCGGTTCCCGGGGTAGTTATTATTATTATGATTATTATTATTATTAGGGTACTGATGATTATTTCTCAAATCCGGTCTATCATTTCTCCTCCTACTTTGACGATAGTAGTCTTCATGTTCATAATTTTCTAGTAATTCTGCCCTAGCTTACAAAGTTTTTATTTGGCTACCCCTCCGAGCTCTTATAATATCTTCATCATAGTGGTACGACATTTTATTTACCAGGCACTCCTCTGGTATGGTTGGTTCCAAATGTTTTACTAAACACACTTTCCCTAGGAAATATGCCGTCATTGTATTACCTACGTGGGCATTATATCTACCGTGACAGATGTTATCGCGTATCAAGTTTTGTGTCGTCTCCGACCAATATTTTGCCTTGAACAGGTTCTTCAATTGTTGGTAGTCCGTTATTTCACTCCTATTTGCCATCCACCAATTGTCTGTCATTTCTCTGAAAGATTCATCTAACAGTTCTCGGTTTGTGCTCCATCTATTTCCCCGATGTTTAGCAAAATATTCCTCAATCCTAGTCAAAAATTCCATGGGTTTTCTTTTATATTGGCGAAAATTCAGCCATTCTCGACTTTCATTAGTAGGGATACCAGTAATGTTAGTGAGCCGATTTCGAATTAATTCTATCTCTTCTTGGCTCTGCCGTACTTGACCGGTTATATTTGTCATGGCAACTTCAATACCGTCACACCTTTCAGTGACTTGGTTCAGTACCTTCACCAATTCTTCCTGTGTTTCTCTTCGGTTTTCTTCCAATTTATTCTTATTGTTTTCTTCGATATTAATAATTTTGGTGTTTACTTCTTCCTTAAAATCTTGTACTTCCCGCTCAGTCTGACTACATCTTTCGTCAGCTTCCGTAATTTTTTGTTCTATCAGAGTTATTGCCTCTCCTACCTTCTTGCTGGTTGCCTCATTATTCTCTACCATCTTCTGGCCCAACTCTTCTTTTAACAACTCTATCCTTTCATCTAACTTGTCCATATTTTCCTGGTTATCCTCCCTCAATTTTTCTCTTAATAGTTGTTTATTCTCATCCATGTTCTCCTCTCTTGCTGTTTTCTTCCATCTTCTTACTGTTTTCTTCCATCTACTCTTCCATCTTCTTGCTGTTCTCATCTATTTTTATGTTGGTGTTTCCAATTTTATTACTCAATTCTTCTTTTGTGGACTGGTTGTTCTCATCCATTTTCTTACTCAATTCTCCCAATTCTTCCTTTGATGATTCTATATTTTTATTTATTGTTTCTATACCATTCTGACTGTCTTCCATTTTCTGACTCTAGAACATTTCCATCATCTTATCTAAAATCGGATTGTCTGTTGTGTTGGATTTCTCTAACTCTTTCTCTTGTTGACATCCCCTGTTTGTGTAGGTTTCTCGGGTTGTTCCTCATGTTGTGTGAGCTTATTCGGTTCTGCAGGAGGTAATCTTCCTTCTATATCTTCAACCGGAGTTGCCTCCTTGTCGTCCATATCGATCTCTTTTTCGGCTTCTGCCACCCTTTTCTTTGATATTGCTCTATTCGGCATTTTTATTACTTCTCCTGACCTTATAACAGCTGCCAACTAAAATTAGAAATTCGGCAGATTATTTTTATCTCTTATGGCCTATCAATTACTAATTTCAGCCCCTTAAGTTGGACGCCAATTTTGTAATATAACACAAAATACCTCCTGATGAAGGTTTAACGATGTTCCACGTTGGAAACGCCAATTTGGTAACAATTAGTATAATTCGGTTTTCCGAGTTACAAAGATTTATGATATAACTTGGTAAAAAATTTTGTTTGAAAATAAAAAATTATATTTATTTATTTACTTATTTTTATATAATTATTTATTTATTGTTTAGATATTTATTTATTTAATTATTAATTTGATTAATTTATTACTTTAGAATAACAAGAATTGTTTTTCCGCGTTAACTAGATAATAAAATGTAATAATCGATTAGTGGTCTTCCGTTATTCAATGAGTGTACTCCTTCAATGATGTTATTCTCTTCTTCTCTTGGAGTCCAGGTGTCAAATATTATCTGAAATTCTTCTATCTCTATGTTTACTAATAAATAAAACTCAAAATTATAATATTCGGCTAATCGACAGCTCGCAAACTCATATCCCAGGGCAATTGATTTCGTTACATAAATTATTAATAGTTCATTACAGGTTCTTTTAGCTGTTATTTAAATAGTCAGAGAAAGGTCAAAGCTGAAAAGTATAACACTTACAATAAAAAATTCTTAATTATCTAAAAATAAAAATATTATTTAATATAAAATGTTAATAAGTAGATTTCTCGAACCAACGACTCTGGGTGAAGGTTGACGTCATCTCAGCTGTTTTTCGACTAGAAGTATTCAAAATGGCTGCTCCCTTGCTGCGTATGTAGTAGGAGTCTTCACAACGGAATTTCTTCAAATAAATGTTTATTCTCTAGGTGTTCCTCATCCAAGCAGTAGTGATTAATTTCTCTTCGTAACAGTGTAATTATCCTGGATTAGTGGTCAATTGTTCGGCACGGCAATCAGTGTTCAAATGTGTTCTTGTTTAAATGGCTCGTACAGTTTTCAATAGTAATTTTCGTATAGGCAACTTCTGAATTAGTGCTTATTGTTCTATTATCGGCGTTGCCCTTTCCAATCTTCGTAAATAGAATAGTTATATTTATTGTATTGGAGTTCAGTGTTGACAACTCATATTTTTAAATTCTTCTGTTTTATTTTTATAGGTTTAGTTCGTATCCAATTATTCTTCTATCTTTTGTAAGTAATTAATTTGTGTGAGATCATTCCGATGTGTGCATCTCAACGTGTAACAATCAACTAACTCTGTTTATTCTTCATACAAAAGGTCCTGGCTAATTTAATATTAAAATGACATTGTTTTAATCATCTGGCATTTCCGCCTAAATGATATGTTGAACTAAATAATTGACTTTTACATTATATGATTAAATACATTTTTCTTATTACTTATTTTTATTAAATACTAATTACATAAAGCCTTTCCTTATTTAATTCTGCGTTATTTAATACCAAACATGATATACTTTATAGTATTTTGTAACTCAAAAAGTCATATTTACAGTATATTTGGATGTAGGCTTTAACTATTGTACTTCCTGTCACATTATATGGTTTACAATTTCTGCTATATTCTAATTATCATTGAACAAGATCATTGATTGAATTAAAATGGTTAGTTTTCTTTAATTCTCAGTAATTTTATGATTTGGTTAACTAATTTGAATTTTATCTTTTATTTAGGCCTTTCCTGAGACTACAGTGTTATTACACTTGCATTTTTTCTAATAATATTTTATACATTCCTTCAATACCTTTACAAAGTATTGTTACAGTTATAATACACAGTTATTGATTTACATTAAACAATTTTCATCAATTTAATTAATTCCATTAACTTATTTACTAATTATAACGTTGGTGAGATTTACCATTTGGCCTAGATTTTGTCAGTTCACATACAATGTTATTATCATTTCAGCTTGCTAATACCCTTTCTGACATATAATTCTTATAAAATCTTAACTAAATTGCCCTTACTTAATTACAGTAATGTTTATTATTAATTGATACCATTAAAACATAATAAATATACTATAACAAAGAAATTATACTCAATCTCAAACATTCAAGCCTTGAGTTCAATGAACTGTTAATATAAACAAAACACATCTGTGTTTTCATTCTCATTTAAATTATTTTTTACAATTAATTTTTATGCAGTCTTTTGCTGTTTTTGTTTTAGTTTAGTGATTTCCCCTTGTTCACTTCACTATTTACTGCATTCTCTGATCTTATTTCTATTCATTTTAACTAGTCTTATAAGATCAGGAATCTCACTTACAGGGGATCCTTAAGATTTGCTTTTCATTATAAAAATAAATTGCAATGGTACACTTTCAATTATATATCTAGGACCTTTACTTACACATACTTTACATTGATTCTTATTTTATTGTGTTATAGTTTTCTTATGGACATTTAACCTTTTTTGGGGGTTTCTATTTTTATAATATGTTTTCTTCCAAAAGTTGTCCTTTTATTATAGAGGTTTGTTTATTCTGGGTATTTCCTTACATGCTCCTATACTACCTGGGTATTATTACTCTATACCTTGGATTATCATTATTTTCCTATAATTTATTATATATTGGTTGGTTGTTTTTACTTCACTTTATTTCTTCGAACTATGAATTCAATTTACTGTGGTCCTTGATTAATTTTTAGAGTAATTTTCCTTGAAGTCATTTTATTTTTATTTTATACATGATTATTTTTTAAAGCAGAACCATGTGGATTTTCTGTCATGCTACAATATTCAGTAATATTTGAAAGCCTCATTCTAAACTATGAATACTTACTGTTGCATAAATCAACACCATAAATCAAACCGAAAAATCAACGATAGACGAATTGCAGTCAAACCTTTATATTTGCTTTTACCTTTATCAAAGTGAAAAAGTGAACCAATAATATAACAATGTGCTGAAGGTATAACAACGTGTGTGGCCACGTGACGCATTGCTCTCATTGAGTGAGGGATGCATTACAAAATGCCGTAGACTTTTCCTGAAACCCCTCTTATACTTTTGTGGATTATTGTACTGACAAAATGGCAATGCTTACCGTATTACGCCATACAGCTAAAGTACTGAAGCGCAGTTTCCGGAGCGGCCATTCAGAGTGGTTTTTAGTACAGGTGACTATAACGAACTTCTGTGCACAGCAGTGGCGGTTTCTTAATTGGTGCACATCAGCACGTGAACCCCCTACATAAATAAATATAAATTAATTAATTTTAACAAACACTAAATAAACGGGAAATAATTTGGTTTAGTTTTATGGTGCAATAACAAAATGCTCGTTCTGGTAAAACAGTCGTGCAGTCGACGCAGTGTAAGGTGTGCGCACAGCTCTGTACGTGCGCTGCTGGATCAAATGAGAGCGGTAACGTGTGCGGCATTGGCGCGATGGTGGGGGCAAACCTCCCCCATGTAAAGAATGTGCGCACATTCGGTTTGTGAACCAGTGCTGTTCTAGCCGTTGTAGGCGTCACGTTACTCGCTCTCCCAGTATCGCTCGCGCCCAGTGCAGTTGTGTTTGTGTTGTGTTAATGTTGGTGATCGATTAGCAATGGCTGCTACCCCTGTGTATGTGTTAAAAGAAACAATTTTTTCAAGTATTTCATTAGAAAAGAAACTCGAAATAAAACAACGTGGTCGTCCGACCCCAAAGCTTAATATCGTACAAGTGACCAAAGGTAAAGATAGAGATTTCAAAAGGGAATTTAAAGAAACTTTATGTGAAAAGACTTCTTGGCTCTGCGGTTGTGAAGCTACAAATAAACTATATTGTTTCCCTTGTCTGCTATTTGCAGAACAAAGCTCTGAAAACTTAAACTGGATTAAGTATGGTGTGAATGACTTAGGTCATTTACTCTCGAAAATTAAAAAACATGAATGTTCTCAAACTCATTTGAACTCTTTGCTAGAGTTTAACTTGCTTGGTAAAGTCGACATACGTCAGCAGTCGAACAGCGCTTATCGGAGGAATGTAAAAGAACATAATGAAAAAGTAGAGAAAAATCGTTATGCATTATCAAAAATAATTGACTGCATTAAATTTTGCGGCGCTTTTGAACTGGCACTTCGGGGGCACAGGGAAGGAGATGATTCTTCAAATCCTGGGATTTTTCGAGGCTTAGTGGATTGTGCTGCTCAGATTGATGCCTCACTAGGAGAACACTTACGTGATGCAACCGTTTTTAAAGGAATATCAAAAGAAATTCAAAACGACCTGCTCGATTGTATGCTTCTTGTTTGCCAGGAAAAGATTAAGGAGGAAATAAAATTTGCATATTTCTTCTCTGTAATCGCTGATGAGACCACAGATGTTAGTTTGACATTTCAATTAGCTATTGTTTTTCGCTACGTATTACCTAATGGAGAACCAGTAGAAAGATTTTGGGGGTTTATACATCCCCCAGGACACGACTCAGACTCGATCGCTGTATGCATTCTTGGCGCCCTAAAAAATGTTGTTGATAAGCCGGAAAAGTTAATCTCTCAGAGTTATAATGGAGCAAACGTGATGAGCGGACACCTAACCGGTGTACAAACAATTATTCAACGACATTACGAGTATGCTTTTTATATCCATTGCTATGCTCATCAATTAAATCTAGTGATTACTCGAGCTGCTAGCCAAAATCAGCAAGTGCGGATATTTTTCGCGAATTTCAGTGATGTAACAAACTTTTTCAGCAATTCACCTCACAGAGCAGAAATTTTGGATAATATTGTCGGGAAAAGAATCCCTCGAGCTTCAAGCACTAGATGGAATTTTAAAAGCAGAACTGTAAATACAGTATTCGAACATCGGGAAGACCTTATTACCTGTATGGAGGAAATAGAATCAACCTCTAAACAAGAATCTTCTATTACCAAAGCTGAAGCAATCCGACGAATGCTGGAAGACCCAACTTTTGTGTTTTGGCTTACAGTTTTCCATAATATAATGCCACACGTCGACATTTTATACAGACAAATTCAGCTTACCTATACAGATCCTGTGCGAACAAAAAAGGACGTGGAAACCTTTCTGAGGGAAATAAATAAAGAAAGAGAAAAAATGAACTCCGTGAAAAGTGCTGTAGACCAGATGCCTCTACAACGCAAAAGAGCAAGACATGAAGAAGGCGGTCATGCTAATAGGACGATCGCGGCTAAAGAAGTATGTGATGTAATTTTGACGCAAATAAAAGAGCGGTTTTCATTTACATCGCACCATTCAGCCGTATCCCTTATTGTTCCTCAAAAATTTAGTGAGTACAGTAAATCATTTCCTCAATCTGCATTAGATGAAACAATAGAAAAATACCCCTTTTTGGACAAAGCAAAGCTAAAAACCGAACTTGGAGTGTTTTACCGACGTGAAGACATAAGATGTATGAATGGTGCTGTGAGCTTACTGCAATTTCTTATACAAAATGATCTGAAAGATTCGTTTTCAGAGTCATATAAGCTTTTAAGGATGATATCGACAATCCCAATGACTTCAGCTGAAGCCGAATGATGCTTCTCGACTCTGAAGAGGATAAAAACCTTTTTGAGAAGTACGATGTCTCAAGAAAGACTTAATGCCTTAGCCATGTTATCAATAGAGAAAGAACTGGTGAAGACCCTCCCTAAGTTTAATGAAATAGTGATTGATAGATTTGTTTCCAAGAAAGACCGAAGGCTGGACTTTGTTTACAAGAAGTTCACTTAGTTTTTGTTAAAGATCCGATTAACCTACTGATACTTGTAAGTAGTATGTATATAATTTTACTATTGTTTCAGAACGTGATTGCTATCATTATTACTAAATTTAATTTTTCTAAGATTAATTAAATAAATAATCCATTTGAAGCTTAGTAAACTACAATGTTAGATTCATTTTGTTAATATTAGTTACTAAAATTATTTAAAATTTCTTAGTAACGTCATTTACTTTAATGTTGAAAAATTATTGGAAATGCTACTGTCAGTGCAAATATTAGCAGGCACATGGATTAATAACGTTCAGTATTATCTGTGTGAACCACTGGTGAGTTTACTCACGAGCCGCCACTGGTGCACAGATATCTGTAATTTTTTAACTTCATCCAACGCCCGTCCGTGGCTGTTCGCCATTACACGCCTTGCTGACCAGTAGAGCCTGGCCCTCGTTGCAAGTTGTCGTCCACGACAGTAGAAGAAGAAGAAGTAATTTTTGACAAGTATTATTTAGCGTAGTCCTGTTAAGTAGCTTACATTTATTGAATCTTACGTGCTTGCTGCACAATCTTGAGCCTGAAAAAATGTTGTATTGTCGTCTTTGTTTTTATTTAGACGTTAATTAAATTTATAATTAGATTTATCCGAGCTCAATCGTTTATTTCTACTGTTCAAACACAACGATCAGTGTGACCGTCTTTTCTTTGGTACATTTATTTCCAGTGTAACGACCGGTCTGAGACTTTGTCCCTACAAATCGGTCCTTGCACACTGCTGGCAGGGAGTTAGAGAAATAATTCCACGTCATGTTGACTTGCTCGATGTCCCCATGTCCTGCAATGCCGACGGCCTTCTGAATAGTCAGGTTTCGTCTGAGCTCCCGTTCGAGCCACAGCGTGCCCTCAGGAGTAAGAAGGCAAGTTTTTGTTAGAAGACAGGCACGTCATAACGTAAATTTCCGGCCAGATTAGACGCCTCGACAGCAACATTACGTATCCTCTACTAGCGTATGCGAAGACAATTCTTTATGCTAGTGAGAAAGTTTATCTCTACACTGACCGCCGACAGTCGGGTGTAATGCAAGTTTCATCCTGGTAGACGCGTCAACCGCAGAGACGTTTGACTCGTCGAGAACCGCAACTACTATTTGCGGACGGTTTCTACTAAACCTGTATCTGGCAACTGACGGCAGAATGCCGGGATATAGAAATCCCTTTCGCCAACTTCTCTGACGTCTCTGGAATGGCGTGCTCGATCTCAACGTGGATCGAAATAGGAGGTGATCACAAGAGAGTTTGTATGTCGACCGGACAAACAAAATCGTGGATCACCGCTGTGTCCAAGACATTGGATTTCTCGTTGCTTTGTGTTGGGTAGAACGTTGATTAGGCAGGCTGAATCACTCTGTTCTGAAGAGCATCGGGAAGCCAAATAATTTCTTGTTATGAGTAATCAAGCAAATATTCAAATAATACTGTAGGGAGAACCAGTTACTGGTTACCATTGTCTGAATAACGGTCATAGATGCTGTAGAAGTGGATCAATAGAAGACGATATAGCAACGGCTAACTTTGAACGCGGTAATAGCAGAAGGTCAAAGGAAACACGTTCTCTCTGATCTGACGGCTATGTTCACGCGGACCCTTCAGACGCGAGGTTGAGTCCCAAAAGTTGTATACACATTCTATTCAGCTCCCCGCTTCCAAATGATTCCTGCGCGTACCACCAAAATGAGTGCTCTGGAAAATTTCAGTAATAACCACAAGCAGTAAGTTTTATAGAATGACCAAAATTGTATTTGATACTGCATGACAGTCACCAAATAAATTAACTTTGTTGGCATAATTTCAGTATTTATTTTGTGTATCATATTAACATCTGGATATCAAACATCGGATTAATGTTTATTTCAATAAGACTATAACTTAAAACGTCTCCAATTGTCCGTGGATAAAATTGTATGTATATTTGGATAGCTTATTATAATCTCTTGTTCGATTTTAATTCTTTATTTTTATTTTAATCGACAAAACAAAACTTGTAACACTTAGGTTAAAATTACCTTTTTATCAGCTTAAACTTGTTCAGTGAATGATAGCATTAAGAGAAAATCAGGTACAGGCTATTATAATCAGACGTTTTTGTAATCAGGTACAGACTATTATACAGGACTATATATATTGCGACAACACAAATTACTAAACTATTGGCGCATAGGATATGGTAGTATGTGTATCTTAAATCAAAAGTCTATATTGGAGGGTTTAAGATTATTTATTGCACAAGACATATGTAATTGTTTATATAGTATATTTGATAAGTATAATAATGGTAGTGTTTGATATAGAGTCTTTTAAAATGTTAAATACTGTTCACACACGTGATGTGATACGTTACATAAGTGATGATTCCCACGATGATGTTGCTGAAGAAAAGGGGGGGGGGCTTTGCTGCGTTGTTGAGTCGTCAGGCGTGGCTTATAGATGATAGACGGTTCACCCTGGAAACGCTTTCAGCTGGGCTGGTGTCCTGTAGTTCCCACGATGACTCTGACGCTTCGCACACCACAACGGTTCTATGGATCTTACTATTCGTTAAATTTCATATAGAGTTTATAACTTACAAGTATCTCAGGTAACAGTGAGTTTTATATAACAACGGTATATTAAACTTATACCACTCCGGACTCTTCAAGTGTTAACGCGAATCACAGGGTCTACCGCGATCAGCAGACCACCCTATGCGGAAATCTTCCACTAACACGGAAACTTCTTAATGATACAACTTACTATTGCGTAATTATTAAAATTTTAGTAACACTGCAGAAAATCTCACACAGTGATACAGTTCACACCCACTTATTATACACGTAATGCTTTAGTAATAATGCCGTGTGTAAAGAGGTAATATTCAACTGTTCTGAGTCTTCGCACGCGTTACTATCGCCGAATAGTCTTTACAGATTCTTGCAAGCGGAAAATTCTTGAACAAGAACTGCGCGACCCGATCGTGATAGCTGGTAGAGAAGAACTCTCGTAATTATGCACACAATGCTGTAATAATAATACTGTGTGTAGATGTAAAACACGAATAACTCTGAGTCTTCACACGCGTTACTACCGCCGAACAGTCTTTACAGATTCTTGCAAGCGGAAAATTCTTGAACAAGAACTGCACGTCCCGATCGCGATAGCTGGCTGAGAAGAACTGCCTGTGTAACAACAGGCTTAAGAAAATTTCCAACTACCTTCCAGCATTTAATTGGTGGAAGGAAGTCACATGGTTACATATAACATGACAAGCAACTTTTCATGCTTTAAAATGCATTAACTTTGTAAGAGCATGCATAGCTGGTAATCACCGAATACCCTTATCTCATGCATAACTGCATACTTTAATAAGATCATATATGAATGACAACTAATAGCCAGAAATATACAGGGACTGTAGCGAATACATTAGTCTATGTTCAGTTCAGTTCAGTGTCATAACACAACGATAATTTATTCACGCACAGCCGGGGAAACGCTTATCACTCGCGCACGCGCGCACATTTCCACAGACATAGTACATGAATAAAGAACAAATAAATAATACACAGTTTTACTAACCTTAAATCCTTATCCTTACTAAAATACAACTGATATCACAACCAAATCTAACAAACTACCAATTTAAACATGAATGTTCATAGTCTGTGTATTATATGAGCTTGCCCTGCTTATCAGGATCCTGTGATTCATTGCAATATATATATATATATATATATATATATATATATATTTCAATCACTTTCTGCTACAGTCCGTTTCTTGATGTATATAATACTATAATACTTATAACTATTTTACCTCAAGATGTATTTTTTCTTTAGGGACATGTTTCGGGAGATCCTGTTCTCCCATCTTCAACCTTCGCCATCTTGCTTCTGGTGCAGTATTTGTGTGTTGGCTTCTGGATGTTATTATGGTGGTTTGTTGGTCTTTGGTCCTTCAATGTTGCATTATTGTGTGTGGTTGTCGTATCTGTTTTTGTATTTTGTGTATTTTAGATGTTGAGTGCTTTGAATATTGGGTCATGTTTTGTATTGATTTGTATTTGTTCTGGTATTAATTTGTTTTGTGTTTTATGTTTGTAAATCTGTAAATTTTCCCAAATGTTCATTATGGTGCCTTTGTGTGGTATATGTTTTATTAGTGTTACATTGGTTATGTCTGGGAATTCATGTCCTGTGTTTATTGCATGTGTGGCTAAATTGGATTTATATATGTTTGGTTTTTGTATGCATTTAGGTGTTCAAAATAACGTTTTTTTAGCTGTTTTTTTGTTTGTCCTATATAACATTTATTGCAATCTTGGCATTCAATTTTGTATATACCGTTGGTTGTTGTATTATCTTTGTTGTGTGAATTATTTAGATTTTGTAATTTATTTTTATTAGTTTTGTATGCTATTTTTATATCTGTGTTTTTAAATAGTTTTGTTAGTTTTGACATTTTATTATTTATATATGTGAATGTGGCCCATTTTTTGTTGTTGTTATTATTTATGTGTTGTTCAGTTTGATTAATTCTTAATTGCTCAGTTTTTATTTTGTATTTGATTTTATTTTCTATTTTGATCATAGTATTTTTATTGTAACCATTTGCATAACCAATTTGGTATATTATATTTCTTTCTTTGTCAGTTTCTTGTTTGTTTAGGGATATTTTGTACATTCTGTTAAATAACGAATGAAATGCTGCCATTTTATGTTGTGGTGGGTGGTCAGAATGGTTAGGTATAATGATGTTAGTGGAAGTTGGTTTTCTATATATTGCATATTGTATGTGTTTGTTGTATCTTGTGATGGTTATGTCTAAATAGTTGATTTTGTTATGTTTTTCTTTTTCTTCTGTGAATTGTATTTTGGGATGTATGTTATTGATTTGTTTCAGTATGTTCTCTGCATTTGTGTTTTTGTTATTTGATACATATAGTCCATCATCTACATATCTTATCCATATGCCATCTGGGTCATGTGTTTTTATGATATTTTGTATTTTGGTGTCTATATGTTGTAGGAATATTTCTGCTATTATGCTTGATAATGGTGATCCCATTGCTAAACCTTCTTTCTGTTGATAGCCACAAAAAGCTATGGATACAAAACGAAATTAATCAATTATACAGTAAGAAAAATAGCATAACACTAGACATATACAAACTACACTTAGAGCTAACAAATTTATTACATCCAATCACTTGGAACAATAAATACAATAACATAGAAAATAAAATAAGGTTTGAGAAAAACAAAAAGACTTATACAATCAACAAAAAACTTAACACATTAAAACAACAAAACAAAACTCAAGAACAAAAAAACAAAAATAAACACACATTTTACCCTCGAACCATTAACCTCAGCAATACAGAATTTAACAAAAAAGAAACAGAACATTTAAACAATATGTCAAAAACTAACATAACCCAAAATGCAAACAAAAATCTAGAAAATTTAATAGTAGAAACAGAATTTGCCATTAACCTAATAAAAGACAATATACAAGAAGAAAAAAGAACAGAAGCAGCACATATAATTAAAAAAATAATCACTAGCGAAATGAAAAACAAAGATAAACAAAAGAAAAACAATAAAACAATAAAAGAAATTAAAAATAAAGTAAAGAACAATAATTTAATAATAACTAAAGCAGACAAAAGTCAAGCAACAGTAATCATTGATAAAACAGACTACATCAAAAAAACCGAAGACTTCATCAACAATAATAAATGCGTACAACTAGATAAAAACCCAACAGAAAACTATCTTAAACAAACAATAAAACTAATAAAAACAAATAAAAACATTTTCAACAATAAAAACATAGACATATATATAAACAATAATCCAGAACCACCTAAAATGAACAGCCTAATAAAAATACACAAATCAAACAACCCAATACGTCCATTAATCAATTTCAAAAAAGCTCCTACATACAAAATAGCAAGAATAATAGCACAAAAACTAAAAAATAACCAACTAACAAATAACCATCATAACATAAAAAATACATACGAATTAATAGACAAACTAAAAATAATAAATATAAATGAAAATACATTTTTCACATCATATGACATAACAAACATGTACACTAATATCCCAGTAGAAGAAACAATTGACATAATAATAAACAAACTTATAGAACAAAATGAAAATAAACAATATATAACCGAAATAAAAAATAGTCTCCAACTAATACTAAAACAAAATTACTTTGAATTTAATAGCAAAATTTATCAACAGAAAGAAGGTTTAGCAATGGGATCACCATTATCAAGCATAATAGCAGAAATATTCCTACAACATATAGACACCAAAATACAAAATATCATAAAAACACATGACCCAGATGGCATATGGATAAGATATGTAGATGATGGACTATATGTATCAAATAACAAAAACACAAATGCAGAGAACATACTGAAACAAATCAATAACATACATCCCAAAATACAATTCACAGAAGAAAAAGAAAAACATAACAAAATCAACTATTTAGACATAACCATCACAAGATACAACAAACACATACAATATGCAATATATAGAAAACCAACTTCCACTAACATCATTATACCTAACCATTCTGACCACCCACCACAACATAAAATGGCAGCATTTCATTCGTTATTTAACAGAATGTACAAAATATCCCTAAACAAACAAGAAACTGACAAAGAAAGAAATATAATATACCAAATTGGTTATGCAAATGGTTACAATAAAAATACTATGATCAAAATAGAAAATAAAATCAAATACAAAATAAAAACTGAGCAATTAAGAATTAATCAAACTGAACAACACATAAATAATAACAACAACAAAAAATGGGCCACATTCACATATATAAATAATAAAATGTCAAAACTAACAAAACTATTTAAAAACACAGATATAAAAATAGCATACAAAACTAATAAAAATAAATTACAAAATCTAAATAATTCACACAACAAAGATAATACAACAACCAACGGTATATACAAAATTGAATGCCAAGATTGCAATAAATGTTATATAGGACAAACAAAAAAACAGCTAAAAAAACGTTATTTTGAACACCTAAATGCATACAAAAACCAAACATATATAAATCCAATTTAGCCACACATGCAATAAACACAGGACATGAATTCCCAGACATAACCAATGTAACACTAATAAAACATATACCACACAAAGGCACCATAATGAACATTTGGGAAAATTTACAGATTTACAAACATAAAACACAAAACAAATTAATACCAGAACAAATACAAATCAATACAAAACATGACACAATATTCAAAGCACTCAACATCGAAAATACACAAAATACAAAAACAGATACCACAACCACACACAATAATGCAACATTGAAGGACCAAAGACCAACAAACCACCATAATAACATCCAGAAGCCAACACACAAATACTGCACCAGAAGCAAGATGGCGAAGGTTGAAGATGGGAGAACAGGATCTCCCGAAACATGTCCCTAAAGAAAAAATACATCTTGAGGTAAAATAGTTATAAGTATTATAGTAATATATATATATATATATATATATATATATATAATCACGTTTATCCATCATTAGCTAAACATGCAAGTTCTGACCAGAGAAGTTCATCTTTTTGAGACCCCATATATAAAAGTTACGAGTAAGCTTAGACATTTTATTCTTACATATTCGTAATCAGCATAAAAAACCGTAAAAATATATATTCGTTTCAAGATAGTTTGTTGAAAAAAGTTGAATGATAATTACCCTGTTAACTTTATCGTTACAAACCACTCACACGTTTAAAAAAATGCATTACTATTTTATCATGGATATCGGTTTAGCTTTTAGTGATGAAAAATATGCACAGTGTTGCCACAAAATGTATATAAAGTCACGAAGGTCACAACGTTGCCAAGTCTACTGAACGTAAGCAATACCTGCAGCTGCTGTGTCTCGGCTGTGTATTCCAGTCGCCTACGTTTAATTCCTGTATACGATCTTAGTTATTTTTAATTTCAGTACCGTAGTAAAAATAATCTTTGAAAGACGTAATCAACTATTTTTCAACGCTGTTATTAAAAAGTGGGTTAATCATTCAATGACAGAAAACATATAAGGTATAAAATGTTGTGATCACTTTATTCACACGTTCTTTTCTTGACACGTAAATAACTATATACTAAATAAAGATATAAGAAGTATATCTTCATTGTACATTAGTATAATATGTAGTTAAAAAGTACAGTACAACCTGTCACATCTTGACCTGTGACATCCGGAACCTCCCATATCCGTACGTATCTCCAAACTAATTTTTGCAATTTTGGTTAGCGAATGGTTAGGGATGTAAAGATACTACTCTTGATGTTTTGGCTGATCACCCCTTTTTCTTCACTACACTTACGTCATTCTGCGATATGGTTCACTATTTTTGAATATTTAAATTTTTACAATTGAAATACTTTATTTGGGGCAACTGAATCTGGGGCAGCGGCGTTAGGTCGACTCACTTTGGCTTCATGGCTTCCAAAAAACGTGTGCATTGTATGAAGCAGCCGAATCACAAACTTTTTCAAAAACTGATGTAGGCGTACTGTAAGTAAAACTTTTTAACCAATTTTACTTTTTGTATTTTAAAGAGTACAGTGTACAAATGCAAATGCTAAACCAATAGAAACGTCTAAAAAAACACGTTCTTCTTCTGTGTATCTTCTGTAATTGTTAATTATATTAATTGAGATTTTGGCTACTTATAGAGATTTAATTACTGAACACAATGCAGTTTTCAGAATTGCTGTATATTTATTGGTTTTGAAGTTATCGCAGGTTGAACTGCAAAAATGGATTGAATAAAACTTACTCATGCGGCCGCGTGTTTGACCACGAAGTTAGAGCGAGATAGTTGCTTATTATACCCTTTCTGTCTAGCGTACGGCGCAGCGCACAGTGTCTCTTTCAATACAGTATATTTAATGTATCTTTAAAATGTCAATAAATTTCAATGTAGATAATGTAGAATGTAGAAAATGTAGATAAAGAAAATGATTATGATATTGAATATAATTATAATAATTGGAAGCTTGTTTCAAATATATTATACTACTTAGAAATGTTTATACACGCACTCATGCGCGCACGCGTGTGCACGTACGCGCACCCACCCACGCAGGCATATTATATATATATAAAATTTGTGATGTTTTCAATTTGTTTCTTCTGCAAGTAGTATAATTTCGTATATTCTTTTTAACACCTGACGCACGTTTCACTGAAAAATATCAGTATCATCTGAGGTTTCTAAGTAAATTAATAACAATCGAAATAATTCTATTAATATAAAATTAACGAATAATAAAAAATTCCGACTTAATTTTACATCTTGTGCCATTTTGTCAATGTTATATGTGGACAGACTTGCTTACTTTTCTATTAAATGTAGAAATAGATTTTACCATTATTTTTTGCCGCAAACCATTTAATCTTGTTGTTTAATCCTTTTTCTATATGAATAGCTCGTTACAATTATTGTTAATATTTCGTGTAAACAGCAGAGAGATGCTAAGTAGGACATTGTCTCAGGTAAGATTGCATGGTAAATCAAGACTCGCGCGTATTTCTTCCACCAGTCGGACGTCACGCGGCAAAAACAGCTGATCGCTAGGTTAGCGCGGGAAGCCGGAATGGCCCCCCCTGTGTTGTGTCTATTCAGCGCTAACACCACAAGATTTCTCATTCCCGTCAACATGAGTACCTACTCAAGGTCAAATAACATTCTTAATGTTGTAATGACAGACGTGTACGTTTACAAAACACTGTTTTGGCTGACACATATATACACATCTACGTCTGAACTCGCAACCTCTTATTTATCAGCTGGCCGGTTTTACGTTTCCACCAAACGTGTTCCAGAAAATCATATTAAAATAATATGAATATTTTATTGTAAAAACATAATAAAAATAATAATAATATACAATTTAAAAAGTTAATACACTACCTCTTGCTTATCCTAAGTTTTGTGCCGTATCACTTTTCCAAGGATTCATAAAATTGTTATCTCGAATGATACATGGATCTTGTAGAGCTCGTAATCCTAATGTTCCTTGCATGATTGATGGAATATGTACACATAATAACCGAGCAACATTTTACGTTAAACTATTGAAAATAACAATGGTTTTCCAAAGTACCGGAGACGAGATGACGGAATTGTTGAACTAAAAGGAATACCGTATATCATTTGATAATCGTGATTCGTTCAATTCAATCGCTTCCTAATTCTACAGTACAATGCTCACATCAATATTGAAAACCGATAAATACATGTATAAATAGGCTTACCATACGTCCCGGTTTGACCGGGATTGTCCCGGTTTGACGACCTGATCCCGGGGTCCCGGCCAGTTTGTCAATTGTCCCGGTTTGAAAATTGACGAGAGTAGTTTCCGTCCGGGCGAAGACGTTGTGCAAGCTAAGCTCCCGATTTTTGGTTAAATCAATAGAAAAGAGAGTTTGAAAGATTAAAAGTAATTTTTCATGAATGGAAAATTCAAAAGCTGCAGTAGTCACTTTGCACGAGTATACACATTCAAATGACTTAGGGAGCACAAAAATCCTAATGTGTGCTACACTTGCTTTCCTTCGAAAAGATGTAGAATGTGGCTGGTAGTATATCCATGGTCAAGTTCCAGAGGAAGAGAAACTCGATTAATTCTTTAATTGTTTCGTAGAACAATAGCTAGACAATGATTAGTGCCACAGGAGTTACGGAACTGCTACTTCCGACGTCATACAATGAATAATACCGTACAAGCACGCATCAGAAACTAAACAGCCACGTTGGAAGACCACATCCAAGAATAAAAAACATTATCAAATGTTTATAATCTGAGGCAGAGAAATGTATTCAGAACACGATGTAACGATGGAGTGAAATTTTTAAGCTATGAAAAGGACGAAAAAGTATACTGAATTGGATAAACTAAAAGATATGAAAAAGATTCTGAAGTTGGGATGTTTCTCAAGATCGCGTCGTCCGTTCTACAAGTTGACTAATAAAAATAAATAAAAAATAACCTTCCTTTTTAATTTAGAGAGAGAGAGAGAGAGAGAGAGAGAGAGAGAGAGAGAGAGAGAGAGAGAGAGAGAGAGAGAGAGAGAGAGAGAGAGAGAGAGAGAGAGAGAGAGAGAGAGAGAGAGAGAGAGGGAGCGGCTATGCAAGTGTGTGTGTGTGTGAGTTTTATAAAAATTGTAACTTGGTAAACGTAGTTGGTAACAAAAAATACATTTAACGAATTATAAAAACATAAACACAATACAGGGTGGATGTACATACATCGTTGTTTGTGTGTTCGCAAGTGGGAGGTACTCTCACGTATCAAAAATTAATTACGTGTCTTATCTACTTGAGTGTTCGCAAGTGAAACGAGTTGCAAGTGCCACTGTTCGTAAGTGGGAGCACACCATCGTCGGCCGAATACGAAAAGCAGATTAATTACCTGGTTTCTTCGAGACAAAAGCATCAACATGAATCAAAAAATTTAACTTGCAACCATTATTTTAGTAAAACGTAGATGATTGTGGGTATCATAGCTTAGGCTTTTAGAGCATAGGCTTGTACATTTATCTAGGATTTACATTATGTAGCTAATGATAGAAGTTCAAATGCGAGTTCCTGGTCCCTAAAAACATGGGTATCTCAGCTGGGAGAGTGAACTCCAAGACAAAATACTGATCCTTCAAATGTGTGCGTGTCGGGTAGGTATAGGCCTACTCTGGGCTCCTTAAAAAAGCTACTGCTAAAATAACAGTGATTTGTTCTAATTTTGTTTGCTACATAATAAGGTGACGCCGTATAACATTAAAATTTGGGTTTGGCAAAGATTATCAGAATTGGCACATTCAACAATTAAAAGTTTTGTACGAATGAGCAGAAAATAATGGTATTTAAAAGGAACTATAAAGACATATCTTATGGTCATAAACAAACCGTAGAAGAAATTACTATTGTAATCAGTATAGTCATATTTGGACAGGTGTAGAAAAATATGGAGAAGCCTGTACAGGTGTGTCGGTGATGATGGGAACACACATAAAAACGTTTGTATGAGATTAAACGTATGTATCCAAGATAAATACCGTTTTATCTACAACAGGTGGCTTCGAAATATGAATTTGGGGATTTCCCTTTTATTTAGGGGGAATTGTTATAAGGTAAATACAGTACAACCTGTCACATCCGGACCTGTGATATCCGGAACCTCCCATATCCGGACGTATCTCCAAACTAATTTTTGCAATTCTGTAATTGTTAATTATATTAATTGAGATTTTGGCTACTTATAGAGATTTAATTACTGAACACAATGCAGTTTTCAGAATTGCTGTATATTTATTGGTTTTGAAGTTATCGCAGGTTGAACTGCAAAAATGAATCGACTAAAATTTACTCATCCGCCGCGTGTTTCACTGACGAAAGTAGAGCGAGATAGTTGCTATTATACCCTCTCTGTCTAGCGTACGGCGCAGCGCACAGTCTCCCTTTATGTACATAAATATGTAGGAAAAATAAGGAAAATATGTAGCTAAATATGTAATATTTAAGAAATATGTAGTATTAAAATACTTTCACATCAACAATATAATTTACATTTTACGAGAACATAACAGTGCCCTCTTTGAAAGGTTTTGAAAATAATAGGTGCTTCATTTTAAACTTTTTAAAATCACTTTCAAAACATGCAAATATATTTTGAGCAAAGTCAATGTAATCCATAAAATACTAATCAAGTTCGGGGCTGACACTAATCACCAGTTAGATTACCACTTCTGTTACAGAAAATAAGTTAACCCTCAGAATACACAGTATCTGGAAGTTCAACTCTTTGTTGAAGAGTTTACAATAAGACAGCATGCATAAGAAATGAATTACTTTTCAATTGTTTATTGTACTTTAGAAAATTTATGAAAACGTATTTTAGAAAACAGTATTAAAAAAGAAACCTTGATATTATAAAATTAACAACAACAAAGTATTTTACCTATGGATTTCTGTAGTATAGGACATGAGAATAAAGTAAAAAATTGAGAATTATTAACTATTTAACAAAGTATTTTACTAGGAAAGTTGAAATTACTATAAAATTAAAGGTAGATTTTTGACTTGAAAATCTATATTGTATATATATATATATATATATAAAACTCTACTATAACTCTGCATAAGAATAAAGTGTCCATGTAAGTTTTTTTTTCCACTGTTTAGTTGCACAATTAATTATTAAATACTTTTCTATATTGTCTGTTGACATGTACTGTCTTCGGTCTGAGAGTATGTTTTTATATATAGAAAAGGATCTCTCGACATCACATGTCGTCACCGGCGCATGTTTATATAGAGGAATCGTACTTGGAAAAATATTCTCAATCGATTCTACAGTTTCGCCGTTACATATGCGATAAATGGTATGTAAAGTTGAGTAACCAGGGTTTCTATTCAGCACAGCATTTAATTTAGTAGAAACTTTGTCACCGACTTCACCCTGCACAGCATTTAACTTGTTAACTGCTTCTTCAACTATTCCTATGGCCTCTTGGAGAGTCAGACCTGCAGTCTCCAGTTTCTTGATACAACTGAAATGCGTTTTGATGTACGAAACTGAACATATCACCTTAGAGTTGTTGAATGCAGACAAGGATTCGCTCGCTGACACTGCAGAATCGGGAGATAATGTTTCCACCACATACTTCACAGCTTCAAAGTTGTCACTGTAGAAATTTACGGCTTCGATCCAGGTTCCCCATCTTGTAATTACGGGTTCTGGAGGCAGAGGTGTGTCAGGTAGCCTTTGTTTGTAGCACTGGATACGGTAAGGAGCTTTCAAGAACACCTTTTTTGTAGCTGATATTAATGTATTTACTTCGGGGAAAAGGTCTCTGACAGTTTCAGCTACTCGATGCAATCCATGAGCCAGGCATGTAACATGTAGTAGGTTGGGGTAAAACACATTTAGAGAATTACCTGCTTTTAACATGTATGCTGCTGCATCTGTATACAACAGCAGTACCTTCTCTTCTTTAACACCATTTGGCCTTAACAAACTTGGCAAAATACAGCTTTATCGTCAGTTGTAAAAGCACTGTCAATCTGTACCCATGATTTTAACTTAGATGACAAAGATGATGCGGTCGGTGCCATGATAAAACAAGGATATTTGTATTTAAAACTCTTAAGAACTTGCGTTGAACAATACCGCACACTATATTATTTAAGACGTCTTTTGTCCAACAACGAGAATCCGCCAAGGCAAGAAAAAGCAAGCGCGAAGTGTAGGCGAAAGACAAAACACTGACTTGACAATAACATCAACACACCACACTGCACACCAGATTGTTATTTACGTGTAGGCTTACACTCCGAGAGCGTCGATAATACTGGCGTCAAAAATCACATTGTGCCCTACAATAGCATAGAGTTATATGGATATTTGTTTGTTTAGGTAGATGGAATCCGTTGCGAGAATTGCAAGATCTGCGAAGAGTATTTATTTACCGCGGACAGCACGTTCTTTCCCCATCGAGCCTGCTGAACGTGCGAACGAAACGTAAATAAGGAGTGCGGCCGCGCATACCATTCTCATTAACATCCCGTGCAAAATGCCTTACTTGTCGCTTGAGCTCGTAAAAAATTTTACTTCTTGAAAGTAGAATCTATGTGTGCAATTGCAACAGATGCAATATTTTGCCTTTTCTTGTAATAAATTTAATTGGACCTGATTCTGATTAATTGCACATTTGCGCATCTGAGTAATGTTGTTATAGGCCTAACTATTTTTTGCCATTTCAATTTTCAAATTGAAGTAAAGTATAGTAAAATATGTAGAAATATGTAAGATGGAGTGAAATATGTAATATGAACAAAATATGTAAAAATATGTAAAATTAAACTCGCGGATAAGACACCTATTGGTATGATTCGCCGATATCTGGCTTTTCCGTGTAAATGTGCACTCAGCATTCAAATATGTAATTACATAAAAATCCGGGCCTTAATCATCACCTACACCTGCATAAATATGAATGTAGGGGCTACTCATTACAGTATTCACTTCCCCTTCCTTTGTATTTTGATTTGACAGCATTACAGGATGTTTACACTACCTTGTAAGCACGTATGTTTCCCCTTCTGTTTTGTCCAATATACAGTAGATTTGATAGAAATTTTAAATGAAGAAGGAAACTGCTACTTGGTAAATTAATATGTATTGTGCTTTTAAAAGGAAAAGAGAGATAGCTACCGTTTTTCTAATTCTATCAGTAGGATAGAAAACAGATATAATATAAAATGTATGAGACCCCATTAATATTAAGTATTTATCTCTAAATCACCAGTCGATTGTCTCAAAATAATGCGAAAAATTGCGAAAGAAACTACCGTGTAGTTATTTTTATCTCGCAAGGGTGTGTACGATGAACTATAGAAAAGAAACTTTTAGATAAATGTTTTTAAACAATGCCGTTTGGTTGCTAATCCCCGACCTTATAACTTTTTTATATACTTGCTTTTGTATAGAAAAGTCTTATGAAGTGAAAAGAAATTAGTAAAAGAGAATGGAAAATTCCAGGGTGAGGAAGAATATTTAACGTTACGAATTATAAAACGAAGGAGATATTACAGCTGCAATAAAGAGCAGGCAACGAATTATATCAAGGGCTCAAGAGAGAAGTAACGCAACGGAAGGCTGATTGGAATTCCTCAACTTAAATGTGAAGGAGGTATTGTATAATATTAATACTACCTGTAACTACCGCAGACCTTCCTTTGTCATAAACCGTCTCCGCACCATTCCCGATGGACCTCCTCCCAGAAACCCCCGCCAACGGAGAAATAGAAATAATTAAGTCTCTTCGTCATACTTACTACACCTGGCTTCCTTATTGATAACTTAACATCTTAAATTTTCCTATCTACCTATCCGGTCTTTATCCCTCTCCTTTGTGCCTCCCCGCCTTACCTTGACGCCTCTTTGACACCTCCCACCAGCTTTGGCGTCCTGCGTTACTCGACCTCGTCTTGGCTGTCGTTTGACTTATACTTTTATTATGGCTCTACCATCACCCATTTGGCTCTGCACACTACGTAAACACACAAATACACATCCATACACTACACTCTATCCTGAATGCCTCCACCTACTTCGCCACCGGTCCGCGCTGCGCTGGCGTGCGACTCCTCTAAATCTCCAATCGGCGGAAGGGTGCTTGCCCCAGATCAGCCTGAGTCTTATCCTCTGAGACAAGTCTCAGACAACGCAAAAAAAGGTATAATATTATAGCCTACTGTCTACTATGACTGTGAGACGCGAATATGACAGCAGATACGCAAGAATGTAGGAGGCTACAGAAGAATAAAGGAACGGTCCAACTTCGGATATTATGGCTTAAGTAATCATATTAGAAAGGATTATTACAATTTATTTTATACACCACACAATATATGTCATAATTTTAATTTTTTATTTATCTATAAATTTTGAAACGAATTAAGACCTGTATTAACATCAACCGTTGTGTATATAATTCTTTTCACTCAGACTTTTCACAAAGTTTAGTGATATATTAAAACCATGTGTAAGATAATCAATTTTTGTGAAACCTATAATATACCCATTAAATAGTGTAGACTAGACAAGTATGATAGTAGCTTAATACAGTCTTTTTTTCGGGATGAAAGGGAAATTATAATATTGTGCGCTTAAGAATGAAACTTTTTTTGTTACTAGACCAACGTTTATGAAAATCTATTTGGCTTCATTTCTCAGATTGTAATAAAATTGGAATCAATTATAGCCTATATCAAATTAAAAATTTTTGCCAAAATTATTTGTTACTAACCAAGTTTACTTTATTTTCTTAACCGATGAATTTTTGCATATCAAATTCCGTTTATTAGACATCGATTTTTCAATATAAAATTGGTCTCTAGATTACTGATTTGCGTTAATGCGTCCAAGAAAAATAGTAGTTTGATAAACCTTATTACTAAGTTTTAATGTTTGTCGGCGTTTTCAAGAAACTGTAACAGTGTTAGAATAAATAGGCCTACTTAAAAATTTGATTACATACCTGCACCTAGTTTCGTATACAGAAGCAGTGTAAAAAGTATTTTGTAAAGCTTTCTTACAAAATTATAACATAACTGAAGCCCAAATGATGTTTAAGATTTTGCACGTTAAGTCATATGAAGTTTACTTAAGAACCTGTTACGTTCAGACTTCCTGAGATACAGTTATTGAGAAGAACAAGAGTAACAGAAAGAAAGAGAGAGAGAGTGAGAGAGAGGTCAAAGTACATGATGTTTACTACAGTTGGCTACTTATAAGGAACTTGAAAATAATTAAACTTATTGTAATGTAGAAAGTTAACGAAACATGAACCAAAAGCGAGGATTATGTGCAGCAGACTCAAGAGTTTTATTAACAGGATCCAAACAGCCTTTGGTGAAACGATTATTACGTTAAATAATTTATTCGCAATTAAGAAGTGGTACATTTTGAAGAAAGGAAAAAACCGAGGATGAGGAACTTATAAGTTGCTATTAAAATATGTAACTTACCTTTTGGATACCTAATTATTTTACAAGCAAGTTACGGAAACTATAAAAAAAAATTAATTCTTAATATATAAGCCTTCACGTATTATTTCAAAAAAATTAGATTACTGCTCACTGTGATATACGAAAAGCAAAAATATAATTAATGTAACATTACAACTCTTCAACTCTGTAAGATATAAACTCTTCTGCTTCTGCAGGTTGTTATTTATATTATTGGAACTTGTAGAAATTTTTATTAATCAGAATGGTGAATAAATTTCCAACGGATGGGAGTCAACTTGAAACATGTTGCTTCGCTACTACTGTATACCAATAACTGCATAACTATATTCTTACAAATGATATTCGGTATGAATGAGAATAATTAAAAATTCGTAATTCTCTCTCCCCCGTCTCTCTTCTCCCCCTCACTCTTTCTCTGTCAATTTTCCCCATCTACCTCACTAATAGGGGCAAACCTCACTACTACCTTTAATTAAACATGACTACCTCACTATTAATTTCCTTTTATTTTCATTAAGTTAGCACGGCAGGTCCTTCTGCGACTGCACCCAAAGCGCGCCTCTTTAAGTGTTTGTTGAAATGTTACACTGCTACAAACAGATTACTCAAGTTTGAATGTGTAGTCTGTACGAACACAATGAATGATTAAACGAACAGGCACAAACAAACAGTGAAGGATTGTGTGTAACACTGAAATTGTTGACAAGAAAAAGAAGAAACTGTACGAGTTGGCGCGCGTGCGTGTGCGCGCGCGAGAGAGAGAGTGAATGAGTGAGTGAGTGAGAGGACTGAAAGAGAGAACATGGGCAGAGGTAAAAAAAATCTGTCGCATTAAATTCACGCCAACAACATTCTTAATGTCGTAATGACACAACAGTCTTTGTTTACGAAAATTACTACCGTCGTCACGACACAAATATACAGATCTAATGAGTGTTGGCAGGCTGACGCGTTCGTACTACTAATTCATTCGAAGGCTGTATTCACTCCTGTCTGTATTAAAATAATACAAATGTTGTTTTATAGTAATAATATAATAATAATAATAACAACTATCACGATTTGTAGGCTTAAGCATTCATAACATAAACAGTTTTCTAACGTTCCCTCCACTCAAAAGACTTCTACGAACTTTTTTTAACCTATTGATTTTACTCCATTTTTAATAATTCACCAATCCCTTCAGTTTATAACTTACTGCTTACATGTCGGAGTCATGTGATGGTATGAAACTTTTATTGAGCAGAATTCAGTATGACGGATATTCGTGGCATACCTACGGAGATGTGAAAGTAACGTAGTTATACTTCGATTGCAGCTTGGATTCACTAAATTCTGTTGCCTTCTGTACGAGCGGGTAAATTCTATGCAGGAATGGGAAAATTATTATGTAAAAAAAAGCAGTGATCAATAAAGACAGAGGCACTGAGTGTAGGAGATCAGACCGTTGTAGGTCAAGTACTAGTAAAACCTGGTAAAGCTTATCGTTCACTACTACATATTAAGTAGGTTTAATGAAAATTATGTAAATGGAACGGATGTAATTTCGAAACTGTTAATTTCCTTCAAGTGTGTACTAAAGTAAAGAATGTTACAATTTATAAGTTAGTAATTACACCAGGTAATGCTAACAACCAGTAGCCTACTGATTCGAATGTGTGTGTGAAGAGGGCTTTTGAGTCGATAATAACGCTATTACCTACTTGACACAGAAATTCCCGTGTCACCTGCATTTTGTATTATGCAAACGTTCGGAGGATGTAAATTTTTCAACAACATTGTTGGAGTGCCAACCTTTAGAATGAACCGTTGTGGCGGAATGCAAGATTGATTTAAAGAATTCAAAAATTCTTGGAGATAGTACACTATATTTTCAATATTAAATACGGTGTTAATAGATTCTTCGGACTTTTTATTATCCCCAGAAAATTTTTCCAAACTTGTATCATTATTTTCCTTCACAGATTCGATTCTTTGGGAATAACCACTTGTAATTTTTATCAAGTAAACACTTGACGTTTTGCACAGAATTTAGCAATTAATACAGTGTTGTACTATTTACTATGTCCCAGTTTTTCGTCAATTTCTGTGAAGCTATCATCATTAGGAACACTACCGTCACCGAGGTGCAGTAAGTTTGTAGAAAAATCACCATCTCCTCCTCCTCCTAAATGGGCTCTCATATTGCTTTGCAAATTTAGTATGAATAGCATTCCACATCGCCGAGGACTTTAAACACACTGAGACAATATCAGCGCGGGTTCCTCTTGCAGTTACCGGTAATCTCTAGCGAGAATCCTCTGAAATAACAAATGTTACGCTACCCACTAATTTGTTACAATTTCTTAAGTCTTGGAGAGTTTGATTGACCGTTTCTATACAGTCCACAAATCGCCTTCGTTTTACCGTTCATGATTAGTTTCCGTTTTGATCGCTCTTTCTTTTGTCATGCCTCCTCTTCAATACGAATTGCTTTTTTAATAGGAGTCAGTGAGAATACTTGACTTTTTCTTCTTGGCGCATTTCTATTTTATTTTTGCAGTCGCTTTCGGATAAGGGCGAATTTATTCTGGTGTCAATTGTGATAAGGTATTAGCAGATGTCTCGTTTATTTCCGACGTGGGAGGTCCGGCTACTGTGGTCTCTTGACAACCTTTTGTTGGTGTTAATCTTCCTTCATAATTACTTTTGTCTCCTATCTCTCTGTCAATTACAGGTGAACACAGAAACTCTTCGATACTGAATATATTTTCATTTAATGGCCAAATTCCAGTTGAACTAAAACCTGCTGTCAGTTAGATGGTGTAGCTGCCTTTGAAAGAGTATCTTTTGCTAGCCCAGGTATGTCATGGTTTTACCTGGGTTTATTGTCATCCAGCTCTCAGCGGCTGCACCGAAACAGGCCATATAAACACTTGTCTAATGGCTGAAGTCAGATTGTAACGGGTATGAGGTATAAACTGTTTCATAAATAGTAAAAAAAGAGAGGCTGTAATTTATCTTGATGGATGTGCTACTCCAATACAACCTGCTGGTCCATAAATAATCAAAGTGATATCTACATAACACTCTGTGGATATAACGATAAGTGGTGGTTTCCAGCTGCCATCTATGAAAACACCACTGGTTTCACCCTTTTCCAAAGTGGTAACCCTGCTGACTTGTTTATTTCCCTTCAAACTGACAACTTTGTTAGGACAGTGCACTGTCGTTATGCTGCCTGGTTTCCTTCACATTCCAAATATTGTGACAGTAAAAATGAAGGCGACTTATCACAGAATTCCAATATTGAAGAAAGTTTTATGTTATGTTTATTAAAACTAAATGCTATTGCAAAACTTGTTGCTTCAGCCTCTCTAAAAGACAACCTTGAATGTCGCTGCATGAAGCCAGTAAAACAATCTTTTACCGGCCCAGTTCACCAGAAAATCGACATTATTTGCAAACACGTATTCGGAGGCTAACATACGAATATTCTTAGGGTACAAACCATAATAACTAACAGAATAGTGCAGATCATAACACAGAAATCTGATTTTTCTTTTTGTTCTTTCCTAAATACAAGTTGTGGAAAACGCCGAGTCTTTGTAGGGTTTGTGAGCTACATCGCCCCAGAAAGTTTTTCACTTGTACGTTTGAACCAAATATGAAAAAAAGAATACAGAACAAAATGTTTTACTTACATTTTACCAACATACCACTTTCCTTCTGGTGAAATTGAAGGTACACCTTTAATTTTAAAATTAGTGGCTGAAGTGTAGTGCTGCTGGCCACTCTACCTTTAGTGCGTGTGTCGAACACTCACTTTAGGCAACCTATTCTACCTCCTAAATTTCCTAGGCGGCATAAAAAGGAGCCATTATTACTATTATCATTTTAAAAATTTTAGTTTTTTAGGATTTAATAAACACGTAATCTTCATTATAGGATCACAAGTAACTGACACATAATTAATTCTGAGATCTGTTAGGTTATGAATTAATTTTCTTTTAAAAGTTATAGAGAAACATAACTTGCCCTCATGTTGCCACATTGCTTTTGTATTAGTATGATTCAATTGTACACTTACCATGGATCCAACAAAGTACGTAGCTGTAAACACCCATAGCAAATTAGTGACAAAAAGGTTGCTTTACACGTTCTAAAATACAAAAGGGAACAAAGACTCATTTTACTGTACACTGCTATAATCAGACTGGAGGAGCATGTACTACAAGCTATAACAAAAACGTTATACAGTTGCAGAGGTGCTGCGACTAAGGGACACTTGAAGAAGTACAAAGTATCAACTTATGTCTCTCTGCTCTCCCCTATATGGTAATACTGTCTTATAACGACTGTTAAACAAATCAAATGTATTGTATACCTTTATATGTGTATTTATACACAATATATCATAAACGTTTTTTGTGGCAAAAATACCTTTATATGTGTATTTATACACAATATATCATAAAAGTTTTTTGCGACAAAAATATCTGTCAAATTTTTGTATGTTGTAATGGTACATATAACACTACCAACACCAGCGTACCACAAATAAGTTGAAAGCCACTACAATTAAGAATACCTACAAGGTCAAGCATACGATCATGGATAAAAAAGGAAGTATCATAAGCCAAAACCAAGTGAATTAAAATGAAGAAGGAATTACCAGTAAATGTGCAACTAAAGAAGATAAAGCAAGACTAACGACGAGACGACATACATAATTACCCAATACATCAAACAGTGAGAAGGAAACCCATTAAAGACAAAATCAAGAAGAAACCTATTAACCGTGAGAAGGAAACCAGTGAAAACGCCATGAAGAAACTTATTAAGAGGGAGGAAGGAAATCGGTGAAGAGAAGAAGAAAATATCCAGATCAAACACAAAAAAGGGAGATAACATGAATTATAATGAACTAACATATGGCAATAAAAGAATTATTATAAAAGAAGAAAGAATAAATGGAATAAACAACATGATTTAAACCCCTAAGCTGCAAAACAAATTGACACTTGACCAAAACTTATTAAGTGAATACCTTCCTTGACAATGTAATACAAACAATAATCAATAAGAATGAATTATTGAACATAAAAAGTAAGAAAGAGAATGAATAATAATAAGTTCTTAGCTAAATTATGTGTAGACATGAAAAGCGGGCTATGTCCAAAACACCAATGACCAATTGTAAAGTGGAATTGATATTAGAAATAACCACTAATTACCAATAGTAAAGACTGTAAAAGATAAACAAAATGTAATCTAATAATAACCAATAGATATACCAGTACTACATAAAGTCAAATAAATCAAATGTAATACAGAAACACAAAACCGACAATAATCCATTGTTGTATATTATAACTATATGCTTGCCATAGAATGGATGCATGATGAACAAAATTATCTTGTAAACTTATCATAAAAGAGTAGGAACTAAACCAACAACATTGAATGAGGCAGAATACTATTCGAATAAGTAAATTCAAGGATTATAGCCACCCAAATACTAATAATAACAATAATAATAAATAAACCATGTTGACAGCTAGATGCAAGTAATCTTGGTTACTTTAAACCAAAGCAATTTTCAGTATAAATGCAGAATGAACTACTGCACAATAATATCAGTGCTATCAAAACAATGATAAGAATAACGATATTCAACAATGATATTCAAGCAATAACGAGAATAATTTGATAGGATTACAACCCATATAAAAAGGTAACTTCCTAAAGTATAGTAAACTCACTTAACAAACTATAGTTAAGGTAATAAAACCACAAGATGAAGAAAAAGGACACTATCAGAAGTGACAATGACTAATGCAGTATGCATAGGCCATAATAAAATGTTATTAACTATTAATGTTATAATAATATTAAGTATCATGTACATGTTGTGTTTATGTTAGTGTCTATACAGGAAAGTACAGAGCAACTCACCGCAGCTAATAATAGAAGAGTCAGCGCAACTTCTTCAGAATCGAACTCGTGAAATGGAACAAAAAACATTCTAAACTATTTAAACAAAATTAATAAACGATGTCAAAGAGTAAGTAAACCGATTTATTCATATCGGATTCAATAATAGATTGAATTGGGTAGAATAAATCAATAAACCAAAAATTAATAATAAAAACCAAAACGTTAAGAATAATAATAAAACAGACAATCTCGTCGTGCTAAAATGTTCATACACACTTTTTAAGAGAAAATTACTTAAAACTTCGAATCTAACAAGAAAAATATTGTGTCGAGTATTCATAATGCAAACCCTTAGATATCAAATATGAAATGAAAATATAAGTACCAAGTAAAATGTATATTCTATAGCCGGCAGAATAAGGGAAGGACAAATAAAATAGAGGCAGGATATCAAGAGAATGGAAAACATGGGACTACCTAAACAAGTAATAAGATACAGACCTCAGGGAAGACGAGATATAGGTAGGGCAAGGAAAAGAGATGCCTTAAGTGAAGACAAAACAGGCTGTAATCCTATACCTTGACATGGAAAAGATTCTTAATACTTAATAGGACACTTAAGAACAAAATATTGGTATGGAGAATCATACACGACTTCCATGTTCTAAGATTTATATTTAAAATCATTTTCGAAATGAAATATTTCCATTGAAACTACTTCTTTCTACTTACTGCTTCAGCCACTTACTGTGGGCACTAACGTATACCACCTCACGTTATCGCACTTGATTTTCACTGATGATGGAAGTCGATGGCACTGGCGAAACGTCTGGTTTTGCAGAAAACATTGGTCTACGGCCAAACAGGCCGGGAAGGAATTTTAAAAACAAACTGCTTCTTTGTTGTCAATAACGTAGTACATATATACAAAAAATTATCAGGTAAACTATTACGTTACAACAAAAAAATGTTTCAGGTAAACTACCCTTTCCCCGTAACCGATCTTCACCAAAATCAATAGGCCTTGAGTCCTCTATAACTCGGGCACATATGTAAAAAAATATCTGATTCTGTTTGAATTTACGGCAGTTATCGTTTGTCATGAAAAAATTTCTCTTGTTACAACATAAAATATTGCTGGTAAACTACCCCTTTATCTTAACCGATCTTCACAAAAAACAATAGGTCTTGAATACTCTACAATTCAGGGCTGTATGCAAAAAATTATTTGATTCTGTTTGAATTTGCGGCTCTTATCGTTTGCCATAAAAAATCTAGACAGACACACAGACACTTTTCGATAAATTACTTTTTTTCATGTTTTGAGGGTAGTATAATCAGAATCTGCAAAAATCTCTAACACGATTTTTTTTTGCCATCACCATACTTCCATTTCCTTATGGAACATGAAAGTAAAATCAAAGTAAAATTCTGATGGCAACAAAAATCAAATATTCTATCAAAAATTGGGGATATACATTTTTGGTAGGTATTTGGTAGGCCAACTTGCATTGCACAAGGAATGTGTTATTTTCAATAGGTTATTGATAAAAAAAGACTTACAAGTACATTGATTTTTATTACAAAATTTATACAAAACAGTTTCAATTCTAAGGTATCAATAATTAATAATTATTAAGGATAATGAACAAATTATTTCTTCATAGAAGATACATAAAAACATTGCAAAAATAATACATATCAGACAAATATTATTACAACAAAAATACCACACAGACATTTGGGCTTTGTTACTTTATCAGTAACTATAAGATTACATTCATAAAGTACATAGAATATTTATTTACAAGAACATAATTACAAAAAGTGAAAACACCTTTGATGAAATAAACATTTTATTTACTACATCAAACATAACTAAACTCAGATGACAATATAAATGAACTAAATATAGGTTTTTCTGCGAGGGAGTGTAGGATTGATTAGGGGTTCAATTAGTTGAAATTATTAAAAAAAAAAAAGCATAAACTATAAATAGAAAAACTAGACTGGTATGTTTACAACAAAATGAAAACTTCAAGTTACATTTAAGAGATATTCCGTGTCAAATCAACAAGTGCTACAACCTGACCCTCTTAGATTTATTTGAAATTAAGTATGCATGTAGTATTCATAAATAGTAACACAAATCAATTTTTTCACATTTTTCTGACGAAAGGTTACTGAGTAATGGGTGCTCAAAAATGAAAAAAATAAATAAAATTTTTGACTTGCGCAACAATATTGATTTGTTCACAACTTGTGTTCTAATTAAGCTAGAACAATGACATCGAGTTCATTTGAAAGCTCTTTTAAAGGGCTTTCATATGATATAAAACATAATTAGTTGAAAATATATATATTTTTTATAAACACATCATTATTGCATTTACTGAATTTTGAAAAACTGTATTTTTAAAATTCTCAAAAAAATATATGTGAAAGATATTGTTTTCCTCTACATATTCTGAAAGTTTCAACTTGGGATGAGAATGGGATCACTATCAACAGTAATTTTATGTTTATCACGATTCTGTAAAACGTCATTCAGATCGGTGAATTATTATTATTTTTATTTTCCTACCCGTGACAATTTTTCAGAATCATAGTTGGATTTATTACTTGGCCTACAAAATTGTACTTTTCTTTCATACAAATAACTGTGTTTTAAAGCTTAGCACTAGCTAAATTAATAGCTCAAAATTAATAAATTGGCCTACATATCTAAAATATATATCTTAATACAGTGATCCAGGTTTTCCGTGTACAAGCAAAAAAATCTCATTTTAAAGACTATATACAAAATGGTTGGTTGGTGTGACTATCTCCCATCTGTTTAGTATTTTGTCATCGGATAATATTCAGTCAGCTGTTGTCAACTGTTTTTGAAAGTGACCTGTACATTTTCTTTTGGTGTGACATAGCCTATAAAGTGAAAAAAATGTGATTAATTCTGAAATGTTGTGTTTTGAAATTAGCTTAAAGGTACTTTTGTACAATTCTCACAACAGTGTATAAGGTTATATGCCTACAACCAGTTAATATTGTAACGAGACATATGAGCCCAAATATTTCAGTAACCCAAAATATTAACACATGTCAATAATTGAGTGAAAGAGACAAACCAAGTGTTTCTTCTAAAAGGCCAAGCATGAAACTACATGAGCTACTCATCACCAAGGATAAACTCACAACAATAAGAGTTAATAAAACTAATGGTAACTAACAAGTGAAATAACATTATAAGAAATAGAAGATGCACCGAACAATGGTTGTACCACAGGAACCAACAACCCAATAGTTTTCGGTTAGTAAGGAACCAATGAAGACAAGGAAGAAACATACTACGAGAAAGACACCTAACAACCATGGTATAAAATATAGATTCCAAGAGCCAGTCAACTATAGAACATCTTACCCGTATATGCAATGACTGAACAACTTACAGATTGAAGAGATGGACAAGAACTGACTAACTGAGATGACCAATATTGTAACGCAACAGAAATGCTAGCACTCAAGTTACATAAAAACAAGGTTCACAGAATAATAAACAAGTCAATATTTAACCCCATGATAGAACAAAGATCTAATAATTATATTTATATTCATAGATAAAGGTAAATAAGGATGCAAGGTAATATTAACAAGAATAACCGAACCTGTAAGTTAGACAATAGTTGATGATATATGTTTAATGAAAAACAAACAAAAAATGAAACAATAATTTACTAATAGCAAATAAGAATTTTGAGTTAAGAGGTATTATTTTGTGACAACAAATGTTATGATAAAGTTTATGTTATGTTATACCAAATATGTGTTGAGTTAATGAAAGATAATGAAACAAGATGTATTATTCAATGACTGTTGTAGAATGAAGTGTGAAGCAGCTAATTAACGTTAATAGATTTGAATTTTCTTATATGTGATCCATAGGTCAAGATAAAATTGTTATTAGATATGGAAAAAATAATTGTTTATGTAAATGTTAATAGTTAAGATTTAATTATATGTATGAATTTATGTAAAAGGGGCTATAGATGTGTACCAGTTATAAACACAGGTAGATCTGTTTACAATAATAGGCCTAACAGCCAAAACCACTATATAATCACTCATAACATAAAGGTTAGGTACATCAATTAATAATAATTAATGAATACGATTTGAAGAGCTAGAAAAAACATTAAATTAATAATGATATATAATAAAATTTATACAAATTATGATAATACCATAATGCCATGATATCGATTAATAACATTTAATATCGAAAGTGGATTAAATATAAAAAAAGGAAAAAACCGGCTTATATAAAAAAACCAGCAGAATATGTGTAGAAAATAATAAACCAACTATCGGTAAAGTTACATTCCGATAGGATAGCAAATTGATAAGGAATAGACAAAAAATATATGAAATAAACACTATATTCAAAACATGTGGAAGGAAGAAGTCGTGTGTTGCTAGGGACGACAGAAGAAGAGGAAGTTATTAATTTGACAATAATTGCTTTGATGATCTGAATGTGATGAGATTAAAAAACCCAAGAATTATCTATTTAATCGGAATATTTTAAATCATCAGACACGATTATAAAACACAAAATCCTAAAGACAATATTTATGACTATCACCAGTACAGTTTAATCCAAATAACACTACAGTATGAAATCACAATAGAGAATAAATAACTGGATTATACAAGGAAGAACTTGAACTGTCCCATATCCGAAGGGAATTGATGATATATTAAACCAAATAGAAAGAATTAACAGTATTACAATTAATAATATTCACTACACCAGAAGTTATAACCTTTCAAAAACACGGAACAACACTAATTACTTCAACCAAGAGAAGAACGTATTTGGATCCTGGCGTTGCAGAAGAAGCATCAATCGGGCTGTAAACCAATCCAGAAATCTGTAATTCCGAAGTGGACAGGAGAAGAATTCCATTCTATTAAATCGAAGAAAGAAAATCGTACGGCATAATTGTCCAGAACAGTAAATTTATCAATCAACCGCCTACACGATTGGCTTCGTTCTAGTCTGGTAAATTATTATTATATTAATCATACTAACTACACAACACTTTAAATTTGTAAATCTTGCATTCTTATCTATGTATTTTTAATCTTCCCCACAGTTACAAGAACCTTCACACCCTGATTTAAATTAATTACAAATTAAAACACACTATATAACTAAATTTAAATAAAGTATCAGAATAATCAACAATCGATTCATACAATCTATAGCTCAAGCATATGTTAATTAGAACATATATTATTCAATGTTAAAGAAGTAAACAAATAAAGAATCTTTATATATTGGCAAAATCTTGTTATTTGGAGTATGGTTTAATGAGCTAGGAATAAAAAAGTAACTGAATAAGTATAGAATAATTGGTTAACATAAACATTGAAATAACCTATAAGTTTCGTTGAGCCGATACTACAGCGCTTATAGCGGAATTATCTGACACCAAAGAGAGAGAGTAAAAATACAAAATTAGACAGAATTCTCTTCAAGGTATAATAGGGTTGAACGGAATTATAAAATAACTCATTAATTATTTAAGTTACAGGTACACAAACACTGATAGTTTTTAGAGAGCTAAGGTAATAATTAATTACTTACATCAATACATCCCACAACTCCAAATATCTCCGAGATTTACATAATTAAAATATTTCAAAACACATTGGCATAGGTGTATGTACAAATTGACAAACACAACAGTGGGGTTTTAAGGAGAGGAAACCCATTCCTGTACAATATACAACAGAAAATATTATAAATGTATAGGACAAGATATGTTATAAAAGAATGAAAGTAACTAGACTGTTAACTGAATAGAAGCTGTGAATAAAAGCATAGTAACATGTTATGCATAGCACCCATGTAACATAAAGAAGTATTAAAATTGTCTCATAATAATAACAAATATTACTCAAATAGTCAAACAATCATGTAAGATAAGAAAAGGCAATAACTAAAGAGTTATTAGTTATCATTAATAAAACCAAACTTGAGAAAATAAGGTTAAAAGAATGTAAATTTGTATCAACCTAACATACACATTGTTGGTACAAATTTCACCTAAATTCACATCTATCAGTAGGAAAAGCCTACCTAAACCAAAACGTTTTGTGCCTTAAACCAAGAAGAACTGATAAGCTTTCTACAGGTACCAATATAAGATACCCAAAATGGATTTTAAATAAGAATTTAAGTAAATAAAGTGAACCAAAACCGACCAAAAGGGGATTCACTAAGTAAAACGTGAACAAAACCACTTTATAATACCAAATAGAAGTAAAAGGTTAATGTCTATACCACAAGTAAGGTGTAATGCCACTATTGTAATAGTATAAGAATATTATAAGAAAGGACATAATGTATTATAATCGTAATTAAGAACACCTGTCATGTGACACCACATTTAAGTAATGTTAGTCAATGATATACACTAAGGGACAGACCAGTGTACAAAAAACACTAAACCAATTATAAAGAGACTACTATGATTAAACTATTGTAACTAAATAATAGTAGAAAGAGATAAAAGAATACCAAATAAGAATGGAAATAAGTGTACACCTCATAGTGCAAAATAGAGGTCAGAGAGAGATAACTATATAAGAATACAGCAGTTCTATAAGGAGAAATTTACCTCCAAACTTATAAATTTTGCACAATCATCTGGCGATATAAGAGCTTCTACAACAATGGGCTCTGTAACAAAGAAAGAATTTTAGCTAACAGAGAAAAATAATTATCATTGCCAGTATCAACAAAAGTGGAAATTACTAAATGAAATAATTGCAATTTTATGGGAAATAATGTTATTAAACTAATTATGTACTTTATTAAGAACTTTTGTTTTCCAGCAGCTTCCAAAACTCTTTATATAAAAAATAATATAAACAAACTTATTTAGAGCTTCTAACAATACTTATCTTAAAATTATCATATGATTATACTTTCCAAAGGAAGCCCCTGATTTGAAAGCATTGACACATAATACTACTAATTAAAAATGATTCCAACTACTATGTTACTAAATTTTCTCATTTAAAATGTAAATGGGACTGTTAATAACTTTATATTGTTGTCATTAACAAGACAAAACAATCATTAATGGCTATTTTATCACAAACTTCAAAATCTCCTATAAAGCTTGCTCAATGAAATAGGACATTCCTGATGCAGAAAATTAACTTTGCCATAACACAAATTAAATAGGCTAACACCCAAACAAAAAAATGCTTTGAAAACAAAACATTAATGAAATATGGTATGAATTAATTGTGCTACATTCAAAGCTGATTTTCTTAATTCATTTAAAGTACCTATACAAGTCTAGTTTGTCAAGTAAAGATAATTTAGGTAAACCTAACACTACATATGAAACAAACATTAAATCAAATATGCTAATGTTACAAAATTCACAAAGAGAAAAAAAATATTTTAAATTATCTATAGGCTAAATTGCTTTGATTATATTACCTTCTCCACTTCATATGTTTTCCACATCAATATCATCTGATGTCGATACTACTGATGGTGCAATAATAGTCATTTTTTCCCAGTCAATTCTGGAAAGTTCAGGAGGAACCTGAAAGATCATTACAAAACTCATACATAATTTTTCACTAAGTTAATAATTATAATAATATTAAGCTAATAATTAAGAGAATAATTTATTTTCTTAACCTAGCACAATATTTGTAGGTTAGCACTATGAATTTACAAAAAGTTAATGGATTTTGTGTAAATTTCTAAAAAAAATTAAATTTACAGCATAATCTAGTAGTTATTTTATAGTAATCTATATGAACTATATAATCTATATATTTAATTTAAATGAACTCAAGTCACTATTGCTTGGTTACATCCCTGCACTGAAGATTCCTGAAAAAGATTTCTAATATAATCACACAAACTCGAAAAACAAAAACTGTTCAAATGATTAACATTGAATAATATAATCCTGATTATAACGGTATTATAACTAGCAAATACATTACGGATAATTCATCCACACTCCGTATCATTTAAATCTACTATTAAGTATAACACACCCCATAAAATTTAGAATATTAAGATACTAATTTTTTAAAATTTCATGTGATATTAGTTGAGTAACATTTAGGAGGTTAAACAATATAAATACAATTCTACACATTAAGTTACAGATTATAAATACAGATAATAAGAAATTAAATAAAAATAACACTATAGGCCTACATCAATTATCGGGTTTAAGAACTTGCTGCTGTAAGCAGTGATAATTTTAGTTTAGTGAGCTTTAATCAGACTTGCATGCAATAATAAATTTTACATAAGATAAAAGAACGATGCTTTCTTTAGTCACCAGCAAAACCTTTTCTGTCTGCAAGTTAATATTATAAAATTTTAAAACAGCACAATTTTATTAAAAAATTTAATCGAGATTAAAAAGCTTTTTAACTCAAAAATTAAAGAAGTCACAGTTCAAATTCTCTTTTCACTTTTTCTTTTACCTGACAAATGTTAGTCCTTAATTTTTAAAGCAGAGCTGTGTTAAAATAAAATTTTTATGTCAAATAAATTACAATTTAATGGACTCGATGTTATGAAAGTAACTATGTGTACAAAATATTACAACAGTTTGCTTCCGTATTACAGTAGCCATAGGCCTATATTATAAATTTTGTTATATTAGGTGTTAAAATTAACCTTAACTTATTAAGTCATATCTTATTTAATTAATTACGTTTCTCTGAAAAATCCTGAATTTGAAAGTATATTTAGAGTAATATAGTGGGACTGAAGAATAAAATAAAATATGTTAACTAGTTAAATACGAGCAGAGTACAAATTAAATATATTATGGTAAGGCCTACCATCTTGTGTTAGGTAGGACCTCATTTTACGAATAAAATGACTTACAAATTGGATACATTACACAAATATAGGTAGGCCTATTTCATTTTTACAATTGAAAACGTACGCAGTCTAGCTAATATTTCTATAGGCTAATGGGTATACTCAGTAGGAACTCAAGGCTTAGTACTTGTCTTCAGACATTTTATACTTCATATCAAAGCCATAGATTAAATTACTGGCAAAAAATTTAGGCAGAATTTACGAACAAAATTTAGCATAAATTTCAGGCCTAATCTACCACTCAAACTTACTTGATCAGACACTTGTGTGTGTCCTAAATCTTGTGAAATTCGATCGCATACATTTTCCGGAAACAGTCTTACATCTGTAAGAAAATTAAAATTATGTAATGTTCATACATGAATCACCATAAAAGTAATAAATGGAATTTTTTTAGAGTAGACAAAATAATTGTCAAACTTACAGGAGTATCTATAATAAAAAAAAAAATATTTAATTATATTGCAGTCAGTGCCCTCACATGGACTTTTTTTAAAAATCAGTTAATTAATCTTAGTTTTAAGTTAACTAGAGTTTAAGGGGTGATTTTATACACCAAATATAAGGTAACATGAATAAATTAACACTGAACTTACTACGTTCCCAGTCAAATATGAAAGTAAAGTATGAAAATATATGTAGACATGCACTATTGGTGTAAGTTCTGGAGCTAAAGATAATTCAACTGTGATACAGAACTTAGTCTATTATACTTAACACCCAGGCCTATAAACTTTTGATCTTTTTCTAAAAGTAATTAATTTTATTTCAGAGTTAGGTTAGGCTTACAGGCTAATCCGCAGTAAGTTTAGCTAAATCAGTTATATTATCATAGGCCAGACTTAATCTAAATAAAATTATTCTGTGTAAAGGTATCAGTAACTTGATATTTATACAGAATAAGCATTTAATACAGAATACATATTTCATTTAACTGGAGTCAGTTCCCTCACAGGGTCTTTTTCAAAAATGGGTTAATTAATTTTATATTTTTAGTTGATTAGAGTTAAGGGGTGCTTTTATACACTGAATATAAATAACAATTAAAACTATATGTACCTTTTTTTGCTGTACGTCTCCTAGGCCTACTTTCACAGTCATCTGAAAAGTAAAATATGACAATTGATGTAGACATGCAAGTATCTGGAGCTAGAGACAATTTACTGTGATAAAGAACTTAGCGTATTATACTTAACACCCAAGCCTACATAACACAAACAAATTTTGATTTTTTCCTAAAAGTAATTCATTTTATTTCAGAGTTAGGTTAGGCTTACAGGCTATTCCGCTGTAAGTTAATCGGCTAATGCCCTGCTAGTTTGCTAGTTTTGTTAACATAATTAATCTTTCAGCGAAATCAGTTCTATTATCACAGGAACTTTGCTGTTGTTAATAATACATCAGCACAAACTAACTGGAAGTTTATTCTAGTCCTAGGGTTATAGAATCAAAGTCTTATCTAAACACTGAACTATCCTTAACTGATAATTTCATGTTATGACATCCAACTTGCATACAATACAATAAATACTCATGTTCTTGTATACCACAAAGAATCTATGATTTCTATTCAAATATTATTATTCTGATATTTTCATGTTTCTGTTTTACCCTGCACTTTTCAAAGCAGGAATTACAATATTAAAGTTTTACAACAATGCATCTAATAAAATTATTCTGTGTAAAGGTTTAGTAACCTGATATTTATATCGCTATTGTATTAACAACTCGGAACACTAAGTGTGTTTGATATTTATGTAGCATAAGGTGACGCGTATATGACAGGTTTTATTAATGCAGTAAAGGAACAAATCTAATTTAAATAGTCTTTGTATTATTTTGGAATTCAATTTTTTAAAGCAAATGATAATACCTTATGCACCTTTGTAAAGGTTTTTACTTATTGGGGATAAGTGAACTGAATTAAAACATCAAACAAATGATTTTTGTTTCACAATCAAAACAATACGCCTACTGTATTAAATTTATTATGGCAATTCTATTTACCCTAAAACACTACAATACAAAACTCCAGAATTATTGTTTTTGTATAAATTGGCCCGCTAATAATGAAAAAATAAAATTGTATTAATTAAATTAGAATGCTAACTTGCTCAATTATTAAATTTTGGGCAGAACACAGTGCTATTAGGCATAGTTGGTTCTATAACAGATACGTGTTCGACAAAGTAATCTAGACATGAAACATAACCTAACGTATTTCTTTTATGAATTTTATGAAAAATGCTGAATTTGAAAGTATATTTAGAGTAATATAGCTGGACTGAAGAATTAAATAAAATTTGTAACTAGTTAAATACGAGCAGAGTTCAAATTAAATATATTATAGTAAGGCGTACCATCTTGTGTTAGGTAGGACCATATTTTACGAATAAAATGATTTACAAATTGGATACGTTACACATATATAGGTAGACTAGAGTAGACAAAATAATTGTCAGACTTACAGGAGTATCTATAATAAAGAAACTTTATTTAATTAAATTGCTTCAGTGCCTTACAGGGACTTTTTTTTAAAATTAGTTAATTACCCCTTGGGTAATTATGAAGATTCTCATCAATGCTGATATTGCGCTGATATATTTTTATTATATTCTTCTATGTTATATAAACACGAGAAAAATAATTTTAAACGGCGGTCGAACCTATTTACGGAGACAAAAAATTAAATTTTTACTCCCATAAGAACGCATGGCGTTAGCCTAGGTATATTGTATTAATTAAATTAGAATGCTAATTTGCTCCATTATTAAATTTTGGACAGAACACAGTGATATTATGTATAGTTGGGTCTATAACAACCGGTAGGCCTAGTGTACAACCCAAAGTAATCGAGACATTCATACATAACCTAACAGCTAATTTCCTACAAACAACGGACAACATACACTAAATAAATGATCATCTTACCTTTCATTATTATTCCTAGCGCCTCCAACATATTTTTACTTCGACTTGCAATCACAAACACTTCATACGAATTACAAAATTCTGTCCCACACACGTTAGCAAACTCAACGAATTACCGCACGAGACGACTAAACAGAATAAATTATGGCAGGTCCCAATATTTCGTTATACCAACTAAACAGAATAAAAACACACTTTCCTCTGTAGTGTCTGTCTTTTTTACACATGTTACAAATTTTATAGAATAATTATTACGAATGCCAATATGGCCGACTAACTACCCATATTTCATTATATACATTTGTATATATCGAACAGGTTGTCTGGCTTCAGCGTACAGCAAAAATACGATGTATACAAATTTGTATAAGTTTTTCGTACGCTGACACACCATAACTTGGGCAAAATAACTTCTTCACCTAAAGATGTACTTATACAAGTTCCTCAAATTTGTTTTAGATACCCTGGGTAAAAATTGGCGTGTGATGAAGAAATTATGCGGCGCTAAGTCTATATATATATATATATATAGCTTTCATGTGTGTGTGTGTGTGTGTGTGTGTGTGTGTGTGTGTGTGTGTGTGTGTGTGTGTGTGTGTGTGTGTGTGTGTGTGTGTGTGTGTGTGCGTACAGTTACGTATAGGAGACGTTGATGGAGACAGAAACCGTCGACAGTTGGACGCACTGTGTATACAGCAGGATTACGCAAGTGTCTCGTTTGATGCAGACGGTCCAATTTTTATCCAGTCGTCTACAACATCATGGTATCGCCATAATTGTTGTTTCTGACTTTACATAGACCAACTTACTGTAACCCACATCGTAGGCCAATCGGTCTGAGATTGCGAAGTGGAGTGGTTGTTTCTACTTACGATTCGGTGTGTGTTTTTAACAGCATCATAATTTAAAGTGGTGATTGTTTACTATCTTTTGTAATTCCTCATTAGTTTATTTCAACAATGTCAGTTAGTTGTAATTTATTGTTTTGTAAATTCGTGAGAGTTAAGATTGTCCTAAAGTGAATAATTTTTATATACGAGTGGTTATTTTTGTTTTGTTTATTGGAACTGTAATTACGTTTGTGACAACTGGTCCTTCCGTTGAGTAGTGACATTTAGAGTAAGTGACGTTTTAACATGCCATTTCTTCAGCGTCACAGTTTTGTTTATTCATGCAGCAACAGTGAGGATACATAATACGTTTATAGGAGACTGACTTTACACATTCTTGAAACCTATTCTTAATATTTCAATTCTTGGAATTATCTAACTCGTTAAGAATGTCCTTACGCAAACAGTATTGGCAGTTACAATACAATTTTGTGGATTATAATACGCATGTCAGTAGAGTAGACTGACGTTCATCCGATTCTTTTGAATATTAAGGATTGTAGGATACACAAAATTAAAAATAAAAAAAATCCGGGTTTCAACAACTACACATATTTGTGGATTTTACGAATAACACAAGGTCAAAACATTTATACGAAGTGATTATAAAGCTTAATATATTGATGCCAACATTACACGGCTCAAGATTTTATAACCGGGGAACAAATAATTGAACACTACCTAAATGGCTGTTTATAAATTTATCAACAGTTTTATTGAATAAAGACATTCTTACATAATAATTTTAGAAGTTAATAATTGTTAATACTCATGGTTCAATAAATACGTTATTAATTACAATGCCAGCACATAATAATTACCCATTAACAATTAAGGTAACTACAGCTGTCTAATCAAACACACTGAACCTCATGTCATATCGCGAGCTTGTGCAAATGCCTTCCTTGCGAGTGCTGGCTGTCTTGGTGTGATTCCCCATCGTTTCGGCCGACGCCCTAGGGCGCTGGAGCCTCTTGTCCTCGCCAGTGCGTCACTACGTTCCCAAAGGCAAAGCCCGAGGGGACCATGGTGCCGCGCCTCGGCGTGACAGTTGGCTGAAGCAAAAGCTCATGCTTGGCCCCGTGGTGGCCATGTTAATAAATCATGTACCCGGGGACTGCATCATAACTCCCTTGTGCAGAGCAAACAACCGAACTGACCTGTTGGCATCTGGCATTCATCAGGCCTAGGCCTGGACAACGCACACAAATTAGGGCGCAAGACGCCCGTGCATCCTCTATATATCTATCAAGTCACATGTGCTGCTAAAACACTGCTAGTTACATGCAGCCAATGTTACGAGATGATTATACGATTTCGATAATGTATAATAACACTAATTTAGTATACTTTCGAAATGTCGAGGCTAAGACGTACTCAACTTACATGTCTCATAGGCGTCAGAATATCAATACGTTGAATTAAAATTACAAAAATTATTACATCAGCGTATATTTTAACTCTACAATTCATTAATGTGCTTTAGGAAATAGTTAATCGCAAATATGGATTTCAATTCTTTTATGGGGAGTTTTGTTTTTAATATTTAAAGAAATCTTTTTCAATACAGATTAAAATTAATTTACCATTTTTTCATCCGTCGTGTGACTTCGACGGATGAAAAAAAGGTAAATTAATTTTAATCTGTATTGAATCGTGACTTGGATACCAGAGAACATGAGTTTAAAATCTTTTTCAGATGATTGTTTCTTGCCGTCACCAAAGTGCATTACTGTATCCTGTTGCATTCCCTTCAGCATTTCAGTCCGCTCAAAATCTACTAGATCTGCACATCTGGAATGGCTTAACAGAATATTTTGTGTGTCCGAGAGTCTAGACAGAAGAATTGATGTGGATTGTATTAACACAAGCATCACAACATAATTGTACTGTCACTAAAGTGTATCTCCATAGTAGTCTATATGCTTTGTAAAAATCAAGGTCATCTCTCTCAAATTAGGGGATAAGTAGACTAATGGATATGGTGCCTGGCTACTTATATAGAGGTCGTGGGTTCTATTGTCGGGCACGCTATAAAACTAAGATGCGTTATTGAGTCCCCAGGTCAACTGAGCTTGTGGAAATGAGTCTTGGGATATTCTGCGGTAATAATGAGCAGACGATGTGCAAGCTGTACTACTTCCTCGTATGACGAATGCTTTACACAATGCAGCTTATCTTGCCTCATTCTTGAACTGCTTAAGTGGAGGCGTCATTAAATTTGGGAATATGTGTTGTTACTATTTTTCAGGCTAACCCATATTTTATACTACAAACGCTTATTTCATAAGTCCATTTAATTAAATTAAAAAAGGAAAAAGACAATTTTGATAATAATTATTTTAAAGCTTATTATTTCAGGCGACAACAGTTGAATTGACTTATTAGTGACGATAAAAGTATACTCTTAGTACACTACTTTCATATAACCTTAACATTAAATCTCATTGTTTTCTAGGAATCACATGTATTATATTTATCAGATATTGCGAGTTTGTGTTATAAACTATACTTGGTAAATATGATTGAAAAAAAGTCAAATGCACACGGATCTCATATTCACTTAGCCTACGACTAATTGATAAGTTTATTTCGTATATGTTTGAAAATTTATGGAAAAAAGAGGTACAATATAAATTCTGAAAACATGACAACATAATCAGGACATGATAAATAAAATAATTTTTGCAAATATACACATTTAAATGTTAAGTGAATGTTAAATGAAACCACAAACAACGGAAGTACAAACACAATTACGAATTACACGATATAGGCCTACCACAATGAAATATCATTGCGAGCGCGTGCGCGCGTGTGTGTGTGTGTGAATCTACAATGATTAAAATATGTTTTATTATGTAAATTCAATATACTCTTCCTCGAATATGATGCAAATGCATTTAAATATTTTACGGTAGCCTACTCTTTAAATAAAAATATAAATTGTTATAAATAATTATATATTTTATTATCTAGAAGAGTGTTAAATAATAGTCATTATTTATAAGGATGTAAGAACACAGATGTTTTTACAAAGCCTGACAGTAAAGAATACAACACTATTTACCAAGAGCGGTGAAGGGGGACTGATTTTCTAAATAGCCACCAACACTAATATGACAATTATCGAGTTCTGCGTCAATGACGACTTGTATGACGAACCTGTACATACTAAAAATAAAACTATTTGACTTGTGAGTCGATATAGCTCTTTTTGTGCTGATATATCATCAAAGCATATTGCAGAATATTAAAGCAAATTTGGTTATGATCCCTTACGAAAATAGGCACTTTTTCATAATTTAAAGTTTATAACAAAAGGTTGTATTAGTTTTATGTAAAATACATTTATATTAACATACATTTATATAATATGTGTTGGAAAAGACAACAGGTCCCACAAGATTGGTTAACGGTTCAGGTGGTATCTATTTTTTAGAAAGGAAAACGGAATTACAGTCATAAATATAGGAGAATGTGTTTGGTTGGCACTGGGTACAAAATATATTCAAGGATCATAAACCACCATCTGCAGACTATTTCCGAGCATTTTGTTTTGGAACAACAGGTTTCAGGAAAAGCTTATCTTGTACAGACAATGCTTTTATTATTACGCAAATAATTGAGAAGCATTGCGCGTTCAATAAAGAAATGCATATAGCTTTCGTTGATTTTGAGAAGGCCTTTGATACAGTAGATAGAAATTTGTTGTGGCACATATTAGAAGAACAGGAATACTCTCAACAACTTATGAGAACTACATGAGACCTAAGCAACGGAACAAAAATAGCTGTCAAAAATAATTGTAGGATACCTCAGCAAATAAATATCTGTCAATCAATGTGTTAGACAAAGGTGCAGTATATCATCTACTATGTTATTGACGATCTGGTAAGGAAATGGAAACATCTAATTATGAGGAGAGAGTTATTTGAATGTGCTGTAGTTTTTTGCTTTTATTTCAAAATGCAGAATCTGATTTGCAGTAATCTGTTTTTAGGCTTCATCGGATAAGCAAACAATACAACATATTAATCTCAAATATAAAAACAAATGCAATGGCATTTCAAGGTAAGAAGCCAATAAGAACAAGAATAACGATTAGGAATCAAATTCTAGAACAGTGAGCTACTTTAATTATTTGGAAAATGACATTGCCTATGATATAAATTAGGACATTGATGTTAAGTTAGGTAAATTCCAGACAATGTGTGAAATAATCAACCGTATTTTTAGAAACAAAGTACATTGAGATACAAAATTAAAATTTTACAAAAAGTTATAGCAGTCTCTGTACTGTTTTAAGAGTGTAAATTATGGACAACAACCAAAGAATAATACAGTAAAATACAGGTATCAGAAATGACATTTTTAAAGTAGTTTAAAGGTTTTCTAAACCTGACTGTATAAGAATTGTAGCCATTTGATAGGAGTTACAAGTTCTTTACTTTAATTAAAAATTTAAACTGTACAAACAACGGTGGAAAGATTACAGACTTGTCAAACAAATCCGAAATACAAACCTATAGGACACAGGTGTGTGTGTAGACCCAGGAAGAGATGGGTAGAGGGTTTTTGAAAGCGGAACAGGCAGCACCTTGCCTATGCAGTGTTGTGAAGGAGATGATGACATGTATTTCATAGGTTACGGAAAATAACAATACAAGAATTAGTAGTTATTGCGTTTTAATGAAAGCAGATTTGGAAGTTAACACCATATGATATGATCTCTAATAATAAGTTCTGAAATTTACAGATCAGTTATAAGAATATGATTTGTGTCAAAATAAACAACATTGATCTAAAATAACTCTTCTCCCAAAATGTTTGAATACTTATGTGATTAAGTTAAGCAGTCATTCATTACACTACAATCATTTAATATGCTAGATTGGAAATTAAATATACTCAATCTTACTTTAATATTTTCTGTCTGCCTTGACTAAAAAAATATTCACTTCACGTCATTACACGACAAGGCAAAACAAAAATAATTTACAAGTAAATAAAAGGATGACGAATAATACACAAAGCTATTAAGTTTTATTAGTCTCTAAAAAAATATATTAATTATCATAGAGAATAAAATCTAAAAAAAAACGTGAACAATAACGGTTTTGCGTTTGTAGGTGTCTTGTAACCTGAGCCAGGAGAGGAGATAAAAAAACAGCAAATAATTGTTGTGTAACCATTGTTATAAAAGAATTACTCGAAGCTAAAGTTGCAAGAACCAAGTTTTCGCATTTCTACGTACAAGTTTACTACAGGCTTAAAGGCGATGGAGTAGCAAAAACCAGTCCAAATTTTTCTCTAGCAAGAAGTGTGACAAAACTAGCAATATTCATTAAAAGTTATAAAGGCAAAATACATTTTATATTTTTTGTGTATAAACAAACCATTCTACAGGTAAAGTAATATACGCTCACCGTTATTCTTAAACTGCACACCTCACATAACTCAAAGTAGGGCTGAGTCATCCTTCGAGCACCATTTACGCTACTTGGTGACTGGTTATTGCACTAAAGTAGTTACTGTAAGCTAAGCTATACTAAACCTACAGTTGCGGTTTCTTTATTGGACTTTATTTGTAACACAACTCGCTGTATTACATTTGTGTAATGTTTAACACTCACTTAAACCCTAAGCAATATATTCAAAATTACGTTGCACGACAGGCGGAAAAAACAAGAAAAATTTTTTATAGTATAAAGCAAAAACTGAGTAGCAAAAATTTTGAAGTAAAAGAGAATACCCTTACACAATAGGAGTATTTTATAAAGAATGGTCCTAGGGCTTTACACCCTAAATTTGATTTCTTGATTTCTTATTGTTTTTATTTTACAAAATAAAAGTGAATGTATATTACTTGTTACGTACATTGTTCTACTTACAAACAACAGGCATGATTTTACGTTAAACAGCATCTCAAAGTTTTACGAGAAACGTCGGTCTTTACATGTTTTGCTGGTTAAATTCTTTTCTGGACGTTCCTGCAAAATTTATGCGTTTCTGGATCTAGGCAGATTTATGCGTCTACATCTAGTTTACACTAGTAGCATACGTAGAATTTTATTTATAATAAAAAATGTTAGTTTTCTAGTCTTCGATTCCTAGCAGCCGTTAGGAGCTCTGTAATAGAAAGGAATGGACACACACATTGCAAACTTCTTGGTTGCACCCTCTGTAAGAATATGGTAATAATTCGTAGTAGTTTGTTGAATTGATTAAAGGTTACTCGTTTAATAAACATCAGGCAAGAGTGCTTTCTGCATTTCGTCATCAGATACTATTTTACGTTTGTGTAGTTCTGTAAGGATGTTTATAGCTGTCTCACTCGCAAAATATTCCGAAAGTATGGGCACCACACTTGGGTCTTGCATTTTAAGGACTACTTCATCCATAGGTCTACAAAACAAACAAAATAAAAATTTAATTTTAAATAATATGAAACATACCGTCAGGCTAATATCAGAATATAGATTGTAAAAAAATCACATATAATATGTTCCAATAAAGTGTATATTTATTTTAACGGTAAATAATTTTAATGAAAACGATCTGTGGCAGGACACCTAATCTTTCTTCTTATACAAATAGAAATTAAAACAATTACTAAATGTGTGAGCTGTACCGCACATATGTTTGCAGACGCAGAATATGTCTTTGTATTTTCATGCTGAGAATGAAAAATTACTTGCTTCCAAATTGTGTTGTCTTTCTTGTAAAATGTAGATAAAGTTGACATTTAAACATATATACTGTATTTAGGTTCATATCATTCCAACATTTTTATTTATTATAGTAAATATTTACCAATCTCATGTTTTATCTCGTAACGCAATAAAATTATGGTAATTAAAAAACACTTCATTACAAACTGTTTCGTGCAATATCATACATGCAAATTTTAATTAAATAATCTTAAAAATATAAATAAATTAAAGTAAGTAAATTATAAATATATACTTAGTTTGATTTTGTAAAGAACGCGAACAAAATTAATGTTTTCTAGAAACTATCTGAAAAGATTTATTTAATTTTATCTGACTACATGAGAATTTCCTACGTCACCTCGTGAAAATTTCATCCATAAAACAAGAAGTTGTAAAAACACTGCCGGTGAGACAGCGTAGGACTACAGAAGGCGAAAAAAGATAGTATGAACGGGTCTGTTGGGAGACCTATTCTCCGCTGGACTAGAAGGGCGGGTAAAAGTCCTTTTAGCTGCAACTGTATCCAATTCTATTGGAGACGAAACCTCATGAAAATACCGCCAATAATCTTACCGTTCTTCCAAATACACCAGAGAGAGGTTTATAATAATGAAATACGGGGATAAAAAATGTCCCACAAAACCGTAGAAATGCAGTCGCAATTTTGTCAGCCCCGGATTAAAATTCAGTTCCAATACCGGTGCTAGCGATCTCAACGATCTTGGTGACCTAGCAGAGCTTGAAATTCTTGAAAATAATAAGAAGAAATGCCTAAAAGGGAAGCCAAACAAGAAAGCACGGTCTGTAAAAATTGATTTTTGACATGGAGTATGCAGAGCACCTTTCAATATAGTATTAATGGTTGCACTTTCCATTATTGCGAACTGAAGCTGCTGCTGGCCAGGCATACACCGATGTGTGTGTGTGTCTGCAGGATAGACATCTGAGGCGACAAGGTCTTTTTAGTATGAGGGGATATCTATTCTTCCGCTGTAAGCTTACACCAAACAGGAGAAATATGGTAGGCGTTGCTATATTTCTTAGCAGCGTATATCCTGTAGCCTGTACAAGCAGTAGTTATCACTTTGCTACAGACACTGGAGATGACGACTGCTTCCTATATTTACCAAATACAGCATGGCGAGCAGACCTGCAGGATCTGGTCGAGCAGTTACTATTTCTGTTACTCTGGTTGGGAACTTAAAACCTATAGTGCCACACGAGGTTGTCATACGACGAACAGCGCTAGATTAAGAACTGAAATTCTATCGATAAACAACTTGCTTGTCTTCTCAAACACTGCGCAAGCACACTTTTCAATTTTGGAAATGACACTTTCACGGCTTTCAGACTTTCACGGGAGCGACACTTCATTTTGTCTGATTTTGAAACTGAAGTGTATACAGAACCAACAATGTACCTTTCACGATAAGGAGATTACAGCTCGTTATATGCGCTGCCGGCGACATTGCAGCGGGACCCGATGACAATGCTTACAGTACAGTAGATTATATGTTATATGCCAGATATACTTCCGGCTACACTACCGGCTCTTTATAACGCTTTATTGTCAAAATTGGACTGTCTTAAACAACGGAAATAAGAAACTGACATTCTGAAGGTCGGAAGAGAAACTCTTAAAGCAGAGAACTATCGTCCAGAATAGTTCACGCGCTGGTTAGGAAAATGTGTGAAGAGAATGATTAGATTCGGCTCCCCTGGTGTCCAGAAAAGCACAGCCTACTAACTGACGGGTAGAGACATATAATTGTAGTGCTGTTGCTGAAGTCAGGCAAAGACACAAGGTAAAATGTAACCTGATAAAAAACCACGAAAATAGTCATAACTCAGCCCTTACTAAAGCAGCAAGAGTACTGTATCGTCTCTGACAAGATTGTTTTGCGTCTAAGTTTGTAAAAACTTCTAGTTTCAATGATAAAGTAGAATGTCACGTAGAATCGAACGTAGTTGAACAGGACTCCTGGTCGGCGTCATTAGACTACATCACACAGCTGCCAAGCCCTCAAAATATCAAAAATTAATAATAATACATTGCTAATAATGCTTATGAGCAACTACAAATTAGGTGCAAAGTGTGCATACATATAATAGTTTAGCCACCTAATTTGATGTCGTTAATAGCCATGAAGGAGTCTCCATCCATCCATGTACTCCCACCGAATTCAAGCTAAACGACCATTAACTTTAAATTTTCTAAGGCTGACGATAGTGGTAAGGTGTACTCCTAGTGCATCTGCATCTTGATTTTGTTATAATTTTTGTGTGTTTTCATTCTACAATCAATTTTTATAAAATCGAGGTGTAAGTAGAACATTATTTGATACGTACATTGCTATGATAATCAGTGATTTTTATTGATATCGTTAGATGATATTAACATTTGGTTTGCTCATACGTCTCCCTAGCTCAATTCCTTATCCGTATTGATTTATAATAACTTTGAATGAGAATGTATACTAACCATAAGGATGTATTTCTTCCAAACCCGTTTCTCATTTTCACGTTCATTTCCTTCCTCTTCGAAGTTACATGTTTTCCCACATCAACTTGATGTTGAGATGTAGTCGTGGTATCGAGCTCCATTTGCACTGAATGTCTGTATATTACTCAAATACGTGGTGGAAATTCAAAGTGTTTAATTATATCTAATGTGAGTATTTTCTGTTTCATTTACGCTTATTATCTTCTTGCTTACCCCATTTTGTAGTTGTAGTGTTATATCGGTTATCTGTATATCTCTATGTTTGCGAAATGTTAGTGTGTCGTCGACAAACTTGACTATATTTCTATCCTTCTATCCGGTAAACTTAGTATGGCCGATGTATATAAAGTGAGAAGAAAGGCGGCACAGGCGGCTTTCTTGCGCTCAAACCCCCCCCCCCACGTTTGGGGGGGAAGTAGGAATGTATTCAGGAGTATATTTTAATTTAAATTATCATCCTGATAGATAAGTGTTAGGAAATCAATAATAATAAGTTTCCATCTATATTTTGATTTTATTAAAACACCAGTATGCTAAACTTTATCAAGCGCTTTGTAAATACGTTCAGGACAGAATTTCTTAAGGTAACGACACCGTGGAACTGTATAGTGGCTTCTAGAAATCCAAACTTGGATCAGCGAGTATCTCTTCTACAAGTTTATTTATGTTAAGTTTCTTGAGAGGTAGCTTTTATAGAACTTTAGACCGAAGACTCAATCTGATCGGACGATATAACTTAATTTTACGTTCAGGTTTTCTTGGTTTAGAAATTAAGGTCATCTGGGGAAACTTGTATCGGATTGACAAATTATCGGATGGTAATTATTATTTATAAATGGTATAAATAATAAACGATAGTGTTTCATGGAAACTATTTTATAGTTTTATAAAATAAAACTATACCGAGTAATATTATTCAAACTCTCTATGTTGTCGTCGGCAAAGTTTCCTATATGTGTATCCAGTGCAGTTGGTTTGTCCAACAACACAGTAATACAAGATGAGTTGGCATAAAAATCCTGTAACTGATTATTTATACACGTGAAATTTCTTTTGATAGAAATGTTCAATTTTGTCCTTTGCCTCTTACAACCTAAAGTTATTTTCGGAAAAAGGTGTATTCCAGAAAGCTGTCAATTTGGGATCTAGAATATGTAAGGAAGGAGCAAATATTTATTCAAAGTTTTGTAAATGTATCTGTCTTTGATTGATTGAATCTAGTCTAGGTAGGTTTTTTGGTGGGTTTGAATTTGTAACTTTTTATGCTTGTTTGATACTTTCGTAATTGAATCATCTGTTTTTTATAAATTGTTGAAAAATTGTTGGCAAGTTCTTTTTTTAATTTCTTTAAGATTATTCTTACCACCTTGTCTTTGCTCTCCGTTTTTGTTTGACCAACTAGAGTATTTTATTGTAAACGTTAATTTTATTTATAACTGTCTTTTATGATAGTCGGTGTAACTGCCATTTCACAGTCTTGTACTGGACTAGTGTTTAGGGTCATCTCCCACTTCAGATATTAACACATTATCAGTAGTACCAACTAGTTACTAAATTTTTCTTTAGCACGGCAAAAAATATCAAGAATATATATTGTTACGAAAAACGCAAGGTTTCTTATCTTCTAACAGTGAAATAAAGAATTAATTACAAGACAAATTGTTAATCATAAATTTAATAAGAGTTTTAATGAACAACAGTTCATAATTAATCAACAACTTATGTACAACAGTTTTTGAAAATTTACAAGTGTTTGATAAGAACAATCTGTTATATATAATAAGAGTCACCAATTAAAAATTTTTCGATAAAGTACTCTATAATTAACACTTTAGAAAAAAAGACGCTTCAAATGAAACTCATTGATTCGCAAATTTACGACTACCCGGCAGACTTCACAACACCTCTATTTAATTATAACATTTTTATTTTATAAATTATAAAATATATCATAAAAAGAAATTATATACTGTCCCAAAGGTTTAATTGGCTGATATCTACAGGATTTCCTCTGCTAAATTAAAAAATGAGAACCACTTTTTTCTATTATGTAAGGTTTCTTTTTAGTAACACAAAGGTTAAATTTTACACTTATAACATTTTCACTTATACTACTAAACAATATTGTATATACTTAAAGTGTGCAATATTTTTCCTCTAGAATATCCCTTTTGAGAGTCCAACAGTAATTTTCCAACATGCTCTAACTCTACTTCCCCCGATAACTTTATGGTTTGCTTGAAATATCCTGATGAAATCTTTCACCATGTTAATCGCTCACGGCTCCCAGGTTTTTGGAAAAGTAATCCAAATGAGAATGGACAAAGTGGATGAAGATACATATTACACCATATACCTTCATACGTTTTTGGCAACTGATTATCTATATTCTTCTACTTGTTAAATATTTGTTGCCGAAGAAGTACTTTACGATTATGAAAGAAACCAATGCACTTTTTTCTGACTAATCCAACCTGCCTTCGAACTTTCTATCTTTCATTAGCTCTTCTATCTAGCAGAAATTAGGATTAATTTTAATTCCTTCTTTAATGTTTGCATTGCTAATTTTGTGGAATTTTTTTTTCAAATATGGAAAATCTCGCCCATTCTTGTCCATGGCTTTCACAAAACTTTTCATTACAACTAATTTTATTTAAAGAGGTGGTAAATAGATCTTTTCAGGATCAACTAAAGAGTATTTTCAACATTTTTTTACCAGGTTTAATATATTTACGGAAAGGCTATGACTTTCTTTTGAAATGGTGTTTATGATCTCTCCTATTCCATGCACAAATAAAACAGCAAAACTTTCGGTACCAGCCTGTAAACCAAGCAGAATAGAAGTCACTTAAGATCTCCACATAAGTTCAGTGAATACGTTTCATAATGAATCTTGTCTAGAATGATGTTTATAATCTTATAGGTCTCTTTCATACTAATCACATGTGCTAATGGAACTGAAGAGAATTTATTTCCGTTGTAAAGGAGAAGAAACTTTACGCTAACTTTTGAGGAATCTACAAATGGTTTATGATCATGTCTTATAGTGTCCATTACAGAATAAATATCAGTACAGTTCACAATAAACCCTTCCTGAGCGAAACAACTCTTGAAATCCACTTGGCGAACAGTAGCATATTTCAGTGCCGTCATGAAGAAGGTTTTATCCTATTAGTCCTGATTCTAAAAGTTCTGCCTGTTTTTTTGATAAGTTCAAATAACGCTTTAAATCATTGTGGCCTCCTTGTGACAAAAGATGAGGTTCATTAGAAATCTCAAAACTTGGATCCTGTCGATCAGTGTAATTTTCATTCTGATCTTCAGAGCTTGTATTTCCATTAATATCCACTGAAACTGGATAAGGTGGTATTGGGAAACCTCCCTCCCCCTACACCGCCACTACTGATGAAACATGCACTCAAAAGGTGAAAATATATTTGCCTGTGTCTTTTGTTTCCATAACCATATGTAATTAAACAAATACATGCTCTTAGTGACTGCAATTTAGTATATTTTATTTTCTAAAATTATGTTTTTTACATTCTAAACGATAATCCGTCCTATTTACATCTAAAATTCTGTACGTGGTAGAAACATTTTGATTGCCAATTTCTCGCATAAAATACATAAGAACCTGTAAAAATATTAGTGGTACTAAACATGTGTCTACCATTGTAATCAGCCACAATTTTCCAAAGATTCTGCCGTCGGTAGCAGAATGATCGCCCCTCCCTTTCTTAAAGTCGTAGAAATATCGAGCACATGTTCGTAAATAGGAAAGCTCTGCTCATCCTGCTACTTACGTAAAACGCGCCAAACGTCACGTAAGTTATTTATGTTACCTAACGCCTCAACGTAACAATATTTTCCAGCTATGATACAAGAAATATTTGGTGACAATAAACTGTACAATATGACGACGTGTTTTTTTCGAAACGGGTTATGCTGTGCTGTTCGTTCGTCCAAATTAACAGCCACTGAGTGGGCGCATCTATTGCCGGTGCAACCAAATTTATTCTACTTCTTCCAAAAGACTATTGCATTCCGCACAAACAAAGTTCCAGTCACTGGGTGCGCTGATATTCCAATACCCGTTGAATTCAAAACACTTTGATTCCGCTGGGTAACCTGTGGTAAATTGCTTCGAAATTCTTATGTTCTAACCAAATAATATTTTTAATTAATAAAGTTGTGTTAGAGTTTATAACCAGAAACAGAAATTACGATGCTACACACCACTATATAAATAATTCCCGATTAGCGATTTCGAGCCTTTCGGCTCATCATCAAGTCAGAAATATGGCATCAGATGTTGATGATCTGATCACTCTGAGATCATCGTGTAATTATTTTCATTCTGATAATGAGCTGACAGTTTTGAAAGCGCTAATTGAGAATTGTATTTATAGTGTTGTTGAACAGCATAATTTCAGAATGGATTTCATCACTTACACACATGAGAAATAAGCTGTGAGTGAGGCGAAGCTCAAGTCCGGTTTGATCAATGACTCACATAATGACAACGTAACTTACAAACGAGCTGTGCGATTCGAGAGTTTTGCAAAACAGGTGACTGGTACTTGTCACTTCTTAATCTGATATTCACAATATAACAAATTAAAAATATACATGTAAAGTAAATGAATGTTATTCTAATATTACCTGATCATCGAGACTTTTATTTTGTTTCTTTCGGCCCAATTTAAATAGGTTTCATTGGTAACGTGAAGGTAAATTGTCAAATCCGGCTTCAGTTGGTCATCTGGAAATTTGTATAAATCAGAAACATTAACAGGCAGTTGGTCAGTGGTTAAGGTTAAATCTTTGTACACCACAGTGCCTATATAGTCCGCTAACCATGAAACCCAGTACCTAGAAAAATATGTTTAAACGGTTTATTAGAATTACATAGTATAAATGATAAAACATGGTTGTTTACTTATTTGCAAATACAAAATTACAAAAATTTCTTGGTAGTATTTCTCACATAAACAGCAATTTCTGAACTTCCATTTTTACGGAATTACATCAAAAGGTTTTGTTTGTATTTAACATCATAAGGAAGTCACTTAGACTATTGCGTTTAATAACAATATTTGAGTACTTTATAGTTACGACAGTCGTACTTTACGGCTGAAATGCTTCCAATTCTTAAAAAGGTTTTGTTTTCGTTCAGGCTGGAAACAGTTTATCCAGGCAACTGTGATACTTCCGAACTTCAATCAGTCGATAGGAACTGTACCGATCAAAAGTACTCGCACGCAATTTTATATTTAATTACTAAAAAGCAATAATAATTTGAACCTCTCCGTCAATGGTAAAACATACAAATGTTACAAATATAACAAGTATTTGTAACAAATACAAATATGAACTAATTACACATGGTATTATTTTTAGGAATACTTTATTTCGCAGACAATTTATAATATATACGTAACTATGGTATGTAAAGTGTCTTACAAAATACAATAGTAGATCAAATATAAACGAGACATTTGGAATTGGCATGAGAAAGTTCAATGCACGTTAACGTTGGCAATAGTGTGCAGCATATTAGTGCCTAGACACAGAGCTACGCGCTTGTTTCAAACGTTGTTATATTGTTGTCACGATGAGTAGAAAGCAGGCGTATCTGTTCGTTGTGCAGTGTGCAATTATTCAGTTTTGAGTATGCTAAGGTTTTGAAATACCTAACATATTGCGCAGTTTGGGTACACGATTCGGCAATAATTCACATTCCAAATCTCAAGTGTACAAATTGTAAACGTTTGTCTGCCAATGTCGAAAATAAGTTTCTACACTGACTCACGCACGTAGTCGCAGAAAGTGCATTACGCTGCAGAACGTTTTCCAAGATCAATACCTCATCCAGGGATATAGACAAATAACTCATTGTTCGCGAAATTAGTCAGTAAATTCTGCAAGTTGTAGAAGTGTACAGACAATCATTAAAAGAGAATTAAATTTATGCTACATCTCTGAAAGATGGGTGACAAAAAATATGGGTGCGAATCACAAGGATGTAAAATGTCCAATTTTTGGGGGGTTTTTGGATGGTATACAGCGAAGGGAGCCTCACTTTTGATGCGCATTGTTACATGTGATACATCTTGGGTGCATCATTATTCTCCTAAAATCAAGAGGACGAGTATGGAGTGTGAAATATGTAAAGGATGGACGAGCATGTAAAGGATGAAATAACTCCAGTGGAATTAAAAACAAGGTTCTCAGAACTGCTAATGGAGTTTTGTATATGATTTTCTACTTGAACAAAGAACAATAATTTCTGCATACTACTCTTAACTCTTGGGCAAGGGTAAAGTTCTATCGTTCTAAATGGCGCAAGATTCCTATCCGCAGCGTCATGTTTCTTAACTACAACGACCCACTTCACAATGCTGCTGAAAGTGTAAAAATTGTAACCTAAAGTGAAAATGCTGATAACGTAAGTTGTATCCCAACTTAGTGTAGTAAGTTGACCATAACAAACCGTACAATATTATCATTGAATTTTTATATTAAGACCTAACTTATACTCGTGTACGAGTTATAAGTGTATGATGATATGATCATGTGGTACAGTACAAAGATTACCATTTAAGCATTGACTGAAATAAAAAGTTAAAATTTGAAGAAATTTGTGTGTGTGTGTGTGTGTGTGTGTGTGTGCTGACTTACTGTGATATAAGGTACTAGCAGTAACTTTGTCTACAGCCTTGCGTTTAGTGAGTAACTTTCAAAACGTTTTTTTTAGACGTGTCCCAACTGAAGTCAGTGCCTGACTCAAATATAAAGACCTGATTTAATAAGTAATCCTGCCGGTAAACTGGTAAAACAAAAATAAAACATCCCCGTATCAGCATTTTATTATTATGAAAACGCAAGTAATTTTTATGACAAATGCAATTATCCTTTAATAGAGATAAAAAAGCGGAGGTTCATTGACTCTTCTCCTTAAAGCCAAGTTTCAATCAAGTTTCCTTGACTTGAATGCAACTGTGGAGAAAAACCATGTGACCTGTTGGAATTCCATGCAATTTTTTTGAAATTTTAAATTTTAAAAATTTGTTGGATCTTTTCTTTACTAGGTCACAAAATAATCTTAGTTTTCAGATTTATAGAAAACCTACATTTACAGATATCGTTATACATAAACAATACTAACGTAATTGCACATAAAATTAAGCGGTTTTCATGCAATGGTTAATCGCCTCCTTATAGTTCCGTTATCCAAAGGAAACTTCAATAATGAAGTAGATATTATAAAACCCATAGCAGAAAATGACAGTTATGATGAAAGAATAATAAACTCTTTAATTTAAAAAAAAATGAAGAAAATTAATTTAAAAGAATTTTATTCTATAAAACCAGATCAGAATAACAAAAAATTTCATTTAACAAATAACATTCCGTTTATAACAGACAAGATTAATAATAGGTTAAAAAAGCATGGTCTTAACATGGTATAAGTAAACAAACGTAATCTTTTTTCATTACTAGTCCAACAATAAAGGAAAATCAAACACCCTAGAGAAAAATGGAGTTTATGAAATACACTATGCAGAATGCGATGCTATTTATATCGGAAAATGTGGCCATGCTCTGAAACATAGCATTTCTGAACATAAGAATGCGATTTTAACCAATACTGCCTGTATTACGGATTTGCGGATCATTGCTTAAAACACAATCAGTTCATAGATTCAAAAAACAAAACACCACTCCACAACATACAAAAATGTAAAAAAATGGATTTGTTGGAAATTCTAGAAATTAAGAAAGCAATAAAAATAAAAAAAATTTAACAAGTAAACAAACTGAGTTCTTGTATCCTCTTTATCAACGGCTGTCATTTAGTTTGGTTAATTTTATATTTTGCATTGAGATTATATTTAATTTTTACACACACTTCACCTTTCCTTAGTTCCTGCAACCACCCCTCTCCATCATCACACCTCTCACATGTTCCGATACACGCCCTAAATAGATGTCCACCACCCTTACATCCTCTGTTTAGTGTTCACTCATCCCTTTGACAGTAAAACATATAGTTTACCTTATTTCCTTTCCATCTTGCGACTTCGTTATGTCATACACGACATGTTTCGGGAAACATGTTCCCATCTTCAGGTTTAAAACTTCTCGCTCTCACATGAAGAATTTGTCAACGCAAATAAAAAACTTTGACTAACATCATTAAAACACACTACATTAATAAAATGTCACAACGTACCGCGCGAAGAATCAGTGCGCACTGTTCGGGTTCATAATCGCTATAATTCCAATAATATTGGAATGAAATATTCAGATATAACACAGGTTTCTTCAAGTTGTGTCGTAGTGAACTACTAATATCTACTACACGAAAAATTTGCAATTATTATTTTGAAAATGTTAATGTTACTTAAATAATACATACTTGATTTCATCATACTATTGGAAGTTCAAAATTATCCTTTTCTTCTTAGTTCATAGAAGTATCCAGAATCTTTGTGTTTGAGCGACTTCATCAATCAGTTTTCCATGTGACAACAGCCTACATTTTTAACATCTATTATTTCTCTGAATATTTTCTGTATGCTTTATTTTTTCTACTTATTTACCATTGTTTTCTAATATTTTATTTACTAATATTTTTTGCACCTGACAATCAAATATTGTTTTCTGTAATTTAACGTTAGTTTTAAATGGGAATATACTGAGACTGCTGTAGTAACCGTACAGGGGTGCTTTCTTTAATCTCGCAAGGGGAGTTGGTAAATTACGTTTCGAAATTTCTACCAAAATACTTTTCCCGTTAGTTCTACTTTTTTCAATTTCATTTGCGAAGTTTCGATGAAATCCTCAAAAGCCTTGAAACTACTTACATGGCATTTAAGAACATAATTATTATCTGTATTCAGTTCCATACAGACTGCACACAGTACTCATGTATCTGCCATTGGTTTCCAGCCATTAAATAAAACGTTTTTATAGATATCAGAGCATTAAATTGTCACTTGTCATTTAACGTTAAAATAAATTTTGCTTAAAAACATGTTTCTCGGTATTGTCTTGCCCCAAAATATAAAGATGTTTTTAACAACAGGTAAATCTAAATTATGAAAGCATTTTTATTAAAATACAATGAAAATAGTTTTCTACAACAAATAAACATTAATAGAAAAATATTTTACTAGAAACAAATAAATTTTGTAAGTAGTAATCTTAAGTTGTTATTGTCTAAAATACTAAAGGAATGCTACTTCTACTATAGAAAAAGCACTCACTTCAAACGTGACTTCATTCATACGTTACATTACGTTACATTCGAGTTAAATGTTATAGGAAGGCGAAAATACTGTAGTTTACTAATCTAAATTTTCAGTTTTTTTAAAGGCTGGTTTATTGTCTGTTTTAAGATTCTTGTAAAAGTCAATGTAAACTAGGAGGTATAGAGACCAAAGTTTCATCAACTTTCATCAAATTTTATTTCTTTTGTTTTAAGAGGTTTTTCATATTTTGTATTATAGTAGTGTTTGACACTACCTTTTATTCTTATTATATGTTCATCGAGCTCTCATGAAATCTTGATTAGATAGTACGAATATGTGTCCACATGATAAGAAACAATTCTTTGTTGCAAGGACTTTTGTATTAACGTATTACGGATGTCCAAAGAGCCAGGACATTCCAATTCATAATGTGATCTGCACAATTATTGTTGCGTAATAGTGTCACTTTAGCCTGCATAGCATGTAATATTGTTAGTTTTAATATTGTAGCATGACAGAAAATCCACTTAATAAAGATTACAATATGATCATAATTATATATCTATTACCTTAAATAGCAAGAAAATTTCAAATGAAAATAAATAAATATCAAAGTAAGATACCACCATAAATGGAAAAAGTAAAAATAAAGAACCACAATGCAACAAAAATGTATAAAGAAAAATAAATCCCAAAAAACTAAAATAAAATAAGGATAATACCCAGGTAGGATAGGAGTAGGTAGGGAAGATACCACGAACAAACCAACCGATATGATAAAACAAGATTACATTGGATAAACCAAGAAGGAAGAATTTTGAAGAAACAAAATTGTAGGATGGGAGGACTACAATATATACCCAAGGTAGACGTAGTAAAAAGAATATAACAAACCCCGAAAGAGATTAAATGTCACCAAAGGAAATAACACCCAAAACCTGATATTAATGTAAAATAGTTGTAAACAACTAAAAAGTAACAATCAAAAACCGTTACAACCCTAATTTAATAAACACACTACACAAACGGATCAAAAACAAAAACAACAAAACACAAAATACCATCAACACACAGCACACTAAATACATCACACTCACATACCACAACTCCTACACACACAAAATCGCCAACACATTCAGAAAACACAAATACAAAATAGCATACAGAACAACCAATACCATCAAAAAACACATCAATAATACAAACGCAGACATAGACAAATATAACAAAACAGGTGTTTACAAATTAAATTGTAATGACTGCAATAGTTTCTACATAGGCCAGACGGGAAGATCTTTTTCATCCCGTTATTCTGAACACTTAAAAGCTTTAACCAACAACAATATACACTCCGCATTTGCCACACACATACACACAGAAAACCACAGTTACACCAACATATACACTAATCTTGAAATTTTACATTACTTACCCAAAGGTCGAAAACTCAATACAACTGAACAGTACGAAATATATAAACACCACACAACACAACCAAACAACATACTTAACGATCAATTACAATATAAATCACATACACTTTTTGACACAATTATACAAAAAACAAACATTAAGTTGAATACCCGCGCCAATCTCCTTCTCCCACGCACCACCACCAATACACATTCCACACAACAACCATTACTAAATGATGGCAGTCTGTCTCTAAGCTGAAGAAGGCGAATACGTACGCCGAAACGCGTTGGACGAGAAAAGAATAAACAGTAAGTTCACAAGAAAAAGTTTTCTTTTTGATAAGTGTTAGTGCTGTGAAAGAAGTGATGAATAATCAAAACAACTAAAAAGTGTTTAGTGCTGTAAGTAGAAGTGCACCCACTAAAGTTATTGTGTAATGAAATAAACAAATCTTCTTAATCCCTTATAACTAAGATTTTGGTTTTGGCATATTGTAAAACTCAATTAGAGATAAGATCCAAAAATATAAGTGAACCAGTGCAAGTTATTTCAGTATATTAAATAAACTTCAAGTAGAAGTGAGACTAATACTTCAACTAAGTACATGTGTACCATTAAACAACTTTAATGTCTTCTATGACTACAGAAATAAAATGTTATGAAATGTTCTTATGAAAACATTACTAATGTTTCTAAGAAGATGCCACTTTTTATCAAAAAACCTTCTTTAAAATGTAAAGGATAAAGAGAGCAGGTGGTGAATAAATAAAGTGACAGGGGATAAAAATGTAATACCAAAATAGAAACAGAAAAGACTGCAACCAAAATAAGTTTAAGAAATAAATAAAAATAAATGGTTTGTTATGTTTATGTTAAAGCCCATGAACTCCATAATTCAATGTGGTGAATAGAATAAGATTTTGTTATTATTATAAAAATGTTTAATATATCTAACAGTGTTAATCCAGACTGAAATGTCTAAGTATGGATACCATACTCTTTTTATAAAATATTTATTATGTGTTACTAGTGGGAGTTAAAACTAATATGTCTGACTTTGAAGACCATACTGTTAATTTCAAATATTATTTATGTATTATGAGTATGAATACGATACTACATGTTCTATTAGTTAATTAAGGAGATTTTAATTAATATTGTATTAAATTAAGAAAGTCAGAAGGATTATAGACACAGTATTATTCAAAAAACATTGTATGTAAAACCAGAAAATCTAGGACAAATAGGAAATTCCAACATTATAATTGATTACTTAAGTTAAATAAACCAAGTAAACTGATGAAATTTATATAAGGTGAATCAGTCACCAAATACTATGTCTAAACTATACTGTAAAAGGATAGTGTAAAAAGATACCGTATATAAAATTATTGAAAAATTTGCAAAAGTAATAACTAAAATTTCAGAGGGGGGAGTCATAAATTCATGAATTATATTTAAAAGAATAATCAATTGATAAAATTGCAAGAAATTAAGGAAAGGTAAACATTTATGTCAATCTGAGATTTATTATAGTCATAAATATAACATATAAAATGGCTAATATTTGGAAAAGAACAGGAAATAAAATGTTGAGCCTACTTCTCCAAAATGAAATAAATGTAGCAATTTTGATAAAAAACTTTGTAAAGATGGATTATTGGGTATCAAATTAAGCAGAAGGAATTAAAGAAACCGATTATGTATTTACTATTTCATGAAATTAATTAATAACCAATATATATTCTGTGATGTAATGTACATTTTTACATGTATCGGAAACGATTAAAAATTGAAACAATACTTTTCTAATATTAAATTGGCTAAGATATTTCAGAAAACGAAGAAAGTAAGAGAGTTCTTACTTAACATTTGTAGAGTACGGTTGATTAAGCTCTCGTTAAATAACAACGTATACCGGAACCATTAATGGCGTATGAAAAGTTGAACCTAGCCTACAGTAATATTTTGAGAATTTTGACAGAACACTTTTAAACAAAAATTCAGTGAAAATTAACAACTACAAACATTAAAACAAGTGAATATACAACATAAACTAGTGAATTAACAATTTGAACCGCTAACACTAATAATTTCTAAATAACTGAAACGAACTTTACAACACCAGTAACTTAACATTATCACACACATTTTCTCGAGTGAACAACAGAACATTGAACGAGAGATATTCCAATAACCCCAGAAATATTAATCACTATTGCGAAGACGAGGAAGCAGTGAGAAGGCAGATTTATTGAAAGAAAATTCCAGCGACACCATTCTTGTTTTACTCCAGCAGCTAGGAAGCGGCCATTTTGGACTCCCGTCATGCATAGCGCACACGCCGTTTAGTATTCGTCAATCTTCATTGGTATAAACTTGTCACTTTATAAACATTATATATTATCAACTAACTTCGTATTTATTAAATATTAAGCTTTTTTATTGTGGATGTTATACTTTCTAGCCGTACCCCTTCTCTGACTATTAACTATAACCGTTAAAAGAACCAGAAAATATTTATATTAAATAACATGTATCAACAATCGATCGCCCTGTTAACGAGTCGAGCAATATATGATAATCGATTTTAAATCAATCCTTTGAAATAATTGTCAATAAAATATAGTAATTCAACAATTTGGTTTTAAATTTATTTATAAATTTAATAAATAGTGTTTTAGTTAACAACAGGACTACAAGAAAGGCGGCCATTACTCAAGTGGAAATAATATATACGAAAAAGAAGAAATATCGCTAATCGATTAGTGAATTGAGACAATCCTGTTAACGGGAATTTAATTCCAGTAAACCATAAGCAAGATTATTGACAAAATCAACTCAAACAAACTTAAAATTTTAACACTACAACATTACAAGAATTATTTACTAAATATTAAACATTAAAACAAACATTTTAAATTTTTTTTCAAAATTTAATTTACACAATTGTATTTTTTTTATTTTTGTAAACGAATTAAATTAGGTTCGTTATAAATTGGCGTCCAACTGAATGGTTTCAATTAGTGATTAAAAGGCTAATATAACTTGCCCAATTACTAATTCAAGCTTGGCAGCCATTATACAGTCGGAGAAAGATACAAAATGCAACGTCGTGCGACTTCAAAGAAAAGGGCGGCAGAGGCCGAAAAGGAAATTAATATGGAGGACAAGGAGGCAACACCCGTGGAAGATGTAGAAACGTTATTACCCCCAGTGGAACCGAAACAACCCGAGGTACCCACACAAACAGGGGACGTCGATGTCCCAGACAAGGAAATAGAAAATTCGAAGACCACGGAAGATAGTAAAATGGATAAGATGATGGAAATGTTCCTACAAATGAGTAAGAAGATGGATGCAATTGGAGATACCAATAAGCAAATGAGTCAGGAATTGAAGGAAGAAATCAAATCCACAAAAGAAGAATCGAGTAATGAAAGGAAGGAAGACAACCAGTCCTTGAAGGAAGAATTAAGTGAAATAAATAAGAACATAGAATCCACAAAGGAAGAATTGAAGAAGGACAGCCAATCCACAAAGGAAGAGTTTGGTAAGAAAATTGAAAACACCAATAAGAGAATGGAGGAAAACAGTAAGAAGACGGAAGAGAAGATGGAGGAAAACAGTAAGAAGATGGAAGATGACAACCAGCAATTAAGGAAAGAGTTAAGGGAGAATAGTAGGAAGATGGAAAACGACAACCAACAATTGAAGGAAAGGTTGGAGAAAAACAATAAGAAGATGGAGGAGAAAATGGATGAGAATAACCAACGATTAAGAGAAGAATTAAGAGAAGTCAACCAGGAAAACATGAACAAGGTAGACGAGAGAATAGAGTTTTCAAAGGAAGAGTTGAGCAGGAAAATCAACGACAATAAGAAATCTATAAATGAAAAATTGGAAGAAGAAACCATAATAATAAACCAACAAATCAGGGAGGTTGACGAAAGATGTCGCCAGACTGAGTGGGAAGTACAGGAAATCAAGGAAGTAGTAAATACCAAAATTACAAAGATCGAAGAACACCATAAGAAAAAATTGGATGAGAACCGAAAGGAAACACAGGAGGCATTAAGTAAGGTACGTAACCAAGTTACGGAAAGGTGCAATGGAATGGAAGTAGCAATGACGAATATCACCGGTCAAGTGCGGCAGAACCAGGAAGAGATGGAAGTAATCCGAAACCGACCAACTAACTTCACAAATATCCCCATAAATGAGAATCGGGAATAGCTAAACTTTCGCCAATACAAAAGGAAGCCAATGGAGTTGTTGGCCCGAATAGAAGAGTACATTGCCAAACATAGAGGCAACAGATGGATCAACAACCGGGAGCTGTTGGACGAATCATTCCGTGAAATGACGGACAATTGGTGGATGGCTAACCGGAGCGAGATCGAATATTACCAGCATTTCAAAAACTTGTTTAAGGCAAAGTACTGGTCGGAGACTACCAAGAATTTAATACGTGACAACACCTGTCACGGCCGATACAAACCACAGTTGGGTAACTCGATGACTGCATACTTCCTCGGAAAGGTATGTATGGCGAAGCATTTAGAAACAGCCATACCCGAAGAATGCCTCATCAATAAATTGTCGTACCATTACGATGAAGAGTAAGGAGAGGCAGCCAAATAAAAACAATACAGGCTATGACGGAACTGCTGGAAAACTACGAAATGAAGAAAATTATAGGCAAAGCCGAAGTAGGAATGATCGGCAGGAACCAAGGAACCATCAGTACACCAACAACGGTAATAACAATAACAGCAATGGCTACCAAGGAAACCGTGCCAATCCCCAGTATAACACCAACAACAACAACAACAACAATAATAATAATAATACAACTTTCCGGGTAACCAAAATACCAATAGAACTAATAACGGTTACCAAGGTAATAGGAATCAATATTACCAAAATTCCAATGTTAATAGTCAGAGAAACCCCAACCAAAATAACACAGAACGGTACTATAACAATAATCGAGGGTATCCACCAAACCATAACAATGGTAACAATAGGTTTTCCCGACCAAGGGTAAACTTCATACGAGCTGAAGACGGTCGCCAACGAAGATACTACCATCAGCGGCGGAACAGCTTCCATGAGTATGAGGATCGGCGGAGAAGCCGAGGACGGGATGATCGGAGGTATAGTCAGCCTAGACGAAGTACCAGTCTAGACGATACAGAACGGCAAACAAACCGAGAACAACCATTGGATCATCGCACAGAGTGGCAGGGACCCACTCAAGGTCTCCCGACTGATGCTTCGATCAGTACGAACTTTACACATAACTACATCGAGAATTTAAACGGGAGGAGGCAGTGATAAATTATCATAACCCTTTACTGCTCCTATCTCCTGGGTATCAAAACGATTTGCAAAAAGCAACTAACACAAATAAAATAACAATCACAGGTTGCAGTTACTTGAAAAATATTCGACACGAACTATTGGAGGAGGACGACACTAGCCTCAATAGTATAAGTAATGAAATCATATATATCAATGCGGAAGTAGAAGGAATCCCCGCACAATTAATGATCGATACTGGTTCTAATGTGTCTATAATTAGCACAACAGAGTTGGAGAGAATCCAAGGGAAATGTGGTAAGTTATTGCCGACATTGCCGATAAATAATATTGTTTTAATAGGTGCCACCGGCCGCCAAAACAAAACGATCAGAAGACAAGTTTCGATAAACGTGATTAGCTGTGGTATAGCGATTAACATGATATTCTTAGTTGTGACCGGATTGCCTTTTAACATATTAGTGAGGTGCGAAGTACTCAGACGGAACTCCGCTATAATCGATTTACGCACGGAAAAAATATCACTGTGTGCGGACGGACTCACCTGGACGGCTGACTTGGTGAGTAGCGAAACAGTAATTCCCAGCAATATCCACCAACAAATCCGGAAAATAAATTATATCGACAACACTTCAATGAATAAACCAATAATATACGATAACTCTGATGAGGATTTATGGTCCCAAAAGTTCCAGGAAATCAGGGATTCCCGGGGCGGAATCACTAAGGAAAGGTTGCCAATACAACAAGCGAATCAGTTAATAAACATCTATGAAAGATACCGCTCAGTATTTTCCGACGAACCCGGTAAGGTAAAAAATTACCAATGTACTCTGCAATTTAGAGATACAGTGGATTTTAACCGGAAGTCATATCCCATCGCGCATTCACGAAAAGAAGCTGTAAGAGCTGAAATATATAAAATGATTAACCGTGACAGTATAGAGAGTAGCCAATCCCCATACACCAGTCCTATCGTGGCTATTCCTAAGAAAAACGGACAAGTCCGGCTTTGCCTAGATGCCCGAGAAATAAATAAGATGATCGTCAATGACAGGACATCGCCCGGTGAGATAGAAGAGATCTTAAAACGTATCCACGGTACCAAGTACTTTAGTACCTGGGACACGGTGTGCGGCTACTGGCAGGTGGAATTGCACCCACAGAGTCGCCAGTATCTGGCATTCATATTCGAGGGGCGTAATTACCAATTTAAGAGACTGCCCTTGGGACTCGTGAATTGGGTCGCCATCTTTGTGGCCTGCATGGACCAGATACTTGGCTAGGAAGCACTACAATTTACCAACGTGTATGTAGATGATTTGCTTATTACCTCAGAAACATGGGGGGAAAACTGCTACCGTGTGGAACACGTACTGGAGAAGTTGGCTGCGAATAACATAACGCTTAAACTAGAAAAATCTCAATTCATTGCTAAGGAAGTCCAGTTCTTGGGTTTTAACTTGAATGACCAAGGAATCTCACCGTCGGTAGAAAAGGTAGAAGCGATCCAGAAATTTCCTGCACCAAAGAATAGAAGGCAATTACAGTCATTCCTGGGACTCTGTATTTATTACCGCAAGTTCCAGGAAAAATATTCTGAATTGACCGCATGATTTCAACCACAACTGTCATCTAAAAATAAATGGATCTGGGGTCAAGAGCAGAACGAGACCTTACAACTCATTAAGGACAAAATTTTGGAACCCCGTAAAACTTCGCCACCCAGATTTTAAAACACCTTTTTTTCCTAAATTGCGATGCCAGCGACATTAGCCTCGGAACGCCGCTATATCAAGAAGATGAGGAGGGCGAACATCTAGTGATTAGCTTCGCGAGTAGATCATTAAACCAGTGCGAAAAGAACTACAACGTAACTGAGAAGGAACTGTTGAGCGTAGTATTCGCGTGTGGCAAATTCAGCACATATATCTTAGGTTACCCCGTTACCTTCCGGACAGACCGTAAATCCATATCGTTGCTGAGGAGGTGCAAATTGAGTCACGGCAGGCTGACCAGGTGGATACTTGCACTTCAAGAATACAATCTAAAGTGGGAGTACATCCCGGGAAAAAAGAATGTCGTTGCAGACGTGTTATCACGTGTTGATGTGGAAAAGCAAACATTCGAGGGAGAGAAAGAAAGCGTACTCAAAATCTACCACATTATTAACACCAGAGCCGATCTAGCCACATGATTAACAAACCTGAGCACCCACCAACAAGCGGACCCGAAATTGAGAATTGAGAAATATAAAAACTCGATTGAAAGAAGGGGACGAAACTATCGCTCAATATTATCAGATGAATTACGAAATATTGTTCATTAAACCATCCTTAAGGCAGGAGACCTGGAAGGTGATTATTCCAACCCATTTTGAAAGGGAGATAATAATTAATTATCATATACGATATGGGCATATGGGCGCCTTAAAGGTGATTAAGGCTCTGGAGGAGAGCTGCCACATAAAAAACGTCAACCGGAAGGTCCGGATGTATATCAGATGTTGCCGTATTTGCCAACTAGTTAAATCAAATAATGAGAAGAAGGAAGGTATTATGATTCCTATAACATCACAGGCAAAATTGGAGAAGGTATTCTTGGACATCTGCGGACTATTTCCCAGTAGTGGCGGTCGTCACCGATATAGGTACCTGATAATCGTAATGGACCATTTCACTAAGTTCGTTAAGCTATACCCAGCTAATCGGGCAACTACTAGTAAAATTCTAGGGATATTAACAGACCAGTATTTCCCAAACATCGGGAAACCAGTTTCGATCATCACGGATCATGGAACCCAGTTTAAGGGGAAAAAATGGCGGGATACCCTACTATCTATGGGTGTTCGTACATACAAAACCTCGGTCTACCACCCGAGCAGTAATCCGGCAGAGAGGGTGTTACGAGAAGTGGGGAGGATATTAAGAACCTATTGTCACCATCAACAGAGAAGGTGGCAAGACTATCTAGAAGCCACAGAAGAATTCCTCAACTTGGCATACCACCCAGCCATAGGAGTTACCCCATACTCCGCCATGTACGAGAAACCATCCCCACGAGAGATCAAAGAAATACTAGAGTTCCCTAGAAATAATGTTTATACGTTCAACAAGATAAAATTCTACAACAAAAAAAGCGAAGACCAGGAGAAACGACGAAACAAGTATCAAAAGAATAGTGGTAAAATCATAACATATAAAAGTGGAGAAAAAATATTATTGAAAAATCGTGAATTACCCAGCACACTGGAAGGGATAACAAAGAAGTTGTTGCTACTATACACTGGACCATATATAGTCTCCATAATATAAAAAAATAATACGTATGAAATAAATGAGATGGATTCTGAGAGAATCAAAGGTGTATATAACCAGGCTTCCATGAAAAAATATTATGAGGAGTAGAAATTTAAATAAAAAGAATTTGGAATTCAATGAAATTCAAAAATGAAGTAAGGACAACTTACTACAAAATATTTAAAAAATTATTTAAGGAAAAAATAAAAAGAAAAGGAATTTGAATTTTATGAAAACCAATAAACTCAAAAATGAAGTAAGGACAAATTACTACAAAATATTTAGAAAACTATTTAAGGAAAAAGTAAAAGGAAAAGAATTGAATTGACATATATCAATGAAATTCAAAAATATAGTAAGCACATCTTACAACCAATTATTAATAAAAAACTTTATGGAAAATACAAAGAAAAGGAATTTTGAATTTTAAAACCAATAAATTCTAAAACTAAGTAACATCACCATACGACAAACATCATCAAAATTTAAAACATCGTAAGCACATCTTACTACAAAATATTTATGAAAACATTTTATGGAATTAAAAAGAAAAAGAATTTTGAATTTTATTTAAACCATAAAAGTCAAAAAACATAGTAAGTACACCTTAGAACCAAGTAGTATGAAGACAATGTTGAAGTTAAAGGAAAAGAATTTTACATAAATTCTAAAACTAAGAAATATCACCATACGACAACAACTTATGAAAGAATTTTAAAGAGAAAGAAAAGGAAGTAAGAACCACCGATACAATTAAATGAATAAACTTGTGTTGAAATAAAAATAATAAAAACTTTACGCAGAACAAAGAGACACAATGACCACATAAATATATGATAATTAAAGAATTCATTGGGATAAGAAACAAGTGCGAAATAATTGTTTAGGTTGAAATATAAATATAAATAAACCAATTAAATGAATATGATCATAAAATAAATGTCGAGTATAGTAAAGAAAATTAGAAGGAAATGCTAGAACATGGAACTAGTGGAACAAATGAGAACTAAGAAACAAACAAAAATATCATAAAATATATGCTACCTATGACCAGAAGCCGATTGTGATAACAAGAAAAAAGAACAGAGAATTAACACAAAAAATGTATACTTAATAAAAAGTGATAATAATATTAATAAAAGAGCTTCCCACCATAATAAAAAATAAGATAACAGTAGAGCTAACAAGTCAGAAGAATAACTGTGATAGAAATATTAACAGATCTGAGTAAATACGAAGTGAAGTATCCAAAGATATTTTTTAATAGTCGTAAAATAGACTATTCTTATATAATGTTTATTAATAACTGTCTGTAGATACGTCCAGCAGTATTATTATGTTTTTGAGCAGAGATGAATTGCCTCTGGACTCAATTAGAAGTGATGTATGGCCAGCAGAGTATGTAGCCTATAGTGCCCCTCTGAACTGCCCCAGCTCACGTGTTAGGGAATGTTAGGGAATAAATATCCCAAGGATAAAACACCAAGTTAAGAAAAAAGGAAAATAAAATAATAAACCTCAGATGACTATTACTATCAAGGAAGATCAATTAAGAATAAAATATATGTAAGCTCGAATATGAAAAGGCAAAAATAGAAATGGAAAGGAAGTCAAGGATTATAGGAATATAATAATTATCATAAGCAATTATTTCAGACAAACAAAGTATGGTCTGAACTAATCACTTCTGGAGGAAAGCAATCTGTAGCATGACAGAAAATTCACTTAATAAAGATTACAATATGATCATAATTATATATCAATTACCTTAAATAGCAAGAAAAATTCAAATGAAAATAAATAAATATCAAATTAAGATACCACCATAAATGGAAAAAGTAAAAATAAAGAACCACAATGCAACAAAAATGTATAAAGAAAAATAAATCACAAAAAACTAAAATGAAATAAGGATAATACCCAGGTAGGATAGGAGTAGGTAGGGAAGATACCACGAACAAACCAACGGACATGATAAAACAAGATTACCTTGGATAAACCAAGAAGGAAGAATTTTGAAGAAACAAAATTGTAGGATGGGAGGACTACAATATATACCCAAGGAAGACCTAGTAAAAAGAATATAACAAACCCCGAAAGAGATTAAATGTCACCAAAGAAAATAACACCCAAACCCTGATATTAATGTAAAATATTTGTAAGCAACTAAAAAGTGTTTAGTGTTGTAAGTAGAAGTGCACCCACTAAAGTTATTGTGTAATGAAATAAACAAATCTTCATAATCCCTTATTATTAAGATTTTGGTTTTGGAATATTGTAAAACTCAATTAGAGATAAGATCCAAAAATATAAGTGAACCAGTGCAAGTTATTTCAGTATATTAAATAAACTTCAAGTAGAAGTGAGACTAATACTTCAACTAAGTACATGTGTACCATTAAACAACTTTAATGTCTTCTATGACTACAGAAATAAAATGTTATGAAATGTTCTTATGAAAACATTACTAATGTTTCTAAGAAGATGCCACTTTTTATCAAAAAACTTCTTTAAAATGTAAAGGATAAAGAGAGCAGGTGGTGAATAAATAAAGTGACAGGGGATAAAAATATAATACCAAAATAGAAACAGAAAAGACTGCAACCAAAATAAGTTTAAGAAATAAATAAAAATAATTGGCTTGTTATGTTTATGTTAAAGCCCATGAACTCCATAATTCAATGTGGTGAATAGAATAAGATTTTGTTATTATTATTATAAAAATGTTTAGTATATCTAACAGTGTTAATCCAGACTGAAATGTCTAAGTATTTATACCATACTCTTTTTATAAAAAGTTTATTATGTGTTACTAGTGGGAGTTAAAACTAATATGTCTGACTTTCAAGACCATATTGTTAATTTCAAATATTGTTTATGTATTATGAGTATGAATACGATACTACATGTTCTATTAGTTAATTAAGGAGATTTTAATTAATATTGTATTAAATTAAGAAAGTCAGAAGGATTATAGACACAGTATTATTCAAAAAACATTGTATGTAAAACCAGAAAATCTAGGCCAAATAAGAAATTCCAACAACATTATAATTGATTAATTAAGTTAAATAAATCAGTCACCAAATACTATGACTAAAACTATACTGTAAAAGGATAGTGTAAAATGATATATAAAATTATTGAAAAATTTGCAAAAATAAATAAAATTTCAGAGGGGAAGTCGTAAATTCATGAATTATATTTAAAATGATAATCAATTGTTAAAATTGCAAGAAATTAAGGAAAGGTAAACATTTATGTCAATCTGAGATTTATTATACTCATATATATAACATATAAAATGGCTAATATTTGGAGAAGAACAGTAAATAAAATGTTGAGCCTATTTCTCCAAAATGAAAGAAATATAGCAAATTTGATAAAAAACTTTGTGAAGATGGATTATTGGGTATCAAATTAAGCAGAAGGAATTAACGAAACAGATTATGTATTTATTATTTCATGAAATTAATTAATAACCAAAATATATTCTGTAATATAATATACTTTTTTTACATGAATCGGAAACGATTAAAAATTTAAACAATGCTTTTCTAATATTAAATTGGCTAAAATATTTCAGAAAACGAAGGAAGTAAGAGAGTTCTTATTTAACATTTGTAGAGTACGGTTGATTAAGCTCTTGCTAAATAACAACGTATACCGGAACCATTAATGGCGTATGAAACTTTGAACCTAGCCTACAGTAATATTTTGAGAATTTTTACAGAACATTTTTAAACAATAAATTCAGTGAAAATTAACAACTACAAACATTAAAACAAGTGAATGTACAACATAAACTAGTGAATTAACAATTTGAACCGCTAACACTAATAATTTCCAAATAACTGAAACGAACTTTACAACACCAGTAACTTAACATTATCACACACATTTTCTCGAGTGAACAACAGAACATTGAACGAGAGATATTCCAATAACCCCAGAAATATTAATCACTATTGCGGAGACGAGGAAGCAGTGAGAAGGCAGCTTTATTGAAAGAAAATTCCAGCGACACCATTCTTGTTTTACTCCAGCAGCTAGGAAGCGGCCATTTTGGACTCCCGTCATGCATGGCGCACTCGCCGTTTAGTATTCGTCAATCTTCATTGGTATAAACTTTTCACTTTATAAACATTATATATTATCAACTAACTTTGTATTTATTAACTATTAAGCTTTTTTATTGTGGATGTTATACTTTCTAGCCGTACCCCTTCTCTGACTATTAACTATAACCGTTAAAAGAACCAGAAAATGTTTATATTAAATAACATGTATCAACAATCGATCGCCCTGTGAACGAGTCTAGCAATATATGATAATCGATTTTAAATCGATCCTTTGAAATAATTGTCAATAAAATATAGTAATTCAACAATTTGGTTTAAATTTATTTATAAATTTAATAAATAGTGTTTTAGTTAACAACAGGACTACAAGAAAGGCGGCCATTACTCAAGTGGAAATAATATATACGAAAAAGAATAAATATCGCTAATCGATTAGTGAATTGAGACAATCCTGTTAACGGGAATTTAATTCCAGTAAACCATAAGCAAGATTGACAAAATCAACTCAAACAAACTTAAAATTTTAACACTACAACATTACAAGAATTATTTACTAAATATTAAACATTAAAATAAATATTTTAAATTTTTTTTCAAAATTTAATTTACACAATTGTATTTTTTTTTATTTTTGTAAACGAATTAAATTAGGTTCCTTACAATATATTTTAAAACGCAGTTACCAATCGTATCGCTCTTTCTATTTACAACACTTCATTCCATATAAGAGTGTATCCCATACGCTTCCCACAATTACGTATTCGTACCTTAAACGTCCACAGTTTTTTTAAATAGAACTACGGCCCACAGGTTAACATAAGTGTTGAAAGTGCCTGTTGCAAATCAACTGATATAACTTGAATACTGGATGCATTATTAGCTACGTCAGTGAGTTTATTAGTTTTGGCTCTCACAGATTCATCAAAACAAACGAGTAAATCTTTTTGTCTTTGTATCTTTCCTTTTTTGTGTTTCGTTATTAGCGTTATTAAGTTTACACTGCATTTTGTCACATGTTTCTCGGGTATCAGTTCAAGGAAAATTAAATTTAATATTGTATTTTAGACATACATACTTTTGTATTTATTTTTATTTACATGTGAGTTTTTTCATTGCAGAGATGGATGTAGCCTTCATAAAACGGTTATATGTATAATTAAATTAGATCCAATGTGCGCCAGGTTGGGACTCGAAATTGTCCTCTTGTTGTACCTCGGAGTGAACCGAATCGATTCACTAGCTAACGTCTCATATTGTACGTTAGATCTGTTTTGATGCTTACCACGTTGGTCAGAAGTACGAGTAACTTATTTTAATTCAATGCTTTTATTAAAATTGTTTATACGACCTCTGTTGTTTTGATTCCCATGAATACTGAGGTACGGCTTCTTAATAATTTTCTTTGTTTTACCTTTAACTTTAAATATAAAAGTATTCTGTTTGTAAGGGTCAGAAGTTTGTCAAATGTTTGATTTACTTTACAACGCAACATTTTATAATAAATATGATTTTTTTAAATCACAATCTGAAAACTCCCAGAAACTTTTAAATAAACATGTGACATGTTTTCTAAATTTTTTTCTACAAAAATTGTTCATTTTTCCTACACTTGTTACATATGCGTGTCTCTCAGATGTCGATGTATAACCTACTTACGTCCCTCAGTTCTACGTTTTCATTCCATTTACACAATCTAAAATTTTAGTACTTTTCCTTCTGCCTCTAGGTAATTTGTTGGAGAATCATATGGAAGACTTGAAGAGAAAATTGATAGTAAACCATATTTTTCCTAAAAACAAATAATTCATTATTTTGGTTTATGTTATTATAATTCACTTATATTATTTTATATTGTATTACTAATTACTGTTATTTTTTTAATAACAGTTGTAAATGTCTGAACTATAAATAATTCTATAAATATATTATTAGAATGACTAAAAAAATTATTAATTTTTTCAATTTTAATTTCTATTAAAGCAGGCTTTCGCGTAAGTAGCAGGAAATTAAGGATATATAGTTGAGAATGATAATAATCACCACATTAAATAAAACTCAGGTTTAGTACAAAGTCATACAACACTAATATTAAAAACAGAAAAATGGATGGAATATTAATGGCAACCAACAACTCACTCTTGCTGAGTCATCTAATATATTTAAACCCTTGTAATAAAACAAATAAATTCTGGTTTTGTGTTTTACTAATTGTTTAATACATTTTTTATTATTTATTTTTTTTATTTTCTTTATTTATTTATATATTTTTTGTATAATTAATTATTTTAAATTAATTACTTTATTCGTTTTTATTGTTTTATGATTAGTGTTCAATTAATAAAAATAATAATGAATAATTAGGTATGATTTGGTGAAGAAATATTTGTTTCTCCGCGTTAAATAGATTGTCGTGGCCAAATCGATTGCATGCCGCGGTCCATTCAGTAATTTTTTTCTTCTTCTGCTCGTTCCTTTCCCTCAGAAGTTCTCGTTTATAAGTTGATAATTAATGTACTTTAAATTAGTTTTCAATAATCAATAAAACGATATTTTAGAACAACAATTATATTTATTATGATCAAAGTTATTATTCGACTTGCGTCGACTAATTCGAGTCGGAGTCGAGACTAGATCCCAGGTCGATTATTACATATTCCAAAATTATTCAAATTAAATTATTATATAACAAGGATACTTTGAACTGTCGAAATAGTCAAGAAAGGCAAGATAATTCTATTATTACATTTATAAAAACTTATTCATTAACCGACAATAATAATAAAATAGAGTACATAGAAAATTTTAATCCGAACCAGCTGATTGTTCTGACATCACTCTATCCCCTCCAGGTTGGATTTCGTTCGAATCGAACTGACAAAATGGCTGCCTTCGTGAGTTGTTCTACTCTGAAATTCAGACTCCGAGATTTCCTTCAAATAAACGTAGCAGTTGATTAATTTCTCTTCTGTGATGCCGCTATTGGAATGTCCACAAGTTGTAGTGTTTATCTTTAGTCCTTCACTGGATTTCGTTCGGTAATAGGTGTATAGTGTCGAATGTTCTTTCCAAACAATTGCTTGTTGTATGAGGTTAAATTTATTATTCAATCGTGTCCATACGTAGTGACAGATAAATTTAGTGTTGTTTACTTTAGCTTTATGATTCCAATGACTGTTTTAATTGTTTTCATAAATTTACTGTCTATTCTGTATTCCTTTATAATTCCATAATATATCTTGGTTTGTGTTAGTTAAAATTTCCATTCAATTGTCTTTTAAATATACACTGACACGTCCGTTCTGCTTGGCGTTTAACAATCAACTAACTATATTTGTTTCTTCATACAGAAAATTCTGTAAGATTTTGGTCTCACTTCTCATTGTTCATTATCAACTGTTTTCCTAATTACCAATTCAATTTTATAGAAATAAGTGACATTCTTTTATATTTTACTGGATACAAACTATTTGTTTAGTACTTTTATGGAATTCTAATTACATAACGTTATTCCTGCTTTTATTTTATACAAGTTAATATTAAATTTGACCTATTTAGGTTTGAATTAAGCTCCCGAATTACATTCCTTGAAATTTACCTCTAGGCCTTATTATGATTCACATAATTACCCACTAAATGGTTTACAATATGTTATATGTTACAATTTTCCTCAAATACGATTACTAATTAAATCATTGTAATTTATTTTTTCTACCTGGCTATTATTCTAAACATTTAATAATTTATTTGTATATTACTAGTACTTGCTTTACTGATTAGGCATTATCTGTTACAATCACAATTTAAGTTAATTTTACACTCTGATTCTTTTAATCACTACTATATGTTGTTGTTATAATTATGATAAATATTTGTATTCTGAATGGGATAATTTATATCAATTTGGTCTAGTTTATATTAATTTATTTCTTCTGATTTGATTACAGGGTCAAAGTTGAATTTTGCTTGATTATCCATTTTAAGTTTTCCTATCAATCTTATAATCAATTCACATTACTATTATTATATTTTCTGATTCACTATTTATAGGTCGTTTGAATTAATATTTTGCCTTTCCTTCCTTCATAAAATTCTGACATTAATTAATATTATTTAAATACAATATACACTTATATTCTAACATCTAGTATCTACTACTATCAACATGGTCTGTAATGTATACACATATAATAATTAAACATAATAATTAAATAAGTAAACAAATTAAGGTCTTAGCCTAATTATTGTCTTTTGTTGTCCTTTAAAACTGGTTTGGGGTGTTCCCCTCAATCACACATCATTTTATTTATACCTAACTTTACATTAGTTCAGATTATTTATTATTGTCTTCTCTTAATTTTTTATTTGTTTTCTTAATTGGTATAACTACTATAGTTTAAGTTCTTTCATTTATGTGGTTTACTGCTATAGAGTGTTCTGTCTTTAAAGTAGGTTTTTGGGTATCTTGAGATTTTTCCTTTTAATTAATAGGTTCTTGGCTGTAACTCCTTACTACTCCGTATCTTGAGATTTTTCATTTTATTTAATTGGTTCTTGGCTGTAACTCCTTACTACTCCGTATCTTACTGGGTATACTAATTATTTCACTGGGATAATATTCATACTATTTGTTTTTAACACATCTTGCTCTAAATTAAATATATATAATTTCTTTGAATCCAGTTTCTTTCTAGTTCTGTTAAGGCATTTTATTTATTATTGTGATTACTTCTTTCTGTTATATTTTTTAAGTTTTTACTTCTTCCAGATGGCTTCTTCCCTTCTTTTTCTATGTGATATTAAATTGCAGAAAAAGGGAACAACTTAGCTGTGCTACACCCTTTACTCGAAAAGAATGTTTCCATTGTATTAAAAATGCATGTACTTATTTGACATTAAAAACTGCACTTTACATTACATTACTACATAAAGAATTTAATTAATCTATTCAACATGTAACAGAAAATGTCTTAAGATTATTGGAATGCCAAGCAACACTTACTTGATTTTTACTGCCTACGTCGAAACAAGCTTCAGATGACTAAATATACTCAGGATCATTATCACTGTCGTCACCAACCAGATCACTGTCATTAAGATCTTTGTAGAAGACTGAATGTCTCTGACTGTCATGTTTACCAAGCAATAACTTTGTGCCTTGATACTGTCTCGAACCAAGGAGGCTACAAATAATGTAGTGGGCAATACAATACAATCGTCGTACTCTGCTATTTAGTGAAGAAGTTTCTTAAACTTGTTAGTATATAAGCCTACTATTTTTTTCACATTATAGCTACTAAATGTAGACCATGTTTCAGTTTATGGGAAAATTTGTTTAGGCGTTATCCTGCCTTTACCCCATGTCTTAACATTAATTTAAACAATGAATCGCGGCTTAATAACCAATAAACGATAGCAAAAGCTAGATTACATCGCACTGTAGTGATCCAAAAACAAAAAAATAGGAAAAAAAAATTTTCCTGTTTATTCTTTTTATTACAGAAAACAATTAGAGATTTGATCAAAAAGTTCATGCAGTTCTTGTTTATTTCAAAAATTTATTATTATATATTATGCACCTGAGATGATATGCTCTTATTGGAATGCAATGTACCATTAGATGCAGTTTCAGTTTAAATGAAAGGCAATTGCTGATTTTGGAAACCGAAACGTTGTTTGAGTCCAAACCTATCTATTTATTCCGACTACACTCTTTCACGGATTGTCACACGTAATTGATTCGTGTTTGTTAAAATTCATTCCCGCGGTGTTTCGCAGTGGTCCATTGTTTCTAACTAAACAAGCGTTTCGGCTGTCGAAACGTCTGTTTTAGTTAGAAACAGTGGACTACGGCCAAAGAGGCCTGGAATGAATTTCAACCACACTGACTCCAGCCGTGTAAGCCTACGAAATTGATTCATGTTTGATTTCAAATTGAAATCAATCTATTGAACATTTAGAACTTTTAATTTCATTTTAATATTTTTTAACTTGTAATCACGTTTGTGATATGAAACAAAGAACCAGTTAACGCAATGGTAAGTTTAAAAGCAAAATATCTTTTCATAAACTACAAGTTTGTTAACGAGAATTCGCTTTCGTTAAGAAATAAATTATTACCAATTAGTGATGACACCAACTTTTTCTGCATAATCTCTAATTAGTATCGTGTTGACGTAAATTGACAACGCTGAGAATGCTCGTCGGAGTCTAATGCAGTGCCTATTAAACAGTCCGTACAGTTGAGCCAAACAGGGAGGCGGATCTTCTAGTAAAACCCAATTTAGTCTCTTACGAACTTCCCGTATAACAGCGTACCTAGCTACAAAAAAAAAATCAATAAACTGAAATTTAATATAAGATTTTAGAGGTAGATATATTTGTGTAATATATTTTCTAATATAATAGTATGAGATTCACTACTCCTTATCAAAAAATCAAATGTTTTAAATTAAAATTTACAAAACAAAAATTAAATATGTCTTTACAGAAAATTACTTTAAGTGGTACCAGAAATCAAGTGGGACCAAGTGTTAGAATATAAAAGAAAAATAAATAGATTTCAGGAGAAAGAAGCCATTACAGCACGCGTTAATAAGGTGACAGTTGTTTACCGTTTAACCAAGGATACATATAACAAGAAGTCAATGTCTGTTAATGCCAACTTTACCCAACAGTAATTCGTCCAGAAGCACTTTATGCAGCTGAGTGTCTGACTCTGAACAAAAAATGATGATGACCTGGAATTCACGAAAAGGAGAATATTAAGAAAAATCTTTGACCAATAAGAGATGGAGAACTGGAGAGTAAAAGCCATAATAATGAGCTGTACACACATGTTGATAAAATCACAGACATAATTCGATAAAAAAGAATTAACTTCTGTAGACATTTCAGAAAACGAATCCTGACCGACTAAGAGAGAAACTTTTGAAGTATTTCAGAAAGCTCAAAGTACCCAATACGTGGTTCGAAGAAACAGGAAAATACATACGAAAACTCCAGATTACTCAAGAAGATATTGAAAATTGTGCACCATTTAAAAAGAAATTTAAAAATGCTGAAGGTTTCCAGGGAAAACCCGAGAAGACGACAGATGCTATGTGGACTGACACAAGCAGGAAGATACATCGATCAAGAATTGAGGAGATACGGGAAAAAAGAAGAGAAAGGAGAAGAAGGAAGGAACTAGTTCAACCAAGCGTAGTCCACAGTTGCTCAAACGAAACAAAAGATGCCAAGAAATTAAATTTGTTGAATTGTGGTAAAAGGATTACTTTAGAAAATACCGTTCAATAAGAGAAAATATTTTAGATGAATATTCAACAGATCTTTTATACGAAGGCGGAACAAAATCCTTAAAAGAATTTAATAATGTAACAGACCATTTCGTAAAGTATGCGTAGCTAAATACTTATTCTGTGGTTACTAAGTGTGCGTGTTTAATTTATTCACGTTGTGTATATCTGTAAAAGGGTAAAAATGCTGATAGACTGAAATTGTTTATATAAACCCACTCCTATTAACTATGTGTTTAGCCTGTTTGTTTGTATCCTGTAGCACTATAAATAAAAGTCAGTGGAATACTGTAACACGTCACCTGAGCCACCAAATCCGCAAATTACAATAAAAGGATAATGGTGTGTCTCATTTGCGAATTTCGTGATTGGCAGTTTATTTCCTTGACACTCATGGTAAAATGCGTGAATCAGCTGCGATATTCCAGGTACCTCCTTAAACTGAAATAATAAGGTAAGTATAAGGTAAAATTTTTTAAAATATTTCTCGCGCGCGCACACATACATGTGTAATCATTATTGTGCAGGATGTTTCAGAAAGTGACTCGCATACATCATAGCGTTCACAATCATGTATAGTAGTTACGATCAACCATGTACCTAGTACGATTATTTCAGAAGGAGTTTTTACTAAAACTTTAAATAGAAATTAGTCCCAAAACCTTATATTTTGATAAATATTCCTTAAAAATTTTTAAAAGTTTCCCAAACATTTGTATCGTTTAAAGCGCTTCAAAAGCTATCAGATTATTAAAAATATGAGAGATAATTCAATTCAGAAAAGTTTCCCACAAGTTAAATTGTAAAAACTTTTTAAAACGTTACGAACTAACATACTCTTCCAAATTGTTATTTTAAATAAAAGTACAATTCATTTTTCCTTGAAACCATTTTTTAAAAATATTATATGCAACACGTTATTCAGGAATAAATCCTATAGTGTATTTTCATTGTTATCAAGTTCATTAAATGTACAGCCTTATAATACATATTTTTAATTTAGCATGTCAAAATTATAACTATTCTCGAGCCATTCAGTTAGTAACTCTGACGTTTCGTTGCGGCGGGAATCTTTACATTATCCTGCAGCGAGTACAAATGCGTTCCTTGTAGCCTAGGAGGCAGTTGCACACGCTGTTTCATCAGTAATAAAATAAAAAAACTTCATTTTTGCAAATACGAAGTTACATCAATCACACTAATGAAATAAAAACAAGTATCCTAACTATAGTTTTTATCTATGCAGAGTATCTTTAATAGACTGACAAATTAAAGCCTTCAAACATTAATTCACATTTATTTGTCTTGACAGTCAAGAGTTTTTTTAAACAAAAACAGTCACCTGACATTTGAAACAAATCTGTTAACTCTGTCAGCATGCAGGAGTATAAGACGGCTACCTGTTCCTACTTGCGTCTTCATCGTTCCTTGTCGTCAGCCATGCACGTTCCATAGTGTGGCCAGCGTTCACCCTTGTTTCGTCTACTCACACTGTTTTTTCAGGTTTAGCTGCTAATTATTTTCTTAAGAAACGGCATCTCCATGCAACATCTAGGAATTCGTCTAGAAAATGTTTTCCACTAGAAGCCAGTTTTCCTTTATACCCTAACAAGACTATTTTTCCTCCATGAAATACGTAACTTTCCCTCAGTGAAACAAAAATTTAAAAAAAAATTTTTTAGATAATATTCATAAATGTTGCACCGAATTGCATCTTCCTGGAAACTGTCAATATCTGTTACTGCAGACGCTCCTGGCCTTGATTTCTTCCACGTTGAAAGGACAGAAGTAGGGTCATAGAGGTATTCAGGATACTTATGACTTGTTGTCGTCTTGACAGAAGTCTGCTTCCAAATTTAAGAGCTGGTGCTACTCTACCACGACGTTTGCTACCGATATTACCAGCCCATCATACTTTGATCCTTCGGCAGAACTAACCAAATGTTTGTCTCGGTAAGAATGTGGCAACACGTTTGCGTTATAGGCCGTTACTATGGTAACGTGAACAAATTTCTGTAACGTGATTGGCGGAGGTTCTTGTACATGCCTCTACTCCCACCACGTATATCAAACGGTAGAGTGACGTACTCAGCGGCTCCAGTCTAAATCCATCGACTTGTATCTTTGTATCTTTTCTTCTAAGCATATGCATCCACTAACACTTATATTTTTATCCTTATATTAACCCCCTTAAGCTTTTAAAAAGCGAAACGTTTGATTGGTCATCAACAAAAAACAAAGTGCCTACAGGTTTTGGTGTATATGAAGTTTTCATAATATTTTAGATCGAATATGCATATAAAGTTATAACGTCTCTTCTTCTTGACATTATAACACGGGGAACCAGTTTAATTGGCCTTTCTCAATTAAACCGGCTGCCATTATATATACTGATTACTTACCAACAAATTGGGAAATGTAAAGTTTAGGAGTTTGACTGAGGTTTCGAAAATGTACTCACTCTCTTGGGTTTATCAAAGACATCTCTTTATTACAACTTTAAAAATAAGGTTTGTGATATATCAGGTTGTATACCAACATTCATGATTCTTACTTAATGAATATATTCATTACTAAAAGCTTTCAATCTTTTTAAAACATTATTATGATGAGCTCAAACCATACAGCTGTATATTACATTAAATACCACGGATTCGGGTTCTAATTTTTATGATGGTATTCCAGATTATTTTGACATTATGTAAACTATTTGAAGAATAGTTTAATTTACTATTGACTTAGTTATACCTGTAAGCATCTTCAGGTTACTATTATTTAGCTACAGTAACTATCCATATTACTACGTTACAATTTACAGTATTTATATGAGTCTTTACGAGAAATATACGGTCTTTACTCTGGGTTGTTAGAAGAAATATAACCACAGAAGTTATGCTTCCGTGTCACCTGGGTATTGGGTGTGTCCACGACTGGTCCTCTTCATGATCCTATACGGTGGTGTTTTCTGGATGTTCTTAACTGCAGTTTGTGGTCCTACATTTAAACCGTTGACTCTAAGTAGGTAGTTAAGTCATGATGCTCTGCCTCTGGGTATGTGATGCTCATAGTGTTGTAGTTGATTTCCTTCAGACGGTCGTTTTCACTTTTCACATTTTGTTTAAACTGCACTAATGTTACATTCTGATTCAGTATTGTACATACTTCAATTGTTAAACACTTACTTAAAGAGATGTGATGGCTAAACTGTTTATATATTTACTTTTTAACTACATAACTTCCTTTACATTTTAACAACATATTTGCACAATCCTCTACTTATTGCTCTTGTTACCAAGTAACATCTATTTATTTATACATAGTTATGTAATGTAACACGTATTTCTTGTGACAACGCATGGCAAAGCAGTTAGCTTGAGCGCAATTCAAAGACGACTGGGGTAGGTTTTGTGGCCGTGAGTAGGGATCTGGCGTAGTTTACACATCGAGAGAAAAGTAGTTCGTTCTTTTATTATTATTATTTTACCTTTAATTAGCTACTATTAATTATACCACGGCTTCATTATTTTCGTCAGTATTTTATTTGTAACTATCAAGTTTTTTAGAGATCATTACAATGATTATTATAATTAGCGTAACAACTGTATAATTTGCGTGTCCGTACTGGCTTTTCCCTTGTTTGTACAGGTATTTGCTACAGTGGGGGGGGGTGGATTATTTTATTATGTGGTATTACGAACACAAAAAAAAATTTTGTTTTGTGCTATTTAAAATTTGTTTTAAATCGTCACATCCTACTTAAAGAATACACAAGGGACGACATTTGTGGATTCCAAAGGAGATATCTAAGAGGTAGAATTATATTTGGCTCAGAACTTCATGATGAAATTTCTTTCTACAAGGTTACTTTGATTTACCCTAATTTCTTCGTAAGAAATATACGATTATCTTACATACTATTTGAATCACTTAAACTTTAACACTCATAAAACACATAAAATACACAAATACTTAAATCTAATTTATTTCTATTTCTTAATGCTACTACCGGTTTTTTTTGTTCACTCGTTTTACGGAGTTACACTCATGAGTATGTTTCAGTACATTTCAGGTACACACTTGTATACGTTGTAGCGTGACAGATATAAGCATAATATTGAATGGCAATTGATCATTAGAATAACAAAGTTATAATATTTAAATTTGGAAGAAAGCATTAAGTTTAATATAAAAAGATTAATTCATAGCAACTGTGGAAAGAAATCATTATTATAAAGAAAATACAAGTTCAAATAGAAGGAGTTACTAGCGATGAGTCATCCAAAACCAGTCTCATAACCAAAGGTTTTCAAGGTATAACCCAGGAAGGTAAGAAAGTAAATAACCAAGCAATACACAATATGACCAAACCCACAACGAGGGAGAATAAATAGAATAGAAACCCTAAAATAAGCCAAGATCAGCCAATACAGGTTGTGTATTTCTGAAATAAAGAAGAAGATGAAGAAGATCCCAAGAAACCTGATGGCATCATCAAGAAGATGGAGAAGATACCAATCCCAGAAGGCAGGAGAAAAGAAGACTGATGAAAGAAGAAGAAGGCAGCATCCTGAAGTAGATGTCATGCTCTTATAAAAGACACCCAAATCCCTATATCCCCAAAATAAATATTTAGAAATAAAAGTATAACGAAATAAAAACCACATGTATATAAATTTAAGAGAGAGAAGTGTATAAAGTAAAAGTTGCCTGTGAACTAAGATGAAACAATAATATAGTACCCATGGAACAAATCTCCATTGAAAAAACGCTAACCAATTTATTATGTTAATAAGACTATACGACCATTTAGCATTAACATAATATATAAGTGCAAAGTGAACCAGTGTTAGTTTTGGGTATTATAAAAAATAAACCTTGTGTTTCATTCTTGGCAATCACAAACATTGAATGCAATGAAATATGCATTTTTCAATGACTTGAAATGTGTACTGTGACAATATGTTGTTCATAAGACATGAATCTGTTTAAAATAACATTTTGTTTTACATGGAAAAAGAAAAAACAGATTTCATAATACTTTTTGAACAATTCATACTATTTATTTATTAATGACAGGGTACAATTCCCCAAAGACAATGTATAAAAGACGGTATAAAAACTGTAGAATCCTACTTATAATAATAGTTAGAAATAAGAATATAAATATAAGGTTTTTATGTATATAGTACAAGAATGTTTAAAAATGTTTTACATATAAGGCCATTTGTTTGGGTCTGATACAACTAACATCAGAACTATAAAAATAGTTACTACTTGTAAATAGTCGAGAGTAATTAAGATGTTAGTTAGTAAAAAACCTTTTTTGTAAACCGTATTTCCATGTTAGAAATAAGGATGTTGTTGTAAAATGTCTGACTTGAAGACAACCATTTATTTAAAAAAATATTCTTTATTTGTTTTAACTATTATTTGTATTGTAACCAATACTAATTGTTTTTGTGTAATTTGAAAACATGTTTAATTTATAATACTATATGTAAAAGTCAGAGAGGGTATCACATATCATATATTGTTTGTAAAATATTTTGTAAGAAAAATTGTTAAAAAAAAAATCATAGGCCAAAAGAATGGAAACCAAACTTCATCAAAACAGAGAAATTGCTCATTTAAATGCAAATAAACAAAAGGGGTTTAGACAAAATAAACTTGAGATCAAGCCATATAATTGCACATACCATTTAGGAAGATTTTAATAAATTATATTCAGAATTATAAATAAAAATGAAAATGACTAAACTCAGAAATTTAGACATGGGAGTCATATATTCCAGAATAATGTTTCAGAATACAACTAATTCAGTTAATTACAAGAAAATAAGGGAATATAAACCTTTTAATACAGTATAAGATTATTAATATTAAATATAATTGATAAAATGGCTGAATTTATATGATGACAGGAAGCTAGTTTTGACTTTTTAGAGAATACCAAAAATGAAAGTAAAATTACTATTTTTTGGACAGAAAACACTAGAAAACGGCATTATTTAATATGAAAATAAGCTGAATGAACTGAAAGATTAATTTAAATAACATCTAGTGAATAAAATTGATAAATAACCCAAGTTTAGGCAATAATATAGTGAACTTTAAAGTATGCACAGGATATGAAAATATATTTGAACAATGTTAAGAATAATATTATATTGGCTAAGAGTTTAATTGAAACTGAAGGAAACAGTTAGTTAATTATTGGTATTTGAACGGTTAACATGACAAACGTTTCGTAACGTGCCTAACCTAACTTATAATAGTCATATAAAGCGAGTGTATAGTACGTTATTGTGAAATCGCGAGTGACTTGTAAAATACTTCTAAAACTCTCATATTATAACAGAAACAATCAAGAAACACTCCATAACACAGAACAATACATATCTACTCCGAAAAACACCACAAAACACTAGAAAACTGTATAATACATTAACCCAAATTAGTGACGGAATCGGGGAAAGTGTTTGAACTAATAATTACACGGATACACTAAATACAACTCAGAAACAGTACACCAGTCACTACACAACATTTAACAAGAGATTTGCAGACACAAGAACAGGAATACTGCCAGAAAATACATTATTTGGAATGCAGCAGGAACGAGCAACATTTTGATCAACTTGATGGCCGCCATTTGCTTTTGACGATCCCAGTGCCTTCTCCTAGTTCAACCCAGCTGTTTGGTGAAAACAATTATTTTATTTTCAAATTATTATTCAATGTCTGTGTTTAGTAATAATGATTAATTTGATGTAACGTTATACTTTTTAAATATTGGCCCGATTTCTCTGACTTTGATAATAATTGGCTGTTTAAAGAACCCTGTATCATTTTTATATAATATACTTTGTAACTTTTTCGATATCCTGAGAGTCGATAATAATCGATAAGAGTCAAATTGCTATTAATTAATAAAACATTAATATTCATCAACACTAAATAGTTCTTCATTTCATAAATATTACTAGTTATCACTAATATAATTATAATTTATAATCTATCAGGACTTTACCACCTATAAGTGAAGATAACCTAAAAAAATAAAAAGGTAAACAAGTATCGATTGGTTTGAAGACAATCTTATGAGTGGTGATAGTTTATTTAAAATATACCAAAACTTTAATAAAAATTTTCAGAAGAGCATTACACTTTTTAAAACTTCACAGCCCTATATTAATTAATTGATCATAATTAATTAATTAATAAAATTAAAAATTTTTTTTTTAATTATTTTTTTTATAAACATAATTTTTTTTAAAATTTCCTTCAAAACAATAATTTTTGTTTTGAAACTTTCGGTGAAGCTGAACAATTATATTTCTTCATAAACTTTACGCTACTCGACCGGTCTTGCTACCATTGGGACTCGACCAGCTGGGAAACTTAAGGAAGTGTTTCAGGCCAGTAAGACGTCGAGAGCCACACCAATTACACACCAATTTAAGAACACACACATCAATCAATTATTTGTAATTATTTTATTACAAATTGGCTAGCCCAAACAACGTGGGGCTTGATTACATCGGAGTCTCATACTTCACAATCTCTTAAACACAATCTCAACACCTTTAATAATCAATCATTTATATTTTATTAAAAATTGGCGCACAACTTTAGGGGCTTTAATTAGCGATTGGAAGGCCAATACATTCTGCCCAATCACTAGTTGGAGCTAGGCAACAGCTACAAAGCCAGAGAATTTCAAGGGAAAATGCAACGACGTGCAACATCTAAGAAACGGGCGGCGGAGGCCGAAAAAAAATAGAAGTCGATATGGACAACAAAGAGGCAACGCCAGTAGAGGTGGAAGAGGTATTACAATCGGTGTTGTCCAAACCAACTGAACAACCGGAGATACCCACGCAAACAGGGGAAGTAAATGTCCAGGAAAGACATGTGGAAAAATCCAAAACGACGGAGGAGATTAGGATGGATATGATGATGGAAATGTTCCAACGGGAATTCAAATCTTTGAAGGAAGACAATCAATCCTTGAGTAAGAAAATGGACAAGAAGATAGACGAAAGTAATAAGGAAAGGAAAGAAGATAGCCAGTCTTTGAAAGAAGATATCAAATCCAGCAAGGAAGAAACAAATAAGAAGTTAGAAGAATTGAAGGAAGACAACCAGTCCCTGACGAAGAAGATGGAAGAAAACAGCAAGAAGATGGAAGAAGAGATGGGGAAGAAGTTAGAAGAATTGAAGGAAGACAACCAGTCCCTGACGAAGAAGATGGAAGAAAACAGCAAGAAGATGGAAGAAGAGATGGGGAAGAAGTTAGAAGAATTGAAGGAAGACAACCAATCGTTCAAGGAAGAATTCAAGTCGACTAAAGAAGAATTGATTAATAAAATTGAAAATACCAATCAGAAAATCGATGAAACCAGGAAGAAGATAGAGAAGAACAACCGACAATTGAAGGAAGAGTTGAAAGAAGATAATAAGAAGTTGGAAGAGAAGATGGGGGAGAAGCTGGAAGAATTGAGAGAGGACAATCAAATTTTAAGAGAAGAATTAAGAGAGGTCAATCAGGAGAATCTGGACAAACTGGACGAAAGGATGGAATTGTTGCGAGAAGAACTGAATAAAGAAATCAAGGTTAACAAAAAAGCGATGAATAAGAAGATGGAAGAAGAAAATATAATGGTCAATCGACAGATTCGAGAGATTGATGGAAAGTGCAACCAGACCGAAAAGGAGGTGAATGAGTTTAAAGAAGTGGTGAACATCAAGTTCACAAATATCGAAGAACATAGTCGTAGGAAGGTAGAAGAACAGAGGAAGGAAAATCAAGAAGAATTCGGAAAAGTACGCAACCAGGTCACAGAACGATGTAATGATATACAAGATACCATGGCCAATATCACCGGTCAGGTGCGACAAAGCCGAGAGGAGATGGAAGCGATTAGAAACAGACCGACTCATTTCACTGGATTGCCCGTCAACGAAAGCCGAGAGTGGCTCAACTTCCGGCAATACAAACGCAAGCCGATGGAGTTCCTGGCTAGGGTAGAAGAATTTTTGACCAAGCATAAAATTACCCAATGGAGCCATAGCAGGGAGATATTCGACGAGTCTTTCCGAGACATAACAGATAATTGGTGGATGGCCAACCGGAGTGAAATTTCCGACTACCAACAGTTCCGGAAAATGTTTAAGACAAAATACTGGTCTGAGACCACCCAGAACTTGATCCGTGACAATATTTGTAATGGAAGATACAGGTCACAATTAGGTAGCAGTATGACGGCATATTTCTTGGGGAAGGTGTGTATGGCAAAACACCTTGAGCCAGCAATCCCAGAAGAATGTTTAGTGAACAAGATATCGTATCACTATGATGAGGACATTATCAGGGCCCGGAGAGGTAGTCAGATCAAGACGATCCAAGGAATGACCGAGTTACTAGAGGGATACGAGAACGAAGAGTATTATCGGCAGAGCAGAAAGAGAAATGAGAGACCAGAAGTAAGGCCGACTACCTACCCCAATAACGGCAATAACCATACAAGTAACCGGAACCAGCCCAGTAATTACGACGGCCCTAACAACCAGCCGCGTAATAACCAGTTTAACGGTAATTTTAACGGCGTGAGGAATAACAACCCCTACCCAAATAATAGAAACAATTTTTATCAACAAAATAATAATGTCCCATACAGTCAGAGAAATCCATATCCCAACAATAATGGTGACAGGCATTACCCACCTAACCGAAATTACTATAATAATAATTTTAGCAATAACAATAATAGCAATAGTAATAACCGAGTGTCGCGCCCTAGGGTAAATTTTATAAGAGCAGAAGATCGCGGACCCAGGAGATATTATCAACCGAGGAGGAGCAGCTTCCACGGCGCCGACCGAAGATGCAGGAGTGCGGAACGAGACGGCCCAAGACACGAAGAGGGAAGACGAAGTACCAGCCTGGAAGATCTTGGCAGACAACCGAACAGGGCGTTAAACATCAACCAGGGTACAGAACGTCAGGAGACAAACCAGAGTTTCCCGAACGATGCCTCGGTCAATAATAACATAAACACTGACCAAAATACTTTAAACGAGAGTAGGCAGTAATCAACAACGATGACCCGTTACTGCTTATACTTCCTGGGTTAGAAAAGGATGATTTGCCACAAGCAAACAATAATAAGAATATCACTATCATAAGTAACCATTATCTGAAAGACATACGAACTGAACTTTTGGAAGAGAACGAGAAGAGTCTCAGCAACAGTAATAATGAGATAATTTATATAACAGCGGAGGTGGAAGGAGTTCCCGCTAAAATAATGATAGACACAGGAGCTAATATTTCAATAATAAACTCCAATGAGTTGGAGAGAATACAGAGTACATGTGGTAAAACTTTGCCAATGTTACCAGTCAACAACATTGTGTTGGTAGGTGCAACTGGCCGCCAGAATAAAACCATTAGGAAGCAAGTTTCCTTAAGTGTCGTTAGCCGTGATATAGCTTTAGACATGGAATTTTTAATCGCCACCGGATTACCATTTGACATCTTAGTCGGTTGCGATATTCTTCGTAGATATTCGGCAGTAATCGATCTTAATTTAAATAAAGTATCACTTTTCCCAGACGGAGTAACATGGACCGCAGATCTGGTAGGAAGCACAACTATACTTCCCAGCCCTATACATCAACAACTTCGTAAAATAAATGTTATTAGAAACAGCCCTCTTTATAAACCCATAATATACAATCATGGAGGAGAGGATTTATGGTCAGTTAAGATCCAAGAAATACGGAATTTCCAGTGCGGAAGCGATAACAAGAAAATACCAACACATCTGGCTGATCGTCTAATCGCTATATATGAGAAATAAAAGGCGGTGTTTTCTGATGAACCAGGGAAGGTAAAATCTACCAGTGCCAACTTCGTTTTAAAGAAAACGTAGAGTTTAACCGGAGGTCATATCCAATAGCGCAGTCGCTCAAAGAAGCCGTGAGAACAGAGATAAACAAAATGATAGATAATGACATAATTGAGATTAGTCAATCACCTTACACTAGTCCAATTATTGCTGTTCCGAAGAAAGACGGACAAGTCCGGCTCTGTTTAGATGCGCGTGAGTTGAACAAGACAATTGTGAATGACAGAACCTCTCCCGGTGAAACAGAAGAGATTTTAAAACGTTTTTATGGTACTAGATTTATTAGCACCTGGGATACGGTATGTGGTTATTGGCAGGTAGAGCTGCATCCACAAAGCCGCCAGTATGTAGCGTTCATTTTCGAAGGGCGCAATTACCAGTTCAAGAGACTGCCCTTCGGACTTGTCAATTCTGTCGCCATATTTGTGGCATGCGTGGACCAGATTCTTGGACAAGAAGCGCTCCAATTTACCACCGTCTATGTTGACGATTTACTAATTACATCCGGAACCTGGGAGGAGCACTGTTACAGAGTGGAATTTGTACTAAACAAACTAGCGCAGAACAACATAACACTGAAGTTGGAGAAATCCAAGTTCATAGCGCGCGAGGTACAATTCTTGGGTTTCAACCTAGACGACCGAGGTATTACCCCATCAGCAGAGAAAGTGGAGGCAATTCAGAGGTTCCCGCAACCAAGAAACAGGAAACAATTGCAATCTTTCCTCGGACTCTGTAACTATTACAGGAAGTTTCAGAGCCGATATTCCGAGTTGACCGCCAAGTTTCAACCACAGTTATCTGCAAAGAACAAATGGACTTGGGGTGAAGATCAAGATATTACTTTCCGTTTGATAAAAGAGAAGTTTCTGGAGAGTGTCATACTTCGTCACCCAGATTTTAAGAAACCGTTCTTTCTAAACTGTGACGCTAGCGACCTAAGCTTAGGAACGACATTATACCAGGAAGATGAGGAGGGACAACATCTGGTAATAAGCTTCGCTAGTCGCACACTGAACCAGTGCGAAAAGAACTACAGTGTGACAGAAAAGGAATTGTTGAGCGTGGTGTTCGCATACAGCAAGTTCCGAACGTACATTCTCGGATATCAAGTCACGGTACGAACTGATCATAAATCCATCTCGTTCCTTCGTAGGTGCAAATTGAGTCACGGCCGATTGGCTAGGTGGGTACTCGCCCTACAAGAATATGACCTGAAATGGGAATACATTCCAGGAAAGAAGAACGTGGTAGCGGATGTGTTGTCACGTATAAATCTGGAAGATCAGACTTTCGAGGGAGAGAAGGAGAGCTTAGTAAAAATTTATAACATATTCACGACCAGAGCCGATTTACAAGCTTTGTTAATAAATATCCGAATCCATCAGCAGTCTGATCCTGAGCTGAAAAACATTGTGAGTCGTTTGGAAGCCAATGATGAAACCATTTCTAAATATTACCACCTTAACAAGGGAATTTTATTCATAAAAACCGCCTTGGACGATGAGACATGGAAGGTGATAATCCCACACCAAATCGAAAAGGAGGTCATCATCGATTACCATGTCAGGTATGGTCACATGGGAGCGTTAAAAGTGATACAGGCTCTAGAGGAAAATTGTAAGATCAAGAATATCAACCGCAAGGTGAGAACATACATCAAGTCCTGTAAGATCTGCCAATGTGCAAAAGTAAACAATGAAAAGACAGAGGGTATCATGATACCGATAACTTCCAACGCAAAACTGGAAAAAGTGTTTTTGGATATCTGCGGGCCATTTCCCCGTAGCGGTGGTCGGCACAGATATAAATACTTGGTAATCATAATGGATCACTACACCAAGTATATAAAGCTATATCCGGTTCATCGGGCAACAACAGCAAAGGTTTTGGCGGTGATTATCGATTTGTATATCCCAGAGGTCGGTAGACCATCTTCCATTATTACCGACCATGGTACACAATTTAAGGGGAGGAGATGGCGAGACACTTTATTAGCACTTGGGGTCAAAACTTATAAGACGTCCGTCTACCACCCAAGTAGCAATCCGGCTGAGAGAGTACTAAGAGAAGTGGGTAGGATATTGCGCACAACCAACAGAAAAAGTGGCAAGAGTACCTAGCAGCGACAGAAACATTCCTAAATTACGCCCACCATCCAGCTATAGGAATTCCACCGTACTCAGCCATGTATGAGAAGCCGACTCCCCGAGACATTGAACAAATCATTGAATTTCCAACGAACAACAATAGGAAATTCAACCAGTTGAAGTTTTACAATAAGGTAGCAGAAGATCAGGAAAAACGGCAAGCCAAATACCAGAAGGCAATAGGGCGAATTGTAACATATAAAGAGGGTGAAAAAGTCCTCCTAAAAAATAGAGAGCTGCCTAGCACCTTAGAAGGCATAACCAAAAAACTACTATTACTATACAATGGCCCATATGTTGTGGTAAATGATAAGCATAACAATACATATGAGTTGAAGGAAATCGTTTCAGGAAAAATCAAAGGAGTGTACAATCAAGCTTCTATGAAGAAATATTATGAAGAATGAGTTGTGAGTTTTAGAATTTTGAATTTATTAATTTTAAAAAATTCTAAAAATAATGTAAGTACATCTTACCACCTAATATTTTGAAGAGAACTTTCTGGAGAATTATAAGAAGAAGGAATTTAGAATTTTTTTATTGAAAAAATTCTAAAATATGTAAGAACAACTTACAACCTAATAATTTGAAGAAAAAACTTTATGGAAGAAAAAGAAAAAGAGAGAATTTTGAACTTATTATTTATAAAAATTTAAAATTGAGTAAGTACATCTTACTACAACCTGATAATTTGAAACAAAACTTTATGGAAGAAAGAGAAAAAGAGAGAATTTTGCATTTTGAACTTATTAATTATTAAAAATTAAAATTAAGTAAGCACAGCTTACTACCACTGAATTATGAGAAAAACATTTTGGAAGAATTAAGAAGAAAGGAATTTTGAATTTAATATACAAAAAATTTAAAAATGAAGTAAGACCAACTTACTATAACTAAGTTTGTCAGAAAACTTTATGGTAAATAATTAAGAAGAATTTGAATTTGGAGAAATACCGAAACATTCAGAAATAATAGTAAGATCACAGTACTATAAACAATTCTGAATGAAACAATTCTGGGAATAAATGAATTAAACAGAATTTGAATGTTGATAGAACGTCAGAACTTTGAAACAAGATAAGATCAACATATTACAAGGATTTATGAGAAATATTTTTCAATTAAATAAAAAGAATAGTTTTAATTTTACATTAAAACTAACCTAGTTCCAGAAAATAATTAAGTGTCAATTATAATTGAGAAGAAAAAATTTGGAAGCAAAGAGACTAATTACCTATGAAACGATAATGAAAACAGTTAATTAAGAGCAAAGAAGAACAACTCATACCAAACATATGGAGAAGATGATTTTGAACCAATGATTATAATAAGACCTATATGAAATGCAAAGAGTAGAAATACCACATGAAATATGATATAAATGAATTAATGTTAATGAATGCGAAGGTGGATTAATAACTTTCTAAGAGAAAGGAAAGAACCAAAATGTTTAAATAAAATGATCAATATAACAACCAGTATATCTAATGTAAAGATACAATGTTAAAAAATTAAATATAATATATTAAGACCATTCAAATAATGAATACGAAAGACTATTTATAAAGACCATGCTAATACTATGAGTAACCAGAAGAAAGTATAAAGAGAATTCAGATGGAGAAGAAAGAGAGTTACATTGTAAACAGTAACCAGAATTATTAAAAGAAAGGTTTTCAACCATAATTAAATTAAATATATCAGACAAGTTAAGAGATTTGAAAAAATATATATGTAATGAGTATAATAATGATTATGAAGATTTATTAAGATAGAAAATGTGAGATAATCTGAGAGACTACGAAGTGGAGAATCCAAAGATATTTTTATTAGTCGAAAATGAGACTACTTTTTATTTATTTATTCGATGACTGACTGAAGATAATTCCAGCAGCATTATGTTTTTTTTGAGCAGGGATGGATATGCCTCTCTACTCAATTTATAGAAGTGGTGTATGGCCAGCAGAGAAGTAGCGTACAGTGCCCCTCTGATCTGCCCCAGCCCACGTGATAGGGAATGTTAGGGAATTAATATCCCAAGGATACAACACGAAGTTGATATAGAAAGAAAATGTATTACAATTATAATATATCTCAGAAGACACTAACTATCCGAAAAGGATCAGTAGTAAGACAAGTAACCATATATATAAAATTAATTAAACTCTAATTATAAAAAAGTCGATATAAAGATGGAGAAGAAAATGAATTATAAGAAATGATGAAATTATCATAAGAAATTATTTCATCCATAAACATGTCTGAAATAATTACTTCTGGAGGAGAGCAATCTGTAGCGTGACAGATATAAGCATAATATTGAATGGCAATTGATCATTAGAATAATAAAGTTATAATATTTAAATTTGAAAGAAAGCATTAAGTTTAATATAAAAAGATTAATTCATAGCAACTGTGGAAAGAAATCATTATTATAAAGAAAATACAAGTTCAAATAGAAGGAGTTACTAGCGATGAGTCATCCAAAACCAGTCTCATAACCAAAGGTTTTCAAGGTATAACCCAGGAAGGTAAGAAAGTAAATAACCAAGCAATACACAATATGACCAAACCCACAACGAGGGAGAATAAATAGAATAGAAACCCTAAAATAAGCCAAGATCAACAAATACAGGTTGTGTATTTCTGAAATAAAGAAGAAGATGGAGAAGATCCCAAGAAACCTGATGGCATCATCAAGAAGATGGAGAAGATACCAATCCCAGAAGGCAGGAGAAAAGAAGACTGATGAAAGAAGAAGAAGGCAGCATCCTGAAGAAGATGTCATGCTCTTATAAAAGACACCCAAATCCCTATATCCCCAAAATAAATATTTAGAAATAAAAGTATAACGAAATAAAAACCACATGTATATAAATTTAAGAGAGAGAAGTGTATAAAGTAAAAGTTGCCTGTGAACTAAGATGAAACAATAATATAGTACCCATGGAACAAATCTCCATTGAAAAAACGCTAACCAATTTATTATGTTAATAAGACTATACGACCATTTAGCATTAACATAATATATAAGTGCAAAGTGAACCAGTGACAGTTTTGGGTATTATAAAAAATGAACCTTGTGTTTCATTCTTGGCAATCACAAACATTGAATGCAATGAAATATGCATTTTTCAATGACTTGAAATGTGTACTGTGACAATATGTTGTTCATAAGACATGAATCTGTTTAAAATAACATTTTGTTTTACATGGAAAAAGAAAAAACAGATTTCATAATACTTTTTGAACAATTCATACTATTTATTTATTAATGACAGGGTACAATTCCCCAAAGACAATGTATAAAAGACGGTATAAAAACTGTAGAATCCTACTTATAATAATAGTTAGAAATAAGAATATAAATATAAGGTTTTTATGTATATAGTACAAGAATGTTTAAAAATGTTTTACATATAAGGCCATTTGTTTGGGTCTGATACAACTAACATCAGAACTATAAAAATAGTTACTACTTGTAAATAGTCGAGAGTAATTAAGATGTTAGTTAGTAAAAAACCTTTTTTGTAAACCATATTTCCATGTTAGAAATAAGGATTTTGTTGTAAAATGTCTGACTTGAAGACAACCATTTATTTAAAAAAATATTCTTTATTTGTTTTAACTATTATTTGTATTGTAACCAATACTAATTGTTTTTGTGTAATTTGAAAACATGTTTAATTTATAATACTATATGTAAAAGTCAGAGAGGGTATCACATATCATATATTGTTTGTAAAATATTTTGTAAGAAAAATTGTTAAAAAAAAAATCATAGGCCAAAAGAATGGAAACCAAACTTCATCAAAACAGAGAAATTGCTCATTTAAATGCAAATAAACAAAAGGGGTTTAGACAAAATAAACTTGAGATCAAGCCATATAATTGCACATACCATTTAGGAAGATTTTAATAAATTATATTCAGAATTATAAATAAAAATGAAAATGACTAAACTCAGAAATTTAGACATGGGAGTCATATATTCCAGAATAATGTTTCAGAATACAACTAATTCAGTTAATTACAAGAAAATAAGGGAATATAAACCTTTTAATACAGTATAAGATTATTAATATTAAATATAATTGATAAAATGGCTGAATTTATATGATGACAGGAAGCTAGCTTTGACTTTTCAGAGAATACCAAAAATGAAAGTAAAATTACTATTTTTTGGACAGAAAACACTAGAAAACGGCATTATTTAATATGAAAATAAGCTGAATGAACTGAAAGATTAATTTAAATAACATCTAGTGAATAAAATTGATAAATAACCCAAGTTTAGGCAATAATATAGTGAACTTTAAAGTATACACAGGATATGAAAATATATTTGAACAATGTTAAGAATAATATTATATTGGCTAAGAGTTTAATTGAAACTGAAGGAAACAGTTAGTTAATTATTGGTATTTGAACGGTTAACATGACAAACGTTTTGTAACCTGCCTAACCTAACTTATAATAGTCATATAAAGCGAGTGTATAGTACGTTATTGTGAAATCGCGAGTGACTTGTAAAATACTTCTAAAACTCTCATATTATAACAGAAACAATCAAGAAACACTCCATAACACAGAACAATACATATCTACTCCGAAAAACACCACAAAACACTAGAAAACTGTATAATACATTAACCCAAATTAGTGACGGAATCGGGGAAAGTGTTTGAACTAATAATTACACGGATACACTAAATACAACTCAAAAACAGTACACCAGTCACTACATAACATTTAACAAGAGATTTGCAGACACAAGAACAGGAATACTGCCAGAAAATACATTATTTGGAACGCAGCAGGAACGAGCAACATTTTGATCAACTTGATGGCCGCCATTTGCTTTTGACGATCCCAGTGCCTTCTCCTAGTTCAACCCAGCTGTTTGGTGAAAACAATTATTTTATTTTCAAATTATTATTCAATGTCTGTGTTTAGTAATAATGATTAATTTGATGTAACGTTATACTTTTTAAATATTGGCCCGATTTCTCTGACTTTGATAATAATTGGCTGTTTAAAGAACCCTGTATCATTTTTATATAATATACTTTGTAACTTTTTCGATATCCTGAGAGTCGATAATAATCGATAAGAGTCAAATTGCTATTAATTAATAAAACATTAATATTCTTCAACACTAAATAGTTCTTCATTTCATAAATATTACTAGTTATCACTAATATAATTATAATTTATAATCTATCAGGACTTTACCACCTATAAGTGAAGATAACCTAAAAAAATAAAAAGGTAAACAAGTATCGATTGGTTTGAAGACAATCTTATGAGTGGTGATAGTTTATTTAAAATATACCAAAACTTTAATAAAAATTTTCAGAAGAGCATTACACTTTTTAAAACTTCACAGCCCTATATTAATTAATTGATCATAATTAATTAATTAATAAAATTAAAATTTTTTTTTTAATTATTTTTTTTTTATAAACATAATTTTTTTTTTTAATTTCCTTCAAAACAATAATTTTTGTTTTGAAACTTTCGGTGAAGCTGAACAATTATATTTCTTCATCAACTTTACGCTACTCGACCGGTCTTGCTACCATTGGGACTCGACCAGCTGGGAAACTTAAGGAAGTGTTTCAGGCCAGTAAGACGTCGAGAGCCACACCAATTACACACCAATTTAAGAACACACACATCAATCAATTATTTGTAATTATTTTATTACAAATTGGCTAGCCCAAACAACGTGGGGCTTGATTACATCGGAGTCTCATACTTCACAATCTCTTAAACACAATCTCAACACCTTTAATAATCAATCATTTATATTTTATTACAACGTATATACAGTTATACTGTAAGAATCGCACACGTGAACTATTATTCAGTTTATTACTATCACCATGTTCATCATAATCAGTAACCTACAATTTGTAGTAATAACAATAATGTTACCTTTAGTTTACTTAGGTAGTGGTTTGTGGTTCGCCAGCTGACTTCCCATTATTTATTTCATTTTCGTAGAACAGGAGCTAAGGTTGATCAGGCCTCGCTCTTATTCTTACGAGGTGTTTGAGTTTAGACTCAATTATAATATAGGGTGTTGCCTATATTTATTTCATAATACTTAGATCGTTGTCTTTGTTTACTTACTTGCTCACAATCGTATTTCTCCTTGGTGAAAAATTTTTTATTTGTGACACATGACTTCTGCGAACGTAATTATCCGTATTTGGTTCGTACAGTGCTACTGTTACGGGAGTGATGTACTTGTGAATCGTGTAGGGGCCACACCATCGGTAAGATAGCTTGGAGGTGGTCCTATCAACGGCTCTACTCGTCGGGTGAGTTTTATACATAACCAAGTCACCTACCTTGTACTTTATTTCCCTATTATTCTGCTCGTGATATTTTCGCGATTTTAGTAAATTAGCTCTCAAATTTGCGCGAGCTTCGTTCATTATTTTTCTTATATTACTCCCATTTATTTCGAGGTGTAATAATTCATGAATTTTCCACTTGGTGCCTAACGGGTGGTTCGGTTTATACTTGTATAGTAAATCAAAGGGTGTTGATTTATGTCCTTCATGATACGCCGAATTGAAGGCTAATTGTATCCAGGATAGATTTTGATCCCACGCTGTTTGATCTTTAGCATGGTAAGCTATTAAAGCTGATTTTAGGTTTCGCAAGTATCTTTCAGCTAGATTCCCTTGCGGTCGGTACTGTGTGAATTTAATGTGATTTATTCCTAGTTTGAAACACATGTCATTAAATTCTTTGGATTTAAACTGAGGTCCGTTGTCAGATACTAGCTGTACTGGTGTACTGGTGTACCGAAGTCCTTAAATAGTCTCTCTTGCAGAATTTTTATAGTCGTAGATGCTAAGGCACGTCTCATATAATACATCCATACGAATTTAGTGGAAGAGTCCACGCAAATTAATCGCATTGTATTTCCTGACTTAGAACGGGGATATGGTCCAGAAAAATCTATGTATATCTTTGAAAAAGGTGTTGTGGGGATTCCCGAGATTAATTTCCCGATTTGACTGTTTCTCGCTGGCTTGCTAAGGGCGCAGATTTCTCATTGTTTCACGAACCTAGTTATTTGACTGTTCATGTTTTCCCAATGATAGTCCTTGCGAATGCGGTGTATTGTTTTCCTTATTCCCATATGAGCTCCAATTGTGGATGAGTGGTAGTATTCCATGAGCATGGGTTTAATAATGTCAGGGGCGATTATTCTCAATGACTTTTCGTTAGCCTTTTTATAACAAAGTACTCGTTTACTCAAGGTATACTTTTCAGAACAATTTCCTTTGTCTATTTCTTCTATTATTTTACTTAAATGAGGATCTTGTTGTTGGTGGTGCGCTATATCCTTAAATGCAAGTGGGAATTCTGTTATTAGCGTATTGGTAGTAGCGGTTTCAATCTTTTCTTCTCCTGGTATTTTATTGGGTAGTTGGAACATGCGGGGTAGTGCATCGGCAACTACATTTTTGGTACCATGAATATGTTGTACTTTAAACTTGTAGCAATATAATCTTAACACCCATCTACCGATACGACCTAATTGTTTTGGATGGTTTAACAACCACGATAAAGCATGGTTGTCAGTCTCTAGTAGAAATTCCTTGTGTTCCAAAAAAGGTTTGAATTTTTCAAAGGCGAACACTACAGCTAAACATTCGAGTTCATAGGCAGAGAATTTCCTTTCTTGGTCCGTCAAAGTAGGTGAAGCATAGCTGATTGGTAGTCTTGTATTATCTATCTCTTGGTATATCACTGCTCCTAATGGTACACTCGAACTGTCTGTCTGTACTACAAATGGTTTACTGAAATCTGCTAACTGCAATACATGGGGAGATATTATGCTTTCTTTGAGTGTTTCAAATGCGGCTTGGTGTCGAGTAGTCCACTCGAATTTCGTTCCTTTCTTCATTAATACGTTTAATGGGGCTGCTATATCCGCTAGGTGGGGTATGTACTTGTGAAAATAATTGATCATACCTAAAAATCGAGCTATACCTTTGGTGTCCCTAGGTGGTAAAAATTCTCGGATTGCGCGCGTGCGTTCGAGGTCTATACTAACCTTACCTTCGGCCGATACTATGTGACCTAAGAAAGAGAATTAGTTTACAGCGAAATTGACCTTACTGGGGTTGACAGTTAGTCCAGCGTTCTTTAACCTTGATAATACCTCACGCAAATGATGAATGTGCTGATCCATCGATTCACTATATACTACTACGTCGTCAAGATAGTGATACACGAATTTAAATTTAAAGTCATGGAATATTTTCTCTAACAGTCTGCTACATACTGAACTTCCTTGTGAGATTCCGAATGGTACACTAGTAAATTGATATAGATTAAATGGGACAGCGAACGCAGTTAGGTGTTTTGATTCTTGGGCTAGTGGGGATTTGGTGAAAAGCCTGGTTGAGGTCCATTATGGTGAAGATTTTCGCTTTGGTAAAATAATGGAATGCGCTGTGAATGTCGGGCAGTGGAATAGATTCGAATTCTATACTCTTATTCAGCTGTCTATAATCCACGACTAGTCTATGTTTGTCGGTTCCCTTCGGTACTAGGAATGCAGGCGAGGAGTATGGGGAGAAGTGGACGGTTCAATGACGTGTTGTTCTAGAAGCTTGTTGATTTGGTTTCTCATGACTTCCATCTTGGGCGGCGATAATTTGTATGGATGCAGACGAATTACTTTGTTGTCGCTGAGATTTATTTTGTATTCGATGAGATTGGTCAATCTTAACTTGGGTGTGAGTACAGTAGAAAATTCTCTTATTAACTTTTGAATTCTTTGTCGCTCTTTACCTTTTATGTGACTTAAACCAGATTCACGATGCTCCAGATGCGTGGCAGATGTTTCGCAATTTCCGCTCTTATTTAGCTCGGAATCGAACTGATATTTTCGAGTACGGTCGAATCTAAAGCAATATTGTTTAGCGTATATGTCGAGAATTAGGCCAGTTTTGCTTACAAAAATTGGCACCTAATATTAAGTTTTGTCCTAATATTTCAGCTACTAGTAGTGGAAAATACCAAGTTAAATTCTTTATTTTTAATTTGACTGTAATACTGCGTGATATAATTAAGTTTTGCTTATTCGCGGTAGCACACTTTATGATCACGTTTTGGCTACGTCTAATTAGATTATGCTTAGCTAATACGGTGGCTAGCTGTTGACTGATAAGACTACGTGTAGATCCCGAATCGCGATTAAACCGAGGGTATTAGTTGCTCCAACGTCTATCTGTATGTAGAGTAATTGGCATATACTTGTTTTGCAGGTACCAATAGAGTTGCACTTGTCAATAAATCTTGCTACGTAAGGGTCTATACGTTGTAACATTACATTTGGCATAGCTTGATATCGTACCAGATTTAATGAAGACCATGGATAAGAAACTAAACAAGAAGAAAAATATCTTTCGAAAATGATAGTGAAGATGAACAAATAACTACTTTAGACTGACTTGTACTACAACTGACCGTACCCAAATTAATGTTTAGGCAAAGTGATGCAAAATACCCCGATGATGACATGAATTTCAAATAATGACAAGAATAATACTTATAAAGACAGACAGCATTATGTACCAATACAATAAGTAAACAAACGGTTTTATTAAATGTATCAAAATATAAAAATAATCGAAATACAAATTGAGGGATAATAGGCCCAAGCATACAATAAAATGTAAAATGATATATTAGTAAATTGTTAATTGAATGATATAATGAAATAATATAACAAAACAATTATTATAGATACATGGAACATGCAACTAATTGTAAATAATAGTGAACATAATGTTGTCAAGAAAATAATGTATAATCACATTATAATTGTCAAATGTATAAAAAGAAACAGAAAGAGTACCTAGTAGGCTACAGCAATGGCTGAACTACTTAGGAAAATGGAAAAAATAGAAAATCATTATTAAATGATTACTTTCCTTGTTATGTTCTTAAAACACGTTTAAAGTTGTGTTGATGTTAGTTATAGTTCTATTAAATAATATATGTATGATATGCCTTATGCAGTATGTATGCAACCAGGCATATACAAATTGTTTAAACACAAAATGTGAATTATGTTTTTTTATGTTGTTACTGTAATAATTATTGTTATATTTTTAAATGATAATACTAATAGAGTTATAGGGAGTAATTTTGATGGTAGTTGCATAATTAATAGGGATTACAATAACAGAAAATAGAAATTTAACATGTCAAGACATAGGCCTATAAAAAACTTTGGAGTTTTGTAAATTTTAGAAATACTGTTAGAATTTTGTAAAACAAATGTTGTAATATGGATAGATTTATTTAATGGTATACACAACAAATATGGAATCGAAATAATCAGTTTTAAGTTAGTTAAGAAAAATTCAAATAGCAAAAATGTAACATCAGTAATTCTTAAGCAAAAATAAGCATGTTTGGTGTCTAAATGTCACAAATGTTAAGACCAAAATAATGATGCTAGTAGTTTTAAATTCCCAATCAGTACAGAAAAATTATACTAGTTTAAAAGTTTTGACCAAATTCAGACATTGAAATAATGAATTTGTATGACAATGTATAGCTGAATCAACCAACCAGATTTCAAGTTTTACCTTAGCAACCAAAAATTTCAGATAAATAAAATAGGACATCTTTAACAACGGTCATTGAAGACAGACGCGTTAATAAAACGTCTCAGATAATTATATTTTAAATAGTGAAAACACAAACCAGACTTTGTTAAACGAGCTGATATACTCAATACAAAATATTAAAATAAAGAAAGGAACATCCAGAATTTAATACAGAAGAATTGAGATCCGGGGAGAAGAAGCGAAGAACACTTGGACCCTATCTTCGTCCTGGAAGAATAAAGAAGAGGATCTGGTGAATTTGAACAATTTATTATCTTACGTGTCAAAACCAACATTTGTGAACACGACTATCTAGGAATTAAACAAAATAAAACTACAGACACTATACTACACCAACACTAAAAAGAACACTAAAAAATAACACCAATTGAGTTTTACACCTTTTTTGAACACCATAAAAACTTTAACGATAACTAATAAGCATCTAACTGTTCATAACCTATAATAATAAGTAACCAATACACGACTGCCAGTTTGCACTTTACACTTCAAAACCTTGTAATATCCTTATATTGTGAAATTTGTATTTTGATTTTAAGAAATGTATTATTTGTTTAACCGTAATCCCCGAACCAGATACGCCCTGAGATAATTTACTTTAATAGAAATAATAACAAACGGCATCATTCTTTTGGCTAGGCCGACTACAGAACAATATTTTTTAGCTACTACCAACTGATGAAAGAAGACGCATAATTTTGTCATAATTGTAATTACAGTAAAGAAAAACGAGAAGTAATTAAGCAATGCTTCATTTGAATAAAGATCGTTAAAAGGAAGATATCTGTTTGGTGTTATATTTGCGTTATTATTACTGTTTCATTTAAGAATTACGTTAACATAGCACAGCGGACGGAGCAATTGTTGGCAACTCCGAGTGACGTCATTGGAACTGCACGCATAGTGGGAGCCAGCGGCAGAATACGAAATAATTTACCGTTCAACTTACATATTAAATTTGTTACAAATTGGCGAACCAACGTGTGAGGCGATAAATTAAGATATAATTTATAATCGAACAGCATAAAATAAACAAAAATGAGGAAGCGTGAATGATCGCGCAAACGAGTGGCCGAAACCGAGAAAGTAGGCGAATTAAACATGGAAGACAAGGAAGCAACACCGGTTGAGGAAGTAGAAACATTAATAAGGGAGGACCAAGGAGATAGACAAGAACCGAACAAAGTCACAGAGAGCGTTGACATAAAGAGCATTATGGAATACTTAAAACAGAGTCATGAAGATTTCAGTAAGAAAACGGAGGAGAATAATAAGAAACTAATGGACGAAATGAAGGACAATAAACAGTCTATGGAAGAAAAAATGGAGGAATTAAAAAAGGACAACAAACAGTCTACGGGAATAGTAATAAGAACTTAGAAAAATTGAAGGAAGACTTGAGTAAGAAGATGGAGGAAATAAAGAGTGATAATAAACAAACAAAGGAGGAATTGAGCCGAGAATTGAAAGAGAATAGCAGGAAAATGGAGGAGAAAATAGACGAAAATAATAGAGCATTGAGGGAAGAATTGAAGGGAAATTACCAAGAAACCATGAAAAAATTGGATGAACACAAAGAGTCATTAAAAGAAGAGTGGAATAACAAGATGGAAATTAATAACCGGCAATTGCAAGAAGAATGGGACAAGAAGCTAGAAGAACCGGTGACGTGAAATTAAAAGGGTAGAATCCGAGACCAAGGAAAAGTGTGAGCGGATGAGCCAAGAGATACTGAGCGTCCGGAAAGAAACGAATGGACGAATAGAAAATATACGAACCAACCAAGCAGTGATGGGAGAAAGATTAGAAAGCATAGGTACTAGTCTTAATCGAGTACAAAACCAAACAACTGCCCATAGAGATGAAATTAAGTCTCTAAAGAACAGACAATGTACCGGTGCCCATACCACATGTGAGGAAACCGAGAAGTTATCGACTTCCAGAATTACAGAAGAAACCCCATGCTATTCCTAGAACGGGTAGAGGAAAAAATAGCAAAAACCGGAGAAGACAGATGGTTTGTAATTAGAAGTATGCTGGACGAAATGTTCAGAAAAGTCTATGACAATTGGTGGACGGCGATGCGGCCGAGTATACAAAATTTTCAAGGATTCAAAAAACAATTTAAATCAAGTACTGGTCTGATGCCACACAACATATGATAAGGAGTGACATAGGATTGGGCCGATATGATCTACACGGCAAACAAACTCCGACCGCATATTTTCTTGGTAAGATAAACATAGACATTTAGAGCCTGCAATTCCTACCGAATGTTTAGTGAGGCTATTAGGCTTATCACTACGGTGGGGAAATTACGAGAGGCCGAATAAACGGACGTATACAAACCATTTAGGAGATGTCGGCATTATTAGCGGAAATGGAACAAGAGAAGAGCTTCCTCCAATACAGACGAAGGAGCGATGAAATGGATAGAAATAATGGTCGCCGCGACGCCCAATATGAAAACAACGGGCAAAGACCAAATAATAATTACAACAACAACGGTAACCACTATCAACGTAGTTACCAAAACAACAATAACAATAACAACTATCCACGAAATAATGCGGCAAATAACAACAACCACTATTACCGCAGTTCTCCAAAGAATAATAGTAAAGGATACCAGCGTGCCAATGATAGAGACAACCATTACCAGAACAACCGAGGTTATCACAACAATTACGATAACCGATACAGACAGAATAATAATGGTAATTATAACAACCAAAACCAAACATATCGAAGACATGTGAATTATGTGAGCACTGACGATAGAGATGTGGGAAGACGTTCGTACCAGGGACGAACGAATTATAATGGGAACCGTGAGAGAAGTTTTCAGGAGGAGAATAACCAGCGCTACCGGGATGAACATAGACGAAGTAGGAGCTGCGACGATGACAGGAATAACAGTAACTCAGTGACGTTTAATAATAACGCCATTGAGGTACAAGAGTTACAGAATAGCGACAGACCCGGTCAACCAGACAACAGGATCGAGGAGATCAGCACTGATTTAAACGGACCGCGGCTGTGAAAACCAACAGGTCCCATCACTGAACCGACAACTTGGGTACTTACTAGGACGAGACAAAACGACTGACAATACAATAACGATAGTGCACAATCAGTTCTTAAAAAATGTGAGAGAAGAACTGCTAAACGAAGATACGATAACGCACAATAGTTCGAATAATGAGATTGCCTATATTATCGCCCAAGTGAATGGACTAGACACAAGATTCATGATAGATACGGGCGCAAACGTGTCGTTAATCGATAACAACGAATACCACAAAATTCAAAAACTTAGTAAGATCATCTTACCAACTCTACCAATCCAGAATATAATTTTAAATGAAGCCAATATATACGGATTTGAATAAATCTCAAAATTCAAACCAATAGTAAGGACACCTTACAATACATTTTGATAATGTTATTTTGAAACAAGTGAATGAACAAACTTGAAAAAATTTCAAAATTCTAAACAAAATAAGCACCTCTTATTAAATGTAATTATGACCTTATTATTGGAATATAAAAGAAAGATGCAACATCCATGAATCAGAAGAAACCATAGTGCTATAAAATGAATAAGAAAAGACAAATGTAGACAATCGACGATGAAAATAAGACAAAACTAGAAACGAATTTATTACGAAAAATCTATCATAATTGTGAGAGAATCAACAACAACTATAGATACAGATACATTTATGTTTTAATTGAATAAAGATAGTGAATGAAAAATGAAGATTAAGCAGTACTGATAAAGAAGGAAAGAAGATAGTACCAATTGACAATAAAAAATGTTATTAATATCACCACAAGAAAATAAACATCTGAAAGAATCAATGGAAAGAAATATTTAGATCTGTGAAGTTAAACTGAGTGAACCATCCCAAGAATATATTATTATATTGTTTTTATTTGATTTAGTCGTGAATAGACTAGTGATTATTAAATGTGATTGACTGATGAGATAGCTTCAGCAATCGATATTATTTATGTTTTAGTGGATGTTTAGTGAGGATCGGTCAATAATACAACTTTTAGTTATTTTGCGTCGACGTTTCGACAATATTTATTGTCATATTCAGGCCAATTGTTGCTGACGCCAAACAAAAAATTGTCCTGAAGATGACAATAAATATTGTCGAAACGTCGACGCAAAATAACTAAAAGTTGTATTATTGACCGATCCTCACTAACCATCCAATAAAACATTCACTGATTGACGGTCACTAAAAATTTAAGGATATTATTTATGTATTATGTATTATAAGGACAGCGGGGTATTAGGTCAAGAGAGCCTCCCGACTGATTCCAAAATATATGTAATGGTGATTAATTTGTTAGGGAGGTAACATGTTCCAGGGATAGAACACTTATAATTAAAGACAAGTATACCAGATCATAAAAAGGATAACAAGTGATAATATGAAAGATAAGATAATTGATGATTTCAACAAAATATACTATTTTATTAAAATAAACAAATTTGGTGGAAGGGTAGTGTGTAACATTACATTTGGCATAGCTTGATATCGTACCAGATTTAATGAAGACCATGGATAAGAAACTAAACAAGAAGAAAAATATCTTTCGAAAATGATAGTGAAGATGAACTAATAACTACTTTAGACTGACTTGTACTACAACTGACCGTACCCAAATTAATGTTTAGGCAAAGTGATGCAAAATACCCCGATGATGACATGAATTTCAAATAATGACAAGAATAATACTTATAAAGACAGACAGCATTATGTACCAATACTATAAGTAAACAAACGGTTTTATTAAATGTATCAAAATATAAAAATAATCGAAATACAAATTGAGGGATAATAGGCCCAAGCATACAATAAAATGTAAAATGATATATTAGTAAATTGTTAATTGAATGATATAATGAAATAATATAACAAAACAATTATTATAGATACATGGAACATGCAACTAATTGTAAATAATAGTGAACATAATGTTGTCAAGAAAATAATGTATAATCACATTATAATTGTCAAATGTATAAAAAGAAACAGAAAGAGTACCTAGTAGGTACAGGAATGGCTGAACTACTTAGGAAAAATGGAAAAAAATAGAAAATCATTATTAAATGATTACTTTCCTTGTTATGTTCTTAAAACACGTTTAAAGTTGTGTTGATGTTAGTTATAGTTCTATTAAATAATATATGTATGATATGCCTTATGCAGTATGTATGCAACCAGGCATATACAAATTGTTTAAACACAAAATGTGAATTATGTTTTTTTATGTTGTTACTGTAATAATTATTGTTATATTTTTAAATGATAATACTAATAGAGTTATAGGGAGTAATTTTGATGGTAGTTGCATAATTAATAGGGATTACAATAACAGAAAATAGAAATTTAACATGTCAAGACATAGGCCTATAAAAAACTTTGGAGTTTTGTAAATTTTAGAAATACTGTTAGAATTTTGTAAAACAAATGTTGTAATATGGATAGATTTATTTAATGGTATACACAACAAATATGGAATCGAAATAATCAGTTTTAAGTTAGTTAAGAAAAATTCAAATAGCAAAAATGTAACATCAGTAATTCTTAAGCAAAAATAAGCATGTTTGGTGTCTAAATGTCACAAATGTTAAGACCAAAATAATGATGCTAGTAGTTTTAAATTCCCAATCAGTACAGAAAAATTATACTAGTTTAAAAGTTTTGACCAAATTCAGACATTGAAATAATGAATTTGTATGACAATGTATAGCTGAATCAACCAACCAGATTTCAAGTTTTACCTTAGCAACCAAAAATTTCAGATAAATAAAATAGGACATCTTTAACAACGGTCATTGAAGACAGACGCGTTAATAAAACGTCTCAGATAATTATATTTTAAATAGTGAAAACACAAACCAGACTTTGTTAAACGAGCTGATATACTCAATACAAAATATTAAAATAAAGAAAGGAACATCCAGAATTTAATACAGAAGAATTGAGATCCGGGGAGAAGAAGCGAAGAACACTTGGACCCTATCTTCGTCCTGGAATAATAAAGAAGAGGATCTGGTGAATTTGAACAATTTATTATCTTACGTGTCAAAACCAACATTTGTGAACACGACTATCTAGGAATTAAACAAAATAAAACTACAGACACTATACTACACCAACACTAAAAAGAACACTCAAAAATAACACCAATTGAGTTTTACACCTTTTTTGAACACCATAAAAACTTTAACGATAACTAATAAGCATCTAACTGTTCATAACCTATAATAATAAGTAACCAATACACGACTGCCAGTTTGCACTTTACACTTCAAAACCTTGTAATATCCTTATATTGTGAAATTTGTATTTTGATTTTAAGAAATGTATTATTTGTTTAACCGTAATCCCCGAACCAGATACGCCCTGAGATAATTTACTTTAATAGAAATTATAACAAACGGCATCATTCTTTTGGCTAGGCCGACTACAGAACAATATTTTTTAGCTACTACCAACTGATGAAAGAAGACGCATAATTTTGTCATAATTGTAATTACAGTAAAGAAAAACGAGAAGTAATTAAGCAATGCTTCATTTGAATAAAGATCGTTAAAAGGAAGATATCTGTTTGGTGTTATATTTGCGTTATTATTACTGTTTCATTTAAGAATTACGTTAACATAGCACAGCGGACGGAGCAATTGTTGGCAACTCCGAGTGACGTCATTGGAACTGCACGCATAGTGGGAGCCAGCGGCAGAATACGAAATAATTTACCGTTCAACTTACATATTAAATTTGTTACAAATTGGCGAACCAACGTGTGAGGCGATAAATTAAGATATAATTTATAATCGAACAGCATAAAATAAACAAAAATGAGGAAGCGTGAATGATCGCGCAAACGAGTGGCCGAAACCGAGAAAGTAGGCGAATTAAACATGGAAGACAAGGAAGCAACACCGGTTGAGGAAGTAGAAACATTAATAAGGGAGGACCAAGGAGATAGACAAGAACCGAACAAAGTCACAGAGAGCGTTGACATAAAGAGCATTATGGAATACTTAAAACAGAGTCATGAAGATTTCAGTAAGAAAACGGAGGAGAATAATAAGAAACTAATGGACGAAATGAAGGACAATAAACAGTCTATGGAAGAAAAAATGGAGGAATTAAAAAAGGACAACAAACAGTCTACGGGGAATAATAATAAGAACTTAGAAAAATTGAAGGAAGACTTGAGTAAATAAAGAGTGATAATAAACAAACAAAGGAGGAATTGAGCCGAGAATTGAAAGAGAATAGCAGGAAAATGGAGGAGAAAATAGACGAAAATAATAGAGCATTGAGGGAAGAATTGAAGGGAAATTACCAAGAAACCATGAAAAAATTGGATGAACACAAAGAGTCATTAAAAGAAGAGTGGAATAACAAGATGGAAATTAATAACCGGCAATTGCAAGAAGAATGGGACAAGAAGCTAGAAGAACCGGTGACGTGAAATTAAAAGGGTAGAATCCGAGACCAAGGAAAAGTGTGAGCGGATGAGCCAAGAGATACTGAGCGTCCGGAAAGAAACGAATGGACGAATAGAAAATATACGAACCAACCAAGCAGTGATGGGAGAAAGATTAGAAAGCATAGGTACTAGTCTTAATCGAGTACAAAACCAAACAACTGCCCATAGAGATGAAATTAAGTCTCTAAAGAACAGACAATGTACCGGTGCCCATACCACATGTGAGGAAACCGAGAAGTTATCGACTTCCAGAATTACAGAAGAAACCCCATGCTATTCCTAGAACGGGTAGAGGAAAAAATAGCAAAAACCGGAGAAGACAGATGGTTTGTAATTAGAAGTATGCTGGACGAAATGTTCAGAAAAGTCTATGACAATTGGTGGACGGCGATGCGGCCGAGTATACAAAATTTTCAAGGATTCAAAAAACAATGTAAATCAAGTACTGGTCTGATGCCACACAACATATGATAAGGAGTGACATAGGATTGGGCCGATATGATCTACACGGCAAACAAACTCCGACCGCATATTTTCTTGGTAAGATAAACATAGACATTTAGAGCCTGCAATTCCTACCGAATGTTTAGTGAGGCTATTAGGCTTATCACTACGGTGGGGAAATTACGAGAGGCCGAATAAACGGACGTATACAAACCATTTAGGAGATGTCGGCATTATTAGCGGAAATGGAACAAGAGAAGAGCTTCCTCCAATACAGACGAAGGAGCGATGAAATGGATAGAAATAATGGTCGCCGCGACGCCCAATATGAAAACAACGGGCAAAGACCAAATAATAATTACAACAACAACGGTAACCACTATCAACGTAGTTACCAAAACAACAATAACAATAACAACTATCCACGAAATAATGCGGCAAATAACAACAACCACTATTACCGCAGTTCTCCAAAGAATAATAGTAAAGGATACCAGCGTGCCAATGATAGAGACAACCATTACCAGAACAACCGAGGTTATCACAACAATTACGATAACCGATACAGACAGAATAATAATGGTAATTATAACAACCAAAACCAAACATATCGAAGACATGTGAATTATGTGAGCACTGACGATAGAGATGTGGGAAGACGTTCGTACCAGGGACGAACGAATTATAATGGGAACCGTGAGAGAAGTTTTCAGGAGGAGAATAACCAGCGCTACCGGGATGAACATAGACGAAGTAGGAGCTGCGACGATGACAGGAATAACAGTAACTCAGTGACGTTTAATAATAACGCCATTGAGGTACAAGAGTTACAGAATAGCGACAGACCCGGTCAACCAGACAACAGGATCGAGGAGATCAGCACTGATTTAAACGGACCGCGGCTGTGAAAACCAACAGGTCCCATCACTGAACCGACAACTTGGGTACTTACTAGGACGAGACAAAACGACTGACAATACAATAACGATAGTGCACAATCAGTTCTTAAAAAATGTGAGAGAAGAACTGCTAAACGAAGATACGATAACGCACAATAGTTCGAATAATGAGATTGCCTATATTATCGCCCAAGTGAATGGACTAGACACAAGATTCATGATAGATACGGGCGCAAACGTGTCGTTAATCGATAACAACGAATACCACAAAATTCAAAAACTTAGTAAGATCATCTTACCAACTCTACCAATCCAGAATATAATTTTAAATGAAGCCAATATAAACGGATTTGAATAAATCTCAAAATTCAAACCAATAGTAAGGACACCTTACAATACATTTTGATAATGTTATTTTGAAACAAGTGAATGAACAAACTTGAAAAAATTTCAAAATTCTAAACAAAATAAGCACCTCTTATTAAATGTAATTATGACCTTATTATTGGAATATAAAAGAAAGATGCAACATCCATGAATCAGAAGAAACCATAGTGCTATAAAATGAATAAGAAAAGACAAATGTAGACAATCGACGATGAAAATAAGACAAAACTAGAAACGAATTTATTACGAAAAATCTATCATAATTGTGAGAGAATCAACAACAACTATAGATACAGATACATTTATGTTTTAATTGAATAAAGATAGTGAATGAAAAATGAAGATTAAGCAGTACTGATAAAGAAGGAAAGAAGATAGTACCAATTGACAATAAAAAATGTTATTAATATCACCACAAGAAAATAAACATCTGAAAGAATCAATGGAAAGAAATATTTAGATCTGTGAAGTTAAACTGAGTGAACCATCCCAAGAATATATTATTATATTGTTTTTATTTGATTTAGTCGTGAATAGACTAGTGATTATTAAATGTGATTGACTGATGAGATAGCTTCAGCAATCGATATTATTTATGTTTTAGTGGATGTTTAGTGAGGATCGGTCAATAATACAACTTTTAGTTATTTTGCGTCGACGTTTCGACAATATTTATTGTCATATTCAGGCCAATTGTTGCTGACGCCAAACAAAAAATTGTCCTGAAGATGACAATAAATATTGTCGAAACGTCGACGCAAAATAACTAAAAGTTGTATTATTGACCGATCCTCACTAACCATCCAATAAAACATTCACTGATTGACGGTCACTAAAAATTTAAGGATATTATTTATGTATTATGTATTATAAGGACAGCGGGGTATTAGGTCAAGAGAGCCTCCCGACTGATTCCAAAATATATGTAATGGTGATTAATTTGTTAGGGAGGTAACATGTTCCAGGGATAGAACACTTATAATTAAAGACAAGTATACCAGATCATAAAAAGGATAACAAGTGATAATATGAAAGATAAGATAATTGATGATTTCAACAAAATATACTATTTTATTAAAATAAACAAATTTGGTGGAAGGGTAGTGTGTAACATTACATTTGGCATAGCTTGATATCGTACCAGATTTAATGAAGACCATGGATAAGAAACTAAACAAGAAGAAAAATATCTTTCGAAAATGATAGTGAAGATGAACTAATAACTACTTTAGACTGACTTGTACTACAACTGACCGTACCCAAATTAATGTTTAGGCAAAGTGATGCAAAATACCCCGATGATGACATGAATTTCAAATAATGACAAGAATAATACTTATAAAGACAGACAGCATTATGTACCAATACTATAAGTAAACAAACGGTTTTATTAAATGTATCAAAATATAAAAATAATCGAAATACAAATTGAGGGATAATAGGCCCAAGCATACAATAAAATGTAAAATGATATATTAGTAAATTGTTAATTGAATGATATAATGAAATAATATAACAAAACAATTATTATAGATACATGGAACATGCAACTAATTGTAAATAATAGTGAACATAATGTTGTCAAGAAAATAATGTATAATCACATTATAATTGTCAAATGTATAAAAAGAAACAGAAAGAGTACCTAGTAGGCTACAGCAATGGCTGAACTACTTAGGAAAATGGAAAAAATAGAAAATCATTATTAAATGATTACTTTCCTTGTTATGTTCTTAAAACACGTTTAAAGTTGTGTTGATGTTAGTTATAGTTCTATTAAATAATATATGTATGATATGCCTTATGCAGTATGTATGCAACCAGGCATATACAAATTGTTTAATCACAAAATGTGAATTATGTTTTTTTATGTTGTTACTGTAATAATTATTGTTATATTTTTAAATGATAATACTAATAGAGTTATAGGGAGTAATTTTGATGGTAGTTGGTTGCATAATTAATAGGGATTACAATAACAGAAAATAGAAATTTAACATGTCAAGACATAGGCCTATAAAAAACTTTGGAATTTTGTAAATTTTAGGAAATACTGTTAGAATTTTGTAAAACAAATGTTGTAATATGGATAGATTTATTTAATGGTATACACAACAAATATGGAATCGAAATAATCAGTTTTAAGTTAGTTAAGAAAAATTCAAATAGCAAAAATGTAACATCAGTATTTCTTAAGCAAAAATAGGCATGTTTGGTGTCTATATGTCACAAATGTTAAGACCAAAATAATGATGCTAGTAGTTTTAAATTCCCAATCAGTACAGAAAAATTATACTAGTTTAAAAGTTTTGACCAAATTCAGACATTGGGATAATGAATTTTTATGACAATGTATATCTGAATCAACCAACCAGATTTCAAGTTTTACCTTAGCAACCAAAAATTTCAGATAAATAAAATAGGACATCTTTAACAACGGTCATTGAAGACAGACGCGTTAATAAAACGTCTCAGATAATTATATTTTAAATCGTGAAAACACAAACCAGACTTTGTAAAACGAGCTGATATACTCAATACAAAATATTATAATAAAGAAAGGAACATCCAGAATTTAATACAGAAGAATTGAGATCCGTGGAGAAGAAGCGAAGAACACTTGGACCCTATCTTCGTCCTGGAAGAATAAAGAAGAGGATCTGGTGAATTTGAACAATTTATTATCTTACGTGTCAAAACCAACATTTGTGAGCACGACTATCTAGGAATTAAACAAAATAAAACTACAGACACTATACTACACCAACACTAAAAAGAACACTAAAAAATAACACCAATTGAGTTTTACACCTTTTTTGAACACCATAAAAACTTTAACGATAACTAATAAGCATCTAACTGTTCACAACCTATAATAATAAGTAACCAATACACGACTGCCAGTTTGCACTTTACACTTCAAAACCTTGTAATATCCTTATATTGTGAAATTTGTATTTTGATTTTAAGAATTGTATTATTTGTTTAACAGTAACCCCCGAACCAGATACGCCCTGAGATAATTTATTTTAATAGAAATAATAACAAACGGCATCATTCTTTTGGCTAGGCCGACTACAGAACAATATTTTTTAGTTACTACCAACTGATGAAAGAAGACGCATAATTTTGTCATAATTGTAATTACAGTAAAGAAAAACGAGAAGAAATTAAGCAATGCTTCATTTGAATAAAGGTCGTTAAAAGGAAGATATCTGCTTGGTGTTATATTTGCGTTATTATTACTGTTTCACTAAAGAATTACGTTAACATAGCACAGCGGACGGAGCAATTGTTGGCAACTCCGAGTGACGTCATTGGAACTGCACGCATAGTGGGAGCCAGCGGCAGAATACGAAATAATTTACCGTTCAACTTACACATTAAATTTTTTACAAATTGGCGAACCAACGTGTGAGGCGATAAATTAAGATATAATTTATAATCGAACAGCATAAAATAAACAAAAATGGGGAAGCGTGAATGATCGCGCAAACGAGTGGCCGAAACCGAGAAAGTAGGCGAATTAAACATGGAAGACAAGGAAGCAACACCGGTTGAGGAAGTAGAAACATTAATAAGGGAGGACCAAGGAGATAGACAAGAACCGAACAAAGTCACAGAGAGCGTTGACATAAAGAGCATTATGGAATACTTAAAACAGAGTCATGAAGATTTCAGTAAGAAAACGGAGGAGATTAATAAGAAACTAATGGACGAAATGAAGGACAATAAACAGTCTATGGAAGAAAAAATGGAGGAATTAAAAAAGGACAACAAACAGTCTACGGGGAATAGTAATAAGAACTTAGAAAAATTGAAGGAAGACTTGAGTAAGAAGATGGAGGAAATAAAGAGTGATAATAAACAAACAAAGGAGGAATTGAGCCGAGAATTGAAAGAGAATAGCAGGAAAATGGAGGAGAAAATAGACGAAAATAATAGAGCATTGAGGGAAGAATTGAAGGGAAATTACCAAGAAACCATGAAAAAATTGGATGAACACAAAGAGTCATTAAAAGAAGAGTGGAATAACAAGATGGAAATTAATAACCGGCAATTGCAAGAAGAATGGGACAAGAAGCTAGAAGAACCGGTGACGTGAAATTAAAAGGGTAGAATCCGAGACCAAGGAAAAGTGTGAGCGGATGAGCCAAGAGATACTGAGCGTCCGGAAAGAAACGAATGGACGAATAGAAAATATACGAACCAACCAAGCAGTGATGGGGGAAAGATTAGAAAGCATAGGTACTAGTCTTAATCGAGTACAAAACCAAACAACTGCCCATAGAGATGAAATTAAGTCTCTAAAGAACAGACAATGTACCGGTGCCCATACCACATGTGAGGAAACCGAGAAGTTATCGACTTCCAGAATTACAGAAGAAACCCCATGCTATTCCTAGAACGGGTAGAGGAAAAAATAGCAAAAACCGGAGAAGACAGATGGTTTGTAATTAGAAGTATGCTGGACGAAATGTTCAGAAAAGTCTATGACAATTGGTGGACGGCGATGCGGCCGAGTATACAAAATTTTCAAGGATTCAAAAAACAATTTAAATCAAGTACTGGTCTGATGCCACACAACATATGATAAGGAGTGACATAGGATTGGGCCGATATGATCTACACGGCAAACAAACTCCGACCGCATATTTTCTTGGTAAGATAAACATAGACATTTAGAGCCTGCAATTCCTACCGAATGTTTAGTGAGGCTATTAGGCTTATCACTACGGTGGGGAAATTACGAGAGGCCGAATAAACGGACGTATACAAACCATTTAGGAGATGTCGGCATTATTAGCGGAAATGGAACAAGAGAAGAGCTTCCTCCAATACAGACGAAGGAGCGATGAAATGGATAGAAATAATGGTCGCCGCGACGCCCAATATGAAAACAACGGGCAAAGACCAAATAATAATTACAACAACAACGGTAACCACAATCAACGTAGTTACCAAAACAACAATAACAATAACAACTATCCACGAAATAATGCGGCAAATAACAACAACCACTATTACCGCAGTTCTCCAAAGAATAATAGTAAAGGATACCAGCGTGCCAATGATAGAGACAACCATTACCAGAACAACCGAGGTTATCACAACAATTACGATAACCGATACAGACAGAATAATAATGGTAATTATAACAACCAAAACCAAACATATCGAAGACATGTGAATTATGTGAGCACTGACGATAGAGATGTGGGAAGACGTTCGTACCAGGGACGAACGAATTATAATGGGAACCGTGAGAGAAGTTTTCAGGAGGAGAATAACCAGCGCTACCGGGATGAACATAGACGAAGTAGGAGCTGCGACGATGACAGGAATAACAGTAACTCAGTGACGTTTAATAATAACGCCATTGAGGTACAAGAGTTACAGAATAGCGACAGACCCGGTCAACCAGACAACAGGATCGAGGAGATCAGCACTGATTTAAACGGACCGCGGCTGTGAAAACCAACAGGTCCCATCACTGAACCGACAACTTGGGTACTTACTAGGACGAGACAAAACGACTGACAATACAATAACGATAGTGCACAATCAGTTCTTAAAAAATGTGAGAGAAGAACTGCTAAACGAAGATACGATAACGCACAATAGTTCGAATAATGAGATTGCCTATATTATCGCCCAAGTGAATGGACTAGACACAAGATTCATGATAGATACGGGCGCAAACGTGTCGTTAATCGATAACAACGAATACCACAAAATTCAAAAACTTAGTAAGATCATCTTACCAACTCTACCAATCCAGAATATAATTTTAAATGAAGCCAATATAAACGGATTTGAATAAATCTCAAAATTCAAACCAATAGTAAGGACACCTTACAATACATTTTGATAATGTTATTTTGAAACAAGTGAATGAACAAACTTGAAAAAATTTCAAAATTCTAAACAAAATAAGCACCTCTTATTAAATGTAATTATGACCTTATTATTGGAATATAAAAGAAAGATGCAACATCCATGAATCAGAAGAAACCATAGTGCTATAAAATGAATAAGAAAAGACAAATGTAGACAATCGACGATGAAAATAAGACAAAACTAGAAACGAATTTATTACGAAAAATCTATCATAATTGTGAGAGAATCAACAACAACTATAGATACAGATACATTTATGTTTTAATTGAATAAAGATAGTGAATGAAAAATGAAGATTAAGCAGTACTGATAAAGAAGGAAAGAAGATAGTACCAATTGACAATAATAAATGTTATTAATATCACCACAAGAAAATAAACATCTGAAAGAATCAATGGAAAGAAATATTTAGATCTGTGAAGTTAAACTGAGTGAACCATCCCAAGAATATATTATTATATTGTTTTTATTTGATTTAGTCGTGAATAGACTAGTGATTATTAAATGTGATTGACTGATGAGATAGCTTCAGCAATCGATATTATTTATGTTTTAGTGGATGTTTAGTGAGGATCGGTCAATAATACAACTTTTAGTTATTTTGCGTCGACGTTTCGACAATATTTATTGTCATATTCAGGCCAATTGTTGCTGACGCCAAACAAAAAATTGTCCTGAAGATGACAATAAATATTGTCGAAACGTCGACGCAAAATAACTAAAAGTTGTATTATTGACCGATCCTCACTAACCATCCAATAAAACATTCACTGATTGACGGTCACTAAAAATTTAAGGATATTATTTATGTATTATGTATTATAAGGACAGCGGGGTATTAGGTCAAGAGAGCCTCCCGACTGATTCCAAAATATATGTAATGGTGATTAATTTGTTAGGGAGGTAACATGTTCCAGGGATAGAACACTTATAATTAAAGACAAGTATACCAGATCATAAAAAGGATAACAAGTGATAATATGAAAGATAAGATAATTGATGATTTCAACAAAATATACTATTTTATTAAAATAAACAAATTTGGTGGAAGGGTAGTGTGTAACATTACATTTGGCATAGCTTGATATCGTACCAGATTTAATGAAGACCATGGATAAGAAACTAAACAAGAAGAAAAATATCTTTCGAAAATGATAGTGAAGATGAACTAATAATTACTTTAGACTGACTTGTACTACAACTGACCGTACCCAAATTAATGTTTAGGCAAAGTGATGCAAAATACCCCGATGATGACATGAATTTCAAATAATGACAAGAATAATACTTATAAAGACAGACAGCATTATGTACCAATACTATAAGTAAACAAACGGTTTTATTAAATGTATCAAAATATAAAAATAATCGAAATACAAATTGAGGGATAATAGGCCCAAGCATACAATAAAATGTAAAATGATATATTAGTAAATTGTTAATTGAATGATATAATGAAATAATATAACAAAACAATTATTATAGATACATGGAACATGCAACTAATTGTAAATAATAGTGAACATAATGTTGTCAAGAAAATAATGTATAATCACATTATAATTGTCAAATGTATAAAAAGAAACAGAAAGAGTACCTAGTAGGCTACAGCAATGGCTGAACTACTTAGGAAAATGGAAAAAATAGAAAATCATTATTAAATGATTACTTTCCTTGTTATGTTCTTAAAACACGTTTAAAGTTGTGTTGATGTTAGTTATAGTTCTATTAAATAATATATGTATGATATGCCTTATGCAGTATGTATGCAACCAGGCATATACAAATTGTTTAATCACAAAATGTGAATTATGTTTTTTTATGTTGTTACTGTAATAATTATTGTTATATTTTTAAATGATAATACTAATAGAGTTATAGGGAGTAATTTTGATGGTAGTTGGTTGCATAATTAATAGGGATTACAATAACAGAAAATAGAAATTTAACATGTCAAGACATAGGCCTATAAAAAACTTTGGAATTTTGTAAATTTTAGGAAATACTGTTAGAATTTTGTAAAACAAATGTTGTAATATGGATAGATTTATTTAATGGTATACACAACAAATATGGAATCGAAATAATCAGTTTTAAGTTAGTTAAGAAAAATTCAAATAGCAAAAATGTAACATCAGTATTTCTTAAGCAAAAATAGGCATGTTTGGTGTCTATATGTCACAAATGTTAAGACCAAAATAATGATGCTAGTAGTTTTAAATTCCCAATCAGTACAGAAAAATTATACTAGTTTAAAAGTTTTGACCAAATTCAGACATTGGGATAATGAATTTTTATGACAATGTATATCTGAATCAACCAACCAGATTTCAAGTTTTACCTTAGCAACCAAAAATTTCAGATAAATAAAATAGGACATCTTTAACAACGGTCATTGAAGACAGACGCGTTAATAAAACGTCTCAGATAATTATATTTTAAATCGTGAAAACACAAACCAGCCTTTGTAAAACGAGCTGATATACTCAATACAAAATATTATAATAAAGAAAGGAACATCCAGAATTTAATACAGAAGAATTGAGATCCGGGGAGAAGAAGCGAAGAACACTTGGACCCTATCTTCGTCCTGGAAGAATAAAGAAGAGGATCTGGTGAATTTGAACAATTTATTATCTTACGTGTCAAAACCAACATTTGTGAACACGACTATCTAGGAATTAAACAAAATAAAACTACAGACACTATACTACACCAACACTAAAAAGAACACTAAAAAATAACACCAATTGAGTTTTACACCTTTTTTGAACACCATAAAAACTTTAACGATAACTAATAAGCATCTAACTGTTCACAACCTATAATAATAAGTAACCAATACACGACTGCCAGTTTGCACTTTACACTTCAAAACCTTGTAATATCCTTATATTGTGAAATTTGTATTTTGATTTTAAGAATTGTATTATTTGTTTGACAGTAACCCCCGAACCAGATACGCCCTGAGATAATTTATTTTAATAGAAATAATAACAAACGGCATCATTCTTTTGGCTAGGCCGACTACAGAACAATATTTTTTAGTTACTACCAACTGATGAAAGAAGACGCATAATTTTGTCATAATTGTAATTACAGTAAAGAAAAACGAGAAGAAATTAAGCAATGCTTCATTTGAATAAAGGTCGTTAAAAGGAAGATATCTGCTTGGTGTTATATTTGCGTTATTATTACTGTTTCACTTAAGAATTACGTTAACATAGCACAGCGGACGGAGCAATTGTTGGCAACTCCGAGTGACGGCATTGGAACTGCACGCATAGTGGGAGCCAGCGGCAGAATACGAAATAATTTACCGTTCAACTTACACATTAAATTTGTTACAAATTGGCGAACCAACGTGTGAGGCGATAAATTAAGATATAATTTATAATCGAACAGCATAAAATAAACAAAAATGAGGAAGCGTGAATGATCGCGCAAACGAGTGGCCGAAACCGAGAAAGTAGGCGAATTAAACATGGAAGACAAGGAAGCAACACCGGTTGAGGAAGTAGAAACATTAATAAGGGAGGACCAAGGAGATAGACAAGAACCGAACAAAGTCACAGAGAGCGTTGACATAAAGAGCATTATGGAATACTTAAAACAGAGTCATGAAGATTTCAGTAAGAAAACGGAGGAGAATAATAAGAAACTAATGGACGAAATGAAGGACAATAAACAGTCTATGGAAGAAAAAATGGAGGAATTAAAAAAGGACAACAAACAGTCTACGGGGAATAGTAATAAGAACTTAGAAAAATTGAAGGAAGACTTGAGTAAGAAGATGGAGGAAATAAAGAGTGATAATAAACAAACAAAGGAGGAATTGAGCCGAGAATTGAAAGAGAATAGCAGGAAAATGGAGGAGAAAATAGACGAAAATAATAGAGCATTGAGGGAAGAATTGAAGGGAAATTACCAAGAAACCATGAAAAAATTGGATGAACACAAAGAGTCATTAAAAGAAGAGTGGAATAACAAGATGGAAATTAATAACCGGCAATTGCAAGAAGAATGGGACAAGAAGCTAGAAGAACCGGTGACGTGAAATTAAAAGGGTAGAATCCGAGACCAAGGAAAAGTGTGAGCGGATGAGCCAAGAGATACTGAGCGTCCGGAAAGAAACGAATGGACGAATAGAAAATATACGAACCAACCAAGCAGTGATGGGAGAAAGATTAGAAAGCATAGGTACTAGTCTTAATCGAGTACAAAACCAAACAACTGCCCATAGAGATGAAATTAAGTCTCTAAAGAACAGACAATGTACCGGTGCCCATACCACATGTGAGGAAACCGAGAAGTTATCGACTTCCAGAATTACAGAAGAAACCCCATGCTATTCCTAGAACGGGTAGAGGAAAAAATAGCAAAAACCGGAGAAGACAGATGGTTTGTAATTAGAAGTATGCTGGACGAAATGTTCAGAAAAGTCTATGACAATTGGTGGACGGCGATGCGGCCGAGTATACAAAATTTTCAAGGATTCAAAAAACAATGTAAATCAAGTACTGGTCTGATGCCACACAACATATGATAAGGAGTGACATAGGATTGGGCCGATATGATCTACACGGCAAACAAACTCCGACCGCATATTTTCTTGGTAAGATAAACATAGACATTTAGAGCCTGCAATTCCTACCGAATGTTTAGTGAGGCTATTAGGCTTATCACTACGGTGGGGAAATTACGAGAGGCCGAATAAACGGACGTATACAAACCATTTAGGAGATGTCGGCATTATTAGCGGAAATGGAACAAGAGAAGAGCTTCCTCCAATACAGACGAAGGAGCGATGAAATGGATAGAAATAATGGTCGCCGCGACGCCCAATATGAAAACAACGGGCAAAGACCAAATAATAATTACAACAACAACGGTAACCACTATCAACGTAGTTACCAAAACAACAATAACAATAACAACTATCCACGAAATAATGCGGCAAATAACAACAACCACTATTACCGCAGTTCTCCAAAGAATAATAGTAAAGGATACCAGCGTGCCAATGATAGAGACAACCATTACCAGAACAACCGAGGTTATCACAACAATTACGATAACCGATACAGACAGAATAATAATGGTAATTATAACAACCAAAACCAAACATATCGAAGACATGTGAATTATGTGAGCACTGACGATAGAGATGTGGGAAGACGTTCGTACCAGGGACGAACGAATTATAATGGGAACCGTGAGAGAAGTTTTCAGGAGGAGAATAACCAGCGCTACCGGGATGAACATAGACGAAGTAGGAGCTGCGACGATGACAGGAATAACAGTAACTCAGTGACGTTTAATAATAACGCCATTGAGGTACAAGAGTTACAGAATAGCGACAGACCCGGTCAACCAGACAACAGGATCGAGGAGATCAGCACTGATTTAAACGGACCGCGGCTGTGAAAACCAACAGGTCCCATCACTGAACCGACAACTTGGGTACTTACTAGGACGAGACAAAACGACTGACAATACAATAACGATAGTGCACAATCAGTTCTTAAAAAATGTGAGAGAAGAACTGCTAAACGAAGATACGATAACGCACAATAGTTCGAATAATGAGATTGCCTATATTATCGCCCAAGTGAATGGACTAGACACAAGATTCATGATAGATACGGGCGCAAACGTGTCGTTAATCGATAACAACGAATACCACAAAATTCAAAAACTTAGTAAGATCATCTTACCAACTCTACCAATCCAGAATATAATTTTAAATGAAGCCAATATAAACGGATTTGAATAAATCTCAAAATTCAAACCAATAGTAAGGACACCTTACAATACATTTTGATAATGTTATTTTGAAACAAGTGAATGAACAAACTTGAAAAATTTCAAAATTCTAAACAAAATAAGCACCTCTTATTAAATGTAATTATGACCTTATTATTGGAATATAAAAGAAAGATGCAACATCCATGAATCAGAAGAAACCATAGTGCTATAAAATGAATAAGAAAAGACAAATGTAGACAATCGACGATGAAAATAAGACAAAACTAGAAACGAATTTATTACGAAAAATCTATCATAATTGTGAGAGAATCAACAACAACTATAGATACAGATACATTTATGTTTTAATTGAATAAAGATAGTGAATGAAAAATGAAGATTAAGCAGTACTGATAAAGAAGGAAAGAAGATAGTACCAATTGACAATAAAAAATGTTATTAATATCACCACAAGAAAATAAACATCTGAAAGAATCAATGGAAAGAAATATTTAGATCTGTGAAGTTAAACTGAGTGAACCATCCCAAGAATATATTATTATATTGTTTTTATTTGATTTAGTCGTGAATAGACTAGTGATTATTAAATGTGATTGACTGATGAGATAGCTTCAGCAATCGATATTATTTATGTTTTAGTGGATGTTTAGTGAGGATCGGTCAATAATACAACTTTTAGTTATTTTGCGTCGACGTTTCGACAATATTTATTGTCATATTCAGGCCAATTGTTGCTGACGCCAAACAAAAAATTGTCCTGAAGATGACAATAAATATTGTCGAAACGTCGACGCAAAATAACTAAAAGTTGTATTATTGACCGATCCTCACTAACCATCCAATAAAACATTCACTGATTGACGGTCACTAAAAATTTAAGGATATTATTTATGTATTATGTATTATAAGGACAGCGGGGTATTAGGTCAAGAGAGCCTCCCGACTGATTCCAAAATATATGTAATGGTGATTAATTTGTTAGGGAGGTAACATGTTCCAGGGATAGAACACTTATAATTAAAGACAAGTATACCAGATCATAAAAAGGATAACAAGTGATAATATGAAAGATAAGATAATTGATGATTTCAACAAAATATACTATTTTATTAAAATAAACAAATTTGGTGGAAGGGTAGTGTGTAACATTACATTTGGCATAGCTTGATATCGTACCAGATTTAATGAAGACCATGGATAAGAAACTAAACAAGAAGAAAAATATCTTTCGAAAATGATAGTGAAGATGAACTAATAACTACTTTAGACTGACTTGTACTACAACTGACCGTACCCAAATTAATGTTTAGGCAAAGTGATGCAAAATACCCCGATGATGACATGAATTTCAAATAATGACAAGAATAATACTTATAAAGACAGACAGCATTATGTACCAATACTATAAGTAAACAAACGGTTTTATTAAATGTATCAAAATATAAAAATAATCGAAATACAAATTGAGGGATAATAGGCCCAAGCATACAATAAAATGTAAAATGATATATTAGTAAATTGTTAATTGAATGATATAATGAAATAATATAACAAAACAATTATTATAGATACATGGAACATGCAACTAATTGTAAATAATAGTGAACATAATGTTGTCAAGAAAATAATGTATAATCACATTATAATTGTCAAATGTATAAAAAGAAACAGAAAGAGTACCTAGTAGGCTACAGCAATGGCTGAACTACTTAGGAAAATGGAAAAAATAGAAAATCATTATTAAATGATTACTTTCCTTGTTATGTTCTTAAAACACGTTTAAAGTTGTGTTGATGTTAGTTATAGTTCTATTAAATAATATATGTATGATATGCCTTATGCAGTATGTATGCAACCAGGCATATACAAATTGTTTAATCACAAAATGTGAATTATGTTTTTTTATGTTGTTACTGTAATAATTATTGTTATATTTTTAAATGATAATACTAATAGAGTTATAGGGAGTAATTTTGATGGTAGTTGGTTGCATAATTAATAGGGATTACAATAACAGAAAATAGAAATTTAACATGTCAAGACATAGGCCTATAAAAAACTTTGGAATTTTGTAAATTTTAGGAAATACTGTTAGAATTTTGTAAAACAAATGTTGTAATATGGATAGATTTATTTAATGGTATACACAACAAATATGGAATCGAAATAATCAGTTTTAAGTTAGTTAAGAAAAATTCAAATAGCAAAAATGTAACATCAGTATTTCTTAAGCAAAAATAGGCATGTTTGGTGTCTATATGTCACAAATGTTAAGACCAAAATAATGATGCTAGTAGTTTTAAATTCCCAATCAGTACAGAAAAATTATACTAGTTTAAAAGTTTTGACCAAATTCAGACATTGGGATAATGAATTTTTATGACAATGTATATCTGAATCAACCAACCAGATTTCAAGTTTTACCTTAGCAACCAAAAATTTCAGATAAATAAAATAGGACATCTTTAACAACGGTCATTGAAGACAGACGCGTTAATAAAACGTCTCAGATAATTATATTTTAAATCGTGAAAACACAAACCAGCCTTTGTAAAACGAGCTGATATACTCAATACAAAATATTATAATAAAGAAAGGAACATCCAGAATTTAATACAGAAGAATTGAGATCCGGGGAGAAGAAGCGAAGAACACTTGGACCCTATCTTCGTCCTGGAAGAATAAAGAAGAGGATCTGGTGAATTTGAACAATTTATTATCTTACGTGTCAAAACCAACATTTGTGAACACGACTATCTAGGAATTAAACAAAATAAAACTACAGACACTATACTACACCAACACTAAAAAGAACACTAAAAAATAACACCAATTGAGTTTTACACCTTTTTTGAACACCATAAAAACTTTAACGATAACTAATAAGCATCTAACTGTTCACAACCTATAATAATAAGTAACCAATACACGACTGCCAGTTTGCACTTTACACTTCAAAACCTTGTAATATCCTTATATTGTGAAATTTGTATTTTGATTTTAAGAATTGTATTATTTGTTTAACAGTAACCCCCGAACCAGATACGCCCTGAGATAATTTATTTTAATAGAAATAATAACAAACGGCATCATTCTTTTGGCTAGGCCGACTACAGAACAATATTTTTTAGTTACTACCAACTGATGAAAGAAGACGCATAATTTTGTCATAATTGTAATTACAGTAAAGAAAAACGAGAAGAAATTAAGCAATGCTTCATTTGAATAAAGGTCGTTAAAAGGAAGATATCTGCTTGGTGTTATATTTGCGTTATTATTACTGTTTCACTTAAGAATTACGTTAACATAGCACAGCGGACGGAGCAATTGTTGGCAACTCCGAGTGACGGCATTGGAACTGCACGCATAGTGGGAGCCAGCGGCAGAATACGAAATAATTTACCGTTCAACTTACACATTAAATTTGTTACAAATTGGCGAACCAACGTGTGAGGCGATAAATTAAGATATAATTTATAATCGAACAGCATAAAATAAACAAAAATGAGGAAGCGTGAATGATCGCGCAAACGAGTGGCCGAAACCGAGAAAGTAGGCGAATTAAACATGGAAGACAAGGAAGCAACACCGGTTGAGGAAGTAGAAACATTAATAAGGGAGGACCAAGGAGATAGACAAGAACCGAACAAAGTCACAGAGAGCGTTGACATAAAGAGCATTATGGAATACTTAAAACAGAGTCATGAAGATTTCAGTAAGAAAACGGAGGAGAATAATAAGAAACTAATGGACGAAATGAAGGACAATAAACAGTCTATGGAAGAAAAAATGGAGGAATTAAAAAAGGACAACAAACAGTCTACGGGAATAGTAATAAGAACTTAGAAAAATTGAAGGAAGACTTGAGTAAGAAGATGGAGGAAATAAAGAGTGATAATAAACAAACAAAGGAGGAATTGAGCCGAGAATTGAAAGAGAATAGCAGGAAAATGGAGGAGAAAATAGACGAAAATAATAGAGCATTGAGGGAAGAATTGAAGGGAAATTACCAAGAAACCATGAAAAAATTGGATGAACACAAAGAGTCATTAAAAGAAGAGTGGAATAACAAGATGGAAATTAATAACCGGCAATTGCAAGAAGAATGGGACAAGAAGCTAGAAGAACCGGTGACGTGAAATTAAAAGGGTAGAATCCGAGACCAAGGAAAAGTGTGAGCGGATGAGCCAAGAGATACTGAGCGTCCGGAAAGAAACGAATGGACGAATAGAAAATATACGAACCAACCAAGCAGTGATGGGAGAAAGATTAGAAAGCATAGGTACTAGTCTTAATCGAGTACAAAACCAAACAACTGCCCATAGAGATGAAATTAAGTCTCTAAAGAACAGACAATGTACCGGTGCCCATACCACATGTGAGGAAACCGAGAAGTTATCGACTTCCAGAATTACAGAAGAAACCCCATGCTATTCCTAGAACGGGTAGAGGAAAAAATAGCAAAAACCGGAGAAGACAGATGGTTTGTAATTAGAAGTATGCTGGACGAAATGTTCAGAAAAGTCTATGACAATTGGTGGACGGCGATGCGGCCGAGTATACAAAATTTTCAAGGATTCAAAAAACAATGTAAATCAAGTACTGGTCTGATGCCACACAACATATGATAAGGAGTGACATAGGATTGGGCCGATATGATCTACACGGCAAACAAACTCCGACCGCATATTTTCTTGGTAAGATAAACATAGACATTTAGAGCCTGCAATTCCTACCGAATGTTTAGTGAGGCTATTAGGCTTATCACTACGGTGGGGAAATTACGAGAGGCCGAATAAACGGACGTATACAAACCATTTAGGAGATGTCGGCATTATTAGCGGAAATGGAACAAGAGAAGAGCTTCCTCCAATACAGACGAAGGAGCGATGAAATGGATAGAAATAATGGTCGCCGCGACGCCCAATATGAAAACAACGGGCAAAGACCAAATAATAATTACAACAACAACGGTAACCACTATCAACGTAGTTACCAAAACAACAATAACAATAACAACTATCCACGAAATAATGCGGCAAATAACAACAACCACTATTACCGCAGTTCTCCAAAGAATAATAGTAAAGGATACCAGCGTGCCAATGATAGAGACAACCATTACCAGAACAACCGAGGTTATCACAACAATTACGATAACCGATACAGACAGAATAATAATGGTAATTATAACAACCAAAACCAAACATATCGAAGACATGTGAATTATGTGAGCACTGACGATAGAGATGTGGGAAGACGTTCGTACCAGGGACGAACGAATTATAATGGGAACCGTGAGAGAAGTTTTCAGGAGGAGAATAACCAGCGCTACCGGGATGAACATAGACGAAGTAGGAGCTGCGACGATGACAGGAATAACAGTAACTCAGTGACGTTTAATAATAACGCCATTGAGGTACAAGAGTTACAGAATAGCGACAGACCCGGTCAACCAGACAACAGGATCGAGGAGATCAGCACTGATTTAAACGGACCGCGGCTGTGAAAACCAACAGGTCCCATCACTGAACCGACAACTTGGGTACTTACTAGGACGAGACAAAACGACTGACAATACAATAACGATAGTGCACAATCAGTTCTTAAAAAATGTGAGAGAAGAACTGCTAAACGAAGATACGATAACGCACAATAGTTCGAATAATGAGATTGCCTATATTATCGCCCAAGTGAATGGACTAGACACAAGATTCATGATAGATACGGGCGCAAACGTGTCGTTAATCGATAACAACGAATACCACAAAATTCAAAAACTTAGTAAGATCATCTTACCAACTCTACCAATCCAGAATATAATTTTAAATGAAGCCAATATAAACGGATTTGAATAAATCTCAAAATTCAAACCAATAGTAAGGACACCTTACAATACATTTTGATAATGTTATTTTGAAACAAGTGAATGAACAAACTTGAAAAAATTTCAAAATTCTAAACAAAATAAGCACCTCTTATTAAATGTAATTATGACCTTATTATTGGAATATAAAAGAAAGATGCAACATCCATGAATCAGAAGAAACCATAGTGCTATAAAATGAATAAGAAAAGACAAATGTAGACAATCGACGATGAAAATAAGACAAAACTAGAAACGAATTTATTACGAAAAATCTATCATAATTGTGAGAGAATCAACAACAACTATAGATACAGATACATTTATGTTTTAATTGAATAAAGATAGTGAATGAAAAATGAAGATTAAGCAGTACTGATAAAGAAGGAAAGAAGATAGTACCAATTGACAATAAAAAATGTTATTAATATCACCACAAGAAAATAAACATCTGAAAGAATCAATGGAAAGAAATATTTAGATCTGTGAAGTTAAACTGAGTGAACCATCCCAAGAATATATTATTATATTGTTTTTATTTGATTTAGTCGTGAATAGACTAGTGATTATTAAATGTGATTGACTGATGAGATAGCTCCAGCAATCGATATTATTTATGTTTTAGTGGATGTTTAGTGAGGATCGGTCAATAATACAACTTTTAGTTATTTTGCGTCGACGTTTCGACAATATTTATTGTCATATTCAGGCCAATTGTTGCTGACGCCAAACAAAAAATTGTCCTGAAGATGACAATAAATATTGTCGAAACGTCGACGCAAAATAACTAAAAGTTGTATTATTGACCGATCCTCACTAACCATCCAATAAAACATTCACTGATTGACGGTCACTAAAAATTTAAGGATATTATTTATGTATTATGTATTATAAGGACAGCGGGGTATTAGGTCAAGAGAGCCTCCCGACTGATTCCAAAATATATGTAATGGTGATTAATTTGTTAGGGAGGTAACATGTTCCAGGGATAGAACACTTATAATTAAAGACAAGTATACCAGATCATAAAAAGGATAACAAGTGATAATATGAAAGATAAGATAATTGATGATTTCAACAAAATATACTATTTTATTAAAATAAACAAATTTGGTGGAAGGGTAGTGTGTAACATTACATTTGGCATAGCTTGATATCGTACCAGATTTAATGAAGACCATGGATAAGAAACTAAACAAGAAGAAAAATATCTTTCGAAAATGATAGTGAAGATGAACTAATAACTACTTTAGACTGACTTGTACTACAACTGACCGTACCCAAATTAATGTTTAGGCAAAGTGATGCAAAATACACCGATGATGACATGAATTTCAAATAATGACAAGAATAATACTTATAAAGACAGACAGCATTATGTACCAATACTATAAGTAAACAAACGGTTTTATTAAATGTATCAAAATATAAAAATAATCGAAATACAAATTGAGGGATAATAGGCCCAAGCATACAATAAAATGTAAAATGATATATTAGTAAATTGTTAATTGAATGATATAATGAAATAATATAACAAAACAATTATTATAGATACATGGAACATGCAACTAATTGTAAATAATAGTGAACATAATGTTGTCAAGAAAATAATGTATAATCACATTATAATTGTCAAATGTATAAAAAGAAACAGAAAGAGTACCTAGTAGGCTACAGCAATGGCTGAACTACTTAGGAAAATGGAAAAAATAGAAAATCATTATTAAATGATTACTTTCCTTGTTATGTTCTTAAAACACGTTTAAAGTTGTGTTGATGTTAGTTATAGTTCTATTAAATAATATATGTATGATATGCCTTATGCAGTATGTATGCAACCAGGCATATACAAATTGTTTAATCACAAAATGTGAATTATGTTTTTTTATGTTGTTACTGTAATAATTATTGTTATATTTTTAAATGATAATACTAATAGAGTTATAGGGAGTAATTTTGATGGTAGTTGGTTGCATAATTAATAGGGATTACAATAACAGAAAATAGAAATTTAACATGTCAAGACATAGGTCTATAAAAAACTTTGGAATTTTGTAAATTTTAGGAAATACTGTTAGAATTTTGTAAAACAAATGTTGTAATATGGATAGATTTATTTAATGGTATACACAACAAATATGGAATCGAAATAATCAGTTTTAAGTTAGTTAAGAAAAATTCAAATAGCAAAAATGTAACATCAGTATTTCTTAAGCAAAAATAGGCATGTTTGGTGTCTATATGTCACAAATGTTAAGACCAAAATAATGATGCTAGTAGTTTTAAATTCCCAATCAGTACAGAAAAATTATACTAGTTTAAAAGTTTTGACCAAATTCAGACATTGGGATAATGAATTTTTATGACAATGTATATCTGAATCAACCAACCAGATTTCAAGTTTTACCTTAGCAACCAAAAATTTCAGATAAATAAAATAGGACATCTTTAACAACGGTCATTGAAGACAGACGCGTTAATAAAACGTCTCAGATAATTATATTTTAAATCGTGAAAACACAAACCAGACTTTGTAAAACGAGCTGATATACTCAATACAAAATATTATAATAAAGAAAGGAACATCCAGAATTTAATACAGAAGAATTGAGATCCGGGGAGAAGAAGCGAAGAACACTTGGACCCTATCTTCGTCCTGGAAGAATAAAGAAGAGGATCTGGTGAATTTGAACAATTTATTATCTTACATGTCAAAACCAACATTTGTGAACACGACTATCTAGGAATTAAACAAAATAAAACTACAGACACTATACTACACCAACACTAAAAAGAACACTAAAAAATAACACCAATTGAGTTTTACACCTTTTTTGAACACCATAAAAACTTTAACGATAACTAATAAGCATCTAACTGTTCACAACCTATAATAATAAGTAACCAATACACGACTGCCAGTTTGCACTTTACACTTCAAAACCTTGTAATATCCTTATATTGTGAAATTTGTATTTTGATTTTAAGAATTGTATTATTTGTTTAACCGTAACCCCCGAACCAGATACGCCCTGAGATAATTTATTTTAATAGAAATAATAACAAACGGCATCATTCTTTTGGCTAGGCCGACTACAGAACAATATTTTTTAGTTACTACCAACTGATGAAAGAAGACGCATAATTTTGTCATAATTGTAATTACAGTAAAGAAAAACGAGAAGAAATTAAGCAATGCTTCATTTGAATAAAGGTCGTTAAAAGGAAGATATCTGCTTGGTGTTATATTTGCGTTATTATTACTGTTTCACTTAAGAATTACGTTAACATAGCACAGCGGACGGAGCAACTGTTAGCAACTCCGAGTGACGTAATTGGAACTGCACGCATATTGGGAGCCAGCGGCAGAATACGAAATAATTTACCGTTCAACTTACACATTAAATTTTTTACAAATTGGCGAACCAACGTGTGAGGCTACACATAATTATAGATACATATCTATAATTATTATAGATACATGGAACATGCAACTAATTGTAAATAATAGTGAACATAATGTTGTCAAGAAAATAATGTATAATCACATTATAATTGTCAAATGTATAAAAAGAAACAGAAAGAGTACCTAGTAGGTACAGGAATGGCTGAACTACTTAGGAAAAATGGAAAAAAAAAGAAAATCATTATTAAATGATTACTTTCCTTGTTATGTTCTTAAAACACGTTTAAAGTTGTGTTGATGTTAGTTATAGTTCTATTAAATAATATATGTATGATATGCCTTATGCAGTATGTATGCAACCAGGCATATACAAATTGTTTAAACACAAAATGTGAATTATGTTTTTTTATGTTGTTACTGTAATAATTATTGTTATATTTTTAAATGATAATACTAATAGAGTTATAGGGAGTAATTTTGATGGTAGTTGCATAATTAATAGGGATTACAATAACAGAAAATAGAAATTTAACATGTCAAGACATAGGCCTATAAAAAACTTTGGAGTTTTGTAAATTTTAGAAATACTGTTAGAATTTTGTAAAACAAATGTTGTAATATGGATAGATTTATTTAATGGTATACACAACAAATATGGAATCGAAATAATCAGTTTTAAGTTAGTTAAGAAAAATTCAAATAGCAAAAATGTAACATCAGTAATTCTTAAGCAAAAATAAGCATGTTTGGTGTCTAAATGTCACAAATGTTAAGACCAAAATAATGATGCTAGTAGTTTTAAATTCCCAATCAGTACAGAAAAATTATACTAATTTAAAAGCTTTGACCAAATTCAGACATTGAAATAATGAATTTGTATGACAATGTATATCTGAATCAACCAACCAGATTTCAAGTTTTACCTTAGCAACCAAAAATTTCAGATAAATAAAATAGGACATCTTTAACAACGGTCATTGAAGACAGACGCGTTAATAAAACGTCTCAGATAATTATATTTTAAATAGTGAAAACACAAACCAGACTTTGTTAAACGAGCTGATATACTCAATACAAAATATTAAAATAAAGAAAGGAACATCCAGAATTTAATACAGAAGAATTGAGATCCGGGGAGAAGAAGCGAAGAACACTTGGACCCTATCTTCGTCCTGGAAGAATAAAGAAGAGGATCTGATGAATTTGAACAATTTTTTATCTTACGTGTCAAAACCAACATTTGTGAACACGACTATCTAGGAATTAAACAAAATAAAACTACAGACACTATACTACACCAACACTAAAAAGAACACTCAAAAATAACACCAATTGAGTTTTACACCTTTTTTGAACACCATAAAAACTTTAACGATAACTAATAAGCATCTAACTGTTCATAACCTATAATAATAAGTAACCAATACACGACTGCCAGTTTGCACTTTACACTTCAAAACCTTGTAATATCCTTATATTGTGAAATTTGTATTTTGATTTTAAGAAATGTATTATTTGTTTAACCGTAATCCCCGAACCAGATACGCCCTGAGATAATTTATTTTAATAGAAATAATAACAAACGGCATCATTCTTTTGGCTAGGCCGACTACAGAACAATATTTTTTAGCTACTACCAACTGATGAAAGAAGACGCATAATTTTGTCATAATTGTAATTACAGTAAAGAAAAACAAGAAGTAATTAAGCAATGCTTCATTTGAATAAAGATCGTTAAAAGGAAGATATCTGTTTGGTGTTATATTTGCGTTATTATTACTGTTTCATTTAAGAATTACGTTAACATAGCACAGCGGACGGAGCAATTGTTGGCAACTCCGAGTGACGTCATTGGAACTGCACGCATAGTGGGAGCCAGCGGCAGAATACGAAATAATTTACCGTTCAACTTACATATTAAATTTGTTACAAATTGGCGAACCAACGTGTGAGGCGATAAATTAAGATATAATTTATAATCGAACAGCATAAAATAAACAAAAATGAGGAAGCGTGAATGATCGCGCAAACGAGTGGCCGAAACCGAGAAAGTAGGCGAATTAAACATGGAAGACAAGGAAGCAACACCGGTTGAGGAAGTAGAAACATTAATAAGGGAGGACCAAGGAGATAGACAAGAACCGAACAAAGTCACAGAGAGCGTTGACATAAAGAGCATTATGGAATACTTAAAACAGAGTCATGAAGATTTCAGTAAGAAAACGGAGGAGAATAATAAGAAACTAATGGACGAAATGAAGGACAATAAACAGTCTATGGAAGAAAAAATGGAGGAATTAAAAAAGGACAACAAACAGTCTACGGGGAATAGTAATAAGAACTTAGAAAAATTGAAGGAAGACTTGAGTAAGAAGATGGAGGAAATAAAGAGTGATAATAAACAAACAAAGGAGGAATTGAGCCGAGAATTGAAAGAGAATAGCAGGAAAATGGAGGAGAAAATAGACGAAAATAATAGAGCATTGAGGGAAGAATTGAAGGGAAATTACCAAGAAACCATGAAAAAATTGGATGAACACAAAGAGTCATTAAAAGAAGAGTGGAATAACAAGATGGAAATTAATAACCGGCAATTGCAAGAAGAATGGGACAAGAAGCTAGAAGAACCGGTGACGTGAAATTAAAAGGGTAGAATCCGAGACCAAGGAAAAGTGTGAGCGGATGAGCCAAGAGATACTGAGCGTCCGGAAAGAAACGAATGGACGAATAGAAAATATACGAACCAACCAAGCAGTGATGGGAGAAAGATTAGAAAGCATAGGTACTAGTCTTAATCGAGTACAAAACCAAACAACTGCCCATAGAGATGAAATTAAGTCTCTAAAGAACAGACAATGTACCGGTGCCCATACCACATGTGAGGAAACCGAGAAGTTATCGACTTCCAGAATTACAGAAGAAACCCCATGCTATTCCTAGAACGGGTAGAGGAAAAAATAGCAAAAACCGGAGAAGACAGATGGTTTGTAATTAGAAGTATGCTGGACGAAATGTTCAGAAAAGTCTATGACAATTGGTGGACGGCGATGCGGCCGAGTATACAAAATTTTCAAGGATTCAAAAAACAATGTAAATCAAGTACTGGTCTGATGCCACACAACATATGATAAGGAGTGACATAGGATTGGGCCGATATGATCTACACGGCAAACAAACTCCGACCGCATATTTTCTTGGTAAGATAAACATAGACATTTAGAGCCTGCAATTCCTACCGAATGTTTAGTGAGGCTATTAGGCTTATCACTACGGTGGGGAAATTACGAGAGGCCGAATAAACGGACGTATACAAACCATTTAGGAGATGTCGGCATTATTAGCGGAAATGGAACAAGAGAAGAGCTTCCTCCAATACAGACGAAGGAGCGATGAAATGGATAGAAATAATGGTCGCCGCGACGCCCAATATGAAAACAACGGGCAAAGACCAAATAATAATTACAACAACAACGGTAACCACTATCAACGTAGTTACCAAAACAACAATAACAATAACAACTATCCACGAAATAATGCGGCAAATAACAACAACCACTATTACCGCAGTTCTCCAAAGAATAATAGTAAAGGATACCAGCGTGCCAATGATAGAGACAACCATTACCAGAACAACCGAGGTTATCACAACAATTACGATAACCGATACAGACAGAATAATAATGGTAATTATAACAACCAAAACCAAACATATCGAAGACATGTGAATTATGTGAGCACTGACGATAGAGATGTGGGAAGACGTTCGTACCAGGGACGAACGAATTATAATGGGAACCGTGAGAGAAGTTTTCAGGAGGAGAATAACCAGCGCTACCGGGATGAACATAGACGAAGTAGGAGCTGCGACGATGACAGGAATAACAGTAACTCAGTGACGTTTAATAATAACGCCATTGAGGTACAAGAGTTACAGAATAGCGACAGACCCGGTCAACCAGACAACAGGACCGAGGAGATCAGCACTGATTTAAACGGACCGCGGCTGTGAAAACCAACAGGTCCCATCACTGAACCGACAACTTGGGTACTTACTAGGACGAGACAAAACGACTGACAATACAATAACGATAGTGCACAATCAGTTCTTAAAAAATGTGAGAGAAGAACTGCTAAACGAAGATACGATAACGCACAATAGTTCGAATAATGAGATTGCCTATATTATCGCCCAAGTGAATGGACTAGACACAAGATTCATGATAGATACGGGCGCAAACGTGTCGTTAATCGATAACAACGAATACCACAAAATTCAAAAACTTAGTAAGATCATCTTACCAACTCTACCAATCCAGAATATAATTTTAAATGATGCCAATATAAACGGATTTGAATAAATCTCAAGATTCAAACCAATAGTAAGGACACCTTACAATACATTTTGATAATGTTATTTTGAAACAAGTGAATAAACAAACTTGAAAAAATTTCAAAATTCTAAACAAAATAAGCACCTCTTATTAAATGTAATTATGACCTTATTATTGGAATATAAAAGAAAGATGCAACATCCATGAATCAGAAGAAACCATAGTGCTATAAAATGAATAAGAAAAGACAAATGTAGACAATCGACGATGAAAATAAGACAAAACTAGAAACGAATTTATTACGAAAAATCTATCATAATTGTGAGAGAATCAACAACAACTATAGATACAGATACATTTATGTTTTAATTGAATAAAGATAGTGAATGAAAAATGAAGATTAAGCAGTACTGATAAAGAAGGAAAGAAGATAGTACCAATTGACAATAAAAAATGTTATTAATATCACCACAAGAAAATAAACATCTGAAAGAATCAATGGAAAGAAATATTTAGATCTGTGAAGTTAAACTGAGTGAACCATCCCAAGAATATATTATTATATTGTTTTTATTTGATTTAGTCGTGAATAGACTAGTGATTATTAAATGTGATTGACTGATGAGATAGCTCCAGCAATCGATATTATTTATGTTTTAGTGGATGTTTAGTGAGGATCGGTCAATAATACAACTTTTAGTTATTTTGCGTCGACGTTTCGACAATATTTATTGTCATATTCAGGCCAATTGTTGCTGACGCCAAACAAAAAATTGTCCTGAAGATGACAATAAATATTGTCGAAACGTCGACGCAAAATAACTAAAAGTTGTATTATTGACCGATCCTCACTAACCATCCAATAAAACATTCACTGATTGACGGTCACTAAAAATTTAAGGATATTATTTATGTATTATGTATTATAAGGACAGCGGGGTATTAGGTCAAGAGAGCCTCCCGACTGATTCCAAAATATATGTAATGGTGATTAATTTGTTAGGGAGGTAACATGTTCCAGGGATAGAACACTTATAATTAAAGACAAGTATACCAGATCATAAAAAGGATAACAAGTGATAATATGAAAGATAAGATAATTGATGATTTCAACAAAATATACTATTTTATTAAAATAAACAAATTTGGTGGAAGGGTAGTGTGTAACATTACATTTGGCATAGCTTGATATCGTACCAGATTTAATGAAGACCATGGATAAGAAACTAAACAAGAAGAAAAATATGTTTCGAAAATGATAGTGAAGATGAACTAATAACTACTTTAGACTGACTTGTACTACAACTGACCGTACCCAAATTAATGTTTAGGCAAAGTGATGCAAAATACCCCGATGATGACATGAATTTCAAATAATGACAAGAATAATACTTATAAAGACAGACAGCATTATGTACCAATACAATAAGTAAACAAACGGTTTTATTAAATGTATCAAAATATAAAAATAATCGAAATACAAATTGAGGGATAATAGGCCCAAGCATACAATAAAATGTAAAATGATATATTAGTAAATTGTTAATTGAATGATATAATGAAATAATATAACAAAACAATTATTATAGATACATGGAACATGCAACTAATTGTAAATAATAGTGAACATAATGTTGTCAAGAAAATAATGTATAATCACATTATAATTGTCAAATGTATAAAAAGAAACAGAAAGAGTACCTAGTAGGCTACAGCAATGGCTGAACTACTTAGGAAAATGGAAAAAATAGAAAATCATTATTAAATGATTACTTTCCTTGTTATGTTCTTAAAACACGTTTAAAGTTGTGTTGATGTTAGTTATAGTTCTATTAAATAATATATGTATGATATGCCTTATGCAGTATGTATGCAACCAGGCATATACAAATTGTTTAATCACAAAATGTGAATTATGTTCTTTTATGTTGTTACTGTAATAATTATTGTTATATTTTTAAATGATAATACTAATAGAGTTATAGGGAGTAATTTTGATGGTAGTTGGTTGCATAATTAATAGGGATTACAATAACAGAAAATAGAAATTTAACATGTCAAGACATAGGCCTATAAAAAACTTTGGAATTTTGTAAATTTTAGGAAATACTGTTAGAATTTTGTAAAAAAAATGTTGTAATATGGATAGATTTATTTAATGGTATACACAACAAATATGGAATCGAAATAATCAGTTTTAAGTTAGTTAAGAAAAATTCAAATAGCAAAAATGTAACATCAGTATTTCTTAAGCAAAATTAGGCATGTTTGGTGTCTATATGTCACAAATGTTAAGACCAAAATAATGATGCTAGTAGTTTTAAATTCCCAATCAGTACAGAAAAATTATACTAGTTTAAATGTTTTGACCAAATTCAGACATTGGGATAATGAATTTTTATGACAATGTATATCTGAATCAACCAACCAGATTTCAAGTTTTACCTTAGCAACCAAAAATTTCAGATAAATAAAATAGGACATCTTTAACAACGGTCATTGAAGACAGACGCGTTAATAAAACGTCTCAGATAATTATATTTTAAATCGTGAAAACACAAACCAGACTTTGTAAAACGAGCTGATATACTCAATACAAAATATTATAATAAAGAAAGGAACATCCAGAATTTAATACAGAAGAATTGAGATCCGGGGAGAAGAAGCGAAGAACACTTGGACCCTATCTTCGTCCTGGAAGAATAAAGAAGAGGATCTGGTGAATTTGAACAATTTATTATCTTACGTGTCAAAACCAACATTTGTGAACACGACTATCTAGGAATTAAACAAAATAAAACTACAGACACTATACTACACCAACACTAAAAAGAACACTCAAAAATAACACCAATTGAGTTTTACACCTTTTTTGAACACCATAAAAACTTTAACGATAACTAATAAGCATCTAACTGTTCATAACCTATAATAATAAGTAACCAATACACGACTGCCAGTTTGCACTTTACACTTCAAAACCTTGTAATATCCTTATATTGTGAAATTTGTATTTTGATTTTAAGAATTGTATAATTTGTTTAACCGTAATCCCCGAACCAGACACGCCCTGAGATAATTTATTTTAATAGAAATAATAACAAACGGCATCATTCTTTTGGCTAGGCCGACTACAGAACAATATTTTTTAGCTACTACCAACTGATTAAAGAAGACGCATAATTTTGTCATAATTGTAATTACAGTAAAGAAAAACGAGAAGAAATTAAGCAATGCTTCATTTGAATAGAGGTCGTTAAAAGGAAGATATCTGCTTGGTGTTATATTTGCGTTATTATTACTGTTTCATTTAAGAATTACGTTAACATAGCACAGCGGACGGAGCAACTGTTAGCAACTCCCAGTGACGTAATTGGAACTGCACGCATATTGGGAGCCAGCGGCAGAATACGAAATAATTTACCGTTCAACTTACACATTAAATTTTTTACAAATTGGCGAACCAACGTGTGAGGCTACACATAATTATAGATACATATCTATAATTATTATAGATACATGGAACATGCAACTAATTGTAAATAATAGTGAACATAATGTTGTCAAGAAAATAATGTATAATCACATTATAATTGTCAAATGTATAAAAAGAAACAGAAAGAGTACCTAGTAGGCTACAGCAATGGCTGAACTACTTAGGAAAATGGAAAAAATAGAAAATCATTATTAAATGATTACTTTCCTTGTTATGTTCTTAAAACACGTTTAAAGTTGTGTTGATGTTAGTTATAGTTCTATTAAATAATATATGTATGATATGCCTTATGCAGCATGTATGCAACCAGGCATATACAAATTGTTTAAACACAAAATGTGAATTATGTTTTTTTATGTTGTTACTGTAATAATTATTGTTATATTTTTAAATGATAATACTAATAGAGTTATGGGGAGTAATTTTGATGGTAGTTGCATAATTAATAGGGATTACAATAACAGAAAATAGAAATTTAACATGTCAAGACATAGGCCTATAAAAAACTTTGGAGTTTTGTAAATTTTAGAAATACTGTTAGAATTTTGTAAAACAAATGTTGTAATATGGATAGATTTATTTAATGGTATACACAACAAATATGGAATCGAAATAATCAGTTTTAAGTTAGTTAAGAAAAATTCAAATAGCAAAAATGTAACATCAGTATTTCTTAAGCAAAAATAAGCATGTTTAGTGTCTAAATGTCACAAATGTTAAGACCAAAATAATGATGCTAGTAGTTTTAAATTCCCAATCAGTACAGAAAAATTATACTAGTTTAAAAGTTTTGACCAAATTCAGACATTGAGATAATGAATTTGTATGACAATGTATATCTGAATCAACCAACCAGACTTCAAGTTTTACCTTAGCAACCAAAAATTTCAGATAAATAAAATAGGACATCTTTAACAACGGTCATTGAAGACAGACGCGTTAATAAAACGTCTCAGATAATTATATTTTAAATAGTGAAAACACAAACCAGACTTTGTAAAACGAGCTGATATACTCAATACAAAATATTAAAATAAAGAAAGGAACATCCAGAATTTAATACAGAAGAATTGAGATCCGGGGAGAAGAAGCGAAGAACACTTGGACCCTATCTTCGTCCTGGAAGAATAAAGAAGAGGATCTGGTGAATTTGAACAATTTATTATCTTACGTGTCAAAACCAACATTTGTGAACACGACTATCTAGGAATTAAACAAAATAAAACTACAGACACTATACTACACCAACACTAAAAAGAACACTCAAAAATAACACCAATTGAGTTTTACACCTTTTTTGAACACCATAAAAACTTTAACGATAACTAATAAGCATCTAACTGTTCATAACCTATAATAATAAATAACCAATACACGACTGCCAGTTTGCACTTTACACTTCAAAACCTTGTAATATCCTTATATTGTGAAATTTGTATTTTGATTTTAAGAATTGTATTATTTGTTTAACCGTAATCCCCGAACCAGATACGCCCTGAGATAATTTATTTTAATAGAAATAATAACAAACGGCATCATTCTTTTGGCTAGGCCGACTACAGAACAATATTTTTTAGCTACTACCAACTGATGAAAGAAGATGCATAATTTTGTCATAATTGTAATTACAGTAAAGAAAAACGAGAAGTAATTAAGCAATGCTTCATTTGAATAAAGATCGTTAAAAGGAAGATATCTGTTTGGTGTTATATTTGAGTTATTATTACTGTTTCATTTAAGAATTACGTTAACATAGCACAGCGGACGGAGCAACTGTTGGCAACTCCGAGTGGCGTCATTGGAACTGCACGCATAGTGGGAGCCAGCGGCAGAATACGAAATAATTTACCGTTCAACTTACATATTAAATTTGTTACAAATTGGCGAACCAACGTGTGAGGCGATAAATTAAGATATAATTTATAATCGAACAGCATAAAATAAACAAAAATGAGGAAGCGTGAATGGTCGCGCAAACGAGCGGCCGAAACCGAGAAAGTAGGCGAATTAAACATGGAAGGCAAGGAAGCAACACCGGTTGAGGAAGTAGAAACATTAATAAGGGGGGAGGACCAAGGAGATAGACAAGAACCGAACAAAGTCACAGAGAGCGTTCACATAAAGAGCATTATGTAATACTTAAAACAGAGTTATGAAGATTTCAGTAGGAAAACGGAGGAGAATAATAAGAAACTAATGGACGAAATGAAGGACAATAAACAATCTATAGAAGAAAAAATGGAGGAATTAAAAAAGGACAATAAACAGTCTACGGGGAATAGTAATAAGAACTTAGAAAAATTGAAGGAAGACTTGAGTAAGAAGATGGAGGAATCAAAGAGTGATAATAAACAAACAAATGAGGAATTGAGCCGAGAATTGAAAGAGAATAGCAGGAAAATGGAGGAGAAAATAGACGAAAATTATAGAGCATTGAGGAAAGAATTGAAGGGAAATTACCAAGAAACCATGAAAAAATTGGATGAACACAAAGAGTCATTAAAAGAAGAGTGGAATAACAAGATGGAAATTAATAACCGGCAATTGCAAGGAGAATGGGACAAGAAGCTAGAAGAACCGGTGACGTGAAATTAAAAGGGTAGAATCCGAGACCAAGGAAAAGTGTGAGCGGATGAGCCAAGAGATACTGAGCGTCCGGAAAGAAACGAATGGACGAATAGAAAATATACGAACCAACCAAGCAGTGATGGGAGAAAGATTAGAAAGCATAGGTACTAGTCTTAATCGAGTACAAGACCAAACAACTGCCCATAGAGATGAAATTAACTCTCTAAAGAACAGACAATGTACCGGTGCCCATACCACATGTGAGGAAACCGAGAAGTTATCGACTTCCAGAATTACAGAAGAAACCCCATGCTATTCCTAGAACGGGTAGAGGAAAAAATAGCAAAAACCGGAGAAGACAGATGGTTTGTAATTAGAAGTATGCTGGACGAAATGTTCAGAAAAGTCTATGACAATTGGTGGACGGCGATGCGGCCGAGTATACAAAATTTTCAAGGATTCAAAAAACAATTTAAATCAAGTACTGGTCTGATGCCACACAACATATGATAAGGAGTGACATAGGATTGGGCCGATATGATCTACACGGCAAACAAACTCCGACCGCATATTTTCTTGGTAAGATAAACATAGACATTTAGAGCCTGCAATTCCTACCGAATGTTTAGTGAGGCTATTAGGCTTATCACTACGGTGGGGAAATTACGAGAGGCCGAATAAACGGACGTATACAAACCATTTAGGAGATGTCGGCATTATTAGCGGAAATGGAACAAGAGAAGAGCTTCCTCCAATACAGACGAAGGAGCGATGAAATGGATAGAAATAATGGTCGCCGCGACGCCCAATATGAAAACAACGGGCAAAGACCAAATAATAATTACAACAACAACGGTAACCACTATCAACGTAGTTACCAAAACAACAATAACAATAACAACTATCCACGAAATAATGCGGCAAATAACAACAACAATAACAACAACCACTATTACCGCAGTTCTCCAAAGAATAATAATAAAGGATACCAGCGTGCCAATGATAGAGACAACCGTTACCAGAACAACCGAGGTTATCACAACAATTACGATAACCGATACAGACAGAATAATAATGGTAATTATAACAACCAAAACCAAACATATCGAAGACATGTGAATTATGTGAGTACTGACGATAGAGATGTGGGAAGACGTTCGTACCAGGGACGAACGAATTATAATGGGAACCGTGTGAGAAGTTTTCAGGAGGAGAATAACCAGCGCTACCGGGATGAACATAGACGAAGTAGGAGCTGCGACGATGACAGAAATAACAGAAACTCAGTGACGTTTAATAATAACGCCATTGAGGTACAAGAGTTACAGAATAGCGACAGACCCGGTCAACCAGACAACAGGACCGAGGAGATCAGCACTGATTTAAACGGACCGCGGCTGTGAAAACCAACAGGTCCCATCACTGAACCGACAACTTGGGTACTTACTAGGACGAGACAAAACGACTGACAATACAATAACGATAGTGCACAATCAGTTCTTAATAAATGTGAGAGAAGAACTGCTAAACGAAGATACGATAAGGCACAATAGTTCGAATAATGAGATTGCCTATATTATCGCCCAAGTGAATGGACTAGACACAAGATTCATGATAGATACGGGCGAAAACGTGTCGTTAATCGATAACAACGAATACCACAAAATTCAAAAACTTAGTAAGATTATCTTACCAACTCTACCATTCCAGAATATAATTTTAAATGATGCCAATATAAACGGATTTGAATAAATCTCAAAATTCAAACCAATAGTAAGGACAACTTACAGTATATTTTGATAATGTTTTTTGAAACAAGGAATAAACAAATTTGAAAAAATTTCAAAATTCTAAACAAAATAAGCACCTCTTATTAAATATAATTATGAACTTATTATTGGAATATAAAAGAAAGATGCAACATCCATGAATCAGAAGAAACCATAGTGCTATAAAATGAATAAGAAAAGACAAATGTAGACAATCGACGATGAAAATAAGACAAAACTAGAAACGAATTTATTACGAAAAATCTATCATAATTGTGAGAGAATCAACAACAACTATAGATACAGATACATTTATGTTTTAATTGAATAAAGATAGTGAATGAAAAATGAAGATTAAGCAGTACTGATAAAGAAGGAAAGAAGATAGTACCAATTGACAATAAAAAATGTTATTAATATCACCACAAGAAAATAAACATCTGAAAGAATCAATGGAAAGAAATATTTAGATCTGTGAAGTTAAACTGAGTGAACCATCCCAAGAATATATTATTATATTGTTTTTATTTGATTTAGTCGTGAATAGACTAGTGATTATTAAATGTGATTGACTGATGAGATAGCTCCAGCAATCGATATTATTTATGTTTTAGTGGATGTTTAGTGAGGATCGGTCAATAATACAACTTTTAGTTATTTTGCGTCGACGTTTCGACAATATTTATTGTCATATTCAGGCCAATTGTTGCTGACGCCAAACAAAAAATTGTCCTGAAGATGACAATAAATATTGTCGAAACGTCGACGCAAAATAACTAAAAGTTGTATTATTGACCGATCCTCACTAACCATCCAATAAAACATTCACTGATTGACGGTCACTAAAAATTTAAGGATATTATTTATGTATTATGTATTATAAGGACAGCGGGGTATTAGGTCAAGAGAGCCTCCCGACTGATTCCAAAATATATGTAATGGTGATTAATTTGTTAGGGAGGTAACATGTTCCAGGGATAGAACACTTATAATTAAAGACAAGTATACCAGATCATAAAAAGGATAACAAGTGATAATATGAAAGATAAGATAATTGATGATTTCAACAAAATATACTATTTTATTAAAATAAACAAATTTGGTGGAAGGGTAGTGTGTAACATTACATTTGGCATAGCTTGATATCGTACCAGATTTAATGAAGACCATGGATAAGAAACTAAACAAGAAGAAAAATATCTTTCGAAAATGATAGTGAAGATGAACTAATAACTACTTTAGACTGACTTGTACTACAACTGACCGTACCCAAATTAATGTTTAGGCAAAGTGATGCAAAATACCCCGATGATGACATGAATTTCAAATAATGACAAGAATAATACTTATAAAGACAGACAGCATTATGTACCAATACTATAAGTAAACAAACGGTTTTATTAAATGTATCAAAATATAAAAATAATCGAAATACAAATTGAGGGATAATAGGCCCAAGCATACAATAAAATGTAAAATGATATATTAGTAAATTGTTAATTGAATGATATAATGAAATAATATAACAAAACAATTATTATAGATACATGGAACATGCAACTAATTGTAAATAATAGTGAACATAATGTTGTCAAGAAAATAATGTATAATCACATTATAATTGTCAAATGTATAAAAAGAAACAGAAAGAGTACCTAGTAGGCTACAGCAATGGCTGAACTACTTAGGAAAATGGAAAAAATAGAAAATCATTATTAAATGATTACTTTCCTTGTTATGTTCTTAAAACACGTTTAAAGTTGTGTTGATGTTAGTTATAGTTCTATTAAATAATATATGTATGATATGCCTTATGCAGTATGTATGCAACCAGGCATATACAAATTGTTTAATCACAAAATGTGAATTATGTTTTTTTATGTTGTTACTGTAATAATTATTGTTATATTTTTAAATGATAATACTAATAGAGTTATAGGGAGTAATTTTGATGGTAGTTGGTTGCATAATTAATAGGGATTACAATAACAGAAAATAGAAATTTAACATGTCAAGACATAGGCCTATAAAAAACTTTGGAATTTTGTAAATTTTAGGAAATACTGTTAGAATTTTGTAAAACAAATGTTGTAATATGGATAGATTTATTTAATGGTATACACAACAAATATGGAATCGAAATAATCAGTTTTAAGTTAGTTAAGAAAAATTCAAATAGCAAAAATGTAACATCAGTATTTCTTAAGCAAAAATAGGCATGTTTGGTGTCTATATGTCACAAATGTTAAGACCTAAATAATGATGCTAGTAGTTTTAAATTCCCAATCAGTACAGAAAAATTATACTAGTTTAAAAGTTTTGACCAAATTCAGACATTGGGATAATGAATTTTTATGACAATGTATATCTGAATCAACCAACCAGATTTCAAGTTTTACCTTAGCAACCAAAAATTTCAGATAAATAAAATAGGACATCTTTAACAACGGTCATTGAAGACAGACGCGTTAATAAAACGTCTCAGATAATTATATTTTAAATCGTGAAAACACAAACCAGACTTTGTAAAACGAGCTGATATACTCAATACAAAATATTATAATAAAGAAAGGAACATCCAGAATTTAATACAGAAGAATTGAGATCCGGGGAGAAGAAGCGAAGAACACTTGGACCCTATCTTCGTCCTGGAAGAATAAAGAAGAGGATCTGGTGAATTTGAACAATTTATTATCTTACGTGTCAAAACCAACATTTGTGAACACGACTATCTAGGAATTAGACAAAATAAAACTACAGACACTATACTACACCAACACTAAAAAGAACACTCAAAAATAACACCAATTGAGTTTTACACCTTTTTTGAACACCATAAAAACTTTAACGATAACTAATAAGCATCTAACTGTTCACAACCTATAATAATAAGTAACCAATACACGACTGCCAGTTTGCACTTTACACTTCAAAACCTTGTAATATCCTTATATTGTGAAATTTATATTTTGATTTTAAGAATTGTATTATTTGTTTAACCGTAACCCCCGAACCAGATACGCCCTGAGATAATTTATTTTAATAGAAATAATAACAAACGGCATCATTCTTTTGGCTAGGCCGACTACAGAACAATATTTTTTAGTTACTACCAACTGATGAAAGAAGACGCATAATTTTGTCATAATTGTAATTACAGTAAAGAAAAACGAGAAGAAATTAAGCAATGCTTCATTTGAATAAAGGTCGTTAAAAGGAAGATATCTGCTTGGTGTTATATTTGCGTTATTATTACTGTTTCACTTAAGAATTACGTTAACATAGCACAGCGGACGGAGCAACTGTTAGCAACTCCGAGTGACGTAATTGGAACTGCACGCATATTGGGAGCCAGCGGCAGAATACGAAATAATTTACCGTTCAACTTACATATTAAATTTGTTACAACGTTTATTTATTTATTTTTTTGTTTCTTTCGGTGATCAGTGTTTATACCTTTCCTTTTGATGCTGCGGAAGACGTAGGATTTTTGTTCTTCCTGCTTCATATGTTTTTTGACTGATAGGTTCTTTGTTGATACAGTTTTAGTTTACATTGCTTACTAATGTGTCCGGACTTTCCACAGTTATAACATCTTCTCTCGTTATTGGCATCACTCGCATGCTGTTGGGGTTTTTGTAGGTTTTTTGATGTATTGGGGTAGTGCTGAGTTTTAGAATTTCTTATGAATCGCTTATCGCTGTATGTTCGAGTATAGGACCCTAGGGGTAGTGATTCATTCCTGCGTTGAGTCTGGGACATTAACGCGCGTCTGTTCTGATCTGAATACCAGACGTTGGATGAATGTATACAATACAGTTCCAGTTCTCTGAATGTGGTGGGTCTCTCCATAAGTGCTAATCGAGATCACTCCTCGGGAGATAGTCCTACTAAGATAGTGTCTACTAGCTGTTGTTCACTCCAGTTAACTTGTAATAATAAGGCCGATTCCCTTATTTCAGATATATAATGAGCTTGTCTCTCGTACGCTCCTTGCACACGAAGTACGGAATTCCGCTTTAATTCTTCGTAAATACCGTTGGGGATGAAATGTCTTATTAGGGATGTATGTAGTTCTTCTACTGGGTGATGATACCTTAGTGACTCTAACACACGATCTTTTAAAGGAGATCTACATTTGGGTAGAAGTACTTGTAAAATTTGGTCGTCTTTTAGTTGTCGTAGATCCTTTATTTGTAACAGATACTTAATAAAGCCTAGGAGTTTAGTAATATTCAGCCCATCTCTGGTGGGTATTTCAGGTAATATACGTTCTACGGGGTGAGTTATTTTTCCATAGAACTCAGTACTGAAATTTAATTGCGGCGTCATTACATGTTTTTCCGCTGATTGGTTTTTCTGTAAAAGAGGTGGTAAATCGTAATTACTGGTAATATTCTCTGGTTCGTTTGGAAGTGGGGTTGCGGTTACGGGGAGGGTATTCACTTGACTAACCGTTAACCGATCCTTACTGGGTTCTGTAGTAGATTCCTGGAGAAATTAAAAATTTACAGCACTGGATTGCTGTTCTTGAGTAGGAGATTGAGTGGGGGAGATATTTAGTTTCGTCATCGCTTCTTCGATCTCTTCTTTTCTAAAAGATTCGGACCTTCTACGTAATTCGCGCATTATCTCAGGTAATTGTTGTAAAGCTTCTTCCGTGAATTTTTACGCGTCATGCGGAGTAACTGTATCACCGGGCCAATTCAACAGATTGCTGATGCGGCGGGTTAGATGTTCTATTCTTTGCGTGGTTCTTAAAATTACAGCGGGGGATTTCTCATCTCGCAGGGTTTGTGCGATGGAGGTAAGCTCCTTATATTTATGATAGCAAGTTTCCCTTTCACACTCAAAGTCTACTACGCTTAAACGATTTAACAGCGAGGTTATGTCTGGTCTATTCTCGCGTAATGTTTGCGCAGTTCCGCTACCGTTACGTTAGAGTATGGGAGACCGCGTAACAAAGCTTCATAGCTCAGTTCGTCCTTTAACAATAAGTCGTGGTTAAATTGAGCCATTCTTACGACTGAGAGGAATTTACAAAAGCACCTTTAAATCTTATATACTACGTATGTTAAAATATATAATCTATTCTAAACGCTATCTTGAAATTAGAAGCCATTTAAACACACACACACACACACACACACACACACACACACACACACACACACACACACACACACACACATATATATGTGATAACAATTTTATACTAACAAATCAAATCCAAATTATCTCAACAGATAATGAGAGAATATCATTTTTGATAGGCGAAGGAAATTTTACACAGAGAGTTCACTGTGCCCTATTGTTTACACTTTTATCCCAGCTGTTGGGGTGTTGATTCAATGCAAGAGTGTGATTTATTGTTCGCATAACGGGGCCTTGCTAAAGCGGGAAATAAAAATGGATCGAGATCATACATTCCTCGACATGAATTCTACAGGAAACTGCCTGTCAGTATACAGACAGGTTGAAAATTGAATATTTTTACAAGCGGGGACTTACGCGTATTGCGTTTATTTACCTTTCCTACTAGATTATATTATTATCAAATATTTTTTGATTTTGTTTATATTTTATTCTATTTCACAAATTAAGAGTGAATAAATTTACGCCTCTTGTTAAGTTACTGTTTGTTATTTAAGCAGAGTCAATTATTTTATATGAAACAGAGCGAATTATTATTATTAGAGTGGCGCATTTTATATGAGCCACGACGTACACAATTATCTTTTAAGAAAGCAGAGTGGCGTATTTTATAACGTCTCTTCTTCTTGACATTATAACACGGGGAACCAGTTTAATTGGCCTTTGTCAATTAAACCGGCTGCCATTATATTTACTGATTACTTACCAACAAATTGGGAACCTGTAAAGTTTAGGAGTTTGACTGAGGTTTCGTAAATTTACTCACTCTCTTGGGTTTAGCAAAGACGTCTCTTTATTACAACTTTCAAAATAAGGTTTGTGATATATCAGGTTGTATACCAACATTCATGATACTTACTTAATGAATAAATTCATTACTTAAAGCTTTCAACCTTTTCACAACATTATTATGATGAGCTCAAAACCATACAGCTGTATATTACATTAAATACCACGGATCCGGGTTCTAATTTTTATGATGGTGTTCCAGATTATTTTGACATTATGTAAACTATTTGAAGAATAGTTTAATTTACTATTGACTTAGTTATACCTGTAAGCATCTTCAGGTTACTATTATTTAGTTACAGTAACTATACATATTACTACGTTACAATTTACCGTATTTATATGAGTCTTTACGAGAAATATACGGTCTTTACTCTGGGTTGTTAGAAAAAATATAACCACAGAAGTTATGCTTCCGTGTCACCTGGGTATTGGGTGTGTCCACGACTGGTCCTCTTCATGATCCTCTACGGTGGTGTTTTCTGGATGTTCTTAGCTGCAGTTTGTGGTCGTACATTTAAACCGTTGACTCTAAGTAGGTAGTTTAGTCATGATGCTCTGTCTCTGGGTACGTGATGCTCATAGTGTTGTAGTTGATTTCCTTCAGACGGTCGTTTCCACTTTTCACATTTTGTTTAAACTGCACTAATGTTACATTCTTATTCAGTATTGTACATACTTCAATTGTTAAACACTTACTTAAAGAGATGTGATGGCTACACTGTTTATATATTTACTTTTTAACTACATAACTTCCTTTATATTTTAACAAAATATTTGCACTCTCCTTTACTTATTGCTCTTGTTACCAAGTAACATCTATTTATTTATACATATTTATGTAATGTAACACGTATTTCTTGTGTCAACGCATGGCAAAGCAGTTGGCTTGAGCGCAATTCAAAATCGACTGGGGTAGGTTTTGTGGCCGTGAGTAGGGATCTGGCGTAGTTTACACATCGAGAGAAAAGTAGTTCGTTCTTTTATTATTATTATTTTACCTTTAATTAGCTACATTAATTATACCACAGCTTCTTTATTTTCGTCAGTATTTTATTTGTAACTATCACGTTTTTTAGAGATCATTACAATGATTATTATAATTAGCGTAACAGCTGTATAATTTGCGTGTCCGTACTGGCTTTTCACTTGTTTGTACAGGTATTTGCTACAGCAGGGGGGAGGTGAATAATTTTATTATGTGGTATTACGAACAAAAAAAATTGTTGTTTTGTGCTATTTAAAATTTGTAAAAATCGTCACAAGGCGTGGCAGAAACATTCTGAAACACCCTGTATATAACTTTACATATAATGTATATATCGGACAAGACACACACCTACAATCACACATTATGCATACATGTATACGTCCATAAAGTATAGGTCTACGTTTTATTATAAATATTTTGGTTTCTATCAAATGCCTTATGGTTGCCATTACCTCATATATTTAGAAAACATTACGAAATATTAACATGTTAAAATTGTACTCTACTGTCTGAGGAAAATTTCACATAATCGACTTCTGCATATATTAATAAATAAATTCATAGCATATGCAAGTTAACGTCTCTCTCTTTCTCTGTCTCTCAAAATCTGTCTCCCTGCCTGCCCGTCTGCATGCATGCCTGCCTGACTCTCTGGCCTGCCTGTCTGTCTATCTGTCTCTCTCTCTCTCTCTCTCTCGCCCTCTCCCTCCCTCCCTCCCTCCTTCTCCACCATCTCTTTATCTCTCTCCCCCTCTCACTCACTCACTCTCTCTCTCTCTCTCTCTCTCTCTCTCTCTCTCTCTCTCTCTCTCTCTCTCTCTCTCTCTCTCTCTCTCTCTCTCTCTCTCTCTCTCTCTTCCCTCTCTCTCCCTCCCCCCCTCTCTCTCTGTATATATAAACTCTTCAAATTTGGGCTCTGTACAGAAAATGCAAAAGTTCTTAGGACGAGTGTTTATTAGGTTTTAAAGAATTATGTGCTCTTACCAATCGCGCTCATACATTCATTTTTCCGTGACAAGTTACCTCAAATGTAACTCTATAGTTTCTATCGTTAACTTCTTAATACTATGTTAACTTTATGGTCTAAATTTACGTAAAATATGCTCTTCATAATTCACGTTTTGTCAAACTTAACTATGTTGTTAGCTTACAGTAAATTAGGTGTCAAATCACATATCTCTTTCATTATATACTTGATAAAAGGTTTGTCACATTACAGCACACACACACACACATACATATATAAGTATGTATATGTGTGTACGTTATGTATATATAATATATATATAATTTTCTTCGTATTAATCTTGTTATTTATATTAACGTAATTCTGATGATGGCAGTAAATTAAATTAAAACTGTTCAAAGATTGTAAAAACATAATGACCAAGAGTTCATAAAAATCTTAGTCGCAGAGACTAATCCTTTTATTAAAAAAATAAATTCTAGCTACTTTACGGACAAGATGAAAAAATTTCAAAATTTGAACAATACTAGAGAACTCATGAAAAAGTAAGAAATTAATTTTATAAATAGATAAAATTAAGAATTACCTTAGATATTAGATAAGGTGTACCTACCTTAGCGTTGTATTTTAAACATTATAAGAATTCAGATCTTTAAATAACTAGAATACGACCTATTAAGAATATAGCAATTAATGAGGCAGATGTATTCGAATTATCATTCAAGAATGACAGACCTACTTAAAATGCTTCAAAATTTAATCACAAATAGTGTTAAAACTGTAAATAAGACGAACGTAATCAATTCTAATTTGTAATCAATAGTAATCAATTTCTAATCAACTGTATACGTAACTGTTGAACCGACATTTTTAAAATCGATGAAATATAGGCCTATATACAAACCAGTGGGCCAGTGTAAAATATTTTAATGATCTAGGAAGTAAAGGTAGTTTTCATGTGTATTCGTTTATAAGTTTTTAGTAAATGTTTTCATAAAGAAATATGTAAAAACACAAGCCGTAAACTTGGTAAATAAAGCCGATCAAATAAACAACAAAATTTATGAAACAAGGTGCTTAATATTTATAAAAAAGTTTACAAACTATACGGGAAAAGAGTATAGGAATATTTTTCCAACTTTTTAAAAGAAAATTAAGTGTCCTAATTGTACATCGACTTTAAAAAAACTGCCTAACAAATTCAACATATACTATATTCAAATATATACTATAAATTCAATATAAACTAAGGAAAGCTGACACAGCAAGGGAGGCAATGAAAGACGATGTACTTTAGACAATTCGGAATGAAGATTACTATGTCATTCCCCCTTGACCTACAAAGGAATTGCTTTTTTGCTTACGCTTTCTACTTTAATTGCTTACTATGTACAAAATGTATACTGTTACAATTTGGGAGTACATGCCTTGAAAATTGAAAAAGGTATAATGTATGTTTGGGATGAAACGGTGGCACTAAGGATATCACATGAAATTACATCTTGCCTGTCACTTATGTAAAAAATGAAGTACAGGGAAAACACCTTAATTGCATTTAATAATAGCTGCACAGAACATAACTGGAACATAAAATTAGCACTAACATGGAAAACAATTGCAGAGGATCCTAAGAATGAAATTTTAGTAGTAGACCACACATTTTTTCTATCTGGATATTTGTATATAAGAAATAGCTCCAATTTTTATAATACTGAATCTGCTGCTGTAATAGAATTCTACTTCTTGACCGACAGACTCGTGTAAAACCATTCGCGAGGCCAAGAGAGAGAATAAATTTTGTGTTCTTGTAATGAAACCTAATGAATTTAGATCTATAGGTCAGCTTGAACAAGCAGTGATAAAAACAAGCAAGTATACCAGTGAATTGGCAGATAATACAGTGGTTGAGTTTTACTAAGGACAACCTATACACAATGTTTTATAAGGATACTCTGAATCATGACGAAGACTTTGACAAACTAATTCGGTCACCAGATAAAGGAAATCAGCAGCAACTTTCAGCCGTCAAGCAATGGAAGATTTACAATGTTTGTAGACCAGTACCTGTTGATAATGAAAAAGATATGCTTGATCTTCTTCCGTATGTATAACAATGTGATCTCAAATTTTTAAATCACTGAAAACCTCAAAAGATATTAAAGACATTAGACTATTTTAAAATATAGAAGAAATAAACAAAGATAGGGACAAATGCTCAAGCAGATTTATAAAATTATAATAATATTTACGTTATATCGTTTAAATAATCAAGTTTAATTTATAAGCTTATTTTATAATAAGTGTATTTAATTTTGCTGTTTACATAAATAAATAATTTTATTTTTGCAGTTAATTATAACAGATTATATCTTTCGAAATAACTAATTAATATTAATTGTTGTTTTAGTCTAATAACTAATTAAGAAATTACAACTTTCACCAATTTTTAAAAAAGAATTGAATATTACGTTATGTCCAATTTTGACAATACCTCAGTTATTAACCGATTATTAAATATGATACTTATGTAAGATAATTGTTCATTTGTAACTCCTTCCTCCATTCTGCAATAATAAAGAGTTTATTTTTTATGTGCAACAATTGTTTGTTCAGTTTTTAAAAAAGTGCATGTCTTTATAGTGCTAAATGCAAAAGTGGTGTAAGTCTGATAATTAGGAGTAAGTCATGAGTAAATAATTCTTGGAAATAAGGTTAATAGCAAAAATGGTGAAGCAAAAATGGTGTGATTATGTAAATGTTAAATATTTTGGGAAAACTGGGAAAAAATTATGTTAGGCACGACTAAAACTAAATTTGTTTTCAACAGAACTGCACACAATAAATGCTGATAAATGTTTTAAAGAAATATTTTGTATCATTGTATATTTGTACTTGAAACGTCAGATTTTATACATACACCACTTTTGCTCTCAAGTTCTAAATAAAAGAATACGAGTAAAATCTGTCATTAACTTAGATAGACCTAACATATTAGTATGACTGTATAAGAAGATAAACTAAGCTGTGGTCATTATTTCTACGTGTTTTCAATATTGCATACCAAACCTTTGGATTCTGCAAGTATTCTAAAATTGTTTCAAAGTTCCGTAGTGGAAGCAAGTCTGGCATCACCACTGTAAAATAAAGTCATTTTAATTACAAAGTTGTCAGTTACTCCAAATAATATATCACAGTGAAAGTGTATAACTGTAAAACTTAAAGTGTGTTATTTAAAACATATTAATTACATGCTCATTAAAATTTTCATGTCATAAAATCCAATGACAGGAGAAAATGTATTGTTTCAGTGTCAGCTGAATACATATGCATATACGCGGAAAAAAGAGGTATGTACATGATGAGGCACGTACATGTCTAATAGTTCAATAAATATAAAAAATAATGGAGTATTGAAAGATGAATGAATTTCCAATAATACTTTGAAGTATATACATTGTTTTTCTAGGTTCTTACAGCATATCTGTTACATCTGCGTACAATAAGAAAGTTTATGACTACTTTACATCTAGAGAACATTAACATCCTAAACATGGATTAACATGAGGAACTCGTAAAATGTAGATGAAAGAAAATATAAAAACGGCAACCGGGTTGATTTAGGAGAGTAACATGTAAGAGTTAGAGAATTCTGAAAATCAATGAGTTTAAACAACTACGCTTGCAGGAAGCCAATAATTACAGAGAAACTGAAAACAAAAATGTGTTCCGAGAAAATATGCATAACTTAACATACGAGAGTTGCGTAGTGAAAATGAAATGATTGGTCACACAATTTACGGACGTGCTACTTCTGCGACAATTCATTGTATAAGAAGAATGACGTCACTTTATTTAGATTAAATCCTTAAATTTTTAGTGACCGTCAATCAGTGAATGTTTTAGTGGATGGTTAGTGAGGATCGGTCAATAATACAACTTTTAGTTATTTTGCGTCGACGTTTCGACAATATTTATTGTCATCTTCAGGACCTGTGTATGAAATACAATAGAAATATCAAACATAACGAAACAATTAAATATTTGGGTGAAAGTGATGGTGATGTGATTGTGTGCATGAGTATGTATCATTTTTTATGTGAAGACTTATGATAATTTGTTTACATCTTCAAATTATCTTTAAGAAAGCGAGCAAATTATAGTATGAGAGAACCTAATTTATACAGTATTACAATTTAAATTACTAAATATAATGTTATTTTAATTAATTAATTAATTAATTACTGTTTGTTTAATTAATCAAAATAACATTATATTTAGTAATTTATATTGTAATACTGTATAAATTAAGTTCTCTCATACTATAATTTGCTCGCTTTTTAAAGATAATTTGAAGCTGTAAACAAACTATCATAAGTCTTCACATAAAAAATTATACATACATACATACGCATGCACACACTCACATCACCATCACGTTCACCCAAATATTTAATTGTTTCGTTATGTTTGATATTTCTATTGTATTTCATACACAGGTCCTGAAGATGACAGTAAATATTGTCGAAACGTCGACGAAAATAACTAAAAGTTGTATTATTGACCGATCCTCACTAACCATCCACTAAAAGATTTATTTAGATTCTGGATGTAATTATGCAATTACACAAGTTGTGGTGTAATCGTTATCTGCTTTGCTATTCGACTAATCGTAGTGTCATCTCACTAGTTACTGGTCTCGACTTTATTAGACGCGTATTGTTAATACGTTGAAGGATACAACAAAGCCTAAAATATTACATGACGGGAAATACAAGAATTATGGTTTACGAACCAGCTTGCAGTATGGGCATAAGACATGGTTACAAAAATTTTTATTTCATCACGCAGTAAACTATTAGGTTTTTGAGAGATTTGGCCACAGGCAGAGAAATGATGAATACTTAGTAAAGAGTACGCTGGAAAACTTAATATACAAAATACAGAAGAAGATATTTTTAATCTAAACCCCACAATTCTAACCCTCTAATCGTTTGTTTTATACAATTTATTTATTATTAGGTAGTCTACATTCAGTTTCAAAATTAAATCTAAATTATTTAAGTGGAGTACATTTGTAATTTTGTTTCAATGAAAAAATTAAAATAAAATTATAATAAATAAAACTTTTTAAGGTAGAGGTTTACCCGGTAATATTACTACAAGGCACAGTCTGCCGAGACATTTGGTGTCATAATGTAACATTTTCATGTAACCCGAAATAAAACTTCGAAAATCTGCTAAACAAAATTTCGTCACCTGTTTAGTAAACAGTAAGAAAACTGTATTAGAGTAGAATGTTGTTCTAACGTAGAAAATGGCTACTTGAAAAAACTGACATTATAGCAATTGAGTGTTTACCTTTTGGCCGGACCGTCCACGACGCGCCTGATTTATGGCATAGAATAAAATTATGTAGCACAACCAAAACGATATACAACATTGTCACATTGAATCAGCTCTGCAAACTATAACTGATTAGAAAACACTAACTCACAGTAGATAAACGCATGTGACAATAATACATAAGTTAATCAGCGGGTATATAATAATGGTATTATAACAAATGTATCGGTTATTTATTGAGAGACAGAACATTACTCTCTATTCCAATGATGACATTAAATGTAATTATTCTAAGTGATAAAAGCAATTTAATACCAAGATTGGTTTTAGTGTAAATAGTTGAGGTAAGCAATGTCATAGCTAGACCAATGTTTCATATACTTTATCTTTGCCTTAAAGATTAATACGTAGAATACAACTTATGACATGCAAAATGCAAAAGTTCGTCAAAACTAAATGGTCATGAGACTAAAAATTCCACAGTAATATTGACCGTTTTAACAACTATGATATTTGATCGATTAAATAGTATTTGGTTTAGATTTTTTTTCGGGAAGGATCGTAAATTGATGAACTACCGAAATGTATAGGCCTGTACAATCTGCGTCTCCTGTATAATAGATGAGTTCTTTGGTATTTGTAGTTTGTGCTTAGTCTAAGGCTTTATGTACTACCTGAGATAATTTTAATGTTAATACATACCTGAAGTCAGTTTCTGTTTTCCACTAACCCACTTAGACTTCTTATACAAAGTATGACCACAACAGAATTTAAAATTTCTTAAACATTTTAACAAGCATAATGCTTTGTTTATATCTTATGGAATTTCAGTCACCTTAATTTAAAATTTACTATAATTATGCACTGTTTGCACATTAACTTGTGAGTTCTAAAACTCACATTTTTTGGAAACAGATTTATAATAGTAGTGTAACTGAATTCCGCGAATCTATACAGTTTTGCTTTTACATAGACGTAAATTATTTGTTAGTAGCAGTACTTAATTTTCAATAACAATTAGTTTTTAATTACTGGAAATCTTACTCTGACAAGTGACAAAATTAATTGATATATATGTAAATTTTAATTGTAATATCCGTTAAATACATAAAGGTGTGTGCGCGCGCGCGGGTGTGTGTGTGTGTGTGTAAAATGTTTTTAACTTTGAAGACAATGTTGTGAACAATTCAAAAATCGTTATGAAAGGCAGTAAATATTATTCTGTGACTGTAGGTTATTGAAACAAATACTTCTGTCGTTTATTCGAATTTTTTCTTCTTTACGGTGTAATTGTAACATTTAAGTGTCCTAAAATTTTGTGTAATAATAATTCATCAATTATTTCCCGCACACGTTTTATTCTAACGCAAGTTTCAAAACAGTAAATCTCAAAAAGAATAAAGATATTTAGACAAAAACAATGTATTTATTTATAATTTCATTATTATTAAAATTTATGTATAATTAATAATCATTTGCAAATTCTAATTTAGTTTGCGTTTTACATACTTAATTTCTACACAGCACTGAACAGGGTACTAGTATATCTAGATGGTAGACACGCTACACGTTGTATACAACACGATGAAGGCTAAATTTGTTTATTATGAACTTATAACCTCTTCTCTTGTGTTATAAATTAGGGAACCCGCAATAATTGGATCTGCCAATTATACAGGCTGCCTTAGTTGTGACGAGCTGAAAATAATCACAACAAATAAAACAATTCTTATACCAGGATATTAGGAAGGGGAGACTGTTGATTTATGCACTCAGTTTACTCGGTACTCAGATGACATCTCTTTATTACATTTGTTATGTGATTAAGTTCTCTATTGAAAGTTCTCAAACAATATAGTTTACTATATGATTATATATAGATATTACTACTTTACAAAGGGCCCTCAAAATATGATGTACATCTATTTTATTTATTCCACGGATCCGGGATTGAATATATTAAACGACTAATGGTCACCTTGCCATATGCAATACTGAAAATGTAACCATTTGAAGAATGGTTTTCATTAATCTTTTAAAACAACAAAACTTTTAGTTTAAACTTTTACTCTTTTGCTATAACCAGTGTTATTAGATTTTAGACTACATGTTACATATAGTTTCTGTCTTTTCAAGTCTTTAATGTTATTACATTTAAAACAGAAGTTTTAAAGTCTTTAATATGATAAGTTAAATTGTCTTTTGTGGACTATAATTTTTGTAACTCTTAACCATGGAAGACAAGCCTCCATGTCACCTGTGTGTTTCCTGAAGTTGCTGCAGAATTGGTTCTTCGGTCCTCCGGGTGTTTCTTGAAGATCTGTCGTTACCTTATCATACTGTGACGGTGCAGTTCTTGAAGTAAGTCAAATCATTCCGGGTGTGGTACACTCATCTCAGGCGACTGTAGTCACTCTTAGTAATTCTTGTAGTTAGAATACATTAATAGAAAGTTCGTTTCACTGTTATACACTTCACATGATTATAGATTAGTTGACTATCACCTTCTTGTTTGTAATACTGTATAAATTACATAGTTCGTTATTTTATAATAGAGAGAGATGTTATCACCACACAAATTTACTTATTTAAATAGTCATTGAAACAAGCCTTTCACATTTTATATATATACGTAGCGAAACAACGCTTTACGCTGCTTACGGCGTGAACGCTCCATTGCAAGTGGCAGAAATAGTTAAGGGGGAGAGAGTAATCTCAAGACAATTACTAGGCAACATAAAAGTAGTTCCTTGTTTCTAATTTAATTAAAGGACTAAAGTTTGATTAAATTATTAACTATAGATATTCTTAGTTACAGAAGTTATCAAAGTACGTAACAGTGGTTTTATTTAATTATTTAAAAAATAACAAATTTACAATAATACTTAGTTTATTTAGGGGTCAGAAAACAAGTTAATTCTGGTCAGTTCCTGTTTATGCAGGAATAATTAATAAGCTTTACCCTTTCTGTACAATTCCATTCCCTTTTATTTTATTATTAGACTTTATATTAAATATTATTATTATTTAATGATTGCAATAAGTTTTAGTTTACAATGTGAGATTTTATTAAGAATTTAAAATTTCTCAGCTTATACATTATCAACTTAATTAATTAACATATTTTTTTATTAATGAAATCGTCACAAACTTACATAAGATTAGAGGCATTACAAAGGGATGATTGGAAGTAAATGGCAATTTTCGATTGTTTATAATAAATACAAAATTAAAGTACATATTCGTACCTAAATTTAACTAGTGATACATACAATTTTGCTGTTTTAACGTTCATAAATATCACAGAATACATGATGTGTTGAGTATAAATCAAGACGAGGATTTCGTTTTATTATCTGTGAAGATTTTTGACCAACTTTTACGCCAACCATCTGTGCAGTTGTTTTGTTAAATACTACGCACACTAAAAAGTATATTATACGCCTACGTAATTTACGAAAGATGTGTACTTAGATTTTCCTTTTATATAAGCTACGAGTAGAGACATGAGATTGTTTAAACAGAGATATGTAAATGTTTTTCCTAGGGAAATAAGTCAAAACAACATGTTCGAATACAGTTTTTCTAAACAATCTTTTAACCTATGTTTAATCCTGCGTTAACTGTAGTTCACTTGTAAAGAGCAAAACATTTAGATTACTATGCATCTGGTCATTATTTCCTGATAATATAAAGTTTTCTCAGTGTCTACTAAAACTAAAAATAGCCTAGAATCTTTGGAAGTACAGAGCCGTTTGCTTGCCGCAGAAGGACGGCGGTACTCCCTCCTATCGAAATCCGCGCGTATCTAGCTAGGTTTTTGGATTCACGGAAAGTCACCCACAGTCTTTAGTGATTCCCAATCGTGGCCCCTTTCCGGCCTCCTTCTGCGTGGCTGTGTTCTCCACTCGCCCCCATAGAACAGACAACAGGAGAGGTCACTGGCCAAATAAGAAAACCCGACTCACAGCAACTCGTGACGCTATTGACCAGACACGTGCCTCACTTCTGGCTTCCTTTTACACCCGTTTCTAAGGTTCAGCGCACTTCATACAGCTACTCGCCAGGAATGATAACCCTGGTAGGCCTCCCGTTCGTGAGGCATACGTTCTTAATTTAGCATACATCAGCTCCAACCCAACGCAGGTGAAGTTTTTGCTTGGCTGGGGTAGCAACGACAGGATATTACCTGTATGCGGTATCGAACACTAAATTCTCGCTTCTCATTGGCAAAACCACAGGCCCCCACCTACAGAAAGAGTATCAAATATAAATCAAATTAATAATTAACTAATTAGTAAATTAAATACTAAATCATTAAAAACCTACCGGTTAAACTTTGTACTTGTTTAAACATTGTACTTAGAATATCCGCATTGCGGCGTGCGTGCAGTGACGTCATTCTCCCCCGCCGAGCTGCTGCCGGCTTGTATTTGCAAGCCCGCAACAGTCCGGCGAGTTAGTTTATTGTAAAACTCCGAACGGGCAACTTGCCTTCAGTTCGCCAGCCGCGGCTACATAATCATTTTTCACGGAAATGTTGCCGCGCTAAACTGCACGCGCCATGCAGTCACTTTCTGGAAACATTTAATAAACAATTAGCTCAAAGAATATATACAGTCCACTTCTTTATTTTATTTCATACCAGCCAACTCATCACCTAACGTTGTAAGACCAACTCAAGATTATTAGAGAGCGTCGAATACGTGATATTATTGGTTCACCAGGGCCGGATCCGGATCGTGATTCGGATTAGGATTCTAATCTATATTTAATTGTAATAGGCCCAAACAACATTTGGTTCAAGCCCGAATATTCTCAAACTTAAGATTGCTGGCCGTGGCATACATTCACTGTTTTCAAAAACAAAACCTTCATACTTGACATTACAAGATTCTGCAGAGCATCCTCTTGGAGACAGCAAGACATTACAAGTCATCATCATTTGTCGTACAGCAGCGAAAATTTAAAACTTCAAGCTTAAACGGAGAGCTACAACTTCAAGCGTTACCCGACCAGCAGAAACAGGATTTGCGCTACCATCTAAGGCCTGCCGAACAGGATCACCAACGAAACAACAGGCAACGGAGCCATCTCGTGCATGCCGGGCATTCACAATCCACGTGACTATGAAATCGCATTTCTTATAGTTTTTTCATTTTTAATTTTATGTACAGCAAAGTCAGTAATACTTAGCACATATATTTAATGGCATTTGATATAAAATCATTAATTATTTTTACATAAATAGAAACTAGTGTCAAGTGTATTTTTACCTAAATTCTTATTTACGCAACTTTACAATAATTTAGGCAGAAACTTAAGTAATGTGATGAAATTACATGTATATTTTCGCTTTGAATGAGTCATATTTTCAATAATTTCCATATAACTATTTTTTAAAGAAAATAAATACCTATTATAATAAGTAATAGATTAAGTTCTGTACCGATCACTGGCTCCCGCATTATATCAGTATTTAGTAAAGTATTCAAATTGTTCACCTGCTCTGTATTTATCTGTCTGTTTCGAATCACCGCTTGCATTTCAATCATGACTGATTTGAAAGCGTTAATTAAAAAACGTGGCACTATTAAGGCCTCTATATCCCGGGTAAATACCTTCGCTGACAATTTCGATCTTGACATAAACGATCACCATGCCTTGAAAATTACACTCCGCCACTTGATGGAGTTGTCCGCAAAGTATGATGAAATTCAGACCCAAATTGAGGCTGATGATTCTGATTTAACACCAGTAGGTGACAGGGTTCAGACAGAGGATGATCTCTGTACTATTGAGTGCAAGCTGCACAATTTGTTAGAACGAGTAGAAGAGGTGAACAAAAAACTATTGATTCAAGAGGAAGTCACGCCAATTAAAACCTCCCCTATACAGTTAGAGCCAATTAAATTGCCCTGCTTCTCAGGCAATATTATTGACTGTCAGCATTATTATAACATGTTTTGGAGTTAGTACACGTCAGAACTGACCTAACGTACATTCAGAAATTACACTATTTTCATTTTTCACTAAGGGACGAGACGATAAATGTAATAAAATCCCTCCCAATCACCCATGATAATTATGCGGTAGCCATTGAACTATTGAGGGCCAGGTATGTTAGCAAGTTGGTTGTCTCAGCTTATCATATAGGGAATGCCTTGTGCATGAAGTCCATTCAGCAAGAGTACATGGTTGGCCTTTCAAAATTTATTGACGAAATCACCTCAAATATAAATGCTTTAAATTCATTAAGCTTACCGGTAAATACCTTTGAAATCATTTTCGTTCAATATTTAACGCAGAAACTTGACAACCAGACATGCCGACTACGGAAGGAAAGCCTTTCCGACGAGCGATTCTCTAATTTCAACAATTTTATCAAATTTTTAAATGGTAGAAGGAAATTAATGCTAAATGTCGGCGCCTAGGCCAGTTCAGTAAATAGAATACAAGTTAGCGATAAGACTCCCTATCGCAGGACTATTAAACCCGTTGATCTCACTAGTTCAACATTCCATTCTCATATCAGCAATAACATTTGTCAGCTGTGTCGAGGTAAACATCGACTCTCTGAATGCCCACAATTCGTGCCTATATCCCCCTTTGAGCGAAAAAATATTTTAATCATACACAAACTTTCCTTAAATTGCATGCGTCCAGGCCATGATTCATTACACTGTCCTTCCAAATTTGCTTGTAGGACATGTGCTAAACGCCACCATACAATGATCCACATATCGGGCAGTAACGCTACGAGTAGGAACAAACAATTTTCACTGAAATTGCAAACAAACAAATCCATTCTATTATCCACCGCTGTCTGCATGACAACTGACCATGCCGGTAGGAAGCACCCAGTAAGGATTTTATTGGACTCAGGATCGCAAGCAAAATCTGTAGCATAAGTTTCGCACGACGCATGCTCTAAAATTAACTAAGTCTCAATTACCCATCACTGGTATAAACAATTCCTTATGTCAAGCTGACTTTAGTACTAGGGTAAGGCTGCACTCTCGTGACAGGGATTTTAATTTGAACGTGCATTGCGCTGTGCTTCCCAGTATTACGAATAATCTTCCGGCAGAATCTTTGGATATCTCATCCCTAAATATACCAAAGGGCATATTCTTAGCTGACCCGCAACTGAACTTTTCTTCACAAATCGACATATTACTTGGTGCCCAGTACTATTTGCAATTGATTGAACCTGTCAAATTCATCCGCAGCCCACACTTTCCCATAATACAGGAGACAAAATTGAGATTCATCCTCGCGGGTAAGCTGCCCTTTAATGTCGACATGAAAGAACCTGCTCGTCATTCATAGCATGCGAAGATACTAATGCCATTTCATCGCAATTGAAAGACTTCTGGCAATTGGAGGACGTTGCTGCTCGTGCTCCCTCCGTTGAGGAATCAGAATGCGAAAGTCATTTTGTCGCTAACATTTACCAAAATAATAATGGTAGATTTGTGGTGTCCCTACATCGTAAGGTATACAATTCTCAATTGGGGGATTCTCTTACCGGAGCCGTTCGCAGATTTCAATCACTGGAACTCAAGTTCAAGCAGAACCCTGCACTTCATAAGGACTATAGCACATTGTCGAACATATTGTTATATTATTGAATGTTTTGGGATCATCACTCTATTGTTATGCATGTCAATCATTATGTCTTTATTATGGTGTTATCATTTGTTATGTATTACTGAATTTTGGTTTCATGTAATGTCAATTATTATGCACTATTCACGCAATGACATAAGCTGCAAAATCGCCCGATTTTGTGCGGGCAATATGGTTAAACTTTGAACTTGTTTAAACATTGTACTTACAATATCCGCATTGCGGCGTGCGTGCAGTGACGTCATTCACCCCCGCCGAGTTGCTGCCGGCTTGTATTTGCAAGCCCGCAACAGTCCGGCGAGTTAGTTAATTGTAAAACTCCGAACGGGCAACTTGCCTTCAGTTCGCCAGCCGCGGCTACATAATCATTTTCAATTCGTAACATTACACTTCAAATTTGTAGCATGATCTTCATGCACTAATACTTGGGATATCTCTGCCTCAATCCAGCTTCATGATTTTCAATATTTAATTCGACCTTATTTTTCACGGCAATGTTGCCGCGCTAAACTGCACGCGCCATGCAATCACTTTCTGGAAACATTTAATAAACAATTAGCTCAAAGAATATATACAGTCCACTTCTTTATTTTATTTCATACCAGCCAACTCATCACCTAACGTTGTAAGACCAACTCAAGATTATTCGAGAGCGTCGAACACATGACACCTACTACAGTCTAGTAGTCCCCAACGAGAAGTATCTCCGACAAACACCCACTCACCACTTATTATCACCGCGAACAAAACTAGAAATTTACGTTAAAACCTGATTGAGCGCTTACGACTGGCTTGATGGGTGTAAGACGGCAGGTTTGGTATTTCATGTTCACGTGAGTAGTGAAAATTTAACCGATAGTTTTTATTAAGGACCACTCAAAACAAAATTACAATTCTTTTCAGATGAAACGTAAGTGAACAATAAAATAAAATAATTCATAAGCTGGTTAAGCGCGCGCGCACACACTAGTGTTCAAATTTCCATCAGTGTGGGACAATTTGATGTACAAATGGATTCGTCAGGCATTCCACGTACAAATTGCATAGTAATATTATCATTTAAGTGAGATGTAGAGAATAGAGAATGTATTCAGCGTGCAGGTGCTAAACAGTGCTTAACCTACAGCGTAATTTAATGACTAATTGAAATATAACTTAAGCGCTAATTATGTGAGTATTTCGATAGTGTCCATGCGTCGCGTTTTAGATAGAATGAAATATGGTTCACAAACCACCGGAAATGAACATCTCTGTATATACATATACACTTATACATCAAGGCGGCTCATTTATTTACATATTATTGATAATAATACAATTTTTACAAGGATATATTTTATTATTTTGAGAATATTACAATGTTTCAATAGTATTTAAGTATCATAATTATATATATATATATATGTATATATATATATATATATATTGTAACAAGACGACCTTTCGGTGGCTGCCTTCTACCTTAAAACCCAGCGTTGGGTTGTCGCTTTGTAAGAAGACCCCTGTATGTGTGGCTATAATCTGTCTGTCCCACTGTTTGGGCTAGCCACTTGGTCACCAGACCGCTGTATGCCGGTCGTTACAAAAGAATAAAAATAAAATGGAAATTTCAATAATAATAGAATTTCCAAACAATAAAATAATTTTGTTTATGTTTATAGAGGTATGTATACTAGATAAATCTGTTTTTAAAGGGTTCTGTGAAAATTTTAATAACAGGTAAGTATTTATTGACCGTCGAGCACTTCTTGAAGATTTGCACCAAGTCTGGAGTTAAATAGATTAACTCCAGGTAATAATCGATTGGTGACTTTCCTTACTGGTCCAATATCTTGTTCAAAATAGAGTATATTCTATTCACTTAATACCTTCAGCCTTATAAATAGCCTTAAATTACCCTGTGAAATAAGTACATATACAAAATAATAGAAATATAAAGATTTATTGACAATTTTAAATAAATAATCGATATTTTATCGATGGAGAGCAATTATCGACTCTGTCTCAGGAATTATCGATTGTCATACAGAACAAAATTTTATGTTATATTATATTAAAGACAGGTTCTTTGAGCGATTAAGAATTAATAGTCAGAGAAGGGTGATGAGGAAGTATAACATTAACAATTAACACATAAATACAATAATTACTATTTAATAGTATTTAAATAATTCAGGTTATGATATTAGAATAAATGTTTTGTCGAACCAATGAAGACTGATGTGACGTCAGTAACTATGATGTAGTAGGCAGGTTTCGTTTTCAAGATGGCCGCTCCTTGGGTTGGTCTCGGCTATTGTATATGCGTCGAGTCAGAAAATTACTATAAAATTACCTTCATCAAGGTCTAAAATGTCCCCGCACTGGTGTAATAAGTCTGTTAATCTATTTAGTGTATTCTGGTGAAGTGTTCTGTGTAAACTTGCGTTAGTTAGTTTATTTTCTATTTGTTCAACTATTACGGTTAAGTTTTCAAGTTGCGGTTAGGTTTGTAGAGTAAATCAGTTGTAATATAATGTTTTACCGTTTACTGTCACTCGTATAGTGAAGTTAGAGGTTTGTTTTCACTATTGTCGTGAATGTTTTTATAGTATTGGCTTCAAAAAGTGTTTAATTTGTCTAACTCTCGTTCACTGATTTCAATGTCTAAAGGTTAGCATCATGTTCGACTCGATTTTTTCAGAACGTTTTTGTCACACACCTGTTCAGCTTGATATTCAACAAAAGACTAATTAACTTGGTCATAAATCTTGCCCAGTTAATCCTTGAAAAAGTATTGTTAACATTTTTCGACTTCATACATATTAGAAAATATTACATTATATATGGAATGTTTCTATTTTATTCCTTACTTTTATGAATTACTAATCTTATTATTAGTTTAATCATCTTATTACCTTTAAATTGATGTATTATAGTCCATATCTGTAGACATTTTGTGGAAATTAACAAATTTTGTTCACACTTTGGAAATATAGGCTCAAAATTGGATTTCCGTTTTTATATAAAATTCCTTCCATTTTAAATATTATTAATACTATTATAATAAATTTTAATTAGTCATATTTCTCTTCCTTTCCTTAAATACATATAAATTACACCTTTGAACTGGTTTTTCGTGTTAATTTGTAGATTTGATATTCCCCTCTAAAATTAATTAATTTATATATTTTGACAATTTACAAAATGTTAAGGTATATTTCCTTATTGTCATTTTAATTCATAGGATCATTCCTAGTAGTAGTTAATTGTGTTATCTTATATAAATCTGGGTAGTTTACAGGATTTATAAGTGAATTATACTATTTTATATTGGTTCTCTGATTTCACCAAATGGCCTAGATTTTAGAATTTTATATTTCTTTCTTTCTCAAATAATTTAAACTTAATTCCTCCTCTGACTTTACATAATTACAATTATATGAAAATAACATGATCTATAACTTATTGTTTTGTGTAGTAGTTAATTAACACTACAGTTATTAAAATAATTAATTATGAACATTGTTTAGTAATCTGCACAATTTAACATATTGCAGATACAGCTTAAACATATCTCTTTTAACTATTTTTAATCTAACATAGCATACCTCTTAGAACATTATTACTGGTATGTAGGTTATTATTTATCAAACATAATTCTTTTTAAAACACATAACATAAATCTTATTTTCTAATAAACCTTACAAATACATTTATTTAATACATTGATTTTAGGACTGTGAAATAACAGTCTATTTAAACATGTTACACTTATTCATACTATATTAGTACCAGTCCTTTTTGGTTTAAATCATTATTATTGTGATCCCCCACATCAGTAAACATTAATTCCTATACTCTATTTATTATCATCCTTTTTTACAAAGGTCTTTTAAATAAGGATTTACATTAAATTAATAAAATACTGGAAACCTTCCATTTTATTATTTTATTATGCTGTTTATTATTAGACTTTAAAGTTGTGATATAGCATACTACTAAGTTATAGTATCACCAACTTTAAGTTTATTGCATTTTTTAAAAAACACTTATACAAATTCACTTTCACTGTTGGTTCTGATATTCTGAGTCTTATTATCTCAGACCAGACCTTTAGTCATCATGGACCGTTAAGACTAGTTTATTTTATTTATTACACAATAGCTTTAGCCGGTGCACTTCTTATAACGCTATACAACACTTTCGTTTTCTCAATAATTACATTTTTATAAGATTTTGGGGATGTTATACTTTCTTTGGCATAGTTTTTGTGGGTTTGGGATTGATAGTAGTTTATATAATAATAGGTTTTACTACGGTGTTTCTTTCATACTATGTCTTCCTCTCCTCCTGTCTTCCTTCTTGTCCTTCTTCCTATCTTCCTTCTGGTATTCATTCTTGTCCCTCTTCTAGTTTTCATTCTTGTCCCTCGTCTAGTCTTCACTCTTCTGGTCTTCTTACCTCATTCTTGGGTAAACCAAGGTACTTGGTGTTATCACGACTGAGGTTTAGTTTGGAGTATTTAATTTCTTCACTGAACTGACTTTATTCTTCTATACAGGTTTCAGGGTATTGTTTTCTTCCTGTTCACAAACTTTATTCTTCCCTCTTCTTGTTTTTAGAGTATTTTGGTATTCACCACTCTTTGATTGAGTCTCTTTTTTCGGGATATTGTCTTATGTAACTGGTTTACTGCTCTGAGCTTCCTGGGTAACTTACTGGTATTATACTATGAGTTGATGAGTTGCTTCAATACTTTCTTTGGTTTTTTTAACAGTGGTTTTGATATATTATGTAGTGAGGATTTTTATCTTATTGTGTTTCATTCCTCTGATTTATTTAAATGTCATTTAATATTATTACAACATTTGTTGATGTAATTAAACTTTATCATTTCATATGACTTAAAATGTAGTGGATTTTCTGTCACGCTACAGAATGCCCTTCTCCAGAAGTAATTTTTTCAGACTATACTTACTTTGTCTGAAACAATTGCTTATGATAATTATTCAAAGTTTGTTATTATTTTGGACTTCCTTCCATTTTAAAATTCTCTTATTTATATCTGATTTTATATCGTTCTCACTTGATCTTCCTTGATAGTAATAGTCTTCTGAGTTTCATATTTATTATTTCATTTTTATATTTCTTCTTAGTATTTTCTCCTTGGGATATTTTCTCCCTATCGTTCCCTACTTTGTGAGCTGGTTCAGTTCAGAGAGGCACTGTACGCTACTTTCCTCTGCTGTCCAATACTTCACACATATTTGAGTACAGAGGCAAATTATCTCTGCTCAAAAAATATATTAATCCTGCTGGAATTATCATCAGACAGATTAAAAAAATTATTCAGAATAGTACACATTTGTTACTATTTAAAAAATATCTTTGGGATACTTCACTTATTACTTATTATACTTCTCAGAGATTTTAATATTTCTATCTCAGTTGTTCATCTGACTTATTATCTGGATGTTTCCTTCATTTGATATTATGGTAGGAAGCTCTTCTATTATTACCTTTTTATACTTTTATTATCATATAAATCTTTTGGTTATAAATTCTTTATTACCTTCTGGTTTTTTCATTATAATCTGCATTATTTGTAGTAGCATATCTTTGTGACATTTTTAGACTGTTTCTTGGTTCTTAAAATTTCCACTTGTTCTATTTTCTAGAATTTTTTATAACTGTCATTATCATAATTGTCATTTAATTTATAAATCATTTTATATTAATTCATTTAATTACATTCATTTTTGACATTATTTTCACATTATTCCGGTCATTGCTATTATACTTGCAAATGCTGGTTTTTTTATTAATTTCATTATGAGGTCATATTTTCTCCTCATACCACTTAAAGTTTCATTCTCTCATAATTCCAAAGAAGTTTTTGTACTTTATTTTATTCAATCACTTAAATCGTATTAAAGAATTTTTCTTTTTTATTTCCTTCAACAACATTTTACGGAAAGGTTTTTACTCTTCATATTGAACTTAGACATGATTAAACTGTCTAGAATTATTTGTTTTAATTCTAATTCTGTTTCCCCTTATTCATCCCATTATGATCCTTTGTTACCATGGTAATTATCTTCTATGCTTACCATAAATCTGGTAGGAAATCTCATCAGTTTATCACACCATAGTGTTTTATTTATAATTGGTTGGTAAGTTTACTTATACTCGGTTTGGGAAACTTGATTTATTCATAATTCAAAATTCATTCTTCTTATGTTATTTTATAAAGTTTTCTCAAATAATTTGTATGTAAGGTGGGCTTATATGTTTTTTGGCTGGTTTTATTTTTCTAAACTCTCTTGGTATTATTGTCAAAAGGTTTCTCTTCAAATAAATATTTAGTAAACTGTCCTTATTTGTTTTTTGACCTTAGATGGTTTTATTTCTAAATTCTCTCCTTCTTTATTATTATATTATAGTCATAAAGTTTTTCTTAGATAATTGGTATGTAAGGTGATCTCATTGATGTTTAAAATTTTGTTGACTTATTTCAAATTCTTCTTATATTATTTTTCTTTTCAAATAATTTCTTTCAAATAATCTTTATGTAAGATTGGCTCACATGTATTTTAGAATTTTGGGGTTTTTATGTTTTTAAACTTCTTCTCTTCTATTCTAGCCATAAAGTTTTTTCACATTTTCTTGGTATGTAAGGTGAACTTACGTATTTTTAGAATTTAGAGGATTTTATGTTTTTAAACTTCTTCTCTTCTATTCTAGCCATAAAGTTTTCACATTTTCTTGGTATGTAAGGTGAACTTACACTTTTTTAGAATTTAGAGGAATTTATGTTTTTAAACTTCTTCACTTCTATTCTAGCCATAAAGTTTTTTCACATTTTCTTGGTATGTAAGGTGAACTTACATTTTTTTAGAATTTAGAGGTTTTTATGTTTTTAAACTTCTTCTCTTCTATTCTAGCCATAAAGTTTTTTCACATTTTCTTGGTATGTAAGGTGAACTTACACCTTTTTAGAATTTAGAGGATTTTATGTTTTTAAACTTCTTCTCTTCTATTCTAGCCATAAAGTTTTTCACATTTTCTTGGTATGTAAGGTGAACTTACACCTTTTTAGAATTTAGAGGATTTTATGTTTTTAAACTTCTTCTCTTCTATTCTAGCCATAAAGTTTTTTCACATTTTCTTGGTATGTAAGGTGAACTTACACCTTTTTAGAATTTAGAGGTTTTATGTTTTTAAACTTCTTCTCTTCTATTCTAGCCATAAAGTTTTTTTATTATATTGCATTGTTGCTCATAGTTCCTTTATACGGTGTAATTTCTCAATTAATTTATTTCTTAAATTCCCATTTTGATTCTTTGTCCCTTCTTCTTCTCATTTTTCCTCAGTGGTAATTATTTTCATCTTCTTTGTGGTGGTTTTGCCGTTGTCGGTTATCATGACATCCATCCCTTTTACCACCTCATTATGTATTCGTATAGATCCTTATCAGATCCAAACTTTTGCTCCTACGCGCCGGATAGTACCTCGGTTGGTCCCGTTCTAGGCTCCTCCGCCTTTCTTCGTATCTTCGGTAACTGCTCCCTCTGTGGTGGTTGAAACCTCGCTGTCTTCCATCTGTGGCCCGTATGAAGTTCACTCTTGGGCGAGGAAACCCATTATTACTAAAATTACTATTATTGGGACCCACACGATTAGCATTATTATGGTAAGGACTATTACCATAATCGGGGCTTCTCTGACTATTTACGTTATCAGGGTAGGGATTGTGGTTACCCTGATAACCATTAGAGGTTCGATTCGGGTTTTGATAATTTGGACCCGTATTATTATCATCATGGTAATTAGTATTGTTCCCATTATTATATTGTCTTATATTCCAATATGTCTCTGGTCCATATGCTGTATGACCTGAAAAATATCTGTGAGGGTCTTCATCTGGTTTATCGATTATCTGCTTCTCTGAATCCCCATAATCTGGTTCATCATCACATATCCATCCGGAAGGTATACATTTTTGTGTAATTGTACACTGGAATAGTCCTGGATGGCGCACTAATGGAACACACTCTGGTGATTCACCAGTGCCATCGTCACAGTCTGATAAGATGTTATATTTCCATCTTTCTGAAATACACTGTTTAGTTCCGCACTGGAACTGATCTAGTTCATTTGTAGTATTCCGTTTACCTCTGGTCCTTCCCCCTTGGTAAACTACTGTTTGGTGGTATATTCTTTGTAATATTACTTTTAATCTCTTTCCGTAATTTCTGGAATTCCTGATTTCTTCATGGTCGGTAATTGGAAAATTATTGACATCCATTAAACCATGGTTCATCATTTCTATTTCTTCCTTCGTTTTCATTAATTTCTTTGGAAACGTTTTCCTTCTTTCCCTTGGTTCTACTTCCATATCTGTAGTATTTTCTTTATTCCCGTTAGTTTTCTTCTCAGGCAATACTACAACTGGATCCTCTGTTTTATCATTTAGTATTTCTTCTGGTTCTGGTTGGCTATCATTTTTTATTTCTTTGGTTCTCTCCTCTTCTTCTCTTCTTAATCTGTCCTCTCTCCTTTCTTCGGCCCAATCATCCAGTTTTTTGCTCAAATTTTCCGCCATCTCGTCCATTTTCTTGCTTAAATTTTCCACCATTTTCTTTCTATCTTCCATAATCTCGTCCATTTTCTTGTCCCTTTTCTTCATCATTTCCATCAGCTTTTCCATCATCTCCATTGTTGTAAGTTTTGCCATTTTTATTTATCGTTGTTTCCCTTCTTCCTGACTAGATAACCGCTGCCAGGCTTATCTATTCAAGTCCTCTAAGTTGGACGCCACTTTGTAACAAGACGACCTTTCGGTGGCTGCCTTCTACCTTAAAACCCAGCGTTGGGTTGTCGCTTTGTAAGAAGACCCCTGTATGTGTGGCTATAATCTGTCTGTCCCACTGTTTGGGCTAGCCACTTGGTCACCAGACCGCTGTATGCCGGTCGTTACAAAAGAATAAAAATAAAATGGAAATTTCAATAATAATAGAATTTCCAAACAATAAAATAATTTTGTTTATGTTTATAGAGGTATGTATACTAGATAAATCTGTTTTTAAAGGGTTCTGTGAAAGTTTTAATAACAGGTAAGTATTTATTGACCGTCGAGCACTTCTTGAAGATTTGCACCAAGTCTGGAGTTAAATAGATTAACTCCAGGTAATAATCGATTGGTGACTTTCCTTACTGGTCCAATATCTTGTTCAAAATAGAGTATATTCTTTTCACTTAATACCTTCAGCCTTATAAATACCCTTAAATTACCCTGTGAAATAAGTACAGATACAAAATAATAGAAATATAAAGATTTATTGACAATTTTAAATAAATAATCGATATTTTATCGATGGAGAGCAATTATCGACTCTGTCTCAGGAATTATCGATTGTCATACAGAACAAAATTTTATGTTATATTATATTAAAGACAGGTTCTTTGAGCGATTAAGAATTAATAGTCAGAGAAGGGTGACGAGGAAGTATAACATTAACAATTAACACATAAATACAATAATTACTATTTAATAGTATTTAAATAATTCAGGTTATGATATTAGAATAAATGTTTTGTCGAACCAATGAAGACTGATGTGACGTCAGTAACTATGATGTAGTAGGCAGGTTTCGTTTTCAAGATGGCCGCTCCTTGGGTTGGTCTCGGCTATTGTATATGCGTCGAGTCAGAAAATTACTATAAAATTACCTTCATCAAGGTCTAAAATGTCCCCGCACTGGTGTAATAAGTCTGTTAATCTATTTAGTGTATTCTGGTGAAGTGTTCTGTGTAAACTTGCGTTAGTTAGTTTATTTTCTATTTGTTCAACTATTACGGTTAAGTTTTCAAGTTGCGGTTAGGTTTGTAGAGTAAATCAGTTGTAATATAATGTTTTACCGTTTACTGTCACTCGTATAGTGAAGTTAGAGGTTTGTTTTCACTATTGTCGTGAATGTTTTTATAGTATTGGCTTCAAAAAGTGTTTAATTTGTCTAACTCTCGTTCACTGATTTCAATGTCTAAACGTTAGCATCATGTTCGACTCGATTTTTTCAGAACGTTTTTGTCACACACCTATTCAGCTTGATATTCAACAAAAGACTAATTAACTTGGTCATAAATCTTGCCCAGTTAATCCTTGAAAAAGTATTGTTAACATTTTTCGACTTCATACATATTAGAAAATATTACATTATATATGGAATTTTTCTATTTTATTCCTTACTTTTATGAATTACTAATCTTATTATTAGTTTAATCATCTTATTCCCTTTAAATTGATGTATTATAGTCCATATCTGTAGACATTTTGTGGAAATTAACAAATTTTGTTCACACTTTGGAAATATAGGCTCAAAATTGGATTTCCGTTTTTATATAAAATTCCTTCCATTTTAAATATTATTAATACTATTATAATAAATTTTAATTAGTCATATATCTCTTCCTTTCCTTAAATACATATAAATTACACCTTTGAACTGGTTTTTCGTGTTAATTTGTAGATTTGATATTCCCCTCTAAAATTAATTAATTTATATATTTTGACAATTTACAAAATGTTAAGGTATATTTCCTTATTGTCATTTTAATTCATAGGATCATTCCTAGTAGTAGTTAATTGTGTTATCTTATATAAATCTGGGTAGTTTACAGGATTTATAAGTGAATTATACTATTTTATATTGGTTCTCTGATTTCACCAAATGGCCTAGATTTTAGAATTTTATATTTCTTTCTTTCTCAAATAATTTAAACTTAATTCCTCCTCTGACTTTACATAATTACAATTATATGAAAATAACATGATCTATAACTTATTGTTTTGTGTAGTAGTTAATTAACACTACAGTTATTAAAATAATTAATTATGAACATTGTTTAGTAATCTGCACAATTTAACATATTGCAGATACAGCTTAAACATATCTCTTTTAACTATTTTTAATCTAACATAGCATACCTCTTAGAACATTATTACTGGTATGTAGGTTATTATTTATCAAACATAATTCTTTTTAAAACACATAACACAAATCTTATTTTCTAATAAACCTTACAAATACATTTATTTAATACATTGATTTTAGGACTGTGAAATAACAGTCTATTTAAACATGTTACACTTATTCATACTATATTAGTACCAGTCCTTTTTGGTTTAAATCATTATTATTGTGATCCCCCACATCAGTAAACATTAATTCCCATACTCTATTTATTATCATCCTTTTTTACAAAGGTCTTTTAAATAAGGATTTACATTAAATTAATAAAATACTGGAAACCTTCCATTTTATTATTTTATTATGCTGTTTATTATTAGACTTTAAAGTTGTGATATAGCATACTACTAAGTTATAGTATCACCAACTTTAAGTTTATTGCATTTTTTAAAAAACACTTATACAAATTCACTTTCACTGTTGGTTCTGATATTCTGAGTCTTATTATCTCAGACCAGACCTTTAGTCATCATGGACCGTTAAGACTAGTTTATTTTATTTATTACACAATAGCTTTAGCCGGTGCACTTCTTATAACGCTATACAACACTTTCGTTTTCTCAATAATTACATTTTTATAAGATTTTGGGGATGTTATACTTTCTTTGGCATAGTTTTTGTGGGTTTGGGATTGATAGTAGTTTATATAATAATAGGTTTTACTACGGTGTTTCTTTCATACTATGTCTTCCTCTCCTCCTGTCTTCCTTCTTGTCCTTCTTCCTATTTTCCTTCTGGTATTCATTCTTGTCCCTCTTCTAGTTTTCATTCTTGTCCCTCGTCTAGTCTTCACTCTTCTGGTCTTCTTACCTCATTCTTGGGTAAACCAAGGTACTTGGTGTTATCACGACTGAGGTTTAGTTTGGAGTATTTAATTTCATCACTGAACTGACTTTATTCTTCTATACAGGTTTCAGGGTATTGTTTTCTTCCTGTTCACAAACTTTATTCTTCCCTCTTCTTGTTTTTAGAGTATTTTGGTATTCACCACTCTTTGATTGAGTCTCTTTTTTTGGGATATTGTCTTATGTAACTGGTTTACTGCTCTGAGCTTCCTGGGTAACTTACTGGTATTATACTATGAGTTGATGAGTTGCTTCAATACTTTCTTTGGTTTCTTTTAACAGTGGTTTTGATATATTATGTAGTGAGGATTTTTATCTTATTGTGTTTCATTCCTCTGATTTATCTAAATGTCATATAATATTATTACAACATTTGTTGATGTAATTAAACTTTATCATTTCATATGACTTAAAATGTAGTGGATTTTCTGTCACGCTACAATATATATATATATTGCGACAGTACAAATAAGTGATGTACTGAGCATTGAATATAAAAATTTAAATATACCTAATAAATTGTAAATAATTAATACTGTATTAGAAATAAGCATGTCAGGGATTGCAAGCTTGGCTCAGACAAAAATATGAACAGGTGTTTCGACCTGAATCGACGTGCACACACACACAAATGTAACTGAAAGTGTGTACACCAGTATTTTGCTAGTGTGTGTGAACGCAGGTCTATGCAGGCGAGTTTACCACCCCAGTATGAATAATTACGTAATTACAGTTTTTCCGTAATTATTAATAAATTATAATTAAGAATTAAAATCCAAAACCACAATAAAATGTAATAAAATTTACTAAATACTGTGTACGAAAACCACGCGAAAGTGACACACCATACGAGTGTAATAGTGAAATAGCTGTGTACAAATCGAAAGGGTTAAGTTGCAATGTCCAAAATTACAGTGAACATGTTTTGTAAAAATAGTTATAAGATAAGTATAAGAGTATACTTACAGGACTCTGCAATTCGCTGAAATATAAGAAAAAGCGAAATTGGCAAAGAGTGGGGGAACTGAATCCAGAGACAGTTACTGACATGCCGATTTCGTACCACTGCAGGTGTCGACCAAGACATGGGTATAAATAGGACACGCAAGCTACGTTTACCGTTCTCTTTCTTAAATCATCCACGGTGCAGCGGGAGCTTATGCCCGTCCGCACGGCGTATTTATTTGTTTGTAAATAATTTAAATTTTCCAGTTACATACAACTTTGTAACTAAGTTATAAATACAATCATTTTTAAATAATAACAGCAGTACATAAGAAGAATTACATAAGAACATCCATTGACGCCAGAAACAGCAAGAGGAGAGTTCCAGAGAGTGATTCGACGCTGGACAAGAGGAGAGTTCCAGAGAGTGATTCGACGCTGGACAAGAGGAGAGTTCCAGAGAGTGATACAACGCTGGACAAGAGACAGCCGACGCTGGACAAGAGGAGAAGGGAGACAGCCGACGCTAGAGTGCGAGACGAGGACGACTACAGATGTATCAAAATGATCGAGTATGATTGACGACAATAAGGTGATAAACAACTTATTTATATCTTAATCGTACAATGATCTCAAAGACAATTAAAGACATTTCTATTTTATTTTAAAGTAAGAGCCAATGTTTCTTGTAAAGTAGAATTAAAAACATAGATGTTTTAGAAATACGATTAACGTAACAAGAGCTCAAATTAATATGAAATAAAATGAATACAAAGCATTTAAATGAAAACAATTAGTATTTGAGATAAAACAGTACTGAGAAACAAAAGATAAATTCAATAACTCTTAATATTTTGAGTACATTACAATATATAAAAAGAGATTTAAATATTGATATTTTGAAACACATTAATTGACTGAGTAGTATGAAAATGAGATTTTTCTTTAATACAATAATTAGTAGAATAGAATATTTAGTCAGTAAGGATGTATATAGCATAAGCCTTACGGCATAATAACAAATAATAACGAATGTTTTAAATCGAAGTCAGTGCCATGTGCACAATTTTTTAATAATATCAAATAAATTTGAAATATCGTTACAAGTTATATAGAGTTCTTATTGCAGATACACCTGAAACCCAATTTAAATGTTATATTGTTACATAATTTGTCAATCTTGAACGTGAGACCGGTCACGCTAAATTTGTGTATATGTATATGGGTTATGTATATGTATTGTTGCTTATTTGGCTCCCAAAGAACGTGGGGCTATACAAATTAAAGTACATATAAAAATTCACACACATAAATACGTTGCATATATTTGTCGCCCTGGACGTGGGGCACGACATGCCTAAATTTATGTACAAAAATTTGTTACATAAATTGTAGCCCATGAACGTATGGCCCGATCCCCATCATTTAACTATTAAAATTTTTTTTATGTAGCTAAATGGTTGCTCTAAAATATAAAGAGTGTGTTAAATGAAAAATGTATAATATGTAATTATTATTTATATTAAACAGTAACTGAATGTAATGTTAATTGTTGTGTAATCACACAGCTGGCGCCCACAAATAATATGGTTTGTCTATGTAACAGGTGTAACTGTAATGAGTATTAATAATAACTATTAATAAAAATACAGAAATAAGTAAATAAGTAGGGAACGGTTATCAATAATAATAGTTAAAGAATTACTACTAAATAATTATTTTAATAATACTTCAACATGACGACTTCCGGAAATTTAGACGTCGAGGCATTCCAGATGATGATGCGTGCCTGGGTCGATGAATTAAGCACAAAACAGACAGAAAATTTAAATAAACAGACAGAAAATTTAAATGCTAAAATAGACGAATTAAAAGAATCTAATAAGAAACAAACAGAAAGTTTAGAAAATAAATTAGAGCTACAGTCCGAAAATTTTAGACAGGACACCATAAAAATTACAGAGAGTCTAGAAGAGTTAAAAATTGATAATCTTGAAATAAAACAAAGTATAATTGACAGTAATGCACAATTAACCGAAAAAATTGTTAATACAAACATACGTATTGACACGATCGCAGAAAATGTCTGTGGAATAATTAATAAACAAACGGAGCTAATATGTGAAAAGATAATATGTGAAGAATTCATAGTAGTTGAAAATACGTGTGTAATTACTAACGATAATTATAAAGTAATTAACATTAATGAAGAGAAGCAAATTAAGGTTAATAAAACGTACCTTGTTAATAGCGATATCCCTATTGTGAGACACACACACACTAGTAAGTCACATAAGATGAAACACTTAAGACACTACACTTACGGAGATAAATATCACTGTAGCCTAACAATAAACGTAGTAAATTATCAAGACGAAACACTACACAAAATTGTGGTAAATATGACGGTAGATTTACGCACGAGAAATATAAAGCGAACGATAATTATAATAACGATAATTATAACTGTAATTATAAAAATTACAGAGGTTATCATAAACGACGGATGAAAAAACAGTCGACAGTTGTTTATATGGGCTTCAAGCAGACTGAATATACGCAATGCATTAGTGACGAGAGAATTATGGAACGTGCGGAGAGAAGAGAGAGAAGTTATTCATCACAGCTAAGAAACAAATTCTTGCCGTACGAACAGGTGACTTCTACGATAAAAAACAAACGTCGCAGTAATACAAGGGAATGCGGACGTTGTTTACAGGAGGGAGAGAACAATGGTAAGCACGGCGAATATGTTACAAAGGAACAATATACGTCCGGTAGACTAGGGACAATGCAATTGTTATAACGAGGGGTGTAAGATCGAGCTACACACTGAACTCAGAACTCAGTACCCGAATGGAATGAATAATTATTTTTAAAATAAAATAATATAACTATTAATTATTAATAATAAGAAATACTTGCTATAGTATACGCTCTTAAGCAATTCAGATATAATGTTTATGGTACACATTTTTAGATACATACTGACCAGCAAGCATTATCATTTTTATTGAAATGCAAAATAACAAATGCCCGATTATTAAGATGGATTTTAGCCATTAGCGGATACTCATTCACCATTAAATACTGTAAAGGTAAAGACAATATTATAGCAGATACACTAAGCCGATACATCAAAGAAGAATGTGAAGAAGTTTATGTGAGCAAAAAGAAAGAAGTACTATTGTTATCAATTAAATTCAAAGAGAATGATGAAGTAAAACAAATGCTGAAAAACTTAGCACATCAACAAGATTTGGACGTGACGATAAGGGAAATGAAGGACCAAGAACAGCTACCAAATCATTATAAGGTACTTAATGGAATTCTTTTCAGGTTAGTAAGACAAGAATGGAAGATAGTACTAACGAATGACATGCTACAAAATTAATTCAACCAGCACATGAGAGTTTAGCGCATGATGCCGCTCTGAAATGTTATTTGAGTGTACGAGAAGATTTTACGATTAATAATATGTATCGAAAGATAAAGAAGGAGGTAAAGAAATGTTATGAGTGTCAAACGGCGAAAGGGCCGAATTTACACACATATGTAGGAATGCAGATTATACAGATGGGGAACAAAGGAGAGCTAATTGCAGTGGATTTTCTGGGACCATTACCACGATCAAGTCGAGGTGTGAAGCACATATTGGTATGTATCTATGTGTTTTCCAAGGCAGTCCGACTGTACCCAATTATGCGACCCACAACCAAAGTTGTTCTAAAGATACTCAAAGCAAATCCAGTGGGAAAAAGGAGAGATAATACGGCGAAGAAATTCTTCAGACTTTATAATGGACCGTATACGTTAAGAAAGCGAGTAGGACAACACACTTTCATCGTATATGATGAGATACAGAAGAAAGAAATTGGTAAATTCCACGCAACGTCATTTAGGAAGTTTTACACATGAAAACAACGGGGTCAATGAAACCAGTCAGATCAGCTGTTTGTTAAAGCCACCCTACTACAAGGTCACGAGCAGTGAGCGTGTGAAGAGGGGAGGTAAGACATTTGTATACACTCCAATTAGGGGTGAAATGACGAATATTATTCTTTACTATTTGTTACATTTTTTTTGAAAATGTAAAAGTAATAAATAAAAAAAAATTATAATAAATAAAGTTATTACATTTTTTTTTTTTTTCCAAGCAGAGGGATAATGCGACAGTACAAATAAGTGATGTACTGAGCATTGCATATAAATATTTAAATATACCTAATAAAATGTAAATAATTAATAATGTATTAGAAATAAGCATGTCAGGGATTGAAAGCTTGGCTCAGACAAAAATATGAACAGGTGTTTCGACCTGAATCGACGTGCACACACACACACAAATGTAACTGAAAGTGTGTACACCAGTATTTTGCTAGTGTGTGTGAACGCAGGTCTATGCAGAGGCGAGTTTACCACCCCAGTATGAATAATTACGTAATAACCGTTTTTCCGTAATTATTCATAAACTATAATTAAGAATTAAAATCCAAAACCACAATAAAATGTAATACTATTTACTAAATACTGTGTACGAAAACCACGCGAAAGTGACACACCATACGAGTGTAATAGTGAAATAACTGTGTACAAATCGAAAGGGTTAAGTTGCAATGTCCAAAATTACAGTGAACGTGTGTTGTAAAAATGATTATAAGATAAGTATAAGAGTATACTTACAGGACTCTGCAATTCGCAGAAATATAAGAAATAGCGAAATTGGCAAAGAGTGGGGGAACTGAATCCAGAGACAGTTTCTGACATGCCGATTTCGTACCACTGCAGGTGTCGACCAAGACATGGGTATAAATAGGACACGCAAGCTACGTTTACCGTTCTCTTTCTTAAATCATCCACGGTGCAGCGGGAGCTTATGCCCGTCCGCACGGCGTATTTATTTGTTTGTAAATAATTTAAATTTTCCAGTTACATACAACTTTGTAACTAAGTTATAAATACAATCATTTTTAAATAATAACAGCAGTACATAAGAAGAATTACATAAGGAGATCCATTGACGCCAGAAACAGCAAGAGGAAAGTTCCAGAGAGTGATTCGACGCTGGACAAGAGGAGAGTTCCAGAGAGCGATTCGACGCTGGACAAGAGGAGAGTTCCAGAGAGTGATACAACGCTGGACAAGAGACAGCCGACACTGGACAAGAGGAGAAGAGAGACAGCCGACGCTAGAGGGCGAGACGAGGACGACTACAGATGTATCAAAATGATCGAGTATGATTGACGACAATAAGGTGATAAACAACTTATTTATATCTTAATCGTACAATGATCTCAAAGACAATTAAAGACATTTCTATTTTATTTTAAAGTAAGAGCCAATGTTTCTTGTAAAGTAGAATTAAAAACATAGATGTTTTAGAAATACGATTAACGTAACAAGAGCTAAAATTAATATGAAATAAAATGAATACAAAGCATTTAAATGAAAGCAATTAGTATTTGAGATAAAACAGTACTGAGAAACAAAAGAAAAATTCAATAACTCTTAATATTTTGAGTACATTACAATATATACAAAGAGATTTAAATATTGATATTTTGAAACACATTAATTGACTGAGTAGTATGAAAATGAGATTTTTCTTTAATACAATAATTAGTAGAATAGAATATTTAGTCAGTAAGGATGTATATAGCATAAGCCTTACGGCATAATAACAAATAATAACGAATGTTTTAAATCGAAGTCAGTGCCATGTGTACAATATTTTAATAATATCAAATAAATTTGAAATATCGTTACAAGTTATATAGAGTTCTTATTGCAGATACACCTGAAACCCAATTTAAATGTTATATTGTTACATAATTTGTCAATCTTGAATGTGAGACCGGTCACGCTAAATTTGTGTATATGTATATGGGTTATGTATATGTATTGTTGCTTATTTGGCTCCCAAAGAACGTGGGGCTATACAAATTAAAGTACATATAAAAATTCACACACATAAATACGTTGCATATATTTGTCGCCCTGGACGTGGGGCACGACATGCCTAAATTTATGTACAAAAATTTGTTACATAAATTGTAGCCCATGAACGTATGGCCCGATCCCCACCATTTAACTATTAAAATTTTTTTTATGTAGCTAAATGGTTGCTCTAAAATATAAAGAGTGTGTTAAATGAAAAATGTATAATATGTAATTATTATTTATATTAAACAGTAACTGAATGTAATGTTAATTGTTGTGTAATCACACAGCTGGCGCCCACAAATAATATTGTTTGTCTATGTAACAGGTGTAACTGTAATGAGTATAATAATAACTATTAATAAAAATACAGAAATAAGTAAATAAGTAGGGAACGGTTATCAATAATAATAGTTAAAGAATTACTACTAAATAATTATTTTAATAATACTTGAACATGACGACTTCCGGAAATTTAGACGTCGAGGCATTCCAGATGATGATGCGTGCCTGGGTCGATGAATTAAGCACAAAACAGACAGAAAATTTAAATAAACAGACAGAAAATTTAAATGCTAAAATAGACGAATTAAAAGAATCTAATAAGAAACAAACAGAAAGTTTAGAAAATAAATTAGAGCTACAGTCCGAAAATTTTAGACAGGACACCATAAAAATTACAGAGAGTCTAGAAGAGTTAAAAATTGATAATCTTGAAATAAAACAAAGTATAATTGACAGTAATGCACAATTAACCGAAAAAATTGTTAATACAAACATACGTATTGACACGATCGCAGAAAATGTCTGTGGAATAATTAATAAACAAACGGAGCTAATATGTGAAAAGATAATATGTGAAGAATTCATAGTAGTTGAAAATACGTGTGTAATTACTAACGATAATTATAAAGTAATTAACATTAATGAAGAGAAGCAAATTAAGGTTAATAAAACGTACCTTGTTAATAGCGATATCCCTATTGTGAGACACACACACACTAGTAAGTCACATAAGATGAAACACTTAAGACACTACACTTACGGAGATAAATATCACTGTAGCCTAACAATAAACGTAGTAAATTATCAAGACGAAACACTACACAAAATTGTGGTAAATATGACGGTAGATTTACGCACGAGAAATATAAAGCGAACGATAATTATAATAACGATAATTATAACTGTAATTATAAAAATTACAGAGGTTATCATAAACGACGGATGAAAAAACAGTCGACAGTTGTTTATATGGGCTTCAAGCAGACTGAATATACGCAATGCATTAGTGACGAGAGAATTATGGAACGTGCGGAGAGAAGAGAGAGAAGTTATTCATCACAGCTAAGAAACAAATTCTTGCCGTACGAACAGGTGACTTCTACGATAAAAAACAAACGTCGCAGTAATACAAGGGAATGCGGACGTTGTTTACAGGAGGGAGAGAACAATGGTAAGCACGGCGAATATGTTACAAAGGAACAATATACGTCCGGTAGACTAGGGACAATGCAATTGTTATAACGAGGGGTGTAAGATCGAACTACACACTGAACTCAGAACTCAGTACCCGAATGGAATGAATAATTATTTTTAAAATAAAATAATATAACTATTAATTATTAATAATAAGAAATACTTGCTATAGTATACGCTCTTAAGCAATTCAGATATAATGTTTATGGTACTCATTTTGAGATACATACTGACCACCAAGCATTATCATTTTTATTGAAATGCAAAATAACAAATGCCCGATTATTAAGATGGATTTTAGCCATTAGCGAATACTCATTCACCATTAAATACTGTAAAGGTAAAGACAATATTATAGCGGATACACTAAGCCGATACATCAAAGAAGAATGTGAAGAAGTTTATGTGAGCGAAAAGAAAGAAGTACTATTGTTATCAATTAAATTCAAAGAGAATGATGAAGTAAAACAAATGCTGAAAAACTTAGCACATCAACAAGATTTGGACGTGACGATAAGGGAAATGAAGGACCAAGAACAGCTACCAAATCATTATAAAGTACTTAATGGAATTCTTTTCAGGTTAGTAAGACAAGAATGGAAGATAGTACTAACGAATGACATGCTACAAAATTAATTCAACCAGCACATGAGAGTTTAGCGCATGATGCCGCTCTGAAATGTTATTTGTGTGTACGAGAAGATTTTACGATTAATAATATGTATCGAAAGATAAAGAAGGAGGTAAAGGAATGTTATGAGTGTCAAACGGCGAAAGGGCCGAATTTACACACATATGTAGAAATGCAGATTATACAGATGGGGAACAAAGGAGAGCTAATTGCAGTGGATTTTCTGGGACCATTACCACGATCAAGTCGAGGTGTGAAGCACATATTGGTATGTATCTATGTGTTTTCCAAGGCAGTCCGACTGTACCCAATTATGCGGCCCACAACCAAAGTTGTTCTAAAGATACTCAAAGCAAATCCAGTGGGAAAAAGGAGAGATAATACGGCGAAGAAATTCTTCAGACTTTATAATGGACAGTATACGTTAAGAAAGCGAGTAGGACAACACACTTTCATCGTATATGATGAGATACATAAGAAAGAAATTGGTAAATTCCACGCAACGTCATTTAGGAAGTTTTACACGTGAAAACAACAAGGTCAATGAAACCAGGCAGATCAGCTGTTTGTTAAAGCCACCCTATTACAAGGTCACGAGCAGTGAGCGTGTGAAGAGGGGAGGTAAGACATTTGTATACACTCCAATTAGGGGTGAAATGACGAATATTATTCTTTACTATTTGTTACATTATTTTTCCAAATGTAAAAGTAATAAATAAAAAAAAATTATAATAAATAAATTTATTAAATTTTTTTTTTGTTTCCAAGCAGAGGGATAATGCGACAGTACAAATAAGTGATGTACTGAGCATTGCATATAAATATTTAAATATACCTAATAAAATGTAAATAATTAATAATGTATTAGAAATAAGCATGTCAGGGATTGCAAGCTTGGCTCAGACAAAAATATGAACAGGTGTTTCGACCTGAATCGACGTGCACACACACACACAAATGTAACTGAAAGTGTGTACACCAGTATTTTGCTAGTGTGTGTGAACGCAGGTCTATGCAGGCGAGTTTACCACCCTAGTATGAATAATTACGTAATTACCGTTTTTCCGTAATTATTCATAAACTATAATTAAGAATTAAAATCCAAAACCACAATAAAATGTAATACTATTTACTAAATACTGTGTACGAAAACCACGCGAAAGTGACACACCATACGAGTGTAATAGTGAAATAACTGTGTACAAATCGAAAGGGTTAAGTTGCAATGTCCAAAATTACAGTGAACATGTGTTGTAAAAATGGTTATAAGATAAGTATAAGAGTATACTTACAGGACTCTGCAATTCGCAGAATTATAAGAAATAGCGAAATTGACAAAGAGTGGGGGAACTGAATCCAGAGACAGTTTCTGACATGCCGATTTCGTACCACTGCAGGTGTCGACCAAGACGTGGGTATAAATAGGACACGCAAGCTACGTTTACCGTTCTCTTTCTTAAATCATCCACGGTGCAGCGGGAGCTTATGGCCGTCCGCACGGCGTATTTATTTGTTTGTAAATAATTTAAACTTTCCAGTTACATACAACTTTGTAACTAAGTTATAAATACAATCATTTTTAAATAATAACAGCAGTACATAAGAAGAATTACATAAGAAGATCCATTGACGCCAGAAACAGCAAGAGGAGAGTTCCAGAGAGTGATTCGACGCTGGACAAGAGGAGAGTTCCAGAGAGTGATACGACGCTGGACAAGAGGAGAGTTCCAGAGGGTGATACGACGCTGGACAAGAGGAGAGTTCCAGAGAATGATACGACGCTGGACAAGAGACAGCCGACGCTGGACAAGAGGAGAAGAGAGACAGCCGACGCTAGAGTGCGAGATGAGGACGACTACAGATGTATCAAAATGATCGCGTATGATTGACGACAATAAGGTGATAAACAACTTATTTATATCTTAATCGTACAATAAACTCAAAGACAATTAAAGACATTTCTATTTTATTTTAAAGTAAGAGCCAATGATTCTTGTAAAGTAGAACTAAAAACATAGATGTTTTAGAAATACGATTAACGTAACAAGAGCTCAAATTAATATGAAATAAAATGAATACAAAGCATTTAAATGAAAACAATTAGTATTTGAGATAAAACAGTACTGAGAAACAAAAGTTAAATTCAATAACTATTAATATTTTGAGTACATTACAATATGTAAAAAGAGATTTAAATATTGATATTTTGAAACACATTAATTGACTAAGTAGTATGAAAATGAGATTTTTCTTTAATACAATAATTAGTAGAATAGAATATTTAGTCAGTAAGGATGTATATAGCATAAGCCTTACGGCATATTAACAAATAATAACGAATGTTTTAAATCGAAGTCAGTGCCATGTGCACAATTTTTTAATAATATCAAATAAATTTGAAATATCGTTACAAGTTATATAGAGTTCTTATTGCAGATACACCTGAAACACAATTTAAATGTTATATTGTTACATAATTTGTCAATCTTGAACGTGAGACCGGTCACGCTAAATTTGTGTATATGTATATGTATTGTTGCTTATTTGGCTCCCAAAGAACGTGGGGCTATACAAATTAAAATACATATAAAAATACACACACATAAATACGTTGCATATATTTGTCGCCCTGGACGTGGGGCACGACATGCCTAAATTTACGTACAAAAATTTGTTACGTAAATTGTAGCCCATGAACGTATGGCCCGATCCCCATCTTTAACTATTAAAATTTTTTTATGTAGCTAAATGGTTGCTCTAAAATATAAAGAGTGTGTTAAATGAAAAATGTATAATATGTAATTGTTATTTATATTAAACAGTAACTGAATGTAATGTTAATTGTTGTGTAATCACACAGCTGGCGCCCACAAATAATATTGTTTGTCTATGTAACAGGTGTAACTGTAATGAGTATTAATAATAACTATTAATAAAAATACAGAAATAAATAAATAAGTAGGGAACGGTTATCAATAATAATTGTTAAAGTATTACTACTAAATAAATATTTTAATAATACTTCAACATGACGACTTCCGGAAATTTAGACGTCGAGGCATTCCAGATGATGATGCGTGCCTGGGTCGATGAATTAAGCACAAAACAGACAGAAAATTTAAATAAACAGACAGAAAATTTAAATGCTAAAATAGACGAATTAAAAGAATCTAATAAGTAACAAACAGAAAGTTTAGAAAATAAATTAGAGCTACAGTCCGAAAATTTTAGACAGGACACCATAAAAATTACAGAGAGTCTAGAAGAGTTAAAAATTGATAATCTTGAAATAAAACAAAGTATAATTGACAGTAATGCACAATTAACCGAAAAAATTGTTAATACAAACATACGTATTGACACGATCGCAGAAAATGTCTGTGGAATAATTAATAAACAAACGGAGCTAATATGTGAAAAGATAATATGTGAAGAATTCATAGTAGTTGAAAATACGTGTGTAATTACTAACGATAATTATAAAGTAATTAACATTAATGAAGAGAAGCAAATTAAGGTTAATAAAACGTACCTTGTTAATAGCGATATCCCTATTGTGAGACACACACACACTAGTAAGTCACATAAGATGAAACACTTAAGACACTACACTTACGGAGATAAATATCACTGTAGGCCTACAAATAAACGTAGTAAATTATCAAGACGAAACACTACACAAAATTGTGGTAAATATGGCGGTAGATTTACGCACGAGAAATATAAAGCGAACGATAATTATAATAACGATAATTATAACTGTAATTATAAAAATTACAGAGGTTATCATAAACGACGGATGAAAAAACAGTCGACAGTTGTTTATATGGGCTTCAAGCAGACTGAATATACGCAATGCATTAGTGACGAGAGAATTATGGAACGTGCGGAGAGAAGAGAGAGAAGTTATTCATCACAGCTAAGAAACAAATTCTTGCCGTACGAACAGGTGACTTCTACGATAAAAAACAAACGTCGCAGTAATACAAGGGAATGCGGACGTTGTTTACAGGAGGGAGAGAACAATGGTAAGCACGGCGAATATGTTACAAAGGAACAATATACGTCCGGTAGACTAGGGACAATGCAATTGTTATAACGAGGGGTGTAAGATCGAACTACACACTGAACTCAGAACTCAGTACCCGAATGGAATGAATAATTATTTTTAAAATAAAATAATATAACTATTAATTATTAATAATAAGAAATACTTGCTATAGTATACGCTCTTAAGCAATTCAGATATAATGTTTATGGTACTCATTTTGAGATACATACTGACCACCAAGCATTATCATTTTTATTGAAATGCAAAATAACAAATGCCCGATTATTAAGATGGATTTTAGCCATTAGCGAATACTCATTCACCATTAAATACTGTAAAGGTAAAGACAATATTATAGCGGATACACTAAGCCGATACATAAAAGAAGAATGTGAAGAAGTTTATGTGAGCGAAAAGAAAGAATTACTATTGTTATCAATTAAATTCAAAGAGAATGATGAAGTAAAACAAATGCTGAAAAACTTAGCACATCAACAAGATTTGGACGTGACGATAAGGGAAATGAAGGACCAAGAACAGCTACCAAATCATTATAAGGTACTTAATGGAATTCTTTTCAGGTTAGTAAGACAAGAGTGGAAGATAGTACTAACGAATGACATGCTACAAAATTAATTCAACCAGCACATGAGAGTTTAGCGCATGATGCCGCTCTGAAATGTTATTTGAGTGTACGAGAAGATTTTACGATTAATAATATGTATCGAAAGATAAAGAAGGAGGTAAAGGAATGTTATGATTGTCAAACGGCGAAAGGGCCGAATTTACACACATATGTAGGAATGCAGATTATACAGATGGGGAACAAAGGAGAGCTAATTGCAGTGGATTTTCTGGGACCATTACCACGATCAAGTCGAGGTGTGAAGCACATATTGGTATGTATCTATGTGTTTTCCAAGGCAGTCCGACTGTACCCAATTATGCGACCCACAACCAAAGTTGTTCTAAAGATACTCAAAGCAAATCCAGTGGGAAAACGGAGAGATAATACGGCGAAGAAATTCTTCAGACTTTATAATGGACCGTATACGTTAAGAAAGCGAGTAGGACAACACACTTTCATCGTATATGATGAGATACAGAAGAAAGAAATTGGTAAATTCCACGCAACGTCATTTAGGAAGTTTTACACATGAAAACAACGAGGTCAATGAAACCAGTCAGATCAGCTGTTTATTAAAGCCACCCTACTACAAGGTCACGAGCAGTGAGCGTGTGAAGAGGGGAGGTAAGACATTTGTATACACTCCAATTAGGGGTGAAATGACGAATATTATTCTTTACTATTTGTTACATTTTTTTTTGCAAATGTAAAAGTAATAAATAAAAAAAATATTATAATAAATAAATTTATTAAATTTTTTTTTTGTTTCCAAGCAGAGGGATAATGCGACAGTACAAATAAGTGATGTACTGAGCATTGAATATAAATATTTAATAATACCTAATAAAATGTAAATAATTAATAATGTATTAGAAATAAGCATGTCAGGGATTGCAAGCTTGGCTCAGACAAAAATATGAACAGGTGTTTCGACCTGAATCGACGTGCACACACACACAAATGTAACTGAAAGTGTGTACACCAGTATTTTGCTAGTGTGTGTGAACGCAGGTCTATGCAGGCGAGTTTACCACCCCAGTATGAATAATTACGTAATTACCGTTTTTCCGTAATTATAAATAAACTATAATTAAGAATTAAAATCCAAAACCACAATAAAATGTAATACTATTTACTAAATACTGTGTACGAAAACCACGCGAAAGTGACACACCATACGAGTGTAATAGTGAAATAACTGTGTACAAATCGAAAGGGTTAAGTTGCAATGTCCAAAATTACAGTGAACATGTGTTGTAAAAATGGTTATAAGATAAGTATAAGAGTATACTTACAGGACTCTGCAATTCGCAGAAATATAAGAAATAGCGAAATTGACAAAGAGTGGGGGAACTGAATCCAGAGACAGTTTCTGACATGCCGATTTCGTACCACTGCAGGTGTCGACCAAGACATGGGTATAAATAGGACACGCAAGCTACAGTGGTTCTCTTTCATAAATCATCCACGGTGCAGCGGGAGCTTATGCCCGTTCGCACGGCGTATTTATTTGTTTGTAAATAACTTAAATTTTCGAGTTACATACAACTTTGTAACTAAGTTATAAATACAATCATTTTTAAATAATAACAGCAGTACATAAGAAGAATTACATAAGAAGATCCATTGACGCCAGAAACAGCAAGAGGAGAGTTCCAGAGAGTGATTCGACGCTGGACAAGAGGAGAGTTCCAGAGAGTGATACGACGCTGGACAACAGAGAATGATACGACGCTGGACAAGAGACAGCCGACGCTGGACAAGAGGAGAAGAGAGACAGCCGACGCTAGAGTGCGAGACGAGGACGACTACAGATGTATCAAAATGATCGCGTATGATTGACGACAATAAGGTGATAATCAACTTATTTATATCTTAATCGTACAATGAACTCAAAGACAATTAAAGACATTTCTATTTTATTTTAAAGTAAGAGCCAATGATTCTTGTAAAGAAGAACTAAAAACATAGATGTTTTAGAAATACGATTAACGTAACAAGAGCTCAAATTAATATGAAATAAAATGAATACAAAGCATTTAAATGAAAACAATTAGTATTTGAGATAAAACAGTACTGAGAAACAAAAGTTAAATTCAATAACTATTAATATTTTGAGTACATTACAATATGTAAAAAGAGATTTAAATATTGATATTTTGAAACACATTAATTGACTAAGTAGTATGAAAATGAGATTTTTCTTTAATACAATAATTAGTAGAATAGAATATTTAGTCAGTAAGGATGTATATAGCATAAGCCTTACGGCATATTAACAAATAATAACGAATGTTTTATATCGAAGTCAGTGCCATGTGCACAATTTTTTAATAATATCAAATAAATTTGAAATATCGTTACAAGTTATATAGAGTTCTTATTGCAGATACACCTGAAACCCAATTTAAATGTTATATTGTTACATAATTTGTCAATCTTGAACGTGAGACCGGTCACGCTAAATTTGTGTATATGTATATGTATTGTTGCTTATTTGGCTCCCAAAGAACGTGGGGCTATACAAATTAAAATACATATAAAAATACACACACATAAATACGTTGCATATATTTGTCGCCCTGGACGTGGGGCACGACATGCCTAAATTTATGTACAAAAATTTGTTACGTAAATTGTAGCCCATGAACGTATGGCCCGATCCCCATCTTTAACTATTAAAATTTTTTTTATGTAGCTAAATGGTTGCTCTAAAATATAAAGAGTGTGTTAAATGAAAAATGTATAATATGTAATTGTTATTTATATTAAACAGTAACTGAATGTAATGTTAATTGTTGTGTAATCACACAGCTGGCGCCCACAAATAATATTGTTTGTCTATGTAACAGGTGTAACTGTAATGAGTATTAATAATAACTATTAATAAAAATACAGAAATAAATAAATAAGTAGGGAACGGTTATCAATAATAATTGTTAAAGTATTACTACTAAATAAATATTTTAATAATACTTCAACATGACGACTTCCGGAAATTTAGACGTCGAGGCATTCCAGATGATGATGCGTGCCTGGGTCGATGAATTAAGCACAAAACAGACAGAAAATTTAAATAAACAGACAGAAAATTTAAATGCTAAAATAGACGAATTAAAAGAATCTAATAAGTAACAAACAGGAAGTTTAGAAAATAAATTAGAGCTACAGTCCGAAAATTTTAGACAGGACACCATAAAAATTACAGAGAGTCTAGAAGAGTTAAAAATTGATAATCTTGAAATAAAACAAAGTATAATTGACAGTAATGCACAATTAACCGAAAAAATTGTTAATACAAACATACGTATTGACACGATCGCAGAAAATGTCTGTGGAATAATTAATAAACAAACGGAGCTAATATGTGAAAAGATAATATGTGAAGAATTCATAGTAGTTGAAAATACGTGTGTAATTACTAACGATAATTATAAAGTAATTAACATTAATGAAGAGAAGCAAATTAAGGTTAATAAAACGTACCTTGTTAATAGCGATATCCCTATTGTGAGACACACACACACTAGTAAGTCACATAACATGAAACACTTAAGACACTACACTTACGGAGATAAATATCACTGTAGGCCTAACAATAAACGTAGTAAATTATCAAGACGAAACACTACACAAAATTGTGGTAAATATGACGGTAGATTTACGCACGAGAAATATAAAGCGAACGATAATTATAATAACGATAATTATAACTGTAATTATAAAAATTACAGAGGTTATCATAAACGGCGGATGAAAAAACAGTCGACAGTTGTTTATATGGGCTTCAAGCAGACTGAATATACGCAATGCATTAGTGACGAGAGAATTGTGGGACGTGCGGAGAGAAGAGAGAGAAGTTATTCATCACAGCTAAGAAACAAATTCTTGCCGTACGAACAGGTGACTTCTACGATAAAAAACAAACGTCGCAGTAATACAAGGGAATGCGGACGTTGTTTACAGGAGGGAGAGAACAATGGTAAGCACGGCAAATATGTTACAAAGGAACAATATACGTCCGGTAGACTAGGGACAATGCAATTGTTATAACGAGGGGTGTAAGATCGAACTACACACTGAACTCAGAACTCAGTACCCGAATGGAATGAATAATTATTTTTAAAATAAAATAATATAACTATTAATTATTAATAATAAGAAATACTTGCTATAGTATACGCTCTTAAGCAATTCAGATATAATGTTTATGGTACTCATTTTGAGATACATACTGACCACCAAGCATTATCATTTTTATTGAAATGCAAAATAACAAATGCCCGATTATTAAGATGGATTTTAGCCATTAGCGAATACTCATTCACCATTAAATACTGTAAAGGTAAAGACAATATTATAGCGGATACACTAAGCCGATACATCAAAGAAGAATGTGAAGAAGTTTATGTGAGCGAAAAGAAAGAAGTACTATTGTTATCAATTAAATTCAAAGAGAATGATGAAGTAAAACAAATGCTGAAAAACTTAGCACATCAACAAGATTTGGACGTGACGATAAGGGAAATGAAGGACCAAGAACAGCTACCAAATCATTATAAGGTACTTAATGGAATTCTTTTCAGGTTAGTAAGACAAGAGTGGAAGATAGTACTAACGAATGACATGCTACAAAATTAATTCAACCAGCACATGAGAGTTTAGCTCATGATGCCACTCTGAAATGTTATTTGAGTGTACGAGAAGATTTTACGATTAATAATATGTATCGAAAGATAAAGGAGGAGGTAAAGGAATGTTATGAGTGTCAAACGGCGAAAGGGCCGAATTTACACACATATGTAGGAATGCAGATTATACAGATGGGGAACAAAGGAGAGCTAATTGCAGTGGATTTTCTGGGACCATTACCACGATCAAGTCGAGGTGTGAAGCACATATTGGTATGTATCTATGTGTTTTCCAAGGCAGTCCGACTGTACCCAATTATGCGACCCACAACCAAAGTTGTTCTAAAGATACTCAAAGCAAATCCAGTGGGAAAAAGGAGTGATAATACGGCGAAGAAATTCTTCAGACTTTATAATGGACCGTATACGTTAAGAAAGCGAGTAGGACAACACACTTTCATCGTATATGATGAGATACAGAAGAAAGAAATTGGTAAATTCCACGCAACGTCATTTAGGAAGTTTTACACATGAAAACAACGAGGTCAATGAAACCAGTCAGATCAGCTGTTTGTTAAAGCCACCCTACTACAGGGTCACGAGCAGTGAGCGTGTGAAGAGGGGAGGTAAGACATTTGTATACACTCCAATTAGGGGTGAAATGACGAATATTATTCTTTATTATTTGTTACATTTTTTTTTCAAATGTAAAAGTAATAAATAAAAAAAATTATAATAAATAAATTTATTAAATTTTTTTTTGTTTCCAAGCAGAGGGATAATGCGACAGTACAAATAAGTGATGTACTGAGGATTGAATATAAATATTTAAATATACCTAATAAACTGTAAATAATTAATAATGTATTAGAAATAAGCATGTCAGGGATTGCAAGCTTGGCTCAGACAAAAATATGAACAGGTGTTTCGACCTGAATCGACGTGCACACACACACAAATGTAACTGAAAGTGTGTACACCAGTATTTTGCTAGTGTGTGTGAACGCAGGTCTATGCAGGCGAGTTTACCACCCCAGTATGAATAATTACGTAATTACCGTTTTTCCGTAATTATTCATAAATTGTAATTAAGAATTAAAATCCAAAACCACAAGAAAATGTAATAAAATTTACTAAATACTGTGTACGAAAACCACGCGAAAGTGACACACCATACGAGTGTAATAGTGAAATAACTGTGTACAAATCAAAAGGGTTAAGTTGCAATGTCCAAAATTACAGTGAACATGTGTTGTGAAAATGGTTATAAGATAAGTATAAGAGTATACTTACAGGACTCTGCAATTCGCAGAAATATAAGAAATAGCGAAATTGACAAAGAGTGGGGGAACTGAATCCAGAGACAGTTTCTGACATGCCGATTTCGTACCACTGCAGGTGTCGACCAAGACATGGGTATAAATAGGACACGCAAGCTACAGTGGTCCTCTTTCTTAAATCATCCACGGTGCAGCGGGAGCTTATGCCCGTCCGCACGGCGTATTTATTTGTTTGTAAATAACTTACATTTTCCAGTTACATACAACTTTGTAACTAAGTTATAAATACAATCATTTTTAAATAATAACAGCAGTACATAAGAAGAATTACATAAGAAGATCCATTGACGCCAGAAACAGCAAGAGGAGAGTTCCAGAGAGTGATTCAACGCTGGACAAGAGGAGAAGAGAGACAGCCGACGCTAGAGTGCGAGACGAGGACGACTACAGATATATCAAAATGATCGCGTATGATTGACGACAATAAGGTGATAAACAACTTATTTATATCTTAATCGTACAATGAACTCAAAGACAATTAAAGACATTTTTATTTTATTTTAAAGTAAGAGCCAATGTTTCTTGTAAAGTAGAATTAAAAACATAGATGTTTTAGAAATACGATTAACGTAACAAGAGCTCAAATTAATATGAAATATAATGAATACAAAGCATTTAAATGAAAACAATTAATATTTGAGATAAAACAGTACTGAGAAACAAAAGTTAAATTCAATAACTATTAATATTTTGAGTACAATACAATATGTAAAAAGAGATTTAAATATTGATATTTTGAAACACATTAATTGACTGAGTAGTATGAAAATGAGATTTTTCTTTAATACAATAATTAGCAGAATAGAATATTTAGTCAGTAAGGATGTATATAGCATAAGCCTTACGGCATATTAACAAATAATAACGAATGTTTTAAATCGAAGTCAGTGCCATGTGCACAATTTTTTAATAATATCAAATAAATTTGAAATATCGTTACAAGTTATATAGAGTTCTTATTGCAGATACACCTGAAACCCAATTTAAATGTTATATTGTTACATAATTTGTCAATCTTGAACGTGAGACCGGTCACGCTAAATTTGTGTATATTGTAATAAATAATAAAATATAAAGTATTGTGGTGATGAGACTCTGATGTACTCAAACCCCACTGTTTGGGCTAGCCAATTTGTCATAAAATAATATAATTAGATATTGAGTCTGTATGTTCTTATGTTTTTTATTTGTTGTGGTTCTCTTAATTGGTGTGGCTCTCGACGTCTTACTGGCCTGAAACACTTCCTTAAGTTTCCCAGCTGGTCGAGTCCAAATGGTAGCAAGACCGGTCGAGTAGCGTAAAGTTGATGAAGAAATATTTTGTTCAGCCCCACCAAAAGTTTCAAAACAAAAATTGTTGTTTTGAAGGAAAAAAAATATGTGTTTAAAAAAAATTATAATTTAAAAAAAATTATAATTTTATTAATTAATTAATTATAATCAATTAATTAATATAGGGCTGTGAAGTTTTAAATGTGTAATGCTCTTCTGAAAAATTTTATTGAAGTTTTGGTATATTTTAAATAAACTATTACCACTCATAAGATTGTCTTCAAACCAATCGATACTTGTTTACCTTTATATTTTTTAGGTTATCTTTACTTATAGGTGGTAAAGTCCTGGTAGATTATTAATTAGAATTATATTAGTGATAATTAGAAATATTTATGAAATAAAGAACTATTTAGTGTTGAAAAGTATTAATGTTTTATTAGTTAATAGCAATATTGACTCTTATCGATTATAATATCGATTCTCAGGATATCGATCTGGTTACAAAGTATATTATATAAATTCACACAGGGTTCTTTAAACAGCCAATTATTATCGAAGTCAGAGAAATCGGGCCAATATTTAAAAAGTATAACGTTACAACAAATTAATAATTATTACTAAATACAGACATTGAATAGAAAATAATATAATTGTTTTCACCAACAGCTGATGTGAACACTGAAGGCATTGAAATTGTCAAAGTAAGATGGCTGCCGTCAAGCTGATCAAAATGTCGCTCGTTCCTGCTACGTTCCAAATAATGTATTTTCTGGCAGTATTCCTGTTCTGGTGTCTGCAAATCTCTTGTTAAATGTTGTGTAGTGCCTGGTGAAATGTTTGAAATGTGTGAAATGTGCCTGTGTGGGTTGTAATTAGTGTATCCGTGTAATTATAAGTTCAAACACTTTTCCCGATACCGACATTAATACTTGGTTAATGTGTTATAAAGTTTTCTGGTGTTTTGTGGTGTTTTTCGGAGAAGATATGTATTGTTCAGTGTTATGTAGTGTTTCTTGATTGTTTCTGTTATAATATGAGAGTCCTAGAAGTATTTAATAAGTCACTCGCGATTTCACAAGAACGTACTAATCACTCCTTGACTTTACCGTTGTAATATAGGTTAGGCTCGTTACAAAACGTTTGTCATGTTAACCGTTCAAATACCAATAATCCACTAACTCTTTCCTTCAGTCTCAATTAAACTCTTAGCCCATATAATATTATCCTTAACATTGTTCAAATATATTTTCACATCCTGTGCACACTTAAAATTTCACTATATAAATGCCTAAACTTCGGTTATTTAGCAATTTTATTTACTAGATGTTATTTAAATTAATCTTTCAGTTCATTCGGCTTATTTTCAGATTAAATAATGCCGTTTTATAGTGTTTTCTGTCCAAAATTAGTAATCTTACTTTCATTTTGGTATTCTCTGAAAAGTCAAAACTAGCTTCCTGTCATCATATAAATTCAGCCATTTTATCAGTTATATTTAATATTAATAGACTTATATTGTATTAAAAGGTTTATATTCCCTTATTTTCTGGTAATTAATTGAATTAGTTGTATTCTGAAACATTATTCTGAAATATATGACTCCCATGTCCAAATTTCTGAGTTTAGTCATTTTCATTTTTATTTATAATTCTGAATATAATTTATTAAAATCTCTCTAAATGGTATGTGCAATTATATGGCATGATCTCAAGATTATTTTGTCTAATACCCCTTTTGTTTATTTTCTTTTAAATGAGTAATTTCTCTGTTTTGATGAAGTTTGGTTTCAATTCTTTTGGCCTAGGTTTTTTAACAATTTTTCTTTACAAAAACTTTACAAACAATATATGATGTGTGATACCCTCTCTGACTTTTACATATAGTATTATAAATTAATGTTTTCCAAATTACACAATAACAATTAGTATTGGTTACAATACAAATAACAGTTAAACAAATAAAGAATATTTTTAAATAAATGGTTGTCTTCAAGTCAGACATTCTACAACAAAATCCTTATTTCTAACATGGAAATATGGTTTACAAAAAAGGTTTTTTACTAACTAACATCTTAATTACTCTCTACTATTTACAAGTAGTAACTATTTTTATAGTTCTGATGTTAGTTGTATCAGACCCAAACAAATGGCCTTATATCTAATAAATTTTTAAACATCCTTATACTATATTCATAAAAACCTTACATCTATATTCTTGTTGCTAACTATTATTACAAGTAGGATTCTACAGTTTCTTTATACCGTCTTTTACACATTGTCTTTGGGGAATTGTACCCTCTCATTAATAAATAAATAGTATAAATTGTTCGAAAAGTATTATGAAATATTTTTTTTTTCTTTTTGCATATAAAACAAAATGCTATTTTAAACCGATTTATGTTTTATAAATAACATATTCTCACAGTACACATTTCAAGTCATTGGAGATTGTATATTTCACTGCATTCAATGTTTGTGATTGCCAAGAATGAAACACAAGGTTCATTTTTTATAATACCCAACACTATCACTGGTTCACTTTGCACTTTTATATTATGTTATTGCTAAATGGTCGTATAGTCTTATTAACATAATAAATTGGTTAGCGTTATACAATGGAGATTTGTTCCATGGGTACTATATTATTGTTTCATCTTAGTTCACAGGCAACTTTTACTTTATACACTTCTCTCTCTTAAATTTGTATACATGTGTTTTTCATTTCGTTATACTTTTATTTTTAAATATTTATTTTGGGGATATAGGGATTTGGGTGTCTTTTATAAGAGCATGACATCTTCTTCAGGATGCTGCCTTCTTCTTCTTTCATCAGTCTTCTTTTCTCCTGCCTTCTGGGACTGGTATCTTCTCCATCTTCTTCTTGATGCCATCAGGTTTCTTGGGATCTTCTCCATCTTCTTCTTGATTTTAGAAATACACCACCTGTATTGGTTGATCTTGGCTTATTTTAGGGTTTCTATACTATTTATTCTTCCTCGTTGTGGGTTTGGTCATATTCTGTACTGCTTGGTTATTCACTTTCTTACCTTCCTGGGTTATAACTTGAAATCCTTTGGTTATGAGACTGGTTTTGTATGACTCATCACTAGTAACTCCTTTTACTTGAACTTGTATTTTCTTTTTAATAATGATTTCTTTCCACAGTTGCTATGAATTAATCTATTTATATTAAACTTAATGCTTTCTTCCAAATTTAAATGTCAAAATTTTATTATTCTAATGATCAATTGCCATTCAATATTATGCATACATCTGTCACGCTACAGATTGCTCTCCTCCAGAAGTAATTATTTCAGACATGTTTATGGATGAAATAATTTCTTATGATAATTTCATCATTTCTTATAATTCATTTTCTTCCCAATTTTTATATCGACTTTTTTATATTAGAGTTTAATTAATTTTATATATATGGTTACTTGTTTTACTACTGATCCTTCTCGGATAGTTAGTGTCTTCTGAGATATATTATTATTGTAATACATTTTCTTCCTTTATCAACTTCGTGTTGCATCCTTGGGATATTAATTCCCTAACATTCCCTATCACGTGGGCTGGGGCAGATCAGAGGGGCACTGTACGCTACTTCTCTGCTGGCCATACACCACTTCTATAAATTGAGTACAGGGGCATATCCATCCCTGCTCAAAAAACATAATGCTGCTGGAATTATCTTCAGTCAGTCATCGAATAAATAAATAAAAAGTAGTCTCATTTTCGACTAATAAAAATATCTTTGGATTCTTCACTTCGTAGTCTCTCAGATTATCTCACATTTTCTATCTTAATAAATCTTCATAATCATTATTATACTCATTACATATATTTTTTCAAAACTCTTAACTTGTCTGATATATTTAATTTAATTATGGTTGAAAACCTTTCTTTTAATAATTCTGGTTACTGTTTACAGTGTAACTCTCTTTCTTCTCCATCTGAATTCTCTTTATACTTTCTTCTGGTTACTCATAGTATTAGCATGGTCTTTGTATATAGTCTTTCTTATTCATTATTTGAATGGTCTTAATATATTATATTTAATTTTTTAGCATTGTATCTTTACATTAGATATACAGGTTGTTATATTGATCATTTTCTTTAAACATTTTGGTTGTTTCCTTTCTCTTAGAAAGTTATTAATCCGCCTTCGCATTTATTAACATTAATTCATTTATATTATATTTCATGTGGTATTTCTTCTCTTTGCATTTCATATAGGTCTTATTATTATCATTGTTCAAAATCATCTCCATATGTTTGGTATGAGTTGTTCTTCTTTGCTCTTAATTAACTGTTTTAATTATCGTTTCATAAGTAATTAGTCTCTTTGCTTCCAAATTTTTTCTTCTCCTACATATTACACTCTTCTTTGTTATTCTTCTCTACTCCTTCAAATGCTATTGTGAATGTCTAGCATTTATTCTGGATTAACGTTAATTCTCTTTTCTGAATTAATCACTTTATTTTCTTCTCAATTCAATTATAATTGACACATAATTTTTTTTGGAACTTGGTTAGTTGTAATGTAAAATTCAAACTATTCTTTTTATTTAATTGAAAAATATTTCTCATAAATCCTTGTAATATGTTGATCTTATCTTGTTTCAAAGTTCTGACGTTCTATCAACATTCAAATTCTGTTTAATTCGTTTATTCCCAGAATTGTTTCATTCAGAATTGTTTATAGTAATGTGATCTTACTATTATTTCTGAATGTTTTGGTATTTTTCCAAATTCAAATTCTTCTTAATTATTTACCATAAAGTTTTCTCATAAACTTAGTTATAATAAGTTGGTCTTACCTCATTTTTAAACTTTTTGTATATTAAATTCAAAATCCCTTTCTTCTTAATTCTTCTAAAATGTTTTGTTCCAAATTATCAGGTTGTAGTAAGAAGTACTTACTCAATTTTAAATTTTTATAATTATATTTCAATTCAAAAGTCTTTCTTTTTCTTTCTTCCATAAAGTTCGTTCCAAAATTATTAGGTTGTAAGTTGTTCTTACGTATTTTAGAATTAAAAAAAAAAAAATTCTAAATTCCTTTTTCTTATAATTCTCCAGAATGTTCTTCTCAAAATATTAGGTTGTAAGATGTACTTACATTATTTTAAAATTTTAAAAATTATTAAATTAAATTCAAAATTCAAAACTCACAACTCATTCTTCATAATATTTCTTCATAGAAGCTTGATTGTACACTCCTTTGATTTTTCCTGAAACGATTTCCCTCAACTCATATGTATTGTTATGCTTATCATTTACCACAACATATGGGCCAGTGTAAAGTAATAATAACTTTTTGGTTATGCCTTCTAAAATGCTGGGTAGCTCTCGATTTTTAAGGAGGACTTTTTCACCCTCTTTATATGTCACAATACGCCCTATTGCCTTCTGGTATTTGGCTTCCCGTTTTTCCTGATCTTCAGCTACCTTGTTGTAAAATTTCAACTGGTTGAATTTCCTATTATTGTTTGTTGGAAATTCAATGATTTTTTCAATGTCTCGGGGAGTCGGCTTCTCATACATGGCTGAGTAGGGTGGAATTCCTATAGCTGGATGGTGGGCGTAATTTAGGAATGTTTCTGTCGCTGCTAGGTACTCTTGCCACTTTTTCTGTTGGTTGTGACAGTACGTGCGCAATATCCTACCCACTTCTCTTAGTACTCTCTCAGCCGGATTGCTACTTGGGTGGTAGACGGACGTCTTATAAGTTTTGACCCCAAGTGCTAATAAAGTGTCTCGCCATCTCCTCCCCTTAAATTGTGTACCATGGTCGGTAATAATGGAAGATGGTCTACCGACCTCTGGGATATACAAATCGACAATCACCGCCAAAACCTTTGTTGTTGTTGCCCGATTAACCGGATATAGCTTTATATACTTGGTGCAGTGATCCATTATAATTACCAAGTATTTATATCGGTGTCGGCCACCGCTACGGGGAAATGGCCCGCAGATATCCAAAAACACTTTTTCTAGTTTTGCGTTGGAAGTTATTGGTATCATGATACCCTCTGTCTTTTCATTGTTTATTTTGACACATTGGCAGATCTTACAGGATTTGATGTACGTTCTCACCTTGCGGTTGATATTCTTGATCTTACAGTTTTCTTCTAGAGCCTGTATCACTTTTAACGCTCCCATGTGACCATACCTGACATGGTAATCGATGATGACCTCCTTTTCGATTTGGTGTGGGATTATCACCTTCCATGTCTCATCGTCTAAGGCGGTTTTTATGAATAGAATTCCCTTGTTAAGGTGGTAATATTTAGAAATGGTTTCATCATTAGCTTCCAAACGACTCACAATGTTTTTCAGCTTAGGATCAGACTGCTGATGGATTCGAATATTTTTTAGCAAAGCTTGTAAATCGGCTCTGGTCGTGAATATGTTATAAATTTTGACCAAGCTCTCCTTCTCCCCTTCGAAAGTCTGATCTTCCAGATTTATACGTGACAACACATCCGCTACCATGTTCTTCTTTCCTGGAATGTATTCCCATTTCAGGTCATATTCTTGTAGGGCGAGTACCCACCTAGCCAATCGGCCGTGACTCAACTTGCACCTACGAAGGAACGAGATGGATTTATGATCAGTCCGTACCGTGATTTGATATGCGAGAATGTACGTCCGGAACTTGCTGCATGCGAACACCACGCTCAACAATTCCTTTTCTGTCACACTGTAGTTCTTTTCGCACTGGTTCAGTGTGCGACTAGCGAAGCTTATTACCAGATGTTGTCCCTCCTCATCTTCCTGGTATAATGTCGTTCCTAAGCTTAGGTCGCTAGCGTCACAGTTTAGAAAGAACGGTTTCTTAAAATCTGGGTGACGAAGTATGACACTCTCCAGAAACTTCTCTTTTATCAAGCGGAAAGTAATATCTTGATCTTCACCCCAAGTCCATTTGTTCTTGGCAGATAACTGTGGTTGAAACTTGGCGGTCAACTCGGAATATCGGCTCTGAAACTTCCTGTAATAGTTACAGAGTCCGAGGAAAGATTGCAATTGTTTCCTGTTTCTTGGTTGCGGGAACCTCTGAATTGCCTCCACTTTCTCTGCTGATGGGGTAATACCTCGGTCGTGTAGGTTGAAACCTAAGAATTGTACCTCGCGCGCTATGAACTTGGATTTCTCCAACTTCAGTGTTAAGTTGTTCTGCGCTAGTTTGTTTAGTACAAATTCCACTCTGTAACAGTGCTCCTCCCAGGTTCCGGATGTGATTAGTAAATCGTCAACATAGACGGTGGTAAATTGGAGCGCTTCTTGTCCAAGAATCTGGTCCATGCATGCCACAAATATGGCGACAGAATTGACAAGTCCGAAGGGCAGTCTCTTGAACTGGTAATTGCGCCCTTCGAAAATGAACGCTACATACTGGCGGCTTTGTGGATGCAGCTCTACCTGCCAATAACCACAGACCGTATCCCAGGTGCTAATAAATCTAGTACCATGAAAACGTTTTAAGATCTCTTCTATTTCACCGGGAGAGGTTCTGTCATTCACAATTGTCTTGTTCAACTCACGCGCATCTAAACAGAGCCGGACTTGTCCGTCTTTCTTCGGAACAGCAATAATTGGACTAGTGTAAGGTGATTGACTAATCTCAATTATGTCATTATCTATCATTTTGTTTATCTCTGTTCTCACGGCTTCTTTGAGCGACTGCGCTATTGGATATGACCTCCGGTTAAACTCTACGTTTTCTTTAAAACGAAGTTGGCACTGGTAGTTTTTTACCTTCCCTGGTTCATCAGAAAACACCGCCTTGTATTTCTCATATATAGCGATTAGACGATCAGCCAGATGTGTTGGTATTTTCTTGTTATCGCTTCCGCACTGGAAATTCCGTATTTCTTGGATCTTAACTGACCATAAATCCTCTCCTCCATGATTGTATATTATGGGTTTAGAAAAAGGGCTGTTTCTAATAACATTTATTTTACGAAGTTGTTGATGTATAGGGCTGGGAAGTATAGTTGTGCTTCCTACCAGATCTGCGGTCCATGTTACTCCGTCTGGGAAAAGTGATACTTTATTTAAATTGAGATCGATTACCGCCGAATATCTACGAAGAATATCGCAACCGACTAAGATGTCAAATGGTAATCCGGTGGCGATTAAAAATTCCATGTCTAAAGCTATATCACGGCTAACGACACTTAAGGAAACTTGCTTCCTAATGGTTTTATTCTGGCGGCCAGTTGCACCTACCAACACAATGTTGCTAACTGGTAACATTGGCAAAGTTTTTCCACATGTACACTGTATTCTCTCCAACTCATTGGAGTTTATTATTGAAATATTAGCTCCTGTGTCTATCATTATTTTAGCGGGAACTCCTTCCACCTCCGCTGTTATATAAATTATCTCATTATAACTGTTGCTGAGACTCTTCTCGTTTTCTTCCAAAAGTTCAGTTCGTATGTCTTTCAGATAATGGTTATTTATAATAGTGATGTTTTTATGCTGGTTTTCTTGTCGCAATTCATCCTTTTCTAACCCAGGAAGTATAAGCAGTAACAGGTCATTGTTGTTGATTACTGCCTTCTCTCGTTTAAAGTATTTTGGTCATTGTTATTGTTATTATTGATCGAGGCATCGTTCGGGAAACTCTGGTTTGTTTCCTGACGTTCTGTACCCTGGTTGAGGTTTAACGCCCTGTCCTGTTGTCTGCCAAGATCTTCCAGGCTGGTACTTCGTCTTCCCTGTTCGTATCTTGGGCCGTCTCGTTCCGCACTCCTCCATCTTCGGTCGGCGCCGTGGAAGCTGCTCCTCCTCGGTTGATAATATCTCCTGGGTCCGCGATCTTCTGCTCTTATAAAATTTACCCTAGGGCGCGACACTCGGTTATTATTATTGCTATTATTGTTATTACTAACATTATTATAATAATTTCGGTTAGGTGGGTAAGGTCTGTCACCATTATTGTTGGGATATGGATTTCTCTGACTGTATGGGACATTATTATTTTGTTGATAAAAATTGTTTCTATTGTTTGGGTAGGGGTTGTTATTCCTAACGCCGTTAAAATTACCGTTAAACTGGTTATTACGCGGCGGATTGTTAGGGCCGTCGTAATTACTGGGCTGGTTCCGGTTACTTGTATGGTTATTACCGTTATTGGGGTAGGTAGTCGGTCTCGCTTCTGGTCTCTCATTTCTCTTTCTGCTCTGCCTATAATACTCTTCGTTCTCGTATCCCTCCAATAACTCGGTCATTCCCTGGATCGTCTTGATCTGGCTACCTCTCCGGGCCCTGATAATCTCATCATAATGATACGATATCTTGTTCACTAAACATTCTTCTGGGATTGCCGGCTCGAGGTGTTTTGCCATGCACACCTTCCCCAAGAAATATGCCGTCATACTGCTACCTAATTGTGACCTGTATCTTCCATTACAAATATTGTCACGGATCAAGTTCTGGGTGGTCTCAGACCAGTATTTTGTCTTAAACATTTTCCGGAACTGTTGGTAGTCGGAAATTTCACTCCGGTTGGCCATCCACCAATTATCAGTTATTTCTCGGAAATACTCGTCTAATATCTCCCTGCTATGGCTCCATTGGGTCATTTTATGTTTGGCGAGATTAGGGTAGAAGAATTTCTACCCTAGCCAGGAACTCCATCGGCTTGCGTTTGTATTGCCGGAAGTTGAGCCACTCTCGGCTTTCGTTGACGGGCAATCCGGTGAAATGAGTCGGTCTGTTTCTAATCGCTTCCATCTCCTCTCGGCTTTGTCGCACCTGACCGGTGATATTGGCCATGGTTTCTTGTATATCATTACACCGTTCTGTAACTTGGTTGCGAACTTTTCCGAATTCTTCTTGATTTTCCTTCCTCTGTTCTTCTACCTTCCTACGACTATGTTCTTCAATATTTGTGAATTTGATGTTCACCACTTCTTTAAACTCATGCACCTCCTTTTCGGTCTGGTTGCACTTCCCATCAATCTCTCGAATCTGTCGATTGACCATTATATTTTCTTCTTCCATCTTCTTATTCATCGCTTTTTTGTTAACATTGATTTCTTTATTCAGTTCTTCTCGCAACAATTCCATCCTTTCGTCCAGTTTGTCCAAATTCTCCTGATTGACCTCTCTTAATTCTTCTCTTAAAATTTGATTGTCCTCTCCCAATTCTTCCAACTTCTCCCCCATCTTCTCTTCCAACTTCTTGTTATCTTCTTTCAACTCTTCCTTCAATTGTCGGTTGTTCTTCTCTATCTTCTTCCGGGTTTCATCGATTTTCTGATTGGTGTTCTCAATTTTATTAATCAATTCTTCTTTAGTTGACTTGATTTCTTCCTTGAACGCTTGGTTGTCTTCTTTCAATTCTTCTAACTTCTTCCCCATCTCTTCTTCCATCTTCTTGTTATCTTCCTTCAAATTTTCCATGTTCTTGTTCATCCCAGTCAACTCTTCTCTTGTGGATTGATTATCCTTCTTCAATTCTTCTATCTTCTCTTCCATCTTCTTGCTGTTTTCTTCCATCTTCTCTTCCATCTTCTTATTTGTTGTTTCAATTTTATTTCCTAAATCTTCTTTCAAAGACTGGTTGTCTCCCTCCAACTCTTCCATGTTCTTGTTCATCCCACTCAATTCTTCTTTAGTCGATTTGATATCTTCTTTCAAAGACTGGCTATCTTCTTTCCTTTCCTTATTACTTTCGTCTATCTTCTTGTCCATTTTCTTACTCAAGTCTTCCTTCAATTCCTTACTTGTGGATTCCATTTTTTCCATCATCATCCTGAACATTTGTTGTGTTGTCATGTTCTCTGTTTCCTTCTCCGGCACATTGATTTCCACTGTTTGTGTAGGTATCTCCGGTTGTTCAGTTTGTTTGGACAACACCGGTGGTAATACCTCTTCCGCCTCTACTGGCGTCGCCTCCTTGTTGTCCATGTCAACTTCTATTTCTTTCTCGGCCTCCGCCGCCCGTTTCTTGGAAGTTGCACGTCGTTGCATTTTCCCTTGAAATTCTCTGGCTTTGTAGCTGTTGCCTAGCTCCAACTAGTGATTGGGCAGAATGTATTGACCTTCCAATCGCTAATTAAAGCCCCTAAAGTTGTGCGCCAATTTGTAATAAATAATAAAATATAAAGTATTGTGGTGATGAGACTCTGATGTACTCAAACCCCACTGTTTGGGCTAGCCAATTTGTAATAAAATAATATAATTAGATATTGAGTCTGTATGTTCTTATGTGTTTTATTTGGTGTGGTTCTCTTAATTGGTGTGGCTCTCGACGTCTTACTGGCCTGAAACACTTCCTTAAGTTTCCCAGCTGGTCGAGTCCCAATGGTAGCAAGACCGGTCGAGTAGCGTAAAGTTGATGAAGAAATATATGTTCAGCTCCACCAAAAGTTTCAAAACAAAAATTGTTGTTTTGAAGGAAAAAAAAATATGTGTTTAAAAAAAATTATAATTAAAAAAAAATTATAATTTAATTAATTAATTAATTATAATCAATTAATTAATATAGGGCTGTGAAGTTTTAAAAAGTGTAATGCTCTTCTGAAAAATTTTATTGAAGTTTTGGTATATTTTAAATAAACAATTACCACTCATAAGATTGTCTTCAAACCAATCGATACTTGTTTACCTTTATATTTTTTAGGTTATCTTCACTTAGAGGTGGTAAAGTCCTGGTAGATTATTAATTAGAATTATATTAGTGATAATTAGAAATATTTATGAAATAAAGAACTATTTAGTGTTGAAAAGTATTAATGTTTTATTAGTTAATAGCAATATTGACTCTTATCGATTATAATATCGATTCTCAGGATATCGATCTGGTTACAAAGTATATTATATAAAATTCATACAGGGTTCTTTAAACAGCCAATTATTATCAAAGTCAGAGAAATCGGGCCAATATTTAAAAAGTATAACGTTACAACAAATTAATAATTATTACTAAATACAGACATTGAATAGAAAATAATATAATTGTTTTCACCAACAGCTGATGTGAACACTGAAGGCATTGAAATTGTCAAAGTAAGATGGCTGCCGTCAAGCTGATCAAAATGTCGCTCGTTCCTGCTACGTTCCAAATAATGTATTTTCTGGCAGTATTCCTGTTCTGGTGTCTGCAAATCTCTTGTTAAATGTTGTGTAGTGCCTGGTGTAATGTTTCTGGGTTGTATTTAGTGTATCCGTGTAATTATAAGTTCAAACACTTTTCCCGATACCGACACTAATACTTGGTTAATGTGTTATACAGTTTTCTGGTGTTTTGTGGTGTTTTTCGGAGTAGATATGTATTGTTCAGTGTTATGTAGTGTTTCTTGATTGTTTCTGTTATAATATGAGAGTTCTAGAAGTATTTAATAAGTCACTCGCGATTTCACAATAACGTACTAATCACTCCTTGACTTTACCGTTGTAATATAGGTTAGGCTCGTTACAAAACGTTTGTCATGTTAACCGTTCAAATACCAATAATCGACTAACTCTTTCCTTCAGTCTCAATTAAACTCTTAGCCCATATAATATTATCCTTAACATTGTTCAAATATATTTTCACATCCTGTGCACACTTAAAATTTCACTATATAAATGCCTAAACTTCGGTTATTTAGCAATTTTATTTACTAGATGTTATTTAAATTAATCTTTCAGTTCATTCGGCTTATTTTCAGATTAAATAATGCCGTTTTATAGTGTTTTCTGTCCAAAATTAGTAATCTTACTTTCATTTTGGTATTCTCTGAAAAGTCAAAACTAGCTTCCTGTCATCATATAAATTCAGCCATTTTATCAGTTATATTTAATATTAATAGACTTATATTGTATTAAAAGGTTTATATTCCCTTATTTTCTGGTAATTAATTGAATTAGTTGTATTCTGAAACATTATTCTGAAATATATGACTCCCATGTCCAAATTTCTGAGTTTAGTCATTTTCATTTTTATTTATAATTCTGAATATAATTTATTAAAATCTCTCTAAATGGTATGTGCAATTATATGGCATGATCTCAAGTTTATTTTGTCTAATACCCCTTTTGTTTATTTGCTTTTAAATGAGTAATTTCTCTGTTTTGATGAAGTTTGGTTTCCATTTTTTGGACTGTGTTTTTTAACAATTTGTCTTTACAAAAACTTTACAAACAATATATGATGTGTGATACCCTCTCTGACTTTTACATATAGTATTATAAATTAAACATGTTTTCCAAATTACACAATAACAATTAGTATTGGTTACAATACAAATAACAGTTAAACAAATAAAGAATATTTTTAAATAAATGGTTGTCTTCAAGTCAGACATTGTACAACAAAATCCTTATTTCTAACATGGAAATATGGTTTACAAAAAAAGGTTTTTTACTAACTAACATCTTAATTACTCTCTACTATTTACAAGTAGTAACTATTTTTATAGTTCTGATGTTAGTTGTATCAGACCAAAACAAATGGCCTTATATCTAATAAATTTTTAAACATCCTTATACTATATTCATAAAAACCTTACATCTATATTCTTGTTGCTAACTATTATTACAAGTAGGATTCTACAGTTTTTTTATACCGTCTTTTACACGTTGTCTTTGGGGAATTGTACCCTCTCATTAATAAATAAATAGTATAAATTGTTCGAAAAGTATTATGAAATCTTTTTTTTTCTTTTTGCATATAAAACAAAATGTTATTTTAAACCGATTTATGTTTTATAAATAACATATTCTCACAGTACACATTTCAAGTCATTGGAGATTGTATATTTCATTGCATTCAATGTTTGTGATTGCCAAGAATGAAACACAAGGTTCATTTTTTATAATACCCAACACTATCACTGGTTCACTTTGCACTTTTATATTATGTTATTGCTAAATGGTCGTATAGTCTTATTAACATAATAAATTGGTTAGCATTATACAATGGAGATTTGTTCCGTGGGTACTATATTATTGTTTCATCTTAGTTCACAGGCAACTTTTACTTTATACACTTCTCTCTCTTAAATTTGTATACATGTGGTTTTCATTTCGTTATACTTTTATTTTTAAATATTTATTTTGGGGATATAGGGATTTGGGTGTCTTTTATAAGAGCATGACATCTTCTTCAGGATGCTGCCTTCTTCTTCTTTCATCAGTCTTCTTTTCTCCTGCCTTCTGGGACTGGTATCTTCTCCATCTTCTTCTTGATGCCATCAGGTTTCTTGGGATCTTCTCCATCTTCTTCTTGATTTTAGAAATACACCACCTGTATTGGTTGATCTTGGCTTATTTTAGGGTTTCTATTCTATTTATTCTTCCTCGTTGTGGGTTTGGTCATATTCTGTACTGCTTGGTTATTCACTTTCTTACCTTCCTGGGTTATAACTTGAAAACCTTTGGTTATGAGACTGGTTTTGTATGACTCATCACTAGTAACTCCTTTTATTTGAACTTGTATTTTCTTTTTAATAATGACTTCTTTCCACAGTTGCTATGAATTAATCTATTTATATTAAACTTAATGCTTTCTTCCAAATTTAAATGTCAAAATTTTATTATTCTAATGATCAATTGCCATTCAATATTATGCATACATCTGTCACGCTATAATATGTATATGTGTTTATGTATATGTATTGTTGCTTATTTGGCTCCCAAAGAACGTGGGGCTATACAAATTAAAGTACATATAAAAATTCACACACATAAATACGTTGCATATATTTGTCGCCCTGGACGTGAGGCACGACATGCCTAAATTTATGTACAAAAATTTGTTACATAAATTGTAACCCATGAACGTATGGCCCGATCCCCATCATTTAACTATAAAAATTTTTTTTATGTAGCTAAATGGTTGCTCTAAAATATAAAGAGTGTGTTAAATGAAAAATGTATAATATGTAATTGTTATTTATATTAAACAGTAACTGAATGTAATGTTAATTGTTGTGTAATCACACAGCTGGCGCCCACAAATAATATTGTTTGTCTATGTAACAGGTGTAACTGTAATGAGTATTAATAATAACTATTAATAAAAATACAGAAATAAATAAATAAGTAGGGAACGGTTATCAATAATAATTGTTAAAGAATTACTACTAAATAAATATTTTAATAATACTTCAACATGACGACTTCCGGAAATTTAGACGTCGAGGCATTCCAGATGATGATGCGTGCCTGGGTCGATGAATTAAGCACAAAACAGACAGAAAATTTAAATAAACAGACAGAAAATTTAAATGCTAAAATAGACGAATTAAAAGAATCTAATAAGAAACAAACAGAAAGTTTAGAAAATAAATTAGAGCTACAGTCAGAAAATTTTAGACAGGACACCATAAAAATTACAGAGAGTCTAGAAGAGTTAAAAATTGATAATCTTGAAATAAAACAAAGTATAATTGACAGTAATGCACAATTAACCGAAAAAATTGTTAATACAAACATACGTATTGACACGATCGCAGAAAATGTCTGTGGAATAATTAATAAACAAACGGAGCTAATATGTGAAAAGATAATATGTGAAGAATTCATAGTAGTTGAAAATACGTGTGTAATTACTAACGATAATTATAAAGTAATTAACATTAATGAAGAGAAGCAAATTAAGGTTAATAAAACGTACCTTGTTAATAGCGATATCCCTATTGTGAGACACACACACACTAGTAAGTCACATAAGATGAAACACTTAAGACACTACACTTACGGAGATAAATATCACTGTAGGCCTAACAATAAACGTAGTAAGTTATCAAGACGAAACACTACACAAAATTGTGGTAAATATGACGGTAGATTTACGCACGAGAAATATAAAGCGAACGATAATTATAATAACGATAATTATAACTGTAATTATAAAAATTACAGAGGTTATCATAAACGACGGATGAAAAAACAGTCGACAGTTGTTTATATGGGCTTCAAGCAGACTGAATATACGCAATGCATTAGTGACGAGAGAATTATGGAACGTGCGGAGAGAAGAGAGAGAAGTTATTCATCACAGCTAAGAAACAAATTCTTGCCGTACGAACAGGTGACTTCTACGATAAAAAACAAACGTCGCAGTAATACAAGGGAATGCGGACGTTGTTTACAGGAGGGAGAGAACAATGGTAAGCACGGCGAATATGTTACAAAGGAACAATATACGTCCGGTAGACTAGGGACAATGCAATTGTTATAACGAGGGGTGTAAGATCGAACTACACACTGAACTCAGAACTCAATACCCGAATGGAATAAATAATTGTTTTTAAAATAAAATAATATAACTATTAATTATTAATGATAAGAAATACTTGCTATAGTATACGCTCTTAAACAATTAAGATATAATGTTTATGGTACTCATTTTGAGATACATACTGACCACCAAGCATTATCATTTTTATTGAAATGCAAAATAACAAACGCCCGATTATTAAGATGGATTTTAGCCATTAGCGAATACTCATTCACCATTAAATACTGTAAAGGTAAAGACAATATTATAGCGGATACACTAAGCCGATACATCAAAGAAGAATGTGAAGAAGTTTATGTGAGCGAAAATAAAGAAGTACTATTGATATCAATTAAATTCAAAGAGAATGATGAAGTAAAACAAATGCTGAAAAACTTAGCACATCAACAAGATTTCGACGTGACGATAAGGGAGATGAAGGACCAAGAACAGCTACCAAATCATTATAAGGTACTTAATGGAATTCTTTTCAGGTTAGTAAGACAAGAATGGAAGATAGTACTAACGAATGACATGCTACAAAATTAATTCAACCAGCACATGAGAGTTGAGCGCATGATGCCGCTCTGAAATGTTATTTGAGTCTACGAGAAGATTTTACGATTAATAATATGTATCGAAAGATAAAGAAGGAGGTAAAGAAATGTTATGAGTGTCAAACGGCGAAAGGGCCGAATTTACACACATATGTAGGAATGCAGAGTATACAGAAGGAGAACAAAGGAGAGCTAATTGCAGTGGATTTTCTGGGACCATTACCACGATCAAGTCGAGGTGTGAAGCACATATTGGTATGTATCGATGTGTTTTCCAAGGCAGTCCGACAGTACCCAATTATGCGACCCACAACCAAAGTTGTTCTAAAGATACTAAAAGCAAATCCAGTGGGAAAACGGAGTGATAATACGGCGAAGAAATTCTTCAGACTTTATAATGGACCGTATACGTTAAGAAAGCGAGTAGGACAACACACTTTCATCGTATATGATGAGATACAGAAGAAAGAAATTGGTAAATTCCACGCAACGTCATTTAGGAAGTTTTACACATGAAAACAACGAGGTCAATGAAACCAGTCAGATCAGCTGTTTGTTAAAGCCACCCTACTACAGCGTCACGAGCAGTGAGCGTGTGAAGAGGGGAGGTAAGACATTTGTATACACTCCAATTAGGGGTGAAATGACGAATATTATTCTTTATTATTTGTTACATTTTTTTTGCAAATGTAAAAATAATAAATAAAAAAAAATTATAATAAATACATTTAAAAAATTTTTTTTTTGTTTCCAAGCAGAGGAATAATGCGACAGTACAAATAAGTGATGTACTGAGCATTGAATATAAAAATTTAAATATACCTAATAAACTGTAAATAATTAATAATGTATTAGAAATAAGCATGTCAGGGATTGCAAGCTTGGCTCAGACAAAAATATGAACAGGTGTTTCGACCTGAATCGACGTGCACACACACACAAATGTAACTGAAGGTGTGTACACCAGTATTTTGCTAGTGTGTGTGAACGCAGGTCTATGCAGGCGAGTTTACCACCCCAGTATGAATAATTACGTAATTACCGTTTTTCCGTAATTATTCGTAAATTGTAATTAAGAATTAAAATCCAAAACCACAATAAAATGTACTAAATTTATTAAATACTGTGTACGAAAACCACGCGAAAGTGACACAACATACGAGTGTAATAGTGAAATAACTGTGTACAAATCGAAAGGGTTAAGTTGCAATGTCCAAAATTACAGTGAACATGTGTTGTAAAAATGGTTATAAGATAAGTATAAGAGTATACTTACAGGACTCTGCAATTCGCAGAAATATAAGAAATAGCGAAATTGACAAAGAGTGGGGGAACTGAATCCAGAGACAGTTTCTGACATGCCGATTTCGTACCGCTGCAGGTGTCGACCAAGACATGGGTATAAATAGGACACGCATCCTACAGTGGTTCTCTTTCTTAAATCATCCACGGTGCAGCGGGAGCTTATGCCCGTCCGAACGGCGTATTTATTTGTTTGTAAATAAATTAAATTTTCGAGTTACATACAACTTTGTAACTAAGTTATAAATACAATCATTTTTAAATAATAACAGCAGTACATAAGAAGAATTACATAAGAAGATCCATTGACGCCAGAAACAGCAAGAGGAGAGTTCCAGAGAGTGATTCGGCGCTGGACAAGAGGAGAGTTCCAGAGAGTGATTCGACGCTGGACAAGAGGAGAGTTCCAGAGGGTGATACGACGCTGGACAAGAGGAGAGTTTCAGAGAGTGATACGACGCTCGACAAGCAAAAGCCGACGCTGGACAAGAGGAGAAGAGAGACAGCCGACGCTAGAGTGCGAGACGAGGACGACTACAGATGTATCAAAATGATCGCGTATGATTGACGACAATAAGGTGATAAACAACTTATTTATATCTTAATCGTACAATGAACTCAAAGACAATTAAAGACATTTCTATTTTATTTTAAAGTAAGAGCCAATGTTTCTTGTAAAGTAGAATTAAAAACATAGATGTTTTAGAAATACGATTAACGTAACAAGAGCTCAAATTAATATGAAATATAATGAATACAAAGCATTTAAATGAAAACAATTAGTATTTGAGATAAAACAGTACTGAGAAACAAAAGTTAAATTCAATAACTATTAATATTTTGAGTACATTACAATATGTAAAAAGAGATTTAAATATTGATATTTTGAAACACATTAATTGACTGAGTAGTATGAAAATGAGATTTTTCTTTAATACAATAATTAGTAGAATAGAATATTTAGTCAGTAAGGATGTATATAGCATAAGCCTTACGGCATTTTAACAAATAATAACGAATGTTTTAAATCGAAGTCAGTGCCATGTGCACAATTTTTTAATAATATCAAATAAATTTGAAATATCGTTACAAGTTATATAGAGTTCTTATTGCAGATACACCTGAAACCCAATTTAAATGTTATATTGTTACATAATTTGTCAATCTTGTACGTGAGACCGGTCACGCTAAATTTGTGTATATGTATATGTGTTTATGTATATGTATTGTTGCTTATTTGGCTCCCAAAGAACGTGGGGCTATACAAATTAAAGTACATATAAAACTCCACACACATAAATACGTTGCATATATTTGTCGCCCTGGACGTGGGGCACGACATGCCTAAATTTATGTACAAAAATTTGTTACATAAATTGTAGCCCATGAACGTATGGCCCGATCCCCATCATGTAACTATAAAAATTTTTTTTATGTAGCTAATTGGTTGCTCTAAAATATAAAGAGTGTGTTAAATGAAAAATGTATAATATGTAATTATTATTTATATTAAACAGTAACTGAATGTAATTTTAATTGTTGTGTAATCACACAGCTGGCGCCCACAAATAATATTGTTTTTCTATGTAACAGGTGTAACTGTAATGAGTATTAATAATAACTATTAATAAAAATACAGAAATAAATAAATAAGTAGGGAATGGTTATCAATAATAATTGTTAAAGAATTACTACTAAATAAATATTTTAATAATACTTCAACATGACGACTTCCGGAAATTTAGACGTCGAGGCATTCCAGATGATGATGCGTGCCTGGGTCGATGAATTAAGCACAAAACAGACAGAAAATTTAAATAAACAGACAAAAAATTTAAATGCTAAAATAGACGAATTAAAAGAATCTAATAAGAAACAAACAGAAAGTTTAGAAAATAAATTAGAGCTACAGTCCGAAAATTTTAGACAGGACACCATAAAAACTACAGAGAGTCTAGAAGAGTTAAAAATTGATAATCTTGAAATAAAACAAAGTATAATTGACAGTAATGCACAATTAACCGAAAAAATTGTTAATACAAACATACGTATTGACACGATCGCAGAAAATGTCTGTGGAATAATTAATAAACAAACGGAGCTAATATGTGAAAAGATAATATGTGAAGAATTCATAGTAGTTTAAAATACGTGTGTAATTACTAACGATAATTATAAAGTAATTAACATTAATGAAGAGAAGCAAATTAAGGTTAATAAAACGTACCTTGTTAATAGCGATATCCCTATTGTGAGACACACACACACTAGTAAGTCACATAAGATGAAACACTTAAGACACTACACTTACGGAGATAAATATCACTGTAGGCCTAACAATAAACGTAGTAAATTATCAAGACGAAACACTACACAAAATTGTGGTAAATATGACGGTAGATTTACGCACGAGAAATATAAAGCGAACGATAATTATAATAACGATAATTATAACTGTAATTATAAAAATTACAGAGGTTATCATAAACGACGGATGAAAAAACAGTCGACAGTTGTTTATATGGGCTTCAAGCAGACTGAATATACGCAATGCATTAGTGACGAGAGAATTATGGAACGTGCGGAGAGAAGAGAGAGAAGTTATTCATCACAGCTAAGAAACAAATTCTTGCCGTACGAACAGGTGACTTCTACGATAAAAAACAAACGTCGCAGTAATACAAGGGAATGCGGACGTTGTTTACAGGAGGGAGAGAACAATGGTAAGCACGGCGAATATGTTACAAAGGAACAATATACGTCCGGTAGACTAGGGACAATGCAATTGTTATAACGAGGGGTGTAAGATCGAACTACACACTGAACTCAGAACTCAATACCCGAATGGAATAAATAATTGTTTTTAAAATAAAATAATATAACTATTAATTATTAATGATAAGAAATACTTGCTATAGTATACGCTCTTAAGCAATTCAGATATAATGTTTATGGTACTCATTTTGAGATACATACTGACCACCAAGCATTATCATTTTTATTGAAATGCAAAATAACAAACGCCCGATTATTAAGATGGATTTTAGCCATTAGCGAATACTCATTCACCATTAAATACTGTAAAGGTAAAGACAATATTATAGCGGATACACTAAGCCGATACATCAAAGAAGAATGTGAAGAAGTTTATGTGAGCGAAAATAAAGAAGTACTATTGATATCAATTAAATTCAAAGAGAATGATGAAGTAAAACAAATGCTGAAAAACTTAGCACATCAACAAGATTTCGACGTGACGATAAGGGAGATGAAGGACCAAGAACAGCTACCAAATCATTATAAGGTACTTAATGGAATTCTTTTCAGGTTAGTAAGACAAGAATGGAAGATAGTACTAACGAATGACATGCTACAAAATTAATTCAACCAGCACATGAGAGTTGAGCGCATGATGCCGCTCTGAAATGTTATTTGAGTCTACGAGAAGATTTTACGATTAATAATATGTATCGAAAGATAAAGAAGGAGGTAAAGAAATGTTATGAGTGTCAAACGGCGAAAGGGCCGAATTTACACACATATGTAGGAATGCAGAGTATACAGAAGGAGAACAAAGGAGAGCTAATTGCAGTGGATTTTCTGGGACCATTACCACGATCAAGTCGAGGTGTGAAGCACATATTGGTATGTATCGATGTGTTTTCCAAGGCAGTCCGACAGTACCCAATTATGCGACCCACAACCAAAGTTGTTCTAAAGATACTAAAAGCAAATCCAGTGGGAAAACGGAGTGATAATACGGCGAAGAAATTCTTCAGACTTTATAATGGACCGTATACGTTAAGAAAGCGAGTAGGACAACACACTTTCATCGTATATGATGAGATACAGAAGAAAGAAATTGGTAAATTCCACGCAACGTCATTTAGGAAGTTTTACACATGAAAACAACGAGGTCAATGAAACCAGTCAGATCAGCTGTTTGTTAAAGCCACCCTACTACAGCGTCACGAGCAGTGAGCGTGTGAAGAGGGGAGGTAAGACATTTGTATACACTCCAATTAGGGGTGAAATGACGAATATTATTCTTTATTATTTGTTACATTTTTTTTGCAAATGTAAAAATAATAAATAAAAAAAAATTATAATAAATACATTTAAAAAATTTTTTTTTTGTTTCCAAGCAGAGGAATAATGCGACAGTACAAATAAGTGATGTACTGAGCATTGAATATAAAAATTTAAATATACCTAATAAACTGTAAATAATTAATAATGTATTAGAAATAAGCATGTCAGGGATTGCAAGCTTGGCTCAGACAAAAATATGAACAGGTGTTTCGACCTGAATCGACGTGCACACACACACAAATGTAACTGAAGGTGTGTACACCAGTATTTTGCTAGTGTGTGTGAACGCAGGTCTATGCAGGCGAGTTTACCACCCCAGTATGAATAATTACGTAATTACCGTTTTTCCGTAATTATTCGTAAATTGTAATTAAGAATTAAAATCCAAAACCACAATAAAATGTACTAAATTTATTAAATACTGTGTACGAAAACCACGCGAAAGTGACACAACATACGAGTGTAATAGTGAAATAACTGTGTACAAATCGAAAGGGTTAAGTTGCAATGTCCAAAATTACAGTGAACATGTGTTGTAAAAATGGTTATAAGATAAGTATAAGAGTATACTTACAGGACTCTGCAATTCGCAGAAATATAAGAAATAGCGAAATTGACAAAGAGTGGGGGAACTGAATCCAGAGACAGTTTCTGACATGCCGATTTCGTACCGCTGCAGGTGTCGACCAAGACATGGGTATAAATAGGACACGCATCCTACAGTGGTTCTCTTTCTTAAATCATCCACGGTGCAGCGGGAGCTTATGCCCGTCCGAACGGCGTATTTATTTGTTTGTAAATAAATTAAATTTTCGAGTTACATACAACTTTGTAACTAAGTTATAAATACAATCATTTTTAAATAATAACAGCAGTACATAAGAAGAATTACATAAGAAGATCCATTGACGCCAGAAACAGCAAGAGGAGAGTTCCAGAGAGTGATTCGGCGCTGGACAAGAGGAGAGTTCCAGAGAGTGATTCGACGCTGGACAAGAGGAGAGTTCCAGAGGGTGATACGACGCTGGACAAGAGGAGAGTTTCAGAGAGTGATACGACGCTCGACAAGCAAAAGCCGACGCTGGACAAGAGGAGAAGAGAGACAGCCGACGCTAGAGTGCGAGACGAGGACGACTACAGATGTATCAAAATGATCGCGTATGATTGACGACAATAAGGTGATAAACAACTTATTTATATCTTAATCGTACAATGAACTCAAAGACAATTAAAGACATTTCTATTTTATTTTAAAGTAAGAGCCAATGTTTCTTGTAAAGTAGAATTAAAAACATAGATGTTTTAGAAATACGATTAACGTAACAAGAGCTCAAATTAATATGAAATATAATGAATACAAAGCATTTAAATGAAAACAATTAGTATTTGAGATAAAACAGTACTGAGAAACAAAAGTTAAATTCAATAACTATTAATATTTTGAGTACATTACAATATGTAAAAAGAGATTTAAATATTGATATTTTGAAACACATTAATTGACTGAGTAGTATGAAAATGAGATTTTTCTTTAATACAATAATTAGTAGAATAGAATATTTAGTCAGTAAGGATGTATATAGCATAAGCCTTACGGCATTTTAACAAATAATAACGAATGTTTTAAATCGAAGTCAGTGCCATGTGCACAATTTTTTAATAATATCAAATAAATTTGAAATATCGTTACAAGTTATATAGAGTTCTTATTGCAGATACACCTGAAACCCAATTTAAATGTTATATTGTTACATAATTTGTCAATCTTGTACGTGAGACCGGTCACGCTAAATTTGTGTATATGTATATGTGTTTATGTATATGTATTGTTGCTTATTTGGCTCCCAAAGAACGTGGGGCTATACAAATTAAAGTACATATAAAACTCCACACACATAAATACGTTGCATATATTTGTCGCCCTGGACGTGGGGCACGACATGCCTAAATTTATGTACAAAAATTTGTTACATAAATTGTAGCCCATGAACGTATGGCCCGATCCCCATCATGTAACTATAAAAATTTTTTTTATGTAGCTAATTGGTTGCTCTAAAATATAAAGAGTGTGTTAAATGAAAAATGTATAATATGTAATTATTATTTATATTAAACAGTAACTGAATGTAATTTTAATTGTTGTGTAATCACACAGCTGGCGCCCACAAATAATATTGTTTTTCTATGTAACAGGTGTAACTGTAATGAGTATTAATAATAACTATTAATAAAAATACAGAAATAAATAAATAAGTAGGGAATGGTTATCAATAATAATTGTTAAAGAATTACTACTAAATAAATATTTTAATAATACTTCAACATGACGACTTCCGGAAATTTAGACGTCGAGGCATTCCAGATGATGATGCGTGCCTGGGTCGATGAATTAAGCACAAAACAGACAGAAAATTTAAATAAACAGACAAAAAATTTAAATGCTAAAATAGACGAATTAAAAGAATCTAATAAGAAACAAACAGAAAGTTTAGAAAATAAATTAGAGCTACAGTCCGAAAATTTTAGACAGGACACCATAAAAACTACAGAGAGTCTAGAAGAGTTAAAAATTGATAATCTTGAAATAAAACAAAGTATAATTGACAGTAATGCACAATTAACCGAAAAAATTGTTAATACAAACATACGTATTGACACGATCGCAGAAAATGTCTGTGGAATAATTAATAAACAAACGGAGCTAATATGTGAAAAGATAATATGTGAAGAATTCATAGTAGTTTAAAATACGTGTGTAATTACTAACGATAATTATAAAGTAATTAACATTAATGAAGAGAAGCAAATTAAGGTTAATAAAACGTACCTTGTTAATAGCGATATCCCTATTGTGAGACACACACACACTAGTAAGTCACATAAGATGAAACACTTAAGACACTACACTTACGGAGATAAATATCACTGTAGGCCTAACAATAAACGTAGTAAATTATCAAGACGAAACACTACACAAAATTGTGGTAAATATGACGGTAGATTTACGCACGAGAAATATAAAGCGAACGATAATTATAATAACGATAATTATAACTGTAATTATAAAAATTACAGAGGTTATCATAAACGACGGATGAAAAAACAGTCGACAGTTGTTTATATGGGCTTCAAGCAGACTGAATATACGCAATGCATTAGTGACGAGAGAATTATGGAACGTGCGGAGAGAAGAGAGAGAAGTTATTCATCACAGCTAAGAAACAAATTCTTGCCGTACGAACAGGTGACTTCTACGATAAAAAACAAACGTCGCAGTAATACAAGGGAATGCGGACGTTGTTTACAGGAGGGAGAGAACAATGGTAAGCACGGCGAATATGTTACAAAGGAACAATATACGTCCGGTAGACTAGGGACAATGCAATTGTTATAACGAGGGGTGTAAGATCGAACTACACACTGAACTCAGAACTCAATACCCGAATGGAATAAATAATTGTTTTTAAAATAAAATAATATAACTATTAATTATTAATGATAAGAAATACTTGCTATAGTATACGCTCTTAAGCAATTCAGATATAATGTTTATGGTACTCATTTTGAGATACATACTGACCACCAAGCATTATCATTTTTATTGAAATGCAAAATAACAAACGCCCGATTATTAAGATGGATTTTAGCCATTAGCGAATACTCATTCACCATTAAATACTGTAAAGGTAAAGACAATATTATAGCGGATACACTAAGCCGATACATCAAAGAAGAATGTGAAGAAGTTTATGTGAGCGAAAATAAAGAAGTACTATTGATATCAATTAAATTCAAAGAGAATGATGAAGTAAAACAAATGCTGAAAAACTTAGCACATCAACAAGATTTCGACGTGACGATAAGGGAGATGAAGGACCAAGAACAGCTACCAAATCATTATAAGGTACTTAATGGAATTCTTTTCAGGTTAGTAAGACAAGAATGGAAGATAGTACTAACGAATGACATGCTACAAAATTAATTCAACCAGCACATGAGAGTTGAGCGCATGATGCCGCTCTGAAATGTTATTTGAGTCTACGAGAAGATTTTACGATTAATAATATGTATCGAAAGATAAAGAAGGAGGTAAAGAAATGTTATGAGTGTCAAACGGCGAAAGGGCCGAATTTACACACATATGTAGGAATGCAGAGTATACAGAAGGAGAACAAAGGAGAGCTAATTGCAGTGGATTTTCTGGGACCATTACCACGATCAAGTCGAGGTGTGAAGCACATATTGGTATGTATCGATGTGTTTTCCAAGGCAGTCCGACAGTACCCAATTATGCGACCCACAACCAAAGTTGTTCTAAAGATACTAAAAGCAAATCCAGTGGGAAAACGGAGTGATAATACGGCGAAGAAATTCTTCAGACTTTATAATGGACCGTATACGTTAAGAAAGCGAGTAGGACAACACACTTTCATCGTATATGATGAGATACAGAAGAAAGAAATTGGTAAATTCCACGCAACGTCATTTAGGAAGTTTTACACATGAAAACAACGAGGTCAATGAAACCAGTCAGATCAGCTGTTTGTTAAAGCCACCCTACTACAGCGTCACGAGCAGTGAGCGTGTGAAGAGGGGAGGTAAGACATTTGTATACACTCCAATTAGGGGTGAAATGACGAATATTATTCTTTATTATTTGTTACATTTTTTTTGCAAATGTAAAAATAATAAATAAAAAAAAATTATAATAAATACATTTAAAAAATTTTTTTTTTGTTTCCAAGCAGAGGAATAATGCGACAGTACAAATAAGTGATGTACTGAGCATTGAATATAAAAATTTAAATATACCTAATAAACTGTAAATAATTAATAATGTATTAGAAATAAGCATGTCAGGGATTGCAAGCTTGGCTCAGACAAAAATATGAACAGGTGTTTCGACCTGAATCGACGTGCACACACACACAAATGTAACTGAAGGTGTGTACACCAGTATTTTGCTAGTGTGTGTGAACGCAGGTCTATGCAGGCGAGTTTACCACCCCAGTATGAATAATTACGTAATTACCGTTTTTCCGTAATTATTCGTAAATTGTAATTAAGAATTAAAATCCAAAACCACAATAAAATGTACTAAATTTATTAAATACTGTGTACGAAAACCACGCGAAAGTGACACAACATACGAGTGTAATAGTGAAATAACTGTGTACAAATCGAAAGGGTTAAGTTGCAATGTCCAAAATTACAGTGAACATGTGTTGTAAAAATGGTTATAAGATAAGTATAAGAGTATACTTACAGGACTCTGCAATTCGCAGAAATATAAGAAATAGCGAAATTGACAAAGAGTGGGGGAACTGAATCCAGAGACAGTTTCTGACATGCCGATTTCGTACCGCTGCAGGTGTCGACCAAGACATGGGTATAAATAGGACACGCATCCTACAGTGGTTCTCTTTCTTAAATCATCCACGGTGCAGCGGGAGCTTATGCCCGTCCGAACGGCGTATTTATTTGTTTGTAAATAAATTAAATTTTCGAGTTACATACAACTTTGTAACTAAGTTATAAATACAATCATTTTTAAATAATAACAGCAGTACATAAGAAGAATTACATAAGAAGATCCATTGACGCCAGAAACAGCAAGAGGAGAGTTCCAGAGAGTGATTCGGCGCTGGACAAGAGGAGAGTTCCAGAGAGTGATTCGACGCTGGACAAGAGGAGAGTTCCAGAGGGTGATACGACGCTGGACAAGAGGAGAGTTTCAGAGAGTGATACGACGCTCGACAAGCAAAAGCCGACGCTGGACAAGAGGAGAAGAGAGACAGCCGACGCTAGAGTGCGAGACGAGGACGACTACAGATGTATCAAAATGATCGCGTATGATTGACGACAATAAGGTGATAAACAACTTATTTATATCTTAATCGTACAATGAACTCAAAGACAATTAAAGACATTTCTATTTTATTTTAAAGTAAGAGCCAATGTTTCTTGTAAAGTAGAATTAAAAACATAGATGTTTTAGAAATACGATTAACGTAACAAGAGCTCAAATTAATATGAAATATAATGAATACAAAGCATTTAAATGAAAACAATTAGTATTTGAGATAAAACAGTACTGAGAAACAAAAGTTAAATTCAATAACTATTAATATTTTGAGTACATTACAATATGTAAAAAGAGATTTAAATATTGATATTTTGAAACACATTAATTGACTGAGTAGTATGAAAATGAGATTTTTCTTTAATACAATAATTAGTAGAATAGAATATTTAGTCAGTAAGGATGTATATAGCATAAGCCTTACGGCATTTTAACAAATAATAACGAATGTTTTAAATCGAAGTCAGTGCCATGTGCACAATTTTTTAATAATATCAAATAAATTTGAAATATCGTTACAAGTTATATAGAGTTCTTATTGCAGATACACCTGAAACCCAATTTAAATGTTATATTGTTACATAATTTGTCAATCTTGTACGTGAGACCGGTCACGCTAAATTTGTGTATATGTATATGTGTTTATGTATATGTATTGTTGCTTATTTGGCTCCCAAAGAACGTGGGGCTATACAAATTAAAGTACATATAAAACTCCACACACATAAATACGTTGCATATATTTGTCGCCCTGGACGTGGGGCACGACATGCCTAAATTTATGTACAAAAATTTGTTACATAAATTGTAGCCCATGAACGTATGGCCCGATCCCCATCATGTAACTATAAAAATTTTTTTTATGTAGCTAATTGGTTGCTCTAAAATATAAAGAGTGTGTTAAATGAAAAATGTATAATATGTAATTATTATTTATATTAAACAGTAACTGAATGTAATTTTAATTGTTGTGTAATCACACAGCTGGCGCCCACAAATAATATTGTTTTTCTATGTAACAGGTGTAACTGTAATGAGTATTAATAATAACTATTAATAAAAATACAGAAATAAATAAATAAGTAGGGAATGGTTATCAATAATAATTGTTAAAGAATTACTACTAAATAAATATTTTAATAATACTTCAACATGACGACTTCCGGAAATTTAGACGTCGAGGCATTCCAGATGATGATGCGTGCCTGGGTCGATGAATTAAGCACAAAACAGACAGAAAATTTAAATAAACAGACAAAAAATTTAAATGCTAAAATAGACGAATTAAAAGAATCTAATAAGAAACAAACAGAAAGTTTAGAAAATAAATTAGAGCTACAGTCCGAAAATTTTAGACAGGACACCATAAAAACTACAGAGAGTCTAGAAGAGTTAAAAATTGATAATCTTGAAATAAAACAAAGTATAATTGACAGTAATGCACAATTAACCGAAAAAATTGTTAATACAAACATACGTATTGACACGATCGCAGAAAATGTCTGTGGAATAATTAATAAACAAACGGAGCTAATATGTGAAAAGATAATATGTGAAGAATTCATAGTAGTTTAAAATACGTGTGTAATTACTAACGATAATTATAAAGTAATTAACATTAATGAAGAGAAGCAAATTAAGGTTAATAAAACGTACCTTGTTAATAGCGATATCCCTATTGTGAGACACACACACACTAGTAAGTCACATAAGATGAAACACTTAAGACACTACACTTACGGAGATAAATATCACTGTAGGCCTAACAATAAACGTAGTAAATTATCAAGACGAAACACTACACAAAATTGTGGTAAATATGACGGTAGATTTACGCACGAGAAATATAAAGCGAACGATAATTATAATAACGATAATTATAACTGTAATTATAAAAATTACAGAGGTTATCATAAACGACGGATGAAAAAACAGTCGACAGTTGTTTATATGGGCTTCAAGCAGACTGAATATACGCAATGCATTAGTGACGAGAGAATTATGGAACGTGCGGAGAGAAGAGAGAGAAGTTATTCATCACAGCTAAGAAACAAATTCTTGCCGTACGAACAGGTGACTTCTACGATAAAAAACAAACGTCGCAGTAATACAAGGGAATGCGGACGTTGTTTACAGGAGGGAGAGAACAATGGTAAGCACGGCGAATATGTTACAAAGGAACAATATACGTCCGGTAGACTAGGGACAATGCAATTGTTATAACGAGGGGTGTAAGATCGAACTACACACTGAACTCAGAACTCAATACCCGAATGGAATAAATAATTGTTTTTAAAATAAAATAATATAACTATTAATTATTAATGATAAGAAATACTTGCTATAGTATACGCTCTTAAGCAATTCAGATATAATGTTTATGGTACTCATTTTGAGATACATACTGACCACCAAGCATTATCATTTTTATTGAAATGCAAAATAACAAACGCCCGATTATTAAGATGGATTTTAGCCATTAGCGAATACTCATTCACCATTAAATACTGTAAAGGTAAAGACAATATTATAGCGGATACACTAAGCCGATACATCAAAGAAGAATGTGAAGAAGTTTATGTGAGCGAAAAGAAAGAAGTACTATTGTTATCAATTAAATTCAAAGAGAATGATGAAGTAAAACAAATGCTGAAAAACTTAGCACATCAACAAGATTTCGACGTGACGATAAGGGAGATGAAGGACCAAGAACAGCTACCAAATCATTATAAGGTACTTAATGGAATTCTTTTCAGGTTAGTAAGACAAGAATGGAAGATAGTACTAACGAATGACATGCTACAAAATTAATTCAACCAGCACAGGAGAGTTGAGCGCATGATGCCGCTCTGAAATGTTATTTGAGTCTACGAGAAGATTTTACGATTAATAATATGTATCGAAAGATAAAGAAGGAGGTAAAGAAATGTTATGAGTGTCAAACGGCGAAAGGGCCGAATTTACACACATATGTAGGAATGCAGAGTATACAGAAGGAGAACAAAGGAGAGCTAATTGCAGTGGATTTTCTGGGACCATTACCACGATCAAGTCGAGGTGTGAAGCACATATTGGTATGTATCGATGTGTTTTCCAAGGCAGTCCGACAGTACCCAATTATGCGACCCACAACCAAAGTTGTTCTAAAGATACTAAAAGCAAATCCAGTGGGAAAACGGAGTGATAATACGGCGAAGAAATTCTTCAGACTTTATAATGGACCGTATACGTTAAGAAAGCGAGTAGGACAACACACTTTCATCGTATATGATGAGATACAGAAGAAAGAAATTGGTAAATTCCACGCAACGTCATTTAGGAAGTTTTACACATGAAAACAACGAGGTCAATGAAACCAGTCAGATCAGCTGTTTGTTAAAGCCACCCTACTACAGGGTCACGAGCAGTGAGCGTGTGAAGAGGGGAGGTAAGACATTTGTATACACTCCAATTAGGGGTGAAATGACGAATATTATTCTTTATTATTTGTTACATTTTTTTTGCAAATGTAAAAATAATAAATAAAAAAAAATTATAATAAATACATTTAAAAAATTTTTTTTTTGTTTCCAAGCAGAGGAATAATGCGACAGTACAAATAAGTGATGTACTGAGCATTGAATATAAAAATTTAAATATACCTAATAAACTGTAAATAATTAATAATGTATTAGAAATAAGCATGTCAGGGATTGCAAGCTTGGCTCAGACAAAAATATGAACAGGTGTTTCGACCTGAATCGACGTGCACACACACACAAATGTAACTGAAGGTGTGTACACCAGTATTTTGCTAGTGTGTGTGAACGCAGGTCTATGCAGGCGAGTTTACCACCCCAGTATGAATAATTACGTAATTACCGTTTTTCCGTAATTATTCGTAAATTGTAATTAAGAATTAAAATCCAAAACCACAATAAAATGTAATAAAATTTACTAAATACTGTGTACGAAAACCACGCGAAAGTGACACAACATACGAGTGTAATAGTGAAATAACTGTGTACAAATCGAAAGGGTTAAGTTGCAATGTCCAAAATTACAGTGAACATGTGTTGTAAAAATGGTTATAAGATAAGTATAAGAGTATACTTACAGGACTCTGCAATTCGCAGAAATATAAGAAATAGCGAAATTGACAAAGAGTGGGGGAACTGAATCCAGAGACAGTTTCTGACATGCCGATTTCGTACCGCTGCAGGTGTCGACCAAGACATGGGTATAAATAGGACACGCAAGCTACAGTGGTTCTCTTTCTTAAATCATCCACGGTGCAGCGGGAGCTTATGCCCGTCCGAACGGCGTATTTATTTGTTTGTAAATAAATTAAATTTTCGAGTTACATACAACTTTGTAACTAAGTTGTAAATACAATCATTTTTAAATAATAACAGCAGTACATAAGAAGAATTACATAAGAAGATCCATTGACGCCAGAAACAGCAAGAGGAGAGTTCCAGAGAGTGATTCGGCGCTGGACAAGAGGAGAGTTCCAGAGAGTGATTCGACGCTGGACAAGAGGAGAGTTCCAGAGGGTGATACGACGCTGGACAAGAGGAGAGTTTCAGAGAGTGATACGACGCTGGACAAGCAAAAGCCGACGCTGGACAAGAGGAGAAGAGAGACAGCCGACGCTAGAGTGCGAGACGAGGACGACTACAGATGTATCAAAATGATCGCGTATGATTGACGACAATAAGGTGATAAACAACTTATTTATATCTTAATCGTACAATGAACTCAAAGACAATTAAAGACATTTCTATTTTATTTTAAAGTAAGAGCCAATGTTTCTTGTAAAGTAGAATTAAAAACATAGATGTTTTAGAAATACGATTAACGTAACAAGAGCTCAAATTAATATGAAATATAATGAATACAAAGCATTTAAATGAAAACAATTAGTATTTGAGATAAAACAGTACTGAGAAACAAAAGTTAAATTCAATAACTATTAATATTTTGAGTACATTACAATATGTAAAAAGAGATTTAAATATTGATATTTTGAAACACATTAATTGACTGAGTAGTATGAAAATGAGATTTTTCTTTAATACAATAATTAGTAGAATAGAATATTTAGTCAGTAAGGATGTATATAGCATAAGCCTTACGGCATTTTAACAAATAATAACGAATGTTTTAAATCGAAGTCAGTGCCATGTGCACAATTTTTTAATAATATCAAATAAATTTGAAATATCGTTACAAGTTATATAGAGTTCTTATTGCAGATACACCTGAAACCCAATTTAAATGTTATATTGTTACATAATTTGTCAATCTTGTACGTGAGACCGGTCACGCTAAATTTGTGTATATGTATATGTGTTTATGTATATGTATTGTTGCTTATTTGGCTCCCAAAGAACGTGGGGCTATACAAATTAAAGTACATATAAAAATCCACACACATAAATACGTTGCATATATTTGTCGCCCTGGACGTGGGGCACGACATGCCTAAATTTATGTACAAAAATTTGTTACATAAATTGTAGCCCATGAACGTATGGCCCGATCCCCATCATGTAACTATAAAAATTTTTTTTATGTAGCTAATTGGTTGCTCTAAAATATAAAGAGTGTGTTAAATGAAAAATGTATAATATGTAATTATTATTTATATTAAACAGTAACTGAATGTAATGTTAATTGTTGTGTAATCACACAGCTGGCGCCCACAAATAATATTGTTTTTCTATGTAACAGGTGTAACTGTAATGAGTATTAATAATAACTATTAATAAAAATACAGAAATAAATAAATAAGTAGGGAATGGTTATCAATAATAATTGTTAAAGAATTACTACTAAATAAATATTTTAGTAATACTTCAACATGACGACTTCCGGAAATTTAGACGTCGAGGCATTCCAGATGATGATGCGTGCCTGGGTCGATGAATTAAGCACAAAACAGACAGAAAATTTAAATAAACAGACAAAAAATTTAAATGCTAAAATAGACGAATTAAAAGAATCTAATAAGAAACAAACAGAAAGTTTAGAAAATAAATTAGAGCTACAGTCCGAAAATTTTAGACAGGACACCATAAAAACTACAGAGAGTCTAGAAGAGTTAAAAATTGATAATCTTGAAATAAAACAAAGTATAATTGACAGTAATGCACAATTAACCGAAAAAATTGTTAATACAAACATACGTATTGACACGATCGCAGAAAATGTCTGTGGAATAATTAATAAACAAACGGAGCTAATATGTGAAAAGATAATATGTGAAGAATTCATAGTAGTTGAAAATACGTGTGTAATTACTAACGATAATTATAAAGTAATTAACATTAATGAAGAGAAGCAAATTAAGGTTAATAAAACGTACCTTGTTAATAGCGATATCCCTATTGTGAGACACACACACACTAGTAAGTCACATAAGATGAAACACTTAAGATTAAGACACTACACTTACGGAGATAAATATCACTGTAGGCCTAACAATAAACGTAGTAAATTATCAAGACGAAACACTACACAAAATTGTGGTAAATATGACGGTAGATTTACGCACGAGAAATATAAAGCGAACGATAATTATAATAACGATAATTATAACTGTAATTATAAAAATTACAGAGGTTATCATAAACGACGGATGAAAAAACAGTCGACAGTTGTTTATATGGGCTTCAAGCAGACTGAATATACGCAATGCATTAGTGACGAGAGAATTATGGAACGTGCGGAGAGAAGAGAGAGAAGTTATTCATCACAGCTAAGAAACAAATTCTTGCCGTACGAACAGGTGACTTCTACGATAAAAAACAAACGTCGCAGTAATACAAGGGAATGCGGACGTTGTTTACAGGAGGGAGAGAACAATGGTAAGCACGGCGAATATGTTACAAAGGAACAATATACGTCCGGTAGACTAGGGACAATGCAATTGTTATAACGAGGGGTGTAAGATCGAACTACACAGCGAACTCAGAACTCAATACCCGAATGGAATAAATAATTATTTTTAAAATAAAATAATATAAGTATTAATTATTAATGATAAGAAATACTTGCTATAGTATACGCTCTTAAGCAATTCAGATATAATATTTATGGTACTCATTTTGAGATACATACTGACCACCAAGCATTATCATTTTTATTGAAATGCAAAATAACAAATGCCCGATTATTAAGATGGATTTTAGCCATTAGCGAATACTCATTCACCATTAAATACTGTAAAGGTAAAGACAATATTATAGCGGATACACTAATCCGATACATCAAAGAAGAATGTGAAGGAGTTTATGTGAGCGAAAAGAAAGAAGTACTATTGTTATCAATTAAATTCAAAGAGAATGATGAAGTAAAACAAATGCTGAAAAACTTAGCACATCAACAAGATTTGGACGTGACGATAAGGGAGATGAAGGACCAAGAACAGCTACCAAATCATTATAAGGTACTTAATGGAATTCTTTTCAGGTTAGTAAGACAAGAATGGAAGATAGTACTAACGAATGACATGCTACAAAATTAATTCAACCAGCACATGAGAGTTGAGCGCATGATGCCGCTCTGAAATGTTATTTGAGTCTACGAGAAGATTTTACGATTAATAATATGTATCGAAAGCTAAGGAAGGAGGTAAAGAAATGTTATGAGTGTCAAACGGCGAAAGGGCCGAATTTACACACATATGTAGGAATGCAGAGTATACAGAAGGAGAACAAAGGAGAGCTAATTGCAGTGGATTTTCTGGGACCATTACCACGATCAAGTCGAGGTGTGAAGCACATATTGGTATGTATCGATGTGTGTTCCAAGGCAGTCCGACTGTCCCCAATTATGCGACCCACAACCAAAGTTGTTCTAAAGATACTCAAAGCAAATCCAGTGGGAAAACGGAGTGATAATACGGCGAAGAAATTCTTCAGACTTTATAATGGACCGTATACGTTAAGAAAGCGAGTAGGACAACACACTTTCATCGTATATGATGAGATACAGAAGAAAGAAATTGGTAAATTCCACGCAACGTCATTTAGGAAGTTTTACACATGAAAACAACGAGGTCAATGAAACCAGTCAGATCAGCTGTTTGTTAAAGCCACCCTACTACAGGGTCACGAGCAGAGAGCGTGTGAAGAGGGGAGGTAAGACATTTGTATACACTCCAATTAGGGGTGAAATGACGAATATTATTCTTTATTATTTGTTACATTTTTTTGCAAATATAATAATAATAAATAAAATAAAAATTATAATAAATAAATTTTTTAAATTTTTTTTTTGATACCAAGCAGAGGGATAATGCGACAGTACAAATAAGTGATGTACTGAGCATTGAATATAAAAATTTAAATATACCTAATAAACATAAATAATTAATAATGTATTAGAAATAAGCATGTCAGGGATTGCAAGCTTGGCTCAGACAAAAATATGAACAGGTGTTTCGACCTGAATCGACGTGCACACACACAAATGTAACTGAAAGTGTGTACACCAGTATTGTGCTAGTGTGTGTGAACGCAGATCTATGCAGGCGAGTTTACCACCACAGTATGAATAATTACGTAATTACCGTTTTTCCGTAATTATTCATAAACTATAATTAGGAATTAAAATCCAAAACCACAGTAAAATGTAATAAAATTTACTAAATACCGTGTACGAAAACCACGCGAAAGTGACACACCATACGAGTGTAATAGTGAAATAACTGTGTACAAATCGAAAGGGTTAAGTTGCAATGTCCAAAATTACGGTGAACATGTGTTGTAAAAATAGTTATAAGATAAGTATAAGAGTATACTTACAGGACTCTGCAATTCGCAGAAATATAAGAAATAGCGAAATTGACAAAGAGTGGGGGAACTGAATCCAGAGACAGTTTCTGACATGTCGATTTCGTACCACTGCAGGTGTCGACCAAGACATGGGTATAAATAGGACACGCATCCTACAGTGGTTCTCTTTCTTAAATCATCCACTGTGCAGCGGGAGCTTATGTCCGTCCGCACGGCGTATTTATTTGTTTGTAAATAACTTAAATTTTCCAGTTACATACAACTTTGTAACTAAGTTATAAATACAATCTTTAAATAATAACAGCAGTACATAAGAAGAATTACATAAGAAGATCCATTGACGTTAGAAACAGCAAGAGGAGAGTTCCAGAGAGTGATTCGACGCTGGACAAGAGGAGAGTTCCAGAGAGTGATTCGACGCTGGACAAGAGGAGAGTTCCAGAGGGTGATACGACGCTGGACAAGAGGAGAGTTCCAGAGAGTGATACGACGCTGGACAAGAGACAGCCGACGCTGGACAAGAGGAGAAGAGAGACAGCCGTCGCTGGAGTGCGAGACGAGGACGACTACAGGTGTATCAAAATGATCGAGTATGATTGACGACAATAAGGTGATAAACAACTTATTTATATCTTAATCGTACAATGAACTCAAAGACAATTAAAGACATTTCTATTTTATTTTAAAGTAAGAGCCAATGTTTCTTGTAAAGTAGAATTAAAAACATAGATGTTTTAGAAATACGATTAACATAACAAAAGCTCAAATTAATATGAAATAAAATGAATACAAAGCATTTAAATGAAAACAATTAGTATTTGAGATAAAACAGTACTGAGAAACAAAAGATAAATTCAATAACTATTAATATTTTGAGTACATTACAATATATAAAAAGAGATTTAAATATTGATATTTTGAAACACATTAATTGACTGAGTAGTATGAAAATGAGATTTTTCTTTAATACAATAATCAGTAGAATAGAATATTTAGTCAGTAAGGATGTATATAGCATAAGCCTTACGGCATAATAACAAATAATAACGAATGTTTTAAATCGAAGTCAGTGCCATGTGCACAATTTTTTAATAATATCAAATAAATTAGAAATATCGTTACAAGTTATATAGAGTTCTTATTGCAGATACACCTGAAACCCAATTTAAATGTTATATTGTTACATAATTTGTCAATCTTGAACGTGAGACCGGTCACGCTAAATTTGTGTATATGTATATGTGTTTATGTATATGTATTGTTGCTTATTTGGCTCCCAAAGAACGTGGGGCTATACAAATTAAAGTACATATAAAAATCCACACACATAAATACGTTGCAATATATATATATATATATATTGTAACGCTTAGTTTTATCAATGTTCTGTTCGTTACTTCTTTAAAGCCTCACTTTGGATTCGTCAATTTATAACAAATTTTATAAATGTTGCGGGCATTTAAATTATATACGCCGCCCGTTGGAAACGTCAATTAGTAACAAATGTATATGTATTAATTACCTTCAACCACACTGTTGTTGTTGTAATAATGTTACTCTTAATAATATATGTTGAACGGCGAATGATTTTGTAATCTGCCGCTCGCTCCCACTATACGTACCCTTTCGATGACGTCACCCACCGTTGCCAACCGTTGTGGTGTCCGCTGTGCTCTGTGAACTTATTTTTTAAATGGAACAGCAATAATAACGAAGCAAATATAACTACAAACATATATCCTTGTAGAAATCATTTATTCAATAAAACATGGGTTATCTGTTTCTCGTTTCTTTTATGATAATCACAATCGTGGCAAAAAATTATGTGTCTCCTTTACCAGTTGGTACTGTAGTTGTAATTCATATTGCATTCAGACCAAAATAAAGCGTTGGTTATTATTTCTTATTAAAGATAGATCATCTCAGGGCGTATATGGTTCGGGGATTAAAATTAAACAAAACGTTATTCTATAAATCAAAGTACAAATTTTACAGTTCAAGGATATTACAAAGTTTAGAGTGCAATGTGCACGCCTGCAGTTGAATCGTGGCTGCTAGTTATTATAGGTTATGTCCAGTTCATGTGTTTATTAATTATTATTGAAATCAAAGGTTCTTGTGGTGTTTAAAAAAGGTGTTAAATCTCAATTCGTGTTATTAGTGAGTGTTCTTAGTGTTGGTGTGATATGGTGTCTGTAGTTTAGTTGCTTAATTTTTAAAAGGTCGGGTATGCAAAAGTTGGTGTTGATGCATAATATAATAAAATGTCAAAGTCACCAAATCCTCTTCTTTATATAGTTCTTGGTGGAAGATAGGGCCCACGTCCTTCTGTCCTCCTCCCTGGTTCTTGATTCTTCTATTTCCAATGCTAGGTGTTCCTCACTTAGTTGTAATAATTCGTATTATGTGTATCTATCGGTGTTAACATGTCTGGAACATGTTTTCACAATTTATAGTTAATTATGTAAGACGTTTTGCAAACGCGTCTGTACGCTATGACCGTTGCTAAAGAAGTCTCATTTTATTTATTTGAAATTTCTGGTTGCTATGGGTAAACTTGGAATCTGGTTGGTTGATTCGGATATATATTATCATGTAATTTCTTTATTTCAATGTCGAAATTTGTTCAAAACCTTTAAATTTTTATAACTTTTCTGTACTGATTGGGAATTTAAAACTATTATCAACCTTATTTTGGTCTTTACATTTGACACACATAGACACTAAACATGCCTACCTTTACTTAAGGAATACAGCTGTTACAATTTTGTTATTTGAATTTTTCATAGATAGCTTAAAACGAATTATTTTGTTTCTAGATTTGTAGTGTATACTATTAACTATCAATCTGTTCATCCTTCAATATTTGTTTCATAAAATTCCTAACAGTATTATTTAAAATTTACAAAAGTTGGTTTTTACCTGGCCTATGTACTGGTGTTATCTTCATCACCATGTTTATAAACATTTTACCTTAATGTCATTTTCCATGACTGATATCTTAGTAAACCTTTAACAGTTAAATTAACTTTTAACAACCATCAAAACTGTTTAACATATAACACTATCTTAACAAACAAAAAGGGTATACTATCCTATCAGTTTAATCTCATGCCCACATGGCTATGATTCTACTGAACATTTGAACAAATAAACTGCTTTTTACTTACTCCATACAATTGTTTAACTCTTAGATTTATAACCTTAACATTACTTTAATATAGCTTTAATATAACTTTAATATAGGCTTCATCACCACTCAACAGAATATAACTTACTCTTAGTGCTTATTTTAACAATTATAACTTTTGCACCGTTCTATAACATTAATATTACCATCTCCTCTGCTTTCTTTATGCTATCATAACACTGCTTATACACATTTACTATATAAATTTACTATTTAAACCTTCATAACAATAACATCCTTAATAACATTAGAGGATTTTTATCCTGAATACAACTATACTATTAAGCTACTCTCAATTCTTACTATAATAATAATGTTTTGGTTACTCTTCATTTTTTACTACTATTTTTTAGTACTTTTCACCCTTAAACAAAGTCATATTCCTATAGGTTTAAGGAATTGGGAATATAAACAAATATCCTCTCAATTGTCATCTAGGTATATCCTTAATACTAGCACTTGACTGGTGATACTTGTTCAAAAAACACTTGGTTTATTATTTTATCACTGGTTAGTATTGCACGGTTTGGAATCTATTTGTCACACTTATAAATAATTAATCCATCTAGTTTTGACTGTTTGATTAATTATTTGTTATCTTCTCATGTAAATATTATTTCCACTTTTGTCATGTAATCTTACACATGGTATTTTCTTAAAATTAATGTACATTAGTTTATTTATTAACTGTATTGTACTTCAGTATCATTTTAGAATGGTTTTGTTTTTATATTTATTCGTATTGTTTTTTATGGGTTTTTACATTTTATTGTCCACTCTCACCTTTATAGGCCTATGAGTTCTGATTTATAATTTTTGTGGTTTATCTCTATTTTGGGTTAAACTTGCACTTTGTACCTTTTCACTGTACTTTAGTGTTAATAGTGGTTATTTCATAATATTTATTTCTATTACTCTTTTCACTTTGGTGTACCCACCCTTATTAAATTGTCACTTGGTAAATCACTTACTAATTACTATTATGCACTCTTGTTATAAAATGTTACTGTGAATAAATTATTATGTGTTGTTTTTTAGACAAACTTATGACCACTATTTATTACAATTAGTGGTATGGTTCATTGTATCTATAATAAGGTTTGTTATATTTTCATTACATCATTCAAATCAATCACTTACTACTATTTCTCTTTACATAGTATTGTATTTTTGGGCCTATTATCCCTCAATTTGTATTTTGATTACTTTGATATTATGACACATTGAATGGAACCATTTGTTTCCTTATAGCATTGATACATAATCCGTCAGTCTTTATAATACTTATTTTGTCCTTATTTAAAGTTCATGTCTTAATCGGGGTTGGATGTATTTTGCATCACTTTGCCTGAATCATTAATTTGGGTGCGGTCAGTTGTATTACTAGTCAGTCAGAAATATTTATTCGTTCCTCTTCACTATCATCTTGAAAGATATACTTCTTCTTGTTAAGCTTCTTATCCATTGTCTTTAATAAATCGGGTACGATATTAAGTGGTTCCAAATGTAATGTTACATATTACCCTGCCATCAAATTTGATTATTTTAATAAAATTGTTTTTTGTTGAAATTATCAATTATCTTATCCTTCACATTATCATTTGTTATTCTTTTTATGGTCTGGTATTCTCGTCTTTAGTTATAAGTGTTCTATCCCTGGAACATGTTACTTCCCTAACAAATTAATCACCATATATTTTGGAATCAGTTGGGGGGCTCTCTTGACCTAATACCCCGCTGTCCTTACAATACACAATACATAAATAATATCGATTGCTGGAGCTATCTCATCAGTCAATCACATTTAATAATCACTAGTCTATTCACGACTAAATCAAATAAAATAATATAATAATATATTCTTGGGATGGTTCACTCAGTTAAACTTCTCAGATCTAAATATTTCTTTCCATTGATTCTTTCAGATGTTTATTTTCTTGTGGCGATATTAATAACATTTCTTATTTTCAATTGGTACTATCTTCTTTCCTTTTTTTTCAGTACTCCTTAATCTTCATTTTTCATTCACTATCTTCATTCAGTTAAAACATAACAAGTATCTGTATCTATAGTTGTTGTTGATTCTCTCACAATCATGATAGGTTATTTGTAATAAATTCGTTTCTAGTCTTGTCTTATTTCCATCATCGACTGTCTACATTTGTCTTTTCTTATTCATTTTATAGCACTATGGTTTCTTCTAATTCATGGATGTTACATCCTTCTTTTATATTCTAATAATAAGTTCATAATTATATTTAATAAGTGGTGCTTATCTTGTTTAGGATTTGGAAATTTATCCACATTCGTTTATTCACTTGATTCATAATAACATCATCACAATGTATTGTAAGTTGTCCTTACTATTTATTTGAATTTTTTTGATATTCAAATTTGTTTATCTTGGTTCCATTTAAAATTATATTCTGGATTAGTAAAGTTGGTAAGATGAGCTTACTATTTTCTTTTGAATTTTGAGGTATTATAATAATAAATTCTTCAATTCCAAATTAATTCTCATAAATAATTAGTTGTAAGTTGACCTTACTATTTCTTTAGAATTTTGTGGTATTATATTTCGTTTATTGGGTTCATAATACATTTTTAAGGAAACTTGGTTGTATGTTCCCTTAATCTTTTTTGTTTCCACATCACTAATTACATAAGTATTATTGTTATTGTTTGTTACAATAATATATGGTCCATTATACAATAACAATAGCTTTTTTGCTATTCCTTCCTTAGAACTTGGCAATTCGCGGTTTTTTAACAATACTTTGTCTCCAATCTTGTACTGGATCATTTTCTGCTGATTGATTTTGTACTTTTTTCTTCTTCTCTCCACCTGTTCATTCAGTTTACTGTGGAATCTCACGATGTCGAACTTGTAAGCTGGGTTGTTTGGGAAGTTGATTATTTCACTAATTTCTCGGGGTGGTAGTCTTTCGTGCATTATGGTATATGGAGTATCTTGTATTGATTCATGTTAAGCTAAGTTGATAAAGTTTTCTGTTTGTGTAATGTATTCACTCCACTTCTGGTGTTTATCAAAACAATATGTCCTGAGGATACGGCCAACCTCCCTCAGTACTCTTTCCGCCGGGTTGCTATTTGGGTGATAGACAGATGTTTTATATGTCTTGACATCTAAGTCTAACAAAGTCTCGTTCCATACCCTTCCTCGAAACTGAGTTCCGTGATCAGTAATAATTGACCTTGGAGCTCCTAACTCTGGTATGTATTGTTGGATCACTATTTGCAGAATCTTTTTTGTAGTCGCCCGATTAATGGGGTATAGTTTTGTAAATTTGGAGTAATGGTCGAACATGATTATAATAAACTTATACTGTTTTTCCCTCCACTACGATGTAACGGTCCACACACATCTAAAAATACTCTCTATAATCTACCAGTTGATGTAATTGGTTGCATTATTCCTTCTGTTTTTTCGTTATTGCATTTTGCCAATTGACAGATGTGACACTGCCGAATACATTCTCTAACTCTCCTGTTGATATTCTTAATGTGTGTTCCTCAAGTGCTTTCATTACTTTTAATGCACCCATATGCCCATATCGACTGTGGTAGTCCAGTATTAATTCTGTTTCTAAAGCTTTAGGTATCACCACCTTCCATGAGCCTTGGTTATTATTTGGTTTGTAAAATAGTATGTCTTCATGTAGACAATAATATGCAGTAATTTTTTCATCCTGTTGGATCAGTCTTTGTCTAAAATTGTTGATTTTTGTATCCTCTGTTTGTCGTTGTGAAATTGATTTCATGATGTTTTCCAAATCTGATTTGTTTTTTATTATCGTATATACCTTGACGATTGTTTCTTTTTCCCCTTCAAAAGTTTGTTGTTCTATGTTAATCCGGGACAATATATCTGCAGCAATATTCTGTTTTCCTGGAACATACTCCCAATTTATATGGTATTCCTGTAGTGCGATTATCCACCTTGCCAATCTTCCATGGTTAATCTTGCAATTTTTTAGGAAAGATATTGACTTATGATCGCTCCTCACAGTTATCGTGTATCCAAGAATATAGGTTCTGAATTTCCCACAAGCGAATACAACGCTTAGTAACTCCTTTTCCGTTACACTATAATTGCGTTCACATCCATTAAGTATTCTGCTTGCAAAACTCACCACCTGATGGTCTCCCTCACTATCTTCTTGGTATAATACAAATCCTAAACTTATATCACTGGCATCGCAGTTCATAAAGAAAGGTTGATTGAAATTAGGATGTTTTAATATAGCTGAACTTAAGAAATTATGCTTGATCATTTGAAGTAAGTTGTCTTGTTCCTGTCCCCATGACCATTTGTTCTTAGAGGATAATTGTGGAGAAAACTTCGCTGTCATTTCAGAATAATTTCTCTGAAACTTCCTATAATAATTGCAAAGTCCCAGATATGATTGAAGTTGCTTTTTATATTTAGGACTTGGGAATTTCTGTATAGCTTCTATCTTTTCATTGGATGGTGTTATTCCTTGTCTTGTTAAGTTAAAACCCAGGAATTGGACTTCACTGGCGATAAGTTTGGATTTTTGAAGCTTTAGGGTAACGTGATTGTCTGATAATTTTTGTAATACTTGCCCTACTCTGTCACAATGGTCTTCCCAATTCACTGAAGTAATCAACAAGTCATCAACATAGACTGTGGTATATGGAATAATATCTGGACCCAACACCTGGTCCATACATCCTACGAATACAGCTACTGAGTTTACCAGTCCAAACGGTAGTCTCTTGAACTGGTAGTTCCTTCCTTCGAAAATAAAGGCGACGTACTTTCGACTATCTGGGTGTCACTCCCCCAGCCAATACCCACAAACAGTATCCCAGGTGCTGATAAACTGTATGCCATTAAATTTTTTCAATATCTCCTCAATCTCTCCGGGAGATGTTCTGTCATTAACTATGATCTTATTGATCTCTCTAGCATCCAAACAGAGTCGTACTTTGCCATCTTTCTTGGGAACGGCTATTAACGGACTTGTATATGGGGAACAGCTATACTCGATGATATCTTCTGCTATCATTTTGTCTAGTTCAGTCCTCACTGCTTCTTTTAATGCATAAGCAACGGGATATGATTTCTTATTAAAATTTACAGGCTCCTTGAATTGTAGTGTAAATTGATAATTTTTTACTTTGCCAGGTATATCAGAGAAAACATAGCGGTATTTATTATATATGGATATCAACTTTTCTATTTGTTGTGTGGTTAAATTACATTCATTTTGTTCTGACCGAAATTGTCGGATCTCTTCTAATTTTTCCAACCATAAACTATCTTCACTCCCAAAGTATTCCCTTCTTATATTCCATGAATCATCTTGATTATTGTTGAATTTTCTTATACTATTGCATAAAGGTACATTTTTATTTTCTATTAATTTTGCTGTCCATTCTATATTATCCATTTTTAACGACACTATGGCCTGTCTCATGTCAATTATTGGTGAGTATTTTCTCAAAATATCACAGCCTATTAGTAGATTAAATGGTAGATTACTAGCTATTAGAAAAATCATAGGAATATCTACATTTCCGCTGGTTACTGTTAATGATACCTGTTTTCTTATTGACTTGTTTTGCCTTCCGGTGGCTCCGATTAAAATTATATTCTGAATTGGTAAAGTTGGTAAGATGACCTTACTATATTTTTGAATTTTGATGTATTCATTATTATCAATTAATGACACGTTTGCGCCCGTATCTATCATGAATCTTGCGTCTAGTCCATTCACTTGGGCGATAATATCAGCGATTTCATTATTCGAACTATTGTGTGTGATCGTGTCTTCGTTCAGTAGTTCTTCTCTCACATTTTTTAAGAAGTGATTGTGCACTATCGTCATTGTATCGTCAGTCATTTTGTCTCGTCCTAGTAAGTACCCAAATTGTCGGTTCAGTGATGGGACCTGATGGATTTTCACTGCTGCGGTCCGTTTAAATCAGGGCTGATCTCCTCAGTCCTGTTGTCTGATTGACCGGGTCTGTCTCTATTTTGCAACTCTTGTACCTCACTGGTGTTATTATCGAACGTCACTGAGTTTCGGTTATTCCTATTGTCGTCGCAGCTCCTACTTCGCCTACGTTCATCACGGTAGTGCTGGTTACTCTCCTCCTGAAAACTTCTCCCACGGTTCCCATTATAATTCGTTCGTCCCTGGTACGAACGCCTTCCCACGTCTCTATCGTCAATGATTACATAATTCACATGTCTTCGATATGTTTGGTTTTGATTGTTATTATTGCCGTTATTATTCTGTCTGTATCGGTTATCATAGTTGTTGTTATAACCTCGGTTGTTCTGGTAATGGTGGTCTCTGTCATTGGCACGCTGGTATCCATTATTGTTATTATTTGTAGGAGAGTTACGGTAATAGTGGTTGTTGTTATTGTTGTTATTATTTGCCGCATTATTTCGTGGGTAGTTGTTATTGTTATTGTGGTTTTGGTAACCGCGTTGATAGTGGTTACCGTTGTTGTTGTAACTATTGTTCGGGCTTTACCCGTTGTTTTCATATTGGGCGTCGCGGCGACCATTGTTTCTATTTATTTCGTCGTTCTTTCGTCTGTACTGGAGGAAGTTCTTCTCCTGTTCCATCTCCGCTAATAATGTCGACATCTCCTCGATGGTTTGGATACGTCCGTTTATTCGGCCTCTTGTAATTTCCCCACCATAGTGGTAAGCTAATAGCCTCACTAAACATTCGGTAGGAATAGCAGGCTCTAAATGTCTGGCTATGTTAATTTTTCCAAGAAAATATGCGGTCGGAGTTTGCTTGCCGTGCAGGTCATATCGGCCCAATCCTATGTCACTTCTTATCATGTGTTGCGTGGCATCAGACCAATACTTAGCTTTGAATTGTTTTTTAAATTCTTGGAAGTTTTGTATACTCGGCCGCATCGCCGTCCACCAATTGTCATATACTTTTCGGAACATTTCGTCCAGCATACTCCTAATCAGAAACCATCTGTCTTCTCCGGTTTTGGCTATTTTCTCTTCTACTCGTTCTAAAAATAGCATGGGGTTTCTTCTATAATTTTGGAAATCGATCACTTCTCGATTTTCCTCACATGTGGTATGGGCACCGGTACATTGTCTGTTTTTTGGGAATTAATTTCATCTCTATGGGCAGTTGTTTGGTCTTGTACTCGATTAAGACTAGTACTCATACCTTCTAATCTTTCTCCCATCACTGCTTGATTGGTTCGTACGTTTTCTATTTGTCGATTCGTTTCTTCCCGGACGCTCAGTATCTCTTGGTTCATCCGCTCACACTTTTCTTTGGTCTCGGATTCTACCCTTTTAATTTCAGTCACCGGTTCTTCCAGCCTCTTGTCCCATTCTTCCTGCAATTGCCGGTTATTAATTTCCATCTTGTTATTCCACTCCTCCTTCAATGACTATTTGTGTTCATCCAATTTTTTTATGGTCTCTTGGTAATTTCCCTTCAGTTCTTCCCTCAATGCTCTATTATTTGCGTCTATTTTCTCCTCCATTTTACTGCTATCCTCTTTCAATTCTCGGCTCGATTCCTCATTGGTTTGTTTATTATCACTCTTTATTTCCTCCATCTTCTTACCCAAGTCTTCCTTCAATATTACTAAGTTCTTATTACTGTTCTCACTTAATTCTTCTTTCAATTTTTCTTTCAATTCTTACATAGACTGTTTATTGTCCGTTTTTAATTCCTCTATGGACAGTTTATTGTCCGTTTTCAATTCCTCCATCTTTTCTTCCATTTTCTTATTACTCTCCTCCATTTTCTTACTACTCCCCTCCATTTTCTTACTGAAATCTTCATGACTCTGTTTTAAATATTCCATAATGCTCTTCATGTCAACGCTCTCTGTAACTTTGTCCGGTTCTGGTCTATCTCCTTGGTCCTCTCTTATTATTGCTCTACTTCCTCGACCGGTGTTGCTTCTTTGTCTTCCATGTTTAATTCGTCTACTTTGTTAGTTTCGGCCGTTCGTTTTCGCGATGTTTCCCGCTTCCTCATTTTTGTTTATTTTTTGGTTTAATTATAAATAATAATTTAATTTATATTAAATTAAACGCCTCACACATTGGTTCGCCAATTTGTAACGATAATTTTTTGACGTTAGCCCCACTGTTGGGTTCGCCAATTTGTAACGATAAGTTTATAAAGATGTTCTGTTCGTTCGTTACTTCTTTATTTCCTTAAAGTCTCACTTTGGATTCGTCGATTTGTACACAATTCTACATCGGCCAGACGGAAAGATCTTTTTCTTCCAGGTTTTCTGAACATTTAAAAGTCCTCACCACAAACTACATACATTCCACATTTGCCACACATTTACATAACGAAAACCACAGTTACACAAACATAGAACACAACATGGAAATATTACACTACTTACCTAAAAGTAGAAAACTAAACACAGCTGAACAATTTGAAATATACAGATATCACACACTACAACCAAACAACATATTAAATGAACAGGTACATTACAAATCACATACACTATTTGACACACTGATCCACACACATAATTCGAACCTCAGCGCCAATCCCTTCCCACCATCAACCCCCACCACACACTCCATTCCGTAACGGATATTCTGTAATCGACAGTTAGTATTAAACCCACTGAAGAAGAGAAACAACATCTCGAAACGTTTAGGAAGTGACAAAAGTAAGTTCATAAGTGAAAGTATATATATATTATTTCTCTTTACATAGTATTGTATGTTTGGGCCTATTATCCCTCAATTTGTATTTTGATTACTTTGATATTATGACACATTGAATGGAACCATTTGTTTCCTTATAGCATTGATACATAATCCGTCAGTCTTTATAATACTTATTTTATCTTTATTTAAAGTTCATGTCTTAATCGCGGTTGGATGTATTTTGCATCACTTTGCCTGAATCATTAATTTGGGTACGGTCAGTTGTATTACTAGTCAATCTGAAATATTTATTCGTTCCTCTTCACTATCATCTTCAAAGATATACTTCTTCTTGTTTAGCTTCTTATCCATTGTCTTTAATAAATCGGGTACGATATTAAGTGGTTCCAAATGTAATGTTACAATATATATATTGCAACGTTACAAGTATTATACACAAATACATTACCATGTACTCAACGCAATTATAAAGTGTATTACACCGGCCAGGTGGCAGGATTTTTTTTCTCGTTGCGTCAAGTATACGTAGTTGCACAATAATTAAATAATTTGTAAAGAGGAGTGAGATGTTGGTGACATGAAATAATTAATTAAAACCGTTTCGAAATAATCATTCTAAGTTATGATTTATTAATTAATAGATAAATATTCAAATATTAAAATTTCGAATATTAGATAAATCAAATTTTCACTTTTATAAGCTTCACAAATACAATGTAACCTGCTATGCTGTTCATAACATATCAGCAAAATTAACAACCGTATAATCTTACTAGCTAAACAGACATGTTAAACAAATTATTTAAATCATTTTTATTTCAGTGTGTCTTTTAGCTCAAATTTTAAAAAATAATAGCAACTCATTTACAAACAAAATAATATTACAATTCAAGAATAAAATTAATTGTTGCTGTAAACAAAAATGAAAAATAATATAACATTTACTTCCAATCTATTATGTATTTCTACTGACTCACCCATACAACAAAAGATTAGTATTTGTTTTATAAATTTTCTTGTTAAATTGGATTCTTTTATTTAACTACTATCTAAATTTAAATCTTGAATTCTTTACTGTTCATAGATAAGTTCTCTTTGAGAGCTCTTTTCACAACAAAAATATAACTGTTTGTTACCACCTGCGTACATCTGTCGTTACCGTTGCGTGTGTGTGTGTGTGTGTCCAGAATCCTGAGAATTTGATGATGATGATGATGATGATGATGATTATGCTGATGCTGTGTTCTCTGTCTCTACGGGTTGTTGTTGGTGATGCTCCAGAGTTCCTCCATACGTTTTGGTGTGTGTGTGGTCCTCATCGATCTGCAAACCGGCAGCGTGATGTTGTTTGAAGATTTCTTAAGTCTGAGTGTCCAACCGATCAAAATTGCCAGTGCTATTTATACTGGACGGCGATCTGACAGGTTCAGGACTGCTTTCGACCTGTTAGATATTGTCAGTTCACGCAAAGCGTCCTTTAAATTACAAATCACTTTTTGGTTCATTTTCGCGATTTCGTAAACACACTCGTAGCATGAGCGATATCATTGTTTGCGTAATTTTATTCTGTTCACTCACATATACCGCACTTCTTAATTATCATTTAATTACACTACTAATTAATTAAATCCTAATTTTTAGTGATCGTCAATCAATGAAAATTTTAGTGGATGGTTAGTGAGGATCGGTCAAAAAAAAAAACCGATCCTCACTAACCATCCACTAAAAAAAACTAGTAATTAATATTAAATTAGTTAAGGTCTTTATTTTGCACATTTTGCAATAATTTTTATATCACCATATTCATTAAAATTTTGTAATGTATTGTTGTCCTTATAATTTGAGTAAGTTTTGTTCACAGGTTTAAAACGTATAAATTAGTTTATTTTAATCCTGTTAAAACCTGATTACAGCCGTAGCGTCACCCCATATTTTAGTGTCGTAGCTTGCGTTACAAACACAAACACACAAACGCTGTATTTTTACTACCGAAGCAGGTGTCACTTTCGGCACGCCAAAGCCTGTAGTCTCCCGCACAAAATTGTTTTAAACTGTTCTTCGTATTATTTTTACATTAATTATTTACAAAACATACCGCCCTGGGCAAATATGAAGTATATGTATCGTTGCAATATATATATATATATATATATATATATATATATATATATATATATATAATCACGTTTATCCATCATTAGCTAAACATGCAAGTTCTGACCAGAGAAGTTCATCTTTTTGAGACCCCATATATAAAAGTTACGAGTAAGCTTAGACATTTTATTCTTACATATTCGTAATCAGCATAAAAAACCGTAAAAATATATATCCGTTTCAAGATAGTTTGTTGAAAAAAGTTGAATAATAATTATCCTGTTAACTTAATCGTTACAAACGACTCACACGTTTAAAAAAATGCATTACTATTTTATCACGGATATCGGTTTAGCTTTTAGTGATGAAAAATATGCACAGTGTTGCCACAAAATGTATATAAAGTCACGAAGGTCACAACGTTGCCAAGTCTACTGAACGTAAGCAATTCCTGCAATATTAGCAGGTGGTGTGTCTCGGCTGTTTATACAATTACTGCTTCCAGTCGCCTACGTTGAATTCCTGTATACGATCTTAGTTATTTTTAATTTCAGTACCGTAGTAAAAATAATCTTTGAAAGACGTAATCAACTATTTTTCAACGCTGTTATTAAAAAGTGGGTTAATCATTCAATGACAGAAAACATATAAGGTATAAAATGTTGTGATCACTTTATGCACACGTAATTTTCTTGACACGTAAATAACTATATACTAAATAAAGATATAATAAGTATATCTTCATTGTACATTAGTATAATATGTAGTTAAAAAGTACAGTACAACCTGTCACATCCGGACCTGTGATATCCGGAACCTCCCAATATCCGGACGTATCTCCAAACTAATTTTTGCAATTTTGGTTAGCGAATGGTTAGGGATGTAAAGATACTACTCTTGATGTTTTGGCTGATCACGACTTTTTCTTCACTGCACTTACGTCATTCTGCGATATGGTTCACTATTTTTGAATATTTAAGTTTTTACAATTGAAATACTTTATTTGGGGCAACTGAATCTGGGGCAGCGGCGTTAGGTCGACTCACTTTGGCTTCATGGCTTCCAAAAAACATGTGCATTGTATGAAGCAGCCGAATCACAAACTTTTTCAAAAACTGATGTAGGCGTACTGTAAGTAAAACTTTTTAACCAATTTTACTTTTTGTATTTTAAAGAGTACAGTGTACAAATGCAAATGCTAACCAATAGAAACGTCTAAAAAAACACGTTCTTCTTCTGTGTATCTTCTGTAATTGTTAATTATATTAATTGAGATTTTGGCTACTTATAGAGATTTAATTACTGAACACAATGCAGTTTTCAGAATTGCTGTATATTTATTGGTTTTGAAGTTATCGCAGGTTGAACTGCAAAAATGAATTGAACAAAATTTACTCATCCGTCCGCGAGTTTGACTGACGAAATTAGAGTGAGATAGTTGCTTATTATACCCTTTCTGTCTAGCGTACGGCGCAGCGCACAGTCTCCCTTTATGTACATAAATATGTAGGAAAAATAAGGAAAATATGTAGCTAAATATGTAATATTTAAGAAATATGTAGTATTAAAATACTTTCACATCAACAATATAATTTACTCAATCAAATATATTGGAACTTACCGTCTGCGGCTTTCCAGAAACAGCGTCTTTATAAATCCACATGTTTCGGGACCCTTGTCCCATCATCAGAATTTAAAAGTAATTGTGTATCATTTAAATATGATACACTTGTCAAACACTTAAAATATTAAAATCTAATATAAAATAACTTAATATAACATATTATAATATTTACAACGAGTACGAAGGTTACCGATGTACATCGTATGAAAACCGACCGCGCACTAATCTATGTCTCGTTCCCACCACGACAGTAGCGCAAGGCAGTGTTGTACAATACATTTGATTTGAAGACCAATTTATCATTTAAAACATGCGGCTTGGTACCAATATTATTGTGTGCTTTATAAATTTCGTATTCTTTAAGAGCGTTCAAATATCGCCCTTTCTTACATATGTGAAGGGGTTTCAAATTAGTTTTAAAATTTGTGTAGCTCTGGAAAGCCGCAGACGGTAAGTTCCAATATATTTGATTGAACAACACGTCGCTTGGTACTAAACATTTGGGATTTATTCCTTTTAAACATATAATTTACATTTTACGAGAACATAACAGTGCCCTCTTTGAAAGGTTTTGAAAATAATAGGTGCTTCATTTTAAACTTTTTAAAATCACTTTCAAAACATGCAAATATATTTTGAGCAAAGTCAATGTAATCCATAAAATACTAATCAAGTTCGGGGCAGATAGACTTTTATTACAAATATTTTTTGCTACGGTTTTCTATAAATAGTAACTATTCTCGGTAAAATAAAAATAAAATAAAATAAAAGATTAAATACAAATATCTAATATTTTCTGAATAAAATATATGTATATTTTAACAAATAATAATTATGTAACTCTGAAAAAATTTAAGACAAATCTTCATTAACTCTTGTAGGGAATTAATTAAATCTTCATTAATCTTTAAAACTCTTGTAGGGAATTCGTTTTACACACTTAGGCCTATATGTATTGAACATAATTATTATAAAACCATTTATTATTAAAAGGGATTGTTTAAATTACATATTTATTCCTACCATTCGCCCACTCCGATTATTTCTTTTGTTAAATAAATCTTATGACATGTCTTTTATATGTTTTGTACACCTCAGATTTTGTGTACACTGTATATATTTCGTATTTTTAATGTTTTTAGCTAAGTTTTCATTGGCCTAGGACACCGGTCTTTCTCAAAATTTGCATATAATTTTACCCTGATTATCGAAACAGCTCCCCTCTGTCACGCATAGTAATGTTTATTTGGCTGAGACAAGATAAACGAGAAACGTGACACATTTCTGGCGGGAACGATTATGCATTTTGCAAACTGGCGTCTACGTCACACACGTTCGTATTTTCTACAAACATTGTGCACAGTTTAATCTGAGTTGTGGTATCTCGAACTCAGAAATGGTTAATATACGTCAGCCACTGGTATGTACAGTGATATGTGTTGTGTCTATTCAGCGCTAACACCACAAGATTTCTCATTCCCGTCAACATGAGTACCTACTCAAGGTCAAATAACATTCTTAATGTTGTAATGACAGACGTGTACGTTTACAAAACACTGTTTTGGCTGACACATATATACACATCTACGTCTGAACTCGCAACCTCTTATTTATCAGCTGGCCGGTTTTACGTTTCCACCAAACGTAATCCAGAAAATCATATTAAAATAATATGAATATTTTATAGTAAAAACATAATAAAAATAATAATAATATACAATTTAAAAAGTTAATACACTACCTCTTGCTTATCCTAAGTTTTGTGCGGAGAAATACCTGACCCAGTCAGTTTTCCAAGGATTCATAAAATTGTTATCTCGAATGATACATGGATCTTGTAGAGCTCGTAATCCTAATGTTCCTTGCATGATTGATGGAATATGTACACATAATAACCGAGCAACATTTTACGTTAAACTATTGAAAATAACAATGGTTTTCCAAAGTACCGGAGACGAGATGACGGAATTGTTGAACTAAAAGGAATACCGTATATCATTTGATAATCGTGATTCGTTCAATACAATCGCTTCCTAATTCTACAGTACAATGCTTACATCAATATTGAAAACCGATAAATACATGTATAAATAGGCTTACCATACGTCCCGATTTGACCGGGATTGTCCCGGTTTGACGACCTGATCCCGGGGTCCCGGCCAGTTTGTCAATTGTCCCGGTTTGAAAATTGACGAGAGTAGTTTCCGTCCGGGCGAAGACGTTGTGCAAGCTAAGCTCCCGATTTTTGGTTAAATCAATAGAAAAGAGAGTTTGAAAGATTAAAAGTAATTTTTCATGAATGGAAATTCAAAAGCTGCAGTAGTCACTTTGCACGAGTATACACATTCAAATGACTTAGGGAGCACAAAAATCCTAATGTGTGCTATACTTGCTTTCCTTCGAAAAGATGTAGAATGTGGCTAGCAGTATATCCATGCTCAAGTTCCAGAGGAAGAGAAACTCGATTAATTCTTTAATTGTTTCGTAGAACAATAGCTAGACAATGATTAGTGCCACAGGAGTTACGGAACTGCTACTTCCGACGTCATACAATGAATAATACCGTACAAGCACGCATCAGAAACTAAACAGCCACGTTGGAAGACCACATCCAAGAATAAAAAACATTATCAAATGTTTATAATCTGAGGCAGAGAAATGTATTCAGAACACGATGTAACGATGGAGTGAAATTTTTAAGCTATGAAAAGGACGAAAAAGTATACTGAATTGGATAAACTAAAAGATATGAAAAAGATTCTGAAGTTGGGATGTTTCTCAAGATCACGTCGTCCGTTCTACAAGTTGACTAATAAAAATAAATAAAAAATAAGCTTCCTTTTTAATTTAGAGAGAGAGAGAGAGAGTGAGAGTGAGGGAGCGGCTATGCAAGTGTGTGTGTGTGTGCGTTTTATAAAAATTGTAACTTGGTAAACGTAGTTGGTAACAAAAAATACATTTAACGAATTATAAAAACATAAACACAATACAGGGTGGATGTACATACATCGTTGTTTGTGTGTTCGCAAGTGGGAGGTACTCTCACGTATCAAAAATTAATTACGTGTCTTATCTACTTGAGTGTTCGCAAGTGAAACGAGTTGCAAGTGCCACTGTTCGTAAGTGGGAGCACACCATTGTCGGCCGGATACGAAAAGCAGATTAATTTACCTGGTTTCTTCGAGACAAAAGCATCAACATGAATCAAAAAATTTAACTTGTGACCATTATTTTAGTAAAACGTAGATGATTCTGGGTATCATAGCTTAGGCTTTTAGAGCATAGGCTTGTACATTTATCTAGGATTTACATTATGTAGCTGATGATAGAAGTTCAAATGCGAGTTCCTGGTCCCTAAAAATATGGGTATCTCAGCTGGGAGAGTGAACTCCAAGACAAAATACTGATCCTTCAAATGTGTGCTTGTCGGGTAGGTATAGGCCTACTCTGGGCTCCTTAAAAAAGCTACTGCTAAAATAACAGTGATTTGTTCTAATTTTGTTTGCTACATAATAAGGTGACGCCGTATAACATTAAAATTTGGGTTTGGCAAAGATTATCAGAATTGGCACATTCAACAATTAAAAGTTTTGTACGAATGAGCAGAAAATAATGGTATTTAAAAGGAACTATAAAGACATATCTTATGGTCATAAACAAACCGTAGAAGAAATTACTATTGTAATCAGTATAGTCATATTTGGACAGGTGTAGAAAAATATGGAGAAGCCTGTGCAGGTGTGTCGGTGCTGATGGGAACACACATAAAAACGTTTGTATGAGATTAAACGTATGTATCCAAGATAAATACCGTTTTATCTACAACAGGTGGCTTCGAAATATGAATTTGGGGATTTCCCTTTTATTTAGGGGAAATTGTTATAAGGTAAATACAGTACAACCTGTCACATCCGGACCTGTGATATCCGGAACCTCCCATATCCGGACGTATCTCCAAACTAATTTTTGCAATTTTGGTTAGCGAATGGTTAGGGATGTAAAGATACTACTCTTGATGTTTTGGCTGATCACGACTTTTTCTTCACTACACTTACGTCATTCTGCGATATGGTACACTATTTTTGAATATTTAGGTTTTTACAATTGAAATACTTTATTTGGGGCAACTGAATCTGGGGCAGCGGCGTTAGGTCGACTCACTTTGGCTTCATGGCTTCCAAAAAACATGTGCATTGTATGAAGCAGCCGAATCACAAACTTTTTCGAAAACTGATGTAGGCGTACTGTAAGTAAAACTTTTTAACCAATTTTACTTTTTGTATTTTAAAGAGTACAGTGTACAAACGCAAATGCTAAACCAATAGAAACGTCTAAAAAAACACGTTCTTCTTCTTGTGTATCTTCTGTAATTGTTAATTATATTAATTGAGATTTTGGCTACTTATAGAGATTTAATTACTGAACACAATGCAGTTTTCAGAATTGCTGTATATTTATTGGTTTTGAAGTTATCGCAGGTTGAACTGCAAAAATGAATTGAACACAATTTACTCATCCGTCCGCGAGTTTGACTGACGAAATTAGAGTGAGATAGTTGCTTATTATACCCTTTCTGTCTAGCGTACGGCGCAGCGCACAGTCTCCCTTTATGTACATAAATATGTAGGAAAAATAAGGAAAATATGTAGCTAAATATGTAATATTTAAGAAATATGTAGTATTAAAATACTTTCACATCAACAATATAATTTACATTTTACGAGAACATAACAGTGCCCTCTTTGAAAGGTTTTGAAAATAATAGGTGCTTCAATTTAAACTTTTTAAAATCACTTTTGAACAAAGTCAATGTAATCCATAAAATACTAATCAAGTTCGGGGCTGACACTAATCACCAGTTAGATTACCACTTCTGTTACAGAAAATAAGTTAACCCTCAGAATACACAGTATCTGAAAGTTCAACTCTTTGTTGAAGAGTTTACAATAAGACAGCATGCATAAGGAATGAATTACTTTTCAATTGTTTATTGTACTTTAGAAAATTTATGAAAACATATTTTAGAGAACAGTATTAAAAAAGAAACCTTGATATTATAAAATTAACAACAACAAAGTATTTTACCTATGGATTTCTGTAGTATAGGACATGAGTATAAAGTAAAAAATTGAGAATTATTAACTATTTAACAAAGTATTTTACTAGGAGAGTTGAAATTACTATAAAATTAAAGGTAGATTTTTGACTTGAAAATCTATATTGTATATATATATAATTCTACTATAACTCTGCATAAGAATAAAGTGTCCATGTAAGTTTTTTTTTCCACTGTTTAGTTGCACAATTAATTATTAACTACTTTTCTATATTGTCTGTTGACATGGACTGTCTTCGGTCTGAGAGTATGTTTTTATATATAGAAAAGGATCTCTCGACATCACATGTCGTCACCGGCGCATGTTTATATAGAGGAATCGTACTTGGAAGAATATTCTCAATCGATTCTACAGTTTCGCCGTTACATATGCGATAAATGGTATGTAAAGTTGAGTAACCAGGGTTTCTATTCAGCACAGCATTTAATTTAGTAGAAACTTTGTCACCGACTTCACCCTGCACAGCATTTAACTTGTTAACTGCTTCTTCAACTATTCCTATGGCCTCTTGGAGAGTCAGACCTGCAGTCTCCAGTTTCTTGATACAACTGAAATGCGTTTCGATGTACGAAACTGAACATATCACCTTAGAGTTGTTGAATGCAGACAAGGATTCGCTCGCTGACACTGCAGAATCGGGAGATAATGTTTCCACCACATACTTCACAGCTTCAAAGTTGTCACTGTAGAAATTTACGGCTTCGATCCAGGTTCCCCATCTTGTAATTACGGGTTCTGGAGGCAGAGGTGTGTCAGGTAGCCTTTGTTTGTAGCACTGGATACGGTAAGGAGCTTTCAAGAACACCTTTTTTGTTGCTGATATTAATGTATTTACTTCGGGGAAAAGGTCTCTGACAGTTTCAGCTACTCGATGCAATCCATGAGCCAGGCATGTAACATGTAGTAGGTTGGGGTAAAACACATTTAGAGAATTACCTGCTTTTAACATGTATGCTGCTGCATCTGTATACAACAGCAGTACCTTCTCTTCTTTAACACCATTTGGCCATAACAAACTTGGCAAAATACAGCTTTATCGTCAGTTGTAAAAGCACTGTCAATCTGTACCCATGATTTTAACTTAGATGACAAAGATGATGCGGTCGGTGCCATGATAAAACAAGGATATTTGTATTTAAAACTCTTAAGAACTTGCGTTGAACAATACCGCACAATATATTATTTAAGACGTCTTTTGTCCAACAACGAGAATCCGCCAAGGCAAGAAACAAGCAAGCGCAGAAGTGTAGGCGAAAGACAAAACACTGACTTGACAATAACTTCAACACACCACACTGCACACCAGATTGTTATTTACGTGTAGGCTTACACTCCGAGAGCGTCGATAATACTGGCGTCAAAAATCACATTGTGCCCTACAATAGCATAGAGTTATATAGATATTTGTTTGTTTAGGTAGATGGAACGCGTTGCGAGAATTGCAAGATCTGCGAAGAGTATTTATTTACCGCGGACAGCACGTTCTTTCCCCATCGAGCCTGCTGAACGTGCGAACGAAACGTAAATAAGGAGTGCGCCCGCGCATACCATTCTCATCTAACATCCCGTGCAAAATGCCTTACTTGTCGCTTGAGCTCGTAAAAAATTTTACTTCTTGAAAGTAGAATCTATGTGTGCAATTGCAACAGATGCAATATTTTGCCTTTTCTTGTAATAAATTTAATTGGACCTGATTCTGATTAATTGCACATTTGCGCATCTGAGTAATGTTGTTATAGGCCTAACTATTTTTTGCCATTTCAATTTTCAAATTGAAGTAAAGTATAGTAAAATAGCTAAAATATGTAGAAATATGTAAGATGGAGTGAAATATGTAATATGAACAAAATATGTAAAAATATGTAAAATTAAACTCGCGGATAAGACACCTATTGGTAAGATTCGCCGATATCTGGCTTTTCCGTGTAAATGTGCACTCAGCATTCAAATATGTAATTACATAAAAATCCGGGCCTTAATCATCACCTACACCTGCATAAATATGAATGTAGGGGCTACTCGTTACAGTATTTACTTCCCCTTCCTTTGTATTTTGATTTGACAGCATTACAGGATTGTTACACTACCTTGTAAGCACGTATGTTTCCCCTTCTGTTTTGTCCAATATACAGTAGATTTGATAGAAATTTTAAATGAAGAAGGAAACTGCTACTTGGTAAATTAATATGTATTTTGCTTTTGAAAGGAAAGAGAGATAGCTACCGTTTTTCTAATTCTATCAGTAGGATAGAAAACAGATATAATATAAAATGTACGAGACCCCATTAATATTAAGTATTTATCTCTAAATCACCAGTCGATTGTCTCAAAATAATGCGAAAAATTGCGAAAGAAACTACCGTGTAGTTATTTTTATCTCGCAAGGGTGTGTACGATGAACTATAGAAAAGAAACTTGTAGATAAATGTTTTTAAACAATGCCGTTTGGTTGCTAATCCCCGACCTTATAACTTTTTTATATACTTGCTTTTGTATAGAAAAGTCTTATGAAGTGAAAAGAAATTAGTAAAAGAGAATGGAAAATTCCAGGGTGAGGAAGAATATTTAACGTTACGAATTATAAAACGAAGGAGATATTACAGCTGGAATAAAGAGCAGGCAACCAATTATATCAAGGGCTCAAGAGAGAAGTAACGCAACGGAAGGCTGATTGGAATTCCTCAACTTAAATGTGAAGGAGGTATTGTATAATATTAATACTACCTGTAACTACCGCAGACCTTCCTTTGTCATAAACCGTCTCCTCACCATTCCCGATGGACCTCCTCCCAGAAACCCCCGCCAACGGAGAAATAGAAATAATTAAGTCTCTTCGTCATACTTACTACACCTGGCTTCCTTCTTGATAACTTAACATCTTAAATTTTCCTATCTACCTATCCGGTCTTTATCCCTCTCCTTTGTGCCTCCCCGCCTTACCTTGACGCCTCTCTGACACCTCCCTCCAGCTTTGGCGTCCTGCGTTACTCGACCTCGTCTTGGCTGTCGTTTGACTTACTTATACTTTTATTATGGCTCTACCATCACCCATTTGGCTCTGCACACTACGTAAACACACAAATACACATCCATACACTACACTCTATCCTGAATGCCTCCACCTACTTCGCCACCGGTCCGCGCTGCGCTGGCGTGCGACTCCTCTAAATCTCCAATCGGCGGAAGGGTGCTTGCCCCAGATCAGCCTGAGTCTTATCCTCTGAGACAAGTCTCAGACAACGCAAAAAAAGGTATAATATTATAGCCTACTGTCTACTATGACTGTGAGACGCGAATATGACAGCAGATATGCAAAAATGTAGGAGGCTACAGAAGAATAAAGGAACGGTCCAACTTCGGATATTATGGCTTAAGTAATCATATTAGAAAGGATTATTACAATTTATTTTATACACCACACAATATATGTGATAATTTTAATTTTTTATTTATCTATAAATTTTGAAACGAATTAAGACCTGTATTAACATCAACCGTTGTGTATATAATTCTTTTCACTCAGACTTTTCACAAAGTTTAGTGATATATTAAAACCATGTGTAAGATAATCAATTTTTGTGAAACCTATAATATACCCATTAAATAGTGTAGACTAGACAAGTATGATAGTAGCTTAATACAGTCTTTTTTTCGGGATGAAAGGGAAATTATAATATTGTGCGCTTAAGAATGAAACTTTTTTTGTTACTAGACCAACGTTTATGAAAATCTATTTGGCTTCATTTCTCAGATTGTAATAAAATTGGAATCAATTATAGCCTATATCAAATTAAAAATTTTTGCCAAAATTATTTGTTACTAACCAAGTTTACTTTATTTTCTTAACCGATGGATTTTTGCATATCAAATTCCGTTTATTAGACATCGATTTTTCAATATAAAATTGGTCTCTAGATTACTGATTTGCGTTAATGCGTCCAAGAAAAATAGTAGTTTGATAAACCTTATTACTAAGTTTTAATGTTTGTTTACATACGGCGTTTTCAAGAAACTGTAACAGTGTTAGAATAAATAGGCCTACTTAAAAATTTGATTACGTACCTGCACCTAGTTTCGTATACAGAAGCAGTGTAAAAAGTATTTTGTAAAGCTTTCTTACAAAATTATAACATAACTGAAGCCCAAATGATGTTTAAGATTTTGCTCGTTAAGTCATATGAAGTTTACTTAAGAACCTGTTACGTTCAGACTTCCTGAGATACAGTTATTGAGAAGAACAAGAGTAACAGAAAGAAAGAGAGAGAGAGTGAGAGAGAGGTCAAAGTACATGATGTTTACTACAGTTGGCTACTTATAAGGAACTTGAAAATAATTAAACTTATTGTAATGTAGAAAGTTAACGAAACATGAACCAAAAGCGAGGATTATGTGCAGCAGACTCAAGAGTTTTATTAACAGGATCCAAACAGCCTTTGGTGAAACGATTATTACGTTAAATAATTTATTCGCAATTAAGAAGTGGTACATTTTGAAGAAAGGAAAAAACCGAGGATGAGGAACTTATAAGTTGCTATTAAAATATGTAGCTTACCTTTTGGATACCTAATTATTTTACAAGCAAGTTACGGAAACTATAAAAAAAAAATTAATTCTTAATATATAAGCCTTCACGTATTATTTCAAAAAAATTAGATTACTGCTCACTGTGATATACGGAAAGCAAAAATATAATTAATGTAACATTACAACTCTTCAACTCTGTAAGATATAAACTCTTCTGCTTCTGCAGGTTGATATTTATATTATTGGTACTTGTAGAAATTTTTATTAATCAGAATGGTGAATAAATTTCGAACGGATGGGAGTCAACTTGAAACATGTTGCTTCGGTACTACTGTATACCAATAACTGCATAACTATATTCTTACAAATGATATTCGGTATGAATGAGAATAATTAAAAATTCGTAATTCTCTCTCCCCCGTCTCTCTTCTCCCCCTCACTCTTTCTCTGTCAATTTTCCCCATCTACCTCACTAATAGGGACAAACCTCACTACTACCTTTAATTAAACATGACTACCTCACTATTAATTTCCTTTTATTTTCATTAAGTTAGCACGGCAGGTCCTTCTGCGACTGCACCCAAAGCGCGCCTCTTTAAGTGTTTGTTGCAATGTTACACTGCTACAAACAGATTACTCAAGTTTGAATGTGTAGTCTATACGAACACAATGAATGATTAAACAAACACGCACAAACAAACAATGAAGGATTGTGTGTAACACTGAAATTGCTGACAAGAAAAAGAAGAAACTGTACGAGTTGGCGCGCGTGCGTGTGCGCGCGCGAGAGAGAGAGAGTGAGTGAGTGAGTGAGTGAGAGGACTGAAAGAGAGAAACATGGGCAGAGGTAAAAAAAATCTGTCGCATTAAATTCACGCCAACAACATTCTTAATGTCGTAATGACACAACAGTCTTTGTTTACAAAAATTACAAAATTTACAAAAAAGCTTATCGTCCACTACTACATATTAAGTAGGTTTAATGAAAATTATGTAAATGGAACGGATGTAATTTCGAAACTGTTAATTTCCTTCAAGTGTGTACTAAAGTAAAGAATGTTACAATTTATAAGTTGGTAATTACACCAGGTAATGCTAACAACCAGTAGCCTACTGATTCGAATGTGTGTGTGAAGAGGGCTTTTGAGTCGATAATAACGCTATTACCTACTTGACACAGAAATTCCCGTGTCACCTGCATTTTGTATTATGCAAACGTTCGGAGGATGTAAATTTTTCAACAACATTGTTGGAGTGCCAACCTTTAGAATGAACCGTTGTGGCGGAATGCAAGATTGATTTAAAGAATTCAAAAATTCTTGGAGATAGTACACTATATTTTCAATATTAAATACGGTGTTAATAGATTCTTCGGACTTTCTATTATCCCCAGAAAATTTTTCCAAACTTGTATCATTATTTTCCTTCACAGATTCGATTCTTTGGGAATAACCACTTGTAATTTTTATCAAGTAAACACTTGACGTTTTGCACAGAATTTAGCAATTAATACAGTGTTGTACTATTTACTATGTCCCAGTTTTTCGTCAATTTCTGTGAAGCTATCGTCATTAGGAACACTACCGTCACCGAGGTGCAGTAAGTTTGTAGAAAAATCACCATCTCCTCCTCCTCCTAAATGGGCTCTCATATTGCTTTGCAAATTTAGTCTGAATAGCATTCCACATCGCCGAGGACTTTAAACACACTGAGACAATATCAGCGCGGGTTCCTCTTGCAGTTACCGGTAATCTCTAGCGAGAATCCTCTGAAATAACAAATGTTACGCTACCCACTAATTTGTTACAATTTCTTAAGTCTTGGAGAGTTTGATTGACCGTTTCTATACAGTCCACAAATCGCCTTCGTTTTACCGTTCATGATTAGTTTCCGTTTTGATCGCTCTTTCTTTTGTCATGCCTCCTCTTCAATACGAATTGCTTTTTTAATAGGAGTCAGTGAGAATACTTGACTTTTTCTTCTTGGCGCATTTTTATTTTATTTTTGCAGTCGCTTTCGGATAAGGGCGAATTTATTCTGGTGTCAATTGTGATAAGGTATTAGCAGATGTCTCGTTTATTTCCAACGTGGGAGGTCCGGCTACTGTGGTCTCTTGACAATCTTTTGTTGGTGTTAATCTTCCTTCATAATTACTTTTGTCTCCTATCTCTCTGTCAATTACAGGTGAACACAGAATCTCTTCGATACTGAATATATTTTCATTTAATGGCCAAATTCCAGTTGAACTAAAACCTGCTGTCAGTTAGATGGTGTAGCTGCCTTTGAAAGAGTATCTTTTGCTAGCCCAGGTATGTCATGGTTTTACCTGGGTTTATTGTCATCCAGCTCTCAGCGGCTGCACCGAAACAGGCCATATAAACACTTGTCTAATGGCTGAAGTCAGATTGTAACGGGTATGAGGTATAAACTGTTTCATAAATAGTAAAAAAAGAGAGGCTGTAATTTATCTTGATGGATGTGCTACTACAATACAACCTGCTGGTCCATAAATAATCAAAGTGATATCTACATAACACTCTGTGGATATAACGATAAGTGGTGGTTTCCAGCTGCCATCTATGAAAATACCACTGGTTTCACCCTTTTCCAAAGGGGTAACCCTGCTGACTTGTTTATTTCCCTTCAAACTGACAACTTTGTTAGGACAGTGCACTGTCGTTATGCTGCCTGGTTTCCTTCACATTCCAAATATTGTGACAGTAAAAATGAAGGCGACTTATCACAGAATTCCAATATTGAAGAAAGTTTTATGTTATGTTTATTAAAACTAAATGCTATTGCAAAACTTGTTGCTTCAGCCTCTCTAAAAGACAACCTTGAATGTCGCTGCATGAAGCCAGTAAAACAATCTTTTACCGGCCCAGTTCACCAGAAAATCGACATTATTTGCAAACACGTATTCGGAGGCTAACATACGAATATTCTTAGGGTACAAACCATAATAACTAACAGAATAGTGCAGATCATAACACAGAAATCTGATTTTTCTTTTTGTTCTTTCCTAAATACAAGTTGTGGAAAACGCTGAGTCTTTGTAGGGTTTGTGAGCTACATCGCCCCAGAAAGTTTTTCACTTGTACGTTTGAACCAAATATGAAAAAAAGAAAACAGAACAAAATGTTTTACTTACATTGTACCAACATACCACTTTCCTTCTGGTGAAATTGAAGGTACACCTTTAATTTTAAAATTAGTGGCTGAAGTGTAGTGCTGCTGGCCACTCTACCTTTAGTGCGTGTGTCGAACACTCACTTTAGGCAACCTATTCTACCTCCTAAATTTCCTAGGCGGCATAAAAAGGAGCCATTATTACTATTATCATTTTACAAATTTTAGTTTTTTAGGATTTAATAAACACGTAATCTTCATTATAGGATCACAAGTAACTGACACATAATTAATTCTGAGATCTGTTAGGTTATGAATTAATTTTCTTTTAAAAGTTATAGAGAAACATAACTTTCCCTCATGTTGCCACATTGCTTTTGTATTAGTATGAATCAATTGTACACTTACCATGGATCCAACAACAAAGTACGTAGCTGTAAACACCCATAGCAAATTAGTGACAAAAAGGTTGCTTTACACGTTCTAAAATACAAAAGGGAACAAAGACTCATTTTACTGTACACTGCTATAATCAGACTGGAGGAGCATGTACTACAAGCTATAACAAAAACGTTATACAGTTGCAGAGGTGCTGCGACTAAGGGACACTTGAAGAAGTACAAAGTATCAACTTATGTCTCTCTGCTCTCCCGTATATGGTAATACTGTCTTATAACGACTGTTAAACAAATCAAATGTATTGTATACCTTTATATGTGTATTTATACACAATATATCATAAACGTTTTTTGTGGCAAAAATACCTTTATATGTGTATTTATACACAATACATCATAAAAGTTTTTTGTGACAAAAATATCTGTCAAATTTTTGTATGTTGTAATGGTACATATAACACTACCAACACCAGCGTACCACAAATAAGTTGAAAGCCACTACAATTAAGAATACCTACAAGGTCAAGCATACGATCATGGATAAAAAAGGAAGTATCATAAGCCAAAACCAAGTGAATTAAAATGAAGAAGGAATTACCAGTAAATGTGCAACTAAAGAAGATAAAGCAAGACTAACGACGAGACGACATACATAATTACCCAATAGATCAAACAGTGAGAAGGAAACCCATTAAAGACAAAATCAAGAAGAAACCTATTAACCATGAGAAGGAAACCAGTGAAAACAACGCCATGAAGAAACTTATTAAGAGGGAGGAAGGAATCGGTGAAGAGAAGAAGAAAATATCCAGATCAAACACAAAAAAGGGAGATAACATGAATTATAATGAACTAACACATGGCAATAAAAGAATTATTATAAAAGAAGAAAGAATAAATGGAATAAACAACATGATTTAAACCCCTAAGCTGCAAAACAAATTGACACTGACCAAAACTTATTAAGTGAATACCTTCCTTGACAATGTAATACAAACAATAATCAATAAGAATGAATTATTGAACATAAAAAGTAAGAAAGAGAATAAATAATAATAAGTTCTTAGCTAAATTATGTGTAGACATGAAAAGCGGGCTATGTCCAAAACACCAATGACCAATTGTAAAGTGGAATTGATATTAGAAATAACCACTAATTACCAATAGTAAAGACTGTAAAAGATAAACAAAATGTAATCTAATAATAACCAATAGATATACCAGTACTACATAAAGTCAAATAAATCAAATGTAATACAGAAACACAAAACCGACAATAATCCATTGTTGTATATTATAACTATATGCTTGCCTAGAGTGGATGCATGATGAACAAAATTATCTTGTAAACTTATCATAAAAGAGTAGGAACTAAACCAACAACATTGAATGAGGCAGAATACTATTCGAATAAGTAAATTCAAGGATTATAGCCACCCAAATACTAATAATAACAATAATAATAAATAAACCATGTTGACAGATAAATGCAAGTAATCTTGGTTACTTTAAACCAAAGCAATTTTCAGTATAAATGCAGAATGAACTACTGCACAATAATAACAGTGCTATCAAAACAATGATAAGAGATATTCAAGCAATAACAAGAATAATTTGATAGGATTACAACCCATATAAAAAGGTAACTTCCTAAAGTATAGTAAACTCACTTAACAAACTATAGTTAAGGTAATAAAACCACAAGATGAAGAAAAAGGACACATCAGAAGTGACAATGACCAATGCAGTATGCATAGGCCATAATAAAATGTTATTAACTATTAATGTTATAATAATATTAAGTATCATGTACATGTTGTGTTTATGTTAGTGTCTATACAGGAAAGTACAGAGCAACTCACCGCAGCTAATAATAGAAGAGTCAACGCAACTTCTTCAGAATCGAACTCATGAAATGGAACAAAAAACATTCTAAACTATTTAAACAAAATTAATAAACGATGTCAAAGAGTAAGTAAACCGATTTATTCATATCGGATTCAATAATAGATTGAATTGGGTAGAATAAATCAATAAACCAAAAATTAATAATAAAAACCAAAACGTTAAGAATAATAATAAAACAGACAATCTCGTCGTGCTAAAATGTTCATACACACTTTTTAAGAGAAAATTACTTAAAACTTCGAATCTAACAAGAAAAATATTGTGTCGAGTATTCATAATGCAAACCCTTAGATATCAAATATGAAATGAAAATATAAGAACCAAGTAAAATGTATATTCTATAGCCGGTAGAATAAGGGAAGGACAAATAAAATAGAGGCAGGATATCAAGAGAATGGAAAACATGGGACTACCTAAACAAGTAATAAGATACAGACCTCAGGGAAGACGAGATATAGGTAGGGCAAGGAAAAGAGATGCCTTCAGTGAAGGCAAAACAGGCTGTAATCCTATACCTTGACATGGAGAAGATTCGTAATACTTAATAGCACACTTAAGAACAAAATATTGGTATGGAGAATCATACACGACTTCCATGTTCTAAGATTTATATTTAAAATCATTTTCGAAATGAAATATTTCCATTAAAACTACTTCTTTCTACTTACTGCTTCAGCCACTTACTGTGGGCACTAACGTATACCACCTCACGTTATCGCACTTGATTTTCACTGATGATGGAAGTCGATGGCACTGGCGAAACGTCTGGTTTTGCAGAAAACATTGGTCTATGGCCAAACAGGCCGGGAAGGAATTTTAAAAACAAACTGCTTCTTTGTTGTCAATAACGTAGTACATATATACAAAAAATTATCAGGTAAACTATTACGTTACAACAAAAAAATGTTTCAGGTAAACTACCCTTTCCCCGTAACCGATCTTCACCAAAATCAATAGGCCTTGAGTCCTCTATAACTCGGGCACATATGTAAAAACATATCTGATTCTGTTTGAATTTACGGCAGTTATCGTTCGTCATGAAAAAATTTCTCTTGTTACAAAATAAATATTGCAGGTAAACTACCCCTTTATCTTAACCGATCTTCACAAAAAACAATAGGTCTTGAATACTCTACAATTCAGGGCTGTATGCAAAAAATTATTTGATTCTGTTTGAATTTGCGGCTCTTATCGTTTGCCATAAAAAATCTAGACAGACACACAGACACTTTTCGATAAATTACTTTTTTCATGTTTTGAGGGTAGTATAATCAGAATCTGCAAAAATCTCTAACACGATTTTTTTTACCATCACCATACTTCCATTTCCTTATGGAACATGAAAGTAAAATCAAAGTAAAATTCTGATGGCATCAAAAATCAAATATTCTATCAAAAATTGGGGATATACATTTTTGGTAGGTATTTGGTAGGCCTACTTGCATTGCACAAGGAATGTGTTATTTTCAATAGGTTATTGATAAAAAATGACTTACAAGTACATTGATTTTTATTACAAAATTTATACAAAACAGTTTCAATTCTAAGGTATCAATAATTAATAAATATTAAGGATAATGAACAAATTATTTCTTCATAGAAGATACATAAAGACATTGCAAAAATAATACATATCAGACAAATATTATTACAACAAAAATACCACACAGACATTTGGGCTTTGTTACTTTATCAGTAACTATAAGATTACATTAATAAAGTACATAGAATATTTATTTACAAGAACATAATTACAAAAAGTGAAAACACCTTTGATGAAATAAACATTTTATTTATTACATCAAACATAACTAAACTCAGATGACAATATAAATGAACTAAATATAGGTTTTTCTGCGAGGGAGTGTAGGATTGATTAGGGGTTCAATTAGTTCAAATTAAAAAAAAAAGCATAAACTATAAATAGAAAAACTAGACTGGTATGTTTACAACAAAATGAAAACTTCAAGTTACATTTAAGAGATATTCCGTGTCAAATCAACAAGTGCTACAACCTGACCCTCTTAGATTTATTTGAAATTAAGTATGCATGTAGTATTCATAAATAGTAACACAAATCAATTTTTTCACATTTTTCTGACGAAAGTAATGGGTGCTCAAAAATGAAAAAAATAAATAAAATTTTTGACTTGCGCAACAATATTGATTTGTTCACAACTTGTGTTCTAATTAAGTTGGAACAATGACATCGAGTTCATTTGAAAGCTCTTTTAAAGGGCTTTCATATGATATAAAACATAATTAGTTGAAAATATATATTTTTTATAAACACATCATTATTGCATTTACTGAATTATGAAAAACTGTATTTTTAAAATTCTCAAAAAAATAAATGTGAAAGATATTGTTTTCCTCTACATATTCTGAAAGTTTCAACTTGGGATGAGCATGGAATCACTATCAAAAGTAATTTTATGTTTATCACGATTCTGTAAAACGTCATTCAGTTCGGTGAAATATTATTACTTTTATTTTCCTACCCGTGACAATTTTTCAGAATCATAGTTGGATTTATTACTTGGCCTACAAAATTGTACTTTTCTTTCATACAAATAACTGTGTTTTAAAGCTTAGCACTAGCTAAATTAATAGCTCAAAATTAATAAATTGACCTACATATCTAAAATATATATCTTAATACAGTGATCCAGGTTTTCCGTGTACAAGCAAAAAATCTCATTTTAAAGACTATATACAAAATGGTTGGTTGGTGTGACTATCTCCCATCTGTTTAGTATTTTGTCATCGGATAATATTCAGTCAGCTGTTGTCAACTGTTGTTGAAAGTGACCTGTACATTTTCTTTTGGTGTGACATAGCCTATAAAGTGAAAAAATGTGATTAATTCTGAAATGTTGTGTTTTGAAATTAGCTTAAAGGTACTTTTGTACAATTCTCACAACAGTGTATAAGTTTATATGCCTACAACCAGTTAATATTGTAACGAGACATATAAGCCCAAATATTTCAGTAACACAAAATATCAACACATGTCAATAATTGAGTGAAAGAGACAAACCAAGTGTTTCTTCTAAAAGGCCAAGCATGAAAGCTACATGAGCTACTCATCACCAAGGATAAACTCACAACAATAAGAGTTAATAAAACTAATGGTAACTAACAAGTGAAATAACATTATAAGAAAAAGAAGATGCACCGAACAATGGTTGTACCACAGGAACCAACAACCCAATAGTTTTCGGTCAGTAAGGAACCAATGAAGACAAGGAAGAAACATACTACGAGAAAGACACCTAACAACCATGGCATAAAATATAGATTCCAAGAGCCAGTCAACTATAGAACATCTTACCCGTATATGCAATGACTGAATAACTTAGAGATTGAAGAGATGGACAAGAACTGACTAACTGAGATGACCAATATTGTAACGCAACAGAAATGCTAGCACTCAAGTTACATAAAAACAAGGTTCACAGAATAATAAACAAGTCAATATTTAACCCCATGATAGAACAAAGATCTAATAATTATATTTATAATCATAGATAAAGGTAAATAAGGATGCAAGGTAATATTAACAAGAATAACCGAACCTGTAACTTAGACAATAGTTGATGATATATGTTTAATGAAAAACAAACAAAAAATGAAACAATAATTTACTAATAGCAAATAAGAATTTTGAGTTAAGAGGTATTATTTTGTGACAACAAATGTTATGATAAAGTTTATGTTATGTTATACCAAATATGTGTTGAGTTAATGAAAGATAATGAAACAAGATGTATTATTCAATGACTGTTGTAGAATGAAGTGTGAAGCAGCTAATTAACGTTAATAGATTTGAATTTTCTTATATGTGATCCATAGGTCAAGATAAAATTGTAATTAGATATGGAAAAAATAATTGTTTATGTAAATGTTAATAGTTAAGATTTAATTATATGTATGAATTTATGTAAAAGGGGCTATAGATGTGTACCAGTTAAAAACACAGGTAGATCTGTTTACAATAAAAGGCCTAACAGCCAAAACCACTATATAACCACTCATAACATAAAGGTTAGGTACATCAATTAATAATAATTAATGAATACGATTTGAAGAGCTAGAAAAAACATTAAATTAATAATGATATATAATAAAATTTATACAAATTATGATAATACCATAATGCCATGATATCGATTAATAACATTTAATATCGAAAGTGGATTAAATATAAAACAAGGAAAAAAACCGGCTTATATCAAAAAACCAGCAGAATATGTGTAGAAAATAATAAACCAACTATCGGTAAAGTTACATTTCGATAGGATAGCAAATTGATAAGGAACAGACAAAAAATATATGAAATAAACACTATATTCAAAACATGTGGAAGGAAGAAGTCGTGTGTTGCTAGGGACGACAGAAGAAGAGGAAGTTGTTAATTTGACAATAATTGCTTTGATGATCTGAATGTGATGAGATTAAAAAACCCAAGAATTATCTATTTAATCGGAATATTTTAAATCATCCGACACGATTATAAAACACAAAATCCTAATGACAATGTTTATGACTATCACCAGTACAGTTTAATCCAAATAAACTACAGTATGAAATCACAATAGAGAATAAATAACTGGATTATACAAGGAAGAACTTGAACTGTCCCATATCCGAAGGGAATTGATGATATATTAAACCAAATAGAAAGAATTAACAGTATCACAATTAATAATATTCACTACACCAGAAGTTATAACCTTTCAAAAACACGGAACAACACTAATTGCTTCAACCAAGAGAAGAACGTATTTGGATCCTGGCGTTGCAGAAGAAGCATCAATCGGGCTGTAAACCAATCCAGAAATCTGTAATTCCGAAGTGGACAGGAGAAGAATTCCATTCTATTAAATCGAAGAAAGAAAATCGTACGGCATAATTGTCCAGAACAGTAAATTTATCAATCAACCGCCTACACGATTGGCTTCGTTCTAGTCTGGTAAATTATTATTATATTAATCATACTAACTACACAACACTTTAAATTTGTAAATCTTGCATTCTTATCTATGTATTTTTAATCTTCCCCGCAGTTACAAGAACCTTCACACCCTGAAATAAATTAATTACAAATTAAAACACACTATATAACTAAATTTAAATAAAGTATCAGAATAATCAACAATCGATTCATACAATCTATAGCCCAAGCATATGTTAATTAGAACATATATTATTCAATGTTAAAGAAGTAAACAAATAAAGAACCTTTATATATTGGCAAAATCTTGTTATTTGGAGTATGGTTTAATGAGCTAGGAATAAAAAAATAACTGAATAAGTATAGAATAATTGGTTAACATAAACATTGAAATAACCTATAAGTTTCGTTGAGCCGATACTACAGCGCTTATAGCGGAATTATCTGACACCAAAGAGAGAGCGTAAAAATACAAAATTAGACAGAATTCTCTTCAAGGTATAATAGGGTTGAACGGAATTATAAAATAACTCATTAATTATTTAAGTTACAGGTACACAAACACTGATAGTTTTTAGAGAGCTAAGTTAATAATTAATTACTTACATCAATACATCCCACAACTCCAAATATCTCCGAGATTTACATAATTAAAATAATTCAAAACACATTGGCATAGGTGTATGTACAAATTGACAAACACAACAGTGGGGTTTTAAGGAGAGGAAACCCATTCCTGTACAATATACAACAGATAATATTATAAATGTATAGGACAAGATATGTTATAAAAGAATGAAAGTAACTATACTGTTAACTGAATAGAAGCTGTGAATAAAAGCATAGTAACATGTTATGCATAGCACCCATGTAACATAGAGAAGTATTAAAATTGTCTCATAATAATAACAAATATTACTCAAATAGTCAAACAATCATGTAAGATAAGAAAAGGCAATAACTAAAGAGTTATTAGTTATCATTAATAAAACCAAACTTTAGAAAATAAGGTTAAAAAAATGTAAATTTGTATCAACCTAACATACACATTTTGGTACAAATTTCACCTAAATTCACATCTATCAGTAGGAAAAGCCTACCTAAACCAAAATGTTTTGTGCCTTAAACCAAGAAGAACTGATAGCTTTCTACAGGTACCAATATAAGATACCCAAAATGGATTTTAAATAAGAATTTAAGTAAATAAAGTGAACCAAAACCGACCAAAAGGGGATTCACTAAGTAAAACGTGAACAAAACCACTTTATAATACCAAATAGAAGTAAAAGGTTAATGTCTATACCACAAGTAAGGTGTAATGCCACTATTGTAATAGTATAAGAATATTATAAGAAAGGACATAATGTATTATAATCGTAATTAAGAACATCTGTCATGTGACACCACATTTAAGTAATGTTAGTCAATGATATACACTAAGGGACAGACCAGTGTACAAAAAACACTAAACCAATTATAAAGAGACTACTATGATTAAACTATTGTAACTAAATAATAGTAGAAAGAGATAAAAGAATACCAAATAAGAATGGAAATAAGTGTACACCTCATAGTGCAAAATAGAGGTCAGAGAGAGATAACTATATAAGAATACAGCAGTTCTATAAGGAGAAATTTACCTCCAAACTTATAAATTTTGCACAATCATCTGGCGATATAAGAGCTTCTACAACAATGGACTCTGTAACACAGAAAGAATTTTAGCTAACAGAGAAAAATAATTATCATTGCCAGTATCAAGAAAAGTGCAAATTACTAAATGAAATAATTGCAATTTTATGGGAAATAATGTTATTAAACTAATTATGTACTTTATTAAGAACTTTTGTTTTCCAGCAGCTTCCAAAACTCTTTATATAAAAAATAATATAAACAAACTTATTTAGAGCTTCTAACAATACTTATCTTAAAATTATCATATGATTATACTTTCCAAAGGAAGCCCCTGATTTGAAAGCATTGACACATAATACTACTAATTAAAAATGATTCCAACTACTATGTTACTAAATTTTCTCATTTAAAATGTAAATGGGACTGTTAATAACTTTATATTGTTGTCATTAACAAGACAAAACAATCATTAATGGCTAATTTATCACAAACTTCAAAATCTCCTATAAAGCTTGCTCAATGAAATAGGACATTCCTGATGCAGAAAATTAACTTTGCCAAAACACAAATTAAATAGGCTAACACCCAAACAAAAAAATGCTTTGAAAACAAAACATTAATGAAATATGGTATGAATTAATTGTGCTACATTCAAAGCTGATTTTCTTAATTGATTTAAACTACCTGTACAAGTCTAGTTTGTCAAGTAAAGATAATTTAGGTAAACCTAACACTACATATGAAACAAACATTAAATCAAATATGCTAACGTTACAAAATTCACAAAGCGAAAAAAAATATTTTAAATTATCTATAGGCTAAATTGCTTTGATTATATTACCTTCTCCACTTCATATGTTTTCCACATCAATATCATCTGATGTCGATACTACTGATGGTGCAATAATAGTCATTTTTTCCCAGTCAATTCTGGAAAGTTCAGGAGGAACCTGAAAGATCATTACAAAACTCATACATAATTTTTCACTAAGTTAATAATTATAATAATATTAAGCTAATAAATAAGAGAATAATTTATTTTCTTAACCTAGCACAATATTTGTAGGTTAGCACTATGAATTTACAAAAAGTTAATGGATTTTGTGTAAATTTCTAAAAAAAATTAAATTTACAGCATAATCTAGTAGTTATTTTATAGTAATCTATTTTAATTTAAATGAACTCAAGTCACTATTGCTTGGTTACATCCCTGCACTGAAGATTCCTGAAAAAGATTTCTAATATAATCATACAAACTCGAAAAACAAAAACTGTTCAAATGATTAACATTGAATAATATAATCCTGATTATAACGGTATTATAACTAGCAAATACATTACGGATAATTCATCCATACTCCGTATCATTTAAATCTACTATTAAGTATAACACACCCCATAAAATTTAGAATATTAAGATACTAATTTTTTTAAATTTCATGTGATATTAGTTGAGTATCATTTAGGAGGTTAAACAATATAAATACAATTCTACACATTAAGTTACAGATTATAAATACAGATAATAAGAAATTAAATAAAAATAACACTATAGGCCTACATCAATTATCGGGTTTAAAAACCTGCTGCTGTAAGCAGTGATAATTTTAGTTTAGTGAGCTTTAATCAGACTTGCATGCAATAATAAATTTTACATAAGATAAAAGAACGATGCTTTCTTTAGTCACCAGCAAAACCTTTTCTGTCTGCAAGTTAATATTATAAAATTTAAAAACAGCACAATTTTATTAAAAAATTTAATCGAGATTAAAATGCATGTTTAAGTCAAAAATTAAAGAAGTCACAGTTCATATTCTCTTTTCACTTTTTCTTTTACCTGAAAAATGTTAGCCCTTAATTTTTAAAGCAGAGCTGTGTTAAAACAAAATTTTTATGACAAATATATTTCAATTTAATGGACTCAATGGTATGAAAGTAACTATGTGTACAAAAAATTACAACAGTTTGCTTCAGTGAGGATACAGTAGCCATAGGCCTATATTATAAATTTTGTTATATTAGGTCTTAAAATTAACCTTAACTTACTAAGTCATATCTTATTAAGTAATTACGTTTCTCTGAAAAATGCTGAATTTGAAAGTATATTTAGAGTAATATAGCTGTACTGAAGAATTAAATAAAATTTGTAACTAGTGAAATACGAGCAGAGTTCAAATTAAATATATTATAGTAAGGCGTACCATCTTGTGTTAGGTAGGACCACATTTTACGAATAAAATGATTTACAAATTGGATACATTACACATATATAGGTAGGCTAGAGTAGACAAAATAATTGTCAGACTTACAGGAGTATCTATAATAAAGAAACTTTATTTAATTAAATTGCTTCAGTGCCTTACAGGGACTTTTTTTAAAAATTAGTTAATTACCCCTTGGGTAATTATGAAGATTCTCATCAATGCTGATATTGCGCTGATATATTTTTATTATATTCTTCTATGTTATATAAACACGAGAAAAATAATTTTAAACGGCGGTCGAACCTATTTACGGAGACAAAAAATTAAATTTTTACTCCCATAAGAACGCATGGCGTTAGCCTAGGTATATTGTATTAATTAAATTAGAATGCTAATTTGCTCCATTATTAAATTTTGGACAGAACACAGTGATATTATATATAGTTGGGTCTATAACAACCGGTAGGCCTAGTGTACAACCCAAAGTAATCGAGACATTCATACATAACCTAACAGCTAATTTCCTACAAACAACGGACAACATACACTAAATAAATGATCATCTTACCTTTCATTATTATTCCTAGCGCCTCCAACATATTCTTACTTCGACTTGCAATCACAAACACTTCATACGAATTACAAAATTCTGTCCCACACACGTTAACAAACTTAACGAATTACCGCACAACGACGACTAAACAGAAATATGGCAGGTCGCAATATTTCGTTATACCAACTAAACAGAATAAAAACACACTTCCCTCTGTAGTGTGTCTTTTTTACACATGTTACAAATTTTATAGAATAATTATTACGAATGCCAATATGGCCGACTAACTACCCATATTTCATTATATACATTTGTATATATCGAACAGGTTGTCTGGCTTCAGCGTACAGCAAAAATACGATGTATAAAAATTTGTATAAGTTTTTCGTACGCTGACACACCATAACTTGGGCAAAATAACTTCTTCACCTAAAAATGTACTTATACAAGTTCCTCAAATTTGTTTTAGATACCCTAGGTAAAAATTGGTGTGTGATAAAGAAATTATGCGGAGCTAAGTCTATATATATATATATATATATATACACACATATTGTAACATTACATTTGAAACCACTTAATATCGTACCCGATTTATTAAAGACAATGGATAAGAAGCTAAACAAGAAGAAGTATATCTTTCAAGATGATAGTGAAGAGGAACGAATAAATATTTCAGACTGACTAGTAATACAACTGACCGTACCCAAATTAATGATTCAGGCAAAGTGGTGCAAAATACATCCAACCCCGATTAAGACATGAACTTTAAATAAGGACAAAATAAGTATTATAAAGACTGACGGATTATGTATCAATCCTATAAGGAAACAAATGGTTCCATTCAATGTGTCATAATATCAAGGTAATCAAAATACAAATTGAGGGATAATAGGCCCAAACATACAATACTATGTAAAGAGAAATAGTAGTAAGTGATTGATTTGAATGATGTAATGAAAATATAACAAACCTTATTATAGATACAATGAACCATACCACTAATTGTAATAAATAATGGTCATAAGTTTGTCTAGAAAACAACACATAATAATTTATTCACAGTAACATTTTATAACAAGAGTGCATAATAGTAATTAGTAAATGATTTACCAAGTGACAATTTAATAAGGGTGGGTACACCAAAGTGAAATGAGTAAAAGAAATAAATATTATGAAATAACCTCTATTGACACTAAAGTACAGTGAAATGGTACAAAGTGCAAGTTTTACCCAAAATATATATAAACCACAAGAATTATAAATCAGAACTCATAGGCCTATAAAGGTGAGAGTGGACAATAAAATGTAAAAACCCATAAAAACCAATACGAATAAATATAAAAACAAAACCATTCTAAAATGATACTGAAGTACAATACAGTTAATAAATAAACTAATGTATATTAATTTTAAGAAAATACTATATGTAAGATTACATGACAAAAGTGGAAATAATATTTACATGAGAAGATAACAAATAATTAATCAAACAGTCAAAACTAGATGGATTAATTATTTATAAGTGTGACAAATAGAATCCAAACAGTGCAATACTAACCAGTGATAAAATAATAAACCAAGTGTTTTTTGAACAAGTATCACCAGTCAAGTGCTAGTATTGAAACCCCCCCTTTTATTTTTCTAAGTTTAGTATTTTTTTTTTTTGAATTTTATTTAATTTTATTTTTATTAAGTATTTTTTTTGTAAAAGGGGAGAGACGTCATATTTAGAACTAGGTAAAGAGAAACCTAGAGGAAGCAAAAGTGTGCAAGGCCCAAATACAATTACAGACATGTCCCCCCAGGTGAATGACAGGACTTGCAAATGAAAAACTCTTTTAACCAACAAGCGTGTGCTTTATTCAACCTGTAAGATTTTACATAAATAACAAGTTCGTAATTGTGTGAGCACACCATTAAAGGCAGACTTATATATATCTATGTATTTCCATTAATTCATAATGTCACCAAGTAAGTGAATTGATATTACTAATTGCAAAAATTTCTGCCTGATCATGTATGAGTCAAAGTTGGTAATAATCTCATTCATTAAGCAATACTAATCTATCAGTGTTGTATAATATCAATTAGGCTAGCCTGTTGTCTCAGCGAGCACATTTATGGTTATTCTCTTGTTTTAAATCAGTTACATATTCCCCAAAAATATATCTATATATATATATAGTAAAATTACACACACAAACACATATACGACATGAATAACAAAACATCCCTCATTTCAACACTAACCTCCACATAAACCGATTCCCACTACAGTAAATAAATGAAGCCTAATATGTATAGCTAGGTACAAATATAAATAACAACGTAAAATGGAATATCTCAGCTCCTAAGCATAGATTTGCCAGCATATTCACAAGCATAGTTCACACCAGAGAATGTAAGTGACCGCCCCGAAACTCAAACAGCCAAACGAACCCTTAGCTTAATCATTAAGCGTTAAGTATGTGTGTGAAAGAAAATCGTTTCTCATCAACAGCATCAGACAACCCCCAGCTACGTTATTAAACTCTGCCATGACCAGATGACTTGATAGCACGAGATAATTAACTCCCTAATGGTCTTAATTAGATGAAAGTTAGATCTTACAGTAAACTGCGGATGTGTGTGTATGTGTGTAACTTCTTACACATTATACAGTTATAAGATACTTCATTAGGTGTACTGTGGTAATGTTCACACATGCAATAACATGATGATCACACATAATTGAACATGAGAGTTTGTGCTAGAGTCTAATTTTCAGAACTTCACGAGTGAGCTTCTGGCGGCTTCTGTGCATTCACATGTTGTAGAGAGAGAGAAATAGATAAACAGAATTTTCCCACCTGGATAGTCCGGTGTACTTAGTTCGTATAGGCGAGGATCAGTGATGTCACAGTCATATCACCCGTCCCTGGTGCAGCTTAGCGTTGGAAAAGTTCTTGGTTCAGCTTAGCATCGAAAAGTCCTCGACTGACGGCATTGTGGCTAAAGATCGTCTCTGCTATTAGGGGGAACAGATGTTCGTTCGCCCCTGACACCCATCTCGTCCTTGGTCGAGCACCTGGACATACAATACTTGTAGAGGATGTCATAAAGAAATTCACGCCACATAGGCCGTCCACATTAAATACCAACACTAACTTTAAGCAGCTACAGCGCATACACACATCGCCACTAATTCAGATTAAACAGTACTAAGCTCGTCTAGCAATTATTTTCTTAATGTTTCATTGAGATATTCAAATTGATTTTCTGTGTCTATCGTTGTTATTAATTACATCAAAACAGCTGAGTGCAAGATACATTAACATATTCTCTATTGAAATTAACTTGACCCACGACTCTCACATTCATAATTTAATTAAATATAATTTAATTTGATTTTGTAACAGCGTTAATGCCCAGATTAAAAAACTGCTCTATACGCACACACACACACACAGGCATAACTCATAATGAAAGCTGAAACGCAAAATATATTTGGGGTTAGAATATTTTCAGAACCCACAGACTTGCACGTACCTGGAGCACGCTTTATCTAGCCTATCATAGTGATAGGTACGGAAGTCCTGGTTAGAAGTTCGCCGCCAGCCGAGACCAGATGAACAGCTTGGAGGATGAAGCAGAAATGAGAACGAATCAACGTTTCGCTCCAGCCAAGTAACCTCCGAAAGCAAGAATGTACAGACACACAGCTGGCTGGCAGCGCCAGCAGTATTGCGTAGCGACACAACCTTTTGTGTGTATAACCGACCGACAACAAACAATCGTAACAGAGTGGCAGTGCGTGACGTCAGCGGCGCTCGTTTTTAAAATACTAATAATCTAATACGTTGCCGAAGCCAGTTCGGCACAGTATTAAGGATATACCTAGATGACAATTGAGAGAATATTTGTTTATATTCCCAATTCCTTAAACCTATAGGAATATGACTATGTTTAAGGGTGAAAAGTACCAAAAAATGGAATAAACAAATGAAGTAGTAGTAAAAAATAGTAGTAAAAAATGAAGAGTAACCAAAATATTGTTATTATAGTAAGAATTGATAGTAGCTTAATAGTATAGTTGTATTCAGGATAAAAATCCTCTAATGTTATTAAGGATGTTATTGTTATGAATGTTTAAATAGTAAGTTTATATAGTAAATGTTTATAAGCAGTGTTATGATAGCATAAAGAAAGCAGAGGAGATGGTAATATTAATGTTATAGAACGGTGCAAAAGTTATAATTGTTAAAATAAGCACTAAGAGTAAGTTATATTCTGTTGAGTGGTGATGAAGCCTATATTAAAGTTATATTAAAGCTATATTAAAGTTATGTTAAGGTTATAAATCTAAGAGTTAAACAATTGTATGGAGTAAGTAAAAAGCAGTTTATTTGTTCAAATGTTCAGTAGAATCATAGCCATGTGGGCATGAGATTAAACTAATAGGATAGTATATCCTTCTTGTTTTGTTAAGATAGTGTTATATGTTAAACACTTTTTATGATTGTTAAAAGTTAATTTAACTGTTAAAGGTTTACTAAGATATCAGTCATGGAAAATGACATTAAGGTAAAATGTTTATAAACATGGTGATGAAGATAACACCAGTACATAGGCCAGGTAAAAACCAACTTTTGTACATTTTAAATAATACTGTTAGGAATTTTATGAAACAAATATTGAAGGATGAACAGATTGATAGTTAATAGTATACACTACAAATCTAGAAACAAAATAATTCGTTTTAAGCTATCTATGAAAAATTCAAATAAGAAAATTATAACAGCTGTATTTCTTAAGTAAAGGTAGGCATGTTTAGTGTCTATGTGTGCCAATGTAAAGACCAAAATAAGGTTGATAATAGTTTTAAATTCCCAATCAATACAGAAAAATTATAATAATTTAAAGGTTTTGAACAAATTTTGACATTGAAATAATGAAATTACATGACAATGTATATCCGAATCAGCCAACCAGATTCCAAGTTTACCCATAGCAACCAGAAATTTCTGATAAATAAAATGAGACCTCTTTAACAACGGTCATAGCGTACAGACGCGTTTGCAAAACGTCTTACATAATTAACTATAAATTGTGAAAACACGTCCCAGACATGTTAACACCGATAGATACACATAATACGAGTTATTACAACCAAGTGAGGAACACCTAGCATTGGAAATAGAAGAATCAAGAACCAGGGAGGAGGACAGAAGCAGACGTGGGCCCTATCTTCGACCAAGAACCATATAAAGAAGAGGGTTTGGTGACTTTGACATTTTATTATATTATGCATCAACACCAACTTTTGCATACACGACTTTTTAAAAATTAAGCAACTAAGCTACAGACACCATATCACACCAACACTAAGAACACTCACTAATAACACGAATTGAGATTTGACACCTTATTTAAAACACCACAAGAACCTTTGATTTCAATAATAATTAATAAACACATGAACTGGACATAACCTATAATAACTAGCAGCCACGATTCAACTGCAGGCGTGCACATTACACTCTAAACTTTGTAATATCCTTGAACTGTAAAATTTGTACTTTGATTTATAGAATAACGTTTTGTTTAATTGTAATCCCCGAACCATATACGCCCTGAGATGATCTATTTTTAATAAGAAATAATAACCAACGCTTTATTTTGGTCTGAATGCAATAAGAATTACAACTACAGTACCAACTGGTAAAGGAGACACATAATTTTTGCCACGATTGTGATTATTATAAAAGAAACGAAAACAGTTTATCCATGCTTTATTGAATAAATGATTCCTACAAAGATATATGTTTGTTGTTATATTTGCGTCGTTATTATTGCTGTTCCATTTAAAAAATAAGTTCACAGAGCACAGCGGACACCACAACTGTTGGCAACGGTGGGTGACGTCATCGAAACGGTACGTATAGTGGGAGCGAGCGGCAGATTACAAAATCATTCGCCGTTCAACACATATTATTAACAGTAACATTATTACAACAACAACAGTGTGGTTGAAGGTAATTAGTACATATACATTTGTTACTAATTGACGTTTCCAACTGGCGGCGTATATAGTTTAAGTGCCCGCAACATTTATAAAATTTGTTATAAATTGACGAATCCAAAGTGAGGCTTTAAAGAAGTAACGAACGGAACATCTATAAAAACGTAGCGTTACAAATTGACGAACCCAACGAGGGGCATTAAGAATAATGGAAGTACGCCCCATATAGCGTTACAAATTGGCGAACCAACGTGTGAGGCGTTTAATCTAATATAAATTAAATTATAATTTATAATTAAACCAAAAAATAAACAGAAATGAGGAAGCGGGGAACATCGCGAAAACGAGCGGCCGAAACTAAGAAAGTAGACGAATTAAACATGGAAGACAAAGAAGCAACACCGGTCGAGGAAATAGAAGTATTAATAAGAGAGGACCAAGGAGATAGACAAGAACCGGACAAAGTCACAGAGAGCGTTGACATGAAGAGCATTATGGAATACTTAAAACAGAGTCATGAAGATTTCAGTAAGAAAATGGAAGAACTAAAAAGTGATAATAGACAGTCTACGGAGGAGAGTAATAAGAACTTAGAAAAACTGAAGGAAGAATTAAGTGAGAACAGTAATAGGAACTTAGAAAAATTGAAGGAAGAATTAAGTGAGAACAGTAAGAAGAACTTAGAAAACAGTAATAAGAACTTAGTAATATTGAAGGAAGACTTGAGTAAGAAGATGGAGGAAATAAAGAGTGATAATAAACAAACAAAGGAGGAATTGAGCCGAGAATTGAAAGAGAATAGCAAGAAAATGGAGGAGAAAATAGACGCAAATAATAAAGCATTGAGGGAAGAACTGAAGGGAAATTACCAAGAGACCATGAAAAAATTGGATGAACACAACGAATCATTGAAGGAGGAGTGGAATAACAAGATGGAAATTAATAACCGGCAATTGCAGGAAGAATGGGACAAGAAGCTGGAAGAACCGGTGACTGAAATTAAAAGGGTAGAATCCGAGACCAAGGAAAAGTGTGAGCGGATGAACCAAGAGATACTGAGCGTCCGGGAAGAAACGAATGGACGGATAGAAAACGTACGAACCAATCAAGCAGTGATGGGAGAAAGATTAGAAGGTATGAGTACTAGTCTTAATCGAGTACAAGACCAAACAACTGCCCATAGAGATGAAATTAATTCCCTAAAAAACAGACAATGTACCGGTGCCCATACCACATGTGAGGAAAATCGAGAAGTGATCGATTTCCAAAATTATAGAAGAAACCCCATGCCATTTTTAGAACGAGTAGAAGAGAAAATAGCCAAAACCGGAGAAGACAGATTTTTTGTGATTAGGAGTATGCTGGACGAAATGTTCCGAAAAGTATATGACAATTGGTGGACGGCGATGCGGCCGAATATACAAAACTTCCAAGAATTTAAATACAATTCAAAGCTAAGTATTGGTCTGGTGCCACGCAACACATGATAAGAAGTGACATAGGATTGGGCCGATATGACCTGCACGGCAAGCAAACTCCGACCGCATATTTTCTTGGAAAAATAAACATAGCCAGACATTTAGAGCCTGCTATTCCTACCGAATGTTTAGTGAGGCTATTAGCTTACCACTATGGTGGGGAAATTACAAGAGGCCGAATAAACGGACGTATCCAAACCATCGAGGAGATGTCGACATTATTAGCGGAGATGGAACAGTAGAAGAACTTCCTCTAGTACAAACGAAAGAACGACGAAATAAATAGAAACAATGGTCGCCGCGACGCCCAATATGAAAATAACGGGCAAAGACCGAACAATAGTTACAACAACAACGGTAACCACTATCAACGCGGTTACCAAAACCACAATAACAATAACAACTACCCACGAAATAATGCGGCAAATAATAACAACAACCACTATTACCGTAGCTCTCCTACAAATAATAACAATAATTGATACCAGCGTGCCAATGACAGAGACCACCATTACCAGAACAACCGAGGTTATAACAACAACTATGATAACCGATACAGACAGAATAATAAGGGCAATAATAACAATCAAAACCAAACATATCGAAGACATGTGAATTATGTAAGCATTGACGATAGAGATGTGGGAAGGCGTTCGTACCAGGGACGAACGAATTATAATGGGAACCGTGGGAGAAGTTTTCAGGAGGAGAGTAACCAGCACTACCGTAATGAACATAGGCGAAGTAGGAGCTGCGACGACAATAGGAATAACCGAAACTCAGTGACGTTCGATAATAACACCAGTGAGGTACAAGAGTTGAAAAATAGAGACAGACCCGGTCAATCAGACAACAGGACTGAGGAGATCAGCCCTGATTTAAACGGACCGCGGCAGTAAAAATCCATCAGGTCCCATCACTGAACCGACAATTTGGGTACTTACTAGGACGAGACAAAATGACTGACGATACAATGACGATAGTGCACAATCACTTCTTAAAAAATGTGAGAGAAGAACTACTGAACGAAGACACGATCACACACAATAGTTCGAATAATGAAATCGCTTATATTATCGCCCAAGTGAATGGACTAGACGCAAGATTCATGATAGATACGGGCTCAAACGTGTCATTAATTGATAATAATGAATACAACAAAATTCAAAAATATAGTAAGGTCATCTTACCAACTTTACCAATTCAGAATATAATTTTAATCGGAGCCACCGGAAGGCAAAACAAATCAATAAGAAAACAGGTATCATTAACAGTACCCAGCGGAAATGTAGCTATACCTATGATTTTTCTAATAGCTAGTAATCTACCATTTAATCTACTAGTTTCTTTAAAAATGTACTATGAACCCAATACACGAAGTTGAATATCACAAAATTCTAAAGAAATAGTAAGATCAACTTACAACTAATTATTAATGAGAATTAATTTGGAATTGAAGACTTTATTATTATAATATCACAAAATTCTAAAGAAATAGTAAGATCAACTTACAACTAATTATTAATGAGAATTAATTTGGAATTGAAGAATTTATTATTATAATACCACAAAATTCTAAAGAAATAGTAAGACCAACTTACAACTAATTATTAATGAGAATTAATTTGGAATTGAAGAATTTATTATTATAATACCACAAAATTCTAAAGAAATAGTAAGATCAACTTACAACTAATGATTAATGAGAATTAATTTGGAATTTAAGAATTTATTATTATAATACCTCAAAATTTAAAAGAATATAGTAAGCTCATCTTACCAACTTTACTAATCCAGAATATAATTTTAAAGGAAACCAAAATAAACAAATTTGAATATCAAAAAAAAAATTCAAATAAATAATAAGGACAACTTACAGTACATTGTGATGATGTTATTATGAATCAAGTGAATAAACGAATGTGAATAAATTTCCAAATCCTAAACTAGATAAGCACCCCTTATTAAACACAGTTATGAACTTATTATTGGAATATAAAAGAAGGATGTAACATCCATGAATTAGAAGAAACCATAGTGCTATAAAATGAATAAGAAAAGACAAATGTAGACAATCGACGATGGAAATAAAACAAGACTAGAAACGAATTTATTACAAATAACCTATCATGATTGTGAGAGAATCAACAACAACTATAGATACAGATACTTGTTATGTTTTAACTGAATGAAGATAGTGAATGAAAAATGAAGATTAAGGAGTACTGAGAAAAAAGGAAAGAAGATAGTACCAATTGAAAATAAGAAATGTTATTAATATCGCCACAAGAAAATATACATCTGAAAGAATCAATGGAAAGAAATATTTAGATCTGAGAAGTTTAACTGAGTGAACCATCCCAAGAATATATTATTATATTATTTTATTTGATTTAGTCGTGAATAGACTAGTGATTATTAAATGTGATTGACTGATGAGATAGCTCCAGCAATCGATATTATTTATGTATTATGTATTATTATAAGGACAGCGGGGTATTAGGTCAAGAGAGCCCCCCGACTGATTCCAAAATATATGGTGATTAATTTGTTAGGGAAGTAACATGTTCCAGGGATAGAACACTTATAATTAAAGACGAGTATACCAGATCATAAAAAGAATAACAAATGATAATGTGAAGGATAAGATAATTGATAATTTCAACAAAAAACAATATTTTATTAAAATAATCAAATTTGATGGCAAGGTAATATGTAACATTACATTTGAAACCACTTAATAACGTACCCGATTTATTAAAGACAATGGATAAGAAGCTAAACAAGAAGAAGTATATCTTTCAAGATGATAGTGAAGAGAAACGAATAAATATTTCAGACTGACTAGTAATACAACTGACCGTACCCAAATTAATGATTCAGGCAAAGTGATGCAAAATACATCCAACCCCGATTAAGACATGAACTTTAAATAAGGACAAAATAAGTATTATAAAGACTGACGGATTATGTATCAATCCTATAAGGAAACAAATGGTTCCATTCAATGTGTTATAATATCATGGTAATCAAAATACAAATTGAGGGATAATAGGCCCAAACATACAATACTATGTAAAGAGAAATAGTAGTAAGTGATTGATTTGAATGATGTAATGAAAATATAACAAACCTTATTATAGATACAATGAACCATACCACTAATTGTAATAAATAATGGTCATAAGTTTGTCTAGAAAACAACACATAATAACTTATTCACAGTAACATTTTATAACAAGAGTGCATAATAGTAATTAGTAAGTGATTTACCAAGTGACAATTTAATAAGGGTGGGTACACCAAAGTGAAATGAGTAAAAGAAATAAATATTATGAAATAACCACTATTGACACTAAAGTACAGTGAAATGGTACAAAGTGCAAGTTTTACCCAAAATATAGATAAACCACAAGAATTATAAATCAGAACTCATAGGCCTATAAAGGTGAGAGTGGACAATAAAATGTAAAAACCCATAAAAACCAATACGAATAAATATAAAAACAAAACCATTCTAAAATGATACTGAAGTACAATACAGTTAATAAATAAACTAATGTACATTAATTTTAAGAAAATACTATGTGTAAGATTACATGACAAAGTGGAAATAATATTTACATGAGAAGATAACAAATAATTAATCAAACAGTCAAAACTAGATGGATTAATTATTTATAAGTGTGACAAATAGAATCCAAACCGTGCAATACTAACCAGTGATAAAATAATAAACCAAGTGTTTTTTGAACAAGTATCACCAGTCAAGTGCTAATATTAAGGATATACCTAGATGACAATTGAGAGAATATTTGTTTATATTCCCAATTCCTTAAACCTATAGGAATATGACTTTGTTTAAGGGTGAAAAGTACTAAAAATAGTAGTAAAAAGTGAAGAGTAACCAAAATATTATTATTATAGTAAGAATTGAGAGTAGCTTAATAGTATAGTTGTATTCAGGATAAAAATCCTCTAATGTTATTAAGGATGTTATTGTTATGAAGGTTTAAATAGTAAATTTATATAGTAAATGTGTATAAGCAGTGTTATGATAGCATAAAGAAAGCAGAGGAGATGGTAATATTAATGTTATAGAACGGTGCAAAAGTTATAATTGTTAAAATAAGCACTAAGAGTAAGTTATATTCTGTTGAGTGGTGATGAAGCCTATATTAAAGTTATATTAAAGCTATATTAAAGTTATGTTAAGGTTATAAATCTAAGAGTTAAACAATTGTATGGAGTAAGTAAAAAGCAGTTTATTTGTTCAAATGTTCAGTAGAATCATAGCCATGTAGGCATGAGATTAAACTGATAGGATAGTATACCCTTTTTGTTTGTTAAGATAGTGTTATATGTTAAACAGTTTTGATGGTTGTTAAAAGTTAATTTAACTGTTAAAGGTTTACTAAGATATCAGTCATGGAAAATGACATTAAGGTAAAATGTTTATAAACATGGTGATGAAGATAACACCAGTACATAGGCCAGGTAAAAACCAACTTTTGTAAATTTTAAATAATACTGTTAGGAATTTTATGAAACAAATATTGAAGGACGAACAGATTGATAGTTAATAGTATACACTACAAATCTAGAAACAAAATAATTCGTTTTAAGCTATCTATGAAAAATTCAAATAAGAAAATTGTAACAGCTGTATTTCTTAAGTAAAGGTAGGCATGTTTAGTGTCTATGTGTGTCAAATGTAAAGACCAAAATAAGGTTGATAATAGTTTTAAATTCCCAATCAATACAGAAAAGTTATAATAATTTAAAGGTTTTGAACAAATTTTGACATTGAAATAATTAAATTACATGACAATGTATATCCGAATCCACCAACCAGATTCCAAGTTTACCCATAGCAACCAGAAATTTCGGATAAATAAAATGAGACTTCTTTAACAACGGTCATAGCGTACAGACGCGTTTGCAAAACGTCTTACATAATTAACTATAAATTGTGAAAACACGTCCCAGACATGTTAACACCGATAGATACACATAATACGAGTTATTACAACCAAGTGAGGAACACCTAGCATTGGAAATAGAAGAATCAAGAACCAGGGAGGAGGACAGAAGCAGACGTGGGCCCTATCTTCGACCAAGAACCATATAAAGAAGAGGGTTTGGTGACTTTGACATTTTATTATATTATGCATCAACACCAACTGTTGCATACACGACCTTTTAAAAATTAAGCAACTAAGCTACAGACACCATATCACACCAACACTCAGTACACTCACTAATAACACGAATTGAGATTTGACACCTTTTTTAAAACACCACAAGAACCTTTGATTTCAATAATAATTAATAAACACATGAACTGGACATAACCTATAATAACTAGCAGCCACGATTCAACTGCAGGCGTGCACATTACACTCTAAACTTTGTAATATCCTTGAACTGTAAAATTTGTACTTTGATTTATAGAATAACGTTTTGTTTAATTGTAATCCCCGAACCATATACGCCCTGAGATGATCTATTTTTAATAAGAAATAATAACCAACGCTTTATTTTGGTCTGAATGCAATAAGAATTACAACTACAGTACCAACTGGTAAAGGAGACACATAATTTTTGCCACGATTGTGATTATTATAAAAGAAACGAGAAACAGTTAATCCATGCTTTATTAAATAAATGATTCCTACAAAGATATATGTTTGTTGTTATATTTGCGTCGTTATTATTGCTGTTCCATTTAAAAAATAAGTTCACAGAGCACAGCGGACACCACAAGGGTTGGCAACGGTGGGTGACGTCATCGAAACGGTACGTATAGTGGGAGCGAGCGGCAGATTACAAAATCATTCGCCGTTCAACATATATTATTAACAGTAACATTATTACAACAACAACAGTGTGGTTGAAGGTAATTAATACATATACATTTGTTACTAATTGACGTTTCCAACTGGCGGCGTATATAATTTAAGTGCCCGCAACATTTTTAAAATTTGTTATAATTTGACGAATCCAAAGTGAGGCTTTAAAGAAGTAACGAACGGAACATCTATAAAACGTAGCGTTACAAATTGACGAACCCAACGAGGGGCATTAAGAATAAAGGAAGTACACCCCATAGAGCGTTACAATATATATATATATATATATATATATATATTGTAGCGTCACCAAATTATCCAAATCTACAAGCTACTAATAATAGATAAGTCTATGCATAGAACAGAATCATGACAATCCAAAAATAACTTGTGAAGGAGGTATGACAAATAAAAATAAATGATATCAAGTGAATCATAAAAAACAATTAAGTTTATAAAGCAAAAGAGGTGTAAACTAACTCAACCACTATGAAGAAAGGATAAAGTATTTACAGAATAAAAAGAGTAGAAAATAAAACTCAAAGTTGAAAGAAAAATAATTATTAAACTAACAGGTAAGGAATACTAAAGAGACATGACTACGGCAATAACTTAGACTTAAAATAGAAACTTACCCAACAAGATTAGGAGAGTGGAGTAATAAAAATATGATTATCAGATAGACAATAATATAAGATAAGAAGATTTTATTTAACCTTCAATCTATACCATTTATGTAACCAACTGAATGTCAGAAAGTGCTGATTAGTAATTAAAAATGTACTTAGAATATAAGACAACCTGGATAATTGTAGCCAGAAGTATAATTAGTAAGTAGTACTATTAAGAAATAGTAATAAATTATTCAAATAACTAATAAAAACAAAAACATGTGAACTAATTTTAGTCAGTGAAAGAAAAAGGGGACAACCTAACCTAACCAGCTGTGAAATCACACTTTTAAATACAAAAAGATATAGTACAAATGATATAAAACGATTTTATACTATATGAAGATAAAACTAGATAAAGTAAAGACAATTCTAAGGCATATACTAGGTCACCAAGATGTTATAATTGTTGTAATTAATGTAAATTAACTTGATGAAATAAGATAGAGTATAAGGAACTCATATTAAAAATTAAAAAACCACAGAAATACCAATAATAAATTTATGTAAATAGTACTCATATAACAAGTGATGAGAGAACTAACTATTGGTCAATAAACCAAACAATAATTATGAATAATAATGAACCACTAATAATATATCTAATGAACATGACCTGTGGCACTAAGATGCAAGCTTCATTAGTTATAATAACCAGTAAATAAGAATGTCAAGATAAGACAAGTTATTGTAAAACTTAATAGGAACTAAGATGTTTAATTAGGAATAAGATATTAACAGAATAAAAAATGTATAATATAGAAATAAGGACAAATAACAAGGTGCCTACTTGTACAAGAACTCTTGTGATTTTAATGATAATATATAAGAAAAAAGGCACGTCTAGTGCAGAAATAAGTTAACCAAAAATAATTTGTATTCATTAGGAGTAGATATGAAACAGTTATAAACTATTAAAATTCAACCATTGTGTTGTAGGAAGTAAAACTAACTTATAGTGCTCTAGGAATCATGAAGATTAGAACCAGATTATGTGTTTTATTCACAATTGAATGTTTTAGATGTTAAATAATAAACGCAAAGGACATTGTATTAGTTGTACTGAATATTAGTAATAACAGAATGTTAATTAATTAGCTATAGGATGTACTTTAATAAAAACATTGTAATATATCATCACTTAGAAATACTAGCTTTGTTAATAATGAACAGAATTATGCCTTGTGAGGTATCTAATTGTTTAGTAGAACAAATGCTAGGTAATGGTAACGTTATATTTGTATTCACAAGTAGCATAAAGAATTAACATCAATTGTAAAGTATTTTCATAGCTTTTTGGTAAAACGTTTGGCGTCAGTTTTAAAATCTCATGCCCCAAAACCCACGCTTTAGACAGAATTAAAATATTTTGTTAACGCGGCGGTGATGATTTAAAAAAGTAATCCCGTGAATTCTAACCAATCCAAATTCTTATATCGAGATCCCCCCCCCACGTTGACATAGGTAGGAACAGCGAGGTGACGCTTAAAACAAAAGACAGTTCTTCACTAGTTTTAATGCAGTACGGATGACAGCCTCCGCGCCAAAGTAATTCGCGAGTAACCCATAATTCAGTGCGGCACCGAATGTAAACACGGGCAACATAAACTTCAATACGTGAAGTGAATCGACTTAGAGTACGAGTGTAATGAAGTGTGGTGTATTAATACAGCAATGAATGCTAATTAAATTATTAATAGTGAATATAAAAAATATATAAAAGGAATTAAGGAAAGTATAGTGATTTTTTTAAATAATAATTAATGAATTTAGCACATTATATGATAATGCCATGCGAACTTATTGAACATATGTAACTATTTTTTAACACTACACAACCAACAATACATTATTAATCTAGTACTTCCCACTTATTAAATGTAATCTAATTGTAAATTGCGGTTAACTTCCCAGTCACATGCTATAATCTCCAATTTTGACGTCAGTGTTCAGACGAACTTTATTGTATTAGGTTAAGAAAATATTCAGTTCATATGTAATCACACTCCTATGACAAGATGGTACATTATTAAGAGACATTATTGATTACGTATTTTGCAGTTAAAAGAACCTTATTGTATAAAAATAACTTAGATAATTTTGCCAACTGAACGGTTCACGAAACCGTGTTACCATCCCTGAGATATGAGCTTCAAACCAAATAACCGATTGCTTTCAGTAATGATAAACTGATTAATTGTTTGTAAAAAGGGATTAGAATAACATCATACGATGAATAAAAAGCATTTTAACAACACTAATGAAGCATGAATTTATTTTATTCAGTTATCAAGCTTTTAGTGGTTTTGAGTTAAGGGTATGTTTACCTCTAAATCAGCTGGTAGCACCCATGGTATAACGTCTCCCCTGTCTGAGACATTATAAGAGAGGGAACCAGTTAAATTGGTTACTTTCAATCAAACCGGCTGCCGTTGTTAGTACAAATTACTTACCAACAAATATGAAAATATGTAGAACAGGAATTAGGATTAGTTTACGCAAATTTACTCACTTTCTGAATATTTAGCAAAAAAATCTCTTTATTATAGTTTCTTGAATAATGATTTAAAAATATTTGTTATTTATGTTTTATTACGTTAAAAAAATAAACTTCTCAAACATTCTGCATCAAATCCTCTTATGCCTTTTTAAAATGTTACTCTGGTGAGCAAAAATAAAAAAATATATATTTATAAACTACATTGAATACCTCGGATCCGGGTTTTAACTTAATAATATTCTAAAATAAGTCAACATTATGCAAACTATAAGAAGAGTAGTTTGCTCAAATTTAGAATTATCTTTTACCTTTAACTATCATCAGATTACTGTTTCGTTACTGTAATTACAGACATTACTATGTTAACATTTACATGATTTGAATAAGTCTTTGCAAAAACGTACTGTTTTTGTTGTCATTGTTAGAAAGATAATGGTTTCGTTTCACCTTGATATAATGTGTATCGGCGGCAGGTTCTCTTGTTGATACTCTTTAGTTGGGTTTCCTGGAAGTTCTATGTTGTCGTTCGGGTGTCTTCATTTATTTTGTAGATTCTAAGTTGCGATCACGACGAAAGGATTCTGTTACCTGGAACTCGTGAGGTTGTCGTTGTTGCTTCACTCCTGATGTACGGTGTTCACTTTTTTTACATTTTACTTTTAACTGCACTAATGTTACTGTTTAATATTTGGATAGAACATACTTTACAATTTAAACATTTCGTTTCTTTTTAAAAGAGATGTGTCGGCTAAGTTAGTTACTTTTAGTTATTTCACTACATTTCAACTACATAACTTGTTTTACTTTTCACCGCCTTTTAATTAATTGTGGAGTCTGTCACCACGAAAGATTACTTTCAGTTACATCGTTTTTTTTATTTTATATATTCACGTTTTTCTTCACGACACATGGTGAAGCTGTTACCTTGTCTGAGATTCTGGATCGACTGGTGCTGGTTTTGCGGCGGTTAGTAGCGAAGAGGGAGCAGTTCACGCGGAGAGAGAAAAGTAGTTCGTACTTTATTATTATTATTTTCATACTAATTAACTACTATTAATAATCCTACATTTACTTTATTGAGTTAGGTATTTCGATTATTATTATCACATCTTTTTTTTTAATTATAATAATTATTAATTTTCGCTTCAATACAGAGTAATTTTCATGTCCGTACTAGATTTTTACAAGTTGATACACGCATATAAGTACAAAGGGGAGGGTTAAATATTTTCTCACATGTTATTTTGAATAAAAATTATTTTGTGCTATTTAAATTCCTTTTAAATCGTCACATCCTCCTCCACTTAAAGATGATGACGGGGCGACGGGGTATTAAATGAAAACCTAAGAAATACAATTATATTTGACACGCACTTCGTGATGAAATTTCTGTCCACAAGGTTATTTCGATTCATCGATCGATTATCTTACATACTATACAAAATACTTAAAATACAATACATATACAACACATAAAACACACAAATACATAAATATACCTTATTTCAATTTCTTAAATCTACTAGGCCTACCGGTTTTTTTGATTCTTCACTCGTTTTAAGGAGTTACATTCATGAGTAGGTTTCAGCATATTTCAGATATACTCTATTACTGTAAGGTTAAAGTTTCTCTAACTTTTTTACAGAAGGGTTTTCGCATATTATAAGGGTGCGAAATATTTATAATATTGAACGCATAGAATTGCTGATTATTTTAACTTTTTGTTCTCGGCTACTCCTCTTATTTCCTTATTTTGTCTTTCTCTTAGTCGCAAACGTGGACTACAATTTAGTGTATTACCACTATCATGTTCATTCCAAAGATCAACTTGTGATAGGTTATTAATAACAATAACGTATCATAATAACAATAGAATTACCTTTAGTTTACTGCGCTAGAGGTTTGTTGTGCGTCAGCTGACTTCTCATTATTTATTTTATTCTCGCAGAATATGAGCTAAGGTTGATCAGGCCCCGCTTGTATTCGTACGAGGTGTTTGAGTTTAGACTAGACTCAATTACGATATAGGATGTCAAAAATCTTATTGTATTCCTGTATAAAATATATACATATAATATGTTTTATATATTTTATTCTTAATACTTTGGTAGTATTCTTGGTTTACTATCTTTCTCGTAGTCGTGCTTCTTTATTTTCACAAGGAGAAAACATTTTAATCTGTGATACATGACTTCTGCGAACATAATTATCTGCATTGGGTTCGTACAGCGCTACTGTCACGGGGGTGATGAACTTGTGAATCGTGTAGGGGCCACACCATAGGTAAGATAGCTTGGAGGTGGTCCTATCAACTCGTAGGGTGAGTTTTATACATGACTAAATCACCTACTTTGTACATTATTTTCCCATTATTTCGCTCATGATATTTCCGCGATTTTTGTAAATTCGTTCGCAAATTTGCGCGAACTTCGTTCCATATTTTTTTTATATTATTCCAATTTATTTCGCGGGGCAATAACTCATGAATTTTCCACTTTGTGGTTAATGGGTGGTTAGGTTAATATTTGTAAAGTAAATCAAATGGTGTTGATTTATGTCCCTCATGATACGCAGAGTTGAATGCAAACTGTATCCATGATAGATTTTGATCCCACGCTGTCTGGTCTTTAGCGTGATACGATATTAAGGCTGATTTTAGGTTTCGCAAGTATCTCTCAGCTAGGTTTCCTTGCGGTCGGTACTCTGTGACTGTAATATGATGTATTCCTAATTTAAAACAGATGTCATTAAATTCTTTTGATTTAAACTGAGGTCCATTGTCAGATACTAGGTGTACTGGAGTACCATAATCTTTAAATAGTCTCTCTTGTAGAATCTTTATTGTCGTTGATGCTAAGGCACGTCTCATAGGATACATCCACACGAATTTAGTGAAAGAGTCCACGCAAATTAATAGCATTGTGTTTCCTGACTTAGAACGGGGATAGGGTACAGAAAATCTATGTATATCTTTGAAAAGGGTGTTGTGGGGATTTCTGAGATTAATCTTCCGATTTGACTGTTTCTTGCTGGCTTCCTCAGGGCACAGATTTCGCATTGTTTCACGAACTTAGTTATTTCACTGTTCATGTTTTTCCAATGATATTCCTTGCGAATCCGATGTATCGTTTTCCTTATTCCCATATGAGCTCCAATGGGTGATGAGTGGTAGTATTCCATTAGCATGGGTTTAATAAATTCCGGGGCGATTATTCTCAATGACTTTCCGTTAGCCTTTTATAACAAAGTACTCGTTTACTCAAGGTATACTTGTCAGGATAATTTCCTTTATCTATTTGTTCTATTATCTTATACAATTTAGGATCTTGTTGTTGGTGATGCGCAATATCCTTAAATGCAAGGGGGAATTCTGTTATTAGCGTATTTACAGTGGTGGTTTCAACATTGTCTTCGCCAGGTCTGGTATTGGGTAATTGGAACATTCGGGATAGTGTATCGGCGACTACATTTTGGGTATCACGAATATGTTGTACTTTAAACTTGTAGCAATTTAATCTTAACACCCATCTTCCTATACCACCTAATTGTTTCGGATGGTTCAACAACCACGACAAAGCTTGGTTGTCGGTCTCTAGTAGAAATTCCTTATGTTCTAAAAACGGTTTGAATTTTTCGAAGGCGAACACTACAGCTAAACATTCAAGTTCATAGGCTGAGAACTTCCTTCCTTGCTCCGTCAAGGTACGTGATGCATAGCTGATCGGTAGTCTTGTATTATCTATTTCTTGGTATATTACTGCTCCTAATGCCACACTAGAACTGTCGGTCTGTACGACAAATGGTTTACTGAAATCTGCTAACTGCAATACCGGGGGTGATATTATGCTTTCTTTGAGTGTTTCGAATGCGGCTTGGTGTCGAGTAGTCCACTCGAATTTCGCTCCTTTTTCCTCTTAATGCATTTAATGGGGCTGCTATATCCGCTAGGTGGGGTATGTACTTATGAAAATAATTGATCGTACCTAAAAATCGAGCTATACCTTTGGGATCTCTAGGTGGTAAAAATTCTCGGATTGCGCGCGTGCGTTCTGGGTCGATGCTAACCTTACCTTCGGCTGATACTATATGACCTAAGAAAGAGAATTGTTTCACTGCGAAATTAACTTTACTTGTGTTTACCGTTAGTCCAGCGTTCTTTAACCTTGATAATACCTCATGCAAGTGATCAATGTGTTGATCCATCGATTCACTATATACTACTATGTCGTCAAGATAATGATATACGAATTTAAATTTAACGTCATGGAATATTTTTCTAACAGTCTGCTACATACTGAACTTCTTTGTGATATTCCGAATAGTACTCTAGTAAATTGATATAGATTAAATGGGACAGCAAACGCAGTTAGATGTTTTGATTCCTCAGCTAGTGGGATTTGGTGGAAGGCCTGGTTGAGATCCATAATGGTGAAAATTTTTGCTTTGGTAAAATAGTGGAACGCGCTGTGAATGTCAGGCAGGGGAATAGATTCAAATTCTATATTCTTATTCAGCTGTCTATAATCCACGACTAGTCTATGTTTGTCAGTTCCTTTCGGTACTAGGAAAGCAGGAGATGAATATGGGGAAGTTGACGGTTCAATGACGTGTTGTTCAATGAGTTTGTTGATTTGGTTTCTCATTATGTCCATCTTGGGCGGTGATAATTTGTATGGATGCAGACGTATTACTTTGTGGTCGCTTAAATTTATTTTGTATTCAATTAGATTGGTCAATCCTAACTTAGGTGTGAGTACAGTAGAAAATTCCCTTATTAACTTTGGATCCTTTGTCGCTCATTCCCTTTTAAATAACTCAAACTAGATTCATGATGCTCCAACTGAATAGTTGAAGTTTCGCAGTTTTTGTTGTTATTTAGCTCGGTGTCAAACTGATATTTTCGCGTGCGATCAAATCTGAAGCAGTATTGTTCAGCGTATATGTCGAGAATTAAGCCAGTTTTGCTTATAAAATCGGCGCCTAGTATTAAGTTTTGTCCTAAAACTTCAGCTACGAGTAGTGTAACATACCAAGTAAAATTCTTTATTTGTAACTTGACAGTAGTACTGCGTGATATATTTAGATTTTGCTTATTTGCGGTGGCACACTTTATATTCACGTTTTGGCTACGTCTTATAAGATTATGATTCGCTAATACAGTGGCTAGCTGTTGATTGATAATACTACGTGTAGATCCCGAATCGACTAAACCGAGGATATTCGTTGCTCCAAGGTCTATCTGTATGTAGGGTGTAGGGTAAATGGCATATACTTGTTTTACATGTGCTAATAGAGTTGCACTTGTTAAAAAATCTAGTTACGTAAGGGTCTATACGTTTGTTTATTTTTAATTTTACTTTAGGTTGAATAGCGTTTCTACCTTTCCTTTTTCTGCTGCGGGAGACGCAGGATTTTGGTTCTTCCTGCTTTACGAGTTTTTTGACTGATCGTTTTTCCGTTGGTACCGTTTTTGTTTACAATGTATGCTAATATGTCCGGACTTTCCACAGTTATAACATCTTCTTTCGTCATTGGCATCGCTCGCATGCTGTCGGGGCTTTAGTAGTGATTTTGATGTATTGGGGTAGTTCCGGGCTCTAGAGGTTCTTAAGAATCGCTTATCTTGGTAGGTTTGAGTATCAGTTGCACAGGGAGGTAGAAAAGAATCTCTGCGTGGAGTTTGGGACATTAATACGCGTCTGTTTTGATCTGAATACCAGACGTTGGATGAATGTATACAACACAGTTCCAGTTCTGTGAAGGTGGTTGGTCTCTTCATGAGTGCTAGCCGAGATCGCTCCTCGGGAGATAGTCCTACTAAAATAGTGTCTACTAGCTGTTGTTCACTCCAGTTAACTTGTAGTAATAAGGCAGATTCCCTTATGTCAGATATATAATGAGCTAGTCTTTCGTAAGCTCCTTGTACACGAAGTACAGAATTCCGCTTTAATTCTTCGTAGATACCGGTGGGGATGAAGTGTCTTATCAGGGTGGTATGTAGTTCTTCTACAAAGTGATTATACCTTAGTGACTCTAACACACGATCTTTTAACGGAGATTTACATTTAGGTAGAAGTACTTGTAAAATTTGGTCATCTCTTAGTTGTCGCAGATCCTTGATTTGTAATAGGTGCTTGATAAAATCTAGGAGTTTTGTAATATTCAGGCCCTCAGTGGTTGGTATCTCAGATAAAATACGTTCTACAGGGTGAGTTATTTTTCCATAGAACTCAGTGTTGAAATTTAATTGAGATGCCGTTACAGGTTTTTCCGCTGGTGGATTTGTCTGTAAGATGGGAGGTAAATCGTAGTTACGGGTAATCGTCCCTAGTTCATTTTAAAATGGCGAGGCGGTTACGGGGAGGGTATTTGCTTGTCTAACCGTTAACCGATCTTCACTGGGTTCTATACTAAATTCCTGGAGAAATGGAAATTTTTCAGCACTGGATTGTTGTTCTTGAGTAGGAGATTGTGTGGGGGAAATATTTAGTTTCTTCATTGTTTCTTCGATCTCTTCTATTCTAAACGATTCGGACCTTCTACGCAGTGTGTCTGGTAATTGTCGTAAGGGTCGTAAGGCTTCTTCCGCGAATTATTCCGCGTCCGGCGGAGTAACTTTGTCACCGGGCCAATTCAACAAATTGGTAATGCGGCAGGTCAGATGTTCTATTCTCTGAGTGGTTCTTAAAATTACCGCGGGGGATTTTTCGTCTCGCAGGTTTGTGCGATTGAGATAAGTTCCGTGTATTTACTATAGCATGTTTCCTTTTCACTTTCGAAATCTAATACACTTAAACGATTCAACAGTGAGGGTTTGTCTGGTTTATTCTCGCGTAATGTTTTGTGCAGTTCCGCGACCGTTACGTTTGTGTGTGGGAGACCGCGTAACAAAGCTTCATAGCTCAGTTCGTCCTTCAACAACAAGTCGGGGTTAAATTGAGCCATTGTAATAATGATTCTTAAATCTTATGTACTACGTACTTTAAATATGTTATCTATTTTAAACACTCTTATGAAATTTGAATTCATGTAAACACACATATATATATATATATATATATATATATATATAATAACAATCTTATACTAATAAATTCAAATATATGTAAATCTAATAATTATCTGTGGAGATAAAGTTATTGGGGAGATATTATCACTTTAATGTGGAAAGAAATTGTACACGAAGAGTACATTATGTTAACATTCACACAACAGATCAGCTCTTTGGGGGAAGTCTATTGTGTGCGTTAAGGTGGCTTATTGTTTACCTTAGCAAGGGCTTATAACAAAGGAGGGTGACTTCTGGCAATTTGGAACACGTTTCTTTCCTGCATAGGACTGTCTGTTTAGTCTACGAGGGAATGTCATTCAAACAACTTACTTGTATACGGGGGAGAGTGTACATTTCTCGACACGAATCAAACATGAAATAGCCTGTAAATACCGACAGGTTGAAAATTGAATATTTTTACAAGCGGGGACTTGCTTATTACATCGATTTCCTAATACTACTATTATTATTTTATTAATAAAACACTATTTATTTGTTCACAAATCCAGAGTGAGTACATTTACGCATTTTAGCAAGTTATTGTTAATTATTTAGCACAGGGTACACAATTATTTTACATGGTAGCAGAGTGGCGCATTTTATATGTGACACTCTGTAAACAATTATTTTTTTTTTTTACAAATAAGCAGAGTGGCGCATTTTATGTTCATCTCCCCTGTCTGAGACATTATAAGAGAGGGAACCAGTTAAATTGGTTACTTTCAATCAAACCGGCTGCCGTTGTTAGTACAAATTACTTACCAACAAATATGAAAATATGTAGAACAGGAATTAGGATTAGTTTACGCAAATTTACTCACTTTCTGAATATTTAGCAAAAAAATCTCTTTATTATAGTTTCTTGAATAATGATTTAAAAATATTTGTTATTTATGTTTTATTACGTTAAAAAAATAAACTTCTCAAACATTCTGCATCAAATGCTCTTATGCCTTTTTAAAATGTTACTCTGGTGAGCAAAAATAAAAAAATATATATTTATAAACTACATTGAATACCTCGGATCCGGGTTTTAACTTAATAATATTCTAAAATAAGTCAACATTATGCAAACTATTAGAAGAGTAGTTTGCTCAAATTTAGAATTACCTTTTACCTTTAACTATCATCAGATTACTATTTCGTTACTGTAATTACAGACATTACTATGTTAACATTTACATGATTTGAATAAGTCTTTGCAAAAATGTACTGTTTTTGTTGTCATTGTTAGAAAGATAATGGTTTGGTTTCACCTTGATATAATGTGTATCGGCGGCAGGTTCTCTTGTTGATACTCTTCAGTTGGGTTTCCTGGAAGTTCTACGTTGTCGTTCGGGTGCCTTCATTTATTTTGTAGATTCTAAGTTGCGATCACGACGAAAGGATTCTGTTACCTGGAACTTGTGAGGTTGTCGTTGTTGCTTCACTCCTAATGTACGGTGTTCATTTTTTTTACCTTTTACTTTTAACTGCACTAATGTTACACTTTAATGTTTGGATAGAACATACTTTACAATTTAAACATTTCGTTTCTTTTTAAAAGAGATGTGTCGGCTAAGTTAGTTACTTTTAGTTATTTCACTACATTTCAACTACATAACTTGTTTTACTTTTCACCACCTTTCAATTACTTGTGGAGTCTGTCACCACGAAAGATTACTTTCACTTACATCGTTTTTTTTTATATATATTCACACGTTTTTCTTCACGACACATGGTGAAGCTGTTACCTTGTCTGAGATTCTGGATCGACTGGGGCTGTTTTTGCGGCGGTTAGTAGCGAAGAGGGAGCATTTCACGCGGAGAGACAAAAGTAGTTCGTATTTTATTATTATTATTTTCATACTAATTAACTACTATTAATAATCCTACATTTTCTTTATTGAGTTAGGTATTTCGATTATTATTATCACGTCTTTTTATTTAATTATAATAATTATTAATTTTCGCTTCAATACAGAGTAATTTTCATGTCCGTACTAGATTTTTACAAGTTGATACAGGCATATAAGTACAAAGGAGAGGGTTAAATATTCTCTCACATGTTATTTTGAATAAAAATTATTTTGTGCTATTTAAATTACTTTTAAATCGTCACAATCGCCCGCCGAATTGAAGTATTTCAAATATTCACTTAATCATCAATGACCATAACTAAATGAATAGTGTTGTCACCAGTGAAGAATCAACAATCGAAGTAAGTAATTACTTATAATCACAACATCATTAGTTATAATAAGAACTTCAAATAACAATCGCTACGGGCGGTGTAATGCAACATATACAATTCAAGTTAATCTACTCATGCCATTTGTGAGACTTCCAATTAACGATAACTATAACCACATATAGTATAATATTAATTATACCGGCAATCCCGTTTCCTTTATATATATATATATATAAAACACATATATTTATTACACACACTTATACACACTTATATATATATACATTGTATATACTTTTGTAATTATATATATTTTGAAATTAACAAAATGATATAAATGTATTCTCGTAAGAAGTTTTATATTATTATTAATAATATAATATATATACACAAAAAATATGAGCATTTATGAATATTTTTATTTTGAGTATTGGATTTTGTTTTAGGTTTTTATATAAATAAAACTAAATTATCTGTGGTATAAAATATTTTTAAAGTTGTATCTTTAAATGTTATACTTAGTTTTTGAGTTATATTTCCGTAATAAGTAAAAGGTATATATTTCACTTATTTATCATTAGGCGTATTAAAAGAATATTTAACCCTAACTTTAGATGGTACCCTAACGTCACCAGAGCTGTAATGTCTGAAAATAACCATTGCTATAACTCATTGCACAACGTTTATATATTATAATTTATATAAAATAGTTCATTTTTTTATTTCGTTTTGTTTAGTGCAAACTAGATTATATAAACTAAGTTTATTTATCACAAACGTATGTATTTAATATACTACTTTAAACTACACCTGAAGACGACCACAGAGTGTTTAGTGGTCGAAATGTTGTGTGGTAAATTCTAACGTGGTTATCGTTCGAACTGACCCTTCTGATAATTGTTTAAAAAGAATTTAGCGTAGACAGCTTATTGTGGTAACGCAAATACAACGCAAGACAACAGTCGTAAGCTACAGTATTTCAAATTCTGAAAATTTCGACGCACGTTAGCGATATTGAAAATCCTTTTTCTTGGGTTAACTAAGAATATATTTACAAAACATTTTTACTGCTATTTAAAGTTCACATTTTATACTACTTTTCTATAGAGTTCTCGTCATTTTTGAAACACTGGACGTTGTATACCTTCTTCACACTAATTTCCGGCCTGTGATTTGAACCATGTATTGACAGCTTGTTTGACATCGTTGGCCGCCAAGGAAGGAATTCTGATGATTGAAAAGGTGATATTCGCTTGGTGTGAGGTCTGGGTTGTAAGGCGGATGATCAAATTGTTTCCAGCTAAACGTTGTGAGGAGTTGTCGTTGCAGCACGGCGTGTGTGGGCAGGCATTGCCATGATTCATCGCAGTGTCCCGTGTAAGCATCCTACTTCGTTTATTCAGGATCGGACTACGCAATTTCTTAAGCGTTTCGCAATAAACATGCGAGTTGATTGTGGGGCCTCAATGCACGATATCGGTAAGTTAAACCATTTTTTTGCCACAAAAGATTGTGTACATTATTTTTGAAGAAGAAAACGTTGACTTCAGTGTGTTTTCTTTGCAGGCGATGAAGTCTGCCTCCACGCCGTAATTTTTATTTTAGTTCATAGGTTGTGTGTGACACTCGTGCCTCGTTCGCGGTAACTATACTGCTTTTTTCTGAATAGTCATCCCTGTTTTGTCTGAATTGTGGTAAAAAATTCAGTAGATTTCTCCACCCTTTTATTTTGTTTTTTCCGTAAACATCTTTGGAAACCAGTGTGCACACAATTTCTAGTAATTCAGTTTTTGAGACACAATTTGGTAAAGAAATGAGCGAGAAATATCTCAAAAATGCAAGTAGAGCGACATTCATGTCGTCATTTACAAAACTACAACACACCTATTCATAAATCAGTTGAAAGATGCTTTTACATCAAGATACCGATAACAATTTCTATGCATTAATAAAATACATTATAAACTTTAGAAACATATGGATACATTTACCAGTATGTCCAACCAAAATGCTACTTATGGCTAGCAATAACGTTTCAATTTCAGTACATAATAATTATACATTTATTTTTTTAGCAAAGCAAATAAATTACATTTTTTTTGCAATTAAAAACTGCTCAAAATATTCTTGACAAAATTTGTAATAATTTATAAAAAGCTGTATCCAAAGACAATTATTATATTATGAAAATAAGAAGACATAAAGTTGTCAGATTGAATTTATGAAAACAACATTTTCTGTGATAACGTTGTTTACTTGCGAGGCTTGTGTACTTAACGCAGTTACATAGTAGAGCGAGATTCTCATCTCGTTTTCTCATTTTCACTGTAGGCAGACAAAGAGACTACACTGTCTAATACTACATTACACCACATACACGGCTTACATACGGCACCCATATGCTTCATTACGTCACATGTTCTACCATGCAATAGTCACCTGAGCGTAAATAATTCATGCAAATAAACTTCAGCTTCAAAGGTGAACATGTCTTCACAAAAAGGAGCACTTTTATTTGGATTTTCAAACTCAGCTTCGGTATATGTTTTCCATAAATAATTTATGGAGTTGATTGTGCGGCCTCAGTGCACGATATCCGTAAGCTAAACCATTTTTTTTGCCACAAATTATAATTATTATTATTTTTTGACAATAATTATTATATTGTAAATGCGCGTATTGACTATGACCTAATTAATACTGATAACCGTATATACATGCACACACACACACACACACACACACACACACACACATATTAGGTTTCAAGGTGACTGCACTAGCAGAAATAAATTGTGATTAAGTGAATTAATACATTTATTGGTTGTTCCTTTTTACTTCCATGTTCCATAAGGAAATGGAAGTATGGTGATGGCAAAAAAAATCGTGTTCGAGATTATTGTAGATTCTGATTGTACTACCCTCAAAACATGAAAAAAAGTCATTTTTCGAAAAGTGTCTGTGTGTGTGTCTGTGTGTCTCTTTGTCTGTCTGTAGATTTTTTCTATGGCAAACGATAACAGCCGCAAATTCAAACAAAATCAAATTAGTTTTTGCAAAGAGCCCTGATTTGTAGAGTAGCTACTCAAGACCTGTTGTTTTTGGTGAAGATCGGTTAATGGAGAGGGGTAGTTTACCAGCAACGTTTTTTTTAAATCAAGGGTAATTTTTTCTATGGCAAACGATAACTGCCGTAAATTTAATCAGAATCAAATAATGTTTTGCATATCTTCCCCAACTATAGAGAACTCAATGTCTGTTGACTTTTGTGAAGATCGGTTAGGGGAAGGGATAGTTTACCGGCATCATTTGATGTTTTAACAACGGTAATTTTTTTCTATGACGAACGATAACTGCCGCACATTCAAACAGAATCAAATAATATTTTTTCATACGTTCATCAATTGTAAAAGACTGAAGGCCTATTGATTTTGGTGAAGATCGGTTAAGGGAAAGGGGTAGTTTACCAGCCACATTTTATGTTTTAACAAGAGTAATTATTTCTATGACGAACGATAACTGCCGCACGTTTAAAAAGAATCAAGTAATTTTTTGCACACCTTCCAGAATTGTAGATAATGCAACGTCTGCTGATTTTTTGAAGATCGGTTAAGGGAAAGGGTTAGTTTACCTGCAACATTTTATGTTGTAACAAGAGAACGTTTTCCATGAAGAACGATAACTGCCGTAAATTCAGACAGGATCAAATAATTTTGTACATATGTGCCTGAGTTGTAGAGAACTCATGGCCTATTGATTTCGGTGAAGATCGGTTAAGGGAAAGGGATAGTTTACGGGCCACTTTTAATGTTTTAACAAGAGTAATTGTTTCTATGACGAACGATAACTGCCGCACATTCAAACAGAATCAAATAATGTTTTGCATGCATCCCTGAATTGTGGAGGACTCAAGACATATTGATTTTTGTGAAGATTAGTTAAGAGAAAGGTGTAGTTTACCTGCAACGTTTTGTGTGAAAACAAGGGTAATTTTTTCTATGACGAACGATAACTGCCGTAAATTCAAACATAATCAAATAATTTTTTACATATGTGCCTGAGTTGTAAAATACTCAACGCTTATTGATTTTGGTGAAGATCGGTTACGGGGAAAGGGCAGTTTACCAGAAACATTTTTTGTTGTAACATGAGTACAGTACTTAATTTTGATAAATAATGTATCCTGATAAGAAGATCATAATAATCCACTGTAAAAACGTAGATGAATTATCTATAAATGAAGAGGCTAGTTGAACGTGGTGGGGGTAATTTTCTATAAATGAAAATTATAGTTGATTGGGGAGGGGATAATTTTTATATGTGTACTACGTTATCGACAACAAAGTAGTAGTTTGTTGTTAAAATTCCTTCCCGGGCTGTTTGTTATATGTGTACTTCGTTATCGGAAACAAAGAAGTATTTTGTTGTTAAAATTCCTTACCGGGCTGTTTGGCCGTAGTCCAAAGTTTTCCGCAAAACCAGACGTTTCGGCAGTGCCATCGACTTCTAACATCAGTGAAAATCGAGTGCGATAACTTGAAGCGGTATACGTTAGTGACCACGGTACTGTGGTTAAGGCTGAAGCAGTAAGTAGAAAGAAGTAGTATCTATGCAAGTATTTCATTTCGAAAATAATTTTAAATATAAATCTTAGAACATGGAAGTCATGTATGGTTCTCCATACCGATATTTTACTTCCATGTTCCATAAGGAAATGGAAGTATGGTGATGGCAAAAAAAATCGTGTTCGAGATAATCACAGATTCTGAAAGTACTACCCTCAAAACATTAAAAAAAAGTCATTTTTCGAAAAGTGTCTGTGTATCTGTCTGTCTGTAGATTTTTTTCTATCGCAAACTATAACAGCCGCAAATTCAAACAGAATCAAATAATTTTTTGCATATAGCTGTGAATTGTAGAATTCTCAAGTCCTAGGCTATTGTTGAAACGTCACCCAAAATTTTACAATTTTTTTTTTTAGGAATATTATTTTTTTATAAGTTTTTTATTATTTTTTTTTAGGGTCGTTACTTAATGTTGAAAAGTAGGCACAAGTCCTAGACGGAAGAAAAATGTACTGGGCCCAGCGTGACAGGACTTGCAACAAAACAATCATATAACAGTAACAGTAACAAACTTTGAATTGTGCTTTCCTTTTATAACATCATAATACATGCATTTCAACTAAGAGGCAACTCGCATACACACACACACATATATATATATATATATATATATATATATATATATTGCGACAACACAAATTACTAAACTATTGGCGCATAGGATATGGTAGTATGTGTATCGTAAATTAAAAGTCTATATTGGAGGGTTTAAGATTATTTATTACACAAGACATAAGTAATTGTTTATATGGTATATTTGATATGTACAGAATGTAGTGTTTGATATAGTCTTTCTTTTTTTAAAAATGTTAAATACTGTTCATACACATGACGTGATACGTTACATAAAGAAGATTCCCACGATGTTGTTGCTGAAGAGAAGGGCAGGTCTTTGCTGTGTAGTTGGGTCGTCAGGTGTGGCTTATAAATGACAGGTGTTCACCCTGAAACGCTTACAGCTGGGCTGGTGTCCTGTAACAGCTGGGCTGGTGTCCTGTAATTCCCACGATGGATCTGACGCTTCGCACACACACCGGTACTATGGATCCTATTACTATTTAAATTAATATAGAGTTTATGACCAACAAGTATCTCAGGTGACAGTGAGTTTAATCAATAACGGTATATTGAACTTATACCACTCCGGATTCTTCAAGTGTTCACGCGAATAACAAGGTCTGCCGCGATCAGCAGACCTCCCTATGCGGAAATCTTCCACTAACACGGAAACTTCCTGATGAAACAACTTACTATTGCGTAAATATAAATTTTTACTGACACTGCAGAAAATCTCACACAGTGATACAGTTACACTCACTTATTACACACGTAATACTATAATAATAATACCGTGTGTAAATAGATAATAATCAACTGTTCAGCGTCACACACGTTACTATCCCCGAATAATCTTTACAGATTCTTGCAAGCGACAGAATCTTGTACAAGAACTGCGTGACCCGATCGTGATAGCGGGTAGAGACGAACTCTCGTAATTATGCACATAATGCTGTAATAATAACACTGTCTACAGTTGTAAAACACGAACAACTCTGAGTCTTCACGCGTTACTATCGACAAATAGTCTTTACAAATTCTTGCAAGCGACAGAATCTTGAACAAGAATTGTACATCCCGTTCGCGGTAGCAGGCTGAGAAGAACTGCTTGTGTAACAACAGGCTTAAGAAAATTTCCGACCACCTTCCAGCATTTTATTGGTGGAAGCAAGTCACATGGTTAGGACACCATGACATGCACTTTTCATGCTGTAAAGTGCATTTACTTTGTAAGAGCATGCATAGCGGTAATCAGAATACCCTTATCTCATGCATAACTGCATACTTTACTACTATCATATATGAACGTAAATAATAGCCAGAATTATACAGGGATTGTAGCAATACATATGTCTATGTTCAGTTCAATGTCAAACACAACGATAATTAATTCACGCACAGCCCGGGAAACGTTTACCACTCGCGCACATTTCCACAAACACAGTACATGAATAACAATAAATAAATAATGCACAGTTTTACTAAACTAAACCCTTATCCTTACTAAATACAACTGATAACATAACCAAATTTAACCATCTACCAATATAAACATGAATGTCCATAGTCTGTGTATTATATGAGCTTGCCCCGCTTATCATGATCCTGTGACTCGTTGCAGGATTAACCCCTTCCCGCATAAATTTTTTTTTTTTTTTTAGTTAACTAACAAAAAATAAATTTTTTTTTTTCATATAACCAAAACAATTTCCTAATCCTGAAACAATAATACCAATACCCTCGAACTAACATCAAATAAACATCCTCAAATCAATACTAACATTTCCTAACTGTCACTTTGACAGAAGCACCAAATCAAAGACACGTGGTAACCTTAAAACCAAAACAAACACACATGTTCCTGACAAGCAGGTAACAAAATTTTATGCAGGGTCACAAAGTACACAGACTGCGTTCCTTATCTTAACTAGATTATTGTTCATTCACAGAGTCATCTTACATATAACATTTAAACCTGAACTGACATATTTAAATAGCTACACATTCTTACCCCTATATCCTAACATTTGTTTAAGGTGATTTATGGATCCTTTGTATAATATTTCCTCAATGAGGAAGCATGGAATTTACCAATCGCACGGTTCGTATTTGGGTTGGTTAATATAAATGTATTTTTTCCAACTTGCTCCGACAGGGTATACGGACCATTATACAGCCTAAAAAACTTCGCGGGTGTGTTGTCCTCCCTTCTACCAACATTCAATGCTCGTAAAAGCACACTCTCTCCAGTCTTGAACTTCACCAGTTTATGTTCCGCATTAAATTTTTCCGTGCGCTCCTCTGCGCACTTTTTTAATGCGTCTTCTCGCCTCGATTTTCTTTATCTCGACTGGTATAGGCATATTATGCGTCGCTATCCTTACAATGTGCTTTCCCCAGACCCGGCCTGGCATTTCTCCGGTTTGGAGTTCATTTGGAGTATACCCAGTAGTAGAATTATAATTTCCATTTATGGCTGATTCAAAAAATTCCAGGAATTCCGGCCACTTACGCTGGTTAGTATTACATTACGTCCGGAATAATCGTCCTAACTCCTTGTTGACCCGTTCGGCCAAGTTACCTTGCGGTCTCCGGATCGCCGTTAGGACCGTCTGAACACCGTGTTTCTCAAGCTCGGAGTGCCACTTGGTGTTCGTAAATTGCTTACCTTGATCTGAGAGTATCTTCCTTACGGGACCATTTTTCGGCATGTATCTATTTAGTACAATGTTTATGACAGCCGACGTTGTAGGTCTACCAATAGCGTACAGGCTAACATGTTTGGTAAAAGCATCCGTAACGACCACAAGGTTCTTCATTCCACGCGCCGCCCGAGGAAGTGGACCCAAAAAATCAATGCAGACAAGGTCATTTTTATTACGTGCAACAATGTTACCCATTTCTACCTGGGTATGTTGGTTCGGATATTTCGCTGTTTGGCAGATGTGGCATGTGCGGAGTATGGCCTTTATTTTCCTGGTCATATTTAGCCACACAAAATCCTCCCGCATTGCCAGGTAACATTTATAAGGCCCCGCATGAGCCAGACTCTCATGACACATCCAGGTGAGGTCTTCCACCATCGCGTCAGGCACCATAATCTTCCATCCGCCATTGACAATTTTATACAATACATCTTTATATATTCTGTACTTGGGGTTTTCTTGTATCCGGATCGCGTCACAGATCTGCTTCAATTTGGTGTCCCGCTGCTGTTCCATACCAATATTTTTTAACTTATTTTTAAGACTGTCTTCTAATTTATATTTGACAGCTAGCATTTGTACTTCCTGGTTATTAGACGTATGACGTTCTTCCACCATTGGAGGGTATCGGCTTAACGTGTCAGCTGCTTTGTTCTCGCTTGCCTTACAGTACTTAATTGTAAAGTCGTACTCTTGGATGGTCATGATCCAACGGGATATGCGAGCGTTAGCCAACTTGCAGCGCAGCATGAACGATAAGGCCTGGTTGTCCGAAAGGATTTCGAAATGTTGTCCAACCAGGTAATAACGAAATTTGCTGATGCAGTATACAATAGCCAATATTTCTTTCTCCGATGTGAAATAGTTGCGTTCGGCCCCTTTTAGTGACCTACTGCTGTGCGCAATTATTTTGTGCTCACCCTTCTCATTCCGTTGGTAGAGTACCCCCCCGATGGCATAATCAGAAGCATCGCAATTCAAGACATACGTGCCCTCTTTCTCAGGATGGAACACGTGCAGGTTTCTGCTATACAAATTTTTAGTCGCTTTGAATGCATGCTGATGACGCTCCTCCCATCTCCATTTAGTACTCTTACGAAGCAGTTCCGATAACGGCTCAATTGTTCCAGAATATTCTGGAGTAAAACGTCGGAAGTAACCAGTCAATCCAAGGAACGCTCTGATATCCCTGGGTTTTGTGGGTTTCGGGAACTCCATGATCGCACGTATTTTTTCCGGGTCCGTTGTTATACCTTCTGCTGAGATTATATGTCCCAAAAATTTAATTTGCGATGTTCCAAACTCGCACTTTTCAAGGTTGAGAGTCAGGTTAGCGGCTTCCAATTTCCGAAATACAATCTTGAGATGTTCAAGATGTTCCTCAAATGATTTTGATATGACCAAAATATCATCAACAAATATGCTGACAAAGTCCTCCACCTCGGGTCCCAGAGCTAACTCCAAACATCTGACCATGGCCGCTAAACTTGTAACTAAACCAAAGGGAACTACTCTAAACTGGTAGCATTTATTGCGATATGAAATGCTGTGTATTTTCTTGACTCTTTGGCAAGGGGAATCTGCCAGAATCCACTTTTGAGATCAAGGCGAGACATGTATTTAACCCCTTGACATTTAATGAATAGGTTCTCCGCATTCGGGGCACAGTCGTAGCATTTTTTTGTAATAGAATTAAGATTTCTCATGTCGAGACATAATCGAATGTCGTTATTTTTTTTTTTTAACAACAACCATAGGATTTAGAAAATTGCTATCAGTTCGTTCAATCACACAATTCTCAAGCATACTCTTAACTTCCGCATCAACCTGTTGTTGATAATGAAGGGGGATGGGGTAAGTCTTCCGTACAAATTTATTTTCATCGGTGACTTGAATGTTGTGTTCATATACATTTGTGGTGGTAGGTTTGTTTGAAAACACCGATCCGAATTTATCAAGCACACGTTGCAATTTATCTTGCTCACTGCTCGTTATCTGCCTGCTGTGTGTCCGCAGATTATGTGTTATCTTATCAGCAAGTTGAACAGCTGGGCGGGCTACTGTAGTCGGTTCACAATCAGACCCCGTCTTACCCCTCCTGCGTCCTAATCTGATATCGTGTTTACTATTATTAACAGTACATTTCAATATTTTATTTGGGAAATCAATGGTCGCGTGCAGTTTATTTAATGCATCCACTCCCAAAATAATATCATACACGAGTTTCTTGATAATAAGTACCGTGACTTCTATTTCCATTCCCTGAATGGATATTGTTATAAGTGCTTGACGGTCAACCCTCTGAGATTCACCCGTCGCTGATTTTATGATTTTGTGGGTTATTGGCAGAATCGGGATTTTTTTAAAGTGTTTCTTGTGCCTCTCTAGGAACCGCTCATCCATTAACGAGATTTCTGCGCCGCTGTCGAACAAAACCTCACCGACACATTCCGTTAATTTTCGCGTTGACAATGAGGTCAGTGTCATTTTCAATACTAATAATTTTCTCACCTTCATTATTATTATTATTGCAAATTAAACTATCTCTAATTTCTGAAGGATATAGGCCGGACACCACAAATTTATTCTTATAACTAACATCTTTCACATTTGATTTATTGAACTGCTTTTTATGGTTACAACGGGCTTTTGAAACTTCATTCATACCTTTATGTGTATTAGTTACTTTGTTGCACGGACTCACGCCGTGCAGCCTTACACGTTTTTTGACTGCTCTACATCGGAATCATCTTCCGCCGCTACTGCTACTTTATTGGTATTAAATTTCTGATTGGTATTTCTATTTGGAATTTATGTTGTTGTTGTTGTTGTTGTTGTGGTAACTGTGTTTGCTTGGTTTGAGTTTGATACTGAAAATTTTTACGCGGTGTTTCATTACTGTTACCACTGTTATTCGGGTTGTCAATACCTTCCCATTTTGTAAGTAATATGAGTAGCTCTTCCAACGACTTATCTCCTTGCGTAAGGACGGCCACCTGTATGCCACGTCCAAAATGATGCGCAAGTTTACTTACTATGTCAGGTTCAGTTAAGTTAGGCTCTAGATATCTAACTCTTGATATCAACTGCATCACATACGATTCTTTAGAACTTTTGGTATTGGCATGTTTTCCAAACTCCAGCTGCGCACGTATCTTCCTCTGGATCTCCTCATTCCAGTATCTAGCCCTGAAATGTCTTACCAGGTCTTCATACGTGTTGATTTCATCCTGGACAACAGCGAACCACTCCGCCGCAGTACCCTTAAGTCGCCGCACTATGAAGTTAATTTTATCAGCCTCACTTAAGTTGTCACCAATTGCCTCCAGATCCCGCTGGCAAACCTTAATGAAATTCATGGGGTTTTCATTCTCCCGTCCAAAGAACTTTAGCTGCGAATTGACGTCATCCAAAGTCTTATAGACATACGTGGTACAGTTTAGTGGTGACGAGGTAGTTTGCAACCGTGACATTTGATGTTGCAACTCTTGAATCCGCAGGTCTTGTTCGGCCATTAATTCATTCACCGTGGATCTGTGTTGTATTACCTGCTCTTCCATTCCAGAGAGTTTCGCTTCACATTCACTAAGTCGTGACTTATTAACTTCCAAACTCGCCTCTATATCAGCTTTCATAGTTTCCACGGTCTCGCTAATACGCTTTTCTGCCGCTTCTATCATTTGTTTGCTTTGTTTTGATTGCTCCTGCACGGCCGCATATATTCTTTTGTTTTCGTCATGTATCGATTTACTTCTTTTCTCGGCTTCTGCTGAAAGCTTCTGTATACTCCCCTTTACCTCCTCTTGACGGGCTTTATTTTCCTCTTCCATGGTTTTCATATTAGCTAATAAGGCCGCTAAAGCATTCTTTATTTCTGCAGTATCCGCCATAATGATTAAATTAATTTAAAATTTAAACCTTTAATAAATTTAAAATTACTGATTTACATGCAAAGAAAATTATTATTATCACCAGATTATTAACGTAATCAGCTTATACACACAGAGAAAGCAGTTCAAAATATCAACATGTAAATAAACCTTATCTAACACACAACAACTAATAATCTACCTCCAATATACTGATAAAATCTGTTCATATATGACATACAAGAGAATATGCACAATTGATAAATTATACCCTCAGATTATCATATGAACTATACACATACAATTATTACGTTAATTATAATTATACGTCTGATTTTACCAACAAATTTTATACTCATAGACAAATATATAATAGCGTAAAATTACCGCTATTTTACGAGCCCCACGTTGCTAAGCGCCAAAATATCTCTATGCGACAACACAAATTACTAAACTATTGGCGCATAGGATATGGTAGTATGTGTATCGTAAATTAAAAGTCTATATTGGAGGGTTTAAGATTATTTATTGCACAAGACATAAATAATTGTTTATATGGTATATTTGATATGTACAGAATGTAGTGTTTGATATAGTCTTTCTTTTTTTAAAAATGTTAAATACTGTTCATACACATGACGTGATACGTTACATAAAGAAGATTCCCACGATGATGTTGCTGAAGAGAAGGGCAGGTCTTTGCTGTGTAGTTGGGTAGTCAGGCGTGGCTTATAAATGACAGATGTTCACCCTGAAACGCTTACAGCTGGGCTGGTGTCCTGTAACAGCTGGGCTGGTGGCCTGTAACAGCTGGGCTGGTGTCCTGTAATTCCCACGATGGATCTGACGCTTCGCACACACACCGGTACTATGGATCTTATTACTCGTTAAATTAATATAGAGTTTATGACCAACAAGTATCTCAGGTGACAGTGAGTTTAATCAATAACGGTATATTGAACTTATACCACTCCGGATTCTTCAAGTGTTCACGCGAATAACAAGGTCTACCGCGATCAGCAGACCTCCCTATGCGGAAATCTTCCACTAACACGGAAACTTCCTGATGAAACAACTTACTATTGCGTAACTATAAATTTTTACTGACACTGCAGAAAATCTCACACAGTGATACAGTTACACTCACTTATTACACACGTAATGCTATAATAATAATACCGTGTGTAAATAGATAATAAACCACTGTTCAGCGTCACACACGTTACTATCCCCGAATAGTCTTTACAGATTCTTGCAAGCCACAGAATCTTGTACAAGAACTGCGTGACCCGATCGTGATAGCGGGTAGAGACGAACTCTCGTAATTATGCACACAATGCTGTAATAATAACACTGTGTACAGTTGTAAAACACGAACAACTCTGAGTCTTCACGCGTTACTATCGACAAATAGTCTTTACAAATTCTTGCAAGCGACAGAGTCTTGAACAAGAATTGTACATCCCGTTCGCGGTAGCAGGCTGAGAAGAACTGCTTGTGTAACAACAGGCTTAAGAAAATTTCCGACCACCTTCCAGCATTTTATTGGTGGAAGCAAGTCACATGGTTAGTACACCATGACATGCACTTTTCATGCTGTAAAGTGCGTTTACTTTGTAAGAGCATGCATAGCGGTAATCAGAATACCCTTATCTCATGCATAACTGCATACTTTACTACTATCATATATGAACGTAAATAATAGCCAGAATTATACAGGGATTGTAGCAATACATATGTCTATGTTCAGTTCAATGTCAAACACAACGATAATTAATTCACGCACAGCCCGGGAAACGTTTACCACTCGCGCACGCGCGCACATTTCCACAAACACAGTACATGAATAACAATAAATAAATAATGCACAGTTTTATTAAAACTAAACCCTTATCCTTACTAAATACAACTGATAACATAACCAAATTTAACCATCTACCAATATAAACATGAATGTCCATAGTCTGTGTATTATATGAGCTTGCCCGCTTATCATGATCCTATGATTCGTTGCAATATATATATATTACAACGCTTCCTTTCGTCTAACACAATTATCTAATATTTGAGATGTTAGATAAAAAGTTACTTACCCGTGATATTACTTTACCTGGGCGCCAGAACAAATCCCAGATACAAATGACACGGTTTCAGCTTAGCTCAGCGCATGGAGACACTCCCAGGATTCGTTCAGTGATTGTGGTTTTCAATCGTTACAATCGGGAATCGTTACAAGTAACACTTTATGATTTGCTTGATTATTATATTTAATGATTTAATAAATGATTATTAAACTTTAAATTATTATTGGTAGGACTTAATTATACCCTAACCTTATAATTATTGAGTGAGTGTGGAAAGTAATCATTAAGATGCTCAAACGACCTATAGCTCTTATCTGGTTTGATTAAGAGATTTTTATCTCCCAAACCAGTGATAAAGAACAGGTCTGCAATAATTTGTACGTCCAATACTACACACCACTTTCCATTCAACACTCTTATACTAAATTAAAGCTAATCTTATAGTTAAAATAAAATGTGTGCTTTTCTTAGTGTCTTTTTAAAATTGTTTATTGTTTTATTATTTGTTTAGCGCTTATATCATTGATCAATAAATCTATTTCTTACTGTTTGATGCGTTGACCGAAGATAGGAATCTGTAGAGGTCCTCCTTTCGATGGTCTTGCACAGAAGAATGGATTGATCAATGCTGTTGAAGATGCCCTGGCAGTTACAGCTGCTGTAGCCTTCTGTAGCACAGGTCCTTCACGGCTGATGGATTAATTAATTATTTATTTAATTAATTAACGGATGTTTTACGCAGCTAGTGTTATTGAATGTTGTTAATTCATCTACACTGCGGACTACTTCTCGATTTAGAACTGAATTTGCACTGTTGTGTAATTTAAAAATTTCTGTATGTGAATTATACACGTCTAGTGTGTTTCAGTACTGAACGAAGAATGATGTTACACCTCGCTTTTAGCTGGCGTCAGTTTTAAATTCGGGCTGCTGATTCGTTGTGCAAATAAATCATGCGTTTTTCCAGTTTCGACAATCTCTAACAAGTCGCTCAAACACTCCGTGACAGGCTCCAAACGGCAGAGAAATTCTTGTCAAAATCGTACTTCCTGTATTTGCAAATCGATTTATTACAGGTATTTGCAAATGTGTTTCCGAAAATCTTACCACAGAATATTGTTGCTTAGGTGTGTGTGTGAAAACATCTCGTATTTTATTTATCTGTGTCAGTGTGTGAAAACACCTTATTCCTACGTAACATAATTATCTCATTATTCCTGTTGGCGTGCGTCATCCGTATAACTTCTTTATTTGTTAATTATATTAACTGAGCTTGCCTTATAAACCCTTTCTTGCTGAATACAATGCTGTTTTCAGAATTGCCGTATATTTAAAACTTTTGAAGTTATCGCAGAATGAACTGATAATTCACTTTGAGTAAAATTACCTGTTTGAACTGGATACTAATGTAGCGGTTACGTGGTTAGAGTGAGATGGCTGCGATTATACGCGCTCTCTCTTTCTTGCGGCGATACACTCGTACTGACTATAGCTTTCATTAAACGCTCTAATAGGACGCTATTATGAATTGTTATAAATACCCCCAAACGGTATAAAAAAAAATTGATTAAGTAAATCATTAATTTTTTTCTAATGTACAGTTTTACACTGAATAAACATTTGCACATTTACTTTATCACTTTTTCCCGCACAACTTGCGCTTATACAGCGTTACTTACATCTATCTTATAACTAAAGATTACAATGTTTCTTAACCTAACATGGTATATTGGAAATTTATATGATCATTTTAAATCATTATTTTGGATTAATTATCGTCAATAATTTTAATAACGACACTACATTTATTTAAATAACATTTTTTAATATTATTATTAATATTGATTCAAAACAATTATTTATTTATTTTATTTGACCAGGTTTGACTTTCATACTTATGGCCCAAATTATTATTTCTTTATGGGTCAATACTTTGTTTATATTTTTCCTCCTATGGGAACATAGCTTATATAGCTTACCGTCGTATAAAGAAAATCCTGGTTTGGAGTTGGTAACTGCATTCCTCCAAGCTACACTAATCCTAGGGTCTTGTTGTTGATGACTCCCTGTTTCCTTAAGTCGTCTAACTACTTCAGGTTTCGTTATATGTTTTACCGCGTATATACCAATATCATTACTACTATACTTAATATTACCTGTTTCCATGTTGTTTTCTAATGGTGGATTTCTACTGAGTACATCTGCTACAAAGTTGTCTTTCGCTTTGCAATACTGTATTTCAAATTGATACCCTTATATAGCCAAGATCCAACGAGTCAGACGAGCACCTAGCAATTTACACTTTAATAAAAACACTAACGCCTTATTGTCGGAGATTATAGTAAGTTTAGAACCCAGAATATAACTTCTATACTTTGACAGGCTATGCACTGTCGCTAATAGCTCTTTTTCTGTCGTAAAATAGGTTAATTCTGCCCCTTTAAGTGTGCGACTTACGAATCCTAATACCGCTATTTGGCCCTTCTCATCGATCAGATACAAGTGTGCTCCAATAGCAATATTGCTGGCGTCTGTTTGCAAGTAAAATCTTTCTCCTATTCTTGGATGATTTAATACAACAGTATTTATAAAAACACTTTTCACTTGTTGCAGTGCTTCATCGTGGTCCTTTGTCCACTACAATTTTATACCTTTGTTCAACAACTTTAACAATGGAACAGTACTTTCCGCGTATTTACTTGTAAACTTCTGATAGTAGTTAGCTAAACCTAGAAATGACATTAGCTGCTTGCAGTTCTTTACTACACTTACCGACTTCCAATGCTTATATTCTATAATACCTACATTTATATTATTAGCATTTATTTCCATCGTAATGGTATTTCTTTTAAAATTTATTTTTGCTTTCCATTCAAGGAACGTATCTACCCCAATAATACAATCATGAATGAGTTTCGGGGCTATTAAAGCTACTATTTGGGTTTGGATTCCATTTATACTGACAGGTAAATATATTTGTTCCGTTATCTTTTGCATTTTGGCTCCAGTGGCTCCCTGTACATTACAATGTTTTACGGGTAGTCTGGGACAACTTCGCAACTGATAATTATCTACAAATTTTGAGCTAACACAGGTAACTTCACTGCCAGTGTCAATAAGCGCTCTTACCAGTAGATTACTGATCTTACAAATTACTTCCGGGCATTCAGGATAATGGTTTCTACCCACTTCTTGCTACTCTTTTAACAAGAACTCCCTATCGCTCACTTGTTTAATATTATTAGCTACGTTCTTCTTACCTGTTTTCTTTTGTGATTTCACTGCAGGTAATGGTAGGTTTAATTTTGTTTCTTTTCTACCTGCTAGGCTTCCCGTTTCCCGTATTCATTTTACTAGTCGACGGTTGCTGTTCGGTAGAGGTTACAGTTGTTTTACACACTTTATACCCTTTATTAGGTTTATTTTCTATGCTTCTACTTCTACCTTTATCCTCCACTTCCTGTCTATTTTGTGGTTTATTACCCGGATATGGGGTAAACATTTTTTCTTTCATACGTTCATTATCTCTCCTTCTATTTGAGTAGTACGTTAGTTCTTGCTGATCGCCTCTAGAGTAGTTACTCAGCTGATTACGTACCCGCTGTAGGCCCCTCTCTAAATCTAAACACTCGTCTACAAACTTAATGAACTTTTCTAAAGTATCCACTCCTCTAGCAGTGGTTGCTACTCTAGTGCGTTCTGAGAAATGACGCGCTAACTTATATACTAGGTGGTATATAAGCCACCTATTCTCTTATATTGGTGGTGTTAGATGTTTAACTTGCGCCATTACATTTAGCACATAATTGGTAGTTGTAATATTCATTGACGGATGATATTTACCAAATTCTAAATGATCGCGTACCCTTCTTTGTATCTGCACGTTCCAGTACTGAGCTGGAAATTTTTCTCTGAAGTCTGAGTAGGTTTGGACTCTGTCTAAGATGACTTTCCACCACGTACCTGCCCAATTCTTGAGAAATCGGCCTAACATGTCCTTCTTATCCTCGTCGTCCATCAGTGGAATTACACGAGTTACATACGCTTCAAACAGCTTTAGGAATTCCACAGGATTCTCATGTGGGTTAACTGAAAGTGCAAGGTTTTCCGGTTCTTCCTTATAGCCGCCACACCTCACTACTTTGGTTTGCTGTGACTTCATTGGTTTAGTCAAATCCTCCGCATTACTTTTAACTGTTGTTACACCTTTTTATGTACTTCGTCACTGTTAGCCTTACTCTCTACCTGTTTCTTAACTTCACTAATATTTACACCCAGTTGGGTACACTCTTACCTAGTATTTTGGATTTCTTCTTTATTTAGAAGTGTTGTGTTTTTAGTTCTGCTGTTACTTTACTGAGTTGTTAATTAATGAGATTTACTTTCTGTTCTAACCTTTCATGTAATTCATTTCTAAATTTATTTAGCTTTTCGTCTTGACGGCGAAAATTAGTGTTTACTTGTTTTCTAAACTTTTCTAAGGTAGTTTTAACCTCTTCGGTATGCTTATCAAACCTATTATTACTCTCATCTATATTACCAGGTAGGTTAATAGCTAAATTTGCTATTTCTTCATCTATTTTAAATGTAGCCTCTTTACTACTTTGTCCTATTTGGCTAGACAAATTTTCATTTATTTGTTTCATTTCACTGGACAAATATTTATTAGTTTGCTCAATTTTATTATTAACATCCGTTATTAATTTTTGATTACATTCTTCTAAAATTTACTGTTTTCATCAATTTTATTTTTGTATCTTTTATTTCACTTTTAGTACCTTCAATTTTATTATTAGTTTCTTTTATTTCATCAGACAATTGGCCCTTTGTACTATCTACTTTACTGTTAGTTTCATCCATTTTAGTGGGCAACTGTTTAAACATTTGCTCAATTGCTGCCATACCTACTGCTGATGATTTTGCCATTTTTACAATTTATTTTTAACAAATTAAATTAACAATTATTTGTCAGTTATTTGTAACCTTGAATTCCACTATCTTTTTTAATTTATTAATACTACAATTTAACTAATCACTTGGGTAAAAGCAACGACAAATTATATAACTATATTTATATAAATTTGTGTTTATCTGGCCCATTAGTTGCGGCGACAAATTCTATACAACGCTCCCTTTCGTCTAACACAATTATCTAATATTTGTGATGTTAGATAAAAAGTTACTTACAACGTGATATTACTTTACCTGGGCGCCAGAACAAATCCCAGATACAAATGACCCGGTTTCAGCTTAGCTCAGCGCATGGAGACACTCTTTCTCAGGATTCGTTCAGTGATTGTGGTTTTCAAGGGGAATCGTTACAAATAACACTTTATGATTTGCTTGATTATTGTATTTAATGTTTTAATAAATAATTTTTAAACTTTAAATTATTAATGGTAGGACTTAATTATACCCTAACCTTATAATTATTGAGTGAGTGTGGAAAGTAATGATTAAGACGATCAAACGACCTATAGCTCTTATCTGGTTTGATTAAGAGATTTCTATCTCCCAAACCAGTGCTAAAGAACAGGTCTGCAATAATTTGCACGTCCAATACTACACACCACTTTCCATTCAACACTCTTATACTAAATTAAAGCTAATCTTATAGTTAAAATAAAATGTGTGCTTTTCTTAGTGTCTTTTTACAATTTTTTATTGTTTTATTATTTGTTTAGCGCTTATATCTTTGATCAATGAATCTATTTCTTACTGTTTGATGCGATGACCGAAGATAGGAATCTGTAGAGGTCCTCCTTTCGATGGTGTTGCACAGAAGAATGGATTGATCAATGCTGTTGAAGATGCCCTGGCAATTACAGCTGCTGTAGCCTTCTGTAGCACAGGTCCTTCACTGCTGATGGATTAATTAATTAATTATTTAATTAAATAACGGTTTTTTTACGCAGCTACTGTCTATAGTTTTCATATAACGCTCTGATAGGACGCTATTATGAATTGTTATAATATATATATATATATATATTTCAATCACTTACTGCTACAGTCCGTTTCTTGATGTATATAATACTATATATATACAATATATATATATACTATATATATTAATACCAGAACAAATACAAATCAATACAAACATGACACAATATTCAAAGCACTCAACATCGAAAATACACAAAATACAAAAACAGATACCACAACCACACACAATAATGCAACATTGAAGGACCAAAGACCAACAAACCGCCTTAATAACATCCAGAAGCCAACACACAAATACTGCACCAGAAGCAAGATGGCGAATGCTGATGATGGGGGAACAGGATCTCCCGAAACATGTTCCTAAAGGAAAAAATATATCTTGAGGTAAATTAGTTATAAGTATTATAGTAATATATATATATATATATATATATATATATAGATAGATATAGATAGATATAGCAGGCCATTAGTTTAACCAATACCACATAGAAATTAGCTGTGATTGTAGAACTTTTTTGATGCAGAATAATTAACCGTCAGATCGGTTTTCAACAATAGATGACGTTAAACTGATGCCCTAAATTGGAGAAAATATAGAGGAAACTCGCATACATATATATATATATATATATTGTGTAACGCCGTAAGCTAGAGAGAGAGAGAGCGTATAATCGCAGCCATCTCACACTAACCACGTCACCGCTACATTAGAATCCAGTTCAAACAGGTAATTTTACTCCAAGCGAATTATCAGTTCAATCTGCGATAACTTCAAAAGTTGTAAATATACGGCAATTCTGAAAAAAGCATTGTATTCAGCAAGAAAAGCTTTATAAGTAGCCGCAAGCTCAGTTAATATAATTAACAAATAAAGAAGTTATACGGATAACGCACGCCAACAGAAATAATGAGAGAATTATGCTACGTAGGAATGAGGTGTTTTCACACACACACAGATAAAGACCTAGCAACAATATTCTGTGGTCAGATCTTCGGAAACACATTTGCAAATACCTGTAATAAATCGATTTGCAAATACAGGAAGTACGATTTTGACAAGAATTTCTCTGCCGTTTGGAACCTGTCACGGAGTGTTTGAGCGACTTGTTTGAGATTGTCGAAACTGGAAAAACGCATGATTTATTTGTATAACCAATCAGCAGCCCGTATTTAAAACAGACGCCAGCTAAAAGCGAGGGGTAGAATCACACTTCGTTCGGTACTTAAACACACTAGACGTGTATAATTCGCATACAGAAATTTTTAATTTACACAACAGTGCAAATTTAAGTTCTAAATCGAGAAGTATTCCGCAGTGTAGATGAATTAACAACATTCAATAACACTAGCTGCGTAAAACAATCGTTAATTAATTGTTTAGTTAATTAATTAATCCATCAGCCGTGAAGGACCTGTGCTACAGAAGGCTACAGCAGCTGTAATTGCCAGGGCATCTTCAACAGCATTGATCAATCCATTCTTCTGTGCAACACCATCGAAAGGAGGACCTCTACAGATTCCTATCTTCGGTCAACGCATCAAACAGTAAGAAATAGATTTATTGATCAATGATATAAGCGCTAAACCAATTAATAAAACAATAATCAATTTTAAAAAGACACTAAGAAAAGCACACTTTGTATTGTAACTACAAGATTAGATCTAAGATAGTATAAGAGTGTTGAATGAAAAGTGATGTGTAGTATTGGACGTGCAAATTATTGCAGACCTGTTCTTTATCACTGGTTTGGGAGATAAAAATCTCTTAATCAAACCAGATAAGAGCTATAGGTCGTTTGATCGTCTTAATCATTACTTTCCACACTCACTCAATAATTATAAGGTTAGGGTATAATTAAGTCCTACCATTAATAATTTAAAGTTTAAAAATTATTTATTAAAACGTTAAATATAATAATCAAGCAAATCATAAAGTGTTATTTGTAACGATTCCCCTTGAAAACCACAATCACTGAACGAATCCTGAGAAAGAGTGTCTCCATGCGCTGAGCTAAGCTGAAACCGTGTCATTTGTATCTTGGATTTGTTCTGGCGCCCAGGTAAAGTAATATCAAAGGTAAGTAACTTTTTATCTAACATCACAAATATTAGATAATTGTGTTAGACGAAAGGGAGTTTCGTATAGATTTGGTTGCGGCCAACTAAGGGGCTCGTTTAAGCTCGAGTAAAAACAAAATTATATAAATAAAGTTATATAATTTGGCGTTGCTTTTACCCAAGTGATAATTAAATTGTAGTATTAATAAATTTGAAAAGAAAGCGGAATTCAAGGTTACAAATAACTGATAAATAATTGTTAATTTATTTGTTAATAATAAATTGTAAAAATGGCTAAATCATCAGCTGTAGATATGGCAGCAATTGAGCTAATGTGTAAACAGTTGACCACTAAAATGGATGATACAAGTAATAAAATTGATAGTACAAATAGTAAACTAGAAAGTAAAATTGAAAGTACGAATAGTCAATTAAAAAGTGAAATAAAAGATATCAATAATAAAATTGATGAAAGTAATAAATGTTTAGAAGAAAGTAATCAAAAATTAATAACAGATGTTAATAATAAAATTGAGCAAACTAATAAATATTTGCCCAGTGAAATGAAACAAATAAATGAAAATTTGTCTAGCCAAATAGAACAAAGTAGTAAAAAGGGTACATTTAAAATAGATGAAGAAATAGCAAATTTAGCTATTAACCTAGCTGGTAAAATAGATGAGAGTAATAATAGATTTGATAAGCATACTGAAGAGGTTAAAAAAACCTTAGGAGAGTTTAGACAACAAGTAAACACTAATTTTCGCCGTTAAGACGAAAAGCTAAATAAATTTAGAAATGAATTACATGAAAGGTTAGAACAGAAAGTAACCCTTCATTAATCAACAACTCAGTGAAGTAACAGCTGAACTAAAAACACAAACACTTCTAAATAAAGAAGAAATCCAAAATACTAGGGAAGAGTGTACCCAACTGGGTGTAAATATTAATGAAGTTAAGAAACAGGTAGAGAGTAAGGCTAACAGTGACGAAGTACATAAAAAGGTGGAACAACAGTTAAAGATAATGCGGGAGGATCTGACTAAAGCAATGTAGTCACAGCAAACCAAAGTAGTGAGGTATGGCGGCTATATGGAAGAACCGGAAAACCTTGCACTTTCAGTTAACCCACATGAGAATCCTGTGGAATTACTAAAGCTGTTTGAAGCGTATGTAACTCGTATAAATCCACTGATGGACGACGAGGATAAGAAGGACATGTTAGGCCGATTTCTCAAGAATTGGGCAGGTACGTGGTGGAAAGTCATCTCAGACAGAGTCCAAACCTACTCAGACTTCAGAGAAAAATTTCTAGCTCAGTACTGGAACATGCAGATACAAAGAAGGGTACGTGACCATTTAGAATTTGGTAAGTATCACCCGTCAAAGAATATGACTACTACCAATTATGTGCTAAATGTAATGGCGCAAGTTAAACATCTAACACCACCAATAGAAGAGAGAGACCTAGTATATAAGCTAGCGCGTCATTTCTCAGAACGCACTAGAGTAGCAACCACTACTAGAGGAGTGGATACTTTAGAGAAGTTCATTATGGTTGTAGGTGAGTGTCTAGATTTAGAGAGGGACTTACAGCGGGTAAGTAATCAGCTGAGTAACTACTCTAGAGGCGATTAGCAAGAACCAACGTTCAACTCAAATAAGTGGAGAGATAATGAACGTATGATAGAAAAAATGTTTACCCCATATCCGGGTAATAAACCACAAAATAGACAGGAAGTGGAGGATAAAGGTAGAAGTAGAAGCGTAGAAAATAAATCTAATAAAGGGTATAAAGTGTGTAAAACAACTATAACCTCTACCGAGCAGCAACCGTCGACTAGTAAAATGAATACGGGAAACGGGAAGCCACTGCAGGTAGAAAAGAAACATAACTAAATCTACATTACCTGCAGTGAAATCACAAAAGAAAACAGGTAAGAAGAACGTAGCTAATAATATTAAACAAGTGAGCGATAGGGAGTTCTTGTTAAAAGAGTAGCAAGAAGTGGGTAGAAACCATTATCGTGAATGCCCGGAAATAATTTGTAAAATCAGTAATCTACTGGTACGAGCGCTTATTGACACTGGCAGTGAAGTTACCTGTGTTAGCTCAAAGTTTGTAGATAATTATTAGTTGCGAAATTGTCCCAGACTACCCGTAAAACATTGTAATGTACAGGGAGCCACTGGAGCCAAAATGCAAAAGATAACTGAACAAATATATTTACCTGTCAGTATAAATGGAATCCAAACCCAAATAGTAGCTTTAATAGCCCCGAAACTCATTCATGATTGTATTATTGGGGTAGATACGTTGCTTGAATGGAAAGCAAAAATAAATTTTAAAAGAAATACCATTACGATGGAAATAAATGCTAATAAAATAAATGTAGGTATTATAGAATATAAGCATTGGAAGTCGGTAAGTGTAGTACAGAACTGCAAGCAGCTAATGTCATTTCTAGGTTTAGCTAACTACTATCAGAAGTTTACAAGTAAATACGCGGAAAGTACTGTTCCATTGTTAAAGTTGTTGAACAAAGGTATAAAATTGTAGTGGACAAAGGACCACGATGAAGCACTGCAACAAGTGAAAAGTGTTTTTATAAATACTGTTGTATTAAATCATCCAAGAATAGGAGAAAGATTTTACTTGCAAACAGGCGCCAGCAATATTGCTATTGGAGCACACTTGTATCTGATCGATGAGAAGGGCCAAATAGCGGTATTAGGATTCGTAAGTCGCACACTTAAAGGGGCAGAATTAACCTATTTTACGACAGAAAAAGAGCTATTAGCGACAGTGCATAGCCTGTCAAAGTATAGAAGTTATATTCTGGGTTCTAAACTTACTATAATCTCCGACAATAAGGCGTTAGTGTTTTTATTAAAGTGTAAATTGCTAGGTGCTCGTCTGACTCGTTGGATCTTGGCTATATAAGGGTATCAATTTGAAATACAGTATTGCAAAGCGAAAGACAACTTTGTAGCAGATGTACTCAGTAGAAATCCACCATTAGAAAACAACATGGAAACAGGTAATATTAAGTATAGTAGTAATGATATTGGTATATACGCGGTAAAACATATAACGAAACCTGAAGTAGTTAGACGACTTAAGGAAACAGGGAGTCATCAACAACAAGACCCTAGGATTAGTGTAGCTTGGAGGAATGCAGTTACCAACTCCAAACCAGGATTTTCTTTATACGACGGTAAGCTATATAAGCTATGTTCCCATAGGAGGAAAAATATAAACAAAGTATTGACCCATAAAGAAATAATAATTTGGGCCATAAGTATGAAAGTCAAACCTGGTCAAATAAAATAAATAAATAATTGTTTTGAATCAATATTAAAATAATATTAAAAAACATTATTTAAATAAATGTAGAATTTTTATTTACATTACTGACATTAATTAATACAAAATTATGATTAAAAATGATCATATAAATTTCCAATATACCATGTTAGGTTAAGAAACATTGTAATCATTAGTTATAAGATAGATGTATGTAACATTGTATAAGTGCTAGTTTTGTGCGGGAAAAAGTGCTAAAGTAAATGTGCAAAATGTTTATTCAGTGTAAAACTGTACATTAAAAAAAAATTAATGATTTAAATAATAAATTTTTTTTATACCGAGTGGGGGTATATATAACGATTCATAATAGCGTCCTATCAGAGCGTTATATGAAAGCTATAGACGGTACGAGTGTAACGCCGTAAGCTAGAGAGAGCGTATAATCGCAGCCATCTCACTCTAACCACGTCACCGCTACATTAGTATCCATTTCAAACAGGTAATTTTACTCCAAGCGAATTGTCAGTTCAACCTGCGATAACTTCAAAAGTTGTAAATATACGGCAATTCTGAAAACAGCATTGTATTAAGCAAGAAAAGCTTTATAAGTAGCCGCAAGCTCAGTTAATATAATTAACAAATAAAGAAGTTATACGGATGACGTACGCCAACTGGAATAATGAGAGAATTATGTTACGTATGAATAAGTTGTTTTCACACACACACACACAGATAAAGACCTAAGCAACAATATTCTGTGGTCAGATCTTAGGAAACACATTTGCAAATACCTGTAATCAATCGATTTGCAAATACAGGAAGTACGATTTTGACAAGAATTTCTCTGCCGTTTGGAACCTTTCACGGAGTGTTTGAGCGACTTGTTTGAGATTGTCGAAACTGGAAAAACGCATGATTTATTTGTACAACCAAGCAGCAGCCCGTATTTAAAACAGACGCCAGCTAAAAGCGAGGGGTAGAATCACTCTTCGTTCGGTACTGAGACACACTAGACGTGTATAATTCGCTTACAGAAATTTTTAAATTACACAAGAGTGCAAATTTAAGTTCTAAATCGAGAAGTAGTCCGCAGTGTAGATGAATTAACAACATTCAATAACACTAGCTGCGTAAAACAATCGTTAATTAATTGTTTAGTTAATTAATTAATCCATCAGCCGTGAAGGACCTGTGCTACAGAAGGCTACAGCAGCTGTAATTGCCAGGGCATCTTCAACAGCATTGATCAATCCATTCTTCTGTGCAACACCATCGAAAGGAGGACCTCTACAGATTCCTATCTTCGGTCAACGCATCAAACAGTAATAGATAGATTCATTGATCAATGATATAAGCGCTAAACAAATTACTAAACAATTAACAATTTTAAAAAGACACTAAGAAAAGCACACTTTGTATTGTAACTATTAGATTAGCTCTAAGATAGTATAAGAGTGTTGAATGGAAAGTGGTGTGTCGTATTGGACGTGCAAATTATTGCAGACCTGTTCTTTAGCACTCGTTTGGGAGATAAAAATCTCTTAATCAAACCAGATAAGAGCTATAGGTCGTTTGATCGTCTTAATCATTACTTTCCACACTCACTCAATAATTATAAGGTTAGGGTTGTAACATGACAGATATAAGCATAATATTGAATGGCAATTGATCATTAGAATAATGAAGTTATAATATTTAAATTTGGAAGAAAGCACTAAGTTTAATATAAAAAGATTAATTCATAGCAACTGTGGAAAGAAATCATTATTATAAAGAAAATACAAGTTAAAATAAAAGGAGTTACTAGTGATGAGTCATCCAAGACCAGTCTCATAACCAAAGGTTTTCAAGGTATAACCCAGGAAGGTAAAAAAGTAAATAATAAAGCAGTACTGAATATGACCAAACCCACAACGAGGAAGAATAAATAGAAGAGAAACCCTAAAATAAGCCAAGATCAAACAATACAGGTGGTGTATTTCTGAAATAAAGAAGAAGATGGAGAAGATCCCAAGAAACCTGATGGCAACAAGAAGAAGATGGAGAAGATACCAGTCCCAGAAGGCAGGAGAAAAGAAGACTGAAGAAAGAAGAAGAGGGCAGCATCCTGAAGAAGATGTCATGCTCTTATAAAAGACACCCAAATCCCTATATCCCCAAAATAAATATCTAAAAATAAAAGTATAACGAAATAAAAACCACATGTATATAAATTTAAGAGAGAGGAGTGTATAAAGTAAAAGTTTCCTGTGAACTAAGATGAAACAATAATATAGTACCCATGGAACAAATCTCCATTGAAAAAACGCTAACCAATTTATTATGTTAATAAGACTATACGACCATTTAGCATTAACATAATATATAAGTGCAAAGTGAACCAGTGATAGTTTTGGGTATTATAAAAAATGAACCTTGTGTTTCATTCTTGGCAATCACAAACATTGGATGCAATGAAATATGCATTTTTCAATGACTTAAAATATGTACTGTGACAATATGTTGTTCATAAGACATGAATCTGTTTAAAATAACATTTTGTTTTACATGAAAAAAGAAAAACAGAGTTCATAATACCTTTTGAACAATTAATACTATTTATTTGTTAATGACAGGGTACAATTCCCCAAAGACAATGTAAAAGACGGTATAAAAACTGTAGAATCCTACTTATAATAATAGTTAGAAATAAGAATATAAATATAAGGTTTTTTATGTATATAGTACAAGAATGTTTAAAAATGTATTAGATATAAGGCCATTTGTTTGGGTCTGAAACAACTAACATCAGAACTATAAAAATAGTTACCACTTGTAAATAGTAGAGAGTAATTAAGATGTTAGTTAGTAAAAAACCTTTTTTGTAAGCCATATTTCCATGTTTAGAAATAAGGATTGTGTTGCAAAATGTCTGACTTGAAGACAACCATTTATTTAAAAAAAAAAATATTCTTTATTTGTTTTAACTATTGTTTGTATTGTAACCAATACTAATTGTTTTTGTGTAATTTAAAAACATGTTTAATTTATAATACTATTTGTAAAAGTCAGAGAGGGTATCACACATCATATATTGTTTGTAAATTATTTTGTAAGAAAAATTGTTAAAAAATCATAGGCCAAAAGAATGGAAACCAAACTTCATCAAAACAGAGAAATTGCTCAATTAAATGCAAATAAACAAAAGGGGTTTAGACAAAATAAACTTGAGATCATGCCATATAATTGCACATACCATTTAGAGAGATTTTAATAAATTATATTCAGAATTATGAATAAAAATAAAAATGACTAAACTCAGAAATTTAGACATGGGAGTCATATATTTCAGAATAATGTTTCAGAATACAACTAATTCAATTAATTACCAGAAAATAAGGGAATAGGAACCTTTTAATACAATATAGAATTATTAATATTAAATATAACTGATAAAATGGCTGAATTTATATAATGACAGGAAGTAAATTTTAATGTTTTGACTTCCAAACAGTTTGTATACCAAACTGAAAGTAAAATTACTATTTTTTGGACAGAAAACACTATAAGATGGCATTATTTAATCTGAAAATAACCAGAATGAACTGAAAGATTAATTTAAATCAAATCTAGTGAATAAAATTGACAAATAACCAAAGTTTAGGCATTCATATAGTGAAAATGTAAAAGTGTTCACAGGATGTGAAAAATATTTGAACAATGTTAAGGATAATATTATATGGGCTAAGAGTTTAATTGAAACTGAAGGAAACAGTTAGTTAATTATTGGTAGTTGAACGGTTAACATGACATACGTTTGATAACGTGGATAACCTAACCTATAATCGTCATACAAGCGAGTGTATAGTGAGTTATTGTGAAATCGCGAGTGACTTGTAAAATACTTCTGAAACTATCATATTATAACAGAAACGATCAAGTAACACTCCATAACACAGAACAATATAAATCTACTCCGAAAAACACCATAAAACATAGAAAACTGTATAATACATTAAACCAAATTAGTGACGGAATCGGAGAAAGTGTTTGACTTATAATTACACAGACATACTAAATACAACCCAGAATCACTACACCAGTCACTACACAACATATAACAAGAGATTTGCAGACACAAGAACAGGAATATTGCGTCAAAATACATTATTTGGAATGCAGCAGGAACGAGCAACATTTTCATCGACTTGACGGCAGCCATCTTTCTTTGACAATCCCAGTGCCTCTTCTTTGTTCAGCACAGCTGTTTGGTGAAAACAATTATTATATTTACAATTTATTATTCAATGTCTGTGTTTATTAATAACTATTAATTTGATTGTAACGTTATACTTTTTAAATATTAGCCCGATTTCTCTGACTTTGGTAATAACTGGCTGTTTAAAGAACCCTATTTAATTTTTAATATCATATACTTGTAACTTTTTTCGATATCCTGAGAATCGATACTAATCGATAAGAGTCAATATTGCTATTACTTAATAAAATATTAATACTTTTCAATACTTAATAGTTCTTTATTTCTTCAATAATACTAATTACCAATAATATAATTCTAATTGATAATCTACAAGAACTTTACCACCCGTAAGTGAAGATAACCTAAAAAATAAAAAGGTAAACAAGTATCGATTGGTTTACAGACAGTCTTATGAGTGGTGATAGCTTATTTAAAATATACTATAACTTTAATAAAAATTTTCAGAAGAGCATTACACTGTTTAAAACTTCACAGCCCTATATTAATTAATTGATCCTAATTAATTAATTAATTAAATTAAAAAAATTTTTTTTTATAAACATAATTTTTTTTTAAATTTCCTTCAAAACAATAAATTTTGTTTTGAAACTTTCGGCGAAGCCGAACATATATATTCCTTCATCAACTTTACGCTACTCGACCAGTCTTGCTACCATTGGGACTGGACCAGCTGGGAAACTTAAGGAAGTGTTTCAGGCCAGTAAGACGTCGAGAGCCACACCAATTAAACACCTTACAACTTACAGATTCACACATCAATCTTATTTATTTTATTACAAATTGGCTAGTCCAAACAGAGGGGCTTGATTACATCGGAGTCGCATACTCCATAATAGCAGTATATCATCAACAATATACACATCTTTTTATTTGTATTATTACAAATTGGCGCACAACTTTAGGGGCTTTAATTAGCGATTGGAAGGCCAATACATTCTGCCCAATCACTAGTTGGAGCTAGGCAACAGCTAAAAAGTCAGAGAAAGATAATAACAAGGGAATAACGACAAACAGAAATGGCAGATCCTACACAAGAAGAGTGGGACCAGATAACAGAAATGCTCCTGCATTTTAAAGAAGGAATAATAAAGAAAACGAATGAGTGCTTCGAATCGATGATGAATAAAATGGAATCCACAAGTAAGGAATTGAAAGAAGAATTAGGTAAGAAACTGGATGATTGGGGTGAAGAAATAAGAGAGGACATATTGAAAAGAGAAGAGTTAAGAAAGGAGAAGACCGAAGAAATAAAATATGATAGCAAACCAGAACCAGAAGAAGTACCAAATGATAAAACGCAGGAACTAGTAATGGTAGTACCTGGAATTAAAACTAGTGGAAATAAGGAAAATATTAAGCAAAGGAAAAGGAGAATGTATCCAAGAAACTTGGTAAAAACGAAGGAAGAGTTGGAGATGATGAAACATGGGTTAATTGATGGCAATAATATCCCAATTACCTATGACAAAGACATCATGAATTCTATGAATTATAGAAGGAGAATCGAAGTAATTTCAGAGATAATTTACCACAAGACAGTAGTGTACCAATGGGAAAGGACCAGAGGTAAACAGAATACGACATGTGGACAAGATCAATATCAGCGCAGAACTGGACAGTGGATTTCAGAAAGATGGAAATGTGATATCGTACCAGACTGTAATGACGGCACAGGTGAATCACCAGAATGTATTCCATTAGCGTGCCATCTAGGACAGTTCCAGGGTACGGTTAGACTAAAATATATTCCTTCAGAGTGGATATGTGATGGTAAACCAGCTTATGGTGTTTCAGATAAACAAATAATAAGTGATAACCCAGATGAAGATCCTCACAGATATTTGTCAAGTAACACAAAACATGGACCAGAAAAGTATTGGTGTATACAATATGATGATAGAGGGAACCAACCCAGTAATTACGACGGCCCTAACAACCCGCCGTGTAATAACCAGTGTATCGGTAATTCTAACGGCGTTAGGGATAACAACCCCTATCCATACAATAGAAACAATTTATACCAACATAATAATGTCCCATACAGTCAGAGAAATCCATATCCCAACAATAATGATGACAGACCTTACCAACCTAACCGAAATTACTATCATGATAAATTTAGTAATAAAAATAATAACAGTAATAATAACCGAGTGTCGCGCCCTAGGGTAAATTTTATAAGAGCAACTGAGATGATGGACCCTGGTTGACACAAATACCACACGACATAAAGAAAAGGGACGGATCATGATAACCGATTACGGCGAAAAACAATGTTGAAGGAGACAAAATAAATATCATTGAAAGGAAATGATACGAAGAATAAACATAGAAACAAAACTGGGTTTTATGAGTGAAGACTACGTAAAAAAATGAACATGACCAATAAAAATATGAGCAATGGAACGACATAAAGAAAATCGTCCATCTTCCTGGGTATGTTTATAAAAGAAAAGAAAATTTATAAGAAAAGAAAAAGTGGAGATCAACTTACAAAAGTATAAATAATATGGGCCAGTGTAGAGTACAATATATGACCATATGTTGTGGTAAATAATAAGCATAACAATACATATGAGTTGAAGGAAATCATTTCAGGAAAAATCAAAGGAGTGTACAATCAAGCTTCTATGAAGAAATATTATGAAGAATGAGTTGTGAGTTTTAGAATTTTGAATTTAGAATTTTTATTATAAAAATTTAAAAATAATGTAAGTACATCTTACAACCTAATATTTTGAAAAGAACATTCTGGAGAATTATAAGAAGAAGGAATTTAGAATTTTTAATTTTAAAAAAATTCAAAAATAATGTAAGTACATCTTACAACCCAATATTTTGAGAAGAACATTTTGGAGAATTATAAGAAGAAGGAATTTAGAATTTATATTTTGAAAAAGTTCAAAAATATGTAAGTACATCTTACAACCTAATATTTTGAAAAGAACATTCTGGAGAATTAAAAGAAAAAGAATTTTTAATAATTTGAAAAAAATTCTAAAATATGTAAGTACGTCTTATTACAACCTAATAATTTTGGAACGAACTTTATGGAAGAAAGAAAAAGAAAGACTTTTGAATTGAAATATATTTATAAAAATTTAAAATTGAGTAAGTACTTCTTACTACAACCTGATAATTTAGAACAAAACTTTATGGAAGAAAGAGAAAAAGAGAGAATTTTGAACTTAATATTAAAAAATTTAAAATTAAGCAAGCACAGCTTACTACCACTGAATTATGAGGAAAACTTTATGGTAAATAATTAAGAAGAATTTGAATTTGGAGAAATACCAAAACATTCAGAAATAATAGTAAAATCACAGTACTATAAACAAGTCTGAATGAAACAATTCTGGGAATAAATGAATTAAACAGAATTTGAATGTTGATAGAACGTCAGAACTTTGAAACAAGATAAGATCAACATATTACAAGGATTTATGAGAAATATTTTTCAATTAAATAAAAGGAATAGTTTGAATTTTACATTAAAACTAACCAAGTTCCAAAAAATAATTATGTGTCAATTATGATTGAATTGAGAAGAAAATAAAGTGATTAATTCAGAAAAGAGAATTAACGTTAATCCAGAATAAATGCTAGACATTCACAATAGCATCTGAAGGAGTAGAGAAGAATAACACAAAAGAGTGTAGTATGCAAGAAAAGAAAAAATTTGGAAGCAAAGAGACTAATTACCTATGAAACGATAATAAAAACAGTTAATTAAGAGCAAAGAAGAACAACTCATACCAAATAGATGGAGAAGATGATTTTGAACCAATGATAATAATAAGACCTATATGAAATGCAAAGAGAATAAATACCACATGAAATATAATATAAATGAATTAAGGTTAATGAATGCGAAGGCGGATTAATAACTTTCTAAGAGAAAGGAAAGAACCAAAATGTTTAAATAAAATGATCAATATAACAACCTGTATATCTAATGTAAAGATACAATGTAAAAAAAATTAAATATAATATATTAAGACCATTCAAATAATGAATACGAAAGACTATTTATAAAGACCATACTAATACTATGAGTAACCAGAAGAAAATATAAAGAGAATTCAGATGGAGAAGAAAGAGAGTTACACTGTAAACAGTAACCAGAATTATTAAAAGAAAGGTTTTCAACCATAATTAAAATAAATATATCAGACAAGTTAAGAGTTTTGAAAAAATATATATGTAATGAGTATAATAATGATTATGAAGATTTATTAAGATAGAAAATGTGAGATAATCTGAGAGACTACGAAGTGGAGAATCCAAAGATATTTTTATTAGTCGAAAATGAGACTACTTTTTATTTATTTGTTCGATGACTGACTGAAGATAATTCCAGCAGCATTATGTTTTTTTTTGAGCAGGGATGGATATGCCCCTGTACTCAATTTATAGAAGTGGTGTATGGCCAGCAGAGAAGTAGCGAACAATGCCCCTCTGAACTGCCCCAGCCCACGTGATAGGGAATGTTAGGGAATTAATATCCCAAGGATGCAAAACGAAGTTGATAAAGAAAGAAAATGTATTACAATAATAATATATCTCAGAAGACACTAACGATCCGAAAAGGATCAGTAGTAAAACAAATAATTATATATATAAAATTAATTAAACTCTAATTATAAAAAGTCGATATAAAAATGGAGAAGAAAATGAATTATAAGAAATGATGAAATTATCATAAGAAATTATTTCATTCATAAACATGTCTGAAATAATTACTTCTGGAGGGGAGCAATCTGTAACATGACAGATATAAGCATAATATTGAATGGCAATTGATCATTAGAATAATGAAGTTATAATATTTAAATTTGGAAGAAAGCACTAAGTTTAATATAAAAAGATTAATTCATAGCAACTGTGGAAAGAAATCATTATTATAAAGAAAATACAAGTTAAAATAAAAGGAGTTACTAGTGATGAGTCATCCAAGACCAGTCTCATAACCAAAGGTTTTCAAGGTATAACCCAGGAAGGTAAAAAAGTAAATAATAAAGCAGTACTGAATATGACCAAACCCACAACGAGGAAGAATAAATAGAAGAGAAACCCTAAAATAAGCCAAGATCAAACAATACAGGTGGTGTATTTCTGAAATAAAGAAGAAGATGGAGAAGATCCCAAGAAACCTGATGGCAACAAGAAGAAGATGGAGAAGATACCAGTCCCAGAAGGCAGGAGAAAAGAAGACTGAAGAAAGAAGAAGAGGGCAGCATCCTGAAGAAGATGTCATGCTCTTATAAAAGACACCCAAATCCCTATATCCCCAAAATAAATATCTAAAAATAAAAGTATAACGAAATAAAAACCACATGTATATAAATTTAAGAGAGAGGAGTGTATAAAGTAAAAGTTTCCTGTGAACTAAGATGAAACAATAATATAGTACCCATGGAACAAATCTCCATTGAAAAAACGCTAACCAATTTATTATGTTAATAAGACTATACGACCATTTAGCATTAACATAATATATAAGTGCAAAGTGAACCAGTGATAGTTTTGGGTATTATAAAAAATGAACCTTGTGTTTCATTCTTGGCAATCACAAACATTGGATGCAATGAAATATGCATTTTTCAATGACTTAAAATATGTACTGTGACAATATGTTGTTCATAAGACATGAATCTGTTTAAAATAACATTTTGTTTTACATGAAAAAAGAAAAACAGAGTTCATAATACCTTTTGAACAATTAATACTATTTATTTGTTAATGACAGGGTACAATTCCCCAAAGACAATGTAAAAGACGGTATAAAAACTGTAGAATCCTACTTATAATAATAGTTAGAAATAAGAATATAAATATAAGGTTCTTTAAGTATATAGTACAAGAATGTTTAAAAATGTATTAGATATAAGGCCATTTGTTTGGGTCTGAAACAACTAACATCAGAACTATAAAAATAGTTACCACTTGTAAATAGTAGAGAGTAATTAAGATGTTAGTTAGTAAAAAACCTTTTTTGTAAGCCATATTTCCATGTTTAGAAATAAGGATTGTGTTGCAAAATGTCTGACTTGAAGACAACCATTTATTTAAAAAAAAAAATATTCTTTATTTGTTTTAACTATTGTTTGTATTGTAACCAATACTAATTGTTTTTGTGTAATTTAAAAACATGTTTAATTTATAATACTATTTGTAAAAGTCAGAGAGGGTATCACACATCATATATTGTTTGTAAATTATTTTGTAAGAAAAATTGTTAAAAAATCATAGGCCAAAAGAATGGAAACCAAACTTCATCAAAACAGAGAAATTGCTCAATTAAATGCAAATAAACAAAAGGGGTTTAGACAAAATAAACTTGAGATCATGCCATATAATTGCACATACCATTTAGAGAGATTTTAATAAATTATATTCAGAATTATGAATAAAAATAAAAATGACTAAACTCAGAAATTTAGACATGGGAGTCATATATTTCAGAATAATGTTTCAGAATACAACTAATTCAATTAATTACCAGAAAATAAGGGAATAGGAACCTTTTAATACAATATAGAATTATTAATATTAAATATAACTGATAAAATGGCTGAATTTATATAATGACAGGAAGTAAATTTTAATGTTTTGACTTCCAAACAGTTTGTATACCAAACTGAAAGTAAAATTACTATTTTTTGGACAGAAAACACTATAAGATGGCATTATTTAATCTGAAAATAACCAGAATGAACTGAAAGATTAATTTAAATCAAATCTAGTGAATAAAATTGACAAATAACCAAAGTTTAGGCATTCATATAGTGAAAATGTAAAAGTGTTCACAGGATGTGAAAAATATTTGAACAATGTTAAGGATAATATTATATGGGCTAAGAGTTTAATTGAAACTGAAGGAAACAGTTAGTTAATTATTGGTAGTTGAACGGTTAACATGACATACGTTTGATAACGTGGATAACCTAACCTATAATCGTCATACAAGCGAGTGTATAGTGAGTTATTGTGAAATCGCGAGTGACTTGTAAAATACTTCTGAAACTATCATATTATAACAGAAACGATCAAGTAACACTCCATAACACAGAACAATATAAATCTACTCCGAAAAACACCATAAAACACTAGAAAACTGTATAATACATTAAACCAAATTAGTGACGGAATCGGAGAAAGTGTTTGACTTATAATTACACAGACATACTAAATACAACCCAGAATCACTACACCAGTCACTACACAACATATAACAAGAGATTTGCAGACACAAGAACAGGAATATTGCGTCAAAATACATTATTTGGAATGCAGCAGGAACGAGCAACATTTTCATCGACTTGACGGCAGCCATCTTTCTTTGACAATCCCAGTGCCTCTTCTTTGTTCAGCACAGCTGTTTGGTGAAAACAATTATTATATTTACAATTTATTATTCAATGTCTGTGTTTATTAATAACTATTAATTTGATTGTAACGTTATACTTTTTAAATATTAGCCCGATTTCTCTGACTTTGGTAATAACTGGCTGTTTAAAGAACCCTATTTAATTTTTAATATCATATACTTGTAACTTTTTTCGATATCCTGAGAATCGATACTAATCGATAAGAGTCAATATTGCTATTACTTAATAAAATATTAATACTTTTCAATACTTAATAGTTCTTTATTTCTTCAATAATACTAATTACCAATAATATAATTCTAATTGATAATCTACAAGAACTTTACCACCCGTAAGTGAAGATAACCTAAAAAATAAAAAGGTAAACAAGTATCGATTGGTTTACAGACAGTCTTATGAGTGGTGATAGCTTATTTAAAATATACTATAACTTTAATAAAAATTTTCAGAAGAGCATTACACTGTTTAAAACTTCACAGCCCTATATTAATTAATTGATCCTAATTAATTAATTAATAAAATTAAAATAATTTTTTTTTTATAAACATAATTTTTTTTTAAATTTCCTTCAAAACAATAAATTTTGTTTTGAAACTTTCGGCGAAGCCGAACATATATATTCCTTCATCAACTTTACGCTACTCGACCAGTCTTGCTACCATTGGGACTGGACCAGCTGGGAAACTTAAGGAAGTGTTTCAGGCCAGTAAGACGTCGAGAGCCACACCAATTAAACACCTTACAACTTACAGATTCACACATCAATCTTATTTATTTTATTACAAATTGGCTAGTCCAAACAGAGGGGCTTGATTACATCGGAGTCGCATACTCCATAATAGCAGTATATCATCAACAATATACACATCTTTTTATTTGTATTATTACAGGGTATAATTAAGTCCTACCATTAATAATTTAAAGTTTAAAAATCATTTATTAAAACATTAAATATAATAATCAAGCAAATCATAAAGTGTTATTTGTAACGATTCCCCTTGAAAACCACAATCACTGAACGAATCCTGAGAAAGAGTGTCTCCATGCGCTGAGCTAAGCTGAAACCGTGTCATTTGTATCTGGGATTTGTTCTGGCGCCCAGGTAAAGTAATATCAAAGGTAAGTAACTTTTTATCTAACATCAGAAATATTAGATAATTGTGTTAGACGAAAGGGAGCGTCGTAATATGAATCTACAAATTACAATCAGAATCTTGATGGCTAATCTTAATATAAATAAAAGTCATGGTATGTTTGTAAGTATGTTCCACATCTCCTCCTAAACCACTGGACCGACTTCAACCAAACGTGGTACAAATATTTTACGCAATCTGAGAACCAACATAGGATAGGTGTTTTTTTCGATACGATCCCTTGGGGCGTCCTTTGGGGTCTTCCACTTCTCCTCCTGAAACACTGGACCGATTTCAAACAAACTTGGCACAAATATTTTACGCAACGGGGAACCAACATAGGATAGGTGTTTTATTCGATACGATCGTTTGGGGGATCCTTTGGGGTCTTAAAAAACTATTAGATCTGGTTACCATGGCAACCCAATAGAATACATTTTGGTTGCCATAGCATCGGTGGAAGCCTCCCGCGTAGGGGATAGCGCGGGAGTCGTCCGACGGGCCTTCCCCGGAGTCCTTCCACGGAACCCGCGGTGTCTTAAGTCGGATCTCGCGAAAACGGCTGGGCCAGAGTCCCAGCGCCTCGTCCGGCATGTCGACGGCTTTCCCGGGCTTCGGAGAAGCTTCCGTAACCAGGGGAAGGCTCTCACCAAGTTCTACCGCGGGAGTTCGACCGGCTTTAATGCCGGTAAAAGCGGGCGATGTCCCGGAATAGGTAGAAGCCTCTCGCGTAGGGAATAGCGCAGGAGTTGTCTGACGGGCCTTCCCCAGGTTCCGTCCACGTAACCCCGGGGATCTTAGATCGGATCTCGCGAAAAACGGCCGGGCCAGAGCCCCAGCGCCTTGCCCGGCATGTCGACGGCTTTCCCGGGCATCGGAAAACTTTCTTACCCCGATGAGGTCTCTGACCAAGTCCTAGCGCTGGAGTTCGACCGGCCTGGATGCCGGAAAAAACAGGCGGTGTCCCGGCATAGTTAGAAGCCTTCTGCGTAGGGAACAGCGCGGGAATCGTCCGACAGGCCTTCTCCGGAGTCCGTCCACAGAACCCGGGCAATCTTAGGTCGGCTCTCGCGAAAGACGGCCGGGCGAGATCCCAGCTCCTCGCACGGCTTGTTGACGGCTTTCCCGGGCTTCGGAGAACCTTCTAATAAATAAATAAAAGTCATTGTATGTAGGCTATGTATGTTCCACATCTTCTCCTAAACCACTCGACCGATTTCAACCAAACTTGGCACAAATATTTTACGCAACGGGAGAACCAACCTAGGACAGGCGTTTTTTTTTCGATATGATAATTTGGGGGGTCCTTTGGGGTCTTAAAAGCTATTAGATTTGGTTACCATGGCAACCCAATAGAATACATTCTGGTTGTCATAGCATCGGTGGAAGCTTCCCGCGTAGGGAATAGCGCGGGGGCGTCCTACGGGCCTTCCCTGGAGTCCGTCCACGGAACCCGGGGAGTCTTAGGTCGGATCTCGCGAAAAACGGCTGGGCCAGAGTTCCAGTGCCTCGCCCGGCATGTCGGCGGCTTTTCCGGGCTTCGGGGAAACTTCCGTACCCCGGGGAGGTCTCTGACAAAGTCCTAGCGCGGGAGTTCGACCGACCTGAATGCCGGAAAAAGCAGGCGGTGTCTCGGCATAGGTAGAAGCCTCCCGAGTAGGGAATAACGCGGGATCGGATGACGGGACTTCCCCGGAGTCCGTCCACGGAACCCGGGGAGTCTTAGGTCGGATCCCGCGAAAGACGGCCGGGCATATTCCACGGTTCTTATAAATAAAGATATAGGTTATGATATCGTAGGTGGTGTATGTACCTTAATAAACTTCTTAACGGTGCGTGAATCCAGAGTTATTTCAGTTTGAATTTAAAAGTGGAGAAATTAAGATAGAAATAAGTTATAAGCCAGTATAAAAAACAACGATTTGATAGCGAATGTATTCAGATCGTAGTGTTCAGACAATATAAATGCGCTTGCTTCAGTTTAAAAATTGATAATCTAAAATCTATTGTATTGTATTGTTAAAATAAGTTTAGGAGACACTAATTTAACAAATACCTTATTTCACCATTAACACAATGAATTATAAAATGACAGTTAAATACGCTGCGCGTGCAAGTACTGTAGACATTTTATTGAAAACTAATTTAGCTGTTCGCCCTCTCCCAGAGTTAGAAATCGAGCAGGAGCATCACGCGCAACAGAATTCTTCTCCAGATATAAGAATAAAGATTATGACATGTTCTTAAACAGGTGAGCTACAGAGTGTAGTGTAGTGTACAAATGTTTATATGACCGCTAGCGAATTATATTACTTTTACAGAGATGGCAAACAGCGGACAGTCAGACGTGCAGCCAGGTGTCTAATGAACCAAATATAAGATCGGCGCTTAGTTCACGCTACCCATGAAATACATGGTTTGATTTTTTGTAGAATTTCTATTGCTAATTGTAAGAAATACAGTCAACATAAAACAGAGTACAAGGAGTGATGCTTACGCGTGATTTTGCATACAGTGAATTAAGACAGATAATAGTTGCTTTGATGCCTGTCATTCTTTTAAACGGGAGGGTAATAAGTGGTGTTGATCCGCTTGTACTATTAATCTCTGTACTATCATTAAGAGCCGTCACTCTAATTTATGCGAACTGGCAACACGAAATCAACGTGGCGGCCGTACTATTGCTCGTAAATAAAGTTGCATTGCATTGCATTGTGGATGCGGGGTGTCTTTGCACCCGTGGCTTATTTGCAGCATCTGGAGCGTGTCCAATGGCTGCCAGAAGTGAACTTAGTGCTGATACATTTTCGACTGGTAACCTAAAACTGGAAAGGGAAACCGCCAACCAGTTAACTGTGAAGGCGGGGGAGTATAAACTTTATTTTGATTTGTGCACTGCCGCTGGTACCGATTCGAGCAACAGATGTTGCCCGTTTCAAGTCCAGTCAGCAGACGCCCTGAGGGCGTCGGTCGATCCCCGCGAGGTGGAGAGCCTCCGTGCCATGATTGATGACAGCGACAAGCAGCCGACTCAGCGTGCTAGGAGGTGGTCAGGAAGGAGAGACGGACAGTTTTAGTGAAAAAACTCTGGTCTAGGACTGATGATTACATTTTTAGTTTAAATTAAAAAGGATGGCGTTATGGCGGGTCATCAAGAAACACCCGAGGGCGCTTGACCCGAATGGGTGGTGGTGGTTCTGATGCACTGATGGTTCGTAGGTATGGGAAGGTTGAGGTCGAGGCTTTAGCGAACAGAATTAGAGCCAGCGACCGGACAAAGGCAGTCAAGGTAGGAACACGGAGACCCCTTAAAAACACGTCGTTCCTTACAAACCAAGGGGACCCCGTCAAGGATCGGAGGGTTCGGGACTGGAAAACTTCCAGCCTACACCTGTTGCTGGTGGATAAAAGAGACCACCAAGCGGGAGCCGCATAGGTCAGTACAGACCTGAGAAAAAGCAGATTGATGGTAAACTTTGTGCGCATGGCCAGGCGGCTGCGATACGCGAGGAAAGGAGATAATTTTGCTCGGACGCCGCGAGTCTTGCCAAGGGGTTCCGTCACGTGGGTTTTGAAGCAAAGGCGACGATCTAGCCGAACGCCTAAATACTTCACCGATTCTTTGTAGGCAATGGGCCTCCCTCCCAGGGAGAGGGGCTGGCATCGGGAGATGGACTTTCGGATTTCTCCGTGTTGATCGTCACCCGCCATTTCCGTAGCCAGTCCGGAAGCTGGTTCAACTGACGCTGCAGCTTTGCACTCGCAAATCGCGGAGACAGGGAGCTGCAGTGATACACAGCGTCGTCAGCGAACAAAGACAACGTGACTCCGGGCAATACAGGCAGGTCGTTCGTGTACACAAGGTACACAACGGGGCCGAGGACAGATCCCTGTGGTACGCCGGCGGCGACGGGTCGATCTGTAGAACAGGACCCGTCGACGCTCACCGTGAATCTTCGGTCGCTGAGATACGACCGGAGGAAAAACACTATGGACGATGGTAGAGGGGAATTGGCAAGTTTGAAGAGAAGACCTTCGTGCCAGACTTTATCGAAGGTGGAATTTATCACGTCCAACAGTACGGCGGCCGTAGCCGCTCGCCTGTTGGTGACGTCTGACAAGTGCGTAACAACGCGGACCAATTGAAGCGTGGTCGAGTGCTCTCTGCGAAACCCGAACTGTTCGCTGCGGATGAAACCATCTAGCAGCGGCGAGATGCGAGCCAGCAGGAGACGCTGGAACACCTTCGAGATGACTGGTAAGAGAGAGATTGGGCGATAGCTTTCAGGAAGCATTCGCGGCTTGCAAGGCTTCGGAATCATTACGATATTGGCTGTTTTCCACAGGCGGGGAAAGTACTGTTGCCGGAGACAGTAGCTAAACAGCTCGAGAACGAGGTCAACGACTGAGGCCGGTAGATTTTGTAGAGCAGCTGCCCCAATCCGGTCAGGACCGGGGGCGCGTCGGCGATTTAGTCGGCAGATAGATGAAACTAGTTCAACCCTGTCGAACGGGAGGGCTGGGACATCGTGAGGGCGAGAAAAATGTCCAGATAGGAAGTCACGGAATGCTGCCGAGTGGACAAAGTCCGAGACGCCTTGGTGAACAGTAAATTGCACCTCCATGAAGTCGGCGAAGACCTCAGCCTTGCCTTCTGACGAAGATACAACCCCGTTCAGAGTTTCAAGCCGGTTGCGAGTTCTCTTCTCGCCGCTCTCCAGACGGAGGCGTGGTCGACTTCAAGAGACTCAAGATATGAGTCCCATCGATCAGAGTTTACGTCCCGCAGTAACTGCTGGACGTAAAGAGACTGGGCCTGAAAGCGCCTTTTGACGCCGGGGTCACGGGTTCTTTGCCATCTGCGGCGGAGCTTGCGCAGTAACCAGATGGCGTGGAGAGCTTTCGGAGGTAGGGCCGAGCGTCGATGGTTCACCTCGAGAGCATAGGTGTGTAGATCCATGACACCTTGGACCAACTCCTGAAGATGAGTGGCTCGCAGATCCAAATTGTCACAAGTGAGGATCGGGTCCGCGGGGACCAATGGAAACCGCCGTGAGAACTCGTCATGGTAGGAGCGCCAGTTGACTCACTTAACAATCTGAGCGGGAGGTCGGGATTAGGCCGACATCTCACGGGCAGTTATAAAAAGGGGATTGTTATCGGATGAGAGATCCGACACTGACGAAACCTGGATGTGATGGGTCAAGTCCTTAACTATGACAATGTCAAGGACGTCCGGTCGATGACCGGAAAAGGGGAAGTGAGTAGGGTCTTCTGGGCCGATGACGTGAAGTACCGGGTCGTCGGAGACGAACCGATACAGAGATTTTCCGTAGGCGTTGGCTACTTTGCTGTTCCAAGAGGGATGTTTGGCATTTAAGTCGCCGGCTACAATGGTTGGTAGGGGATGATCGAGGATAGCGTCCCACTCCTCGGGCGGTGGAGGTATCCGCAGGCTGGGCCGGAGATACGCCGCAACAATGCGCAACTCCGATCCGCCTGCGTCTATCGCCACCGCACAACCTTTAACAAGAGATGTATCGAAAGGGGGTAGTGGCCTGTGGGATAATCCGCCTGTGGACTAAGACGGCTGTCCCCGAGGGGCGACAGCCAGGCCGCTGGGGACGATCCTGACGGAAACAGATGTAAGATGGCAGGTTGAAGGTATGGTAGCGAGCCAGATGAGTCTGGCAAAGGAGGACGACATCAGCGTCGTACTCCGGTACGAAAGTCATCAGTTCAGATCGTTGAGGGACTACCCCATGGGCATTCCACGCAACGATCCTAAGACTCCTAGCCATTCAAAGGAAGAAGAGGAAAGAGGGTAGACAACGATTGAAACACCAGGGCGGGAACCGTGGTTGTTTCTGGAGCAGAGCGTAAATAAAGAAGCCAAGTTCATATAAGCCATAATCTAAAATTACATTAATGTTTATTGAATTGCTATGTGCATTTGTTTGTTAGCATTGGCACACCATAATCAACGCTTAGCACTGCCTTCCTTTCAACATCAGTCTTTTTTTCTATTTCCCTAGAAAATGTATAGATATAGTTGAGCTACATTTATTTCTATGCTGCGTTGTATCAGTGGTCTCTTTATACTTTAAAACCTGCGCGATAAGAAATTTTTATTACTCGTTTGTTTTGGCAAACTAGAACCTATATCAGCTTGTGTTGAAAAAAAAACATGACAGTGGTCACGTCACGTTCCAGTGTTCAGTGTATTGTTTTGTGAGTGTCATAAGATTCAAGGTCAGTAGGCCGTACTGTAGTATCGCCTTCCGCTTCACTCACGCGCGTTACACTATACTACAATTTTTACAGGAGAGTGATTGACGTTTATCTGCAAGTGAGGGGGGAAGTGGTGTTTAGAGCGGTCTGATTGGCCGAAACTATACAGCACAGCATTGTCAACTCGTACTTGTTGTTCCGCTGTTTGTGCGTTACCACGTGCGCGTAGTAAATTGAAGAGCAGGCCTAGTGCGTTTACTACGGTTTGATGTGAGTGAAATTTAACAGTTTTAAAATTTACAATATTATCATATTTTAGTGCATTTGCATGACTGAGTGATATTTTGTAAATTTAGTGATTATTAGTCTAATATTCAGAAGTGATTTTGTGGTAAAATTTAAGTATTTAGTGGACTAATTGATAGTGATTGTAAATATTATCCATTCAGCTATGTCTGACGCCAGTACGAGTGCTTCAGCTATACGCAAGATAAGAAAAAGGAAAGTATTTAATGGACAGGCAAGACATCTCGAATATTAACACTGGCTGAAATACAGTATTTTATATTTTTATATGTCTGTATATTATTCTAATTATTTCAAAAGGGGCGTAAGAAAATTATTTTGTAATATTTGTTGAAACGAACGTGCTTTACGAACATGTTCAAGGTTGTTAACTCATAGTGAAATTATAGTACGATGGTTAATTAGTTGACGAACAGTTTGGGAATAACTATTTATTTAATACTAAATTCCATTCAGAAGGTAGATTATCATGTCTTGGGAAGGTGTCATGGTTGTTTCAAAGTATACTTATATTTCAAAATTTTTTTTAAACGGGGCATGATGTGGTGTGTGAGTTATGCTTGGGGAAAGGGGTATTGTGAATTATTGAACACTTGAGTAATTACCCATATATATAAATGTCCAGGGTTCCTGATTAAGACGACGACCTGATTCGCTCCAGGAGGTGGCTGAACAACTGCTACCCATGCCGTTAACCTAGTGACTTTCCGTCTTGGCTGCCGGGAGGAAGAGATGGTCGACTTGCCACAAAACCCTCATGCTCGGTGCCGGACTACAAGCAGGTGACATTTATGCCTTAAAAAAAAAAATATTAAAAAATATTTTGGCCGCTACATTTTATACCGTGGGACATTTTCCCGGAATGGCTCCAGTTAAAGTTTCGTTTGTGCACAAGTCCAGCGCGACATTAGGATTATAAACCTTATCAGTTTAACTTTATGAATGCTTACGCCCCCAGAATAAGTGTAAACCCAGACGGGGTCATGCGTCAGACGAGTTTGATGTTAAATTTTTTTTTACTGTAAAAGTTTGCGGAACTGAAGGTTACTGATTCGTATGGGTGTTAATTATTCATGTATGGGTGCTGGGGTACTTTTGTAGGGGGATTTTCTTGATTTATATATATATATATATATATAAATGGTATTTGTTTTCTTAAATAATTTAAAGGTTTGGGGTGCTTTAACCTGTGGCCGTCACCTGTTGGTGCACACATCCGCAGGTCTCTGACAAGTTAAATTTTGTTGGATCTGGTTCGGGCGCATGGCCGTGCTTGAGGTCAAGTCAGTTCTCTATGAACGCCTCAAATATGTGTTATTAGGTTCAATCCATAGATTCTACATTTTATAAAATTCATTTTAGCTGTTTAATTATTCTGTAATAAGGAAATTTTCATTCTTTTTTTTTACTGCCATAGCCAGTGCATTAATTGTTGAGTTTTTTTATATGAGCACACTACCAGTTCTCACTACTTCAATTATAAATGTAAAGTTGTAAAATCAGTATCAGTTCTATGTTATTTTCTGGTGGTTACGTCCCACTGGGTTTTTCGCTCAAATTTGTATTTTTGTAAGAGCATGAGAGAAGGTGAGAGATATGCATTTTATAAGACCGTGCAGCCATGTTGACATTGCGATGGCACCTTACTATTTGGGGAACAAAACCTGAATTCTTTTATTATGCATTGTAACTTAAGAGTTGTTCGGGCGGTATTGCCAATTTGACTTTGGGCCATTTCAAATATTTGTAATCATTTCGTTTTGTTTTAACTCAGTTATACTCTGACGAGTAAATGGATGTTGTTTTCTTAAATGAGAAGTTTTTAAGGCTTGCTGGGCACTTTATCTGATTACGGTAGTGTGGGGTGGGAGGTCTTGGTGACAGATACTGGGGTTTTCCACATTCCCCTGCGGTATGATGAAAATATATAGGCTGTCGGCCAGGTGAACATGTGTGTATGGTATATATATATATATATATATGTTTTCTATGTGTATTCATGTATGTACATTGATTGTATTTGTATTTTATGTGCATGTTAATTATATCTTTTGATACTAAATGTTAGATTTAAATGGGGATATTAGAATGATTTATATGATGTTGAATTTTTATGTATTTATGATGAATTATTGAATTTTTGATGTATTATTGAATTTATGAATTTATGATATTACATATGTATATTTTAAGAATGTTTCAAGATTGCAAAACAGTTTGACATTACGTTGTTATGCCATTTGGGGGGGGGGGAGTGGATATTACAACATTTTTTTTAGAATGATACTTGTATGTTATATATATATATATATATATTAATATATAGAATGTTATAATGTCAAGGAGTGGATTGGAAGTTTTTAATAAAATTTTAAATTATATTAAATTTCTATTGGGGTTAAAGAATTTGGCTACAAACAAAATTTAAAAAAAAAATTGGAAATATTGGAAATAATAAAGACTTTTATTGCAGTTTAACAACCGAGTTTTAATTGCAAGACCCGTCTCACTAGACCCAGCGAATTTTTCGCTTCTCTAGGCCTTCCGCCTAGTTTTAATTAACTAGTGGCCCCTCTTTCAAAAAAAGAAAAAAATTAGTTTTTTTTTTATAAAGCAAAAAAATTTGAAAGGGGGGTTACAAAACCATTATCACAGCAATATTAAGGTCCCAGAATAAAATACATTTATTATTAAGTTAGTTACATTCCAATATTAGACAATTTTTCATATTATCTAAAATATTACGAAAACCCATCTATTCTACCATTTTATTAGTAACATAACTGTAGAGCAGGCAATCATAAAACAAGTATTAAAATTTTTAGACTACTGCGTCAGTTTTTTTAGTTAAATATGTAACCATAATACCTAAATGACAAATAATTTAGTCATAGCTTTCCAGTGTATGTATGTTTCCATCGATCTCTGTATCTAACATTATTCGCAAATATACATAAATGATAACAAAATATAAAGCTTTTTTGAAACATAGTTTACAAACTATTTGAAAGCGATCCAAAATTTGCAATGAGTGTTGAGACACATTATTTCTGTCACATTACAAAATACAGAAACTACAGATACAGATTTTGTATTTTCAATAAATTCCTCATAACTTCACCCCCAAATAAACTATAACAATTTTATAAAAATGTTGAGTTTTATTTTAAGCCTTTGGTGCTTCCAGATTTAGGTCTTTCCTTTGATGTACCTTTGACTGATGTTTTTTCTTCGTACACAACCAGAACATAATACATTTATTTGAACGTTTCATCCTGTACTGATATCACTCGTGAAGAAATAGAGGATCATACTTGCTTACTTTCTTGGAAGTAATGACTCCATTTAGATCAAAAACGACTTTAGTACTACTGTGTCACATCGATTGTCAAACCACAACTAAGGAAAAGTCGGCGTAACAAGCTCATTTACGAGTCATATGGTCAACAAATTAAAGGTATGCGGCTATCTAGTATAGACTAGCAAGTTTTGCCTTCTTATCAAAAACCCGCTTACGTTGTGCATCCCGTGTTTACACATAGGCCTATATACAGCTCAGGTCTCCGTCTCATAATAGTATTCTCCTTTATTATTCACAGTTGTATTTAACTTAATTAATTTCTTCTCAAATGTGTTCGCCCAACTAAAAAAGCACTATTACAGGCATAATACAAAATTTCGAAATGAAATTTTGCAGACTTCTGAAAAAGGTAAAGGAATAAGATAATAATATTCATCCGTTCCCTTTAAACAGCAGTAGACCTTAAGTATTCAACTCCTCATAAGACTTCCGCGGAAATAAGTTATTTTACTTCTCTTTGAATCGCGCGTGCGCGCACGCACACACACACAAAAACGCATGTGTATATAGAGTCTGCTCTAGTATGTGTAGATGCGTGAAGCATTCGTATATGCCTACCTGGCTGCTAAAACGTAAAGAACCCTAGATGAATATTATCTGTACCTACGATATGTGGAATATGCGTAATTGTGATTTGATTGTGTTGGGGGGGGATATCTTGTGTTTTTGATAGGAGAGAGAGAGAGAGAGTGAGAGAGAGTATGTGAGTGAGAGGGAGGAAGAGTGTGAATGACAACGTCTGCATAATTTAACAATAGACTATATTACTCTGTATAGACGATGTACTCGGTAAATATTATTTTAAAACAATATAAATAATAAGTAATAACCATTGCCACATGATTAATTTGTTTACCATAATTTTGTGTTTGTAATATAAGTAGTTCTGTTATTTTGTACCTAATTCTCAAAATTTATGGATAAGTGTGTTCAGTACTAATAGTAATAATAACTTTTAATAATATACATTATTGAACATCTTACCATCTGCATTCAGCTATAACATATTTTTAGACATGTATTGCTATTTGCACCAGTTCCAATAAACATTCAATTATTACTGGATCTATAATTATTTACAAACGTAAATTATATTATCAATAATTTAAATTATAATACTGTATTGATTAGGTTTTTGGAATATTGTAATTATGTCTACTTATTTAAGTAAAATAATATGTAAGAAATGTTATTGTTTTGCCAACGTAAAGCAAAACTGTCACACACACACACACGCACACACAGAGGAATGTTTATAAACTCTCTACGTAAGCGTAAAATATGAAAGACGCTGATTGACAACTGCACCGAGTTTAAAACCAATCGAATATGTGTCATTATTAGCCTAAATACACATACTTACTTTGAAACTAACTAATACTAGATAATATTATGACTGTCTACAACTGTAAGGTACCTACAATACACACCCTATTTATAAACATAAACCGGAACACATTTGTACAGCGTCCTTTTGACCTGTAAAGGTAATTCAAAAACACATGTTTAGATGGCAGTAGGGTGTTTATTATTATTTTAATTTTTATTTTTAATATTTTTTATTAATTGTAAATCACACTTAACTACAGAAATTACAGGTTTGTTCTCAAACTACAGGTCTGTGTGTGTGTGTGTGTGTGTGTGTTTGTGTTTGTGCCTGTCAATGAGAAATAAAATAACTTAACAGCTGTGCCCAACTGAACTGTGCTGACATACTCTTTCAAATACTGTCTGTTTCTCTCTGTCAGCCTGTCTCTCTCTCTCTCTCTCTCTCTCTCTCTCTCTCTCTCTCTCTCTCTCTCTCTCTCTCTCCTCCCTCCCTCCCTCTCCCACTCTCTCTCTGTCTCTCTCTCTCTCGCGCTCGCGCGCTCACACAGAGGCATAGCAAGGGGGGCCAAGGGGGCAGCCGCCCGGGGCGGCATAGCCAGGAGGGCGGCAAAGTGAGCATACACTACAAAAATTGTTATCAGTTTATAAAACTACAAACAATTTGTTTCACTGATATGAAAATTCCTTTCATAAAAGAAGCATAACCAGGCAGCTTCTCCGTTGTCATAAACCTCGCGTGGTAAACAGTATTAGTCTATTTATACTCAACCATCGTAATTACTGTTCATTATGATAAGGTAAACTGCACTTGTATGTATTTTTCTCCAACAGAAATCCCTTTTTGATTTTGTTGCACTTTATTTCCACACAAAAATTTATCAAAGAACCCATTTCAATAGCGAAAATGTGTTTTCATCGTGACGAAATTTATATCCCCGTATTCAGGATTATGAAAATAGTCCTGCTCATCGCTCTGCGTTTTTAGATTGGAAGGAATTGGAAAGTTCTTTAAACAAAGGAGAACTTATTGATGATCTACCTTAGGAACAAATGAGTAAAGCAGCTAAGTCATGAAAAAAGTTCTCGAACAGGTCATTGCCGCAGTATAAACTTTTGCATAACAAAATCTGGCACTTAGAGTCAGTTACTAACGATCCAAATCCTGGAAACTTTCTGGCTTTGCTAAAATACTTGGCTAAATTTGTACCTTGTCATGAGATCTCATTTAGATTCAGTCTCTCGTAAATCTGGGTGTATATCGTATGTATCGCCATTCAAAATGAAATAATAAGCCTGTTAGGAGAAGGAGCGCACAAATATATTATTACTGCATGTAAGAAGGCGAAGTACTTTATTATTATATTTGACACAACACCAGATGCTTCACATGTAGAACAGATATCTTAAATTATAAGATTTGTTGAAATTAATCGCATTTCTGTTGATATCAAGGAAGCCTTCATAGACTTTATTCCTTTAGAACTGAAAACAGCGGAGGGGACCACAGAAGCTATTACCAGTAAGCTTGGGCGAGATGGATTGAATCTTAGCGGTTGCAGAGGTCAGTCTTATGACAATCAATCAACAATGGCTGGTATCCATTCAGGAGTTCAGAAGAGATATTAGATTTCAATCCTCTATCTTTGTTTGTTCCTTGTGACAACCATTCACTTAACTTGGTTGGAGTTCACGCAGCTCATCAAAATGTTCAGGCAGTGACATTTTTTGGGACAGTATTCACCTTATTTTCCTGTTCCACTCATAAGTGGAGTGTTTTTAAAGACTTCGTAAATATTATTCTAAAAAGACATTGTGATACCAGGTGGAGTTCAAAAACTGATGCGGTGAAAGCAATATCCACTCAGCTGGATGAAGTGATCGCTGCGCTGGAGAAACTGATAAATAAACCGACTGAAACAGTTGATACGAAGGAAGATGCACCATTAATAATTAATGTGATAGAAAACTTTAATTTTCTAACCTTGTTCTTTTTCTGGACAGATATTATTTCTTCTATAGACACAATCCAGAAAATCTTGCAGACCAAAGGAACAAGCTTTATTCAAGCATTGACACTTCTGGAGACGCTAACGGGCAAATTAAAAGTTTGGAGGAATGAGTCGTGTAACAATGTCATTACTAAGGCAGAACAGGTATGTAATGAATGGGGTGCCAGTATCACATAAAAGATAAGAAGAAAGAGCAGGATGCCAGGAGAGTATGCAGACGATTCTGCATTAAATGCGAACTGTTCGGCAAGAATGCGACGTTCTCTTATAACAATTTTGGACAAACTGTCAGTTGAAATTTCAAGCCGTTTCTCTAACATAAAAGAGTTAAGAAAACGCATTGGATTCCTCTGTAAATTTGAGGCGTACGTAAATTATGGGGATATACATTTTAAGGAACAGCTTTCCCAAATCAATATTAAGTGCACAGTGATTGAAAAACTTTATCCGCATGACCTAAACAGTGTAGAATTGTTCAGTGACTTAAAAAAGTCATACTTTTATTAAAAAGGGCAACAGTTGATGGAGAATAAATAAATTTTACACCTCAGGGCCTGTTACAATACGTTTCTTCAATGGGATTAGAAGCCTGCAAAACACTAGCAACAGCTTTAAAACATTTTCTTACTTTACCAGTGTCTGCGGTTTCTTGCTAAAGATCGTTTAGTAAACTTAAATTGATTAAATCTTACCTACAATCAACAATATCTCAAGACAGGTATCAAATCTAGGAATACTTTCAATTGAAAACGACATTTCTTTGTCTTTAGATTATAGTGATTTAATAACCAACTATGAAGCAATTAAGACCAAGAAAGTTATATTTTAAAATAATTCATTTTAAATATTTATTAAATATTAAACACAAATATTAAGTGTTTATTAATAAAAGACAGAACCATTAACCTGTTATTGTAAGTTATTAAGTCTATTATTCTTAGTGTAATTTTTTGTTTAAATTTATGTTGCTTTAGGATATTGTTTTGACGATGCGGTTTAGACCTACAATGAATTTGCATGTTTATTAGAACATTTTTATGTTAAAAATTTTTTATTTTACTACATTTTATAGTCTACATTTGTTACTAATAAATGTATACAAACTATCTACCAGTAATATTATAATATGTAATTTCTTAATTTTGACTTAACAAATATTCTTAAGACGTTTGCTGGACGTGTTTTCTTACAAGAATCTACACATTTGTATTTATTAAGTACTTTGTTCACTGGATTGGCCGTCATTTTTGCTCTTTTGTCCCCTTTTAATTATAAAGGAGAGGCGGCCGACGATCTCCTTGCCCCGGGCGCCATAAAGCCTAGCTACGCCACTGATGATACATTCAGGTAGGCCTATTGTAAAAATTTATTTTTGAATGTAGCCTATCTTTTTTTGTGATGTATGCAAATAATGTAAAGCATAGTGCTTTTTCATTTCTTTGGGCCTTCCCTATTTTTGTAATTCTCATATCAGCATCTTATATCATCCACATTGGCCACAATTGACCCGGATAAGGCAGTTTTTGCAACGTATTTCTAAGTGAGTTAGCTTCAATTCATTTATCATCTGTAGATTATACACAGCACAAAATCAGTATGTATAAAGCTAACCACTTATACTAAAACCTAATACTCATTTAATACACATTTAGTAACTATTTAGGCGGTTACTTATGCAAGACTGTCCACATTTTTTTTGGAAAATAAATAATTTTCTTTGTATCGATATCTCTATAAGTTATATAACAGAGGTATGAGTAAAGCTGAGTTTGGTTAGTTTGTCCACATTCACGCCTGTTGCGACGTTTAACGGCCGTCCATAATGACTTGATCGATTGCGTGTGTACCCTAATATTACAGAATCTAAAAAATCTGGACCGCCAATGAGCGTCCCGTACTACTACGGGATTATGGAGCACAGATTTAACGCGTAATAACGCTTTCAGTCCTGTAGCAGTACGGAGAGACATCGACCTTGTCAGCGCAAAACTTTGTAGTTGTATACTCACCACATAAGTAGACCCCGAGCTTTATAAGGGCTGACTGGGCAAATACCCAGGGCGCCTGGTCCAAGGGGGCGCCAAATAACGAAAAACAATACGCGTTAGACAGTAGACCGTTGAGTGTTATTGTTAAAATTTTAGGAATGAAGTAAACTACGTTCGAATGCACGCCGGCACGCGCCAAGGACTATGTAATGAATAATATTATATTACGCATAGTTTCCTCTGTGTGTGTGTGTGCGTGCGTGTGTGTGTGTGTGTGTGTGTGTGTGTGTGTGTGTGTGTGTGTGTGTGTGTGTGTGTGTGTGTGTGTGTGTGATGTTTGCCTCACGTATAGCCTTTTGATAAACGATCAGCGGCGGATGTCGCCTGATATCGTTACTCAAAATCAGTAACTTGCAACTCTTATTGACAACAAACGTGTTCCCACTGCGGTTAAAAAAAAAAAACTTAATACAGTCACTTCCTCTTTCATGTTTCCTTTCAGTATACGCTTTCAATGTTATCGCGTTCACTTCATTGTGCAAAAAAATGTGTTTTCTTAGTAGTGAAATATATATAATTATGTATAATTTCAGTTATTACAAGATAGATAACAACTTTCAAACGTTTATCTTCATTATAGTTTGTTGTTTCCCTAGTGTAGTCTTTATAAATCACACCGACGAATTTATCTTTTCGTCTAGGCTGACACGTCTGGCGTTGGAGACAAAGGAAATCACCTTCCATTTCAGATAAAGCTATATAGCCTAACGGCTTTATTATATAGCCACATACTTTCGCCGCTTCCGTAAACGCGAAAAAGTTCTAGTTATTTGATAAACACACCAGTCCAAACATTCCTAGTCTTCATTTGAAGGCAATCTCCGTATCTTTAGAGTAGGTCTAGTGTGCATGAATGTGTTCAGAGTTAAAATAGGGAGGGGGGGCACTCATAAATACTGCACAGGGTGGCAGAAGCGCTGGGGCCGGCCCTGATGCCAACTGATGTGATCGTGTTCGATGAACTGGATTGTACTAAGTATTTGTGTATGTTTTTGTTTACGTACCGTATAGTCGTATTTTTTTATTTGCCAGTAAAAATTAAAATCCGTTAATAAACGACACACTATATTGCTATTAGAAGATTTGGCAGTTTTCTTTTGTTAATGACTTGTGTTCTTAACTCCAGTAGTACAGTGTAAACTCGACCAAACTTCGTTTGTGTTGTCTTTTGTGTTTGTGTTTTAGTGTTTAATAGTTGATGCTGAGATATTTTGGTCTCGATAAAACACAAAATGAACCAAAAACTAAGTGGTGCTGAGAACAGGAAACGTGTTTTGAAAAGACAAAACGAGGAGGGACATTTTTTAAAAAAGGTTCCCCAAATTCGGTTATTTTTCACCACTACAACTCAGGACATATCTACAACTCAGCCGAGTACAAGTACAGCTACAGCCACTGACGTTTTAGATGAAGACGAACCATCATCCACCAATAAAGAACAAGTAGACCTAACCGATCATTCAAGGCACGACGAGGAATACCTAAGCGACCATGACGCAGTAGTCACAAATAAGCCAATTACACCTTTGTTGAATAATACCGCAGATGTTGATGTTAATACCGAGCCTATTAGTCCAGTAACTGATATCTTGAATGAACAACAGCCAGATTTATCTAAAAGCAGCTCCCAAACGCTAGGCCAACTACCTAAAACATTTATTCAACAAGATCCTGCTACTTGGAATGAGGATTTATCTGTCCTTGTTGAGCATATTTTAGAAAATTTTCCCGAACAAGACTTAAATACGGAATTTTGAGGGTCTGAGCGCATTTACAAAAATGAAGTAAAGCGCATTTTATCAACTAATTTGTTTAAAGGCACGCTCCTAAACGGGGAAACCTTCCTAAGAAAGTGGCTGCTGAACTCCCAGTCTACAGGCAAGCTATTTTGTGTTCCTTGTTGCTTATTTCAACAAAATATTAACAAAACACAATTTTCTTCCGGGTTTAACGATTGGAAACATGGCAGCGAGTTTACCAAACAACACGAGCAGTCGCCTAACCACAGATGTAATATTGTTACTTACATAAGAAGGCGAAAAAAATCCATGAAAATAAAAACTGTTCTTTCAAATCAGTATGAAGAAGAAGTAACATACTGGCGAAATATGTTATCAAGAATAGTTTCTGTTGTAAGATTTTTTTCATCACGAGGCTTGCCTTTTCAGGGAGACAATGAACGTATTGGGTCTACCTCAAATGGCCTTTATCTGGGGTGTTTGGATTTGATTAGTGAATATGATCCTTTCCTTCACAGCATCTTTCAAAATATGCTAATAAAGGTTCAGGTCATGTGTCTTAATTATCAGCTCAATCCTGTGATGAATTTATTAAAATTATGGCAAGTTGTGTTCTAGAAACAATTTCACAAGAAGTAAAGGATGCCAAGTACTACTCTCCCATTGTCGATTCGACTCCAGACTGCTCTCACACGGATCAATTAACAGTAGTGCTTCGATACATATCTTTGATGGAAGCAGAATCTAAAGAACGTTTTTTTAAGCTCCTACCACGGGTTCGTCATTCATCTGACCAACTAGAAGAAGCTTTATTGAAATGTCTGACAGAAGGCTTAGAAATTAAAAACTGCAGGGGGCAAAGCTACGACAGCGCACCTAATATGTCAGGCCCCTACACAGGACTTCAAGCCAGGATTAAGGGCACAATAAATTTGCAGACCATGTGCCATGTGCTGCACACTCGCTTAACCTTATAGGTTCTACAGCTGCCGAGTGTTGTACGGAAGTAGTAATATTTGTTTCTTTTGTACAAGAACTTTACAACTTTCTCTCGGCATCTACATACAGGTGGGAGCATTTGAAAACGCATCTTAAGAAAAACAAAACTCCAGTGGTCAAATCTTTCTCGGATACCCGTTGGTCGCAAGGGCGGATGCAGTAAAAGCTCTAGTAAAAGGCTATAATGAAATACAAAGTTGCCTTCAAGAAATACCTGAAGACCCAGGTGTTAAACCTGCTATGAGGTTGGAAGCTCAAGGCATTGAATTAAAATTCCAAAATTTCCAAACCATTTTCTTATCACTTTTTTGTAATGATATTTTAGAACGTGTTGATAAATGTAACAATAACTTGCAAAAACACACGCTTGACCTTTTAGCAGGTTCCAAACAGCTACGAACCTTGGAAACTTTTATAAAAGATAAAAGGGAAGAGTTTAACACGTATGAAAAAATTGCTATAGACATTTTAGATTACGGAACACCCACCTACAACAGGAATAGAAGACGGAAAATATTTGCAGATGAAACCCGTGGGGTTGAAAGCGATCTTGAGGATGAAAGGACTGCATTTAGGGGTAACGTGTACACTGTACAATACAATAATTGATTCCCTAGTAGTAAACTTAGCAAGCAGGAGAGAATCGTATGATGTTTTAGTGGATCGATTTGAAATATTGACACGTCTGTTTTCAGAAACTTTAAATGAAGCGATTATAAAAGCAGCTACAAAGTTGAGTCAGTTTTATGATGATGACATTAATGTAGATTTCCCAAATGTTGCCACTTTAAAGCTTATATTGATTTGGAACAGATACAACGGATACCACAAATGATTACACGCATTAAACAGAACATCTTGGGTATCACATTTCCTAACTTGGAAATAGCCTTAAGGATCTTCCTCACCTTACCAATCACGAACTGTACTGCTGAAAGAGGATTTTCTGTACTGACAAGAGTGAAGAAATCGAAAATGTCTACCCTTTCAGACAGGAAGCTCAACTCTAGTATTAATGTGCTGTGAGAGAGACATCACCTAGAAAACAAATTTTACAGAAATCATTGATAGATTTGCTAAGCTGAAAGCTAGGAAAAAAAATTATTTAACATTTTTTTGCTTCTAAAAAATCTTGAAGATGTGTTACTAGTATTTTGTGTTTTTTCAACTATTGTAATTTTACATAATTATTTCAATGAAATAGATTTTCTAAACTGAATGCTAGGAAAAAATCTGTAACCTAATTTAAAAGTTTTGTATTTCTTGAATATTTGGAAGGTATATGACAGTTATTTGTTTTGGGCTATTAAAATAATATGTATTTAATAGAATTAAATAAAACATTTTTAATCATTAATATTGGATGATTTTATTTTCTCCTTAAAATCTGGTGTGGGTGGTGGTGGGTGGGGAGCGTCTGAGTTAAGTCTTGCCCAGGGCGCCAGTAACCTAAGCCCGGGCCCTGCACATAAGTGTAGGTAAAAACTATAGTCCTAACTGTATCAAACAGTAATTCCGATTTTTGTGACCAAGTACCCTTGCGCAACGCAATTTACTTGCGACAAACTTATTTCGCACACTGCCATCCATCTGTCAGAATTATTCTCGTGTGTATATAACATCGTTGAATGACCGCGATCGCACTGCTAATTGTGATAAAGAATGTGCTTATTTTGCAAAAATTCAATGGAACTGGGATCTGTTGGGAATATGGCGAATTAATGTTAACTACGACACTGTTACACTGGAATAGTTAAACATAAATGAGGTTGTATAAGATTCTGCATGTAATGTGTCGTATAACGTGTTACTTATGAAGCTGTTGAGACTTTCTGGTTTACATTTAGGCAGAGAGAGTGAGTGAGAGAGAAAGACAGACATCGAGTGATAAGAAATACCGTTTATAGTACGATAGCCAAAACACAGGTTGTTTACTGCACGTGGCTTCTGAGAAAGTCATTGAAAATAATGAAGGAATAAGTCCGTGGTGGGGGGACCAAAGATGTATATATATATATATATATATATATATATATATATGTAATAATGAACTATTACGAGTGTATTACTGGTGCAACACCGTTACGCGTTTATCGTTATTTCAGCCCTACGTTATGAGCGTCAATTAATAATAAATTATATGTTGTTACTTATTTAATTAGATAATGATCAAAAGCTCCACTGTTGAATGCGTCGATTTCTAAAATCTTACTGCAGATGAGATCTCCTGCAAATCAATGTTAATTTATTTATAAGGAAAATTATATATTATGTGGCTGATATTATTCAGTTCTTGATCATAGACCTGTGTTTAATAGTTGTCAAGTGTTTTACCAGAGAAAAACGCTACATTCCAGTTATTATAGTGAATAATTCAGTATTTGTCTCCAACCCTAGTCGGTATGTATTATCTAAATTGTAAAGAGAAGAGAGCGAAGAGCGTAAGTTAGTTCTCTATTCTCCCGTATTCACCAGCTGTAAACAGGCGAGCGCTGTGATAGGCGATTGACCGTATTATAGGTTAAGTCGTTCCACTTGATGCGTTTCTCAAGTTCCTTTCTCTGTAAATTACACCCTATTCAAAATACACTAATTATTCTACAAATAACACGAAATCGTCAAATTCAAGAAGGGTTCTTGATTTTATATATTTAAATTCCAACAGCTGCTTCCTCCTGCTACTAATACATCATATCGATCACACAATACAGAATCGATTTGTTATTGAACTCGTGTTTTAGATATTACATATTTAATTATAGTTTTCAGTTTGTCTTTTATCTCAGGGTACATGTAGTTCTTTTAACTATTAGTAATGTCAGGTAATGCAATTTTAAGGTTACTAAGTGTTACAATATTGTTATAAACTCTTATTATATAGAATTAAACATAAGCAGATTTATTACCAAACTGGATCAGATACTTAATGTGGCAGTGTCTGGTTACGACGAGGCGAGGACGGAATGGCGATGCAACTCTTGAATAAAAACAACATACAGCTTCTCAATAAAAGTTTAGATTTGATGTCCCGGGATGTAATAGAAGTTCAGTTCTGGTCTTCGTTATTCTTCACGATGCTAGTAGTTGCCGGTCCCAATGGAATTTGTGTAGTATTAAGACTTCGTTTGTTTGTTGAAAGTGAGGTTTGGTACTTCAATGCAAAAGTTCTTCGTTTGTTTTTTAATATATATTTTAATTAAATTTGCATTCCTTAGCTATGGATCATCTTTGCTTAATTATAGTTAATTTTCATCATTACACTTCTCCTGTAAGTAGGTTGAATGAGTTATTTTTTTAATTCAGTTAACTTTAATGGTATGCAGAATTATATTTGCTGAGATATTGTAGCGTGACAGAAAATCCACTAATTATTAATTCAATTAAGATAATAAACAATAATTCCATTACATATATTAATATAATATCCAATGAAATTTAATGAATTCAAAGGAAAAAACCACAATAAAGTAAAGACCACCATTACATTATATAAAAACTACTATAAAAAATTAAAGAAATAATTAAGAGTAACTCATATTATAAAATCAGGAAATTACCCAGGAAGTTAGGAGCAGTAAACAAACTAGATACCACAAAATCAAGAAGAAAGAATCAGTTTAGGAGTGGTGAAACAACAAAATACCCCAAACACAAGAAGAAAGAAGAGTAGAGTTTATTATCAGGAAGTAAACAATACCCTGAAACCTTTAGCGAAGAGCAAGGTCAGTATCAGAAAATAAATTAGATACTCCAAACCAAACATCAGTCAAGATTACACGAAGTACCTTGGTTTACCCAAGAGTGAAGACAAGAAGAAAGACAAGAATGAAGATAAGAAGAAAGACAAGAATGAAGATAAGAAGAAAGACAAGAATGAAGACAAGAAGAAAGACAAGAATGAAGACAAGAAGAAAGACAAGAGTGAAGACAAGAAAGAAGACAAGAAGAAAGGAAGAAATAGTATGGAAGAAACACCATTATAAAACCTATTATTAACTGCCATAAACCCCAAACCCATAGAGACAATTAAAGAAAGTATAACATCCCAAAACCCTATAAAATTATAATTATTAGTAAACCAAAAGTGTTATATAGTATGAGTAGAAATGACCATAACTAAAGTTATTGTGTGATAAAAAAAATAAACAAGTCTAACAGTCAATTATGACTAAAGGTCTGGTCTGAGATAATAAGACTCAAAATATCAGAACCACCAGTGAAAGTGAACTAGTGCAAGTGTTTTTGGAAATACAATAAACTTAAAGTTGAAGTGATACTATGACTTAACAATATGCTAGATAACAACTTTTATATTCAATAATTCACAAATCATAAAATACTAAAATGGAAGATTTCCAATATTTTATTATTTTAATGTCACTTTGTTATTACAACACATTTGTAGAAATGACCATAACTAAACTATGGGTGGAATTGTTTACTCAATAAGGGGATAATAAATAATAATGGTTTCGACCAGAAAGGACTGGAATTAATCTAAGTGTTCATAGGTTTAAAATGGCTATTTATTCACAGCCATGAACTCCATATGTGTGAAGGAGTTCTTAGTCAATAAGATTTATATGTGTTTAGAATAAATTATGTTTGTTAAATAACAGCATACATACCATTTAAAATGTTTCAGTAGGTATGCTGTGTTAATTAAAAAAAGAGTTAAATGTATGTTTTCAAACAATGTCAGCAATATGTTCAATTTTTAGAATGCTGAGTAATGTTCATTGTTATTTTTATGTAACAGTAGTATGAATTAGATGCTACACATCACAATAAGTTTATAAACATTTTATTTTTATGTCATAATAACTGTTCAAAGTCAGAGGAGGAGTAGGATTAAATTTATTTGAGACAACCAGACATGTAAAATTCTAAACTCTAGGCCATTTAATGAATTCACAGAAACCATATAAACCAGTTAATTTACTTATAAATCCTGTAAACTGGCAAGATTTAGGTAAGGTAAATCAGTTAACAACTACTCTGAATGAACCTATGAGTTAAAATGATAATATGGAAATATACCTTAAATTATTGTAAATTTTTGAAATATATATAAATTAATTATTTTTAAAGAGGAGTGTTAAATTCAGAGATTATCACTAAAAACCAGTTCAAAGGTTCAATTTATATGTATTTAAGGAAAGGAAGAGAAATATGACCATTTGAAATTTATTATAATGGTATTAATAAAAATTAAAATGGCAGAAAAATTATATGAAGGCGGAAACCAGTTTTTGAGCCTAGATTTAATAAAAGAAAGAAATTTGGTATTTTCCACAAAAATGTCAACAGATATGGACTATAATATATCAATTTAAATAGAATGATATAATTAAACCAATGATAAGGTTAATAATTCATGAAAGTGAATAATAAACTAAATTTATTCCCTATATAATGTATTTTTGTATCATGTATATGGGAAGTCGAAATTATTTTAACAATACTTTTCAAATATTAACTGGGCCAGATTTTGACTAACGTGAAGGAAGTTAGTTAGTTCTTGGTTAATGATCAAGCTGAACAGTTTAAGTAAGATTGCGTTCCTTGAAACCGTGAAAAATGGAGTACTAAGGTTACCTAATAAATTCAGTGAAACGAGAGTTACGTTAATTAAACACTTTTCCAATTAAAACCACAGAAAACTCTAACCACAACAGTGAAAACAACACCAACACTACATAATACCAGTGCATAAAAACAGTAAAACGACATATTTGTGATAATTCAATCTTCAACAGTATAACCGTTTTTTTCGTAGCGAACAAAGAGAAGTGAACACCAAAAACATATAACATAATTAACACCAGTGAACACTAAACATTCTTCCAGAATAGACCAAACAACATATTAGACAGATGACACAAGTTCGGGGACATTTAAAACATATATGAAGTTAATTTTGCGGAGAGATTTTCTCGCGACGACATTGCAGTTAACCTCGTCATCTTTTCGAGCGGCCATCTTGGAAATGCCAACCAGTGCCAACAACATCGCCTGACTACAGAGCTTGCAGAATTGGTTTGACAACTCAACAATATTACATGTTTTATAAAATTTATTCACATTTTGTTAGATAATAGTTATTGAAAACACTTTATTTGTAAATGTTATACTTTCTCGTCTACCCTTCTTTGACTATTAATAATATAATCGCTCCAAGAACCTTTTATAATACTTGTAATAATATTTAACCTGTATGAACAAATCGATTATTTCCTGAGACGGAGTCGACAATTGCTCAAAGTCGATTAAACATCGATCATTCTTTAACTTTGTTAATAAATCAATTTATTTCAATTGTTTGGATCTATAACTTATTTCACATGATAGTTTAAGGTTTTATTATTGCAACGAGACTACCTGAAGAAGAAAATATTTATAGAAAGTGAGATATTGGACCAGCACGAAAAATCATAAATCGATTGCTGACCGGAGTTAATCTGATTAACTCCGGACTTTGTTAAGATCTTCAAGAAGTGCTAAATAATTAATAATTGCCTTATTAAATTTTAGAATTTCCATCAAAACAGTAAAATTGAATTTATTCTCAGTCGTCATAGACATTATAAACAAACAAAAAAATTTTTTTTTGAAAATTTTTTCAATAAAATTTTTTTTTCTTTCTTATCTTTATTTGTAACGACTGCATACAGGGTCTTGTTGCAAATTGACGCTCGCAACAGTGGGGCTTAAAAGAGTCAACAGCGGCTTTGTTACCAAGCGACACTACCCACAGCGGAGCGAAACCTTACTAGCGCGGAGGTTTATTTAAACGAACCTCTTAGTTTATTTGTACGTACTTTTACAAATTGGCGTCCAACTAGAGGGCTTAATCATTTAAGCCTGGCAGCGATTATTTAATAGAAAAAGAAGGAAAAATGCAAAGACGAGCTACTTCGAAGAAGAGGGCGGCAGAGGCCGACAAGGAAGTTGATATGGGAGATAAGGAAGCAACACCCGTGGAGGATCTGGAAGGGTTACTAACCCAGGTGGAACCGAAGCAACCCGCACCACCACAGGGAACAACCCGAAGTACCAACACAGACAGGGGAAGTCACTGTCCCAGAGAAGGAAAAGGAGAAATCAAAAACAATGGAAGAGAAGATGATGGAAATGTTCCTGAAAATAAGTCAGCAAATGGAAGAAACTAGTAAAAAGATGGAGAAGAAAATGGATAACAACAGCCAGTCCACCAAGGAAGATTTGAGTGGAATAAACAAAAACATAGAGGAATTGAAGGAAGACAACCGATCCACAAAGGAAGAATTGGGCCGTAAGATGGAAAATACCAACAAAAGGATTGAGGAAACCAGTAAGAAGATGGAAAAGAAGATGGAAGAAAATAATAAGAATTTGGAAGAGAAAATGGAAGAAACCAGTAAGAAAATAGAAAGTGACAACCAACAATTAAAAGAAGAATTAAGGGAAAATAACAAGAAAATGGAAGAGACGATGGGGGAAAGTTTGGAAGAATTGAGAGAGGATAACCAACTGCTGAGAGAAGAACTAAGGGAAGTCAACCAGGAGAACATGAACAAGTTAGACGAGAGGATCGAGTTGGCGAAGGAAGAGTTGAATAAAATATAACAGATACGAAGAAATCCATCGTCAAAAAATTGGAACAGGAAGTCATGGTTGTAAACCAGCAGATCAGGGAAGTGGACGAAAGATGTCGTCAGACAGAAAACAAAGTACTGGAAGTCCGGGAGGTAATAAATACAGAGATTACCCAAGTCAAGGAACACCAGAGGACTAACTTGGAGGAAAACAAAAATTTTACCCTGGAAGAAATAAATAAATTGCGGACACATGTCACCGAAAGATGCGACGGCGTGGAAGCCGCTATGACGAACGTCACAGGACAAGTGCGACAGAGTCACGAGGAGATAGAAATAATAAGGAACAGACCAACTGGCTACAATCATTTCCCAATGTCCGAGAATAGAGAATGGCTTAATTTCCGGCAGTATAAGCGGAAGCCCATGGAGTTCTTGGCCCGCATAGAAGAATACCTGGAAAAGCACAGAGGGAACCGATGGGTCCAGAACCGGGAAGTCCTAGACGAGTCGTTTCGGGAGGTGAATGACCATTGGTGGATGGCCAACCGAAGCGACATCGAAAGCTATCAACAATTTAAAAGCCTATTCAAGGCTAAGTATTGGTCGGAAACGACACAAAACTTAATAAGGGATAACATATGCCACGGCCATTACAAACCACAAGTCGGTAGTTCTATGACGGCATATTTCCTCGGCAAGGTATGTATGGCCAAACATTTAGAACCGGCCATACCTGAGGAGTGCCTAATAAATAAGCTGTCATACCATTATGACGAAGAAGTAATTCGAGCGAGGAGAGGCAGCCAAATCAAAACAATTCAGGCAATGACCGAACTCCTCGAAAACTACGAGAACGAGGAATACTACCGACAAAGCCGGAGAAGAAACGATAGGCCCGAACCCAGAACGTATCCAAACAACAACCTGGGTACGAACAACACCAACAATGGGTACCAAGGAGGCCGTGCATACCCGCAAAATAATAGTTTTAACAATACTAATAATAATAATAATAATAATAATAATATTACGGTTTATTATTATTATTATTAATAATAATATAACCATCCGAACCCGAGTCGACCCACTAATGGTTATCAGGGTAACCGAAATCCCTACCCTCATAACCCTAATAGTCAGAGAAGCCCCAATTATGGTAATGATCGTTACCATAATAATAACAATCGGGTAAGTCCAAATAATGGTAATCCCAGTAATAATAGGTTTTCCCGGCCACGAGTGAATTTCATACGAGCAGTAGATGGTCGCCAGCGAAAATACAACAACAACAGAAGAAACAGCTACCGTGAATATGAAGATAGTCGGAGGTGCCTGGAACGAGACCAACCAAGGTACTATCCGGCGAGAAGGAGTACTAGTTTGGACGATGCTGAACGGAGGACCAACAACGAACGACTGGAAGACCACAGGACAGATCGACAGGGGACCACTCTAAGCATCTCAAATGATGCTTCAACAAGTACGGCACAACGGAACAATGATATCGAGCCTTTAAACGGGCGCAGGCAGTAATAAATCGCCAGAACCCGTTACTGGTCCTAACTACTGGGTATCATAATAATGAGTTTAATAGTATATATAATAATAATCGTATCACGGTCATAGGGTGTAACTACCTCAAGAACATCCGACATGAGTTATTGGAAGAGGACGACAATAATCCCACCAATAACTTTAATAACGAGATCATACATGTCAACGCGGAGGTAGAAGGCATCCCCGCCAAGTTGATGATCGATACTGGTTCAAACGTATCAATTATAAGTACGACTGAGTTGGAGAGAATACAGCGAGAGTGCGGGAGAACTTTACCAACGTTGCCATTGAACAATATTATTTTGTTGGGTGCAACCGGCCGACAAAATAAAACAATACGAAGGCAAGTCTCCGCCAGTGTGATGAGCTGCGGTATAGCAATAGATATGGAATTCTTGGTGGCGAGCGGGCTGCCGTTTAATATACTGGTCGGGTGTGATGTGCTCAGGCGGAATTCCGCCATAATTGATCTGAGAACCGAGAAATTGTCTTTATTTACCAACGGACATACTTGGACGACTAACTTGGTGGGTAGTGACCAAGTCATTCCCGATAGTATCCACCAACAAATTCGCAAAATTAATTATATACATCCAACATCTATAATTGAACAAAAGATAGACGACACCTCCAATGAAGACTTATGGTCACAAAAAATCCAGGAGATCAGGGATTTCCGGAGCGGTATAACCGGCGAAAAATTAACGTTAAACCAAGCGAACAAATTAATCAATATCTATGAAAAATATAAATCAGTCTTTTCTGATGAGCCCGGTAAAGTAAAAAACTTCCAGTGTACTCTACAGTTCCGAGACACAGTGGAATTTAACCGAAAGTCTTACCCCATCGCGCAATCACGAAAGGAAGCTGTAAGAGCTGAAATAAAACAAATGATTAACCGTGACATAATAGAGAGTAGCCAATCCCCATATACAAGTCCTATCGTGGCTATTCCTAAGAAAAACGGACAAGTCCGTTTGTGCCTAGATGCGCGTGAAATAAATAAAATGATCATAAATGACAGGACTTCGCCCGGTGAGATTGAAGAGATTTTGAAACGGTTCCACGGCACCAAGTACTTTAGTACCTGGGATACGGTGTGCGGGTACTGGCAGGTGGAATTACATCGACAGAGTAGCCAGTATCTGGCCTTTATATTCGAAGGGCGGAACTACCAGTTTAAGAGGTTGCCCTTCGGACTGGTAAATTCAGTTGCAGTCTTTGTGCACTGCATGGACCAGATACTTGGCCAAGAAGCACTACAGTTCACCACCGTGTACGTTGATGATTTGCTAGTGTCCTCAGAAACTTGGGAGGAACACTGCTACCGTGTGGAACACGTACTAAAGAAGCTAGCGGCGAATAATATTACGCTAAAATTAGCAAAATCTCATTTTATCGCCAAGGAAATTCAATTCTTGGGTTTCATATTGAATGACCAGGGAATCTCACCGTCGGCTGAAAAGGTTGAAGCGATTCAAAACTTTCCTACACCTAAGAATCGAAGGCAATTACAGTCATTTCTGGGACTCTGTAATTACTACCGCAAGTTCCAGGAAAAGTACTCTGAACTGACCGCCAGATTTCAGCCGCAACTGTCATCCAAAAATAAATGGATATGGGGTACAGAACAACACAATATATTATCATTAATTAAACAAAAATTCCTTGAACCTATTACACTTCGCCATCCGGATTTCAGCAAACCGTTCTTTCTTAATTGCGATGCCAGTGACATCAGCCTCGGCACTACACTGTATCAGGAGGATGAGGAGGGCGAACATCTCGTGATCTGCTTTGCCAGTAGAGCATTGAATCAGTGTGAGAAGAATTACCACGTTACGGAAAAGGAATTGTTAAGTGTAGTGTTCGCGTGTGGAAAATTCCGCACTTATATCCTTGGTTACTCCGTTACCGTCCGGACAGACCATAAGTCAATATCGTTCCTAAAGAGATGTAAGTTAAGCCACGGAAGGTTGACACGGTGGATACTATTACTGCAAGAGTATGACCTTAAGTGGGAGTATATCCCCGGAAAGAAGAATGTCGTCACGGACGTGTTGTCTAGGGTAGACATTGATAAACAGACGTTCGAAGGGGAAAAGGAGAGTATACTTAAAGTATACCATATTCTAAGCAACAGCGCCGGTCTACAATCAATGTTGGAACACCTGAGCACACACCAACAAGCTGACCCGAAATTAATATCTATTATAACAAGATTGGAAGCAGGGGACGAGACTATCGCCAAATATTATAAAGTACATAACGGAATCCTGTTTTTACGACCATCTTTATATAAGGAAGAATGGAAGGTTGTTATTACAACCCATATCGAAAAGGAGATAGTGTATAATTATCATGTTCGATATGGACATATGGGCGCCTTAAAGGTGGTAAAGGCCCTGGAAGGGAGCTGCCACATAAAGGATGTTAATCGGAAGGTACGAAAGTACATAAAGAATTGCCGCATTTGCCAACTCGTGAAGACCAATAACGAGAAAAGAGAAGGGAAAATGATTCCGATAACCTCTCAAACGAAGCTAGAGAAAGTATTCCTGGACATCTGTGGGCCATTTCCCCGCAGTGGGGGCCGTCACAGATACAAATATTTAGTCATCGTGATGGGCCATTTTACCAAGTTCATCAAGCTATACCCAGCGAATCGGGCCACGACAAATAAAATTCTCGACCTCTTGACCACCAGTACTTCCCAAACGTCGGGAAACCAGTTTCGATCATCACCGATCATGGAACACAATTCAAGGGGAGAAAATGGCGGGATACCCAACTGTCAATGGGGGTTCATACCTATAAAACATTGGTATACCACCCGAGCAGTAACCCGGCAGAAAGAGTATTGCGAGAGGTGGGGCGCCTATTACGGACGTATTGCCACGATCAACAAAGGAGGTGGCAAGAATATCTGGAGGCCACAGAAGAATTCCTCAACCTGGCATACCACCCAGCCATAGGAATTACCCCATACTCTGCCATGTACGAAAGACAACCCCCAAGGGAGATCGAGGAAATATTGGAGTTCCCAAGAGAGAATAAATATATCTTTAATAAAGTTAAATTTTATAATAAGGTGGCCGAAGATCAGGAGAAACGGCGGATTAAATACAATAAGAGCATGGGTAAGATTATTACTTATACCGTTGGAGAGAAGGTGTTGTTGAAGAATAGGGAGTTACCCAGTTCTTGAGAAGGGATAACTAAAAAATTATTGCTTCTATTCACTGGACCCTATATAGTCTCCAAAAACAATAATAACAACACGTACAAAATTAAGGAGATGGGTTCCATAAAATTAAGGTTGTCTATAACCAGGCATCCATGAAGTAATATTTTGAAGAAATCATCTAAATTCTAAAAATAAAGTAAGGACCATTACTAAACAAGGATTTGAAAAACTTTATGGAACAATATAAAAGAGAATTTTGACTTAAACGCCTAAATTCTAAAAAGATTGTAAGAACACCTTACATACAATTATTTGAGAAAAAACTTATTTGGAAATAATATACGTAAATGTAAGAAGAAGGAGAGAATTTTTGAAAAAATCGTATAAATTCTAAATAAATGTAAGCTCACCTTACATACCAATTATTTAAGAAAAACTGTTTGGGAAAGAAGATAAAAGAGAATTTAGAATGAAACCGTCTAAATTCCAAAAACAATGTAAGACCAACTTACATACTAAAAATTTGAGAAAAACTATTTGGAAAGAGAATAACAAAAATAATTTTGAATTGAAATCGATAAAATTTAAAAATATTGTAAGTACACCTTACAAGACAATTATTTGTGAAAACTTTATGGCAAGAATGTAAAGAGAATTTAGAATAGAAACCGACAAAATTCTAAAACAAAGTAAGACCACCTTACAGACAATTATTTGTGAAAACTTTATGGAAATATAAGAGAAGAATTTAGATATAAACCGTATAAATTTAAAAATATTGTAAGCAAACCTTACAAACCAATTATTGGTGAAAACTTTATAGAAATATAAGGAGAATGAATTTTGACTTACTCATCAAAATTAAAAATAAAATGTAAGCACAACTTACCAGCCAATTAGTTATAAACCACTTTGGTGAAATAAACAGAAGAGAATTAATACCATATTTATGGTAATCATAAAATATATTTACCATGTTTATAAAGGATCATAATGAGATGAATAAAGGAAACAGAATTGAGAATTAGAACAAATGATTCTGGAGAGGTATGATCATGTCTAATTTCAATATAAGGTGTAAAAAACTTTCTATAAAATGATACCAAAGGGAATAAAAATATGTGATACGATTTGAGTAATTAAATATAATAAAATACAGAAATTTGTGTGGAATTATGAGGTAATAAAACTTTGAAGTGGTATGAGGAGAAATTATGACCTCATTATCAAATTAATTAAAACATTCATTCGAAAGAACAATAACCATGACAGGAGTAATGTGAGAATAATATCAAAATATGATGTAATTAAACGAATTAATATGACATGATTATGAATTAAACGTCAATTGTAATAACGACAGTTATAAGAAAGTTCTAGAACACAGAACAAGTGGAACTAATAAAAACAGAGTAACAAACCAAAAATGTCATAAAAATATGCTACTATAAACCAATGCAGATTATAATAAAAAACCAGAAAGTAATAAAGCTTTAGTAACCAAAAACTTTATATGATAAGAAAGGTTGAAAAATGTACTAATAGAAGAGCGTCCTACCATAATATCAAATGAATGAACCATCAAGTTAAAGAGTCAGAAGAACAACTGAGATAGGAATATTAAAATCTCTGAGCAATATAATAAGTAATAAGTGAAGTATCCCAAAGATATTTTTTGAATAGTAACAAATGTGTACTATTCCGAATAATTTTTTAATCTGTCTGTAGATAATTCCAGCAGTATTAATATGTTTTTTGAGCAGAGATGATTTGCCTCTGTACTCAAATATGTGTGAAGTATTGGACAGCAGAGGAAGTAGCGTACAGTGCCTCTCTGAACTGAACCAGCTCACAAAGTAGGGAACGATAGGGAGGAAATATCCCAAGGAGAAAATACTAAGAAGAAATATGAAAATAAAATAATAAATATGAAACCCAGATGACTATTACTATCAAGGAAGATCAAGTGAGAATGAGAAGAATATAAGCTCAAATATAAATAAGAAAAATTTTTTAAATGGAAGGAAGTCAAGAATAATAACAAACCTAGAATAATTATCATAAGCAATTGTTTCAGACAAAGCAAGTATAGTCTGAAAAAATCACTTCTGGAGAAGGGCATTCTGTAGCGTGACACAAAATCCACTAATTATTAATTCAATTAAGATAATAAACAATAATTACATTACATATACTAATATAATATCGAATGAAATTTAATGAATTCAAAGGAAAAAACCACAATAAAGTAAAGACCATCATTACATTATATAAAAACCACCATAAAAAATTAAAGAAATAATTAAGAGTAACTCATATTATAAAACCAGGAAATTACCCAGGAAGTTAGGATCAGTAAACAAACTAGATACCACAAAATCAAGAAGAAAGAATCAGTTTAGGAGTGGTGAAACAACAAAATACCCCAAACACAAGAAGAAAGAAGAGTAGAGTTTATTATCAGGAAGTAAACAAAACCCTGAAACCTTTAGCGAAGAGCAAGGTCAGTATCAGAAAATAAATTAGATACTCCAAACCAAACATCAGTCAAGATGACACGAAGTACCTTGGTTTACCCAAGAGTGAAGACAAGAAGAAAGACAAGAATGAAGATAAGAAGAAAGACAAGAATGAAGATAAGAAGAAAGACAAGAATGAAGATAAGAAGAAAGACAAGAATGAAGACAAGAAGAAAGACAAGAATGAAGACAAGAAGAAAGACAAGAGTGAAGACAAGAAAGAAGACAAGAAGAAAGGAAGAAATAGTATGGAAGAAACACCATTATAAAACCTATTATTAACTGCCATAAACCCCAAACCCATAGAGACAATTAAAGAAAGTATAACATCCCAAAACCCTATAAAATTATAATTATTAATAAACCAAAAGTGTTGTATAGTATGAGTAGAAATGACCATAACTAAAGTTATTGTGTGATAAAAAAAATAAACAAGTCTTAACAGTCAATGATGACTAAAGGTCTGGTCTGAGATAATAAGACTCAAAATATCAGAACCACCAGTGAAAGTGAACTAGTGCAAGTGTTTTTGGAAATACAATAAACTTAAAGTTGAAGTGATACTATGACTTAACAATATGCTAGATAACAACTTTTATATTCAGTAATTCACAAATCATAAAATACTAAAATTGAAGATTTCCAATATTTTATTATTTTAATGTCACTTTGTTATTACAAGACATTTGTAGAAATGATAATAACTAAAGTATGGGTGGACATGTTTACTCAATAAGGGGATAATAAATAATAATGGTTAAACCAGAAGTGACTGGAATTAATTTAAGTGTTCATAGGTTTAAAATGTTTAAAATGGCTATTTGTTCACAGCCATAAACTCCATATGTTTTAAAGAGTTCTTAGTCAATAAGATTTATATGTGTTTACAATAAATTATGTTTGTTAAATAACAGCATACATACCATTTAAAATGTTTCAGTAGGTATGCTGTATTAATTAAAAAAAGAGTTAAATGTATGTTTTCAAACAATGTCAGCAATATGTTCAATTTTTAGAATGCTGAGTAATGTTCATTGTTATTTTTATGTAACAGTAGTATGAATTAGATGCTACACATCACAATAAGTTTAAAAACATTTTATTTTTATGTCATAATAACTGTTCAAAGTCAGAGGAGGAGTAGGATTAAATTTATTTGAGACAACCAGACATGTAAAATTCTAAACTCTAGGCCATTTAATGAATTCACAGAAACCATATAAACCAGTTAATTTACTTAAAAATCCTGTAAACTGGCAAGATTTAGGTAAGGTAAATCAGTTAACAACTACTGTGAATGAACCTTTGAGTTAAAATGATAATATGGAAATATACCTTAAATTATTGTAAATTTTTGAAATATATAAATTAATTATTTTTAAAGAGGAGTGTTAAATTCAGAGATTATCACTAAAAACCAGTTCAAAGGTTCAATTTATATGTTTTTAAGGAAAGGAAGAGAAATATGACCATTTGAAATTTATTATAATGATATTAATAACAATTAAATTGGCAGAAAAATTATATGAAGGCGGAAACCAGTTTTTGAGCCTAGATTTAATAAAAGAAAGAAATTTGGTATTTTCCACAAAAATGTCAACAGATATGGACTATAATATATCAATTTAAATAGAATGATATAATTAAACCAATGATAAGGTTAATAATTCATGAAAGTGAATAATAAACTAAATTTATTCCCTATATAATGTATTTTTGTATCATGTATATGGGAAGTCGAAATTATTTTAACAATACTTTTCAAATATTAACTGGGCCAGATTTTGACTAACGTGAAGGAAGTTAGTTAGTTCTTGGTTAATGATCAAGCTGAACAGTTTAAGTAAGATTGCGTTCCTTGAAACCGTGAAAAATGGAGTACTAAGGTTACCTAATAAATTCAGTGAAACGAGAGTTACGTTAATTAAACACTTTTCCAATTAAAACCACAGAAAACTCTAACCACAACAGTGAAAACAACACCAACACTACATAATACCAGTGCATAAAAACAGTAAAACGACATATTTGTGATAATTCAATCTTCAACAGTATAACCGTTTTTTTCGTAGCGAACAAAGAGAAGTGAACACCAAAAACATATAACATAATTAACACCAGTGAACACTAAACATTCTTCCAGAATACACCAAACAACATATTAGACAGATTACACAAGTTCGGGGACATTTAAAACATATATGAAGTTAATTTTGCGGAGAGATATTCTCGCGACGACATTGCAGTTAACCTCGTCATCTTTTTGAGCGGCCATCTTGGAAATGCCAACCAGTGCCAACAACATCGCCTGACTACAGAGCTTGCAGAATTGGTTTGACAACTCAACAGTATTACATATTTTATAAAATTTATTCACATTTTGTTAGATAATAGTTATTGAAAACACTTTATTTGTAAATGTTATACTTTCTCGTCTACCCTTCTCTGACTATTAATAATATAATCGCTCCAAGAACCTTTTATAATACTTGTAGTAATTTTTAACCTGTATGAACAAATCGATTATTTCCTGAGACGGAGTCGACAATTGCTCAAAGTCGATTAAACATCGATCATTCTTTAACTTTGTTAATAAATCAATTTATTTCAATTGTTTGGATCTATAACTTATTTCACATGCTAGTTTAAGGTTTTATTATTGCAACGAGACTACCTGAAGAAGAAAATATTTATAGAAAGTGAGATATTGGACCAGCACGAAAAATCATAAATCGATTGCTGACCGGAGTTAATCTGATTAACTCCGGACTTTGTTAAGATCTTCAAGAAGTGCTAAATAATTAATAATTGCCTTATTAAATTTTAGAATTTCCATCAAAACAGTAAAATTGAATTTATTCTCAGTCATAGACATTATAAACAAACATAAAATTTTTTTTGAAAATTTTTTTTAATAAAATTTTTTTTCTTTCTTATCTTTATTTGTAACGACTGCATACAGGGTCTTGTTACAAATTGACGCTCGCAACAGTGGGGCTTAAAAGAGTCAACAGCGGCTTGTTACCAAGCGACACTACCCACAGCGGAGCGAAACCTTACTAGCGTGGAGGTTTATTTAAACGAACCTCTTAGTTTATTTGTACGTACTTTTACAATATAGTTTCAGGTGTTACGACTCAGTCCTTTTAAATGGATTTCTTTTATGACATTTAATTTATTTAATTTAATTCATATAATTTCGTTTTCTTTTTTTTAAATTTTCATGCTGAACTTTACCCATTCACATATAACAATTGAATGTTGAAATCAACAAGATATCTTGAATTTTGTTGTCCCTAACGACCATCTTCCTCTTATGTTATTGGATAATATTTTTTATCCTAGAGCCGTAATTAGGAAATATTCTTACAATTATTTAATAAAATACTCCCTTATTATAATTACATTAAATCACATAAATCTTCCACCTAATATGCATTATTAAACCATATACATTTTACTACATTTTCTTCTTAATCGACGTATTTTCAAAGGTATTAATTTCCTTTTACAAAATACTAATTTTAGGCCTAAAGGTTTTATTACATGTGTTATAAATTTTTGTTTTTAATTTAATTTTTCTGACCTGACCTACTGTACAAAGAGTCACTGGCTTATGGCCAATTATTCTAATTTTAATTTCCTGATTTCAATTTATTATTATTATATAGTTTATCATTGAACCCTTCCTTGGTTTATAACTTAATTACAATGACCACTTGACAATTTATTAACAATATTATTGTCTTCCTGGCCAATTTTTCAAATATTATTTTATGATACCTTTATTAATTATTCAAAGTAAATACACTTAACATGATACAATACGTAATAAATACACTTGTATTTAATTACTTAAATACAAGTTTAACATGAATGAAATTAGTATCCATTACTTAATACTTTCTTAAAGCAACGGCTTCACACCTGCTACATACACACAGAATAAATATCATGTAAACACAATATTATGATAAAGCACAACAACATGTACATCTTTATAATACATTAAATGTTAATTAAACAGTCTATTATTTTCAAACTTGTCTATAGTAAATTCATCTCAATAGACACTGTGTTTATCGTTTACATCTTCCACTGATCACTCCATATTTTATATTTAGATACATTTTTATTATTTTATTACCTAGTAACCTTACTAGGTATCATCAGTACATTTTTTTAGGTGAGGTTTGCCTTCCTGACTTTAATTATGGTATACCTTGGGTATTATTTGCATTTCTATGGATAAAGTTTTTATGTAACGTCTGGGACCTTAACTTTGTTACGTTAAAATATATATATATATATATATATATATATATATTCTGTAGCGTGACAGAAAATCCACTACTTATTAAGTCATATAAAATCATAAAGTTTAATTACACCACATATGTTAAAATAATATTGAATGAGATTTAATGAAATCAAAGAAATGAACCACGATAAAATAAAAATCCTCATTACATTATACAAAAACCACTGTTTAAATATCAAAGAAAGTATTGAAAGCAACTCATATTATAAGATCAGTAATTTACCCAGGAAGCTAGGAGCAGTAAACAAATTAAACAACACCATATCAAGAAGAAAGAGAATCAGTTTAAGAGTGGTGAATACCAAAATACCCCAAAAAACAAGAAGAAGGAAGAATAAAGTTTGTGATCAGGAAGAAAAAAATACCCTGAAACCTTTAGAGAAGAACAAGGTCCGTATCAGTAAATAAATTAGATGCTCCAAACTAAACACCAGTCGAGATAACACAAAGTACCTTGGTTTACACAAGAATGAAGAAGGAAGACAAGAAGACCCGAAGAATGAAGACTAGAAGAAGGACAAGAATGAAGACCAGAAGAAGGACAAGAATGAAGACAAGAAAGAAGATAAGAAGAAGGACAAGAAAGAAGACAGGAGGAGAGGAAGAAATAGTATGAAAGAAACACCGTTGTAAAACCTATTATTATTATTAACTACCATCAACCCCAAACCCACAAAAACGATTAAAAAGAAAGTATAACATACCAAAATCCTATAAGAATGTAATTATTTAGAAAACTAAAGTGCTGTATAGTATTATAAGAAGTGAACCGACTAAAGCTATTGTGTGATAAGAAAATAAACAAGTCTTAACAGTCCATGATTACTAAAGGTCTGGTCTGAGATAATAAGACTCAAAATATCAGAACCAACAGTGAAAGTGAATTTGTGTAAGTGTTTTTTGGAATTGCAATAAACTTAAAGTTAGTGATACTATGACTTATCAATATGCTATATAACAACTTTAATATCCAATAATAAACAGCATAATAAAATAAAAAATGGAAGATTTCCAGTATTTTATTATTTTAATATAACTCTTTATTTACAAGACATTGGTAAAAAATGCATAATAACTAGAGTATGGGTGGTCATGTTTACTGATGAAGGGGATCATAAGTAATAATGGTTTAGACCAGAAAGGACTGGCATTAATTTAGTATTCATAGGTTTAAAATGTTTAAATAAACTGTTTGTTCACAGCCATAAAATCAATGTATTTGTAAGAGTTATTAGAAAATAAGATTTATATTATGTGTTTAAAATGAATAATGTTTGCTAAATAACAGCATACATACCATTAATAATGTTTCAGTAGGTATGCTATGTTAACTCAAAAATAGTTAAAAGTATATGTTCAAACCATATCAGCAATATGTTCAATTGTGCAGATTGCTAAATAATGTTCATAATTATTTTGTATAACAATAGTGTTAATTAAATACTACACCTCACAATAAGTTATAAACCATTTTATTTTTATGTAATAGTAACTATGTAAAGTCAGAGGAGGAGGTAGGATTAAATTTATTTGAGAAAGACAGAAATGTAAAATTCTAAACTCTAGGCCATTTGATGAATTCACAGAAACAATATAAACCAGTATAATTCACTTATAAATCCTGTAAACTAGCAAGATTTAGATAAGGTAAATCAGTTAACCACTACTGGGAATGATCCTATGAGTTAAAATGATAATAAGGAAATATACCTTAAAATATTGTAAATTTTCAAAATATATAAATTAATTAATTTTATAGAGCAATGTCAAATTCAGAGATTAACACAAAAAACCAGTTCAAAGGTTAAATTTATATGTATTTAAGGAAAGGAAGAGGAATATGACTAATTAAAATTTATTATAATAGTATTAATGATAATTAAAATGGAGGAAATTTGTATAAAGACGGAAATCCAATTTTGAGCCTATATTTCCAAAGGGGAAAGAAATTTATTAATTTCCACAAAATGTCTACAGATATGGACTATAATATATCAATTTAAAAGGAATGAGATGATTAAACCAATGATAAGGTTCATGATTCATGAAAGTGATGAATAAAATAAATATATTCCATATATAATGTAATATTTTATCATGTGTTTAGGTAATCGAAATATGTTAACAATACTTTTTCAAAGATAAACTGGGCCAGATTTTCACCAAGTTAATTAGTCTTCTGTTGAATATCAAGCTGAATAGTTGTGTGACAAAACGTTCTTTAAAATCGAGTAGAAAATGGTACGACAAATTGCCATTAATGTTAGTGCATCGAGAGTTAGATGAATTGAACACTTTCTGAGCTACATTTACCAAACCTTTAACGACAATAGTGAGAAATAACACCTAACTTCATGATACGAGTGATATAAAACAGTAAAACAATATATTTGACACAATTTACGCTACAAAGCCTAACCACATTTACAGAAACTTAACCAACAGAAGTAAACACATACCAAATAACTTAATTAACACCAATATACACGGAACACTTCTTCAGAACACACCAAACAACCTAATAGACAAATTACACCATTGCGGGAGCATTTCAAACATTCATGAAGGTAATTTTGTTGTGATTTTCTGATATGACGACTTCGCAGTAACTACGCCAGGACTAGTAGGGGCCATCTTTGAATTTACTAAGCCTGCTTCCTTCATCTCGTGGTGACGTCATCCAAGCTGCCAATGGTCTGACAAAACAATTTATTAAACATTATATATCAGAATTATTTAAATACTCTTAAATAATAATTATTGAATTTATTTTAATTGTTAATGTTATACTTTCTCGTCATCCTTCTCTGACTATTAATTTAATCGCTCAAAGAACCTGTCCTTTATACAATACCTATAATAATTTTTATACTGTATGCACAATCGATAATTCCCTGAGACGGAGCCGATAATTGTTCTCAATCGATAAAAGATCGATTATTTATTAAATTGTTCAATAAATCAATATATTTCAATTCACTTATAAATCCTGTAAACTAGCAAGATTTAGATAAGGTAAATCAGTTAACCACTACTGGGAATGATCCTATGGGTTAAAATGATGATAAGGAAATATACCTTAAAATATTGTAAATTTTCAAAATATATAAGTTAATTAATTTTAAAGAGCAATGTCAAAATCAGAGATTAACACAAAAAACCAGTTCAAAGGTTAAATTTATATGTATTTAAGGAAAGGAAGAGGAATATGACTAATTGAAATTTATTATAATAGTATTAATGATAATTAAAATGGAGGAAATTTGTATAAAGACGGAAATCCAATTTTGAGCCTATATTTCCAAAGGGGAAAGAAATTTGTTAATTTCCACAAAATGTCTACAGATATGGACTATAATATATCAATTTAAAAGGAATGAGATAATTAAGCCAATGATAAGGTTCATAATTCATGAAAGTGATGAATAAAATAAATATATTCCATATATAATGTAATATTTTATCATGTGTTTAGGTAATCGAAATATGTTAACAATACTTTTTCAAAGATTAACTGGGCCAGATTTTGACCAAGTTAATTAGTCTTTTGTTGAATATCAAGCTGAATAGTTGTGTGACAAAACGTTCTTTAAAATCGAGTAGAAAATGGTACGACAAATTGCCATTAATGTTAGTGCATCGAGAGTTAGATGAATTGAACACTTTCTGAGCTAAATTTACCAAAACGTTAACGGCAATAGTGAGAAATAACACCTAACTTCATGATACGAGTGATATAAAACAGTAAAACAATATGTTTGTCACAATTCACGCTACAAAGCCTAACCACATTTACAGAAACTTAACCAACAGAAGTAAACACATACCAAATAACTTAATTAACACCAATATACACGGAACACTTCTTCAGAACACACCAAACAACCTAATAGACAAATTACAACAGTGCGGGAACATTTCAAACATTCATGAAGGTAATTTTGTTGTGATTTTCTGATATGACGACTTCGCAGTAACTACGCCAGGACTAGTAGGGGCCATCTTTGAATTTACTAAGCCTGCTTCCTTCATCTCGTGGTGACGTCATCCAAGCTGCCAATGGTCTGACAAAACAATTTATTAAACATTATATATCAGAATTATTTAAATACTCTTAAATAATAATTATTGAATTTATTTTAATTGTTAATGTTATACTTTCTCGTCATCCTTCTCTGACTATTAATTTAATCGCTCAAAGAACCTGTCCTTTATACAATACCTATAATAATTTTTATACTGTATGCACAATCGATAATTCCCTGAGACGGAGCCGATAATTGTTCTCAATCGATAAAAGATCGATTATTTATTAAATTGTTCAATAAATCAATATATTTCAATTCACTTATAAATCCTGTAAACTAGCAAGATTTAGATAAGTTAAATCAGTTAACCACTACTGGGAATGATCCTATGGGTTAAAATGATGATAAGGAAATATACCTTAAAATATTGTAAATTTTCAAAATATATAAGTTAATTAATTTTAAAGAGCAATGTCAAAATCAGAGATTAACACAAAAAACCAGTTCAAAGGTTAAATTTATATGTATTTAAGGAAAGGAAGAGGAATATGACTAATTGAAATTTATTATAATAGTATTAATGATAATTAAAATGGAGGAAATTTGTATAAAGACGGAAATCCAATTTTGAGCCTATATTTCCAAAGGGGAAAGAAATTTGTTAATTTCCACAAAATGTCTACAGATATGGACTATAATATATCAATTTAAAAGGAATGAGATAATTAAACCAATGATAAGGTTCATAATTCATGAAAGTGATGAATAAAATAAATATATTACATATATAATGTAATATTTTATCATGTGTTTAGGTAATCGAAATATGTTAACAATACTTTTTCAAAGATTAACTGGGCCAGATTTTGACCAAGTTAATTAGTCTTTTGTTGAATATCAAGCTGAATAGTTGTGTGACAAAACGTTCTTTAAAATCGAGTAGAAAATGGTACGACAAATTGCCATTAATGTTAGTGCATCGAGAGTTAGATGAATTGAACACTTTCTGAGCTAAATTTACCAAAACTTTAACGGCAATAGTGAGAAATAACACCTAACTTCATGATACGAGTGATATAAAACAGTAAAACAATATATTTGACACAATTCACGCTACAAAGCCTAACCACATTTACAGAAACTTAACCAACAGAAGTAAACACATACCAAATAACTTAATTAACACCAATATACACGGAACACTTCTTCAGAACACACCAAACAACCTAATAGACAAATTACACCAGTGCGGGAACATTTCAAACATTCATGAAGGTAATTTTGTTGTGATTTTCTGATATGACGACTTCGCAGTAACTACGCCAGGACTAGTAGCGGCCATCTTTGAATTTACTAAGCCTGCTTCCTTCATCTCGTGGTGACGTCATCCAAGCTGCCAATGGTCTGACAAAACAATTTATTAAACATTATATATCAGAATTATTTAAATACTCTTAAATAATAATTATTGAATTTATTTTAATTGTTAATGTTATACTTTCTCGTCATCCTTCTCTGACTATTAATTTAATCGCTCAAAGAACCTGTCCTTTATATAATACCTATAATAATTTTTATACTGTATGCACAATCGATAATTCCCTGAGACGGAGCCGATAATTGTTCTCAATCGATAAAAGATCGATTATTTATTAAATTGTTCAATAAATCAATATATTTCAATTCACTTATAAATCCTGTAAACTAGCAAGATTTAGATAAGGTAAATCAGTTAACCACTACTGGGAATGATCCTATGAGTTAAAATGATAATAAGGAAATATACCTTAAAATATTGTAAATTTTCAAAATATATAAGTTAATTAATTTTAAAGAGCAATGTCAAAATCAGAGATTAACACAAAAAACCAGTTCAAAGGTTAAATTTATATGTATTTAAGGAAAGGAAGAGGAATATGACTAATTGAAATTTATTATAATAGTATTAATGATAATTAAAATGGAGGAAATTTGTATAAAGACGGAAATCCAATTTTGAGCCTATATTTCCAAAGGGGAAAGAAATTTGTTAATTTCCACAAAATGTCTACAGATATGGACTATAATATATCAATTTAAAAGGAATGAGATAATTAAACCAATGATAAGGTTCATAATTCATGAAAGTGATGAATAAAATAAATATATTACATATATAATGTAATATTTTATCATGTGTTTAGGTAATCGAAATATGTTAACAATACTTTTTCAAAGATTAACTGGGCCAGATTTTGACCAAGTTAATTAGTCTTTTGTTGAATATCAAGCTGAATAGTTGTGTGACAAAACGTTCTTTAAAATCGAGTAGAAAATGGTACGACAAATTGCCATTAATGTTAGTGCATCGAGAGTTAGATGAATTGAACACTTTCTGAACTAAATTTACCAAAACTTTAACGACAATAGTGAGAAATAACACCTAACTTCATGATACGAGTGATATAAAACAGTAAAACAATATATTTGACACAATTCACGCTACAAAGCCTAACCACATTTACAGAAACTTAACCAACAGAAGTAAACACATACCAAATAACTTAATTAACACCAATATACACGGAACACTTCTTCAGAACACACCAAACAATCTAATAGACAAATTACACCAGTGCGGGAACATTTCAAATATTCATGAAGGTAATTTTGTTGTGATTTTCTGATATGACGACTTCGCAGTAACTACGCCAGGACTAGTAGCGGCCATCTTTGAATTTACTAAGCCTGCTTCCTTCATCTCGTGGTGACGTCATCCAAGCTGCCAATGGTCTGACAAAACAATTTATTAAACATTATATATCAGAATTATTTAAATACTCTTAAATAATAATTATTGAATTTATTTTAATTGTTAATGTTATACTTTCTCGTCATCCTTCTCTGACTATTAATTTAATCGCTCAAAGAACCTGTCCTTTATATAATACCTATAATAATTTTTATACTGTATGCACAATCGATAATTCCCTGAGACGGAGTCGATAATTGTTCTCAATCCATAAAAGATCGATTATTTATTAAATTGTTCAATAAATCAATATATTTCAATTGTTTTTTATCTGTTATTATTTCACAGGCTAATTTAATATTATTTATTAAGGCTAAGGGACTTCAAGAAGAAGAAAATATTTTATTTAAGTGAGATATTGGACCAGCAAGAAAAATCATCGATCGATTGCTGACTGGAGTTAATCTATTTAACTCCAGACTTGGTTCAAATCTTCCGGAAGTGCTCGATAATTAATAAATACCTGCCTGATTATCAAAATTTTTACAAAACCTTTTAAAACAGCTTTATTTCTTATTTATACACATTTATTAACATAAACAAAATTATTTTTTTATTGAAAAATTTTATTTTTTATAAAATTTTTATCTACTATTTTATTTTTGTAACGACCGGCATACAGGGTCGCGTTACAATATATATATATATATATATATTACATTTAATATTTATTAAAATTTACCTCAAGATGTTATTTTTCTATTTGGAACATGTTTCGGGTACTATCTTGTTCCCATCCTCAGCCTTCCGAACAAGATATTACCCGAAACATTTTCCAAATAGAAAAATAACATCTTGAGGTAAATTTATAATAAACAATAAATATTAAATGTATTATATACATCAAGAAATGGACTGTAGCAGAAAGTGATTGAAATATATATATATATATATATATATATATTGTAATATAATTACAAATTAAAATAAAATAAAATAAAATATTGATGTGTATGATAATTAATAATAATAAGAGTTGTGTATGTTAATAAGAATTGTGCCCTCCTGTAAGCCCCACTGTTTGGGCTAGCCAATTTGTAATATAATTCCAAATATAAATATAATAAATAAAATATAGATATCGCACCCCCAATGCAAGAGGGCCACAACTCAAAATTCACTTTTTTTCCAGGAGTGCCATTTGAAAACTTTCATAACCATTATAAAATCAAATTTTCAGTACAATACACTTGTATCTTTAAATTTTAAACCATTTAGTTATTCTTAATGTCATGTATATGTTTTATTTTATTTAAAGTTTAAATTGACTAATATTTTTGACTTATGGGCTTGTTGCACTGCATAATTTGATGAGTTTGTAATTGCATTTGGACTTGCACCTTAACTTTTTATAATAAAGTTCATCTTTAATTTCAATGTAAAATGATAATTAATGGTTAACAAGATAAAAAAGGTAAATTAAAAACACAATATTCTTATTTTAAACATTTTTTAATTAGAACTGTTTTAATAGATTCGAATATTCTAAATGTCAAAATTCAAATTATTTACAAACAAGAGAATAACATTTTCATAAGGCTAGATTATAAAAAAAGAAATGTTACCTAATTAAGATTTTCAAAACATAAAACTTACCATTAATAATATTAATTACTCTTTTATCTGCAATAAAGTTTTAGTCTAAACTGGTTTCTTTATCACTTTAATCTCATTCGCCTGGCTGCAAATTTAAATAAAATTGGTGGTATACAGGTGGAATGACATTACTTTTACATAGTTCTACAAGATCTTTCACTTTGGGAGCAGGAATTTTAGGAGCTGTAATATAAGCAGGCTTCAAACTTGGATCAGATGGTCGTCCACGCAATCTTCTTATTGTATTAATTTGTTTGAACTCTGTTTCACTATAATCCGTTTTATAAAAAATTATGTTGGGCGATGTGTCTTCAAAACGCATAACTTTTATGTCATTCCATTTTACCTTTTCATCATTTGTATTGATGGTAAAATTTGGTCCCATATCCTGTGACAACAATTTTAAATTCATTACATCAGATGTACTTATTTCCTTAACATCATAAGGCTTGCCTCTTTTTTTGGCTAAACGCAGAATTGGTGTCCATTGTGTTGGAGTGTATATTGGTCCAGATCTAAGCATCCTCTTCTGTTGTTCAATTACAGAATGCATAGAATCCTCTTAATTTTGGGTGTGACGCACAATAAGAAATTTATGTTCAATTGTTGGAATATTAAAATTTTGAACTGCATGGAGATATAAACTTGCCATTCCCTTATTCTTATTCTGACCACAGCAGTTGTTAGAATAAAATACAACAGTTTTCCCTACGCAGTATTCTCTGATGTACATAAGAACACAGCTACCAATCTCGTTTACACCTCTTTTAGCCACAGACTCATTCCAGAAGTAGCACATACCATGTTTGTTCGTAGTATTGTAAAATTGTACAAACAGTGAAATTGTATTGTAAAACAGTGAAATTGTAACAATTGAGTTTTCTTTTATAATATAGAACTGAAATGTCTCCACATGGTGCCTGAAGTACTGCTTGTAAATCATAGCATGCTACCAAAATATTTTGAGATTCTCTTGCTGCTTTTATATCATTATTTTTTTCTAATCTGCTCAATTCATTTTGTTGTATGTGGAGTTTGTATTTACTTTTAAGCCCTTCATCTGGATCATTAGTGTTTTTATAGCTCTCACATAAACAACATTGATCTTTCTTCGGGGAAAAGAAAGATATATTAAATTCTGTGGAAAAAACTTTTTCATACATACATTTTTTAGCACATTCTTTCCCAAGAGCTTTTGGTGCTGAGTGTATAAAGGATACATTTCAGACAGTGTCAAACTCCCATCCAAATACTCTCGACTACTTTGAGCACGGAGGTAGTGTGACTCAATGCGAGGGAATGATCTGATATGATTTCTAATGTCATTTTTTACAGCTTCAGAGATTTTCCTTTGGTTACCATGTGAACCTCTCCTTTCTTTTTCTAAAACCCCACTCCTATCCAGTTTTTTAAAAGCATTCCTAATAAATTTATCTCCTATGTCAAGTGTTTTCATAAAATAGTCCTTGCAAACCCTTATTTTTTCCTCACCAACTGTAAAATAATATGCAGTGTTATATCCTCTCTTACTCCCTTCTGAGTTTAACCTATACTTTGGAATCACTTGACTACTGTTAGCTACAATGAAATTTCTCTGTAAAGCATGGTCTGTTAATCTCCAATATGACCTGTGGATACCATTCTGTTCATGTACAGATATTTTTGATGGGCACTGAAGACGACAAGCTTTCCCACAAACTCCTCTTATTGCACGAGCTGAAACAACTTTATTTGTTGCTGTTAAATATTCTTCACCAGAATTAACTTTTTTTTTAAGTTTCTTTTCCACTGGCTCTCATTCCGTTTTCTTTTACGCGACTTAACATCATTTAAACTACAATCATTGTTAACATTGTCACTTGGTCTACTACTGCTGCTGCTGTTGCTGTTACTATTACTACCACTACTATAATTGTTATTATTACTACTAATCCTACTAATATGGTCAGTAACATTTTCTTTACTAATAACTAGTGATTGTTCAGCATTTTTTTTTTTAGTTTTTTTATCTTTAGATGTGCAGACATGATCAATAACTTCCACCACACTTGTTTCAGAGAAATCATCAGATTCAGTTTCTAAACTTGAAGAATCACTAGGGAAGTAATCTGGATTATCAATAACTTCTTCATCTCTTGCCTCAGATGAGTACTGAAAAGAAACAAGTAATTCTTTTCAGACTGATGCATATTATTTTGTTTAATGGAGGTGACATTGCCTTCTGTCAATAACAAATATTATCATGCTATTAGTAAAATAAATAGTACACTTACACAAAATGAGGACTCTTCCACAATGTCATTAACTTGACCAAGATCTGTCAGTATGTTATCGTCCACTGGTATATTTGTTACTGGCATCAGTGTTGCATAAACAAGTGTTTCACTATTGCTTTGATTGCATTCTGTCCCATCGTGAACAGTACATTCATTTACTCTGGTGTTCTGAAAGCAAACAAATAACCATAAATGAAACTATAAAACCATGAATTTCTACATAAAATAGAATTAGTTCAAAATAATTGTTTTTTATTAACAAATTAATAATAAACCTCACACACAACTCAAATCACAAAATAATACTATCACATCATGTCATACCATTATTCATAAATGACTTGACAGTATAAATTTAACACAGTTGGTTGTTCTAGTAAATTTTAACACATAATAAAGGTTATTATACACAGTAAATTGAAAACAGCTTTTCTTTACAAAACGTTTGCAAGTGAAAATTAAAAATGTACTCTTTAGCAAAGTACAATTACATTTTGAAATGACAATTTTGCATTTAGTAGAATACAGAACTAGTTTCAACTGAAAAGCAACAGTAAGATTAGGAAGTAAGTGCGAGTACGTAAGAGTATAATAAGGTTTGGAATTTTCTTTAAATTTCACAATAATGTTAAAAGAAATCTTCATAACACTAATGGAACATATAAAAACGAAAACTATAAATAATTATTGCATTAAATAAAATGTCGAAGCACACTTTGTGCTTTATAATAGGCTTGCCTACTTTCAATAGGCTTTATAATAGGCCTTCTAATTAAAACAATGATTAATATTGATTTTAGATATATTGCTAAAAGTCTATAATCCATTTTTAAAACTGTTGTAGAATGTCACCATTACATTAAAACTATTACTACTAAACATAACCTTAATTAAGCTTACCTTTTTATTTAGTAGTATCACGTCATGTTCCTTGGTGAAATTACAATTTTCATAACTATTTCTTATCTTCTGTTGGTTTTTTAGCACCATATCAACCATTTTAGCACCTCTAGACATCTTAATTCAATAATTATAACAAAAATCACGAGAAAAATATCACACAATCAACCTATTTTAGTTAGATAAACTAACCTCAAAGCACTGAAGTGGGCACATTGTTGATGTAGCACTAGGCCAATTTGTCAGTGCAATACAGCCACACCTGGAAATGAAGCCAAGTGCACCATATGACATGGCGGGTGTATACCATCCAATAGGGCCACAATTTAAAATGTGGCTGTATTGCATTATTTTTTTCAAAAAACCCAGTCAGTACCATAAGGACTTATCTCGAATAAATAATGAAAAATTGAAATTAGAGATATGGCTTTATTGCACAAGAAAGAATGAAGGAAAACAAACCTAATGTTGAGATAATACCAATTTCCATTTTTTTTGAGTTGTGGCCCTCTTGCATTGGGGGTGCGATATGTAGATAGCAAGAATTATATATGTTGTCTGGTTCTCGGTGTTGAACTCCCCGATGATACAGCTCCACTTTGGATTCACCAATTACAAAGAATAAATTAAATATAAATATGTTTTATAATTAAGTGTGATTGATTGATAAAACAAAAATAACATTTTGTAGGTTGTGAAATTTTTACTGATATTGAGTTTTGGATCAATTATTTAATTTAATTAATTAATAATTAATTAATTAATTGAGTGTGTAATTTTCTTAGATATTTATTCTATCACTGTAAATTAATTTTGTTTAGAAAAAAAATAGTTAACATTAATTATAGAAATAAAAACAATTCTTGTAACTGAGTTATGATGTTCGTTTATTAACATTCAAAATTATGCGCCAGTCAAACTGCGCATGATCAAGGCATTGGCTAATATGTGCTCCAGTCGGTAGCGAACAAAATCAACAAAATATATTTTTACAAGGTTAGGAATTATGGTTCTTTTAACGAGTCGAAATGGTCAGAGGGCAAGGAACAAGATACATTCTTACAGGTATTCTTAAACTAAATTATTTTGGCTGAAATAAAACAAGATTATTATTTAAATTGTCAATTAGAAAATTGAATAGCGAACCAAATCGACGAAATGACGTCACTCCTTTCAAGCTGGCAGTGCACTCGTGCTGGTTAGAAAATCAAGTATGGCCGACGTCGCCTCGATTTTAGCTGCTATCCTGCTGGATCTGGCTGAGATTCTCCCGCAGAAATAAAATGATATTCCCTTCTCTGCGAAGTAGTGTTGGTCCAAGAATATAGTGTAAAGTGTCCTCTCGTCTCCTGCGATGTCGTTTTCGTGATGGGTTTCTTGTGAAGTGTCTGGTGTTCAAATATGTGTAATTGTGTTCTGCGAATATGGTCCAAAATTGTCTCAAAATGGCTGTTGATTTCTTGTGTTAGAGTTTGATGGTGTTATTACTGTTGTTTGGGAATTTGTGAAGTGTTATAAATTGATAATTAATGTTATTTTCACTTTTAGATCATCTCTGTTACACGCCGCATAACCACACTCGGTTTTACACAAAATTAATCTTTTTTCGGTATTCTGCTAACACATTTCCAACTAGTCGTCTTCACGATTAACAATAGACTAATAGACTCAACGTCGTCGTTTTAGGGTAATTTGTGCTATGTCTTTTTCCTCTTGATATTGTTTAACTATAAAAATATCTGTCTAAGACTTGGTTCACCATCTAAATATACATAATAAGTTTTCTTATTTTTTACTGTAATTCAAATATTTCTTAATTTTACATAAATCTAACTACTCAGTAATATTGATTAATTAATTTTACATCTTTGGATATATAGCTGGGTTTTTTTCAAGCTCATTTAAGCCCAAAAATTACAATTTTTTATAATGAGTGTGTGCCTCATATTTTGTACAAATTTATTGTTTAAATGGTTTTTAATTGTTATTTCTGATAATATTTCCATGGAATATACTTAATAACTCCGTGATTATCTTTGTTGTTAATAATTTTGTTGTTAAAACACTTCAATATTGATTAATTTACTGTTTAGTCTGATTTGATTACCATTATAGGCCTAGTATTATTTGTTTCAAAAACAAGTTAATTTTCTTTCCTTTGTCATTCTATTTGCTATTAATTGTATCTGTATTAATTATATTTTCAATTTCTGTATTGTATGTATTGAATTCTATTCCTATTATATAATTTTGGGTTCTCTGATAGATAGTTTTGGTTTAATTGCTAGTCTGTGTTTTCTAAAATGGTGTCTTAGCTAGTCAGCTTGTACATTATATATGGTTTATTGTTTTGAATAAAATTATTACATTTCTATATCCTACTTGCCTCTCTGCCTCACACATTGGAAAATTAAATAACATGATTTAAAATACAATGGAATATCTTATATCTACTAAACTTTTTTTTTATAATATCATTTAACCATAACATAAACATCTTATGCCTATTATTTTCTACATATTTAGAATTATAATGGAAACATATTATTATCAGCACTATTATCAGTCGTTGGCTGTCCTTTGTTGTTATGTTTCCTTTTATCACAAACCTTATCCTATTAAAACATCTTATTCCTAATAACACCTTCAGTTATTAACTGTCTCTTTTAATTACTATAACTAATTTGATAACACATTAACATAAAAACATCTTATAACTAATGACACTTTCAGTTATTAACTGTCTCTTGTGTTCCCTATACCTAATTTGCTAATACAATAAAATAAAAACATCTCATTCCTAATATATTGTTATTATGCCTAATCACTAAAACACTTTTATTATCCAAATTGCACTCAGTCATTAGACTGTCTCTTTAGTTTTTATTTAGTATTTCCTACACTGATGGTAGTCTTTTTTAATAGATTTTTTATACTACACTTTATTATAATGTGTCATTTATTTTGGCTACACTAATGGTAGTCCTTTTAATAATTTTTTCCATATATTATGCTTACAACTAGTATACAATTCGGTTTTCTTTGGGATTGTATCTTGTAACTTGTTATTGGGTCTACATATATTAGTTTTAATTTTGTTTAATGGTATGTATTCCATGATTACCATTTTTTGGAATAACTCTTCTTGGTTCTAGTCTCTGTGTGGGAATCTTGACATATTTTGTCCCTTCTTCATTATTATATTAGTAATTTCTGGTCTTGTGGTTTCTCTGCATCTTGACCTTATACATTTCCCTTATTAATATGGTTTTATCCTTTTATTTCCTTTTTCTTGTCCTTCCCTTTTTACTGCTTCCCCAATCTACTGGGTATACTGCTGCTTTATTGGGTTTTTACATAGTAAGTTATTTTGATCAATGGTTTTCGTTGTTATTTTTCATTCTTATTAACATTTTATTGACTTAATATACAGTTTCTAGTGTAATTCTTGAAACAATTCATTCTTCTCACTCACTATGGAACTTTTCTTCCTTATTTATGTTGCATTAAGTTAAATGTTTAGCGTGATAATTTTGTTATGCTACATATGCTCTCCTGTAAAAGTGATTAATTCAGATCATACTCTTAGTATGGATGAAATAATTACTACTAATTCTTTTGTATTTACTATATTTTCTTCGTGATTACATGTTTTCGCTTTATATACCTTCTTTTTCCACCGTTGCTTCCTCTCAGATGATGTGTATCTCCTTCATTAGTTTCTTTCTTCATTAATAAGTGATCTTCAATCTTGTGTATAACATTATCATTTTATATTCTTTCTTATTTGGTGCTTTCTCACCAGTGTGTTTACTCCCTAACATTCCCTAACAAATTAATTGGAACAGTTCAGAGTGGCACTTTTGGCTTCTATCCCTGCTGTTCAACACTTCAATTAATTGAGTCCAGAGGCATTATCATCTCTGCTCAAAATATAAGACGGATGGCATTTTCTACATCCAGTCATAAAAATAAATAAACAGTAAAAGTAGTCTCTTTTGACTAAAATAAACATCTTTAGATTCTTCACTTCATAATACTTTATATTTAAATTAATACTTTTATACACTTGACTCTTCTTCTCTCTTAAAGCATATTCCATATTATGTGGTTTAGGTATGTGGTATAATATACATTTCATCATTTCATCATGTTTACATAGTAATTAGCATTTATATTTATTTTTTCTACCATCTGGTATCCAATGAGTTATTTTTATTGCTCATGGCATAACATGAATTAATTCTTTATCACTTTCACTATAACAGTGGTTATTGCAACAACATTATCATTAATAGTATCAGGGTTTTTTGGTTTCTGGTCTCACTATTTGGTCTTTACTGAGTTGGTCCTTCTTCATTGTTCCATTTTTATTAAATTATTTCCTTTGTGAGTTTGGTTAAGTTGTTTCGATTAAGTCATATGATATTCTGGTTTCCTTTCTCCTTTAGAATTTTGTATCTCTTTCTTACAAAATCTATTTTTCATATTTATGAGTTATTTCTCATCATTCGTATGAGTAATGATATGAGCTTACTATTTTTTAACTTTAGATATTTTTATTCAACTAAATTCTTTCTTATTCATAGTTGTTTTTCAAATATTTTGGTGTAAGTTGTACTTATTATTGGTTTTGAATTTTGAACATATTTATTCATCAAAATTCTTTTTTCATCATTCATAATAGTCTTCGAATGATCAGTGTAATTTGTACTTACTAATGTTTGAATTTTGGAAGTATTTTTTCTTCATCAAAATTCTTTTTATTTATTCATAATTCTTCGAATAATCAGTGTAAGTTGTACTTACTAAGTTTTTTGAATTTTGAAAATTTTATTATTCCATCAAAATTCTTTTTACATTCATAATAATCTTTCCAATGTTTTGTGTAAGTTGTACTTACTGATTTTTGGAATTTTGAAATTATTATTTATTCATCCAAATTCTTTTTATTTATTCATAATTCTTCGAATGTTTTGTGTAAGTTGTTCTTACTGATTTTTGGAATTTTGAAAATATTTTGTATTCATCCAACTTCTTTTTATTTATTCATAATTATCTTTCAATGATTGGTGTAAGATGTCCTTACTGATTTTTTGGACTTTGAAATTATTATTCATCCAAATTCTTTTCTCATTCATAATAATCTTTCAAATGATTTGTGTAAGTTGTCCTTACTAATTTTTGGAATTTTGAAATTCTATTTTTCCTCTAAATATTTTTTAATGGATAACTGATTATAAGTTCCTTTTACTTTATTTGAAATGATATCCTTTAGTACATACGTATTGTTATTATTGTTTTTAATAATCAGGTATGGGCCGGTATACAGCAGTAACAACTTTTTGGTAATGCCTTCCAAAGTACTGGGTAATTCCCGGTTTTTTAGCAGTACCTTTTCTCCGACTTCATAGCTTATTATTTTCTTAATCGCCTTTTGATATTTGTTCTTGCGCCTTTCCTGGTCTTTTGCCAATTTATTGTGGAATCTGATTCGATTGAATTTGTATTCTTGACTCATGGGGAACTCTATTATGTCTTGTATTTCCCTTGGAGGCGGTTTTTCATACATTGCCGTGTATGGCGTGGTACCTATAGCGGGGTGATATGACAAATTAAGGAATTCTTCAGTAGCTAATAAATATTCTTGCCACTTCTTTTGTTGATTATAGCAATAAGTCCGTAATATTCTTCCGACTTCTCGCAGTACACTCTCCGGTGGATTGCTGCTGGGGTGGTAGACAGATGTCTTGTATGTCTTAATGCCCAACGTATTCAGAGTGTTTCTCCACCTCCAACCCTTAAATTGCGTTCCATGGTCTGTGATTATGGATGCCGGGCTCCCTATCTCTGGAATGTAATGATTTGTTATTATTGCTAGAGTCTTCAAAGTGGTGGCTCTATTCACAGGGTACAGTTTTGTAAATTTGGTGAAATGATCCATCATGATAATAATATATTTGTATCGATGGTGTCCGCCACTGCGGGGAAATGGACCACATATGTCCAGAAAGACCCTTTCCAGTTTGGCTTGTGAGGTAATTGGTATCATCATACCCTCCTTTCTCTCATTGTTGGTTTTCACCAATTGACATATCAGACAGGTTTTGAGGTAGTTTCTCGTCTTTCTATTGATACTTTTTATATGACAATTCTCTTCTATCGCCTTGATCACCTTCATGGCTTCCATGTGACCGTATCGTAGATGATAGTCCAGGATGATATCCTTTTCGATTGTAGTAGGGATCATGATCTTCCATATGTCTTCATCAAGGGATGTTTTTATGAATAAAATTCCATTATGTATACAATAAAATTTGTTTATTGTGTCATCTTGGTTGGAGAGACGAAGTTTAATGTGGTTTAACTTCGGGTCTGACTGCTGGTGTTTGCTGATGTCCTGCACTACCTTTTCTAAATCGGATCTGTCCTTAATAATATTACAGATTTTTAAGATTCTCTCCTTTTCGCCTTCGAACGTTTGTTCTTCCAGATTCACTCTCGACAATACGTCGGCTACTACATTTTTACTTCCAGGAACATACTCCCACTGTATATCGTATTCCTGCAGGGCGAGTACCCATCTGGTCAATCTACCATGGCTTAACTTGCATCTTCTCAGAAATGATATTGATTTGTGATCTGTTCGAACGGTCACTGGATATCCGAGGATATACGTCCGAAACTTCCCGCAGGCAAAGACTACACTTAGCAGTTCTTTTTCCGTCACATTATAGTTCTTTTCACACTGGTTAAGGGTTCTGCTAGCAAAGCTCGCTACTAGATGGTTTCCACTTTCATCTTCTTGGTACAGTGTTGATCCCAAGCTAATGTTACTAGCGTCACAGTTTAGAAAGAAGGGTCGGTTAAAATCTGGATGGTTGAGCATTACTGCTTCTAAGAACTTCTCCTTAATTGATATGAAGGATTCGTCTTGTTCTTGACCCCATCGCCATTTATTCTTGGACGATAACTGGTACTGAAACTGGGCCGTCAGTTCGGAATAATTATTTTGGAACTTCCTATAATAGTTACACAGGCCTAAAAATGATTGTAGTTGCCTTCTGTTTTTTGGTATAGGGAATCGTTGTATGGCGTCTACCTTTTCTGTTGATGGTGTTATTCCTTGACTGTTTAGCTGGAAACCCAAGAATTGTACTTCTTTAGCTATAAGCTTGGACTTGTCTAGTTTAAGGGTAACATTATTTTCAGCAAGCTTCTTCAAGACATGCTCCACACGGTAACAGTGTTCTTCCCAGTTGGTTGATGTTATTAGGAGATCATCAACATAGACAGTCGTGAATTGGAGCGCTTCTGGTCCTAGTATATGATCCATACAGGCGACAAAAACAGCTACTGAGTTCACCAACCTGAAGGGCAACCTCTTAAACTGATAATTGCGCCCTTCGAAGATGAACGCCATGTATTGCCGGCTTGCTGGGTGCAACTCCACTTGCCAATAGCCGCAGACGGTATCCCACGTGGTAATGAATCGTGTTCCGTGGAACCTCTTCAAAATCTCATCAATTTCGCCAGGTGAGGTACGATCGTTAATTATCATTTTATTTATCTCACGTGCGTCAAGGCAAAGCCTTACCTTCCCATTTTTCTTTTGTATAGCCACAATTGGGCTAGTGTATGGCGATTGACTGCTCTCGATGATATCTCTACTGATCATGTTCTGGATCTCTGTGCGTACGGCTTCCTTCAAAGACTGTGCTATAGGATACGACTTTCGGTTAAACTCTACCGGTTCTCTGAATCGTATGGAACATTGGTAGTTTCGGATCTTTCCAGGTTCGTCCGAAAATACAGCTCGATATTTTTCATATATTTCGACCAATTGATTCAGCTGGTTTTCCTTTAATTGCTCGTTAGTATTGTGGCACTGGAAGTTACGTATCTCCTGAATCTTTTGCTGCTATAGGTCATCCTCCGAATCCTGACGTACTGGCTTGTTGTTTGTTGAGTAGTTGGACAAGTAATTCACCTTATTTTGGTGGTTGAGAAGTTGTCTGGAGTCTAACATCTTGTTATTAGTCAAATTGGCTACCCAGGTCGAACCTTCAGCAAAGAGTGATACCTTTCCTCGGCACAGGTCGATAACTGCTGAGTTTCTGCGCAATATGTCACATCCTATCATGATGTTGAAAGGTAATCCGGCTGCAACAAGAAATATCATATCCACACTAATGCCCTGACTGTTGACACTTAGGGATACCTGTTTTCTTATGGTCTTGTTCTGTCGGCCGGTAGCTCCTACAAGTACAATATTATTAATAGGTAGTACCGGTAAGTTTTTGTGGCATTCCTGCTGTATCCGGTCCAACTCATTTCGATTTATTATAGAGACATTGGCTCCAGTGTCTATCATTATAGGGACAGAAATACCCTCAATTTCTGCAATTATATATATTATTTCACTGTTATCATTATTAATATTAATTTCGCTTTCTTCTAGCAGGTCCTTACTGATATCTTTCAAATAATTACTGTATATTATAGTAAAATTTTTTCTGTTTTTCTTCGAATTTCTTTCTTGGTTAAACCCAGCAGATTGGAGCAGTAAAGGGTTATTGGAGTTTATTACTGCCTCCGTTCGTTTAAATGTTCCGCATCATTACGGATTAGGCCGTTGGAAGCATCGGCTTGGAGTCCTGAGACTGCTTCGTTTGGTTCAGCACGATCGTCCTGTTGGGCTTCTGTTACAGGTAGTCTTCGCTGATTGTCCAGGCTGGAACTACGTCTGGGCTCGTACTCTCTGTAACGATTACTTCCCTGACTTCCTTGAAAGGTCTCGTACTCGTAGTATCGGCTCCTTCGTTGAGGCTGGTACCTCCTCTGTCCACCGCCTTCCGCTCTGATGTAGTTAATATGGGGTCGATATGTCCTGTAATTATTGTTATTACCTCCATTCGGGTAATTCCGGTTATAGTTACCATGATAATTGTTATTAGATAGGTTGGGGTTCCTCTGACCATTTGGAACATAGTTACGATTATTATTATAATAACCGTTGTTGTTTTGTGGTCGGTTATTATTATTATTATTGTTCTTGTTGTTGTTGTTGTTGTCATTATTATTAATGCGAGGAACATGATTATTATTATTATTGCTGTTAACTCTAGGTAAATTATTGTTATTACGGGTGTTATAATTGTATTCGGCATTATTCCGATTTGCGGAATTATAATTATTATTGCCCACATTCTGCCGATTATTATTATTCAAATTATTGGTGTTACTTCTTGGTTCCGGCTTTTCATATCTCCTGCGACTTTGGCGGTAATAGTCTTCATGCTCATACATTTCTAAGAGCTCGGTCATTGCTTGCACAGTCTTTATTTGACTGTTTCTTCTGGCCCTTATTATATCTTCCTCATAATGGTATGAGAGCTTGCTGACCAGGCATTCTTCCGGTATTCTGGGCTCTAGATGTTTGGCCACGCACACCTTTCCCAAAAAGTACGCCGTTAAAGTCTGGTTTCCATACGGGTTGTATTTTCCATGACAGATCCCGTCTCTGGCGATATTTTGTGTTGATTCAGACCAATATTTGGCTTTGAATAGCCTTCTGAATTGTTGGTAGTCGGTCACTTCGTCTCTTATCGCCATCCACCAATTATCTGCTATCTCCTTGAACGATTCGTCCAGCACTTCTTTATTCTCCCTCCAGCGATTACCTCTGTGTTTGGTGAAGTACTCTTCGATTCTGGCTAGGAACTCCTGTGCCGAGTTTTGGAATACTCGGCCCTTTTCCCAGTTAATTATGTGACGGTCATTGCGGGGGTCTGTGAATTAATTATTTGAGCGGAGTATACGCTGTTATCTGCATGCTTCGTTGCCGATCCGCGCACTATCTGGCGGGAGCGATACGTAATATTTTTCTTGTGACTGCGGTGTTCAGTATTCGCCAGGCAGCCGAACACGAAATAGCAACCAATTTCTCCCGGCGGCCACCAGTTTGAATTTGTTGTCTGCTAATATTGTAACGTCCTGCTTTTTTAGAGGCACTTTAGCGAAACGTACACCTTTAGTCAAGCCCCAAATGTTGGGTTCGCCAATTTGTAACGTTCTTTTTCTGTGAGGTACTTTACCACTTACGAGTATATTGCAATTACAAGCTTTGTTAATTCCACCCCACAGTTGTACGCCAATTCTGTAACGTGCGGCTTAATGTGAGGTGTGCACTTGCGAAAGTGTTATTATATGCCTCACGCAGTATGCGTCACTTTTGAATTATACTAACTGACGTTTTAAAAGGTATAAATAAAGGATTTTGTTTATCTTGTTTTACTCAATCTAAAAGAAATCGAGAGTGTGTGATTTGGGGTCAAGGAGGTAATCAGTTCAGCCTTATGCAGAAGAGAGAGTAAGCATCATTATTGCCCCTCAGTTGTGACGATTTCTTCTGTACGTTGTACTGAAATTTTCATGAACTACCCACTACAATAAATTATAACACGTTATAATTCAATATTAATTTTCAATAATATTGCTTTATTGATTATTGACTTTTGTCTCCTGCCCCCAAAATATAGGTATCACAATTAATCTTATTTGAAAAAAAAACATCATCTCGACTTTACCGAGTAAACATAGATCTGTCTAAGGAACAAAACATATATGTTGTTATTTACCCAATATTACGCTATAATAAAAAACATCAGTTATTACATAATTCTTAGTAATTCCCTAGGGTTCAGGGTGAATTCTTTGTGTTATGAGAGTGTCAGAAATGGATAATTGCTACGCTTTACAAATATCAAAAAATTAATAAATAATTTTGTTTATTTTTCAAATATTACGTAGTTTCCGGAATTGCCGTAAGAGAGCAGCATGTATTTGTTTACTTTGAAAGAAACATATGATAAAATGAATATTTTTTGTTCTATTTCACTGTTAAAAAACGAGTTTTCTTCTGGACTTATTACGAAAAAATGTTTATATTACCTCGCTCCGTGTTGTCCTTACTGGATTGAAGTTTTATTCTGTGATGAGGTACGTCTTGCGTTATTATTTCCTTTTCGTTTGGAGTATTTTCTAGTTGTCTACTGGAAGTAGGCCGAACTATATTGGATCCTCAGAATGTTTTCATCCACTGGTTTTTAATGTATATCACCATTTAATTTGGATTCCTCAGGTATAATTAGTTAGTATTCACTTTGTTTATTACTCTTGCGTGAATTTCGCCTCCTCCAACGTCCAAAAAAGGTTATTTTTTATAATTTTTGTCGCATCGTTTCTTCAACTCTCCGGTTTAGTTCAAAATTTTTATATCTTATTAACAATACTTGTTATTTTTCATCACTCTTAGTAACACATAGTATTTTTATTATGTAGGCAGTTTGTGATTATTATAAATTTATATTTTATTTATGGAAAAATAATAACCTTCCATTCCGGTTTCTTTACTAATTTAATTTACATAATATGTTTTGGTTAATTTTTTTATGACATTGTATATAAATATTTTATCATTTTATTATCATTAAATAAATTTATATATTATTTATTTAGTCTCGAATAGTGTTCATACCCGGTACTACTTCCTGTTGCCATTTCCTTCATAGGATTATTTTAATTTTATATTATCTTTGGTAGTTAAAATTTTTATGTCTTTTAAAATTAACCCTGGGTTTTCTTACAATCTAACACAATTATTTGAAACAATATAATATTAACTTGGGTATAACAAATTGTGGTTCATACAATATAAATTACAATAAATAAATAAAATTACAAAAATCAATTAGTATTATTACATACTACATCCATAGTTTTATCCTATCCAAAACATACAGCACAGTTTAGTAATACATTAATTTCACTTTGGTTTTTCACCTCAATGGGTACACTAGGACTCACTTTGCACTGTATACCACTCGAATTGTTTATTATGTTGAGTGATATAATTAAATTTTGAGCGAGCTTTAGTTTACCCATTTCTGACTTTTATTCTCATGAGTTACTTTATTGGGACCGGGTTATGTACCGTTACAATATCTATCATGACTAGATAATTGACTACGTGACTCTTCGGTAAGTCTGGTCAAGGTAACTTATTTATTATTTAAGAAAAGAATTGTTATTTAGCTTAAAGTAATGCCGATGCAATGCGATATAAATACGAAAGTCACCACGTGGCGAGCGCGAGTTAAATTCTGTGTATGCATGTCTTGAAAGTTGACACTGGCTGAGCTAAAGCATTTATAAAGTAATTATGGCTGGGTATTTTTCCTAATTATATCATAATAATTTCTTTATAATCAGGGGGGGCGTAAGAGAATGTTTTACGAACTAAATGTAGAGGTATATGAACTGTATATGTATTATGAACCTGTTTAAGTTTGCAAATCATCTCGAAATTGTAATAAGGGTTTATTTAGTTGACGAACTGTCCATAAATACTAGTCATTTAATTCTAAATTTTTTTACTGAAGGTAATTTCTGTGCTTCTTAAAATTTTCAAATTTTTTTCTTTTAATCTGAGCATGTGGAAGTGTGTGAATTATGCTGGAGTCATGAATATTAGGGGGATCGTGAATTGGGTAACATTTGAGTAATTGTCAATATATATAATTGTTCAGGGTTCCTGACCTAAGACGATTCTCGATCCACTTCAGCGGGTGGCCGAACTTCCGCCACCAATGGTATTAAACGAGTGATTCTCCGTCTGTGCCGTCGGAAGGAAGAAATGGACAATACATCAGGTTTTGTGCCGGATTTTACAGGTGACATTTAACCCATTTATCTATATTTTGGCCTCTACAATGTAGAACACCGTATTCTCTTCCTGGAACATCTCCGGTTAAAGTTGTTGGGACACAAGTCCAGCGAGACAATTAGTGCTTTTAAATTTTGTCAGTGTATTTTACTAAGGCTTATGCCCCCTGAGTAAGTGTGAGCCCGGACGGGGTCATGCGCTACCGAATTTTGCTGAGAAATTTTCTTTAAGGGTAAAAGTGTGTGTGACTTAAGTTTACTGATTTATAGGGGGTGAATTATGCTTACATTGATTAAGGGTATTCATAGCTATATGGGTTTCGTTTTTTTTGTAGATTTAAAGGTTTGGGGAGGTGCTGTAACCTGTGGACGTCACCCGTAGGTGCCGTTAGTAACAGGTCTATAGCATGTTTTAGGTTGCTGGATCTGGTGGTGCGCATGGCCTCGCCTGTGGCCAAGCCAATTCTGTAGAAACAACTCACATGTGTTTTATTAGGGGCTGATGTTATAAAGTTTTTTTTTAAATTAAAATTGTCTTTATATATATTTTATTAAAAATTATATTAACTCAGTAATAATTCAATATAAGGGAAATTTCATTCAGTTCTTTTACTGCCATAGCCAGTGTACTACTAGTTCAATTGTTAATATGAGCACACTATTGGTTCAATCATAAACCGTATTATATATATTTTATAAAAATTATCTTAGCTCAGTAATAATTCAATATGAGTAAAATTTCATTCAGTTCTTTTACTGCCATAGCCAGTGTACTACTAGTGCAGTTGTTAATATGAGTACACTATTGATTCTTACTTCTAATCGTAAATTCTGTTATACATTCGTACGGCCGTGCAGCCATGTTGACCTGGCCATGGTGCAGTCCTATCTGGGGGAACCCTTCTAAAATTTTGAATTCTTGTGATAATTTCATTGGTTGCAAGCAGTCATAACTGGACTGGTTAATGGTTTGGTTTATGAAGGTTTTTTATGGAGGCTGGGCACTTTACCCTTTTACAGTATTTTGGGATGGGGATCTAGTTCACTGATACTGAAGATGGTATTCTTCGGTGGCATGGTTAAATGTCTATGAGCTGCCTGCCAGGTGAACATGTGTGTAGTATGTGTATGTGTGTATATCGATATGTGTGCGCTATGTGTATTTATGTAACTATTTATTTATGTGTATTGATGTATTTATATTGATCGATGTTACATATTATTTATATTTGGGGAAATACTATTATGCTGATGTTTTACATGCATTATATTTTGATGAGATGATACGTGCATATTTTCAGAGGAGTGTAATGACAGGGAGTGATACTTGCATGTTATTTGAAATAGTGAATAAAATTGTTATTTTTGCTAAACAACGAGTTTAATTGCAGGTCCCGTCATACCGGACCCAGCGCAGTTTTGGCTTCCCTAGGCTCCGGCCTAGTTTTAAATAACTAGTGGCCCCTCTTTCAAAAAAAAATAAAATAAAAAAAAAGTAAATAAATAAATAAATAAAAAAAAAAAGTTTTTTTTAAAAATAAAGTCTAAAAGTTAAAAGAGGGGTACAAATGGTAGCAGAGCGCGATCGATTCTTTGGTCGAACCCTTGGGTCCTGTGGTGTGACGGGGCTTGCAAACTCGGAAATAGTTTGGAAAGAACATCAAACATCAGCAATATTTGAAAATGAAAATAATTGGTAGATGCTATGGGATTTCCATTGTAAATCTGGTGCCGCCACGTGGCATGCGTTTTAGTTGGGGTTTTTATTATTGTTGAGATTGGACCTTACCGGAGGGCGCGGGGGTGTTGCCGGGGGAATGGCTGCCTGTTATATAAATAGTTATGAAGTATTAGCGCGAGAGGTTAACTGGATGCGGTATGGCCTGACCGTAAGTCGGTACTGTCATTGACCCGACTTAGTCACGGAAGTTATAATAAATGTCTTGTTGAATTGTTATATGTTGTGGTAGTTGTTCGGTGGTGTGGATTGTATGTTAGTGTTAGTGTCTGATGTCATTTCTTCTTGGAGTCTGGCGGCTGACGGAGAGTTGGTTCTGGAGTGGATCGAGTTTTCGCAGCGCTAGGGAACCCGGGGGTCCTCTTGATGGAAGAGAGAGTACTCAAGATATTCCTTTGTAAGTCATGTTTTTGTGTTAGGTGTTTCGTGGGAATTATGTTTGTTGTTGTGGGTTTTGAATTGTGATTCTGGCGGGGGTAGGTTACCAGAAGCTACCCAACCCTATTTCCGGCATTCTCCAGAGACTTCCGGTGGTAGATGGACAAGATGTGGGCAAATTGTTGGTTTTCCTGGACATCGTCCTGCAGTTGGCGGAGTTTCCGGGGCTGCCCGAGGATGTCCTCTTGTCTGTTATATATCCATATTTCCGGGGTTCATTGGCTGAGCTGGTCACCCGCACTCTGCGTCGTGGTGGCAGTATCGACTCTCTCCATGGGGAGGTGTTGGACTCTTTCATACCCCGTCGGCAACGTGAGCATTTGAAACTTAGCCGGTTCTATCGTGCACAGGCCAACGGAGAGGCGTTGGGGGATTTTGTGCAGGATATCCGTCAATGTGCTCGGGTTTTGAGGTTAGGGTTGCCCGAGAAGGATGTCGTTGGAAGAATTTTAGAAGGGGTGACGCCCCAAGAGAGATCCCGTTTGGTGTTCGCGGACCGTCCACGTTGTTTTGCGGACCTCGAACGGCTATGTGTGTTTTCTAGAACGGTCCAGGGGATTGACGAGTCCCGTGAGCACGTGACCCATGATAAGTTAAGACACGAGAGGCATGGGGGGCGAATCGTTCCATCCTCATGCGGTAATGAAAATAGAATTATAAACTCTTGTAGTGAGAGGCGCCGTCGTTCGCCTAATGTGACTTGTTTTAAGTGTGGTAGGTTGGGCCACGTCAGACGATTTTGTACTGGGATTGGGTCGAGTCCAACGTCCCTCCCCAAGGCGCCCAAGGTCATTCAGAAAAGGGTCAATGAGGGGAAGATATGTCGGAGGTCTTCCCCTACCTGTCGCGGGTCTTCTAAGGTACGCGCCTCCAGGCCAGTTGTAGGTCCCAAGTCTTTAGGCAGCAAGATCCTCCAAACCATCTCTAGAACCACTTCCGTATGCCCCTTCTTGCTGTTGGAGTTGAAAAAGAGTCAACTCAGAGCATTAGTTGACTCCGGATCAGCAAGATCCATCATTTCATCTAAAGTGTGCGAGGACCTTGAACGACAGGGTTTAATTAAAAGGTCGGAAAGGTCTTCCGTAGTGTGCTGGACGGCATCCCAGGAAATTCTGCCCATTTCCCGGGTAGTTTCTTTCAAGTTCAAAATCGAGGGATTTTCTTGGGTGTGGAGCTTTCTGGTTTCTCCTGCTCTGGGAGTTGAATGCATTATTGGTGCCGATTTCATCTGCAAAAGTGGTCTCGTTATTGACATCCAAGAGCACCAATGCTATTTTAAATTTAACCGGGGAGTTGTAATCCCTTTCCTTGGATATCAGGGGACCAGGCAAGATATCCAAGAGGTTAAGTGCCCCGACACATCTAGAGACCACCTCTCCCAGTCCCAGCGGTCCGCTTTAGATCAGCTGTGTGAGCGTTTCCCCACTGTATTAACTCCGGACCTTGGCCTCACACATCTCTTGGAGTATAAGATCCGCCTAACGGACTCCAAGGTGGTGCGCTCCCACCCTTATAAGTTTGCCCCTCCGAAGATGAGCATCTTGAGGGAGAAGGTTCAAGAATTATTAGATCAAGGGGTGATTGAACCTTCTCAGTCCAGTTATGCCCGTCCAACGTTCCTAGTGACCAAGCCTGGAGGTAAGCACAGGATGGTCATCGACTACCGCAAGCTGAACGCTAACATCGAGGTAGATTCGGTCCCACTTCCTGACCTTCATTCCGCGTTCGATTGGTTCAGTGAGGCGAGGTATTTTACCATCATTGACCTCAACTCTGCATATCACCAGATTCCCTTGACGAAAGAAAGTAGGCCCTACACGGCATTCTGTGTTTCTTGGAACCTCTATCAGTATACTAGGGTTCCTATGGGTCTAGCGGTAGGGGCCCAAACACTCACCCGTTTGCTTGACACCGTTTTTCACGATGTCAAGTTCAAGTACGTTTTTAATTATCTTGATGACTTGCTGGTGTACAGCAAGGGGTACGAGGAACATTTGGATCATCTTGAAGAGGTGATGTGCAGGTTGAGGGGTGCCGGCCTCACTGTCAATCCAGAAAAGGTGAAGTTCGCCCAGACTCAAATTTCTTTTCTGGGCCACCTGATTTCCCATAGAGGTGTCACTGTGGATCCTGAGCGAACACAGGGAATCAGGGACTTTCCCCCACCAAACGATGCCAAAGGCATCGCGAGATTTGTGGGGATGGTCAATTTCTATCGACGTTTCATCCCGAACGCGGCGGAGATTGCGGCACCTCTGAATGAACTCCGGAAAAAGGGCGCCAAATTTGTATGGGGGGAAAAGCAACAGAAGGCTTTCGAGACTCTGAAGGAAGCCATTATTTCCCCTCCAGTGCTAAGAATGCCAGACTTCTCGAGACAGTTCATCTTACAGACGGACGCGAGTTCGGTGGCGCTCGGGGCGGTTCTGTCCCAAGTTGTTGATGGTGCTAGGCAGCCTGTGGCCTTCATTTCTAGAACTTTGACCCAACAAGAACGGAAGTCTTCAGTGTATGAGCTAGAGTGTTTGGCTGTTGTATACGCTCTAGATAAGTTCAGGCGTTTTCTGGAACACGCTGAGTTCCTGCTCGAGACCGACAACCAGGCTCTCTCTTGGCTTCTCGCTCATCCCCGGCAGCTGGGTAAGATTGGACGATGGGTGGTTAAAATCTCATCCTTTAAATTTAAGGTGCAACACATTCGGGGAACTCAAAATGTGGTTGTAGATGCTTTGTCCCGTATGTTCTCCCAGCCCAGCGAAGCCCAGCCGGAGCAACCCTGTTCTGTTCTACTGGACTTTCCTTTAGCTTTTACTGATGTGTTGCCCCATCAGTTAAATGATGAAGAGTTGGGTCCGATCATCCAAAATCTAAAAGAGGGTAACGTGCAGGTCCCCTACTTCTTGTCCAGGGGCGTCCTATGTTGCAGAGAGAAGAAAGGACGGGCCCCGAAGATAGTGCTGCCTAGCAAACTCGTGCCCATGGTCTTCAGCTACTATCACAATTCCCCGGTAGGTGGACATAAGGGAATTTCGAAGACCATTTCCAGTATTAGGAAAAACTTCTTCTGGAAGGGCATGGATAGGGACATAGCAACTCGGGTTAAGGCATGTCATCTCTGTGGCTTAAGCAAGCCTGCCCAGAACACCAAGTTGGGGCTGTTGTCATCTGATGTGGCGAGCAGACCGATGGAGAAGCTATTCATCGACTACGTGGGACCCTTCCCGCGTAGCAAGTCAGGTAATGCTTACCTACTTGTCTATGTGGATGCTTTTTCGAAGTTTGCCTGGCTACTGCCCTTACGGCAGGCAACTGCTCGATTGACCATAAACGCGCTCCAGAGTCATGTATTTCAGCACTTTGGTCTTCCGGCCATCATTGTCTCGGACAATGGTCCACAATTTATTTCCGGCGACTTTCGGCGAATGTGCTTCGCTAATGGCATCAAACATGTAACCACTTCCCCCTATTACCCACAGCCGTCCCACGCGGAGAGATTCAACAGGAATCTCCGGTCCGCACTCATCGCCTATCATGCGGAACAATAGACCACCTGGGACCAGAACCTTAAGTGGTTACAGCTAGCTTTCAATACGGCCCTGCATGACAGCCATAAGGCCGTTCCTTTTGAAGTTATGTTTGGTTTCTCGCCTAAGCTTCCCTTGGCCAACTTATGGAACATAGACGATCTTCTGCCGAGTAATCCGGACATTAGGACGGCAGATAGGTGGAAAGAGGCCCGGAAGAATTTGCTTCGTGCGCACGAGCGCGTCCGTACTCGGTACAATCAGGGGCGTATTCCAAGTCCCTTTAAGGTAGGAGATTTGGTCTACTGCCAGAGCCACCCGATCAGCTCAGCTGCCGATAAAAGAGCTGCCAAATTATGCTATCGCTGGTCGGGGCCGTACCGCATCCTGGGGTTCGCGTCGCCTGTGACGGCTAGGTTGGGCGAACCGGGAGGTACTTCTAAAGAGATAGTCTCTCACGTCTCGAAGTTGAAGCCCTGCCACATCGGGCGGACGGGCTGATAAAAAGGGGGGGGAACTTGCCGGTCCCCATTTAGGTAGGGATGGAGGTTATTCGGGGAGGTGTGTGCTCTGGGGGGGAGTTGATGTAGGGTAGCGGGTAGGCGTTCCCCACAGTCCCAGTGGTGTTCGTCTACTTCAGGGATGCGCCCCTGCCTGCGCGAGCCTTGGTTCTCTCCAATTTTCCTTTTATCTGGAGAGAGCCATGTCCTTACCTTCTGTTCCAGGCCTTGATCTTCAATGATCCTTGCCCTTTCCTTCTTCCTAATTTTCCTAACCTGCCCAAAAAAAAAAAAAAGGAGAGTAGAGAGCCCTTGGAGCACGCACACACACGTATGGGATTATGGATATGTATACACATACATGCAAGTGAGATTATTGGGTCAGGGAGACCAGATCCCCTTTTCTTCGGTGATTCTGAAACACGGTTATTGTTTGGCGTTTTGGGGCTAGTCCCTCTGGTAACTATAGGGCTTGCCGCCCTGTTGTGGTTGTGTCGGTTTCTCAAACATAGTTGGGCATGTCTTGGGGGGGCCAGTGCTCAGGGAGCTCCCGTACCTGCTTTCGTCTTTTCTTCGCTGTCTCTTCTTGCCGTAGGCTGGCCCTGATCAGGTCAGCCTGCGGTGGCTACACACTTACACGTTACATGTCTTCTTCTGCTCTTTCGTTTTCCTTCTGAGCATCTGTTCTCCTGGGAGCCATGACTGATGGGAAAACCGATAACAACTTGAGTATGGTATATAAGGATGGTACACTGCAGGGTACCACTGAGTTCCAATTGGGGCAACCATGTTGCCCTTTTGGAGTGGGGGTGTGCCGAGTTTTGGAATACTCGGCCCTTTTCCCAGTTAATTATGTGACGGTCATTGCGGGGGTTTGTGAATTAATTATTTGAGCGGAGTATACGCTGTTATCTGCATGCTTCGTTGCCGATCCGCGCACTATCTGGCGGGAGCGATACGTAATATTTTTCTTGTGACTGCGGTGTTCAGTATTCGCCAGGCAGCCGAACACGAAATAGCAACCAATTTCTCCCGGCGGCCACCAGTTTGATTTTGTTGTCTGCTAATATCTATCATGACTAGATAATTGACTACGTGACTCTTCGGTAAGTCTGTTCAAGGTAACTTATTTATTATTTAAGAAAAGAATTGTTATTTAGCTTAAAGTAATGCCGACGCAATGCGATATAAATACGAAAGTCACCACGTGGCGAGCGCGAGTTAAATTCTGTGTATGCATGTCTTGAAAGTTGACACTGGCTGAGCTAAAGCATTTATAAAGTAATTATGGCTGGGTATTTTTCCTAATTATATCATAATAATTTCTTTATAATCATAGGGGGGCGTAAGAGAATGTTTTATGAACTAAATGTAGAGGTATATGAACTGTATATGTATTATGAACCTGTTTAAGTTTGCAACTCATCTCGAAATTGTAATAAGGGTTTATTTAGTTCACGAACTGTCCATAAATACTAGTCATTTAATTCTAAATTTTTTTACTGAAGGTAATTTCTGTGCTTCTTAAAATTTTCAAAATTTTTTCTTTTAATCTGAGCATGTGGAAGTGTGTGAATTATGCTGGAGTCATGAATATTAGGGGGATCGTGAATTGGGTAACATTTGAGTAATTGTCAATATATATAATTGTTCAGGGTTCCTGACCTAAGACGATTCTCGATCCACTTCAGCGGGTGGCCGAACTTCCGCCACCAATGGTATTAAACGAGTGATTCTCCGTCTGTGCCGTCGGGAGGAAGAAATGGACAATACATCAGGTTTTGTGCCGGATTTTACAGGTGACATTTAACCCATTTATCTATATTTTGGCCTCTACAATGTAGAACACCGTATTCTCTTCCTGGAACATCTCCGGTTAAAGTTGTTGGGACACAAGTCCAGCGAGACAATTAGTGCTTTTAAATTTTGTCAGTGTATTTTACTAAGGCTTATGCCCCCTGAGTAAGTGTGAGCCCGGACGGGGTCATGCGCTACCGAATTTTGCTGAGAAATTTTCTTTAAGGGTAAAAGTGTGTGTGACTTAAGTTTACTGATTTATAGGGGGTGAATTATGCTTACATTGATTAAGGGTATTCATAGCTATATGGGTTTCGTTTTTTTTGTAGATTTAAAGGTTTGGGGAGGTGCTGTAACCTGTGGACGTCACCCGTAGGTGCCGTTAGTAACAGGTCTATAGCATGTTTTAGGTTGCTGGATCTGGTGGTGCGCATGGCCTCGCCTGTGGCCAAGCCAATTCTGTAGAAACAACTCAAATGTGTTTTATTAGGGGCTGATGTTATAAAGTTTTTTTTAAATTAAATTTGTCTTTATATATATTTTATAAAAATTATCTTAACTCAGTAATAATTCAATATAAGGGAAATTTCATTCAGTTCTTTTACTGCCATAGCCAGTGTACTACTAGTTCAATTGTTAATATGAGCACACTATTGGTTTAATCATAAACCGTATTATATATATTTTATAAAAATTATCTTAGCTCAGAAATAATTCAATATGAGTAAAATTTCATTCAGTTCTTTTACTGCCATAGCCAGTGTACTACTAGTGCAGTTGTTAATATGAGTACACTATTGATTCTTACTTCTAATCATAAATTCTGTTATACATTCGTACGGCCGTGCAGCCATGTTGACCTGGCCATGGCGCAGTCCTATCTGGGGGAACCCTTCTAAAATTTTGAATTCTTGTGATAATTTCATTGGTTGCAAGCAGTCATAACTGGACTGGTTAATGGTTTGGTTTATGAAGGTTTTTTATGAAGGCTGGGCACTTTACCCTTTTACAGTATTTTGGGATGGGGATCTAGGTCACTGATACTGAAGATGGTATTCTTCGGTGGCATGGTTAAATATGTATGAGCTGCCTGCCAGGTGAACATGTGTGTAGTATGTGTATGTGTGTATATCGATATGTGTGCGCTATGTGTATTTATGTAACTATTTATTTATGTGTATTGATGTATTTATATTGATCGATGTTACATATTATTTATATTTGGGGAGATACTATTATGCTGATGTTTTACATGCATTATATTTTGATGAGATGATACGTGCATATTTTCAGAGGAGTGTAATGACAGGGAGTGATACTTGCATGTTATTTGAAATAGTGAATAAAATTGTTATTGTTGCTAAACAACGAGTTTAATTGCAGGTCCCGTCATACCGGACCCAGCGCAGTTTTGGCTTCCCTAGGCTCCGGCCTAGTTTTAAATAACTAGTGGCCCCTCTTTCAAAAAAAAAATAAAATAAAAAATAAAGTAAATAAATAAATAAATAAAAAAAAAAGTTTTTTTTTAAATAAAGTCTAAAAGTTGAAAGAGGGGTACACTCCATTGGTTTGTTTTTATAAAACCTGAAGTTAATTCCTTCACGATTCTCGCTGTTAGGACAACTGGTAGTGTTTGTCGGTCGACTGTGGAACAGGTCTATATCTGTTTGGTTCTGTCGCACCTGACTGTTGATACTGGTCACAGTAGCTTCAATGCCGTCACATTTTTCTGTGAATCGGTCCTGCACTCCCAGTCTTCACGTGTTTCTTTTAGTCTTTCCTCCAACGTCTTCCTAGTCGTTTCTTCAATGTTGTTAACTTTAGTGTTTATTTCTGTCTTGATACTCTGTACTTCGCGTTCGGTTTGACTCCATCTTTCGTCAGATCTTGTAACCTTTTGTTCGATTACCGTTAAGTCCTCTTCTACCTTCTTGCTGATTGTTTCATTGTTTTCAGCTATTTTCTGGCTTAATTGTTCCTTCAATACTTCCATTCTTCCGTCTAACCGGTTCATATTTTCTTGCTTCGTCTCTCTTAATTCTTCTCTTAATTGTTGACTATTATTCTCCATCTTTTTATTGGTTTCTTCCAGTTTCTGGCTTATCTGGGTCAATTCCTCCTTCGATTGTTTATTGTCAGTTTTTATTTCCTCCATTTTCCCCTCAATCTTCTGAATATTTTCCTCCATCTTCTCCTCGATGTTTTTAATATTTTCCTCCATTAATAATTTATTTTCGTTTTTTATTTCGTCCACTTTCTCCTCCATCTTCTTACTGTTTTCTCTTAATTCCTCCTTCAATTGTTGGTTATCATTTTCCAGCTTCTTACTATGTTCTTCCATCTTCTCCTCCATCTACTTACTATTTTCTTATTGGTATCTCCGATTTTATTACCCAATTCTTCTTTGAATTGTTGGTTATCGTTTTCCATCTTCTTACCATTTTCTTCCATTTTCTCCTCCATCTTCTTACTATTTTCTTCCATTTTATTACCCAACTCTTCCTTTGTCGTTCTAAATTCTTTGAGTAACATCTCCATCATTCTATCCAATTTTGTCTCTTCCTTTGTGGTGGATTTCTCTGGCTGTTCCTTCTGTGGTGCAGGCTTGTTTGGTTCTGCTGGCGGTAACATTGACTCCACATCTTCCACTGGTGTCGCCTCTTTATCCTCCATGTCTACATCCTGCTCGGCCTCCATAGCCCTTTTCCTTGATGTAGCTCTCCTGTGCATCTCGCTCCCTCTTCCGACCTATTGACCGCTGCCAAGCTAAAAATAGGAAACTGGACAATCGTCCTTATTTTATAACACTATTACCTCCTATTTAAAGCCCTTTAGTTGGACGCCAATTTGTAATATAATTACAAATTAAAATAAAATAAAATAAAATATTGATGTGTATGATAATTAATAATAATAAGAGTTGTGTATGTTAATAAGAATTGTGCTCTCCTGTAAGCCCCACTGTTTGGGCTAGCCAATTTGTAATATAATTCCAAATATAAATATAATAAATAAAATATAGGTATGTAGATAGCAAGAATTATATATGTTGTCTGGATCTCGGTGTTGAACTCGCCGATGATACAGCTCCACTTTGGATTCACCAATTACAAAGAATAAATTAAATATAAATATGTTTTATAATTAAGTGTGATTGATTGATAAAACAAAAATAAAATTTTGTAGGTTGTGAAATTTTTACTGATATTGAGTTTTGGTTCAATTATTTAATTTAATTAATTAATAATTAATTAATTAATTGAGTGTGTAATTTTCTTAGATATTTATTCTATCACTGTAAATTAATTTTGTTTAGAAAAAATAGTTAACATTAATTATAGAAATAAAAACAATTCTTGTAACTGAGTAATGATGTTCGTTTATTACCATTCAAAATTATGCGCCAGTCAAACTGCGCATGATCAAGGCATTGGCTAATATGTGCTCCAGTCGGTAGCGAACAAAATCAACAAAATATATTTTTACAAGGTTAGAAATTATGGTTCTTTTAACGAGTCGAAATGGTCAGAGGGCAAGGAACAAGATACATTCTTACAGGTATTCTTAAACTAAATTATTTTGGCTGAAATAAAACAAGATTATTATTTAAATTGTCAATTAGAAAATTGAATAGCGAACCAAATCGACGAAATGACGTCACTCCTTTCAAGCTGGCAGTGCACTCGTGCTGGTTAGAAAATCAAGTATGGCCGACGTCGCCTCGATTTTAGCTGCTATCCTGCTGGATCTGGCTGAGATTCTCCCGCAGAAATAAAATGATATTCCCTTCTCTGCAAAGTAGTGTTGGTCCAGGAATATAGTGTAAAGTGTCCTCTCGTCTCCTGCGATGTCGTTTTCGTGATGGGTTTCTTGTGAAGTGTCTGGTGTTCAAATATGTGTAATTGTGTTCTGCGAATATGGTCCAAAATTGTCTCAAAATAACTGTTGATTTCTTGTGTTAGATTTTGATGATGTTATTACTGTTGTTTGGGAATTTGTGAAGTGTTATAAATTGATAATTAATTTTTTTTTCACTTTTAGATCATCTCTGTTACACGCCGCATAACCACACTCGGTTTTACACAAAATTAATCTTTTTTCGGTATTCTGCTAACAAATTTCCAACTAGTCGTCTTCACGATTAACAATAGACTAATAGACTCAACGTCGTCGTTTTAGGGCAATCTGTGCTATGTCTTTTTCCTCTTTATATTGTTTAACTATAAAAATATCTGTCTAAGACTTGGTTCACCATCTAAATATACATAATAAGTTTTCTTATTTTTTACTGTAATTCAAATATTTCTTAATTTTACATAAATCTAACTACTCAGTAATATTGATTAATTAATTTTACATCTTTGGATATATAGCTGGGTTTGTTTCAAGCTCATTTAAGCCCAAAAATTACAATTTTTTATAATGATTGTGTGCCTCATATTTTGTACAAATTTATTGTTTAAATGGTTTTTAATTGTTATTTCTGATAATATTTCCATGGAATATACTTAATAACTCCGTGATTATCTTTGTTGTTAATAATTTTGTTGTTAAAACACTTCAATATTGATTAATTTACTGTTTAGTCTGATTTGATTACCATTATAGGCCTAGTATTATCTGTTTCCAAAAGAAGTTAATTTTCTTTCCTTTATCATTCTATTCGCTATTAATTGTATCTGTATTAATTATATTTTCAATTTCTGTATTGTGTGTATTGAATTCTATTCCCATTATCTAGCTTGATTCTCTGATAGATACTTTTGGTTTAATTGCTAGTCTGTGTTTTCTAAAATGGTGTCTTCGCTAGTCAGCTTGTACATTATATATGGTTTATTGTTTTGAATAAAATTATTACATTTCTATATCCTACTTGCCTCTCTGCCTCACACATTCGAAAATTAAATAACATGACTTTAAAATACAATGGAATATCTTATATCTACTAAACTTTTTTTTATAATATCATTTAACCATAACATAAACATCTTGTGCCTATTATTTTCTACATATTTAGAATTATAATGGAAACATATTATTATCAGCACTATTATCAGTCGTTGGCTGTCCTTTGTTGTTATGTTTCCTTTTATCACAAACCTTATCCTATTAAAACATCTTATTCCTAATAACACCTTCAGTTATTAACTGTCTCTTTTAATTACTATAACTAATTTGATAACACATTAACATAAAAACATCTTATGACTAATGACACTTTCAGTTATTAACTGTCTCTTGTGTTCCCTATACCTAATTTTCTAATACAATAAAATAAAAACATCTCATTCCTAATATATTGTTATTATGCCTAATCACTAAAACACTTTTATTATCCAAATTGCACTCAGTCATTAGACTGTCTCTTTAGTTTTTATTTAGTATTTCCTACACTGATGGTAGTCTTTTTTAATAGATTTTTTATACTACACTTTATTATAATGTGTCATTTATTTTGGCTACACTAATGGTAGTCCTTTTAATAATTTTTTCCACATATTATGCTTACAACTAGTATACAATTCGGTTTTCTTTGGGATTGTATCTTGTAACTTGTTATTGGGTCTACATATATTAGTTTTAATTTTGTTTAATGGTATGTATTCCATGATTACCATTTTTTGGAATAACTCTTCTTGGTTCTAGTCTCTGTGTGGAATCTTGACATATTTTGTCCCTTCTTCATTATTATATTAGTAATTTCTGGTCTTGTGGTTTCTCTGCATCTTGACCTTATACATTTCCCTTATTAATATGGTTTTATCCTTTTATTTCCTTTTTCTTGTCCTTCCCTTTTTACTGCTTCCCCAATCTACTGGGTATACTGCTGGTTTATTGGGTTTTTACATAGTAAGTTATTTTGACCAATGGTTTTCGTTGTTATTTTTCATTCTTATTAACATTTTATTGACTTAATACACAGTTTCTAGTGTAATTCTTAAAACAATTCATTCTTCTCACTCACTATGGAACTTTTCTTCCTTATTTATGTTGCATTAAGTTAAATGTTTAGCGTGATAATTTTGTTATGCTACAATATATATTATAACGGAACCAAATATTAACTATTTGGGGTTATATGTTTACCGCATGCTGAAACCATATTTAAATAAAAATTAACAGTTAAAACTCCATTTGAATGTAGCGCATTGAAAATAATGCTGTGTAAAGCAACGCACACGTGGTCATTATGTAATCAGTTCGCTGTACAAGGAAGCGACCACACCCAAACTGTTAATTATTAATATCTCGGAAACTAATAAATAAAGGCGAAATCCAATATAGCCAAAATGTTTGCCGAGATATTAATAATGACGTGTGCAAATTTGATGCAATATAATTAACAAATGTAAGAGTTAATTAAAATAATTAAATAACTTCTGTTAAAATAGAGATACAGTAAAGAGATTTTAATATGTTATAAAGATAATAATTTGTGACAGATTGTATATTTTAGATTTCACACAACTTGATTTGCAACTAAGTTATTGCAAAATTAAGTAAGTACAGGATATCCTTAGCGACAAAGTGGTTCCGGTGAATAATTAAATATTAGATAATAATTCTATTCTCCGTCTGTGGGAACCAGACTTCATTCTCACGGACTAAGGGAATTCTAAATTTTATGTGGTAGGGAGAGTGTTTCGACCAATGAAATCATTCCATGCAGCCCCGGCCAGTGAGATGTTTTCTGGTGGAAAAATCACTCTCCTGTCAGTACTCACGAAGTTAAGACGTAGTCCTTCGATCGTCTAGTAGCCAAAGCGGTGAAGATCAACAAGAAGACTCTACGTGGTCAACACACACGCAATTACGAACACACTAATAACAGATCATCTGTATAGCTCGTAATTGCTACGTAAAGGCGAGATACTCTTCAAGACATCAACTAAGCTTATTGTGTACTACCAGATAGTCATAAGCACGCAAGAGATCCACCCGACTTCAAGACCAGACTTCAAGAATACAGCAGAGAGGCCGTCTAAATCATTGGTTAACAGCTGACGAGCAGAGCGACCGCCCGAACGAAGCACACACACACACACGCTGACGTGCAACGTGCAAATCGACGGAGAACAGGAAGCAGTTCCAGCAGACAACAGCAGACGTTAAAATATTCACAAACAGCAGGGAAGCAGAGTGTTGCCGAATTTTGAACTCCACGACCGAATCCAGCAGTTCTAAGCAGATTACTTTCTCTAACCAAGGACTCGAATCGACGAGGGACAAATCGGGACGACATCCTCTTCAGTAACAGGAAAGCAAAATCCACTTATTTATTTTTCAGATCAAATTTTCTATTTTTCAATTAAAACATTGTAATTCAAATAATTCAGGTGCCAAACAAAAAGCAAAGACTCTAGTAATTAAAAAGTAAATTCGTTGTGATAATCTGTATAGCAGTTTAAGGCTTTAGTAAGTTATAGTTAAGAAATAGAAGTAGTATAAAAGCGCTATACAAATCTTAACTGACAATCTAATCTTAGATCATACTGCAGTAGATCAGAAATAGAATCACTAGAAATGAAATAACGTGAACTAGACCGTCACGTCTAATTTATTTTAACTAATTATTCAAATTAATTTTAGAGTTTTATATTTTGTTTCATGAACACTTAGATTCAAATTAATTAAATAAATTAATTAAATTCAAATCAATTCTTAAAGTCAAATTTAAATTGCAATTAACTCGCAAAGAACGAGTTTAGTTTCTTTCAACTATTAGACAATCGAAAAACATCGATTCATTGTATAGACTATAAGAAAATTCATAACATTATAACCATTCTATTCTTGTGTGTTGTGGGTGTAATAAACAACGTGTTATTACCCCACATAACAGTGTTTTATTGTTGTACGATAAAGCCTACCAGTCTCACAAAACTCTCCCCCTTTAAAGTAACTTACTTTGTGTGTTGTTGTAAAAATTTGAGATTACTAGCTTGCGAACTTCAAATCCAAAATCCACACGCCCTAGTCGGAAGAATCTGCAAGATCAGACAGCAGGTGGGTACTCACACACAACATTACATTACAATAACGCATAGTAGTGTAGTTATAAATGTCGGCCAACGTGGGGCCCGACAAACGTACATCAAATTGAATTCACGTTCCGAACAAGAGTTATAAATGGCTTGCCCGGAACGTGGGGCACGATTCAATTAAATTAATTAAATCACAACGAGATTGAAACGCCACATTTGTAATAGAGTTATAAATGGCGCTCCAATCTCGTGGGGCTCGAGAAAATTAATTAAATTCAATTTAAATTTAATTTTCACTTTAAAACAATCTTTGCTGTTTTAATTAGTAAAACAGCTGGCGTCCAACTAAATAATCCCCAAAGAGTTTTGTGACTGGTGTTTGTGCAACAGTAAAGTTATTGTGTGTATTGGAAACTGTTCTGTGTATTTTAAATTGTGTATATTTGACATTGTTGTCTATTTAAAATGGATATGGATAAAATACTTAAACAAATACAGCAAATGAACGAGAAAATGAGCGCGGATTTGACCGCTAATATGAATGCGAAATTTGAACAGAGTGCAGCCAAAGCTGAGCTAAATATCGCAGAATTAAAATCTAATATCGAAGCGCAAAGAGTTAGCCTAACCGAAGCATTAGAACAAAGTAACGCTGACATAAACGCCGAGATTAAGCAAAGTAATAAAGAAAGTAGTAAAGAATTAACTGCGAAAATAGACGAAATCGCGGAAAGCAATGCAAAAATCGGTGAAAGAGTCATTGAAATCGGTGAGAGTAATAAAGAGCTAACTGTGAAAGTCGCGGAAATCGCTGAAAGAGTAAATACGGTCGATACTAAAATCAATGAACGGTTTAAGGTTTTTGAGACCACAATGCAAAAATCGTTTATTGAACAAGTAACACGTATGGAGGGCCGGTTCAAAGACCACATAACCCGCTGTGAGAAACAGACACTAGAGGTTTCCAAAAAGGTGGAATCCCTAGAGGTAAAAATTCACGCGGACGTGACCGAAACGCAACGACGAGTAGATAAATTAGACGCTTCAATTGTAGAGACGCGATCCAACATTGACTCTAATAAAGAGAGTGTTTTACAAACGTTAAGCGACGAGATTTTGAAAGTACGACAGGAGGTACGAAGGAGGTCTGCTCCAAATATTTTGGTACAAGGTCCTGTCGATGAGAAAAATCGCGTGTATTTTACGGGGGAAAATAACGAAAATCCCATTGAATTTTTATTAGCGTGTGAGAGTGAGATGGCTAGAGTAGGTTCCCGACTAGAAGATCAAGACAAAATACAGTGGGTGGTTAACGCGATGCGTGATTCGGCGCGTAAGTGGTATAACATTGTACGCGATAGAGTGTCCACATACGCGGAGTTCAAACAAAAATTTGAAAGCCGATACTGGAACTCGCATACACAACGACTTCTGCGCAATGAACTGGAATATGGCCGTTTTGACAAGAAAATGAATATTACCACCGAAAATTATATAATCCAGCAGGTCGAACGCGCGAAGCATTTAACCCCAGCATTTGCGGAGATTGACATAGTCACCAAGCTTGCCTACCATTTTAATCATAACATTAGAGTAGCTGTATTCACGCAGGGTATTCGCACGGTAGACGAACTCCTCATTCTAGTGTCCCAAAGTGAGACGGTTTTTGATTTTGGTGGGTGGCGGTATAATCCCGATTTTCGCCGAAATAATGAAGGGCAGAATACGCGAGAACAATACCAGCAACCTGACCAGAGACCGAGTACTAGTTCTACTCCACCCCAAACATCGTCAAAACCCCCAGATAAGACCTTTGAATACAAAGGCAAACAAAATATTGCTAGACCAAAAGGGCAGTATAAGGGTAACGACGGGGCCCCGATTAGAGCTATGCAAACGGTTGAGATAGCTAGAACCGATACAATAGAGCAAGACAGCGATACTCCTAGTAATAAAGATCCCAACGAGAGGAGAAAGAATCGTAAGTTTCCAAAAAACTTGGAAACGGGCGCCTCCAGGGGGGAAGCGCCATAAATTATGCCAAAACCTATCGCAATAAAGTAGGTAAAAATAAAAAAAATGCTAGGTTTAAGAAAAGTGAATTTTATACAGAAATTTGTACGCCAGTGGACAAAGTATTTCAACCGGAAGGTAAGGAAACGTGGTTGCCCGTGAACACAAGGCAACAATGGGCACCGACAAAAGCACATCCGCCAGAGCAGGAAAGTGACGACGACGTTCCCACACAGTCAGCGTGGGAAGACGTAGACGAAGAATCCGGTGACGAAAATGACCGATGGTTAACGAAGTACTGTCGAACCGTTCGTAAAAAGGGTTACGAAATATTACGGTTAAAAGATAACGTAATTGTATTATAATAATTAAATTTAAAATAAATAATTTGTGTTTTATAATCGTATTAATAATAATTATAGGTAACGTGAGTATTAATAATAATGTTTTTCTATAGCGGTAAATAATAAGCGTATACAACTGAGTGAGCGAGAACAGCGGCAGGAAACAGTTACGTCACGCGATAACGACTACCTGACCCGCATTTGAAACTAGGTCAAGCAATTAGGCGCGCGACGGGCGATAACGTTTTAAATACTGTCAGCAAAATTCTTTGTACGCCTGGCATTGTTTACAAATAAAGGCTACTAAGCGTTTTAAAAACATTATACGCAATAAGTTGCAAATATGATAGTTTAATACATGTATTTAGAGTTAAATTGTATATAATGCAATAACATTAACACTTGTGTACGTGTCTTCAGAATAAGTAATACAATGTATAGGGAATAAGAATAGTGATTACAGAATATGTGTGTAATGATTAAGAAAAAAAAAATAACTGTAATTATTACATTCATTTTTTTTTAAAGCGGGTGTGGGAATATATAACGGAACCAAATATTAAGTATTTGGGGTTATATGTTTACCGCATGCTGAAACCATATTTAAATAAAAATTAACAGTTAAAACTCCATTTGAATGTAGCGCATTGAAAATAATGCTGTGTAAAGCAACGCACACGTGGTCATTATGTAATCAGTTCGCTGTACAAGGAAGCGACCACACCCAAACTGTTAATTATTAATATCTCGGAAACTAATAATTAAAGGCGAAATCCAATATAGCCAAAATGTTTGCCGAGATATTAATAATGACGTGTGCAAATTTGATGCAATATAATTAACAAATGTAAGAGTTAATTAAAATAATTAAATAACTTCTGTTAAAATAGAGATACAGTAAAGAGATTTTAATATGTTATAAAGATAATAATTTGTGACAGATTGTATATTTTAGATTTCACACAACTTGATTTGCAACTAAGTTATTGCAAAATTAAGTAAGTACAGGATATCCTTAGCGACAAAGTGGTTCCGGTGAATAATTAAATATTAGATAATAATTCTATTCTCCGTCTGTGGGAACCAGACTTCATTCTCACGGACTAAGGGAATTCTAAATTTTATGTGGTAGGGAGAGTGTTTCGACCAATGAAATCATTCCATGCAGCCCCGGCCAGTGAGATGTTTTCTGGTGGAAAAATCACTCTCCTGTCAGTACTCACGAAGTTAAGACGTAGTCCTTCGATCGTCTAGTAGCCAAAGCGGTGAAGATCAACAAGAAGACTCTACGTGGTCAACACACACGCAATTACGAACACACTAATAACAGATCATCTGTATAGCTCGTAATTGCTACGTAAAGGCGAGATACTCTTCAAGACATCAACTAAGCTTATTGTGTACTACCAGATAGTCATAAGCACGCAAGAGATCCACCCGACTTCAAGACCAGACTTCAAGAATACAGCAGAGAGGCCGTCTAAATCATTGGTTAACAGCTGACGAGCAGAGCGACCGCCCGAACGAAGCACACACACACACACGCTGACGTGCAACGTGCAAATCGACGGAGAACAGGAAGCAGTTCCAGCAGACAACAGCAGACGTTAAAATATTCACAAACAGCAGGGAAGCAGAGTGTTGCCGAATTTTGAACTCCACGACCGAATCCAGCAGTTCTAAGCAGATTACTTTCTCTAACCAAGGACTCGAATCGACGAGGGACAAATCGGGACGACATCCTCTTCAGTAACAGGAAAGCAAAATCCACTTATTTATTTTTCATATCAAATTTTCTATTTTTCAATTAAAACATTGTAATTCAAATAATTCAGGTGCCAAACAAAAAGCAAAGACTCTAGTAATTAAAAAGTAAATTCGTTGTGATAATCTGTATAGCAGTTTAAGGCTTTAGTAAGTTATAGTTAAGAAATAGAAGTAGTATAAAAGCGCTATACAAATCTTAACTGACAATCTAATCTTAGATCATACTGCAGTAGATCAGAAATAGAATCACTAGAAATGAAATAACGTGAACTAGACCGTCACGTCTAATTTATTTTAACTAATTATTCAAATTAATTTTAGAGTTTTATATTTTGTTTCATGAACACTTAGATTCAAATTAATTAAATAAATTAATTAAATTCAAATCAATTCTTAAAGTCAAATTTAAATTGCAATTAACACGCAAAGAACGAGTTTAGTTTCTTTCAACTATTAGACAATCGAAAAACATCGATTCATTGTATAGACTATAAGAAAATTCATAACATTATAACCATTCTATTCTTGTGTGTTGTGGGTGTAATAAACAACGTGTTATTACCCCACATAACAGTGTTTTATTGTTGTACGATAAAGCCTACCAGTCTCACAAAACTCTCCCCCTTTAAAGTAACTTACTTTGTGTGTTGTTGTAAAAATTTGAGATTACTAGCTTGCGAACTTCAAATCCAAAATCCACACGCCCTAGTCCGAAGAATCTGCAAGATCAGGCAGCAGGTGGGTACTCACACACAACATTACATTACAATAACGCATAGTAGTGTAGTTATAATATATATATATATATATATATATATATATATATATATATATTATAACGTACCAAATCCCATAGATTTGGGGTTATATGTAGATAGTCTCAAAAATCAAATATAAAATAAATTTAAATCGACAGAACCATATCTCGCGCTATAGCGAGCATTTGAAACAATTGTAAAACGTGCAGCGGCTATGTTCCGGTGGCGTTACGTAACACACACACACAGTTGTAAATTAGAGACACGCCCTAACTTTAAAACATTAATATTTCGTAAAAGAATAAATATAGGAAAAAACCAAAGTAGCCAAAATGTTTGCCGAAATATTAAGAATAGGGTGAGCAAATTTCAATAAATATAATTAAAGAGTTAATGAGATAATTGATTTTATTTAAATAACGTCCATAGTAAGAGAGCTAGGGAGTTCAGATTTGAATATGTTATAATTATAAAAATTAGGAATCAAATGTGTATGTTGGAATAAGCATAACCTGGCTTGCAGCCAAGATAATCGCAATACAAATTGCAACCGGACGTCCGACCGACAATTGGTTCCGGTGTATTCCAGAATATTAAAAATAATAAAAATTCTCGAACTCTGGGAATTATTTTCCGTTCTCACGGAATGAGGTGACTAAATTTTAAGTAGAAGGGAGAGTGTTTCAGCCAATCAGATCAGTAGAGGGAAAGTGAGTGTTCGAAAACACTTCCGGGTTCCGAACGAAAACACTACCGGGTTCCAGTTCATGACGTCATAGAGGCACTGGCAGCTGGTGTCCGAGCTGTCCATGTGACGTCACTGTTTTGTGTGTGTGTGTGTATGTGTGTGTATGTGTGACTGAAACACTACCGTGTTCCAGTTCATGACGTCATACAGAGGCTCAAGTCGCTGGCGTCCGCATGGCTAAAACCTGTTTCAAGACGTCACGAAGGCCGTGGTTTCTGCATGTTCAAAATTTGGTAGCCGAAAACAATGTGTAGCGGATGGGGGTACCCGGAATTCGGCGGTTGCCCGGACGCGCAGAGGCTATGTCATCGGGTACCGTTACTCGAAATTTTGGGGGTATCGGGTACCGTTACCCGAAATGTTTAAATCAACGGATGGGGGTACCCGAAATTTGTGGGTACGCCCTAACCGGGTTCCAGTTCATGACAGAGGCCCTGGCAGCTGGTGTCCGAATGTTAAAACACTTCCGCGTTCTGGTTTATTTTGATGTAACAAAATAATCGTTCTCTCTCGAAATTTTTTTAATGTCAGAATTTTGGTACCCTAAATGATTAAAACAACGGATGGGGGTACCCGAAATTTGTGGGTACGCCCACATGACGACGACGTAGAGGGCGTGATGTCTGAAATGTTTAAATCAACGGATGGGGGTACCCGAAATTTTCGGTGTCTGAAATTTAGTACCCGAAATGTTTAAATCAACGGATGGGGTTACCCGAAATTTTTGGTGTCCGAAATTTTAACACCGGAATGTACGACCACATGACGCATGTGTTCAACTGTAACAATGGTATGTCATTGGATATTAATTTTTACATAAAAATAAATTACGGCCCCTCCGGGATTTGAACCCGGGACCTCCGGTTCACCAAACCGGCGTGCATCCACTACACCAAGGGGCCGTTATCGCTTAACTGTAATTATTTCTGTACTTATACTTCTCATCTCTTACTTGTAACCATGAGGTGGACGAGTGATATCTACTGTCGTCCTATGTGTAAAATCATAAAAGCACAATATAAGTTTATTTATTATTAAATAAATAAACATTTCGTTATACTTTTATTTTTTTACCTCTCATCCTCTTCCTAGCAGCCTGAGGGAGGCGAATGAGAGCCTGCTACGCTTTTTTTAACGTGGTTTCCCCAACTTTACAGATTCGTAAAGCAGGCCTACTCCACGTTATCTATCGCTGTACTATTGACTAGTACAGTGGTAGATAATAATAAAGATACATTATGCAATGCTAAGCCAATGTGTAAAAGCAGTACATATTTTTTTATTTACTTTTTTATTTATTTTTTTTATTTTTTTAATCGGGTGAATATGTTGTTCATACATGATGCGTATTCACATTTGCTGTACCGTAATGAGTAATTTTCACACCCATACTGGTTCTTGACGAGTTTACAGGTATATCTACCGTGCCAGTGACCCGTCTCGAACTACCAGGACTACGTTTATGAGTATTTCTACCGCGACAGTGACGTAGTCAAGGTTAACACTCACGCACACACTACGGTACCTAATTCTACGTTTATGGACATTTCTGTCACGTAGCATTCACACTAACACCATGATGAAAACATGTTCACAACCGACTATATTTTATTTCGTTGCCGCAACCATTCTGCATAAAACAAAGCTTTGCGTAATGCACAGTGTAAGGGGGGAGTGGTAACGGGTTGACGATGAGGAACAGGACATTGTATGATGGGTACAAAGGATCTAGGAACTACAGGTGCTTGAATATCGTTTAAGTCAATCACCTCACCATGATGATACAACTGTCGTAAGAAATTTGCCTTCTCAAACCCTTTTGTATAGACAACAGGATAATCTGAAAAAATGTCTGCAACGATGCGTACCATATTCTTGTACGGTACATTACCATCGTTCCATCGTATCCTGTGATAATGTGTTTCCAACCAGTCATTGATTTTTCGGAATTTCTGGTGCAGTCGTGCACTTTCGTATGGTGGAGCGAACAACACGATAACAAAACGTCCGGTTGTTATATCAACTGTAACGAACTCTTTGATTACATATTCATTTTTGTCACCGCGAAACGCTTCAAACTCGGCAATAACCGTCCTATTCAAGTTCATTTTTCCGAGTGACACATGTCCGCATCGAGTACGTTAATTTTTTCAAATTCCCCCTCTACTTTTCCTTCCAATACCAGTTCATCGTAAAGACGATCAAATGTTATCTGTTGGTCGTGACGACTGCTTTCCAATCGAAAAAACGAGGGGAAAAAGAAGGATGGTGGTACATAGCACCCCTTGGCTACTACCTGATTAATGTACGACTTGAAGTGATCTTGATCATAAAACAAGCGAACAAGATATTTCTTTAGTACTGTTAATAAACAACCAAAACGGATCCACTCGGGTTCTGTGAAAACAAATTTTTCGGTCTTACTACCTTTAATCCGAACAAACGTTTTCCCAAAGTTACGACTGATCATCACACTCTTCTTCTTTTCACGGTTTTCACCTTCTTCGTACAATAACATACTGGATAGTAACTGTTCACGAAAGATCAACAAGTAATTCCACTCAGAAAAGTCAAGTAATATACGTTTCTTTTTTCCGTTTGTAAACAAAACACCCGGTTCATAGTTGAGTTCTTTACACAGTCCGACGGTAACGAACTTAGAGTACGAGTTGATTGGATATGCAAGAGACAAGTAAACGTTATACTCACAATGGCTGCTGCTGCTGCTGTCACAGTCACCTTCCATCGTTGAAAAGGACTGAGGTTGTTGTTATGTAGAGATCGCTAATACCTATCTTTATAAACTAGTAGAGGGGAGAACAAGTTTTTTTATGACAAACGATGAACAGTATTCGACAACGCTGTGTACTGTACTATCCTATCGTGTATAATCAAAGCGTAAGCGGTGGTTTTATCTGGAAAATTGTTACTGGATTCAAATTCTAAACGTACATCAACGGCAGACGACTTGATTGGTTCTTCTTGTCTGGAACAATCGATGACAAACAACGGTGCTTTCGTTATAAATTCATTAGGTGTCAAAAGAGGCGTTCTGTTGCGACGGTCGTAGTATGATGTTTGGAAACGTGTATACATGTCGTAGAACAGGGCGTAACGTTTTTTATCGATATCCTGGTTCAGGTTATCGTACGGATAGTATTTATCGTTCAGAAATAGCTTGACATTCGTTAAATTGCAGTGATCAAATTCCGACGCGTTTTTCGCTATATTGTTCTTCCTATCCGTCTGAAATATTAATATTACATACCGAGGTTTTTCCAACTGTGACGATGTCTTCAAGGTCCACGAATGTCGATTTGTCGTCGGTAGAACGGGATACTCGTGCAATTCCCAACTGCGGAACGGCATCACTAGTTCATGATCCTCCTCGATGTGCTCCAATAGCGGTATTCGGTACTTGTTTGACACGCGCACATAGGGCATCTTCCAGTGTACTTTGTTTATTACGAGATTACCGTTTGCAGTTGCACCCGATTCTTTTAGCACCATTGCGTTCTGATCGGTAGAGGTACGCAACAGAATCAATTCTTGCTTAACGTTCAGCATGATGCGTGTATAGTCTTCGTTGAAACCGAGTAGCATTTTCAACGGAAGACAAAACGTAAAATCACCGGTACTCTCGTGTACTGTCAACGACTCGTCGGTTGTCGTCACCCATCCTGCATTGATTAGATGCTTTCTTTCATGCTCATTGCTCGATAGTAACAATTTCACAGTGCTCGTAATTCCAACGTTTTTTGTACGATCCACTTCCACACCGCACACTTCGTAACGGATCTCCTCAAACAAGAAAGCCATTGAATTGTTGATTAATTTCACGTTCAACGCTGTGTCGGTAGCGTTAACCTTGGTCAATGTTCCTTCGATGTACAGAAAACTCTCCGCCGGTAAAGTGAAAACATCCTGTTGTTGGATGGGTATACGTATTTCATCGTTGTTACCGTATCGGGTGGAAGCATACGGTGCGTGCGTACGATATTCGAACTCAACGATTCTGTTATCGAAAGCCGCTCCTCGTTCGATAGCTAGAATTTCACCCGACATTATTTTAATCGTATAATTTGAATCCAAGTGAAAGTAAGAAACGCTTGTTCCTTGATGTCAATCGCTTCAACGTTGAACACCGACTACCATGTTTCTTTCGTACACACTCCCTTTTTACAGGTGACGTTTGTCCGAAATACAATCCCATATTTTCAGATGCAGTCGTATCGTGATAACTTCACCGCGAAAATCAACTAAATCCCCGTCCTGATCAACGAGAGACAATATGATGTTGTCAACGCGTTGTACGTTTACCGGTAAGTATATTACGTTTGTCGGTGTTTCAACTATTTTGAAACCTGGTGCCACGGTCGGATAAAACGAATGCAACGTGTGCTGTTCCTGACCGTCCTTGTACGCACCCTGTACGATATTACTCCGTACGTGAACGGTGTTAACTTTGATTATGTCAACGGGTACGTTCGACTCGTGTGTTTTATACGCTTCCAGCTGCTGATTCTCCTTGAATCCTAACATACTTGCAATGGTATTCGGTGTATGCGAAAAGTCGATGACATGCTTACAGTAAATTTCACACTTTAATGTGTTGTTGTTTGGACGTAAACTGATTGTTCTCTCGCCTAACTGTTTCTGCAGATACGTTTCGATATCACTGATTTCATAGGTGCCGGTAGGCAACTTGATGACGGACCACTGATCCTTGGAAATTTTTACTGGAAATGCATTATTTTTTCCTTCAGTAACGTTTGGTATTGAATTATACGATGTAAAATCCAATAGTCCAACGTACCATTCACCGTATAACTCGAGAGGTGGGAAAAAGTTACACACGAGATTCGCAGCGTCGGTACCCGTCACGGTGACCGTTAGCGACGACGTGCTGAAGTTTACTGATCAGAAGACGATAAAAAGTCTAAACATAAATGACCGCAGATGACCGTGTGAGGAGGTTGCTTCCGTTCATAGTTGTAACGAACGTCGGCTGTATCACCAAAATATTGCATCAGCTCGAGAGGTGGACGTAAATTACCGAACCCGTCAAAATAGTGTACTCGATTTCCACGCTTCTTGTAACATACCCAGTGGGTTCCCGGTCCGCTCTCGTCGTCCAAATTTACGATGACGCTTTCGTTCTTCCACGGCGCTGTATCCGGTAATGCGTTACGCATGTAAACACCTCTAAAATACGGTATGTTTAGCTTTTTTGCGTATACACGTAATTCATCTTCGGACAACGGGCGGAGCGGTATGTGAATTAGTTTTTTCGGTACGGACGTAGATACAATCCGGACGCAGTTCTCTTCTTTTTCCTAACGGTTCGGACAGTTCTCTTCCTCCTCTTTTTCATCCCACCACCAGCACCACGACCACGACTACTCACATTCTTTTTATTTTTACGACGTCGGCCGCTTCCTATTGCTGATTTTGCTTTCATGGCCGCTGCAACTGCTGTCGCATAAGCTCGTTCGCTGATACCCGAATCCAACGCCTTTACCCGTCCCCACGCTTTTTCCGCGAGTTTACGATCTGCAATACGTCTACTTTCGTTGTCTTTGTATTGAGCGTAAGCGATGTCGTGTTCGCGACAGGCTTCGTCTAATTGGTTGATTCCGCGATCACCACGCGCTAATCTTTCTTCGAGTTTCGTGCCCGGTCCACAGAATCTGTAACCCGGCAGATGTAATTCGACAGGTAGTGCGTCCACCGCTAGATTGATAACTGACGAAACAACGGACGGTACAACGTTTTTAAGCACGTTTCCGACGCCCCACCCCTTTTTCCTCCTAACGTTGTTGTACATCGTAAACCGATCTCCAGTCTTTCTCTTCTGTGTTTTTATCGTATTCATCTATTAACCTTTTTATTTCCTTCGTGTCGAGTGTCCACTCGTCTTCTGAACTACGTGGCTTAGACAATTTCAATAAGTAGTAATCCAGTTGATACTGAAATGTTTTAACGACTTTATACATCTCGCTCTTTACGTATCGTCTCACGTCATTTAATTGTTGTAAGTTAACAGCATCGCTCTCCGCAAAACCATCCGCTACGTCTGTTATTCTCTTTTCCGCTGCTTTGAAAACACCATCTTCGCCCAAGCTAACGGTGTTCTGCAACATGTATTTTACGTTAACCGCGTCATCTGCAAAAATCGGTGAACTCACTCCCGACAACCAGCTCTGTCCAAACAAATAGCTATTCGATACTTTTTTAATGACATTCGAGTCTACGTAGTTTTTGTTGACCGCATCGGTCGCTTGTTCCGGACTTCGAACGTTGATTACCCATCGATCTCGTGCATCGATGACCTCACCTCTCTCTTGACTCGAGTGTTGTATACAGTTGTCATCAACGTAATATTTGTTGACTACGTCTTTAACGTCTACAGGAGTATCAACATTTTTCAATCTACACCCTTTAACGTCCACGCTTTTACGTTCATCATCGAGTAGCAGACAATGTGTTTGCATATAACTCAGGGATACAGCATCCTTTGCTGCATCCGGTTCGTTCAGATTGCGGATCTTTTTGTTTTCAACATCTATATGCCCATCATTCGTAATCTTAAATCCTACAGTATCGCGTAATTGTCTTTTTGTTTCTCGTCGCACGCTCACGGCGCTTTGATGTCTCCCGAACTTGTCCACAACCATTGTACGACTGCACGCTACAAATGATGTGCTAACCGTTTTAAGTAACGACACTGTGGTGACCATCGCGTGTGTAACACAATCGGATCGTCACCCTCTTTCCAACGAAAGATTTCTATACCGCAAAATGAACATCGAACCCTGTCAATTTCATTTGTGTAATGAAAGCCTGCGGCAACCATAGCGGTCGGACTGATGAAATGCACAGGCCATGATGTAAAGGTTTTCAGTCTCTCGTTTTCGACTTCAAAGTCAGGTGTCAAATCTAACCCGCACATGTTGACAGTGTTGACGTCAATGAGTTGTTACACCGACGTTCATAAAATTTATACGATAATGTTGGCTTCACGTAATTCCTCTACTACTGAGATGATTTCGTTGTCGTGTCCGGTGTGACCGACGCGTTTTGAACTTACCAGCAGTCTTAACCGTTCAACCAGTTCGTTGGGATCGTTCCAGTGTACGTAATCGATACCACGTCCGCTGCGTGGTGGAAACAATCGAGCGATTATCTCTCTGTACTTTAAACCTTTGTTTGTATTTACTTTAGCACCGGGTAAATAATAACGTTTATAAGCGTTAGTGTCCGACAGTATAGACTTGTACGCTGCTAAATCGTTTTCATCGTAGACGCTCTTGTCGGGTTCTTTCATAAACATAAGTTCGTAGAGGCCCGGTGTGCCTCTGTATCGTTTTCCAGCTATGTAGAAGCTATCGTCTTGATTGATCTCCAACACCGAATTGCCTACCATCCATTTGTCTTCAACGTTACGAACACCGTACGTATGATCCATCTTCTTATCTCGATCATCAGACAACGCGAGCAGTAAGTATTTCCTCGCGAGCGGACCTTCGACAGATTGTTCAACGTATTCTTGTGCTTCGTGTCGACCTTCGGGTGTTGTTAAAAACTCTTCAAGAGTTACGTTCGGTGTTTCGACATCAGGCGTTTGTGCCAACACTTCCGTTCTGAGGAAACGAGGTTGTGATGGTGTTTTCGTCTCAACAGCTGCCTTCGTATCTTCATCTTCAACTTTTATTTTTTGTTTTATTTTATCACTGGAGTCATTCAACTTTTCCGAAATCTGGGTTAACGGTTCCAAAAGAGGTTTGTACTTTCTCGTTAACGCTTCATCGCTCTCTCTGATGTCATGTTTCAACGCGCGATACTTTTGTCTTATGTTATCGCTAATTGCATCGATTTCATGTGTCAATTGCTTGTCATCCATCTTGACACTGATGACTTTCTTGCACAAACTATTCTATTTATGTATAAAACGATCGAAACCCACTCTGTATCTACCTGCGTTTATCGGTGAGTCCTTGTTGATGACTATGAATCCGTAACGATCCTTCCACGCTTCGGCGCACATCGCTTTGAACTCTTCGTATTTCATATCTGTGTTAACGTGATCGTTGTAAACGTGACGTAAATTGAGATCATCCTGTCTGAACAAAACCAAGAAATTGGCATTATCACGCACCAGTTGCTTTGGCACCAGACTATACGTTTGGCAAAGGTACAAAGTGTCCACACCGCTATGCCGTCCCATAGCGAAATATTTTCGTATGTTATTCTGCCGTTCACATACCACATCATCGAACAACATGATTGAATTAGATACAATTTCGTGCGGAGGTGGTACTTCATCGTTTTCACTGTATGTGAAGTACATCATTCCTTCGTCAGCGAGAGCGTTAAAAACGTCTTCCAACATACGATATTTTGGTTGAAATAACGATTTGGAGAACACGTACAGGTTCTGAAATCGCAGTCCGTTTGAATCGAATAACATGTTAAAGGCAACGTTTGACTTCCCGCTACATGACCCGCCGCACACGATACATCGAACTGTGTTTGGAAACAGTGGACTGTGTTTATTATATGCAACTTCACCGTTGTACTTAGCAGAGTCTACGTTCTTAACATTTAACTTTAACGATTGTTGTTCAATCTTCATCTTAACTCGTTTACGTTCGGTTAAATACTGTGGTAATGCTATTATATCAGATCTTTTTTATGTATCCACGAATCGTGTTTACCGTCAAAGCCGAGCCAGCGCACTCGCACGCGATCACCTTTACGTTGTAATATTTTCTCAACGAGATACACATCACCAACGCTGGTTTTACTCAATTCTTGTTCATAAAACCCACCTTCCACAACGTCACCCGTATGATCTTTCAACAAGTACGTAACCGGTACGGTTGGCTGAACTCTGTGCACTGTATATATCTCGTTCGTCCAGTTTGGTGTATAACCTTTAGCGAATGTGATTTTGTATTTACTGATACGCACTCGATCGCCTATTTTAAACTTATGTTTCTTGCTCACTTTCCGCGGTACGGTATTTTTTCTTATTCGTTCCAACACAATTTGCTCGTTGCTCTTGTCGACTTGTCGCGGCTTCATCTCTATAGTTCTATGCACTCTGTCGTTGTATTCCATCACCAGTTTAGGCAAAAGCGACAACCACCGATAATGGCCTTGCTCGCTGAACGCGCGGTACATGTTCGTTTTCAACGTACGATTAAATCGCTCTACGATGGACGCTTTCTTCTCGCTATACGTTGAATAGTGTTTGACGTTGAATCTCTTTAGTAAAGCTTGTACGGTAGTGTTAAAGTACTCTTTCCCCTTATCCGTTTGCAGGTATTTCATTTTATTTTTTACAATTATTGGTTCGAGAGCATGTGCTACTTCAACACCCGATTTAGTTTTTAAGGGAATCGCATATGCATACTTGCTAAATGCGTTTATTACCGTCATTAGATATTTGTACCCCTTGTTCAACTTGGCATGCGGTATCATTTCCACCAAATCCGCTTGGTAGAGATCGTGTAACCCCTTCACCTCCACCGCACGTCTGGGAAAGTTCCTTCTCACCGGTCTGTGCAATTCTTTTGCAATAGTTTTGCGTACGTTTTCCATATCGCCACCCGAAACGCGAATCGCAAAATTTTGGTACGAGATATACCGTTACGTTTTCACTGAACCTCACCGACTTCATCGTCGTTACTGACAGTGTGTTGCTCCTGCAAGCGAGTCTTATATCAACGTATATCGAACGCATAATTTATAACGGATTTTCTCGCTTGCTGAATTATCTCGCGTCTGGGTTGACAGAGTTTATAATGACCGTACGCCAGTGTTGTTTCACCGTCATCCAAGACATATCGTTTGTCATCGTATGGTGACAGCGATAATTTTGTAAGCTTTCTTGTGTATATGTTATGTTTTTCGCTTTGGATAGTCTGCGCCGTAGTATAAGTTTGAGAAGTGGTCTTTACACATTGTTTATAAAGTTGATGTTTCAACTGTGTAGCTATCGCGGAACGTGGCACACCTTTCGCTACCTTTTTCTCTTTATCGTTTGCCGTAACGAATGAATAACATTTTGCGCGCAACCCGACAAATTCAAGTATCGGTATTCCATTTGTTTCGTCTTTAAAAGTACCCAACTTTTTCTTGTTTGTTTCACTATAGCACGGATGTGCCTTAGGGTACTCCGACGTGTCAAAGAGTTCGAGATGCTCCTCCATGTCTTTGTACACATCGTCGGTGCGAATGTCGTACAACAGAGAGTCAGTGTCCGTCATACATAGACGTGCACGTGACCCGTACGTATTCATCGTGAATCCGTAATGGAACCGATACATAATCAGCTTACTAATATCCAATACACTGAACCCAACGTACAAAGGTCGGTTCAGTGTAATGAATGTTTTTTTCATCGTGAGACCTACCAGGTCCTCGTTATAGATGAAGAAATGTTGTAGCCTGGGGTTAGCGGTTAGTTTGTGAAGTTTCTTCTCGTTTGGAACTAACTTGAAATCGATTCGCTTTCGTACGTTTTCCAACGATTTTCCGTACGGTGCGTTATTCATTAACTTAAAAAAGTCTTTTTCAAAGGTGTTTCTGGCTTCCTTTCGTCGCTCCGTATTAAAATCGATGAAAGGTTTCAACCATACGCACTGTGTGAATGCTAACACACGGTGAATCGCTTTCAACTCCATTCCTAGTTCGAGGTAGAGTTTCAGTGTTCTGTAATGAACAATGTATTTTGTCTTGTCCTCGAGGGACGTTATCAGTTTCTCTACCTTACCGTTACTACACACAAAGTCTTTTAACAGCTTCATGCGATAGCAGTACGGTGAAAGCATACTGTCCGTAATAGTACGCTTTTCAGGTGCTAAAGGGTAGTCACTGTGTAAGTCGTGTAGGTAATGTGGATACCCCAGATCGACTTCCAGGATATAACCGGTGTCACCATCGTCGCGTAACGCGTGCACGTTCAACGTATCGATCACTGTACGTTCCAACCATCGAAAACCGGACAGTGGTAAAGGCTGCGTCATAGCCGTTCCGTACAGGTTGGTACAATCGAGGTAAAGTAAATAGTTGTGCGGCTTGCTTGCGTCATAATCGGGAATGTACGGGTTGTTGGCTTTGGCGTACCTATTAGAAATTGCTGCTAAGCCGCCACGGATACCTCTTTCGATGTACAGGTGTACGTCTATATCGCGGAGTAACTCTAACCTGACTCCTGTCATTTTCAGCATCGCGTTCCACGCTAAACCGGCGGTGGTAAAAACGTTACACGGATCGAGTTCGTAGTACTGCAGGCTCATGTTTCGAAAGTTTTCAAATACATCAGCAAGCAGTAGTACATCCGTTTTTAAATAAAGGTCATGATAATCACCGAACGTTTGCATGTCGAAAGCCAACCAAACCGTTCGAGCGTGCGCGTAATCTTCTTCGTCTATATCCGACTCTGTCAACCCGTTGTAAAAATGTACGCGGTCCGGTAACTGCCTCTCGTCAAATTTTGAATCGTCCGTAACGTATTCGTAAGGGTACACACCTTTACGTAACAGTAAATCAACATTACGCGTGTAAAATTGATTAAGGATTTTAAATTTATCCGCGGATAAGTTGGAGACGAGTTTTTCAAGTGACGCGTTCATGAACCGCAGAGAATCGAGAAACCGGAGCTGACCGAGTGTAACGGAGATGTAACGTTCGCTTGTAGTAGCGATACACGTTATTTCATCTTCCTTGTACTTTCCGAAACCTTGCATCAAATGATGCGAGTCATAGCCACTTAAATTATGGAAAAAAACCGGAACGTGTGTTGGTATTTTGTAATTTATATTACACGCATTGTGAGCAGCGCCTAAATAGTTACCCGTTATGTGGCAATGATTTCGAACCGTGTCGTCCGTTAACGGCTGCTTGCACAGATGACAGTGAGTGGCGTTTCGGAATGACCGTTCATCGGCCGCTGTCATTTGGATCGGTTTATTAAACTTTCTATCGAGTCGTTGAACGTCGGCTAAAAGCACACGAAGGAACGTGTCCACCACGTCTTTACCGCGGTATATTACAGGTTCCTTGACGGCGTTTCCCATCCAGTCAACTATCACATAGCAGAAACTGGCTGGTATATGATGTGCCACGTTTTTACCGGTGGTCGGAACAATAAACGATTCGAAGTCAGCGTATACCGTATAAGGTACGCGGTGACAAAGTGAAAAGTTTTTAAAATACATCCACTTTTCGTCCTCGTCAGGAAGTTTTACTTTCTGTACTCCGTGCTGAGAACAGTTGCGTTCGTGTTCTTCAACTCGTTTTCGCGCCGCGTTAGTATCTTTATTGTCCGCAAATCTGTGTAGACAGTAGTTGCAATAAAACGAAGTGCCCTTTCGTTTTGTCAACGACGAAAGCATACGCGAAAGGTTCCGTATGAGGCAGTAGTGAGTAGTGTTCGCGTCGGACAGTAGCAGTAGGTTTACGTGGTACTTTCTACCGCGATGTTCAGTGATACGTAAAGGATATACCTCGCCTTCATAGCCAAAAACGTTAACGGATATGTTTTCGTTTAATTTTTCGAACCGTTTTATCTTATTGAGTGCGACGGGATAAGGAATGTCCTTCATGTTTATTTCTTCTTCGTACGGAAGGTAATGGCTAACGCGATGCGGGTTACACGCGATCGGGTGTATACCAGCGAGCACAGACCACAAGAAACACTTTTCATCGTCTACATTTTTTATATTGATAATCCCTTTCTTACTGTTTGATAATTTCGATGGTGTAGGTAGAAAGCTCGACCCCACAAGAGGGTTGTATTTTGTAATATTTAATTCCACCGACTCGACACCGTTTTCGACCCACCCGCTTCCGTCGTGCGTGAATTTGTCAACGGATTCCATTATTTTCTCGCTAGCTATCGAATACTGTTCATCGATATCGTCATACTGTGACTTAAGTTCTGTACGCGATCTGAATACCGCATTACAATAAATATTTTCGGTGTTTATTAATTTTTTAAAAGATACACGAACTGCTAAATACCATTTTATATAATTATTTAATGCTACGGCTTCGCTACACATCTTATCAACAACCGTGTGTTTGTAATCTAATAATACTGTTTGTGTGTTTAGTGTATTGTCAAGTATCATAAATTTTATAGTAATTACATTACCATTGATAGCACGGTGTTCGCTGCTGCTGCCGCTGCTGCTGCTGCTGCTGCTGTCGGTCATTGTGAAAGGAGTGAGGCCGGCTTCGCGTCGTCGGTTCCCTATATAGACAGTCCGGTAACCGGTGACTCTGTCGCCGCGCGCCCTTGACCGATCGGCCTCGCGAGGAGCAGCGGTGCGGGGTAGGTAGTCGTCCGGTCGTGACCGACGACGCGCGTTGCGGTGGGTGGGGTGGGGTGGGGAGTGCGGTGTAGGAAGCCGACGTCCGTGACCGATGCGGTGCGGGGTGCGGGGTAAAGGTGTGGGATGGTGGTGCGGGGTAGGGAGATAGGTTGCAGCCGGTGTCCGTGACCGAGAGGTAGGCGAGGTGCGGAGTACAGGATGCCGGCGACCTTGGCCGAAGCGCGCTCGTTGAGTCGCCTCCCGCGGGATGTATGGTGCGGGGTACGGGGGGCTGGGTTGTACGACCGGTCGTGACCGAAAGCAGATGGTGACCCGAGATGACGCGGGGTGGGGTGCGGGGTAGGAAGCTAGGTTGTCGCTGACGGACTCGATTGCGGTTGGTGGGGGGTAAACCCGGTCGTTGCGGAGCGACAGACAAAGTAATTGAACAAAATATGTTGGCGAGGTGCGGGGTGGGTGGTGAGGCTCTGGGTGCGGGGTAGGGGAGACCGTGACCGACGGACTCGATTGCGGTTGGTGTTTTGCGCGGTGGGGGGGGGGTAAACCCGGTCGTTGCGGAGCGACAGACAAAGTAATTGAACAAAATATGTAGGCGAGGTGCGGGGTGGTGGCGAGGCTCTGAGTGCGGTGTGGGGGTGCGGGGTAGAATGTCATCGTCCGGTCGTGACCGAAAGCTGATGGTGGCCCGAGACGACGCGGGGTGGGGTAGGAAGGAAAATTGTAGCCGTTACCGTTGCGGTAGAGGTGCGGGGTGCGGGGTAGGGTGTCGTCGTCCGGTCGTGACCGAAGGAGATGACGCTTTAGAAGGAAGGAACGTGGTCGGGGGAAACAGAATAAATACGCCAGTGTTTCCCTGTGCAGTCATCAGTACTCGCCATGGAAGGAATCGTTGCGAACGCGAAGACAGTTGAAAATTTTTTACCAAAAAGAGACTTGTCAAGTCTTTCTTTAGGAGTAAAGTATCATATAATTCACATGAAATTTGTGAAAACGAAATTCGGGGAGTCAGTTGTGGTAGATTTGGAAGATACCGGAGCCTGTCCTCAGCCGGAGGGTAAACTGTTCTATGTATACCTACCTAAAAGATGGTGTGACGTATTTACAGAGGAGCAATTGAAAGCTGTGAAGCCTTGTGTTCTATCACTATGCGTAACCTCACACACTCCGCTGGCGAACGAGAAAGTGAGCGTGCAGTTGGATATTGATTATGTGAGTATGATTTTTCAGTACCACTAATAATTACTTATACAGAAGTGGTTATGTATTAATTTTTTTCTCTTTTTTTCCAGACCAAATAAACGAGAACAGGATTGATTTATAATAATAATAACAATAATAGTAATAATAACATTAATAGTAAAATGTTTTTAAATGATGAAGTAGACTTCTCTATTTTTTTGTCGTTTTTTAATGTTAACTGTTCATTTTCAGAGAAAGAACAAGGTGTTGCTTGAATCTAATATTGTAGAAAAACTTTTAAACAGAGAAATAAATGGTAATAATAGATTATATTGTCAATGCGACATGATTAAATTCGATTATAATTTTAGAAATAATCGTAAGACACTGAGTAGATGGATATCAATACGAAACGAAAAGAATATTTACAAAATGAAAGTATTTATTCGTAATGAGTTTTTCAAACTCTTCAAAACATCAATTAGTTATTGTAACAACCATAATATTGAATATCTTCAAATAAAAGATTTGCTAATTGCTAAAACAAAGCTGGTTAATCAGATGTACTATATGATGTATAATTTTACTGGTACAGCGTATACCTCGCTGGTAAAAAAATATGAGTGGTCAAGGCATGACTCTAGCGGATGTCCGCTTCGTAACCGTTGTCGCGTCTGTTGTTATCTAAGATATCAAAATGACTTTAATTCAGAATACATGTTTTTTTAATACCACACTAACTATCATTTGATGTGTCTACATTCTTTTGTATTTGATCAAGTATTATTAATTGTAGGAAATTATATTCTGTTTTTAATTATTAAAAAACGTATGTGGTTTATAACATAAAAAGTTAAGATAAACAATCATTAAAGTGTTAATTAAATTTTTATGTGTAATTAAATTTTTTAAAAGATTTCTCTCATAGTTACAGAAACCTTGTTTCGATGTTATGTGTTTGTGCGAATGCGAGGGAGATGTATGTCGTTCACCACCATATGGTGACCACTGTAACATTCTGAGTGCTTGTGAGTGGAGAGAATTTACACTCTGAAGAACAATTGTTTTAAAAAATTATAAGCGTTGTTACCTTTGTTATTATCTAAAATACTAAAAAGAGTTGAATTCAAGGTTTTGGTGTACCATTTTACACATGTAGTTAACACCATAGTAATTATCATTTGATGTGTGTCTACATTTAGTATGTTATTATTAACATATTACACATCAACATTGTAATATTGTATGTTATTAATTATTATTATTATTTTATATTGTTAGACATATAAGGCTTGTTTTGGTTGTAGTAAATGTAATTATTATTTTGTTAATTATGTGTGTGTGTGTGTGTGTGTGTGTGTATATATATGTGTACAGAGAGAGAGAGAGAGAGAGAGAGAGAGAGAGAGAGAGAGAGAGAGAGAGAGAGAGAGAGAGAGAGAGACAGAGAGAGAGAGAGCACCTTCAAGGCTGCAAAAGAGAGAGAAAGCGAGAGAAAAAAAGATTATTTTGTATAATTATGTAAATATATATATATATATAGAGAGAGAGAGAGAGAGATAAAGTGTTTATTTTGTTTAGTTATGTATATAGAGAGCGCGCGTATGTTTTGCACAATTATAATTGTCTTGTGAATATAGAACGTGTCTGTGTAGAGAGAGAAAGAAAATTATAGCTTATGATTTGATTGTAAAAGCTTTCGATATTATTAAAACTTATATATAAACCGTAACCTTTGTTATTTTATTATTATACCTTTATACAAAACAGTTATTCCTATCATACTTGAATAAGGTATACGCCAGCGAAGATAACAAGTTTTTATAGTTGAGATGCAGCCAACTTATTCATAAAGAGACACAGCTGGATTGTGGTATGCGCCAGCATGCGAAGAAAACCGGTTTATAGGGTTCAGATGCATCTCTCTCTAAAGAGAGAGACAGTGAGAGAGAGCGTATAATCTGTTTGTATCAACACACAGCGATTCAACCAGACCTGTTTGTTACAATTTTGCAGGTACACAGAGTAAAATATATTTATACAATTACACAATTTTAGTAATGCATAATTTTAATATGTTTTTTCTAAACAATATTCAAATGGATGCATCTGTTCTATTATAACACAATATACTCATATATAATAATACAATATATGGTTTTGCGAACCGCAGATCCAGGTTCAAATCCCGAGGAGTCAAAATTTATTTTGTGGAAACCAACACCTGTCGGAAACCATCTGTATAGCCTCCTGTTTCGTCATACCCAGTGTTTTATACATGCGTCATGTGGGCGTACCCACAAATTTCGGGTACCCCCATCCGTTGTTTTAATCATTTAGGGTACCAAAATTCTGACATTAAAAAAATTTCGAGAGAGAACGATTATTTTGTTACATCAAAATAAACCAGAACGCGGAAGTGTTTTAACATTCGGACACCAGCTGCCAGGGCCTCTGTCATGAACTGGAACCCGGTTAGGGCGTACCCACAAATTTCGGGTACCCCCATCCGTTGATTTAAACATTTCGGGTAACGGTACCCGATACCCCCAAAATTTCGAGTAACGGTACCCGATGACAACGCCTCTGCGCGTCCGGGCAACCGCCGAATTCCGGGTACCCCCATCCGCTACACATTGTTTTCGGCTACCAAATTTTGAACATGCAGAAACCACGGCCTTCGTGACGTCTTGAAACAGGTTTTAGCCATGCGGACGCCAGCGACTTGAGCCTCTGTATGACGTCATGAACTGGAACACGGTAGTGTTTCAGTCACACATACACACACATACACACACACACACAAAACAGTGACGTCACATGGACAGCTCGGACACCAGCTGCCAGTGCCTCTATGACGTCATGAACTGGAACCCGGTAGTGTTTTCGTTCGGAACCCGGAAGTGTTTTCGAACACTCACTTTCCCTCTACTCAGATCATTCTAAAAATTTTGAACAACCGTTGGTTTCGAGCTGAACGCTCTTCACTCATCTGTAAGGTCTCAACCTGTACACACACACACTCTTCTGTTGGCGATCAATCTGTAAACACACATACTCTTCTGCCAGGACTCAAACAGTGAACACACACACACACACTTCTGTAAAGATTCAACTTCTGAACAACACAGACACTCTTCTATAACGACTGGACTGTGAAGGCGTCTACGTACGATACTCTTATTTATCAACAAATAAGCGTACTGCGCAATACAACAAACTGTTGGCGTGCGCATATAAGAGATCGACCATATACTACGTGCCGTCACACCAAGAGTACAACAGAACGAGGCCGTCTAGAACGTGGTACGAGCTGAAGAACTGACGACGCAGAGCGACACCCGAGACGAGGTACACACACACACACACACGAGTGCAGAGTATCCGGACCGAGGGCCTGAAGCAGTTGCAGCAGTTAAACCACGGACGTTAAAACCATCAACAGTTGCTGAAGGAGCTGAGTTGCTGATCCCTGAACTCTTCGTCGGAATCCAGGACGCAGCGGAAATCATCGCCACTAGCTGATTGGACTAGGACATCGAGGGACCCCAGAGGACATCTTCGAGAATTTCAGTACCAGGAAAGTAAAAAAAATCATTTATACAATTTTATATAAAAAGATCATTGTTCTTTATCTGTTAAAATCAATTGTAAAGTTAACTTTATTCAGATGCCTATAAAACAGAGACTCTAAATTAATAAGAACCTCAACATTGTGATAATCTGTAGAACAAGTATAATTTAAGTAAGAAGCAATAGATAAGAAATAGACGTAGATAGAAAGCGCTATACAAATCTTAATATTGAATCACTTAGGAACTTATACTGCAGTATACGTGAAACAAATCACAAGTAAATAAAAAGCACGTTGAACAAGATTCACGGCTAATTTATTTAAGAGTATTTTAAAAGCATCTTGAAGCAGTAAAATCAATATTAAAGTCTTGAAAACTCATTAATTAAATTATTTAAAAAAATTAGCTTTTGAAAGCAATAAGAAACAAGTTCGTATAAATTCGTATATATAAGCTTTCCCTCTGAAAGCTAATATTCATTCAGAAAACATTGATCAAATTACTAATTACTCTTTAGTACGTAAGAATTACGTTAAATGTAAGTTTTTCATTTTAAGTTATGTGCTGTTAGAATAATAAACCCCAATTTTATACCCAACACTGTTTTGTTATTGCTGTACTCCAAAATCTACCAACATCACAAAACTATTCGAAATAATTATAACTATTCTTTGTGCTTGTACTTTTGAATTAACCTACTTGCGAATTCAAAACACAAATTCCTACGGCCCTAGTCTGAAGAAGAAGACGCAAGAACACACAGCAGGTAGGTCAGTTCACACACCACAATTTATAAACATTATGAATGGCGCTCCAAGATTGTGGGGCTGTCCAAATTATAAATTTGTAATTTGTGTTAAGTTTTAAATGTCGCCCTGTACGTGGGGCTTCCCGAATTTAACAAATAACAAAACTTGTGTTAAGTTATAATATATATATATATATATATATGTATGTATGTATGCGAGTTGCCTCTTAGATGAAATGACATGTATTATAATGTTATAAAAGGAAAGCACCAATCAAAGTTTGTTACTGTTACTGTTATATGATTGTTTCGTTGCAAGTCCTGTCACGCTGGGCCCAGTACATTTTTCTTCCGTCTAGGTCTTATGCCTACTTTTCAACATTAAGTAACGACCCTAAAAAAAATAATAAAAAACTTATAAAAAAAATATTCACAAAAAAAATATTGTAAAAGTTTTGGGTGACGTTTCAACAATAGCCTAGGTCTTGAGAATTCTACAATTCACGGCTATATGCAAACAATTATTTGATTCTGTTTGAATTTGCGGCTGTTATAGTTTCCCATAGAAAAAATTCTACATACAGGCACACACACACACACACACACACACACGCACGCACATACTTTTCTTTATGTTTTGAGGGTAGTAGAATCAGAATCAGCCCTTACCTTGAACACGATTTGTTAGTAATCACCATATTTCCATTTCTTTACGGAACATGGAAGTAAAAACGGATCTGATTCGTTGCAGACAATCTACAGACAGACAGACACACAGACACTTTTCGAAAAATGACTTTTTTTTATGTTTTGAGGGTAGTACAATCAGAATCTGTGATTATCTCGAACACGAATTTTTTTGCCATCACCATACTTCCATTTCCTTATGGAACATGGAAGTAAAATATCGGTATGGAGAACCATACATGACTTTCATGTTCTAAGATTTATATTTGAAATCATTTTCGAAATGAAATATTTCCATAGAAACTACTTCTTTCTACTTACTGCTTCAGCCTTAATCACAGTACTGTGCTCACTAACGTTGTAACTAACCGTGTGTCTACGTTAAGCCCCACTGTTGGGTTCGCCAATTTGTAACTACTCGATTTACAAATGAAAATTGTGTTATTTAAATTTTGAAAAAAAAAAAAATTAAATATCTTGTTTTGAAATTTTGAAAAAAAAATTTCATTTTTATGTTTTAGTGTTCAATAATTTAGTAAATATTTCTTGTAAAGGTGTAATGTCAAAATTTTAAGTTTATTTGAATTAATTTGGTCAATAATCTTGCTTTTATGGTTTACTGGAATTAAATTCTAGTTAACAGGATTGTCTCAATGCACTAATCGATTAGCGATATCTCTTCCTTTTCTTATATATGACTTCCACTTGAGTAATGGCCGCCTTTCTTGTAGTCCTGTTGTTAACTAAACTCTATTTAAAAAATTTATAAATAAAATTCTAAACCAAATTGTTGAATTACTATATTTTTATTGACAATTGTTTATAAAATCGATTTTAAATCGATTATCATTTATATTGCTCGACTCGTTCACAGGGCGATCGATTGTTGATACATGTTATTTAATATAAATATTTTCAGGTTTTTAACGGTTATAGTTAATAGTCAGAGAAGGGGTAGGGCTAGAAAATATAACCTTCACAATAAAAACTTAAAATTAAAAATTTACAATGTTATTAAGTAATATATAATGTTTATATATGATAAAATTCGAACCAGTGATGTCTAGAGGTTCGGTTGGTAAAACTCGCATTGGATTGTGGAAACGTCAAAGATGGCCGCTGCTTAGCTGCTGATGTTAAACAGGAATGGTGTCGTTGGAATTTTCTTTCAATAAAAGCTGCCTCGTTCACGTTTCCTCTTCTCTGCAGTGTGGAGAATTCCTTCTGGTGTTATTAGTGTTGTTCTGGTTAAGTGTTCTGTGTTCACTTCGATTAAATGTTTTGGATTATGTTTATTCAGTTCTGTCAATGTGTGTGTCGAAAATTGTAAAGTTCGTTTGGTTATGAATAATTAGCGTTTTAGCGTTTTAGTTCCATATATCACTTATATTCGGTTCAGTATTAATTGATTTCAATGTTTGTAGCTGTTGTGTTCACTGAATTTAGGTTTAAGGTAAAGTTTTCCGCAACTCTCGATTTTTTACTGTAGGCTAGGCTCAATTTCCATACGCCATTAATGGTTTCGTTATATGTGGTTCTTTAGCGAGAGATATATCAACCGTACACTACGAAAGTTAAATAAGAACGGTTTTACTTCCTTCGTTTTCTGAAATATCTTAGCCAATTTAATATTGGAAAAGTATTGTTTAAATTTTTAACCGCTTCCGATACATGGAAAAAAGAACATTATATCACAGAATATATTTTGGTTATTATTTAGTTTCATGAAATAGTAAATACATAATCGGTTTCTTTAATTCCTTCTGCTTAATTTAATACCCAATAATCTATCTTTACAAAGTTTTTTCTTAAAATTGCTATATTTCTTTCATTTTGGAAAAGTAGGCTCAACATTTTGTTTCCTGTTTTTCTCCAAATATTAGCCATTTTATATGTTATAATTATGACTATAATAAATCTCAGATTGGCATATATGTTTATCTTTCCTTAATTTTTCACAATTTTATCCATTGATTATTCTTTTAAATATAATTCATGAATTTATAACTCCCCACTCTGAAATTTTAGCTATTACATCTGCAAATTTTTTAATAATTTTATATATACTTTTACACTATCCTTTTAAAGTCTGGTTTTAGTCATAGTATTTGGTGACTAAATCACCTTATATAAATTCCATCAGTTTACTTGGTTTATTTAACTTAATTAATCAATTATAATGTTGTTGGAATTTCCTATTTGGCCTAGATTTTTCTGGTTTTACATATAATGTTTTTGAATAATACTGTCTCTATACCCCTTCTGACTTTCTTAATTTAATACAATATTAATTAAAATCTCCTTAATTAACTAATATAACATGTAGTACTGTATTCCTACTCATAATACTTAAACAATATTTAAAATATTGTTATAAACATTTCCAAATAACATATAATAAATATTTTATAAAAAGAGTATGGCATCCATATTTATATTTTTTAGCCTGGATTCACCCTGTTAGATCTATTACACATTTTTATAATAATAACAAAATCTTATTCTATTCACCACATTGAATTATGGAGTTCATGGGCTTTAACTTAAACATAACAAGCCATTTCTTTTTTCCTACTTCTTAAACTTATTTTGGTTGCAGTCCTTTCTGTGTTTATTATAGTTTTACATTTTTATCCCCTGTCACTTTATTTATTCACCACCTTCTTATAAACGTTAGTAATGTGTTCACAAGAATATTTTATAAAATTTTATTTCTATAGTCATAGAAAACATTAAAGTTGTTTATGGTACACATGTACTTAGTTGAAGTATTAGTTACACTTCTACTTGAAGTTTATTTAATATACTGAAATAACTTGCACTGGTTCACTTATATTTTGGATCTTATTTCATATTGAGTTTTACAATATTCCAAGACGAAAATCTTAGTTATAAGGGATTATGAAGATTTGTCTATTTCATTACGCAATAATTTTAGTGGGTTGACTTCTACTTACAACACTAAACACTTTGTTTGTAACTATTTTACATTACTATTAGGTTTTGGGGTGTTATACTTTCTTTGTGACCTTGAATTTCATTAGGGGTTTGTTATATTCTTTAATATAGGTTTCCTTTGGGTATATCTTGTAGTCCTCCCATCTTACAATTTCGTTTCTTCAAAATTCTTTCTTTTTGGTTTCTCAAAGGTATAATTGTTTTTTTTTCATGTCCTTTGGTTTGTTCGGGGTATCTTCCTTTCCTACTCCTATCCTACCTGGGTATTATCCTTATTTTATTTCAGTTTTTGTGGTTTATTTTTCTTTATACATTTTTGTTGCACTGTGGTTCTTTACTTTTACTTTTTCCATTTATGGTGGTATTTTATTTTGATATTTATATGTTTTCATTTGAATTTTTCTTTTATATTTAATGTAATTGATATATTATTATGATCATATTGTAATCTTTATTAAGTGGATTATCAGTCATTCTACAGATTGCTCTCCTCCAGAAGTGATTAGTTCAGACCATACATTGTTTGTATGAAATAATTGCTTATGATAATTATTATATTTTTATAATTCTTGACTTCCTTTCGATTTTTATTTTTGCTTCTTCATATTCGAGCTTACACTTATTTTATTCTTAATTGATCTTCGTTGATAGTAATAGTCATCTGAGGTTTATTATTTTATTTTCATTTTTTTTTTTGTTAACTTGGTGTTTGATCCCTGGGATATTTATTCCCTAACATTCCCTAACACGTAAGCTGGGGCAGTTCAGAGGGGCACTGTAGGCTACATGCTCTGCTGGCCATACTACACTTCATATTGAGTACAGAGGCAAATCATCTCTGCTCAAAAACATAATAATACTGCTGGACTTATCTACAGACAGTTATTAATAAAAATTATATAAGACTAGTCTATTTTACGACTATAAAAAATATCTTTGGATACTTCACTTCGTATTTGCTCAGATCTGTTAATATTTCTATCTCATTTATTCTTCTAACTTGTTAGCTCTACTGTTATCTTATCTCTTATTATGGTGGGAAGCTCTTTTATTAATATGATTATCACTATTTATTAAGTATTTAGTTTTTTGGTGTTAATTCTCTATTCTTCCTTTGTTGTTATTGCAATCTGCTTCTGGTCATTGGTAGCATATATTTTATGATCTTTTTCATTGTTTCTTAGTTCTCATTTGTTCCACTAGTTTCATGTTCTAGCACTTCCTTTTAATTGTTTTTATTACAATCGACATTTATTTTATGATTATACTCATTATTGTTTTATTTACATATATATATTTTTCTGTTTTCCAAAAAAATTATTTCGCTCTTGTTTCTTTTCCAAATGAATTCGTCAATTTTAGAATTTTGTGGTTAATTTCATTAAATTCTTTTTATTTTCCATAAATAGTTTTCATAATAATTGTTTGTAAGGTGATCTTACTTATATTTTTAGAATTTTGTGGTTTTATTTACACTCAAATTCTTTCTTCCATTTCTATAAGGTTCTCATAAATAATAGGTAGTAAGTTGATCTTACTTTATTTTTAGAATTTTGTGGTTTTGTTTCATTAAATTCTTTTTATTTTCCATAAGTAGTTTTCATAATAATTGTTTGTAAGGTGGCCTTACTTATATTTGTAGAATTTTGTGGTTTATTTTTCAAAATTCCTTTTTGTTTAAATTTCTACTCGTCATAATATTTTTTCATGGATGCCTGGTTATCTTTGATTCTCTCAGAACCCATATCCTTTATTTCATACGTATTATTGTTTTTTATTATGGAGACTATATATGGTCCAGTGTATAGTAGCAACAACTTCTTTGTTATTCCTTCCAGCGTGCTGGGTAACTCACGATTTTTCAATAATATTTTTTCTCCACTTTTATATGTTATGATTTTACCACTATTCTTTTGATACTTGTTTCGCCGTTTCTCCTGGTCTTCGGCCACCTTGTTGTAGAATTTTATTTTGTCGAACGTATAAACATTATTTCTAGGGTACTCTAGTATTTCTTCGATCTCGCGTGGGGGTGGTTTCTCGTACATGGCGGAGTATGGGGTAATTCCTATGGCTGGGTGGTATGCCAAGTTGAGGAATTCTTCTGTGGCTTCTAGATAGTCTTGCCACCTTCTCTGTTGATGGTGACAATAGGTCCTTAATATCCTCCCCACTTTTCGTAACACCCTCTCTGCCGGATTACTGCTCGGGTGGTAGACCGAGGTTTTGTATGTACGAACACCCATAGATAGTAGGGTATCCCGCCATTTTCTCCCTTAAACTGGGTTCCATGATCCGTGATGATCGAAACTGGTTTCCCGATGGTTGGGAAATACTGGTCTATTAATATTCCCAGAATTTTACTAGTAGTTGCCTGATTAGCTGGGTATAACTTAACGAACTTAGTGAAATGGTCCATTACGATTATCAGGTACTTATATCGGTGACGACCGCCACTACGGGGAAATGGTCCGCAGATGTCCAAGAATACCTTCTCCAATTTTGCCTGGGATGTTATAGGAATCATCATGCCTTCCTTCTTCTCATTATTTGATTTAACTAGTTGGCAGATACGGCAACATCTGATATACATCCGGACCTTCCGGTTTACGTTTTTTATGTGGCAGCTCTCCTCCAGAGCCTTAATCGCCTTTAAGGCGCCCATATGCCCATATCGTATATGGTAATTAATTATTATCTCCTTTCCAATATGGTTTGGAATAATTACCTTCCAGGTTTCCTGCCTTAAGGATGGTTTAATGAACAATATCTCGTTATTTAATTGATAATATTGAGAGATAGTGTTATCCCCTTCTTCCAATCGATTTTTATATTTCTCAATTTCGGGTCTGCTTGTTGGTGGGTGCTCAGGTTTGTTAATCATGTGGCTAGATCGGCTCTGGTGCTAATAATGTGGTAGATTTTGAGTACGCTTTCTTTCTCTCCCTCGAATGTTTGTTTTTCCACATCAACGCGTGATAATACATCTGGAACGACATTCTTTTTTCCTGGGATGTACTCCCACTTTAGATTGTAATCTTGAAGGGCAAGTATCCACCTGGTCAGCCTTCCGTGACTCATCTGCACCTCCTCAGGAACGATATGGATTTATGGTCAGTCCGGACGGTAACTGGGTAACCTAAGATGTAGGTGCGGAATTTGCCACACGCGAATACTACGCTCAACAGCTCCTTCTCAGTGACGTTGTAGTTCTTTTCGCACTGGTTTAATGATCTACTCGCGAAGCTAATCACTAGATGTTCGCCCTCCTCATCTTCTTGATATAGCGTCGTTCCGAGGCTAATGTCGCTGGCATCGCAATTTAGGAAAAAAGGTTTTTCAAAATCTGGGTGGCGAAGTCTTACGGTTTCCAAAAATTTGTCCTTAATGAGTTGTAAGGTCTCATTCTGCTCTCGACCCCAGATCCATTTATTTTTAGATGACAGTTGTGGTTGAAATCTTGCGGTCAATTCAGAATATTGTTCCTGGAACTTGCGGTAATAATTACAGAGTCCCAGGAATGACTGAATTGCCTTCTATTCTTTGGTGCAGGAAATTTCTGGATCGCTTCTACCTTTTCTGCCGACAGTGAGATTCCTTGGTCATTCAAGTTAAAACACAAGAACTGAATTTCCTTAGCAATGAATTGGGATTTTTTCAGTTTAAGTGTGATGTTATTCGCAGCCAACTTCTCCAGTACGTGTTCCACACGGTAGCAGTGTTCCTCCCATGTTTCTGAGGTAATAAGCAAATCATCTACATACCCGGTGGTAAATTGTAGTGCTTCCTGGCCAAGTATGTGGTCCATGCAGGCCACAAAGATGGCGACCGAATTCACGAGTCCGAAGGGCAGTCTCTTAAATTGGTAATTACTCCCCTCGAATATGAATGCCAGATACTGGCGACTCTGTGGGTGCAATTCCACCTGCCAGTAGCCGCACACCGTGTCCCAGGTACTAAAGTACTTGGTGCCGTGGATACGTTTTAAGATCTCTTCTATCTCACCGGGCGATGTCCTGTCATTGACGATCACCTTATTTATTTCTCGCGCATCTAGGCAAAGCCGGACTTGTCCGTTTTTCTTAGGAATAGCCACGATAGGACTGGTGTATGGGGATTGGCTACTCTCTATAATGTCACGGTTAATCGTTTTATTTATTTCAGCTCTTACAGCTTCCTTTCGTGAATGCGCGATGGGATATTACTTCCGGTTAAAATCCACTGTATCTCTAAATTGCAGAGTACATTGGTAATTTTTTACCTTACCGGGTTCGTCGGAGAATACTGAGCGGTATCGTTCATAGACGTTTATTAACTGATTTGCTTGGTGTATTGGCAACCTTTCCTTAGTGATTCCGCCCCGGAAATCCCTGATTTCCTGGATTTTTGGGACCATAAATCCTCATCAGAGTTATCGTATATGATTGGTTTATTCATTGCAGTGTTGTCGATATAATTTATTTTCCTGATTTGTTGGTGGATATCGCTGGGAATTACTTTTTCGCTACCTACCAAGTCAGCCGTCGAGGTGAGCTGTCTGCACACAGTGATATTTTTTCCGTGCGTAAATCGATTATTGCGGAGTTCCGTCTGAGTGCATCGCACCCCACTAATATGTTAAAAGGCAATCCGGAGGCAACTAAGAATATCATGTTAATCGCTATACCACAGCTAATCACGTTTATTGAAATTTGTCTTCTGATCGTTTTGTTTTGGCGACCGGTGGCACCTATTAAAACAATATTATTTATCGGCAATGTCGGCAATAACTTACCACATTTCCCTTGAATTCTCTCCAACTCTGTTGTGCTAATTATTGACACATTCGAACCAGTATCGATCATTAATTGTGCGGGGATTCCTTCTACTTCCGCATTGATATATATGATTTTATTGCTTATACTTTGGAGGCTAGTGTCGTCCTCCTCCAATAGTTCGTGTCGAATATTTTTCAAGTAATTGCAACCTATTATTGTTATATTATTTGTGTTAGTTGCTCTTTGCAACTCGTTTTGATACCCAGGAGATAGGAGCAGTAAAGGGTCCTGATCATTTATTACTGCCTCCTTCCGTTTAAATTCTCGATATCGTTATGTGTAACGTTCGTAATGATCGATGCATCAGTCGGGAGACCTTGAGTGGGTCCCTGCCGCTCTGTGCGGTGATCCAACGGTTGTTCTCGGTATGTTTGCCGTTCTATATCGTCTAGACTGGTACTTCGTCTAGGCTGACTATACCTTGGATCATCCCGTTCTCTGCTCCTCCGTCGATCTTCATACTCATGGAAGCTGTTACGTCGTTGATGGTAGTATCTTCGTTGGCGACCGTCTTCAGCTCGTATGAAGTTTACCCTTGGTCGGGAAAACCTGTTGTTACCATTGTTTTGGTTTGATGGATACCCGCGATTATTGTTGTAATACCGTTCTGTATTATTAGGGTTGGGGTTCCTCTGACTATTAACATTGGAATTTTGGTAATATTGATTCCTATTACCTTGGTAAACGTTGTTAGTTCTAAAGTTATTTTGGTTACCCGGAACATTGTTATGATTATTATTATGATTGTTGTTGTTGGTGTTATATTGGGGATTGGCACGGTTTCCTTGGTAGCCATTGTTGTTATGGTTATTACCGTTATTGGTGTACTGCTGGTTCCTTGGTTCCGGCCGATCATTCCTCCTTCGGCTTTGTCTATAATATTCTTCATTTTCATAATTTTCCAGCAGTTCCGTCATAGCCTGTATTGTCTTTATTTGGCTGCCTCTCCTTGCTCGGATTACCTCTTCATCGTAATGGTACGACAATTTATTGATGAGGCATTCTTCGGGTATGGCTGGTTCTAAATGCTTTGCCATACATACTTTTCCGAGGAAGTATGCAGTCATCGAGCTACCCAACTGTCTGTGGTTTATATCGGCCGTGACAGATGTCACGTATTAAATTCTGGGTAGTCTCCGACCAGTATTTTACCTTAAACAAGTTCTTGAAATGTTGGTAATTATCGATCGCGCTCCGATTAGCCATCCATCAATTGTCCGTCATTTCACGGAATGATTCGTCCAATAGCTCCCGGTTGTTAATCCATTGGTTGCCCCTATGTTTGGCAATGTACTCCTCTATTCGGGCTAAGAATTCCATTGACTTCCTTTTATATTGGCGAAAGTTTAGCCATTCCCGATTCTCATTTATGAGGATATTTGTGAAGTTAGGTCGGCTTCGGATTACTTCCATCTCTTCCTGGCTCTGCCGCACTTGACCGGTGATATTCGTCATGGCTACTTCCATTCCATCGCACCTTTCCGTAACTTGGTTACGTACCTTACTTAATTCCTCCTGTGCTTCCTTTCGGTTTCCTTCCAACTTTTTCTTATGGTGTTCTTCGATCTTTGTAATTTTGGTATTTACTACTTCCTTGACCTCCTGTACTTCCCCCTCAGTCTGGCGATATCTTTCGTCAACTTCCCTCATTTGTTGGTTTATTATTATGGTTTTTTCTTCCAATTTTTTATTTGTCTTCTTCTTATTGTCGTTGACTTTCCTGCTCAACTCTTCCTTCGCCAACTCTATTCTCTCGTCCACCTTGTTCATGTTTTCCTGGTTGACTTCTCTTAATTCTTCTCTTAATCGCTGGTTATCCTCTCTCAATTCTTCCAACCTCTCCAACATTTTCTCTTCCATTTACTTGTTATTTTCTTCAATTCTCTTATTAGTATTTTCTATTTTGTCAATCAATTCTTCCTTGGTTGATTTGAATTCTTCCTTGAAAGACTGGTTGTCCTCCTTCAAATCTTCCAACTTATTATTGTTCTCCTCCAGCTTGGACTAAGTTCTTGTTTATTCCTTCCATCTTTTCTTCCATCTTCTTACTATTCTCACTCACTTCTTCCTTCAAGGACCGGTGGTCTTCCTTCCTTTCCTTACTATTTTCTTCTCTTGTAGAATTAATTTTCCTATTGGTTTCCTTTAATCCTTCCTTTGTGGATTTGATTTCTTCCATCATTTGCATGAACATCTCTTGTATTGCCACATTCTCTGTTTGTGAGGGTTTGTCGGGTTGTTCCTCTGGTGGTGTGGTCTGTTTAGGTTTCATTGGGGGTAATAACGTTTCTACATCTACTACGGGTGTTGCCTCCTTGTCCTCCATGTTAATTTCTTTTTCGGCCTCTGCCGCCCTTTTCTTTGAAGTCGCACGACGTTGCATGTTGTTCCTTTCTCCGACTGTATAAACGCTGCCAAGCTTGAATTAGTAATTGGGCAAGTTATATTAGCCTTTTAATCACTAATTGAAGCCCTTCAGTTGGACGCCAATTTGTAGCTAAACTTGTGTCTACGTTAAGCCCCACTGTTGGGTTCGACAATTCGTAACTACTCGATTTACAAATGAAAATTGGGTTATTTAAATTTTGGAAAAAAATTAAATATTTTGTTTTGAAATTTTGAAAAAAAAATTTCTTTTTTAAGTTTTAATGTTCAATAATTTAGTAAATATTTCTTGTAAAGGTGTAATGTCAAAATTTTAAGTTTATTTGAAATAATTTGGTCAATAGTCTGTAACCCCTCTTTCCTTTTTATGCTTTTTATCTATAGAAAACCAACTCCCCCCCTTATTCCTTTTCTTTTTTATTTTATTTTTTTTTGAAAGAGAGGCCACAAGTTATTTAGAACTAGGCTAGAGCCTAGAGAAACCAAAATTGTGCTGGGTCCAGTATGATGGGACTTGCAAATGAAACACTGATCTTAAGATAACAATAACAGTATTTATTGCACTGCTTTGTACAACATATGCATCGCCAAATAGTTGAATAATAAATAATAAATTATTAACATCAATAAATATTGAATAAATAATAAACAGCTGAATAATTATTGAATAATAATTCCTTGAATGGCACATAAATAATAACAATACTATTGTGAAATGGCACACAATCTCGACCTGTAAGTAATTACACATTTCCTAACATGATATAAATATATAGAAATAAACACATATGCATAACCAATATAATAATGTAACAATCATATAAGACACTACACACACATATAATTGACATAGAAAGACATTTACATGTAAGTAACACATCACATGTTCACCTGGTTAGCGGCGTATATTTGTCATCATACATCCCCTCAACCCTCTTTATTCTGACCAAGTATCCGGCCCACCTTAATGTTCAATTAATAAATGACTAAACCCCAAAAACTTCAATTAATATATCCCAATAATGGAGCAGACATGCCCCAAAATTTAATTAGATAAATAGTAATCTAAATGTTCTATGTAAGCATTGCGGCCTACGCACAAATACCACGGAGATGTTTAATTATTAATTTCGGATCTTGTCAATGATAATGATAAAGAGTGCCATCACGAGGTTAACATTGATGCCCGGTTGCCTAACTGCATTTCATATTTCTTTTTATTTTCTTGACAGAATTTGTAAAATAGTGGAACGTGACCACCCATGAATATTGTAACGTGACAGATATATGCAAAATAATGAATGGCATTTGATCATTAGAATAATAAAATTATAACATTTAAATCTGGAAGAAAGCATTAAGTTTAATATAAAAAATTAATTCATAGCAACTGTGGAAAGCAATCATTATTTAAAAAATACAAGTTCAAATAAAATGAGTTACTATTGATGAGTCATCCAAAACCAGTCTAATAACCGAAGGTTTTCAAATTATAACCCAGGAAGGTAAAAAGTAAATAACAAAGCAACACAGAATATGACCAAACCCACAACGAGGAAATATAAATGGAAAAGAAACCGTGAATAAGCCAAGATCAACCAATACAGATGATGTATTTCTAAAATTACGAAGAAGATGAAGAAATCCCAAGAAACCCGATGGCATCAAGAAGAAGATGGAGAAGATACCAGTCCCAGAAGACAGAAGAAAAGAAGACAGAAGAAAGAAGAAGAAGGCAGCATCCTGAGGAAGATGTCATGCTCTTATAAAAGACACCCATATCCCCATATCCCCAAAATAAATAGTAAAGTACCAATAAAAGTATAACGAAATCGTAATGGACAGTAACAACATGTACATAAAATTAAGAGGAGAGAAAAGTGTGTAAAGTAAGAGTTGCCAGTGAACCAAGATGAAACAATAATATATTACCCAAGGAACAAATCTCCATTGTAAAACACTAACCAATTTATTATGTTCATAAGACTACACTACCATTTACAAATAACATAAAATAAAAGTGTAAAGTGAACCAGTGCTAGTTTTGGGTATTATAGAAAATAAACCTTGTGTTTCATTCTTGGCAATCACAAACATTGAATACAATGAAACATGCAACTTTCAGTGACTTAAAATGTGTACTATGTGAATATGTTACTTTGAATAATAACAAGATATAAATCTGTTTAAAGTGACATTTTGTTTTATATAATGAGAAAAAACAGATTTAATTATACTATGACAGGGTACAATTCCCCAAATACAATATTTAAAAGACAGTGTAAAGAACTGCATAATCCCACTTAGTATAATAGTTAGCAAACAGGAATATTAGATATAAGGTTTTTGTAAATATAGGATAAGGATTTTTAAAATGTATTAGATATAAAGACATTTATTTAAATTTTCAACAACTAACATGATACCTGTAAATATATTTATTACTGGTATTAATAGTAATAAGTAATTAAGATGTTAGTTGGTAAAAATCCTTTTTTGTAAACAATATTTCAATGTTAGAAATAAGTATTTGATTGTAACAAAATGTCTGCATGTTGAAGACAACCATTTATTTGAAAAATATTCCTTATTTGTTTAACTGTTCATTGTATTGTAACCAATACTAATTATTGTTGTGTTATTTGAAAAAATGTTTAGTTTATAATACTATATTTAAAAGTCAGAGAGGGTATCACACATCATTTATTGTTTGTAAAAATATTTTGTAAGGAAAAATTGTTGAAAAATCTAGGCTAAAGGATGAAAACCAAACTTCATCAAAACAGAGAAATTACTCATTTAAAGGCAATTAAACAAAAGGGATTTAGATAAAATAAACCTGAGATAAAGCCATATAATTACACATAGCACTTAGAAAGATTTTATAAAATTATATTCAGAATTTTATATAAAAATGAAAATGACAAAACTCAGAAATTTGGAGAGGGGAGTCATATATTCCAAAATAATATTTTAGAATTTAACCAATTCAATTAATTACAAGAAAATAAGGGAATATAAACCTTTTAATACAATATGAGATTATTAATAATAAATATAACTGAAAAATGGCTGAATTTGCATAATGACAGGAAGTTAATTTTTAATTTTTCACTAAATACAAAATGAAAGTAAAATTACTAATTTTGGACAGAAAACATTATAAAACGGCATTATTCAATCTTAAAATACGCCGAATGAACTGAAGGATTAATTTAAATTACATCTAGCAAATAAAATTGATAAATAACCAAAGTTTAGGCAGTTATATAGTGTATTTTGCAATATGCACAGGATGCAAAATTATATTTGAACAATGTAAAGGATAATATTATATTGGCTAAGATTTCAGTCGAAACTGGAGGAAATAGATAGTTGATTATTGGTAATTGTACGGTGAACTTGACGAGCGGATTATAACCGAGCTAACCTAACTAAAAACGGTAATGGCGAGTAAGTGAACGAGACGTTTTTGTAATATCGCGAGTGGCGGATAAAACAATTTCGGAACGTCGACATAGTGACAGATACAATTGATATAGACTAAATAACACAGTACAGCACATAATTACACCGAATAACAATATTAAACACAAGAAAACAGTATACAACATAACCATACATTAGTGCCTGAATCATAAAAAGTGAACGAACTTATACATACACAGATATACAAAATACAACCCGGAAACTTCACTCAAGACACTACACAACATCAGAAAGAAGATTTGCAGACCCCAGGACGTAAATACTACCAGAAAATATCTTATTTGGAACATCGCAGATACGAAGGGCATTTTGACCGACTTGACGGCAGCCATTTGCATTCGTCGTTAAAAACGCCTTCTTGTTCCCGTCAGCTGTGTTGGTGACAACAAATTATTTTATTTCAAATTATTATTCATGTATGTATCTAGTATTAGTAATTAACTTGTTGTAACGTTATACTTTTTAAATATTGGCCCGATTTCTCTGACTTTGATAATAATCAGCTGTTCAAAGAACCTTTATTGAATTTTATATATATCAAACCTTGTAACTGTTTCGATACCCTGAGAATCGATATTATAATCGAAAAGAGTCTATATTTGAATTATTTAATAAAACATTAATACTTTTCGCTTCAAATTAGTTCTTTCTTTCATTAATATAATAAATTATAATTAATATAATTTTAAATAATAAACTACCAGGATTTTACCACATACAAAGGAAGATAACCTCCAAAACGAAAAAGTAAACAAATATCGATTGTCCTGGAGACAATCTTATGAGTGGTTGTAGTCTATTTGGAAAATACAAGAACCTCAATAAAATTTCTTAGAGGAGTGATACACGTTTTAAAACTTCACAGAACACTATTAATTAATTGATTTTAATTAATTAATTAATAAAAAGGAAATTTTTTTTAAATTATAAAATTTTTTTTTTAAACAATTTTTTTTATTTTCTTCAACAAGCAACAATTTTTGTTTTAAAACATTTTGGTGAAACTACATATATATCTCTTCAACAGCATAACACTATTTGACAGATTTTGCTACATTTGGGACTCGATCAACTGGGAAACTTAAGGAAGTGTTTCAGACCAGTAAGACTTCGAGAGCCACACCAATTATTATTCGCCACACAGGAAATATTTTTTTATTACAAATTGGCGCACAACTGAGGGGCTTTAATTCGCGATTGAAAGGCCACTACAATCTGCCCAATCACTAGTTGGAGTTCGGCAGCAGCTATAAAGCCAGAGAAAGACGGAAAAATTCAACGACGTGCAACATCCAAGAAACGGGCGGCGGAGGCCGAAAAAGAAATAGAGTTGGACATGGAGAACAAAGAGGCGACGCCAGTAGATGTGGAAAGTTCATTGCCACCGGTGTTGTCCAAACAACCTGTACAACCAGAGGAACGACCTGAGTTACCCACACAGACAGGGGAAGTTAATGTCCGGAAGGAACAATTAGAAAAACCCTCACAAGCAGAAAACGCAACAATGCAAGGGATGTTTAGAGTGATAATGCAAATAAGAGAGGATAACAAATCCAGTAGCAAAAGGATTGAAGGAATGGATAAGAAAATGGATTCCACAAAAGAGGATAACCAATCTTTAAGTAAAAAGATGGAAGGACTGAAGGAAGACAACCAGTCCCTGAGTAAGAAAATAGAAGAAAATAGTAAGAAGATGGAAGAGAAGATAGAAGAAAATAGTAAGAAGATGGAAGAGAAGATAGAAGAAAACAGTAAGAAGATGGAAGAGAGGATGGGAGAAAAGTTAGAAGAATTGAAGAAGGATAACCAATCCACAAAAGAAGAGTTGAGTGGGATGAACAAGAACATGGAAGGTTTAAAGGAAGACAAGAAGAAGATGGAAGAAGAGATGGGGAAGAAGTTAGAAGAATTGAAGGAAGACAACCAATCGTTCAAGGAAGAATTCAAGTCGACTAAAGAAGAATTGATTAATAAAATTGAAAACACCAATCAGAAAATCGATGAAACCAGGAAGAAGATAGAAAAGAACAACCGACAGTTGAAGGAAGAGTTGAAAGAAGATAACAAGAAGTTGGAAGAGAAGATGGGGGAGAAGTTGGAAGAATTGAGAGAGGACAACCAAATTTTACGAGAAGAATTAAGAGAGGTAAATCAGGAGAATTTGGACAAACTGGACGAAAGAATGGAATTGTTGCGAGAAGAACTGAATAAGGAAATCAATGTTAACAAGAAAGCGATGAATAAGAAGATGGAAGAGGAAAACATAATGGTAAATCGACAGATTCGAGAGATTGATGGGAAGTGCAACCAGACCGAAAAGGAGGTACAAGAGTTTAAAGAAGTAGTGAACATTAAGTTTACAAATATCGAAGAACATAGCCGCAGGAAAGTAGAAGAACAGAGGAAGGAAACTCAAGAAGAATTCGGGAGAGTACGCAACCAAGTCGCGGAACGGTGTAATGATATGCAAGAGACTATGACCAATATCACAGGTCAGGTGCGACAAAGCCGAGAAGAAATGGAAGCAATAAGAAATAGACCGACGCATTTCACTGGATTGCCCGTCAACGAAAGCCGAGAGTGGCTCAACTTCCGACAGTATAAGCGTAAGCCGATGGAGTTCCTGGCTAGGGTAGAGGAATACTTCGCTAAGCATAAAATCACGCAATGGAGCCATAGCAGGGAAATCTTAGATGAGTCCTTCCGAGAAATAACGGATAATTGGTGGATGGCCAACTGGAGTGAAATTCCCGACTACCAGCAGTTCCGGAAAATGTTTAAGTCGAAGTACTGGTCTGAACTACCCAGAACTTGATCCGGGATAATATATGTAACGGACGATACAGGGCACAACTAGGCAGCAGTATGACAGCATATTTCTTGGGGAAGGTGTGCATGGCGAAACACCTCGAGCCGGCTATACCAGAAGAGTGTCTAGTGAATAAAATATCATATCACTATGATGAAGACATTGTCAGGGCCCGGAGAGGTAGCCAGATCAAGACGATCCAGGCGATGACCGAGTTGTTAGAGGGATATGAAAACGAGGAATATTATCGGCAGAGCAGGAGGAGAAATGAAAGACCAGAGGCAAGGCCGAATCCATACCCCAATAACAGCAATAACCATCCCGGTAACCGGAACCAGCCCAGTAATTACGACGGCCCTAATAACCCGCCGCGTAATAGCAATTTAACAGCAATAATAACGGTATTAGGAATAACAACCCATATCATAATAATAGGAATAATTATTATCAGCCTAATAGTGTCCCATACAGTCAGAGAAATCCATACCCCAACAATAACGGTGACAGACCATACCCACCCAACCGAAATTACTATAATAATAATTATAGTAATAATAATAGTAATAATAATAATAACCGAGTGTCGCGCCCTAGGGTTAATTTTATAAGAGCGGAAGATCGCGGACCCAGAGATATTATCAACCACGGAGGAACAGCTTCCACGGCGCGGACAGAAGATGGAGGAGTGCGGAACGGGACGTTCCACGACACGAACAGGGAAGAAGAAGTACAAGCCTGGAGGATCTTGGCCGACAACAGAACAGGGCGCTAAACCTCGACCAGGGTACAGAGCGTCAGGAAACGAATCAGAGTTTCCCGAACGATGCCTCGGTCAATATTAATACGAACAATGACCAAAATGCTTTAAACGGGAGGAGGCAGTAATTAACAACAATGACCCGTTACTGCTTATACTTCCCGGGTTAGACAAGGATGAATTGCAACAAGCAAACAATCGAAAAAACATCACTATCATAAGTAATCACTATCTAAAGGACATTCGAACGGAACTTTTGGAAGAGAACGAGAAGAGTATCAACAACAATAATAATGAAATACTCTATATAACAGCGGAGGTGGAAGGAGTTCCCTCTAAAATAATGATAGACACAGGTGCCAATATTTCAATAATAAACTCCAATGAATTGGAGAGGATCCAGAATAAATGTGGAAAAACCTAACATTTGAAGGAGTAAGAGGAGCTAAACATCAAAGAGCGACATTTAGAAGAGAAGGCATTTATAAGGAAAGAAAAAGAGAAGATCAACTTACAAAAGTATAAATAAAATCAAAAAATCTAATACAAATACCTATTTTATATTAGGTATTTGTCCTGTATAGAGTACAAAATATAACCATATGTTGTGGTAAAGGATAAGCATAACAATACCTATGAGTTGAGGGAAATCGTTTCAGGAAAAATCAAAGGTGTGTACAATCAAGCATCTATGAAAAAGTATTATGAGGAATGAGTTGGGAATTTTGAATTTAGAATTTAACTAAAAAATTCAAAAAATTTTGTAAGCACAACTTACAACCTAATATTTTGGAGAAAAAACTTTATGGAAGAAAGAGAAAGAATTTTGAAAATAACATAAATATTTCAAATTATGTAAGTACATCTTACTACCTATGATTTAAGAAGAAACTTTGTGGAAATGAAAAGAAAGAGTTTATTTACCAACAAAATTTAAAAATAAATGTAAGCACATCTTACTACCAAATATTTACGAAGAAACTTTATGGGAAAATAGAAGAAAGGAATTTTGAAGTTAATATACAAAAAATTTAAAAATGAAGTAAAACCAACTTACTATAACTAATTTTGTGAGAAAACTTTATGGTAAATAATTAAGAAGAATTTGAATTTGGAGAAATACCAAAACATTCAGAAATAATTGTAAGATCACCTTACTATGAACAATTATGAATGAAACAATTCTGGGAATAAATGAATTAAACAGAATTTGAATGCTGATAGAACGTCGAAACTTTGAAACAAGATAAGATCAACTTATTACCATGATTTATGAGAAATATTTTGCCATTAAATAAAAAGAAGAGTTTGAATTTTGCATAAAACTAACAAAGTTCCAGAAATAAATATGTGCCATTTATAATTGAATTTAGAAGAAAATAAAATGATTAATTCAGAAAAGAGAATTAACTTTAATCCAGAATAAATGCTAGATATTCACATTAGCATTTGAAGGAGTAGAGAAGAAAAACAAAAAGAGTGTAATATACAAGAGAAGGAAAAAATTTGGAAGCAGAGAGACTAATTACTTATGAAACGATAATGAAAACAGTTAATTAAGAGCAAAGAAGAACAACTCATACCAAACATATGGAGAAGATGATTTTGAACCAATGATAATAATATACCTATATAAAATGCAAAGAGAAGAAGTACCACATGAAATATAATATAAATGAATTAATGTTAATGAATGCGAAGGCGGATTAATAGCTTTCTAAGAGAAAGGAAAGAACTAAAATGTTTAAATAAAATCATCAATATAACAACCTGTATATCTAATGTAAAGATACAATTTAAAACAATTAATTATAATATATTAAGACCATTCAAATAATGAATAAGAAAATGCTATATTTAAAGACCATGCTAACACTATAAGTAACCAGAAAGGAAGTATAAAGAGAATTCAGATGGAGAAGAAAAAGAGTTACACTATGACCAGTAACAAGAATTAGTAAGAGAAGTTTTCAACCATATTTAAAATAACTATATCAGACAAGTTAAGAGTTTAGAAAAATATATATATATTGAATATAATGATAATTATGAAGATTTATTAAGATAGAAAATGTGAGATAATCTGAGAAACTACGAAGTGAAGAATCCAAAGATATTTTTATTAGTCGAAAATGAGACTACTTTTTATTTATTTATTCGATGACTGACTGAAGATAATTCCAGCAGCATTATATTTTTGAGCAGAGATGAATATGCCTCTGGACTCAAATTGTAGAAGTGGTGTATGGCCAGCAGAGATTGTGTAGCGTACAGTGCCCCTCTGATCTGCCCCAGCACACGTGATAGGGAATGTTAGGGAATTAATATCCCAAGGATGCAACACGAAGTTTATAAAGAAAGAAAATGTATTACAATAATAATATATCTCAGAAGACACTAACTATCCGAAAAGGATCAGTAGTAAAATAAGTAACTATATATATAAAATTAATTAAATTCTAATATAAAAAGTCGATATAGAAATGGAGAAGAAAATGAAATATAAGAAATGATGAAATTATCATAAGAAATTATTTCATCCATAAACTGTCTGAAATAATTACTTCTGGAGGAGAGCAATCTGTAACGTGACAGATATATGCAAAATAATGAATGGCATTTGATCATTAGAATAATAAAATTATAACATTTAAATCTGGAAGAAAGCATTAAGTTTAATATAAAAAAATTAATTCATAGCAACTGTGGAAAGCAATCATTATTATTTAAAAAATACAAGTTCAAATAAAATGAGTTACTATTGATGAGTCATCCAAAACCAGTCTAATAACCGAAGTTTTCAAATTATAACCCAGGAAGGTAAAAAGTAAATAACAAAGCACACAGAATATGACCAAACCCACAACGAGGAAATATAAATGGAAAAGAAACCGTGAATAAGCCAAGATCAACCAATACAGATGATGTATTTCTAAAATTACGAAGAAGATGAAGAAATCCCAAGAAACCCGAAGAAGATGAAGAAGTCCCAAGAAACCCGATGGCATCAAGAAGAAGATGGAGAAGATACCAGTCCCAGAAGACAGAAGAAAAGAAGACAGAAGAAAGAAGAAGAAGGCAGCATCCTGAGGAAGATGTCATGCTCTTATAAAAGACACCCATATCCCCATATCCCAAAATAAATAGTAAAGTACCAATAAAAGTAAAAACGAAATCGTAATGGACAGTAACAACATGTACATAAAATTAAGAGAGAGAAGTGTGTAAAGTAAGAGTTGCCAGTGAACCAAGATGAAACAATAATATAGTACCCAAGGAACAAATCTCCATTGTAAGACACTAACCAATTTATTATGTTAATAAGACTACACTACCATTTAGAAATAACATAAAATAAAAGTGTAAAGTGAACCAGTGCTAGTTTTGGGTACTATAGAAAATAAACCTTGTGTTTCATTCTGGCAATCACAAAAATTGAATACAATGAAACATGCAACTTTCAGTGACTTAAATGTGTACTATGTGAATAATGTTACTTTTAATAATAACAAGATATAAACCTGTTTAAAGTGACATTTTGTTTTATATAATGAGAAAAAACAGATTTAATTATACTATGACAGGGTACAATTCCCCAAATACAATATTTAAAAGACAGTGTAAAGAACTGCATAATCCCACTTAGTATAATAGTTAGCAAATAGGAATATTAGATATAAGGTTTTTGTAAATATAGGATAAGGATTTTTAAAATGTATTAGATATAAAGACATTTATTTAAATTTTCAACAACTAACATCTTACCTGTAAATATATTTATTACTGGTGTTAATAGTAATAAGTAATTAAGATGTTAGTTGGTAAAAAACCTTTTTTTGTGAACAATATTTCAATGTTAGAAATAAGTATTTGATTGTAACAAAATGTCTGAATGTTGAAGACAACCATTTATTTGAAAAATATTCCTTATTGTTTAACTGTTCATTGTATTGTAACCAATACTAATTATTGTTGTGTTATTTGAAAAAATGTTAGTTTATAATACTATCTTCAAAGTCAGAGAGGGTATCACACATCATTTATTGTTTGTAAAATATTTTGTAAGGAAAAATTGTTGAAAAATCTAGGCTAAAGAATGAAACCAAACTTCATCAGAACAGAGAAATTACTCATTTAAAGGCAATTAAACCAAATGGATTTAGATAAAATAAACCTGAGATAAAGCCATATAATTACACATAGCACTTAGAAAGATTTTATAAAATTATATTCAGAATTTTATATAAAAATGGAAAATGACAAAACTCAGAATTTTGAGAGGGGAGTCATATATTCCAAAATAATATTTTAGAATTTAACCAATTCAATTAATTACAAGAAAATAAGGGAATATATACCTTTTAATACAATATGTGATTATTAATAATAAATATAACTGAAAAAATGGCTGAATTTGCATAATGACAGGAAGTTAATTTTTAATTTTTCACTAAATACAAAATGAAAGTAAAATTATTAATTTTGGACAGAAAACATTATAAAACGGCATTATTCAATCTTAAAATACGCCGAATGAACTGAAGGATTAATTTAAATAACATCTAGCAAATAAAATTGATAAATACCAAAGTTTAGGCAGTTATATAGTGTATTTTGAAATATGCACAGGATGCAAAATTATATTTGAACAATGTAAAGGATAATATTATATTGGCTAAGATTTCAGTCGAAACTGAGGAAATAGACAGTTGATTATTGGTAATTGTACGGTGAACTTGACGAGCGGATTATAACCGAGCTAACCTAACTAAAAACGGTAATGGCGAGTAAGTGAACGAGACGTTTTTGTAAAATCGCGAGTGGCGGATAAAACAAGTTCGGAACGTCGACATAGTGACAGATACAATTGATATAGACTAAATAACACAGTACAGCACATAATTACACCGAGTAACAATATTAAACACAAGAAAACAGTATACAACATAACCATACATTAGTGCCTGAATCATAAAAAGTGAACGAACTTATACATACACAGATATACAAAATACAACCCGGAAACTTCACTCAAGACCCTACACAACATCAGAAAGAAGATTTGCAGACCCCAGGACGTAAATACTACCAGAAAATATCTTATTTGGAACATCGCAGATACGAAGGGCATTTTGACCGACTTGACGGCAGCCATTTGTATTCGTCGTTAAAAACGCCTTCTTGTTCCCGTCAGCTGTGTTGGTGACAACAAATTATTTTATTTCAAATTATTATTCATGTATGTATCTAGTATTAGTAATTAACTTGTTGTAACGTTATACTTTTTAAATATTGGCCCGATTTCTCTGACTTTGATAATAATTAGCTGGTCAAAGAACCTTTATTGAATTTTATATATATCAAACCTTGTAAAACTGTTTCGATACCCTGAGAATCGATATTATAATCGAAAAGAGTCTATATTTGAATTATTTAATAAAACATTAATACTTTTCGCTTCAAATTAGTTCTTTCTTTCATTAATATAATAAATTATAATTAATATAAATTTAAATAATAAACTACCAGGATTTTACCACATACAAAGGAAGATATCCTCCAAAACGAAAAAGTAAACAAATATCGATTGTCCTGGAGACAATCTTATGAGTGGTTGTAGTCTATTTGGAAAATACAAGAACCTCAATAAAATTTCTTAGAGGAGTGATACACGTTTTAAAACTCCACAGAACACTATTAATTAATTGATTTTAATTAATTAATTAATAAAAAGGAAATTTTTTTTAAATTATAAAATTTTTTTTTAAAACAATTTTTTTTATTTTCTTCAACAAGCAACAATTTTTGTTTTAAAACATTTTGGTGAAACTACATATATATCTCTTCAACAGCATAACACTATTTGACAGGTTTTGCTACATTTGGGACTCGATCAACTGGGAAACTTAAGGAAGTGTTTCAGACCAGTAAGACTTCGAGAGCCACACCAATTATTAAACACCATTAATCATCTGAGAGAGAAACAGAGTTAAGTTACAAATTGGTTAGCCCAAACAGTGGGGCTTGATTACAAAGGAAGATCAGAACACAGAATTTGTAATTTTTAGTTACAATATTTATAAGTTATACTGATTAGTCTGGTATTATTTAATGTTAATTAATTGGTATAGTGAGCAATAAAAGTTTAACCGTTACAAAATTTAAACTATGGCAAAATATAAACTGTGACAATATTTAACTGGCTATGGCAAATTTTAAGGTTTACAAAATTAGCGGAACCGTGGAACTGAAATTTTGCAAAACAGAATCTATGTCATGAAGGTACTGAAACAGGCTTACAGTGTTCATAAAAAAACTTGACTTCAGTCAGGGTCAGACGTCCGGGCGAGGTCCAGCAAAATCTGACATGATCCAGACCTGCAGTGAACGGCCCCTACGGGAGCCGCCAAATGTTAAAATACCTCCCAGATCATTAAATTAATAATAAAATACATGAGCCCTCATTAACTGAAAAATTAATTGACCGTAAAATTTCCCCACTTGGACAGATACATCTGCACATGCGTGCACAACACAGAAACAATTTAGTGCCGACCCTTTTTACAGAAAACTCCCCTCGACCCGGGTGAAGAATGACCCTGGCCGAGTTACAATTCTCAGAATGAGATAAGCATCGATATATTACTGAGGCGTAAGCCTTACAAAAAAATTACAACGTAAAATATAACCCCCATTGTCCGGATATAATTTTCCAAACTGGAGCGTCTGCACAAGTGTCTCAAAAGAGTTTATCGGCCACAACATTTTGGGTTTAATAAGGTTAAATTTCACCTGGTTAGAAGCGTGTAGTTAGAGGGTTCCGTGGAGTGTGCTTTGTCCGTCTATTCCGGCTGACAGCTGACGAAAGTGTTTAATCTACATCATCGGAGGCAGTTGTTCGGCCATCCTTCTGGAGCGGGACAGACTCCCGTCTACCTCAGAAACCCTGCACAATCATATCTGGGATTACTTACAAGTTTAGTAAAACACACTACCACATTTACCAGCTGACATAGCATGGTCTGCCCAGTTTATATACTCCGAAAATTCACTAAGTATAGAACACCCTTGAATCTAATAAATCGCTTCAAAATAACCCTTTTAAATATTTTAATAAATAATATGTCCAAATATAGTCATTCCATAATAATAATCATTTCACTTAATAGTTATGCAAAAGTTTTCATGAAGCACTTAACTCCCCCTTACAGGAATTAGCAAACTTTGACAAGTCCGTGATGTACACTGATTTCAGAAAATAACTGACTTACGCCCCATCTTGGTTTAATGAATTGAGTATGATTATTACTACATTATTATAACACATTATTCTATTATTACTGCTAATATCGGTTAACCAGCGTTAAGATTAAAACATACATAAAACAAATTTTAACCTGATGGCTGCCACGTGGTGATGAATCACTGCAATATCTATCGCAACGCATCCGCGCTAATATCAAATAAATACAATTTGTTTTTATGAATAACTAATTTATATATGTTAATAGACTTACCGGAGGTCGCGTAGACTTCTACTTATTCATAAGTAGAGCAGCTAGAAGACGAAAACTTTACATATGCTCTGTCAGCCGGAGACCAGTCGTTAATACGCCGAAAGCCAAACTTGAACTGAACAAACCGATGATTGAAAAAACAGTACGTAACCTCCGGCCTAGAGCGCGCACGCGTCGGCCGGCAGAGGGGAAAATCATAATGACAAAGTCCGAACCAGCGTACGTAAATTTTTACGTAACCCCCTCGCGTAGTCCAATACGTAAATCTGAATCATTCCGCTATATATATAGAGGAATACCGCCGCGTTTTTCCCAAAATACGGCACACCCCCACCCCAAAAGGGCAACTTTGTTGCCTCACAGTTAAACGCCGGGAGGGTACCCTGCAGTGTACCCCACTTCCCAAAACAAGCCAGTGGTCTTCGTGATTAATTCGGCTCAGTAGCACTTGCTCTCAGGAGAACAGAGCCTCAGAAGGAAAACGAAAGAGACGAAAGAAGATTTGTAGTATGTAAGTGTGCGGGTGCTGCACGCTGACCTGATCAGGGCCAGCCCACAGCAAAGAGGGACAGAGAAGAAAAGACGAAAGAAAGTTCGGGAGCTCCCTGAGTTCCGACCTCCTGAGGCTTGTCCACGCAAGCCAGAACACGACTGCCACCTTAACAGGGCCTCTGCCCCATATTCCTACGGGGGGGAATTCTCTGGTACAACCTCCATTTTAAACAATTCCGTTACTGCACGGGCAAGGGAAAAGGGGAAATGATGGCCTCCATGATGCCATGGTCCCCACTCTGGACCGGGCGCAAAGCCATGCTACCTGTTAATCTGACACTTCGAATATACAAATAAGTTTGACATGTGTGCTCCAAGGGCATGTCAGCAGCAAGCAGGCCCCCAAAGCGCACAACCGCCCCTGAGCACCTCTTTGCTGCCTATCCTCTCTCCAACTCTTTTTTTTTTTTTGCTTTTCTAAGTTTTTTTTTTTTTTTTTTTTAAAGGGGAAGGTTAGGAAAATCGGAAGGTGGAAGGTCAAGGATCATTGAAAGGTCATGAGCTGGGACTAAAGGTAAGGACATGGCTCCCTCCGGACATAAGGACAATTGGGGAAGCCAAGGCTCGCGCAGGCAGGGGCGCATCCCTGAAGTAGACGAGCCCCACTGGGACTGTGGGAAACATCTACCCGCTACCCTATCACTCTCGATAACGCCCCCGGAGCGCACACCCTGAAATAACAAAATCTCTACGCACCCAGAGACCACCAATCATTCCCCCCCGTCAGCCCGTTTACCCCTTTCTATATAATTTTAATTTCGAAATATGCGTAGTAATCTCCCTCGGATTACCATTCGCCTCTTCCAACCGCGCTGTCACTGGTGACGCGAACCCCAGGATACGATATGGCCCCGACCAACGATAGCACAATTTAGCGGCTCTTTTGTCCATAGCTGAGCTGATCGGATGGCTTTGACAGTAGACCCAGTCTCCGGTCTGAAAGGGGTTAGGGGTTCGCCCCTGATTGTATCGTCGACGGACCCGCTCGTGCGCTCGCAGCAAATTCTTCCGAGCCTCCCTCCATCTCTCCGCAGTTCCAGAATCGGGCTCCCGTGGCAGAAGATCATCAATATTCCACAAGTTGGTCAACGGGAGTGGGGGCGAGAATCCAAACATGATCTCAAAGGGCACGGCCTTATGACTGTCATGCAGGGCCGTGTTGAAAGCTAGCTGCAACCACTTCAGATTCTGGTCCCAGGTTGTCTGTTGCTCCGCATGATAAGCAATAAGTGCGGACCTGAGATTCCTATTGAATCTCTCCGCATGGGACGGTTGTGGGTAATACGGGGAAGTGGTTACATGTCTGATTCCGCTGGCGAAACACATCCGCCGGAACTCACCCGAAATGAACTGGGGGCCATTGTCGGAGACAATGATGGTCGGAAGACCGAAATGCTGAAAAATATGGTTCTGAAGCGCGCTTATGGTTAAACGAGCTGTTGCCTGCCGTAAGGGCAGTAGCCAGGCAAACTTCGAAAAAGCATCCACACAGACAAGTAGGTAAGCATTACCTGACTTGCTACGCGGGAAGGGTCCCACGTAGTCGATGAATAACTTCTCCATCGGTCTGCTCGCCACGTCAGATGACAACAACCCTAACTTGGTGTTCTGGGCAGGTTTACCCAAGCCACACAGATGACAACTCTTAACCCTCGTTGCGATGTCCCTATCCATGCCCTTCCAGATGAAGTGTTTCCTAATACCGGAAATGGTCTTCGAAATTCCCTTGTGGCCTCCTACTGGGGAATTGTGATAATAGCTGAAGACCATGGGCACTAACTTGCTAGGCAGGACGATCTTAGGGGCACGTCCCTTTCTTTCTCGACAACACAGGACGCCCTCGGACAAGAAGTAAGGGGCCTGCACGTTACCCTCCTTTATATTCTGGATGATAGGACCCAGCTCTTCATCGTTCAAATGATGGGGTAACACATCAGTGAAGGCTAACGGAAAGTCTAGCAGAACAGAACAGGGTTGCTCAGATTGGACTTCACTGGGTTGGGAAAACATGCGTGACAAAGCATTTGCAACCACATTTTGAGTTCCCCTAATGTGTTGCACCTTGAACTTGAAGGATAAGATCTTGACCACCCATCTACCAATTTTACTCAGTTGCCGGGGGTGAGCAAGAAGCCAAGAGAGAGCCTGATTGTCGGTCTCGAGCAGGAACTCAGCGTGTTCCAGAAAACGCCTGAACTTATCTAGAGCGTATACAACAGCTAAACACTCTAGCTCATAGACTGATGACTTTCTTCCCTGCTGGGTCAATGTTCGGGAAATAAAGGCCACAGGCTGCCTAGCACCATCAACGACTTGGGACAGAACCGCCCCGAGCGCCACCGAACTCGCGTCCGTCTGCAAGATAAACGGCTGAGAAAAATCCGGCATCCGCAGCACCAGTGGGGAGATGATAGCTTCCTTCAAGTTTCGAAAGCCTTCTGCTGGCTTTCGCCCCACACAAACTTAGCCCCCTTCTTTCTCAATTCATTCAGAGGTGCAGCTATCTCTGCTGCGTTAGGGATAAACCGTCTGTAAAAGTTAACCATCCCCACGAACCGGGCGATGCCTTTGGCATCCCTTGGCGGGGGAAAATCCCGGATACCCTGGGTCCTTTCAGGGTCCACTGTAACTCCTCGGTGCGAGACCAGATGCCCCAGAAATGATATGCTCTCCTGTGCAATTCGCACTTTCTCCGGATTAACTGTGAGGCCCGCGCTTCTCAGCCTGCCCATCACCTTAGATGACATAGATGTTCATCATACGTTTTGCTGTAGACCAGCAAGTCGTCCAAATAATTGAAAATGAATTTGAATTTTACGTCTTGAAACACCAGGTCAAGCAGACGCGTGAGCGTTTGGGCGCCCACCGCCAGACCCATAGGGACCCGCGTATACTGATATAAATTCCACGGGACGCAGAACGCCGTGTAAGGTCTACTTTCCCAAGATAAAGGGATTTGGTGATATGCAGCGTTGAGATCAATCACGGTGAAGTACTTGGCCTCACTAAACCAATCGAAAGCTGAGTGGAGATCCGGAAGGGGAACCGAATCCACCTCAATATTAGAATTCAATTTCCGGTAATCTATCACCATACGGTGCTTACCCCCAGGCTTGGGTACCAGGAACACTGGACTGGCATAACTCGAATTGGAAGGTTCAATTACCCCTTGCTCTAACAGCTCTTGAACCTTCTTCCTCAGAACGGCCATTTTCGGAGGAGCGAATTTGTATGGGTGCGACCTCACTATCTTAGAGTCCGTCAAACGAATTTTATACTCTAATAAATGTGTGAGTCCCAACTTAGGAGTTAATACTGAGGGAAATTCCTCACACAGTCGGTCTAAGGCCCTCTGCTGGGCGGGAGTGAGATGATCTCGTGCAGAATCGGGACAAGCGACCTCTTGGATACCTCCCTTAGCTCCCTGGTATCCAAGAAAAGGAATAACAACGCCCCGATTAAATTTAAAATAACACTGGTGCCCATGGATATCCAACACGAGACCACTTTTAGCGATGAAATCGGCACCCACAATACAATCAACTCCCAGAGCCGGAGAAACCAGAAAAGGCCACACCCAAGAAAAGCCATCGATCTTGAACTTAAAGGAAACCACCCGGGAGATGGGCAGAATTTCCCGTGAAGCAGTCCAGCACACTACGGACGACCGATCCGACCCTTTTATTAAGCCCTGTTTTTCAAGGTCCGCACATACTCGAGATGAGATGATAGATCGGGCTGACCCGGAGTCAACTAGCGCTCTGAATTGACCCTTCTTTACCTCGAGCGACAGGAAGGGGCATACCGAAGCCTTTTGCAGGATAGTAGCAAGGACCTTGATACCAGAAGAGTCAAGACCTATCCTTTGCCTGGAGGCACTTGAATACTGAAAAGTCTGAGGACGAGGGGAAGACAACGTCCGACTTGTCCCCCTCTGATAACTTAGTTTTTTGGAGACCTGACCCTCGGGGGAAGCGCTGGAGGCATACCGCCCTCCGTACAATCGCGGGCAACATGCCCCTGTCTACGTCACGAGTTGCTGTGAGTCGGGTTTTCTTATTTGGCCAGTGACCTCTCCTGTTGTCTGTTCTATGGGCGCGAGTGGAGAACACAGCCCAATATTACTGTAGAATTTTTAGTCTCATGACTATTTAGTTTTGACGAACTTTTGCATTTTGCATGTGTTGTGCGTATTAATCTTCAAGAGACGTTATACTAAGACAAGTGTAGAAGCTAAAGTATATGAAACATTCGTCTAGCTATGACATTGCTTACCTCAACTATTTATACTAAAACCAAACTTGGTATTAAATTGCTTTTATCACTTAGAATAATTACATTTGATGTCATCATTAGAATAGAGAGTAATGTTCTGTCTCTCAATAAATGACCGATACATTTGTTATAATACCATTATTATATACCCGCTGATAACTTACGTATTATTGTCACATGCGTTTATCTACTGTGAGTTAGTGTTTTCTAATCAGTTACAGTTTCCAGAGCTGATTCAATGTGACAATGCTGTGCTACTTTTCAATCTTTTTCGTTGTGCTACAAAATTTTATTCTATGCCATAAATTAGGCGCGTCGTTGACGGTCCGGCCAGAAGGTAAACACTCAATTGCTATAATGTCAGTTTTTTCAAGTAGCCATTTTCTACGTTAGAACAACATTCTACTCTAATACAGTTTTCTGACTGTTTACTAAACAGGTGACGAAATTTTGTTTAGCAGATTTTCGAAGTTTTATTTCGGGTTACATGAAAATGTTACATTATGACACCTAATGTCTCGGCAGACTGTGCCTGGTAGTAATATTACCTCTTCCTTGAAAAGTTTTATTTATTATATATAATTTTATTTTAATTTTTTCATTGAGACAAAATTACAAATGTACTGCACTCAAATAATTTAGATTTAATTTTGAAACTGAATGTAGACTACCTAATAAATTGTATAAAATAAACGATTAGAGGGTTAGAATTGTGGGTTTTAGATTAAAAATATCTTCTTCTGTATTTTGTATATTAAGTTTTCCAGCGTACTCTTTACTAAGTATTCATGATTTCTCTGCTTGTGGCCAAATCTCTGAAAAACCTAATAGTTTACTGCATGATGAAATAAACTTTTTGTAACCAAGTCTTATGCCCATGCTGCAAGCTGGTTCGTAAACCATAATTCTTGTATGTTCCGTCATGTAACATTTTAGGCTTTGTTGTATCCTTCAACATATTAACAATACGCGTCTAGTAAAGTCGAGACCAGTGACTCGTGAGATGACACTGCGATTAGTCGAATAGCAAAGCAGATAACGTTTACACCACTTGCAGGGGCGGCTCGTTCTTAAATCCAGTTTAAATCCATTATCACCGCTCGTGGATATTCATTATTCCTTTATTTAATACTTGGGACAAGAAAATGTTTTCGTGTTAGGTAATAGCAGAAATGTTTTCGGAACAGCACCATGGCGCTCTTCCAATCGCGCCCATTTCTCCATCCAGCACTCTGTCCAACGTTGAATGAACTTGTAAGCTTATAGGCGGTATTTCCACTGGCGCGTCTCCTATCGCGCCGTTGAGGAAAAAGTGACGTGATTCACTCCGTACAACTAATCGCAGACTATTGATAGTGTGAGATTTGCTCTTTTGGGTGTTTAGACTTTCTCTGGTGTGATTAATTCAGTGCAGGCATTTGTTTAGTGTTTAAGTTTTGATTGTGTGTACTTATTTAATAGCTTCACGAATAATTCAGGCAAATATTTTATTGTCGAATTATTAGGTTTTGTTTTATCGTTATACCCCAGTGTCTGGAGGGAAGAAATAGAAAAGGAGATACAAGCTTCTGAATTTGTGGCAATCGAAAGTGACTAGACAACCGATGTGACAAGCCACTGCATATAATATTAGTTTTTAGATACGTGTTTAAGGGATTGTTATACGAAAGGTTTTGCGGATTTCTCCGTCCTGAAGGTAAATATGCAGAAACCTTAGCAAAGTGTATGATGGACAACATAAATTTTCTTCTGCACACATCACAGGAAACGTTAATAGCTGATACTTATGTGGCGATAATGTTAAGTGTGGTTCTGTTAGAGGTGTACAGGCAAATATTAGAGAAGTGTATCCGCTCGCATAATTTGTACACTGTTACACTCCTTATCAAATAATTTGTTATTAGAGAAAGCAAAAAGTTTAAACAACAAAGTTAGAGTTCTTTCTCAAATCTGTCTGCCATTCCAGCACTTTTGAAATTCTACGAACGAACGTCTTGGAGGAAGTAATGTAAGCCAGGTTACCCAGAGTTTCTATAACAAAATGGAATTACTACATTCGTACAATCAACGTTGTGTACGGAAACCGATATAAGTTGGAATAATGTTTAGAAATTTTTAAGAAAAGTGTACAAACAGACTCTCAGTTAATGAAGGAATGGTCACAGAAGGACGCTTCTGAAACAAAATTTCATGTTCTGGCTAACTTTTTTCCATAAAATTCTATATCACATGAACATAATACACCAGTAATTACAGAGTAGGAACAAAGGCAGTGTAATGTGGCAAAGTGACATCAGAATTTTTGAAAATGTGATGCAGAAAGGGAGGGGGAAAATAAATAAAATAGAAACACAAATAAAGGATTCCTTGAGCAACCAAGAAAAGGGAACAATAATGTTGGACGCACGACTAGAATAGGGGATGCAAAAGAAGTATGTGGCATCATTATAACTCAAGTAAAATATAGATTTACTTACACTTACATCGGGTCACCTGGTGGCAGCTTCGTTGATGTCCAATGACGACTTATTTTCACTTTTTTCTATAAACTTTCAGGAAGAAAAATTCAAGCGAGTGATTCAGCATTACTCTTTCTTACAAGAAAACAAAGTTCGGAGTAAACTGAAACAATTATATTATACTAAAAGCACAATATTTATGAAAGGAAACAATCTTACGTCAGTTTTCAAAGAAGTATTGAAACTTATAAAAATTATCATAACTATCCCTTTGATAACTGCCAAACCTTAGCGCTGCTTTTTGATTCTGAAAAGACTAAAAACTTTCTTGAGAGACTGAATGCTCTTGCGTTGCTATCTATCAACAAGGCTCTTGTTAAAGAAATGAAGGACTTTGATGATAGAGTCGTAGGAAAATTCATTAATTTATAGGGAAGGCGAATGGACTTTGTCTAAAAATAAATGATCTGTTTAGAGTGTAGCTATCATAAAAATAGTATAGTGTAAATATAGTGTATAATATTTTTGTGGACACTTTCGACTCTAAAGCGACAGTGAACAGACTAAGAATGTGTCTAGTTATGTGTATTAATAAATTCCCGGACCATCTACAGCAGTTCACAATGTTTGAGGTGAGTTAAAATTTGTATAAAGCCGCGCCCTCCAGCGTCTTAAGTCATGAGCCGCGACTGACCACAAGCTAAACAAAGTGACGTCATTCTTCTTATACAATGAATTGTCACAGAAGTAGCACTTCCGTAAGTTGTGTGACCAATCATTTCACTTTCACTACGCAACTCTCGTATGTTATGTATATTTTCTCGGAACACATTATTGTTTTCAGTCTCTCGCAATTATTGGCTTCCTGCAAGCCTAGTTGTTTAAACTTACTGATTTTCAGAATTCTCTAACTCTTACATGTTACTCTCTTAAATCAACCCGGTGCCCGTTTTTATATTTTTTTCATCTACATTTTACGAGTTCCTCATGTTAATCCACGTTTAGGATGTTAATGTTCTCTAGATGTAAAGTAGTCATAAACTATCTTATTGTATGCAGATGTAACAGATATGCTGTAAGAAACCTAGAAGAACAATGTATATTGTTACATTCAGTTACCAATCGTACTATCTGAATTGTACCTTGTTTATATCTTGGTTATTTAATGTGTACCTTGTTAATAATTTAAAGAATGAGTATTTTATCAGGGCAATATTTGTTGAGCGGCAATTTGCAATCACAGGTTGCAAATAAAATTTATTTGTTAAATAGTAATTATTATTTTTGTTAAAATATTATAAAGGTTTCTATTTCAGCTACAATTCAAGCTCTTTTAATCTTTTATTTAATAGACGAATGTGATAACTAAAGCTCCTCAAAGCAGATTCGAATAGTCTGCCATATTTCCAAATGAAGAGTGTTGCCAACTTAATCTAGTTGATGAAGCAAATTCACAGTCCCTGAAATAGTGTTTATAATATCATACACATTTTGTATTCATTAAATAAAGAAACGAAAAAACATTTTATCTGTATTTATTCCTTGGTTTACTTCTTCAGAATAGTGTGGTACTTCTTTATTCTATTTATTTTGTCTAGCATTATTATTTAATTTAGTTTTATGTTCACTGATCGAAAATTTATAATTTATTAGATTAGTAACTTATTTTAATGTCAACCTTTCTCATTCAGATCCAATAATCAACCCTTTATTTCATTTGATTATTATTTTTATTATTCATATGACACCACTTTTGATGATCTTCTGTTACATATTTCTTGAGTTACCATTTTACACTTTTTATTATTTGTTCCAAATTATTTATTATTAGTTCTTCTTGCATTTTTCACTTTTTTAAAACTATTGGACGCAATTCGTAATCATATAACTTAACCTGAAGTTATTATAATACAATTATTATAATTGTAATAGAAATTCTTATTCAATAACTTTAATTGTCTAAGCTTAACATGCCTAGTTTTACAAACCTCTATTACTATTATTTTGGTACTTTCCAGTTAATATAAACATTAGTGTTATTAATATTATCACATATAATATTAATCACTATGATCCAAACTAATTACTAGTAACTATTAATAATAGATAACAATTCCTTTTATCTTCCTGTATACTATACAGTGTTTATAAATACAACAAAAAGTTATAAGTAAGTTCCTAAACATTGTCCTTCTTACTTATTATTATTAACATTACTTTAACTGTAATAAACATAATTATTAGTCTTATCTAACATGAATTAAATAATAAAATAAACAATATTTAATTAAGTATTTAATTATTTCTTGAAAAAAATATCATGTTTCTTGGTACTTTTGGTAGGGGTATTAGAGCATATTTATGTTAACATGATGCATGGCACAATGGCATGTAACAATATACTTCAAAGTATTATTGGAAATTCATTCATCTTTCAATACTCCTCTATTTTTTATATTTATTGAACTATTAGACATGTACGTGCCTCATCATGTAAATACTTCTTTTTTCCGCGTATATGTTTATGTATTCAGCTGACTCTGAAACAATACATTTGCTCCTGTCATTGGATTTTATGACATGAAAGTTTTAATGAGCATGTAATTAATATGTTTTGAATAACACACTTTAAGTTTTACCGTTATACTCTCTACACTGTGATATATTAGTTGGAGTAACTGACAACTTTGTAATTACAATGACTTTATTTTACAGGGATGATGCCAGATTTGCTTCCACTACGAAACTTTGAAACAATTTTAGAATATTTGCAGAATCCAAAGGTTTGGTATGCAATATTGAAAACACGTAGAAATAATGACTACAGCTTAGTTTATCTTCTTATACAGTCATACTAATATGTTAGGTCCATCTAAGTTAATGACAGATTTTACTCGTATTCTTTTATTTAGAACTTGAGAGCAAAAGTGGTGTATGTATAAAATCTGACTTTTCAAGGACAAATATAAAATGCTACAAAATATTTCTTTAAAACATTTATCAGCATTTATTGTGTGCAGTTCTATTGGAAACAAATTTAGTTTTAGTCGTGCCTAACATAATTGTTTCCCAATTTTCCCAAAATATTTAACATTTACATAATCACACCATTTTTGCTGCACCATTTTTTGCTCTGAACTTTATTTCAAAGAATTATTTACTCATGACTTACTCCTAATTATCAGACTTACACCACTTTTGCATTTAACACTATAAAGACATGCACTTTTTTAAAAACTGAACAAAAAATTGTTGCACATAAAAAATAAAGTCTTTATTATTGCAGAATGGAGGAAGGTGTTACAAATGTACAATTATCTTACATAAGTATCAAATTTAATAATCGGTTAATAACTGAGGTATTGTCAAAATTGGACATAACGTAATATTCAATTCGTTTGTTAAAAATTGGTGAAAGTTGTAATTTCTTAATCAGTTATTAGACTAAAACAATAATTAGTATTAATTAGTTATTTCGAAAGATATAATCGGTTATAATTAACTGCAAAAATAAAATTATGTATTTATGTAAACAGAAAAATTAATGACACTTATTATAAAATAATCTTATAAATTAAACTTGATTATTTAAACGATATAACGTAAATATTATTATAATTTTATAAATCTGCTTGAGCATTTGTCCCTATCTTTGTTTATTTCTTCTATACTTTAAAATAGTCTAATATCAATAATATCTTTTGAGGTTTTCAGTGATCTAAAAAATTGAGATGACATTGTTATACATACGGAAGAAGATCAAGCATATCTTTTTCATTATCAACAGGTACTGGTCTACAAACATTGTAAATCTTCCATTGCTTGACGCCTGAAAGTTGCTGCTGATTTCCTTTATCTGGTTACCGAATTAGTTTGTCAAAGTCTGCGTCATGATTCAGAGTATCCTTATAAAACTTTATGTATGGATTGTCCTTAGTAAAACTCAACCACTGTGTTATCTGGCAATTCACTGGTATACCTGCTTTTTTTTATCACTGCTTGTTCAAGCTGAGCTGTAGACCTAAATTCATTAGGTTTCATTACAAGAACACAAAATTTATTCTCTCTCTTGGCCTCGCGAATGGTTTTACACGAGTCTGTCGGTCAAGTAGAATTCTATTACATCAGCAGATTCAGTATTATAAAAATTGGAGCTATTTCTTATATACAAATATCCTGATAGAAAAAATGTGTGGTCTACTACTAAAATTTCATTCTTAGGATCCTCAGCAATTTTTTCCATGTTAGTGCTAATTTTATGTTCCATTTATGTTCTGTGCAGCTATTATTAAATGCAATTAAGGTGTTTTCCCTGTACTTCATTTTCTACATAAGTGACAGGTAAGATGTAATTTCATGTGATATCCTTAGTGCCACCGTTTCATCCCAAACATACATTATACCTTTTTCAGTTTTCAAGGCATGTACTCCAAAATTGTAACAGTATATATTTTGTACATAGTAGGCAATTAAAGTGGAAAGCGTAAGCAAAAAAGCAATTCCTTTGTAGGTCAAGGGGAAATGACATAGTACTCTTCATTCCGAATTGTCGAAAATGCATCGTCTTTCATTGCCTCCCTTGCTGTGTCAGCTTTCCTTAGTTTATATTGAATTATAGTATATATTTTAATATAGTTTATGTTGAATTTGTTAGGCAGTTTTTTGAAAGTCGATGTACAATTAGGACATATAATTTTCTTTTAAAACGTTGGAAAAATATTCCAATACTCTTTTCCCGTAGTGTTTGTAAACTTTTTTATATTTATTAAGTACCTTGTTTCATTTCATAAATTTTATTGATTATTTGACCGGCTTTATTTACCAAGTTTACGGCTTGTGTTTTACACTTATTCCTTTATGAAAACATTTACTAAAACTTATAAACGAATACACATGAAAACTACCTTTACTTCCTAGGTCATTAAAATACTTTACACTGGCCCACCGGTTTGTATATAGGCCTATATTTCATCGAATTTAAAAATGTCGGTTCAACAAAGACTTTTACAGTTGATTAGAAATTGATTACTATTGATTAGAAATTAGAATTGATTACGTTTTACTTATTTCAAGTTGTAACACTATCTGTGATTAAATTTTGAAGCATTTGAAGTAGGTCTGTCATTCTTGAATGATAATTCGAATACATCTGCCTCATTAATTGTTCTATTCTTAATAGATCGTATTATATTTATTTAAAGATCTGAATTCTTACAATGTTTAAAATACAACGCTAAGGTAGGTAGATCTTATCTAATATCTAAGGAAATTCTTAATTTTATCTATTTATAAAATTAATTTCTTACTTTTTCATTAGTTCACTAGTATTGTTCAAATTATGAAATTTTTTCATCTTGTCCGTAAAGTAGCTAGAACTTATCTTTTTAATTAGAGGATTAGTCTCTGTGACTAAAATTTTTAGAACTCTTGATCATTATGTTTTTACAATCTTTGAACAGTTTTAATCTAATTTACTGCCATCATCAGAATTATATTAATACTAGCAAAATACCCGTGCTTCGCTACCGAGTTTCACGTTGAACGTACTGAAAATCTTATTTAATTAATAAAGTTCAATTAAAGTAGGTTTCTTATAAATAAATAATTAAAACCTCTTATGTATTTTATTTAAAATAAACATTAAACGTTTTCGTTATATGAAGTTCTGTCGAGTATGAAAATATTTCAGATTTTCCTTCAATTTATGAACTTGTAATGAGAAGTAATCATCGGATCATTAAAGAACTTCTTTGTACACAAAGTTTTAGATTTCCTTCTGGCTGAAGAATACACAGACTGTCAGGAGTGCTAACTCCTGAACAGGCAACGTACAACTGGCCATGAGAGAAACAGTCTTCCTTCAGATCTACGCCAGCCATTTTCAAAGACTGTCCTTGAGCTTTGTTGATTGTCATTGCAAAACAGACTTTGATGGGAAAGTGTAGTCTTTTAAACTGAAAATAAGAGTCTGACGGGATCAAAGGAATGCGAGGTATGAAAACTGTTTCTCCAGAACCACAGCCAGTGAATATAGTTGCCTCAACAACGTTCTTATGTAAAGATTTTACCTGCAGTCTGGTACCGTTGCAAAGTTTCTGTGGTATTAAGTTCCGCAGCAGCATAATGGGAGCCCCAGCTTTTACATGAAGGTTATGTGGGGGGTATTCCTGGAGGGTTGAGCGTGTGGAGGAATTCTACCGGATAATGCACAGCGTCTTCTACCTCTATTCCGGAATCTACCGACTGATATTTTACAACATCGGCTGGAAGTTTTCCTAACAATAAGTTGTTAATGATTGCTGCTGTCTCATTTCTTGGGGTTAGAATAGCTCTTTCTTTGAGCCAAGATGAGTCACTTATATTCATTAAGTCTGGGTATATTTTATCTGTCAAAGTCTTAAGGTCTTTTACAACTTCACATAGGTTATTTGGAATGTGAACTCTTCCATCTTCATCTTTTAACTTTCCATCGCCAATCTGTAACAGTAAGCTTGAAAACTCTTCCGCTTTAAAATCAACTTTAAGATGCACCCGCATGTTTACTCTTAAGGAACGAACTTGAACTTTGGGCCAGAGGTTAGACGACTTCAAGCAGGCTTTAACTATATCTGCTCGTGTTCCCCGAGGCACAATATGTAAAGTCTGTCTAAAGTCTCCGGCCAGTAGTACTGTTATTCCACTCATCAGGTGTTTTCTGCTACGAATGTCCTGTAAAGTTCTGTCTAGGGCTCATATCCCTCGTTTGTGAGCCATGGTGCATTCATACCAAATTATCAACTTGCACTCTTTCAAGTCCTTGGCTGTGTCACTTTGTTTTGAAATGTTGCAGAGTGGAGTCTGGGAGATGTTTAAATTCAGAGGCAGTTTAAAGGCAGAGTGACCTGTTTCACCTCCATCCAGCAATGTAGCTGCTATACCTGAAGAAGCCACATAGATGGCAATCTTTCTGTCCTTCCTAACGCTGGCAAGAAGTAGGTTTAGTAGGAACGTTTTTCCAGTGCCACCAGGTGCGTCAAGAAAAAACAGCTGACCGAGTCCATCATCAATGTTGGCAATTAGCTCATTGTAAGCGTTCTTTTGATCCGCATTAAGTTTAGGAAAGTTCTCAGCAACCATATCAGAAAGCTGAACTGTATTGTAGGGGAGCTCTTTCAGGTACTCGCGATTGACTGTAATAATGTTTGTGTCTTGAGTTGGTGGAGGTAAACCGAAGTCTTGATGAGATTGGTTTGACATAGAAAAGATCATATTTTCAAGACATATTAAGCATTTATTATAAACTGTGTCCTTGCAAAGTTCAATCTCTAAACCATGACTTTCAATCTCAATCTGCCTTCTTATGTCCTCTGATAGACATTCTTTGTGTTTTTCCCAAAGTGCTAAGGGCTCTGCAACTTGGCAAAACACCAATATTACAGCAAACAGCTCTCGGATCTTGTGAGGCGAATCTGAAATGGAAGCTTCTTGCAGGGTTAGGTCCCATTGCATGTCGTCTTCCAACAACCCTAATGCTCTACAGGCAGACTGGTACGTAGGATGAACAATACCAGATACCTTTTTAAGATCATTGAAACACGTTGGTCCTCTAATCTCGTGTAGCAGGAGACGCAGATAGAAACACTCGACATTGTTACGATGTACAGTATATACCCTCCCAAGTACATGATGTTTTTTTACTCCTGGACGTCCTGGAACGCCTTTTCCTTGCTTTCCTCTGCAAAACTGGTTATTTTTCCAGACATAGTATGTTGGGACCTCACAGTAAAGAAGGCCTCTGGCAAAGGAATTGGTTTTGCAGAGTTCGAACGATGCTGTTAATGTGGTTTTTGGTGGATGTTGGATTTTGTCCAGAAGGTTGTCGGAAGTGAAAATACCCTCTGGCCGTTCTCAAGGTGGACTGCTAACTGCACTACTGCTGGGAACCTTTCATGAATATTGTAATAAAACAATATTCTGATGGATTTGATTATATAATAAGCCACACGTTGTTGGCGTCAATTTTGTAACAAAATAAAAATAAAAATCTGCTAAGCCACAGCTCGCAAACTTATATCTCAGGGCAAATTGGTTTGGTTATATAAATTATTAATAATGAATTACAGGTTCTTTTAGCTGTTATTTAAATATAGTCAGAGAAAGGGCAAAATAATTCTTAATTATAAAGATAGAAGTATTATTTAATATATAAATGTTAATAAATTAGATTTCTCGAACCAACGACTCAGAACGATGTTCTGACGTCACCGTAGCTGATGCTTGTAGTATTCAAAATGGCCGCCCCCGTGCTGCGTATGTACGAGGCGTCTTCACGGCAGAATTCCTTCAAATAAATGTTGATTATTTATGTTTTTTCTCATCCAGGCAGTAGTGATTAATTCCTTTTCATAACAGTGTAATTATCCTGGATTAGTGATCTGTTGTTCGGCTCGGCAATCAGTGTTCAAATGTGTTCTTGTTCAAATAGTTTATAAGGTATACAATGGAGAATTTCGTATCGATAAAATTCTGAATTAAGGTTTATATGTTCTAATATTTGGATTACGCCTTCCAATCTTCATAAATAGATTAATTTGGTTTATTCCATTTGAACTCAGTGTTTACGACTCTTATTTTTAAATTTCTCTGTTTTATTTTTAAAGGTTTAGATCGTATCCAAATTATATCTTCTAGCATTTTTAATTAATTAATTGGTGTGAGATCGTTCCGATGTGTGCATCTCAACGTTTAACAATCAACTAACTCTCTTTCTTCTCCATACAAAACGTCCTGGCTGATTTTATATCGTCTTGTCGTCCTCTTCTCAAATATGTTAAACACACAATGCTTATTATTTCTCTAGAATAGTTTATTATTAATTGATATGTAAATTTTATCAATCTCAGGGTTAATTTATCACTAGATATTTGGTGTAAACTTTTTCGTCTGAATTCTCTTTATTTCTTCTATTGTTCGCATAATCTTCTTCTGGTTATCAATATATTTTTTCTTGTTTTTCATCTTGGTTCTTATTAATTGTTCTACTAGTTATATGTTATGACAGTCATTCTTCCAATTGTTCTTATTATAATTAAAATTCAAGTAGTGACCACAGTTATATATATTTTCTTTCTTCAAAAATTATTATTTCGCTCTTGGTTTTATCCAAATTATTTCATTAACATTATATTATTTAAGTGGTCTTTACTTCCTTTTGCATTTCGTAAATCTTTTAATACTGTATGTCGTTTCCAAAACTAGTTTATTCATATTATTGGTAAAAGTTGTTCTTATTTTACCTTTAGAATTATGTTGATTTATTTATTATATATTTTTTTCTTCATAATTAATTCCCGTAAATTATTGATATAAGTTGATCTTATTTAGTTTTAGAATTTAGTAATTATATTTAAATTCAAAATTAAATCCTGTAAATAATTGGTGTAAGTTGATCTTACGTTCTTTTTGAATTTTTAAGTATTCTAATTCCCTTATTACAGTTCTTAATCGTTATATGTTCTTCTAAACCCAGTATTGATGAGCTTTTGGTGATTTTCATAATATCGCTCAGTTCCTCATATCTTCATTTGTATTGTTCATTTTCTTGAATAATATTCTTCCTTAAATCTCGGTTTTGTTTCTTCATTCTTTATTCATATTATTTTTTCTCAATTATACTTATTTTCCTTCTCTTTTAAATGGTTTTTTGCAGTAGCCTGTTATCATAACATCCGTCCCTTTTCTTGATGGTGTGTGGTATTCAGTTTATCCATGGTCCATAAACTCAGTTACCCTTACTGTCCGGACTACCATTGTCTTCATAATTATTTCCGTTCTTGTGACATCTCTCGATTCTACCTTGTACTTCTTTTTTTCTGTTGTTATTTTTCATTTGTTTCAAGGCTTATTTGACTCACTCTACCATTTTGTTTATTAAACCAATATGTCACTGGTACATCAATGATTAATGATAGCATTGATATATTCCCATGTATTTCTATCTCTGGCGTATTCCATTTACCTCTAGTCTTTTTTAAATTGTAAAACACTGTTTTATTGTAGGTTATTACTGAAATTTCTTTTAACCTCCTCCTATAATCTCTGAAATTCATGATTTCTTTATCGTCGTTCATTGGGATATGAAGTACATTAATTAAACCATTGTTCATCATCTCCAACTCTTCCCGTTTTTTTTATTAAATTCCTTGGATGCATTTGTCTCATTTTTTTTGACTTCATTTCCCTGTGCTTAATATTTTCTTTGTTTTTGTTAGGTTTAATTTCAGATAATAATGCTACTTGTTCCCTTGTTTTATCGTTTGGTATTTCTTCTGTTTCTGGTGTGCTATCATTTTTTTTTCTTTGGTCATGTCATCCATTTTCTCTCCCAATTTCTTAAAACTATCCTTTAATGATTGGTTGTGCTCCCTTATTATTCCTATTAAGGATTGGTGGTGCTCCTCTATTTTTTTTCTCATTAATTTGTTATCCTCTCTTATTTCCATCATCAGTCTCATCATGGTTTCCTGGAAATTGATGTCCGCTGTTTGTGTAGGTTTCTCAGGTTTTCATCTTGTGACATTGGTTTGGTTGGTTCAGCCGGAGGTAGTATCATTTCCACGTCTTCCACTGGCGTTGCCTCCTTGTTTTCCATATCTACCTCTTCTTCGGCTTCTGCCGCCCTTTTCTTTGACGTTGCTCTTTTCGGCATTTTTATTACCTTTCCTGAACTTATAGCAGCTGCCAACTAAAATTAGAAATTGGGCAGATTATTTTTATCTCTTATGACCTATCAATTACTAATTTCAGCCCCTTAAGTTGGACGCCACTTTTGTAATACAACAATATTCTGATGGATTTGATTATATAATAAGCCACACGTTGTTGGCGTCAATTTTGTAACAAAATAAAATATTTCCTTTTCGGGGTTACAAAAATTATAATATAATTAACTATTTATTTATTTTATATATATATTTATTTATTTTTATACATTTATTTCTTTAATTACTAATTTATTGGATTTATTATTTTCGAATAACAAGAATTGTTTCCCAGCGTTAAATTGATTATAAAATGTAAAAATCGATTAGTGATTTTTAGTTATTCATTGATTATGCTCCTTCGCAATGTTCTTCTCTTCTTTTCTGGGAGTCCAGGGTTCATATATTACCTGAAATTCTACTATATATCTTTTTACCAAGGAATAAAACTCAAAATTATAAGATTAAAATCAATTTATTAAATTTATAGCAATAAATCGACTATGAAATCAATCTGCTAAGCCACAGCTCGCAAACTCATATCTCAGGGAAAACTGGTTTGGTTGTATAAATTATTAATAATGAATTACAGGTTCTTTAAGCTGTTATTTAAATATAGTCAGAGAAAGGGCAAAGCTGAAAAGTACAACACTTACAAAAATAATTCTTAATTATAAAGATAGAAGTATTATTTAATATATAAATGTTAATAAATTAGATTTCTCGAACCAACGACCCAGAACGATGTTCTGACGTCACCGTAGCTGATGCTTGTAGTATTCAAAATGGCCGCCCCCGTGCTGCGTATGTACGAGGCGTCTTCACTGCAGAATTCCTTCAAATAAATGTTGATTATTTATGCTTTTCTCATCCAAGCAGTAGTGATTAATTCCTCTTCCTAACAGTGTAATTATCCTGGATTAGGGATCAGATGTTCGGCTCGGCAATCAATGTTCAAATGTGTTCTTGCTCAAATAGTTCATAAGGTTTACAATAGCGAACTTAGTATCGATAAAATTCTGAATTAACGTTCATATGTTCTTATATCTGGATTACGCCTTCCAATCTTCATAAATAGATTAATTCGGTTTATTCCATTTGAACTCAGTGTTTACGACTCTTATTTTTAAATTTCTCTGTTTTATTTTTAAAGGTTTAGATCGTATCCAAATTATATCTTCTAGCTTTTTTAATTAATTAATTGGTGTGAGATCGTTCCGATGTGTGCATCTCAACGTTTAACAATCAACTAACTCTCTTTCTTCTCCATACAAAACGTCCTGGCTGATTTAATATTAAATTGACACTGTTTTAATCATCTGGCATTTCCGCCTCAATTATATGTTGAACTAAATCATTGACTCTTACATTATATGATTAATTATATTTTGCTTATTATTTATTGTTATTAAATACTAATTACATAATCAATTTCCTTATTTAATTCTGCGTTATTTAATACCATACATGATATACTTCGTAGTATTTTTTAACTCAAAATGTCATATTTACAGTATATTTGGATGTAGGCTTTAGCTGCTGTACTTCCTGCCACATTAAATGGTTTACAATTTCTGTTAGATTCTAATTATCATTGAACAAGATCATTGATTTTCTTTAATTCTCAATAATTTTATGATTTGGTTAACTAATTTGAATATTATCTTTAATTTAGGCTTTTCCTTAGATTCCAGTGTTATTACACTTGCATTTTTTCTAATAATATTTTATACCTTCCTTCAATACCTTCTCAAAGTATTGTTACAATTATAATACACTGTTATTGATTTACATTAAACAATTTTCATCAATTTAATTAATTTCATTAACTTATTTACTAATTATAATGTGGGTGATATTTACCATTTGGCCTACATTTTATGTTACTTCAAATACAACGTTTATTATTATTTCAGCTTGCTAATACACTCTCTGACATATAATTCTTATAAAATCTTATCTAAATTGCCCTTACTTAATTACAATAATGTTTATTATTAATTGGTATCCTTAAACCATAATAAATATATTCTATAACAAAAAAACATACTCAATCTCAAACATTCAAGCCTTGAGTTCAATGAACTGTTAACATCAACAAAACACATCTGTTGTTTCATTTAAATTATTTATTAAAATTAATTTTTATTCAGTCTTTTCCTGTTTTTGTTTTAGTTTAGGGATTTACCCTTGATCACTTCACTATTTATTGCATTCTCTGATCTTATTTCTATTCATTTTAACTAGTCTTATAAGATCAAGAATCTCACTTACAGGGGATCATTAAGATTTGCTTTCATTATAAAAATAAATTGCACTGGTACACTTATAATTATATATCTAGTACCTTTACTTACACATACTTTACATTTATTCTTATTTTATTGTATTGTACTTTTCTTATCTATTTTCATCTTTATTGGGGTTTTCTAATTTTATAGTATGTGTTGATTTTTTTTTTTCAAAAGTTATCCTATTATTATGAAGGTTTGTTTATCCGGGGTATTTCCTTACATGCTCCTATCCTACCTGGGTATTATTACTCTATTGTTATTACTCTATTATTCATGGTCACGCTACAATAGGAAAAAAGAAAATACGCCAAGCCGCTTCGGAAGTGCTGATGTAGCGACCTGGTTCGTACTTAGAAACTTCATCCCACTCATTCTCCAACCTTAACGCTGCCTGATCACTGCCTTTGTTCACATATTTACAAATATACTTTATCGACTTGACGGAGTTGCACAGTTCAACATTTATGTGGGCTAAGAAAGACCGGGAAAGAACAGGATTGTACGGTACCACCCATTGGTTGTCAAGATCAAATCCTTTAATGTTGACCGTGAAACCACCATCGGCAGGAGACTTTCGGCGATACTGTGGGTAACCGTCATCCGCAGTTTGAGTTTGTGTTGCTAAAGGCCGCTGATATCTCTTGGTGCATTGGCCGTTTACCATGCAGGGCGATTGTCTGTTAACATTTCTACAAGGGCCATGAATCATTGTGGACTTAACAATGTCATGAAGGGCAGGATCGACTTCAGGATCAGGGATCTCTGCACTTATCACACTGTCGATTTGATGGGGCATGATCCTATCCTGCAGCCAGTGCAGTATGTGCACGTGCGGTAATATCGTGTCTGTCTTGAGGCTTTTGTCGTGCACTTAATGCTTCTTGTATTTCGGTCCATTTTTAGGGTTACATGTAAATCTGATGAACAGATCAGGACGGCCGTACTTGCGTACATATGTCATGGCGTCTGAGTCCGCTCGTGCATGTAACGGGGTCAACCTGTAAAGCTGGAAGGTAAAACAACCATTTTGGCTATATTATTGGCTTGCCCATCATTTATGCACATGGAGTCCCGCAGATGCACATAGTTTTCGGTCCGCAGCTTACTCTGATTGTTCCTTACGAAGATGAGTCTTTCTGTCTCAATGTTTGAGTACATGTCAACCAAAAATTGATTCAGGAAACTGCGATAAAGTAACAAATAATTTTGCTGGCCATCTCTCTCCATTATGCGGAATGAGTAAAATTCTAAAGCTAAAACAGTTTTTTTTAGACGGTCTTTATTGTTCGGGTCGCACTGTGGAATGGCAATGGGGTAACCATGTTCCCCACGACAGAACATATGTGGATACTGCAAAGCGTCATAAGATCGATGAGTTTCATTTATGCGCTGTAACTTAGAGTCTCTGCTGTGGAGAATGATGTCCCTCTTTGCAAACTCCTGGCCTACGATCACTAAAGCCACCTCGCTTGTTGTGGGTGCATTGAACTGACCCCTATGTCCATCTACGGGATTTCTGTCTGCATGGATTACTACTTTGAACTCCTGGCCTTCTGGAACACTTTCCAATGCTGTTTTGAAATCGTTTATGTAAGAATTGTGATTGTGAAGCACTTTTTGAAGTTTGGCAACTAACCAAGGCTTTACGTTTGGAAGATTGTTACATCTAGTGTTTGTCTCCTTTTCGTCGTCTCCAAGGAAATATATTTGTAAAAATGAGGGATTGTTTGGAGGTGAAGACAACAAACTCCCTATCCTGTGGTACACTTGACCTTGTACTTTAAAAGTTGGCGTGAAGTTCCCTTCTTTTATTTCTTTGGCTCCGAAATATGTCATTTGGAAGCAACCATTATATTTTCTTATGTTTACCAAAAAGTGTTCAGACTCTGGATGTTCACTTGTGAGAAGGCTGTGGAGAGGTTCTGGTAGTTCTTCAATGAGAGGAAGGTGGACTTTTCCGTTGCTACAACATAACCCAGGACTTTCCTCTTTCCACTTTTTAGCATTACACCATTTACACTGTATAAAATCAACAATAGATAAAATCTTGTCATTGTTGTAGTCAGTATTACAGTCATATTTCAAGCCCGACAAATATTTTATCTTCCAGGGAATAAGTGACCTCTTTTCACTGTATTTTCTCACCGCTTCTCTGTTTACTTGTGGATGTTTTTCTGTGTATTTGGGAACAGATGCTCGGTGTACTTCAGGATTTCTTTTATTAGAGTTTTTAACTGCTGTGATATGAACTTCAAGGTTTTTTCGTTGTACTTTTTAACTGCCTTTCTATTTACTTCAGGATTATTTTCTGAATACTTTTTGACAGTTCTCTGTGCCTTTTCCTTTTGCTGGAGTCACTGAACCTGGCACGACGTTTCCTTCCTCGTCGCTTCGTACAGAGAGGAGCTACTTCACTTTCATGAGAGTGGTCCTGGGTTTCTGGTTCTGTTACTTCGTCAGGCACTGGAGGAGGGCTGTGAAAAGCAGTTGTTGGTAACAGTACGTCTACCGGAAGTAATTTAGGCGGCGTCTGCATTAGGGATGATTGTTGGTCATAAGGTGTTGGCATTTCATCTACTGAAATGATTGGCTCAAAGTGTGCCGACATCATGGGACCTGAACACTTCATTCTTATAACTGGCTTCCCTTCGTCGGGCCCCCCAAATCTCATGATCAACGCGCCATCTCGATGCACTTGAATATCATATGGGTAAAGTACACCAGCAGCCATGATTTCACTGCAAGTAGCGTATGTGGTGCGAAGAGACATATGAGATTGGTATTGTGTCTTAGTTCTGTAAATTATGGTCCCACACGGCATCATAGTCGCCGCCAGCTTGAACACGGGCTTGAACCGTCGCCAGTTGTTGGAAATGTGTTGCACGACAGTGGCCCGCAAATCATTAGCTTGTGAGTCAGTACTGTACATGAGGCATGATAATGAGTAAAAGAAACATGATCCATCACCTGTCATGGGAACTATTCGATGAGGCACCACTACACCATCGATGGATATGTGTTCCATTGTACCTTAAGAAAAAGAATAACCGAATAATTGCATAATTGCATATTTATGCAATGTTAATTGCATAATTAACAAGTAAAAATATTAACACTCACCTTGGTATGAATATAACTGCCTGTAGAAAAAAATACACTGGGAAGTATACTTCCCATAGCCCATAGGGTTAAACGAATTTTGCGGAAAATGTGACCGAGTGCAATCGATTTCTGGCATCAAAATGTCCTTAAGTACCAACTTTCGAGAAAATCGTTTAATACAATTATTGCTCGCTTAATAGTATAGGATTAGATAGATTGTACAAATTCTCAACTCTTAGTTTGTTTATTTACATTCATAGCAACAGCTATTTATTATTTATTTCGAGAAAATCGTTAGAGCCGTTTCCGAGAAAAAAAGGACATAATTAATTTATTAATTAATTGAACTTCGAAATTTTATCGACTATAAGAACCTGCAAACAACGAAGTTTTTTTCAATTTAAAACAATGATTAAAAACTCAGGACTAAATGTATTCGGGGTTTCCAGTAAACTGAGATGTCAACCACTTCATTTACCAAGTATGCAATTCCCGCGATAAATTTTAGTATTTGGTTTTGTGCCCCTTAGGACTGAAAGTTTTTAAAACCGTTTCTTAGTGAGCACTTAAGACCTATGATGAAGCTATGTTCAAAGTTTCAGTGATATCCATTCAGTGGTTTCAGAGATATTGTGATCAGTGAGTCAGTCAGTGGTATTTGGCTTATATATATATATATATATATATACATATATTAATATTAATATAAATAACAAGATTAATACGAAGAAAATTTGAATATATATTATATATACATAATGTATACACATATACATACATATATATGTATGAGTGTGTTGTAATATGACAAACCTTTTATCAAGTATATAATGTAAGGGATATGTGATCTGACACCTGATTTACTGTAAGCTAACAACATAGTTAAGTTTGACAAAAACGTGAATGATGAAGAGCATATTGTAGGTAGATTTAGACCATAAAATTAAGATAGTATTAAGACGTTAACGATATAAACTATAGAGGTACATTTGAGAAAACTTGTCAGGGAAAGGGTGAATGTATGTGCGCGTATTGGTAAGAGCACATAATACTTTAAAGCCTAATAATCACTCGTCCTACGAACTTTTGCATTTTCTGTACTGAGCCCAAATTTGAAATGTTTATATATACAGAGAGAGAGGGAGAGAGAGAGGGGGATGGGGGGGGAGAGAGAGAAGACAGACAGACAGACAGGCAGGCCAGACAGTCAGGCAGCCAGGTATGCAGACGGGCAGGCAGGGAGACAGATTTTGAGAGACAGAGAAAGAGAGAGACGTTATCTTGCATATGCTATGACGTTTATTTATTCATATATGCAGAAGTCGATTATGTGAAACTTACCTCAGACAGTAGAGTACAATCTTAACATGTTAATATTTCGTATTGCTTTCTAAATATATGAGGTAATGGTAACCATAAGGCATTTGATAGAAGCCAAAATATTTATAAAAAACGTAGGCCTATACTTTATGGACGTATACATGTACGCATAATGTGTGATTGTAGGTGTGTGTCTTGTCCGATATATACATTATATGTACAGTTATATACAGGCTGTTTCTGCCACACTTTATATGCATATTCGTTCTAAAATATTATGAAAACTTCATATACACCAAAACCTGTGGGCACTTTGTATCTGTTGATGACCAATCAAACGTTTCGCTTTTTAAAAGCTTAAGGGTGTTAATATAAGGATAAAAATATTAGTGTTAGTGGATCCATATGGTTAGAAGAAAAGATACAAAGACACAAGTCGATGGATTTAGACTGGAGCCGCTGAGTACGTCACTTTACCGTTTGATATACGTGGGGTAAGTAGAGGCATGTACAAGAACCTCCGCCAATCACGTTACAGAAATTTGTTCACGTTACCATAGTAACGGCCTATAACGCTAACGTGTTGCCACATTCTTACCGAGACAAAAATTTGGTTAATTTTGCCGAACGATCAAACTATGATGGGCTGGTAATATCGGTAACAAAAGTCGTGGTAGAGTAACGCCAGCTCTTAAATTTGGAAGCAGACTTCTGTCAAGACGACAAGTCATAAGTATCCTGAACACCTGTATGACCCTAATTCTGTCCTTCCAACGTGGAGGAAATCAAGGCCAGGAGCGTCTGCAGTAACAGATGTTGACAGTTTCCAGGAAGATGCATTCGGTGCAACATTTACGAATATTATCTAAAAAGAAAATTTTAAAAAGTTTTTGTTTCGCTGAGGGAAAGTTACTACGAAAAAAATAGTCTTGCTAGAGTATAAAGGAAAACTGGCTTCTAGTGGAAAACATTTTCTAGACGAATGCCTAGATGTTGCATGGAGATGCCGTTTCTTAAGAAAATAATTACCAGCTAAACCTGAAAAAACAGTGCGAGTAGACGAAACATGGGTGAACGCTGGCCACACTATGGAACGTGCATGGCTGACGACAAGGAACGATGAAGACGGTCTTTACCGTAGGAAAGGGTAGCCGTCTTATACTCCTGCATGCTGACGGAGTTAACAGATTTGTTTCAAATGTCAGGTGACTGTTTTTGTTTAAAAAACTGTTGACTGTCAAGACAAATAAATGTTCTAAGGCTTTAATTTGTAGTTTATTAAAGATACTCTGCATAGATAAAAACTATAGTTAAGATACTTGTTTTTATTTCATTAGTGTGATTGATGTAACTTCGTATTTGCAAAAATGAAATTTTTTTATATTATTACTGATGAAACAGCGTGTGCAACTGCCTCATAGGCTACAAGGAACGCATTTGTACTCGCTGCAGGTAAATGTAAAGATTCCCGCCGCAATGAAACGTCAGAGTTACTAACTGAACGGCTCGAGAATATTTATAATTTTGACATGCTAAATTAAAAATATGTATTATAAGGCTGTACATTTAATGCACTTGATAGCAATGAAAATACACTATAGGATTTATTCCTGAACAAAGTGTTCCATATAATATTTTTAAAAAATGGTTTCAGGAAAAATGAAATGTACTTTTATTTAAAATAACAATTTGGAAGAGTATGTTAGTTCTTAACATTTTAAACAGTTTTTACAATTAGCTTGTGGGAAACTTTTCTGAATTAAATTATCTCTCATATTTTTAAAAATCTGATTGCTTTTGAAGCGCTTTAAACGATACAAATGTTTGGGAAACTTTAAAAAAATGTAAGGAATGTTTATCAAAATATAAGGTTTTGGGACTAATTTTTATTTAACTTTTTAGTAAAAACTCCTTCTGAAATAATCGTAGTAGATAAATGGTTGACCGTCACTACTACATATGGTTGTGAACGCTTATGATGTATGCGAGTCACTTTCTGAAACATCCTGCACAATAATTATTACACATGTATGTGTGCGCGCGCGAGGAATATTTTAAACAATTTTACCTTATACTTACCTTATTATTTCAGTTTAAGGAGATACCTGTAATATCGCAGCTGATTCACGCATTTTACCATGAGTGTCAAGGAAATAAACTGCCAATCACGAAATTCGCAAATGAGACACACCATTATCCTTTTATTGTAATTTGCGGATTTGGTGGCTCAGGTGACGTGTTACAGTATTCCACTGACTTTTATTTATAGTGCTACAGGATACACACAAACAGGCTAAACACATAGTTAATAGGAGTGGGTTTATATAAACAATTTCAGTCTATCAGCATTTTTACTCTTTTACAGATATATACAACGTGCATAAATTAAACACGCACACTTAGTAACCACAGAATAAGTATTTAGCTACGCATACTTTACGAAATGGTCCGTTACATTATTAAATTCTTTTAAGGATTTTGTTCCACCTTCGTATAAAAGATCTGTTGAATATTCATCTAAAAATGTTTTCTCTTATTGAACGGTATTTTCTAATGTAATCCTTTTACCACAATTCAACAAATTTAATTTCTTGGCATCTTTTGTTTCGTTTGAGCAACTGTGGACTACGCTTGGTTGAACTAGTTCCTTCCTTCTTCTCCTTTCTCTTCTTTTTTTCCCGTATCTCCTCAATTCTTGATCGATGTATCTTTCTGCTTTTGTCAGTCCACATAGCATCTGCCGTCTTCTCGGGTTTTTCCTGGAAACCTTCAGCATTTTTAAATTTCTTTTTAAATGGTGCGCAATTTTCAATATCTTCTTGAGTAATCTGGAGTTTTCATATGTATTTTCCTGTCTCTTCGAACCACGTATTGGTTATTTTGAGCTTTCTGAAATACTTCAAAAGATTCTCTCTTAGTCGGTCAGGATTCGTTTTCTGAAATGTCTACAGAAGTTAATTCTTCTTTATCGAATTATGTCTGTGATTTTATCAACATGTGTGTACAGCTCATTATTATGACGTTTCCTGTCCAGTTCTCCATCTTTTATTGGTCAAAGGTTTTTCTTAATATTCTCCTTTTTGTGAATTCCAGTTTTTCCATCATCATTTTTTGTTCAGAGTCAGACACTCAGCTGCATAAAGTGCTTCTGGACGAATTACTGTTGGGTAAAGTTGGCATTAACAGACATTGACTTCTTGTTATATGTATCCTTGGTTAAACGGTAAACAACTGTCACCTTATTAACGCGTGCTGTAATGGCTTCTTTCTCCTGAAATCTATTTATTTTTCTTTTATATTCTAACACTTGGTCCCACTTGATTTCTGGTACCACTTAAAGCAATTTTCTGTAAAGACATATTTAATTTTTGTTTTGTAAATTTTAATTTAAAACATTTGATTTTTTAATAAGGAATAGTGAATTCCATACTATTATATTAGAAAATATATTACACAAATATATCTACCTCTAAAATCTTATATTAAATTTCAGTTTATTGATTTTTTTTTTGTAGATGTGTCCACTGTTATATATGAAGTTCGTAAGAGACTAAATTGGGTTTTCCTAGAAGATCCGCCTCCCTGTTTGGCTCAACTGCGGGGACTGTTTAAGAGGCACTGCACTAAACTCGGACGAGCATTCTCAGCGTTGTCAATTTACGTCAACACGATACGAATTAGAGATTATGCACAAAAATTTGGTGTCATCACTAATTGGTAATAATTTATTTCTTAACGAAAGCGACTTCTCGTTAACAAACTTGAAGTTTATGAAAATATATTTTGCTTTTAAACTTACCATTGCGTTAACTGGTTCTTTGTTTCATATCACAAACGTGGTTACAAGTTAAAAAATATTAAAATGAAATTAAAAGTTCTAAATGTTCAATAGATTGATTTCAATTTGAAATCAAACATGAATCAATTTCGTAGGCTTACACGGCTGGAGTCAGTGTTATTAAAATTCATTCCAGGCCTATTTGGCCGTAGTAAACTGTTTCTAACTAAAACAGACGTTTCGACAGTCGAAACGCTTGTTTAGTTAGAAACGATGGACCACGGCGAAACAGCCCGGGAATGAATTTTAACAAACACGAATCAATTACGTGTAACAATCCGTGAAACAGTGCAGTCGGAATAAATAGATAGTTTTGGACTCAAACAACCTTTCGGTTTCCAAAATCAGAAATTGCCTTTCATTTAAACTGAAACTGCATCTAATGGTACATTGCATTGTCCAATAATGGTCCAATAAGAGCATGTCATCGCAGGTGCGGTAGAGAGTCTTATAGTAACACTTACGTGTAAACTAAAACGTCAAATACAAAATGTCCGACATCATCCAACGAAGCAAAAGCAATGCAAAGTACGTGGTTTGATCAAAACGTTTATGCAATTTTGCAATTTCCACCGGTACAAATGTCCGGTTAAAAAAATGTTTTATGTGATGTAGTTATACATGTTAGTGACAATCCTCTAAATATTTAGCTCTATTTAATGCATAGTTTAGAGTTGACGTCTAATTGAGTAAATTATTCTTAGGTGTATTAGCCATTTTTAGTCAAAAGGAAACGGTATAATGATGACACGGCAACTGCCGTATTCACCAGACGTTCAAAACGCGATCTTGCCTCGTCCCAATAGTGATAATTTCCAAGAAAGCCATTGATAGTTTCGCGACCGTTGAAGACACAAAACGAAAATCGCTAAACGAGCTCAAGATGTACCAAAACGTGCATGCTTGAAATAATTTGAAAACTGCGAAACGGCTGGCTTAATCGTGTTACATTCGACACTTAAGGATAAGCGAAAGTGTTGATAAATGAAGGCATAATTTTTGAAATAAGCAAGAACTGCATGAACTTTTTGATCTAATTTCTTATTGTTTTCTGTAATAAAAAGAATAAACAGGAAAATTTATTTTTCCTATTTTTGTTGTTGTTGGATCACTACAGTGCGATGTAATCTAGCTTTTACTATCGTTTATTGGTTATTAAGCCGCGATTCATTGTTTAAATTTATATTATTATATATATATATATAAACTTTCACATATGAACTTACTTTCTTTATCACTTCCCCATACGTTTCGAGGTGATGTGCCTTTTCCTCAGTGGAAGTAAATACTGAATGTCATTTTACAGAATAACGGTTATGGACTATAGGTGTGTGTGGTGGGGGTTTATGGTGGGAGGGAATTGGCGCTGAGGTTCAAATTGTGTGTTTGGATCAGTGTATCGAATAGTGTATGTGATCTATAATGTAAGTGTTCATTTAATATGTTGTTTGGTTGTAGTGCGTGATATCTGTATATTTCAATTTGTTCAGCTGTGTTTAGTATTCTACTTTTAGGTAAGTAGTGTAATATTTCCATGTTGTGTTCTATGCTTGTGTAAATGTGGTTTTCGTTTTGTAAATGTGTGGCAAATGTGGAATGTATGTAGTTTGTGGTGAGGGCTTTTAAATGTTCTGAAAATCTGGAAGAAAAATATCTTCCCGTCTGGCCGATGTAGAATTGGTGACAATCATTACAATTTAATTTATATACCCCTGTTTTGTTGTAAGTGTCTGTGTCTTTGTTAGTATTATTTATGTGTTTCCTAATAGTGGTGTTGGTTCTGTAGGCTACTTTATAATTATGTTTTCTAAATGTGTTTTCAATTTTGTGCGTATTGGAATTGTAGTATGTAAGTGTTATGTATTTACTGGTTAGTGTGCTGTTGGTCTGATGTGTTTTACTTTTTGTGTTTAGGATGCGTTTGTGTAGTTTATTTATTAATTCGGGGTTGTAACCATTTTTGACTGCTATATATTTGATTGTGTTTAATTCTTCTTGGTAGTCATGTGTGTTTAGGGGTATTGAAGTGAGCCTATGCAGCATGTAGTTGAAAGCTGCATGTTGTGTTGAGTTGGGTGGTTGGATGAGTTATGTATGACCATGTCTGATGTGGTGGGTTTCCTGTATATTTTGTATGTGTGTGTGTGTGTGTGTGTGTGTTGTTTGTTTTGGTGATTGTAAGGTCTAAGAAGTTTATGCTATTATTTAGTTCTATTTCAAGCGTGAATTTTAATTTATGGTGTATAGTGTTAATGTATTTGTGGACATTTTCTATTTGTCTTTTGTTGCCGTTGTAGAGGAGTAAAATGTCATCGACATACCTGTGCCAATATATTATTTTATCGGTGTATTTGTTATTGTTCAGTATGTGTTCCTGTTCTATGGTGTGTCCAAATATTTCGGCTAGTATACCTGATATAGGGGAGCCCATGGGTAGTCCATCTGTTTGAGTGAAAAACATGATATTGTGTGTGAAATAATTTTGATCAGTGATAATGTTTGTTAGTGTGATGATCCCTTTTATGTGTGTTTCAGGTGTGTTGTTTATTTTTAGTAATTGTTCTAATGTAGTTATAATTTCTTTTATGGGAACATTGGTGTATAGGTTTGAAAATTATAACTACATTAGAACAATTACTAAAAATAAACAACATACCTGAAACACACATAAAAGGGATCATCACACTAACAAAAATTATCACTGATCAAAATTATTTCACACACAATAACATGTTTTACACTCAAACAGATGGACTACCCATGGGCTCCCCTATATCAGGTATACTAGCCGAAATATTTGGACACACCATAGAACAGGAACACATACTGAACAATAACAAATACACCGATAAAATAATATATTGGCACAGGTATGTCGATGACATTTTACTCCTCTACAAAGGCAACAAAAGACAAATAGAAAATGTCCACAAATACATTAACACTATACACCATAAATTAAAATTCACGCTTGAAATAGAACTAAATAATAGCATAAACTTCTTAGACCTTACAATCACCAAAACAAACAACACACACATACAAAATATACAGGAAACCCACCACATCAGACATGGTCATACATAACTCATCCAACCACCCAACTCAACACAACATGCAGCTTTCAACTACATGCTGCATAGGCTCACTTCAATACCCCTAAACACACATGACTACCAAGAAGAATTAAACATAATCAAATATATAGCAGTCAAAAATGGTTACAACCCCGAATTAATAAATAAACTACACAAACGCATCCTAAACACAGAAAGTAAAACACATCAGACCAACAGCACACTACCCAGTAAATACATAACACTTACATACTACAATTCCAATACGCACAAAATTGCAAACATATTCAGGAAACATAATTATAAAGTAGCCTACAGAACCAACAACACCATTAGGAAACACATAAATAATACTAACAAAGACACAGACACATACAACAAAAAAGGGTATATAAATTAAATTGTAATGATTGTCACCAATTCTACATCGGCCAGACGGGAAGATCTTTTTCCTCCAGATTTTCAGAACATTTAAAAGCCCTCACCACAAACTACATACATTCCACATTTGCCACACATTTACAAAACGGAAACCACATTTACATAAGCATAGAACACAACATGGAAATATTACACTACTTACCTAAAAGTAGAAAACTAAACACAGCTGAACAATTTGAAATATACAGATATCGCGCACTACAACCAAGCAACATATTAAATGAACAATTACATTATAGATCACATACACTATTCGATAAATGGACATATATGACATAAATGGATGTAAAAAGGAAGCAATAATAAGAAGAGGGGTAAGACAAGGTTGCCCACTGTCAACGTACTTGTTTAATTTGTTTATAGAAGATGTTGTAACTCAGATGAAAAGGAGTTCTATGGGAATTAAAATAAATGGGGAACAGATACACAGTATTTGCTTCACAGATGATATTGTACTGATGGCTGACTCAGAAAAGGATATGACCCGAATGTTAGGTACGTTTAACAAAATTCTTCACGCTTGGAGATTGAGGATAAATGTTAAGAAAACTAAAATAATGGTTGTGAGTAAAAAGAGAAGACATTAAATCAACCATTATGTTGAACAACACAATATTGGAGCACGTTACTGAATTTTGATACCTGGGTAGCATAGTTACAAGTGGGAATAAGTGTCTGGCAGAGATTAAGAGGAGAGTAGCTCTGGCAAAACAAGCATTCCAGAGCAAAAGGAACTTATTAACAAGCAACCATATTAGTATTGAAACAAGGAAAAAGTTTGTTAAGGTATTTGTATGGAGTGTTTAACTTACGGGTGTGAATCGTGGACCTTTGGGAAGGTGGAGAGTGACAGAATTCAGGCAATGGAGATGTGGATTTGGCGGAGAATGACAAAAACTATTTTGACAGATAGGAAGACGAATAAACAGATCTTAGAGGAAATAAATGAGAATAGAACACTGCTTAGGAGTATAGAGGTGAGGAAGATTAAGTTGATAGGGCATGTGATCAGACATAGTGCTTTTTTAACTAACATCTTTGAGGGCAAAGTAGTGGGGAAGAAGCCCAAAGGAAGACCAAGAACTGCATACTTCCGCAGCACAATTAGTGTCGTGAATAGTGGGTCCTATAAAGAAATGAAGAATATCGCAAGGGATAGAGTGACGTGGCTACAGCGACAAGGCATTGCCTTTAGGAGTTAATAAACACTATTCGATACACTGATCCAAACACACAATTTGAACCTCAGCGCCAATTCCCTCCCACCATAAACCCCCACCACACACACCTATAGTCCATAACCGTTATTCTGTAAAATGACATTCAGTATTTACTCCCACTGAGGAAGAGGCACATCACCTCGAAACGTATGGGGAAGTGATAAAGAAAGTAAGTTCATATGTGAAAGTTTATATATAGAATAATATTTTATAACGTGAACGAAGAGGATGAATCAACAAGATAATTTAAATTTATGTTAAGACATGGGGTAAAGGCAGGATAGCGCCTAACTAAATTTTCCCATAAACTGAAACATGGTCTACATTTAGTAGCTGAAATGAGTAAAAAATAGTAGGCTTGTATACTAACAAGTTTAAGAAACTTCTTCACTAAATAGCAGAGTACGACGATTGTATTGTATTGCCCACTACATTATTTGTAGCCTCCTTGGTTCAAGACAGTATCAAGGCACAAAGTTATTGCTTGGTAAACATGACAGCCAGAAGACATTCAGTCTTCTACAAAGATCTTAATGACAGTGAATTGGTTGGTGACGACAGTGATAATGATCCTGAGTATATTTAGTCATCTGAAGCTTGTTCCGACCTAGGCAGTAAAAATCAAGTAAGTGTTGCTTGGCATTGTAATAATCTTAAGACATTTTCTGTTACATGTTGAATAGATTAATTAAATTCTTTGTGTTGTAATGTAATGTGCAGTTGTTAATGTCAAATAAGTACATGCATTTTTAATACAATGAAAACATTCTTTTCGAGTAAAGGGTGTAGCACAACGAAGTTGTTGCCTTATTCTACAATTTAATATCACATAGAAAAAGAAGGGAAGAAGCCATCTGGAGGAAGTAAAATAAACTTAAAAAATGTAACAGAAAGATGTAATCATAATAATAAATAAAATGCCTTAACAGAACTAGAAAAAATCTGGATTCAAAGAAATTATATACATTCAATTTAGAGCAAAATGTGTTAAAAACAAATAGTATGAATATTATCCCAGTAAAATAATTAGTATACCCAGTAAGATACGGAGTAGTAAGGAGTTACAGCCAAGAACCAATTAATTAAAATGAAAAATCTCAAGATACGGAGTAGTAAGGAGTTACAGCCAAGAACCTATTAATTAGAAGGAAAAATCTCAAGATATCCAAAAACCTACTTTAAAGACAGAACACTCTATAGCAGTAAACCACATAAATTAAAGAACTTAAACTATAGTAGTTATACCAATTTAGGAAAACAAATAACAATGTAAGAGAAGACAATACCAAATAATCAGAGCTAATGTAAAGTTAGGTGTAAATAAAATACTGTGTGATTGAGGGGAACAGCCCAAACCAGTTTTAAAAGGACAATAAAAGACAATAATTAGGCTAAGACCTTAATTTGTTTAGTTATTTAAATATTATGTTTAATTATTATATGTGTATACATTACAGACCATGCTGATAGTAGTAGATACTAGATGTTAGAATATAAGTGTTTATTGTATTTAAATAATGTTAATTAATGTCAGAATTTTGTGAAGGAAGGAAAGGCAAAATATTAATTCAAACGACCTATAAATAGTGAATCAGAAAATATAATAATAGTAATGTGAATTGATTATAAGATTGATAGGAAAACTGAAAATGGATAATCAAGCCAAATTCAACTTTGATCCTGTAATCCTATCAGAAGAAATAAATTAATAGAAACTAGACCAAATTGATATAAATTATCCCATTCAGAATACAAATACTTTATCATAATTATAACAACAACATATAGTAGTGATTAAAAGAATCAGAGTGTAAAATTGACTTAAATTGTGATTGTACCATATAATGCCTAATCAGTAAAGCAAGTACTAGTAATATACAAATAAATTATTAAATGTTTAGAATAATAGCCAGGTAGAAACAATAAATTACAATGATTTAATTAGTAATCGTATTTGAGGAAAATTGTAACATAAAATATATTGTAAACCATTTAGAGAGTAATTAAGTGAATCATAATAAGGCCTAGAGGTAAATTTCAAGGAATTAATTCGGGAGATTAATTCAAACCTAAGTAGGTCAAATTTAATATTAACTTGTATAAAATAAAAGCAGGAATATCGTTATGTAATTAGAATTCCATAAATGTACTAAACGAATAATTTGTAGCCAGTACAATATTAAAAAATGTCATTTATTTCTATAATATTGAATTGGTAATTAGGAAAACAGCTGATAATGAACAATGAGGAATGAGACCAAAATTTTACAGAATTTTCTATATGAAGAAACAAATATAGTTACTTGATTGTTAAACGCCAAGCAGAACGGACGTGTCAGAGTATATTTAAAAGACAATTGAATGGAAATTTTAACTAACACAAACCAAGATATATTATGGAATTATAAGGGAATACAGAATAGACAGTAAATTTATGAATACAATTAAAACAGTCATTGGAATCATAAAGCTAAATTAAACAACACTAAATTTATCTGTCACTACGTATGGACACGATTGAATAATAAATTTAACCTCATACAACAAGCAATTATTTGGGAAGAACATTCGACACTATACACCTATTACCGAACGAAATCTAGTGGAGGACTGAAAATAAACACTACAACTTGTGGACATTCCAATAGCGGCATCACAGAAGAGGAATTAATCAACTGCTACGTTTATTTGAAGGAAATCTCGGAGTCTGATTTTCAGCGTAGAACAACTCACGAAGGCAGCCATCTTGTCATTTCGAGTCGAACGAGATCCAACCTGGAGGGGATAGAGTGACGTCAGAACAATCAGCTGGTTCGGATTTAAATTTTTCTATATACTATGTTTTATTATTATTGTCTTTTAATGAATAAGTTTTATAAGTGTAAGTATTGAATTCTCTTGCCTTTCCTGACTATTTCGACAGTTCAAAGAATCCTTGTTATATAATAATTTAATTTGAATAATTTTGAAATATGTAATAATCGACCTGGGATCTAGTCTCGACTCCGACTCGAATTAGTAGACGCAAGTCGAATAATTACTTTGATCATAATAAATATAATTGTTGTTCGAAAATATCGTTTTATTGATTAGTTGAAAACTAATTTAAAGTACATTAATTATCAACTTATAAACGAAAACTTCTGAGGGAAAGAACGAGCAGAAGAAGAAAAAAAATGCTGAATGGGCCGCGGCATGCAATCGATTTGGCCACGACAATCTATTTAACGCGGAGAAACAAATATTTCTTCACCAAATCATACCTAATTATTAATTATTATTTTTATTAATTGAACACTAATCATAAAACAATCAAAACGAATAAAGTAAGTAAATAATTAAATTAGAATAATTAATTAAACAAAAAATATATAAATAAATAAAGAAAATAAAAAATTAATAAATTAAAAAATTTATTAAACAATTAATAAAACACAAACCAGAATTTATTTGTTTTATTACAAGGTTTTAAATATATTAGATGAATCAGCAAGAGTGTGTTGTTGGTTGCCATTAATATTCCATCGATTTTTCTGTTTTTAATATTAGTGTTGTATGACTTTGTACTGAACCTGAGTTTTATTTAATGTGGTGATTATTATCATTCTCAACTATATAACCTTAGTTTCGTGCTACTTACGTCAAAGCCTGCTTACTCGTTAATAGAAATTAAAATTGAAAAAATTAATAATTTTTTAGTCATTATAGTAATATATTTATAGAATTATTTATAGTTCAGACATTTACAACTGATATTAAAAAAATAACAGTAATTAGTAACACAATATAAAATAATATGCGATTTATAATAACATAAACCAAAATTATGAATTATTTGTTTTTAGGAAAAATATGGTTTACCATCAATTTTCTCTTCAAGTCTTCCATATGATTCTCCAACAAATTACCTAGAGGCAGAAGGAAAAGTACTAAAATTTTAGATTGTGTAAATAGAATAAAAACAATAGGGACGTAAATATGCTATACATCGACATCTGAGAGACACGCATATGTAACAAGTGTAGGAAAAATGAACAATTTTTGCAGAAAAAAATTTAGAAAACATGTCACATGTTTATTTAAAAGTTTCTGGGAGTTTTCAGATTGTGATTTAAAGAAATCATATGTATTATAAAATGTTGCGTTGTAAAGTAAATCAAACGTCTGACAAACTGCTGACCCTTACAAACAGAATACTTTTATATTTAAAGTTAAAGGTAAAACAGAAAATTATTAAGAAGCCGTACCTCAGTATTCATGGGAATCAAAACAACAGAGGTCGTATAAACAATATTAATAAAAGCATTGAATTAAAATAAGTTACTCGTACTTCTGACCAACGTGGTAAGCATCAAAACAGATCTAACGTACAATATGAGACGTTAGCTAGTGTGCATGATCGTATTCGGTTCACTCCGAGGTACAACAAGAGGACAATTTCGAGTCCCAACCTGGCGCACATTGGATCTAATTTAGTTATACATATAACCGTTCTATGAAGGCTACATCCATCTCTGCAATGAAAAATTCACATGTAAATAAAAATAAATACAAAAGTATGTATGTAAAAAATAGAATATTAAATTTAAAATTCCTTGAACTGTTGCCCGAGAAACATGGGACAAAATGCAGTGTAAACTTAATAACGCTAATAACGAAACACAAAAAAGGAAAGATACAAAAACAAAAAAATTTACTCGTTTGTTTTGATGAATCTGTGAGAGCCAAAACTAATAAACTCACTGACGTAGCTAATAATGCCTCCAGTATGCACGTTATGTCAGTTGATTTGCAACAGGCACTTTCAACACTTATGTTAACCTGTGGGCCGTAGTTCTATTTAAAAAAACTGTGGACGTTTAAGGTACGAATACGTAATTGTGGAAAGCGTATGGGATACACTCTTATATGGAATGAAGTGTTGGAAATAGAAAAAGCGATAAGATTGGTAGCTGCGTTTTAAAATGTATTAAAACTAACAGTATTACATGCTATGCAGGCTAAAGTAACTATTACGCAACAATAATTGTGCAGATCACATTAAGAATTGCAATGTCCTGGCTCTTTGGACATCCGTAATACGTTAATACATAAGTTCTTGCAACAAAGAATTTGTTTTTTATAATCTGGACACATATTCGTACTATCTAATCAAAATTTCATGAGAGTTCGATGAACATATAAAAAGAAAAAAGGTAGTGTCAAACACTACTATAATACAAAATATGAAAGACCTGTTAAAATAAAAGAAATAAAATGTGATGAAAGTTGATGAAACTTTGGTCTCTATACCTCCTAGTTTACATTGACTTTTACAAGAATCTTAAAACTGACAACAAACCAGCCTTTAAAAAAATTGAAAATTTAGATTAGTAAACTTCAGTATTTTGGCCTTCCTATAACTTTTAACTCGAATCCTGTAACGTACGAAAGAAGTCACGTTTGAAGTGAGTGCTTTTTCTATAGTAGAAGTAGCATTCCTTTAGTATTTTAGACAATAACAACTTAAGATTATTACTTACAAAATTTATTTGTTTGTAGTAAAATATTTTTCTATTAATGTTTATTTGTTGTAGAAAACTATTTTTATTGTATTTTAATAAAAATGCTTTCATAATTTAAATTTACGTGTTTTTAAAAACATCTTTATGTTTTGGGGCAAGACAATACCGAGAAACATGTTTTTAAGCAAAATTTTAGTAAAGTTAAATGACAAGTGGCAATTTAATGCTCTGATATCAATAAAAACGTTTTATTTAATGGCCGGAAACCAATGGCAGATACATGAGTACTGTGTGCAGTCTGTATGGAACTGAATACAGATAATAATTATGTTCTTAAACGCCATGTAAGTAGTTTCAAGGCTTTTGAGGATTTCATCGAAACTTCATCTTTAACTTTCCCCAAAAGTGAAAACTGAGAGTTGTCACTCGTTTCTTTGCAGCCAGACGTGAGGTTTCAGCTAATATGCGGTCAGTGGCTGCTAGCGCCTAGCGAAGGTCGCAAATGTCCGCTTCGCAATTTGTACAGTGTCGCAAGTGTCAAATTAGATTCGTGTTATTGAGTTGTTTTGCATTATTTAAATTAGAAATCCAGTGATCTGGGATTAGTCGAACACTCCGGCCGGACTAGCAAACGAAGTCTCTTCCAGTAGTCATCTGATTCAGAACAATATTTACCAACAACTGCGTTCAAAGAAACGGATCATGTTCCAAGCCATCTACGTACAGTATTTGTGCGCCGAAATCCCACACCCGTCGAATTATGTAGAAGTGGTTTTGAAAACGACTTTAGTGCCTTTATTTGCATTTATACTCTTCTGCATACCTATACAACATTTCTAAATTTTCACGTCGCTTCAAAGCAATTCAAACTTTGTAAAATCGTGCGTAATATCATTAATATTTGTCAAAGTTTTCGTCACGCTTTAATAACAAAATTTTTCGTCTATTCATACAAAATTTTAGTGTCATATTCTCATTACGAAGAATGATTAATTACCTTCATTTGTGTTCTGTGTGTGTGTGAGAGAGTACGCACGCGCGCGCGTACTGGCTCGCAAATGAGCAAGCACTTGTTTACGAAAATTTTAACCTCTCAATTTAGGCGTTGTGTAGGCTGAATCAGAGATGAAAAATTGGTTTCATTGTTTTTGATTAGCGCGTAATTAATCAATATCCGGGTATTTTCACGGTAGGTGGGTGTTTTGGGATGGTCAGTACTTTCGTGTAATCCAAAATTTTCATAAAAGTATATATTCAGTATTTTTGTTTTGGTAGCTTCACATGTACAATTTTGGTTTTAATAATATACTTGTTATTTAACTCTACGATTTTGTAACCGTAAAAATAGCACTGCATGGTTTGATTCGATATGCTTACAAATCACCAGAGGAAGGCAGAGAAAACTGTTGGCACCTCCTCATTGCTTCAGTCAGTCATTTGTAATATTTGCTGGGAATATGATGACATGATGTAATATGTGGACACTAAAAATTATTATTAAATAACTGGAACAGTAATTATTAATCAGATAATTAAGTCTAGTAGTTTGCTGAAAGATTGACTCAGAATAGAAGAATTATGAAAATGTTATGTAAAAGTATTTATTTGAAGAGAGTAAATTGTTACTTGTCACCACTGTAACCAGGAGAAGAATGTAGGAAAAACGTTTTACATCAGAACGCTAAAAAGCACTTCTGTTTTAGTAAATAGGTTCATCTTCTTATAATTCTAATTTTATCCAGTCTCTTTGTTTATAGTGTTCTTGAGCATTACTAATCTGATAAGAGAAATAACTTGAAACGGAAACAGTGGTATATTTATTTGTAGTGGAGGGCGTGGAGGACGGCATACTAGAACAATGGAATAGGCCTGTTTGAATTTTGAACCAACGAAAGGCACAATGGGAAGCAATGTGTGGAACTAAAATATGTAATTAAAGTAACTTAAGATTCACACTACCTGTAGTTGTTATTTTGGAAACGGTAGTGTCCTTTACTACCGTAAAATTGCCTTTGTAGAAAATGGTATGTCTACTTTACAGATCCACTTCAAAACGGAAATCGTTATGCATGCATAAAGTTTATTTTGTATTTAAACTAAGAGTATATTTAATAAATACACAGGAAGAGGGTATTTATTCGAAATATTCAGGATAATCTCACTTTCTCTCTCACTCTCTCTCTCTCTCTCTCTCTCTCTCTCTCTCTCTCTCTCTCTCTCTCTCTCTCTCTCTCTCTCTCTCTCTCTCCCTACCTAACTCACCCCCTTTCATTTACCACATCCCGCCATTTCAACTGATGACAAGTTTCATATAAATCTGAAGTTTAGTCAAATCAGAACCTACAACAGGACCACGTAACCAAGCCGTAGATCTGTAGGCAAAGGATAGGTGGTAAGCTAAAAAAAGGCTATTGAAAGGTACAGGACGGCAATGTTTAGCTCTCCCGCTGAGCACAGGAATGTAAACTTATAAAGTGTCACAAGTAGAGCTTTTTTGACAGTGACGTGTGACAGGGTGGTTAACTCTAAAACAAAAACAGAATTTTAATATATCTGAATTTAAGAATACAAACTCAATAGAATTTTGAAGTAACTTTACAAGAAAATCTGTAAGATGGGTTAGAATAACTGGTTTTAGTATAAAAAAAAATAAACAACGGGCCCCAGTTTCGTATGAAAGTACATAGATTTAAAACAAACTGAATTATTACAAAACTTTTTTACTTTTCAGACATGTGGTAATACACGACTCATATATTATGCGGAGGTGACGTGGAGTTATGGTATGTCGGATCTGCTAAAACAGAATCAATAAAAGAAAACAAATTAGTCTTCTGGAGCTTTGTAAAAAAACAGTTCAAACTAGCAGCCAAAAATAAACAAAACGTCTTCAAATAATGGTTTGAAAGTAAATTCATAAATCTTTATGATAAAATACTACTGCATTAGAAAATATAATAGGAATGCATACTGCCAGTTAGCATAAAATATCTATCAACAAAGTTTTTATTACACGATGGAAAAAATCAGAAACGCCAGAGAACGTAAGTTTAAAACGGTCGCTAATGAAATTGAAAAAATTAGGACTATCGGGAAAAGTATTTTCGTACAAATTTCAAAACGTAATTTACTAACTTGCCTTGCGAGATTAAAGAAAGCACCCCTGTACGGTTACTACAGCAGTCTCAGTATATTCCCATTTAAAACTAACGTTAAAATGTTTTATCTTACAGAAAACAATATTTGATTGTCAGGTGCAAAAAATATTAGTAAATAAAATTTTAGAAAACTATGGTAAATAAGTAGACAAAATAAAGCATACAGAAAATATTCAGAGAAATAATAGATGTTAAAAATGTAGGCTGTTGTCACATGGAAAACTGATTGATGAAGTCACTCCAACACAAAGATTCTGGATACTACTATGAACTAAGAAGAAAAGGATGATTTTGAACTTCCAATAGTATGATGAAATCAAGTATGTTATATCTAAGTAACATTAACTTTTTCAAAATATTAATTGCAAATTTTTCGTGTAGTAGATATTAATAGTTCACTACGACACAACTTGAAGAAACCTGTGTTATATCTGAATATTTCATTCCAATATTCATTTATGTATTACACGTTTTCGTTAATAATTTCGTATAACTAAAACTTTGAGTTAAAAGTTTCTGGAGTACTAAATTTCTAAATGAAACTACTACATCAAGAAAACTTTGTTCAAGTCCAATAAAATCATTTTACCTATACAAATAATTCACATTTTTCTGTGGACTCCGTAGTGATTTTACTGACGTATAATGTTTTGTTGTATAATGTATTCAGAAACCAAGTTCCACTGGTTACGTAAACTGTATTCTCTCTTGTAAATATCTAAGCACTCTAACAGTTATATAGAACGTCCTTACAAAGGTTTTAAAAATATGAAAACACTGTCAAAGGTTCATAATTTGTGATTTATGGTATCCAAGTCGCGTTATTGAAATAAAACTTATAGTTTACCTTATTTCCTTTCCATCTTACGACTTCGTTATAATGTCATACATGACATGTTTCGGGAAACATGTTCCCATCTTCAGGTTTTAAACTTCTCGCTCTCACATGAAGAACTAGTCAACGCAAATAAAAAACTTTGACTAACATCATTAAAACACACTACATTAATAAAATGTCACAACGTACCGCGCGAAGAATCAGTGAGCATTGTTTGCGATTATGAACCCGAACAGTGCGCACTGATTCTTCGCGCGGTACGTTGTGACATTTTATTAATGTAGTGTGTTTTAATGATGTTAGTCAAAGTTTATTATTTGCGTTGACAAGTTCTTCATGTGAGAGCGAGAAGTGTTCCCGAAACATGTCGTGTATGACATTATAACGAAGTCGAAAGTTGGAAAGGAAATAAGGTAAACTATAAGTTTTACTGTCAAAGGGATGAGTGAACACTAAACAGATGATGTAAGGGTGGTGGACATCTATTTAGGGCGTGTATCGGAACATTTGAGAGGTGTGATGATGGAGAGGGGGGTTGCAGCAACTAAGGAAAGGTCAAGTGTCTGTAAAAACTAAATATAATCTCAATGCAAAATATAAAATTAACCAAACTCAATAACAGCTTTTGATAAAGAGGATACAAGAACTCAGTTTGTTTATTTGTTAAATTTTTTTTATTTTTATTGCTTTTTTAATTTCTAGAATTTCCAACAAATCCATTTTTTACCTTTTTGTATGTTGTGGATTGGTGTTATGTTTTTTGTATCTATGAACTGATTGTGTTTTAAGCAATGATCCGCAAATCCTTATTGCCTGTATTGGTTAAAATCGCCTTCTTATGTTCAGAAATGCGATGTTTCAGAGCATGGCCACATTTTCCGATATAAATAGCATCGCATTCTGCACAGTGTATATCATAAACTCCATTTTTCTCTAGTGTGTTTGATTTTCCTTTATTGTTGACTAGTAATGAAAAAAGATTACGTTTGTTTACTTATACCATATTAAGACCATGCTTTTTTAACCTATTATTAATCGTATCTGTTATAAACGAAATGTTATTTGTTAAATGAAATTTTTTGTTATTCTGATCTGGTTTTATAGAATAAAATTTTTTAAATTAATTTTCTTCACTTTTTATAAATTAAAGAGTTTATTATTCTTTCATCATAACTGTCATTTTCTGCTATGGGTTTTATAATATCTACTTCTTTATTAAAGTTTCCTTTGGATAACGGAACTATAAGGAGGTGATTAACCATTGTATGAAAACCGCTTAATTTGATGTACCATTACGTTAGTATTGTTTATGTATAACGATATCTGTAAAAGTAGGTTTTCTATAAATCTGAAAACTAAGATTATTTTGTGACCTAGTAAAGAAAAGATCCAACAAATTATTAAAATTTTAAATTTCAAAAAAATTGCATTGAATTTCAACAGGTCACATGGTTTTTCTCCACAGTTGCATTCAAGTCAAGGAAACTTGAAACTTGGCTTTAAGGAGAAGAGTCAATGAACCTCCGCTTTTTTTCTCTCTATTAAAGGATAATTGCATTTGTCATAAAAATTACTTGCGTTTTGATAAGAATAAAATGCTGATACGGGGATGTTTATTTTTGTTCTATCAGTTTACCGGCAGGATTACTTATTAAATCAGGTATTTATATTTCAGTCAGGCGCTGACTTCAGTTGGGACACGTCTAAAAAAAACGTTTTGAAAGTTACTCACTAAACGCAAGGCTGTAGACAAAGTTAATGCTAGTACCTTATATAACAGTAAGTCAACACACACACACACACACACACACAAATTTCTTCAACTTTTAACTTTTTATTTCAGTCAATGCTTAAATGGTGATCTTTGTACTGTACCACATGATCACATCATCATACACTTATAACTCGTAAGCGAGTATAAGTCAGGTCTTAATATAAAAATTCAATGATAACATTGTACGGTTTTTTATGGTCAACTTACTACACTAAGTTGGGATACAACTTACGTTATCAGCATTTTCACTTTAGGTTACAATTTTTACACTTTCAGCAGCATTGTGAAGCCGGTCGTTGTAGTTAAGAAACATGACGCTGCGGATAGGAATCTTGCGCCATTTAGAACGATAGAACTTTACCCTTGCCCAAGAGTTAAGAGTAGTATGCAGAAATTATTGTTCTTTGTTCAAGTAAAAAATCATATACAAAACTCCTTTTCCTTTCAGCATGTAAACGTGTTTTTCCTTCCACTGGATTTATTTCATCCTTTACATGCTCGTCCATCCTTTACATATTTCACACTCCGTACTCGTCCTCTTGATTTTAGGAGAATAATGATGCACTCAAGATGTATCACGTGTAACAATGCGCATCAAACGTGAGGCTCCCTTCGCTGTGTACCATCCAAAAACCCCTCAAAATTTGGACATTTTACATCCTTGTGATTTGCACCCATATTTTTTGTCACCCATCTTTCAGAGATGTAGCATAAATTTAATTCTCTTTTAATGATTGTCTGTACACTTCTACAACTTGCAGAATTTACTGACTAATTTCGCGAACAATGAGTTATTTGTCTATATCCCTGGGTGAGGTATTGATCTTGGAAAACGTTGTGCAGCGTAATGCTCTTTCTGCGACTACGTGCGTGAGTCAGTGTAGAAACTTATTTTCGACATTGGCAGACAAACGTTTACAACTTGTACACTTGAGATTTGGAAAGTGAACTATTGTCGAATCGTGTACCCAATCTGCGCAATATGTTAGGTATTTCAAGACCTTAGCATACTCAAAACTGAATAATTACACACTGCACAACGAACAGATGCGTCTAATTTTGTCTCATCGTGACAACAATATAACAACGTTTGAAACAAGCGCGTAGCTCTGTGTCTAGGCACTAATATGCTGCACACTATTGCCAACGTTATCGTGCATTGAACTTTCTCATGCCAATTCCAAATGTCTCGTTTATATTTGATCTACTATTGTAATTTGTAAGACACTTTACATACCATAGTTACGTATATATTATAAATTGTCTGCGAAATAAAGTATTCCTAAAAATAATACCATGTGTAATTAGTTCATATTTGTATTTGTTACAAATACTTGTTATATTTGTAACATTTGTATGTTTTACCATTGACGGAGAGGTTCAAATTATTATTGCGTTTTAGTAATTGCGTGCGAGTACTTTTGATCGGTACAGTTCCGATCGACTGATTGAAGTTCGGAAGTATCACAGTTGCCTGGAGAAACTGTTTCCAGCCTGAACGAAAACAAAACCTGTTTAATAATTGGAAACATTTCAGCCGTAAAGTACGACTGTCGTAACTATAAGCTACCTCAAATATTGTTATTAAACGCAATTGTCTAAGTGATTTCCTTGTGATGTTAAATATAATCAAAACCTTTTGAAGTATTTCCGTAAACATGGAAGTTCAGAAATTGCTGTTTATGTGAGAAATACTACCAAGAATGGTTTTTAATTTTGTTTTTGCAAATAAGTAAAAAACCATGTTTTATCATTTATACTATGTAATTCTAATAAACCGTTTAAACATATTTTTCTAGGTACTGGTTTTCTTGGTTAGCGGACTATATAGGCACTGTGGTGTGCAACGATTTAACCACTGACCAACTCCCTGTTAACGTTTCTGATTTATACAAATTTCCAGTTGACCAACTGAAGCCGGATTTGACAATTTACCTTTACGTTACCAATAAAACCTATTTAAATTGGGCCGAAAGAAAAAAAATAAAAGTCTCGATGTTCAGGTAACATTAGAATAACACCCATTAATTTTACATGCATATTTTTAATTTGTTATATTGTGAATATCAGATTAAGAAGTAACAAGTACCAGTCACCTGTTTTGCAAAACTCTCGAATAGCACAGCTAGTTTGTAAGTTACTTTGTCATTATGTGAGTCATTGATCAAACCGGACTTGAGCTTCGCCTCACTCACAGCTTATTTCTCATGTGTGTAAGTGATGAAATCCATTCTGAAATTATGCTGTTGAACAACACTAAAAATACAATTCTCGATTAGCGCTTTCAAAACTGTCAGCTAATTATCAGAATGAAAATAATTACACGATGATCTCAGAGTGATCAGATCATCAACATCTGATGCCATATTTCTGACTTGATGATGAGCCGAAAGGCTCGAAATCGCTAATCGGGAATTTTTTATATAGTGGTGTGCAGCATCGTAATTTCTGTTTCTGGTTATAAACACTAACACAACTTTAAAAATTAAAAATATTATTTGGTTAGAACATAAGTATTTCGAAGCAATTTACCCCATGTTTCCCAGCGGAATCAAAGTGTTTTGAATTCAACGGGTATTGGAATATCAGCGCACCCAGTGACTGGAACTTTGTTTGTGCGGAATGTAATAGCCTTTTGGAAGAAGTAGAATTTGGTTGCACCGGCAATAGATGCGCCCACTCAGTGGCTGTTAATTTGGACGAACGAACAGCACAGCATAACCCGTGTCGAAAAAAACACGTCGTCATATTGTACAGTTTAATGTCACCAAATATTTCTTGTATCATAGCTGGATTGTTACGTTGAGGCGTTAGGTAACATAAATAACTTACGTGACGTTTGGCGCGTTTTACGTAAGTGGCAGGATGAGCATAGCTTTCCTATTTACGAACATGTGCTCGATATTTCTACGACTTTAAGAAAGGGAGGGGCGATCATTCTGCTATCGACGGCAGAATCTTTGGAAAATTCTGGCTGATTACACTGGTAGACACATGTTTAGTACCACTAATATTTTTACAGATTCTTATGTATTTTATGCGAGAAATTGGCAATCTAAATATTTCTACCACGTACAGATTTTTAGATGTAAATAGGACGGATTATCGTTTAGAATGTAAAAAACATAATTTTTGAAAATAAAATATACTAAATAGCAGTCACTGAGAGCATGTATTTGTTTAATTACATACGGTTATGGAAACAAAAGACGCAGGCAAATATATTTTCACCTTTTGAGTGCATGTTCCATCAGTAGTGGCGGTGTAGGGGGAGGGAGGTTTCGCAATACCACCTTATCCAGTGGATATTAATGGAAATACAAGCTCTGAAGATCAGAATGAAGATTACACTGATCGATAGGACCCAAGTTTTGAGATTTCTAATGAACCTCATCTTTTGTCACAAGGAGGCCACAATGATTTAAAGCGTTATTTGAACTTATCAAAAAAACAGGCAGAACTTTTAGAATCAGGACTAATAGGATAAAACCTTCTTCATGACGGCACTGAAATATGCTACTGTTCGCCAAGTGGATTTCAAGAGTTGTTTCGCTCAGGAAGGGTTTAATGTGAACTGTACTGATATTTATTCTGTAATGGACACTATAAGACATGAATATAAACCATTTGTAGATTCCTCAAAAGTTAGCGTAAAATTTCTTCTCCTTTACAACGGAAATAAATTCTCCTCAGTCCCATTAGCACATGTGATTAGTACGAAAGAGACCTATAAGAATATAAACCTCATTCTAGACAAGATTCATTACGAAAAGTATTCACTGAACTTATGTGGAGATCTTAAGTGACATCTATTCTGCTTGGTTTACAGGCTGGTACCGAAAGTTTGCTGTTTTATTTGTCTATGGGATAGCAGAGATCATAAACACCATTTCAAAAGAAAGTCATAGCCTTTCCGTAAACCTGGTAAAAAAATGTTGAAAATACTCTTTAGTTGATCCTGAAAAGACCTATTTACCACCTCTTTAAATAAAATTAGTTGGAATGAAAAGTTTTGTGAAAGCCATGGACAAGAATGGGTGAGATTTTCCACATTTGAAAAAAAAAAACAAAATTAGCAATGCAAACATTAAAGAAGGAAATCAGGATATTTCAAGCAAACCAGAAAGTTATCGGGGGAAGTAGAGTTAGAGTATGTTGGAAAATTACTGTTGGACTCTCAAAAGGGATATTCTAGAGGAAAAATATTGCACAATTAAGTATATACAATATTATACAATATTGTTTAGTAGTATAACTGAAAATGTTATAAGTGTAGAATTTAACCTATATGTTACTAAAAAGAAACTTTACATGATAGAAAAAAGTGGTTCTCATTATATAATTTAGCAGACGAAATCCTGTAGATATCAGCTAATTAAACCTTCGGGACAGTAAATAATTTCTTTTTATGATATATTTTATAATTTATAAAATATAAATGTTATAATTAAACAGAGGCATTGTGAAGTCTGCCGGGTAGTCGTAAATTTCCGAATCAATGAGTTTCATTAGAAGCGTCATTTTTTTCTAAAGTGTTAATTATAAAAAATGTGTAATTGGTGACTCTTATTATTTTTTACAGATTGTTCTCATTAAACACTTGTAAATTTTCAAAAACTGTTTTACATAAGTTGTTGATTAATTAATTAATTAATTACCTGTTGTTCATTAAAACTCTTATTAAAATTATGATTAACAATTTGTCTCGTAATTACTTTTTCATTTCACTATTAGAAGATAAGAAACCTTGCGGTTTTCATAACAATATATGTTCTTGATATTTTTTGCCGTGCTAAAGAAAAATTTAGTAACTAGTTGGTTCTACTGACAATGTGTTAATATCTGAAGAGGTAGATGACCCTAAACACTAGTTCAGTACAAGACTGTGAATTGGCAGTTACACCAACTATCATAAATGACAGTTATAAATAAAATTAACGTTCAGAATAAAATACTCTAGTTGGTCAAACAAAAACGGAGAGCAAAGACCAGGTGGTAAGAATAATCTTAAAGAAATTAAACAAAGAACTTGCCAATACTTTTTCAACAATTTATTAAAAACAGATGATTCAATTACGAAAGTATCAAACAAGCATAAAAAGTTAAAAATTCAAACCCACCAAAAAACCTACCTAGACTAGATTCAATCAATCAAAGACAGATACGTTTACAAAACTTTGAATAAATATTTGCTCCTCCCTTACATATTCTAGATCCCAAATTGACAGCTTTCTGGAATACACTTTCTCCGAAAATAACTTTAGGTTGTAAGAGGCAAAGGACAAAATTGAACATTTCTATCAAAAGAAATTTCACGTGTACAAATAATCAGTTACAGGATTTTTATGCCAACTCATCTTGTATTACTGTGTTGTTGGACAAACCAACAGCACTGGATACACATATAGGAAACTTTGCCGACGACAACATAGAGACTTTGAATAATATTGCTCGGTATAGTTTTATTTAATAAAACTATAAAATAGTTTCCATGAAACACTGTCGTTTATTATTTATACCATTTATAAATAATAATTACCACCCGATAATTGGTCAATCCGATACAAGTTTCCCCAGATGATCTTAATTTCTAAAGCAAGAAAACCTGAACGTAAAATTAAGTTATATCGTCCGATCAGATTGAGTCTTCGGTCTAAAGTTCTATAAAAGCTACCTCTCAAGAAACTTTACATAAATAAACTTGGAGAAGAGATACTCGCTGATCCCAGTTTGGATTTCTAGGAGTCACTATACAGTTCCACGGTGTCGTTACCTTAAGAAATTCTGTCCTGAACGTATTTACAAAGCGCTTGATAAAGTTTGGCATACAGGTGTTTTAATAAAATCAAAATATAGATGGAAACTGAAAATTATTGTTTTCCTAACACTTACATTTCAGGATGATAATTTAAATTAAAGTATACTCCTGAATACATTCCTACCTCCCCACCAAACGTGGGGTGGTGTTTGAGCGCAAGGAAGTATCTTTGCCGCCTTACTTCTCACAATATATATATATATATATATATATATTGTAGCATGACAGATAATCCACACAAATACATTACTCAATGATCATTAATAAAGCTCTAATATATGGAGTATCTAAATGAGAATCGTTTAAAATGCACTATTTACTAAATATATTCACAAGAAAGGTTAAATAAAGAAAAATTCTGCAAATAATATAATATAATACAAATTTAAAAACCCAGAAGACTAAAAATGATAATAACAAAATTACCCAGGTAAGATAGAAGCAGGCAATTAATATACCCCGTCAAAGAAACCAGACCAGAAAAAACAGATACAGAAGAAAGAAGAAAGAAGACTAATTAAGACTACCAATACTGAAGAATGAAGAAAGAATAACAATCAAAGCTACTGAAGACAGAAGAAAGAAGAACAATCAAAGCTAAAGAAGAAAGAAGAACAATTAAAACTCAAAGAAGAAAGAAGAACAAACTAAATCTAATGAAGAAAGAAGAACTAATTAAAACTACTACTACTGAAGAATGAAGAAAGAAGAACAATCAAAGCTACTGAAGACAGAAGAAAGAAGAACAATCAAAGCTACTGAAGAAAGAAGAAAGAAGAACAATCAAAGCTAAAGAAGAAAGAAGAACAATTAAAACTCAAAGAAGAAAGAAGAACAAACTAAATCTAATGAAGAAAGAAGAACTAATTAAAACTACTACTACTGAAGAATGAAGAAAGAAGAACAATCAAAGATACAGAAGACAGAAGAAGGAAGAATAATTAAAATTAGAGAAGAAAGAAGAATAACCAAAACTACCACTACTGAAGAGAGAAGAAAGAAGAATAATTAAGATCAAGGAAGAAAGAAGACTAATTAAAACTACAGAAGAAGGAAGAAAGAAGAAAAATCAAAACTCAAAGAAGAAAGAAGAATAATCCCAAACTAAATCTACTGAAGAAAGAATAAGGAAGACTAATTAAAACTACTACTACTGAAGAAGGAAGAAGGAAGAATAAAGAAGAACCAAACTCAAAGAAGAAAGAAGAATAATAAAAATAAGAACTACAGAAGAAAGAAGAAGGAAGGATAATCCAAAACTACAGAAGAAGGAAGAATAACCAAACTCAAAGAAGAAAGAAGAATAATTAAGACGACCCATATAAAACAAAAACCCCATAGGGAAAGAACCCCAAAAACCCCAAAACCAATAAATGCCCAAAAAAGAAAGTATAACACATTAAAAAACCATATCACTGTAAAACTGACAAAAAACTAAAAGTGTTAGCTGTAGTAAATATTAGTGCATTCAAAAAGTTATTGTGTAATGTGTATAAACAAATCTTCACAGTTCCCCCATGGTTGAATATTTCATATTAAAAACTAGAAAAAGACTAGTAAATATAGTAATAATTCACCATGGAAATGTGTAAGTGATCAAATAATAACTAATAAACTTTAAGAAAGGTGCATGAGTAGCAGTACAAAGTAACAAACTTTAAGTTTTGTGAACAGTGCCTACTTTGATAATGAAGTAGTAATTTTACTAATAAAAAGCTACTAAAACTGTATGAACATTCCATAGAATGGAATATAACTTAGATAGCCAGGGTTATACTTTAAGAGGGGGCATAAATCTTATAAAATGGGGAATTACAGAACTAACTGTTTATGATGAAGTAGTAGAAGGTATTAACAATTATATATGGATCCAAATGTGGGGTTCCAATTAAATATAGCATTTAGATAAGTAAGGGTTAGTCATAAGAGATATTAGTATTATAATTGTTATTTTATTGTTCATGTTAATTTAGGAATGCATTATCTAAAATTAGATATCATTCCAATGTTGCAGAAATACTTTTTATTATGTTATTAGGTGATATACCAAAACAATGTTATTAAGAACACCAGTTTTATATATCTGGGTGTTATATTTTAATTGTATAATCTGTAATTACTGTTATGCCAGATCAGAGAACTAATTTTTAATAAAATATATCAGAGTCAGAAGTCAGAGAAGGAAATAAAATAATTACATTAGTAAAACATTCTGCAAATGGCCACAATTCAAATCTAGGCAATATAATAAAGTTAAAATGCAGAATAATTAATAAACCTAATCTTATAAACCAGGCAAACTGACAATATTTAGGCAAGATACACCCAACATATTAAATACTATGTAAATAAGGCTTTCTAAAGATATGGTCATTATATGAGTAAAATTATTTGATTCTCTAATGAAATACCATTTGAAACTGAAATAGGTTCACTAACTTTATCAGAAGGGGAATCATATACAACTGAATTATGTGAAAAAACCATCATTAGTATACTAAATTGCAATAAAATAAGTGAGAATTGATAATTATACAAATTTCAGATTTCATAGAATAATAATTATATTAGTTAAAATGGCTATTATTTACATAGAAGACAGGGAAGTATAATTTTAGGCCTACCTCCCAAAAAATTATCAGAAATATGATTTTCTGATAAAACTTTGTAATACTAACTTAATTACTATCAAAATAAGTAGAATAGAATAGTGAAAACGAATATGTATTTTATATTGCAAACAGTTAACTAATAACGAATTTTTTTATGAACATAGTGTACTATTTTAAAACGTGTCGGAAGTTATGGCAATTTTTAACAATGTCTGAACTATATTATATAGGCTAAGATTTTCATGAGATGAAGGAAATACAGACAGTTCATTATTATACATTGAAGAGAGCACTTGACAGGAATATTTGATAAAACCAAACTTAATGACGGTTACGTATAAGAAGAGTTCGGAATCAGTTTTGTGTAAAAATTAAATTTTTATCTATTCTAATCATTGTGAAGTGGTGAAGTTGCCATACGAACTACATAACACTAATAAACAGAACCACATATAACTATTTAAATGAAGTAACACTGGAATCACACCAAATACCAAGTGAATATTCGAGGTTAAACGGACACACATAAACACCAATTGATATACTTAATTAACAACATTTTAACACCAAGTGAATTAGTCCATCTTACTACAGTGACATTAAACTATACACCAGAAGATAATATACGATTGCGAAGAAGATTTAACCGCAGAAGGGACATATTTATTCCATAAATACTCTGTCAGTGTTAGAAGGTGAACTCCGCGCATGCGCCAGGCGGCCATTTTGACCCAATCTCGTCATCTCAACTAGACAACTGTTTGCTGAACTGGGGTGAATAAAAATTATATATAAACCTTTATTATTAATAATTACCATTATATTGTTTAATTTTAATACATTTTTAGAATTGTAAGTGTTATACTTTCTGACCCTGACTTTCTCTGGCTTTTTATATAATTAACCGCTCAAAGAACCTACAATTTTTATAATACCAATGTAAAATTCATACATCGACCGGCCCTGAACGAGTCGATACGGCATTGTAACATCAATATTTTTATCAACCAAAATTTATTATTCTGTTTAATAAACGATTGTTATCTAGTAATTTGAAGTTCATTCCTCTTATAAAAGGACATAATAGTTAATTCTTCAAGAAAACTGAATAACCTTTAAAGGCGGTATATGCGAACTACAACCTTTCAAGAGTAAGAAGAAGAGAGCCGTTTGCGCCTAATTTGAAGTTAACTGGATTGTCTTTTTAACAGATTTACAAAAGGGAAGATTATTACTAGAATACACACTATACCATCATACTTATAATTACAATCAACAACCTCAATTTATTTCTAAATTTGAAGAATATAAACATTGAAAACATTTTTCCAGAATTTATTTTTTATTATAAATATAAATTTTAAATTTATATCACATTTTAAATTGCTGCAACAGCAACAGACACCTAGAATATTTGATAACCACATAATCCAGGAACATTACCAAATCGACGTTTCCCAGAGCGGAACGTCACTACTACACATACGCACCATAAAAATTATTCTGGGTAATACTATACCAGAACACCATTACAATTACGATTATAGTATGGTTGTATTACAAAGCGAAGATCAACAGTGAGAGATTAGAAAAAAAAAGAAGATATTAGCTACGTACTACACATATTATAAATTAAGCTATATTTTGCAATATCGTTTTATTACAAAATCAGCTAGCACAACCAGTGGGACTTACAGGAGAGCACAATCTACATACATCAACCTTTTATTTATTTTATTATACCCACTCTATCATAGTCATATAACATAATTTGGCGTCCAACTAAAGGGCTGTAATTAGGGGTTGAAAGGCGGTAATTACTTACCCAATTCCTAATTCAGCTTGGCAGCGGTTACCCAGCCAGGGAATCAGGGAAATAATGCGTCGTGTCACATCAAAGAAGAGAGCGGCGGAGGCCGAGAAAGAACTCGATATGGAGGATAAGGAGGCGACCCCAGTGGAGGACGTGGAAAAAATACTAGAACGGGTAGAACATCAACAACCAGCACCACTAGAGAAACAACCCGAAATATCCACTCAAACAGGGGACGTCCATGTCCAAGACCAGGAGAAATCCAAAACAACAGAAGATCCGATTTTAGAGAAAATGATGGAAATGTTCATGAGAATGGAAGAAAACAGCAAGAAGATGGAAGAAAACTTAAGGAAGGACAACCAAGCAACGAAAGAAGAATTGAAGAAGGACAACCAAGCAACCAAGGAAGAATTAAGCAAGAAAATGGATTCCACCGAAGAAAACTTGAACAAGAAAATGGATTCTACCACAGAAGAAAATAATAAAAGATTAGAAGATTTGAAGAATGATAACCAATCTTTAAGGGAAGAATTGAAGAAGGACAACCAAGAAACAAAAGAAAAATTGGGCCGTAAAATAGAAAGGACCAATAAGAGAATTGAGGAAACCAGTAAAAAGGTGGAAAAGAAAATGGAAGAAAATAAGAAGAATTTGGAAGAAAAGATGGAAGAAACCAATAAGAAAATCGAAAGTGATCATCAACAGTTAAGGAAAGAGTTAAGAGAGGACTACCAACGGTTAAGAGAAGAAATAAGGGAGGATAACCGACGATGGCATAAGGAAATGAAAGAAGACAGGGAAGAGGAAAGAAGGGATAGAAAAGAATACAGACAAATCTTGAAGAAAGGTTTGAGTGAAATAGATAAAAACGTCACATCCTTGGATGAAGAATTGGATAAGACACTGGACAACAACAAACCAGAACGAAAGGAAATACCAAACAATAAAACAATGGAGCCAGTGATAGTGTTACCTGAAAAGAAAACGAACGGGAACAAAGAAGATACTAAGGATATGGAAGTGAAACCAAAGGAAATGAGAAAGAGGCATCCAAAGAAATTAATGAAAACAAGGGAAGAAATGGAAATGATGAACCATGGTTTATTTGATAATGATAATATCCCTATTACCAACAATGAAGAAATCGTGAGTTCCAGAAATTATGGAAATAGATTGATGGTAATCTCAGAAATGGTTTACCAGCAGACAGTAGTTTACCACGGGGAAGTGATCAGAGGTAAATGGAATACAACAGGGATGGAGATATATGGTAGATTGTCAATGGTATCATTGATCATTGATGGACCAGAGACGTACTGGTATATAAAACACTATGATAGAGGGAACCGAATAAGCTTAGCAGCAAACAAAGGAATAGCAGCTAGGAAAATGAAATACAAAACAAAGGCCAGAGATGTCACTAGTACCGGAACGGTGATGAAGACTATGGTCATCCGGACAATGAGAGCAAATGAAGTGACAGACTACGGTTAAGTCTAATACCATACACCTCCACAAAAAGGGACTGATGTTATGATAACCGGCAACGGCAAAAAACTATGTCAAAGAAAAAGAAATTATGAGCAATTGTCCAACCTAATAAAAATCTTCAACCTGGGTATTTAAAAGAAAAATAATTATAAGAAGTACATTTGAAATAAAGAAAAGAAGAGAGCTAATACCATATTTAGGGTAATAATATGATATGTTAACCATATTTATGAAAAAATATTATGAGTAATTGAATGTATGGAAGAAAGAATTTAAAAGTAAAAATTCAAAAAAGAAGTAATGACTACTTACTTACCTATTATTTAGAAAACAATTTATGAATCAGGAGGAAAATGAATTTTGAATTAAATCTCAAAATTCAAAAGTGAAATTAATGAGAATTTTATGTCAAATAAACAGAGATATTAAACATATGGAATTAAAAATAAAGGAGTGCATTTGGATAAAAAGCAAGAGCAGAATAAAATTTTGAAAAAAGAAAGGAAAAACTATATAGAAATAAATCCATAAGAAAAAGATGATCATATAATAAATGTCAATTATAAGAAGTACAATTAAAAGAGTAATTGAAAAAACATAATACTAGTGGAATGATTCAAAAATATAATACAAAATATAGGCTACCAATGACCAGAAGGAGATTGTGATAACAGTCAAAAAATGACAGAGAATTAAAAACTTTACACTGAATAAGGAGTGATAATTATATTATACCAGCTTCCAATCACAAGGAGAAATAAAATGCCAGCAGAGCTAACCAATGAGAAAAATAACTGAGATAGAGATTCACTAAGATAGAAATATTAATAGATCTGTTCGTATACGAAGTGAAATATCCAAAGATATTTAATTTTTTTTTATAGTCATAAGGTGGACTATTCTTATATAATTTTATTAATGACTGTCTGAGATAAGTCCAGCAGTATTATTATGTATTGGTCAGAGATGATTTACCTCTGTTATCAATAAATGACGTAGCATGGCCAGCAGAGTGAGATGCCTACAGAGCCCCTCTGGACACTGCCCAAGCTAACGTATTAGGGAATGTTAGGGAATAAATATCCCAAGGATAAAGAAACGAGTTAAGAAGAAAATGGAAAAATAAAAAATAACGAACCTCAGATGACTATTACTATCAGTAAGAATCCAGTTAATAATAAGATATAAATAAGCTCAAAAATATAGGAGAAAAAATTTTATAAATGTGAAGGAAGTAAAGAAATATAATTTATAATATAATGTCATAAGCAATTACTTCAGACAAACTAAGTATGATCTGAACTAATCACTTCTGGAAGAGAGCAATCTGTAGCATGACAGATAATCCACACAAATACATTACTCAATGATCATTAATAAAGCTCTAATATATGGAGTATCTAAATGAGAATCGTTTAAAATGCACTATTTACTAAATATATTCACAAGAAAGGTTAAATAAAGAAAAATTCTGCAAATAATATAATATAATACAAATTTAAAAACCCAGAAGACTAAAAATGATAATAACAAAATTACCCATATAAGATAGAAGCAGGCAATTAATATACCCCGTCAAAGAAACCAGACCAGAAAAAACAGATACAGAAGAAAGAAGAAAGAAGACTAATTAAGACTACCAATACTGAAGAATGAAGAAAGAAGAACAATCAAAGCTACTGAAGACAGAAGAAAGAAGAACAATCAAAGCTAAAGAAGAAAGAAGAACAATTAAAACTCAAAGAAGAAAGAAGAACAAACTAAATCTAATGAAGAAAGAAGAACTAATTAAAACTACTACTACTGAAGAATGAAGAAAGAAGAACAATCAAAGCTACTGAAGACAGAAGAAAGAAGAACAATCAAAGCTACTGAAGAAAGAAGAAAGAAGAACAATCAAAGCTAAAGAAGAAAGAAGAACAATTAAAACTCAAAGAAGAAAGAAGAACAAACTAAATCTAATGAAGAAAGAAGAACTAGTTAAAACTACTACTACTGAAGAATGAAGAAAGAAGAACAATCAAAGATACAGAAGACAGAAGAAGGAAGAATAATTAAAATTAGAGAAGAAAGAAGAATAACCAAAACTACCACTACTGAAGAGAGAAGAAAGAAGAATAATTAAGATCAAGGAAGAAAGAAGACTAATTAAAACTACAGAAGAAGGAAGAAAGAAGAACAATCAAAACTCAAAGAAGAAAGAAGAATAATCCCAAACTAAATCTACTGAAGAAAGAATAAGGAAGACTAATTAAAACTACTACTACTGAAGAAGGAAGAAGGAAGAATAAAGAAGAACCAAACTCAAAGAAGAAAGAAGAATAATAATAATAAGAACTACAGAAGAAAGAAGAAGGAAGGATAATCCAAAACTACAGAAGAAGGAAGAATAACCAAACTCAAAGAAGAAAGAAGAATAATTAAGACGACCCATATAAAACAAAAACCCCATAGGGAAAGAACCCCAAAAACCCCAAAACCAATAAATGCCCAAAAAAGAAAGTATAACACATTAAAAAACCATATCACTGTAAAACTGACAAAAAACTAAAAGTGTTAGCTGTAGTAAATATTAGTGCATTCAAAAAGTTATTGTGTAATGTGTATAAACAAATCTTCACAGTTCCCCCATGGTTGAATATTTCATATTTAAAACTAGAAAAAGACTAGTAAATATAGTAATAATTCACCATGGAAATGTGTAAGTGATCAAATAATAACTAATAAACTTTAAGAAAGGTGCATGAGTAGCAGTACAAAGTAACAAACTTTAAGTTTTGTGAACAGTGCCTACTTTGATAATGAAGTAGTAATTTTACTAATAAAAAGCTACTAAAACTGTATGAACATTCCATAGAATGGAATATAACTTAGATAGCCAGGGTTATACTTTAAGAGGGGGCATAAATCTTATAAAATGGGGAATTACAGAACTAACTGTTTATGATGAAGTAGTAGAAGGTATTAACAATTATATATGGATCCAAATGTGGGGTTCCAATTAAATATAGCATTTAGATAAGTAAGGGTTAGTCATAAGAGATATTAGTATTATAATTGTTATTTTATTGTTCATGTTAATTTAGGAATGCATTATCTAAAATTAGATATCATTCCAATGTTGCAGAAACACTTTTTATTATGTTATTAGGTGATATACCAAAACAATGTTATTAAGAACACCAGTTTTATATATCTGGGTGTTATATTTTAATTGTATAATCTGTAATTACTGTTATGCCAGATCAGAGAACTAATTTTTAATCAAATATATCAGAGTCAGAAGTCAGAGAAGGAAATAAAATAATTACATTAGTAAAACATTCTGCAAATGGCCACAATTCAAATCTAGGCAATATAATAAAGTTAAAATGCAGAATAATTAATAAACCTAATCTTATAAACCAGGCAAACTGACAATATTTAGGCAAGATACACCCAACATATTAAATACTATGTAAATAAGGCTTTCTAAAGATATGGTCATTATATGAGTAAAATTATTTGATTCTCTAATGAAATACCATTTGAAACTGAAATAGGTTCACTAACTTTATCAGAAGGGGAATCATATACAACTGAATTATGTGAAAAAACCATCATTAGTATACTAAATTGCACTAAAATAAGTGAGAATTGATAATTATACAAATTTCAGATTTCATAGAATAATAATTATATTAGTTAAAATGGCTATTATTTACATAGAAGACAGGGAAGTATAATTTTAGGCCTACCTCCCAAAAAATTATCAGAAATATGATTTTCTGATAAAACTTTGTAATACTAACTTAATTACTATCAAAATAAGTAGAATAGAATAGTGAAAACGAATATGTATTTTATATTGCAAACAGTTAACTAATAACGAATTTTTTTATGAACATAGTGTACTATTTTAAAACGTGTCGGAAGTTATGGCAATTTTTAACAATGTCTGAACTATATTATATAGGCTAAGATTTTCATGAGATGAAGGAAATACAGACAGTTCATTATTATACATTGAAGAGAGCACTTGACAGGAATATTTGATAAAACCAAACTTAATGACGGTTACGTATAACAAGAGTTCGGAATCAGTTTTGTGTAAAAATTAAATTTTTAACTATTCTAATCATTGTGAAGTGGTGAAGTTGCCATACGAACTACATAACACTAATAAACAGAACCACATATAACTATTTAAATGAAGTAACACTGGAATCACACCAAATACCAAGTGAATATTCGAGGTTAAACGGACACACATAAACACCAATTAATATACTTAATTAACAACATTTTAACACCAAGTGAATTAGTCCATCTTACTACAGTGACATTAAACTATACACCAGAAGATAATATACGATTGCGAAGAAGATTTAACCGCAGAAGGGACATATTTATTCCATAAATACTCTGTCAGTGTTAGAAGGTGAACTCCGCGCATGCGCCAGGCGGCCATTTTGACCCAATCTCGTCATCTCAACTAGACAACTGTTTGCTGAACTGGTGTGAATAAAAATTATATATAAACCTTTATTATTAATAATTACCATTATATTGTTTAATTTTAATACATTTTTAGAATTGTAAGTGTTATACTTTCTGACCCTGACCTTCTCTGGCTTTTTATATAATTAACCGTTCAAAGAACCTACTATTTTTATAATACCAATGTAAAATTCATATATCGACCGGCCCTGAACGAGTCGATACGGCATTGTAACATCAATATTTTTATCAACCAAAATTTATTATTCTGTTTAATAAACGATTGTTATCTAGTAATTTGAAGTTCATTCCTCTTATAAAAGGACATAATAGTTAATTCTTCAAGAAAACTGAATAACCTTTAAAGGCGGTATATGCGAACTACAACCTTTCAAGAGTAAGAAGAAGAGAGCCGTTTGCGCCTAATTTGAAGTTAACTGGATTGTCTTTTTAACAGATTTACAAAAGGGAAGATTATTACTAGAATACACACTATACCATCATACTTATAATTACAATCAACAACCTCAATTTATTTCTAAATTTGAAGAATATAAACATTGAAAACATTTTTCCAGAATTTATTTTTTATTATAAATATAAATTTTAAATTTATATCACATTTTAAATTGCTGCAACAGCAACAGACACCTAGAATATTTGATAACCACATAATCCAGGAACATTACCAAATCGACGTTTCCCAGAGCGGAACGTCACTACTACACATACGCACCATAAAAATTATTCTGGGTAATACTATACCAGAACACCATTACAATTACGATTATAGTATGGTTGTATTACAAAGCGAAGATCAACAGTGAGAGATTAGAAAACAAGAAGATATTAGCTACGTACTACACATATTATAAATTAAGCTATATTTTGCAATATCGTTTTATTACAAAATCAGCTAGCACAACCAGTGGGACTTACAGGAGAGCACAATCTACATACATCAACCTTTTATTTATTTTATTATACCCACTCTATCATAGTCATATAACAATATATATATATATATATATATATATCGGCCATACTAAGTTTACCGGATAGAAGGATAGAAATATAGTCAAGTTTGTCGACGACACAATAACATTTCGCACACATAGAGATCTGCAGATAACCGATATAACACTACAACTACAACATGGGGTAAGCAAGAAGAGAATAATCGTAAATGAAACAGAAAATACTCATATTAGATATAATTAAACACTTTGAATTTCCACCACGTATTTGAGTAATATACAGACATTCAGTGCAAATGGAGCTCGATACCACGACTACTTCTCAACATCAAGTTGATGTGGGAAAACATGTAACTTCGAAGAGGAAGGAAATGAACGTGAAAATGAGAAACGGGTTTGGAAGAAATACATCCTTATGGTTAGTATACATTCTCATTCAAAGTTAGTATAAATCAATACGGATAAGGAATTGAGCTAGGGAGACGTATGAGCAAACCAAATGTTAATATCATCTAACGATATCAATCAAAAGCACGGAGTATCATAGAAATGTACGCATCAAATAATGTTCTACTTACACCTCGATTTTATAAAAATTGATTGTAGAATGAAAACACACAAAAAACTATAACAAAATCAAGATGCAGATGCACTAGGTGTACACCTTACCACTATCGTCAGCCTTAGAAAATTTAAAGGGAATGATCGTTTAGCTTGAATTCGGCGGGAGTCCATGGATGGATGGAGACTCCTTCATTGCTATTACCGACATCAAATTCGGTGGCTAAACTATTATATGTATGCACACTTTGCACCTAATTTGTAGTTGCTCATAAGCATTATTAGCAATGTATTATTATTAATTTTTGATATTTTGAGGGCTTGGCAGCTGTGTGATGTAGTCTAATGACGTCGACCAGGAGTCCTGCTTAAGTACGTTCGATTCTCACTGACATTCTACTTTATCATTGAAAACAGAAATTTTTACAAACTTAGACGCAAAACAATCTTGTCAGAGACGAAACAGTACTCTTACTGCTTTAGTAAGGACTGAGTTATGACTATTGTTAACTGTTCGTTTTCGTGGTTTTCTCTCAGGTTACATTTTACCTTGTGTCTTTGCCTGACTTCAGCAACAGCACTACAGTTATATGTTTCTCCCCGTCAGTTGTAGGCTGTGCTTTTCTGGACACCAGGGGAGCCGATTCTCTTCAAACATTTTCCTAACCAGCGCGTGAACTATTCTGGACGATAGTTCTCTGCTTTAAGAGCTTCTCTTCCGACCTTCAGAATGTCAGTTTCTTCTTTACATTGTTTAAGACAGTCCAATTTTGACAATAAAGCGTTATAAAGAGCCGGTAGTGTAGCCGGAAGTATATCTGGCATATAACATATAATCTACTGTACTGTAAGCATTATCATCGGGTCCCGCAGCAATGTCGCCGGCAGCGCATATAACGAGCTGTAATCTCCTTATCGTGAAAGGTACATTGTTGGTTCTGTATACTCTTCAGTTTCAAAATCAGACAAAGGGAAGTGGTCGCTCCCGTAAAAGTCTTAAAGCCGTGAAAGTGTCATTTCCAACATTGAAAAGTGTGCTTGCGCAGTGTTCGAGAAGACAAGCAAGTTGTTTATCGATAGAATTTCAGTTCTTAATCTAGCGCTGTTCGTCGTATGACAACCTCGTGTGGCACTATAGGTTTTAAGTTCCCAACCAGAGTAACAGAAATAGTAACTGCTCGACCAGATCCTGCAGGTCTGCTCGCCATGCTGTTTGGTAAATATACGAAGCAGTCGTCATCTCCAGTGTCTATAGCAAAGTGATAACTACTGCTTGTACACTTGTACAGGCCACAGGATATACGCTGCTAAGAAATATAGCAACGCCTACCATATTTCTCCTGTTTGGTATAAGCTTACTGCGGAAGAATAGATATCCCCTCATACTAAAAAGACCTTGTCGCCTCAGATGTCTATCCTGCAGACACACACACACATCGGTGTATGCCTGGCCAGCAGCAGCTTCAGTTCGCAATAATGGAAAGTGCAACCATTAATACTATATTGAAAGGTGCTCTGCATACTCCATGTCAAAAATCAATTTTTACAGACCGTGCTTTCTTGTTTGGCTTCCCTTTTAGGCATTTCTTCTTCTTATTTTCACGAATTTCAAGCTCTGCTAGGTCACCAAGATCGTTGAGATCGCTAGCACCTGTATTGGAGCTGAATTTTAATCCGGGGCTGACAAAATTGCGACTGCATTTCTACGGTTTTGTGGGACATTTTTATCCCCGCTTTCAGTTTTATAAACCTATATCTGGTGTATTTGGAAGAACGGTAAGATTATTGGCGGTATTTTCATCAAGTTTTGTCTCCAATAGAATTGGATACAGTTGCAGCTACGAGGACTTTTACCCGCTCTTCTAGTCCAGCTGAGAATAGGTCTCCCAACAGACCCGTTCATACTATCTTTTTTCGCCTTCTGTAGGCGTACGCTGTCTCACCGGCAGTGTTTTTACAACTTCTTGTTTTATGGATGAAATTTTTACGAGTTGACGTAGGAAATTCTCATGTAGTCAGGTAAAATTAAATAAATCTTTTCATATAGTTTCTAGGAAACATTAATTTTGTCCGCGTTCTTTACAAAATCAAACTAAGTATATATTTATAATTTACTTACTTTAATTTATTTATATTTTTAAGTTTATTTAATTATAATTTGCATGTATGATATTGCACGAAACAGTTTGTAATGAAGTGTTTTTAATTACCATAATTTTATTGCGTTACGAGATAAAACATGAGATTAGTAAATATTTACTATAATAAATAACAATTTCTGAATGATATGAACCTAAATACAGTATATATGTTTAAATGTCAACTTTAACTACATTTTACAAGAAAGACAACACAATTTGGAAGCAAGTAATTTTTCATTCTCAGCATGAAAATACAAAGACATATTCTGCGTCTGCAAACATATGTGCGGTACAGCTCATACATTTAGTAATTGTTTTAATTTCTATTTGTATAAGAAGAAAGATTAGGTGTCCTGCCACTGATTGTTTTCATTAAAATTAGTTACGGTTAAAATAAATATAAACTTTAGTGGAACATATTATATGTGATTTTTTGTACAATCTATATTCTGATATTAGCCTGACGATATGTTAACATATTTTTAAAATTAAATTTTTATTTTGTTTGTTTTGTAGACCTATAGATGAAATAGTCCTTAAAATGCAAGACCCAAGTGTGGTGCCCGTACTTTCTAGAGATTTTCGGAGTGACACAGCTCTAAACATAATTAAAGAACTACACAATCGTAAATTGGTATCTGATGACGAAATGGAGAAAGCACTCTTGCCTGTTTTTTTTTTAAACAAGTAACCTTTAATCAGTTCAACAAACTACTACGAATTGTTACCACATTCTTACAGAGGGTGCAACCAAGAAGTTTGCAATGTTCGTGTCCATTCCTTTCTATTATAGAGCTCCTAACGGCTGCTAGGAAACGAAGACTAGAAAACTAACATCTTTATTATAAATAAAATTCTACGTATGCTACTAGTGTAAACTAGATGTAGACGCATAAATCTGCCTACATCCAGAAACGCATAAATTTTGCAGGAACGTCCAGAAAAGAATTTAACAAGCAAAACATGTAAAGACCGACATTTCGTAAAACTTCGAGATGCTGTTTAACGTAAAAACATGCCTGTTGTTTGTAAGTAGAACTATGTACGTAACAAGTAATATACATTCACTTTTATTTTGTAAAATAAAAACAATAAGAAATCAAGAAATCAAATTTAGGGTGTAAAGCCCTAGGACCATTCTTTATAAAATACTCCTATTGTGTAAGGGTATTCTCTTTTACTTTAAAATTTTTGCTACTCAGTTTTTGCTTTACACTATAAAAAATTTTTCTTGTTTTTTCCGCCTGTCGTACAACGTAATTTTGAATATATTGCTCGGGGTTTAAGTGAGTGTTAAACATTACACAAATGTAATACAGCGAGTTGTGTTACAAATAAAGTCCAATAAAGAAACCGCAACTGTAGGTTTAGTATATCTTACAGTAACTACTTTAGTGAAATAACCAGTCACCAAGTAGCGTAAAGGGTGCTCGAAGAATGACTCAGCCCTACTTTGAGTTATGTGAGATGTGCAGTTTATGAATAACGGTGAGCGTATATTATTTTACCTGTAGAATGGTTTGTTTATACACAAAAAATATAAAATGTATTTTGCCTTTATAACTTTTAATGAATATTGCTAGTTTTGTCACACTTCTTGCTAGAGAAAAATTTGGACGGGTTTTTGCTACTCCATCGCCTTTAAGCCTGTAGTAAACCTGTACGTACTAATGCGAAAACTTGGTTCTTGCAACTTTAGTTTCGCGTAATTGATTTATAACAATGGTTACACAACAATTATTTGCTGTTTTTTTATCTCCTCTCCTGGCTCAGGCTACAAGACACCTATAAACGCAAAATCGTTATTGTTCACGTTTTTTTTTTAGGTTTTATTCTATATAATAATTAATACAGTTTTTTGGAGACTAATAAAACTTAATAGCTTTGTGTATTATTCGTCATCTTTTTATTTACTTGTAAATTAATTTTGTTTTGTCTTGTCGTGTAATGACGTGAAGTGAATACTTTTTTAGTCAAGGCAGACAGAAAATATTAAAGTAAGATTGAGTATATTTAATTTCCAATCTAGCATATTAAATGATTGTAGTGTAATGAATGATTGCTTAACTTAATCACATAAGTATTCAAACATTTTGGGAGAAGAGTTATTTTAGATCAATGTTGTTTATTTTGACACAAATCATATTCTTCTAACTGATCTGTAAACTTCAGAACTTATTATTAGAGATCATATCATATGGTGTTAACTTCCAAACCTGCTTTCATTAAAACGTGATAACTACTAATTCTTGTATTGTTATTTTCCGTAACCTTTAAAATACATGTCATCATCATCTTCACAACACAGCATAGGCAAGGTGCTGCCTGTTACGCTTTCAAAAACCCTCCACCCATCTCTTCCTGGGTCTACACACACACCTGTGTCCTATAGGTTTGTATTTCGGATTTGTTTGGCAAGTCTGGAATCTTTCCACCGTTGTTTGTACAGTTTAAATTTCTCATTCAAGTAAAGAACTTGTAACTCCTCCCACATGGCTACAATTCTTATACAGTCAGGTTTAGGAAACCTTTAAACTACTTTAAAAATGTCATTTCTGATACCTGTATTTTACTGTATTATTCTTTGGTTGTTGTCCATAATTTACACTCGTAAAACAGTATAGAGACTGCTATAACTTTTTGTAAAATTTTAATTTTGTATCTCAATGTACTTTGTTTCTAAAAATACGGTTGATTATTTCCCAAATTGTCTGGAACTTACCTAACTTAACACCAATGTCCTAATTTATATCATAGCAAATATCATTTTCCAAATAATTAAAGTAGCTCACTGTTCTAGAATTTGATTGCTAATCGTTATTCTTGTTCTTATTGGCTTCTTACCTTGAAATGCCATTGCCTTTGTTTTTATAGTGGAGATTAATATGTTGTATTGTTTGCTTATCCGATGAAGCCTAAAAACAGATTACTGCAAATCAGATTCTGCATTTTGAAATAAAAGCAAAAAACTACAGCACATTCAAATAACTCTCTCCTCATAATTAGATGTTTCCATTTCCTTACCAGATCGTCAATAACATAGTAGATGATATACTGCACCTTTGTCTAACACATTGATTGACAGATATTTATTTGCTGAGGTATCCTACAATTATTTTTAACAGCTATTTTTGTTCCGTTGCTTAGGTCTCATGTAGTTCTCATAAGTTGTTGAGAGTATTCCTGTTCTTCTAATATGTGCCACAACAAATTTCTATCTACTCTATCAAAGGCCTCCTCAAAATCAACGAAAGCTATATGCATTTCTTTATTGAACGCACAATGGTTCTCAATTATTTGCGTAATAATTAAAGCATTGTCTGTACAAGATAAGCTTTTCCTGAAACCTGTTGTTCCAAAACAAAATGCTCGGAAATAGTCTGCAGACGGTGGTTTATGATCCTTGAACATATTTTGTATCCAGTGCTAACCAAACACATTCTCCTATAGTTATGACAGTCATTCCGTTTTCCTTTCTAAAAAATAGATACCACCTGAACCGTTAACCAATCTTGTGGGACATGTTGTCTTTTCCAACACATATTATAGAAATCTATGTTAATATAAATGTATTTTACATATAAATAATACAACCTTTTGTTTTAAAATTTAAATTACGATAAACTGTCTATTTTCGTAAGGGATCATAAGCAAATTTGCTTTAATATTCTGCAATATGCTTTGATGATATACCAGCACAAAGAGAGCTATATAGACTCACAAGTCAAATAGTTTTATTTTTAGTATGTACAGGTTCGTCATACAAGTCCTCATTGACGCAGAACTCGATAATTGTCATCTTAGTGTTGGTGGCTATTTATAAAATCAGTCCCCCTTCTCCGCTCTTGGTAAATAGCGTTGTATTCTTTAGTGTCAAGCTTTGTAAAACCATCTGTGTTGTTACAAATAATGACTATTATTTCACACTTTCTAGATAATAAAATATATAATTATTAATAACGACTTATATTTGTAGTTAAAGAGTACCTTAAAATATTTAAATGCATTGCATCATATTCGAGGAAGAGTATATTTCCCAAATTAGAGAAGGTATCAGTAGAACTTCCAAGCACTACTGCATAGTCTAATCTTAATCCTGTGTTCGCAATTTTTGTAAATCTAAGAATTACAGGCTTTTTTGGCGTTTAATCTACAGAGATTCCCGACTGTTATTAGGTTTGATATCTTAATTCTCTTGTATCTAAAGTGGCAAAATTGTATACCTGTACTTATTTCTAAATCTTTCATCTACATTAATAAAACATATTTTAATCATTGTAGATTCACTCACAACACACACACACACACACACACCCACACACACACCCACACACAAAATGATATTTCATTGTGGTATATCGTGTAATTCTTAATTTAATTTGTGTCTGTAATTCCGTTGTTTGTGATTTTCGTTAAAATTCAATTAAAATTTGAAGGTGTAAATTTGCAAAAATTATTTTTTTGTCATGTCCTGATTATGTTGTCATCTTTTTAGAATTTATATTGTACCTCTTTTCCCCATCAATTTTGAAACATGTACGAAATAAACTTATCAATTAGTCGTAGGCTAAGTGAATATGAAATCCGTGTGCACTTGACTTTGTTTAAATCATATTTACCAAGTATAGTTTATAACACAAACTCGCAATACCTGATAAATAAAATACATGTGATTCCTAGAAAAAAAATGAGACTTAATGTTAACGGTATATAAGAATATTGTACTAACAGTATACTTTTATCGTCACTAACAAGTAAAAACGAACTGTTGTCGCCTGAAATAATAATCTTTAAAATAAATTATTATCAAAATTGTCTTTTTCCTTTTCTAATTTAATTAACTGGACTTATGAAACATACGTTTGCAGTATAAAATATGGGTCCGCCTGAAAAATATTAACAAAACATACTTCCCACATTTAAGGAAGCCTCCACTTAAGCAGTTCAGGAATGAGGCAAGATAAGCTGTATTGTGTAAAGCATTCGTCAAACGAGGAAGTAGTACTGCTTGCACATCGTCTGCTCATTATTACCGTAGAATATACCAAGACTCACTTCCACAAGCTCAGTTGACCTGGGGACTCAATGACGCACCTTACGTTTATGGCGCGGCCGACAATAGAACCCAAGACCTCTATATTAGTAGCCAGACACCATATCCATTTGTCTACTTATCCCCTAAGTTAAGAGGGATGACATTGATTTTTATAAAGCATATAGACTACTACAGAGATACACTTTATTGACTGTACAATAATGTTGTGATGCGATACAATCCAAATCAATCCGTCTGTCTAGACTCTCGGACACACACAATATTCTGTTAAGCCGTTCCAGAAGTGCAGATCTAGTGGTCTTTGAGCGGACAGAAGTGCTGAATGGAAAGGAACAGGAGACAGTAATGCACTTTAGTGACGGCAAGAAACAATCAACTGCAAAAGATTTCTTTAAATATTGAAAACAAAACTCCCCATAAAAGAATTGAAACCCATATTTGCGATTAATTGTTTCCAAAAGCACATTAATGAATTGTAGAGTTCATTAATGAAGTATACGTTGAGGTGTTAATTTTTGTAATTTTAATTCAACATATTGATATTCTGACGCGTATGAGACATGTAAGCTGAGTATGTCGTAGCCACGACATTTCGAAAGTGTTCTAATGTAGCGTTATTACACATTATCGAATTTGTATAATCATCTCATAACATCGGCTTCATGTAACTAGCAGTGTATTACCAGAGCCTGTTCAGTTTCTGTGACTTGAGGTTCAGTGTGTTTCATTGGACAGCTGTATTTACCATAAAGTGTAAATGGTAATTATTAAAATTATTACTTAAATTATTATGTAAGAATATCTTTATTCAATAAAACTCTTGATAAATTTATAAACAGCCATTTCGGTAGTGTTCAATTATTTGTTCCCGGCTATAAGATCTTGGGCCGTGTAATGTTGGCATCAATATATTAAGCGTTATAATCACTTCTTATAAATGTTTTGATCTTAGCTAGTTCGTAAATCCACAAATGCAAAACAATGTGTAGTTGTTGAAACCCGTATTTTTTGTGTGTATCCTACAATTCTTAGGATTCAAAATGTAACGGCACTTGGCCGCTACGCAAAATTTAAGACTAGGCTAATTAAGCTAGAGGAAGCGAAAAGTGTGCTGGAGCCCTAACAGAGTGACAGCATTTGCAATCAACACTCTTTTAAGAATTAAACAATTTATTAAGTTTAAGTTGGTGACACAACACTCCAATATCATGTTATCCTTTTACATAAATCATTAATTTATATTATCGCAAAAACAGACATAGTTTTACATAGATTAATATGCAGACCAGCATACCTCATGAGGAAGATCACGCGAACATGCTTACAGTAGAAATAACGACCCAATTAAGTTAACCCCACCCCTTAATGAAAACATGAATAATCCTTCACAGTCATAATAAATAAGGGTTATACTGATCAGACTAGAAATAGTTTAAGGGAGGAAACCATGTTCCAGCAAAACAATTTAACTACCCCCTCATGGTGTATGTCAGACCAGTTACAAAGTATTGCGTTACAATTTTTAAACAACTTGAGTTCTTGTGATTTGGTATTGTAAGTTCTTAACACAGATGTTTATCGTGAACCCAAGGGTAGCCGGTCTATGAAGTTGATGCTGATTAGAAAGTGATAATTAAAACGTTCCCACCTGTGCTTTTGTGTAGGAGAACTCAAGCGGTACCATGATGAACAGTCTGCTAGGAGTGTTGGACATTGTCCCTGGTTTCTGACGATTGTCCACTGGCTCTCTTTCCGGGCAGATCTGGGTCCTTCGTGTGTTCGGCTGGATCAGCATTCCTGGGTCTGACGGCTTCGGGGAGCATCCTGGTGCACTGCTCTGCGGGTAGTCACAGGTGTTAAAGTGACTACCGCTCTTTTCCCTTTCTCCTGGCTGGTGCAGGGGCCCTATAACATTTTTTAGTTGGAGATTGGCGGTCACGTAAACATAACACTTTCTCGCCTCGGAACACAAACGCCGCACTCACTTTCACAACCTTTTGTCAACCTCCTATTTACTCTGATTAATTGAGCATTGTTTATTTTATTCAATTATAGTAATTCTGTCAATCAACTTTATTGAAATACAATTGAATACAATATCAACAATTGTTGCCAGACCGGAGTAACGTGTAGATCAAATTTTACACGACAAGAGTTTTACAATGAAATAAGTTTTACATCAGTCTGGGCCACACACACACTTACACAATCATAACAGATAATCCATAATTAAAAAAACACAGAATAATATAATTAAGTGTCTACTGACCTGAACGCCTTTACAAGATTACTGACGTATGGTAAAAAGATCTACACGCAAATCCTGGGCCGTCAGACCAGTGGAACGTTCTCCTCGAAGGTTGGCAGAGAAATGAAGACTAACCCTGAATTAGTTGGTCCCACATCCTGCATAAAATGACCTGTCCCAATTTGCAAAATTAAGCTTTCGGTTACCTGATTATGAACAACAGACAGCGATCAGCTGACACGGTTGACTTGGCATATTAGATCGCGTCGCCGGAGCGTCGACGTGGCCGTGGCAATCATATCTTAATTATCGACGTGGCCGTGGCAAGCACAGCTGCCAAGCGCGTTGGCAGCACTGAACAATATTTAACCGCACCGGGAAATTCAAACCCCGGCACAAAAAGATTCGGATGAACGTCAGTTTACTGTACTGATATGCGTATTATAATGCACAAAATTGTATTGTAACTGCCAATACTGCTTGCGTAAAGACATTCTTAACGATTTAGATAATTCTAAGTTTGGAAATTCTAAGAATATGTTTCAAGAATATTTAAAGTCATTCTCCTATATACGTATTATATATCCTCACTGTTGCTGCATGAATAAACAAAACTTTGACGCTTAAGAAATGGCATGTTAAAACGTCACTTACTCTAAATGTCACTACTCAAACAGAAGGACATGTTTCTCACAAACTTAACTACATTTCCAATAAACAAAACAAAAATAACCACTGTTATACAAACATTATTCACTTTAGTACTATCTTAACTCTCACGAATTTACAAAACAATAAATTACAACTAACCGACATTGTTGAAATAAACTAATCACCAATTACAGAAGAAAGTGAACAATCACCACTTTAAATTAAGTTACTGTTAAAAACACGCACCGAATCGTAAGTCGAAACAACCACAATAATTCGCAATCTCAGACCGATTGGCCTACGATGTGGATTACTGTAGGTTGCTGTATGTAATGTCAGAAAGAATAATTACGGCGTTACCATGATGTTGTAGATCACTGGATAATAATTGGACCGTCTGCATAAAACCAGACACTTGCGTAATCCTGCTGTTTACACAGTGCGTGCAAACTATCGACGGTTTCTGTCTCCATCAACGTCTCCTACACGTAACTGTACACACACACACACACACATACGCGCGCACGCGCGCGCACACACACACATGAAAGCCATATATATATGTATATATATTTTTTGTAACAAAACACAAATTTGCCTTATTACAATTAATGTAGATTATTTATTTAATTATGTCAAAATTTTCCTCCTCAGTATTAATCTTCAGCCCCGCTGTTGGGCTCGCCAATCTTGTAACAAAATCCTAAAGGTTGGATTTTCGGAGTTACAAAAATTATAACAAAAGAAAATTGTATTTATTTATTATTTTATTAATTCTTTGATTAAATGTTAATTATTTAATTATTAATTTAATCAATTTAATACCTTAGAATAACAAGAATTGTTTTTCGGCGTTAATTAGATTATATCATGTAATAATCGATTAGCGGTCTTCCGTTATTCACTGAGTGTACTCCTTTAATGATGATATTTTCTTCTTTTCTTGGAGTCCAGGTGTCAAATATTATCTGAAATTCTTCTATCTATATTTTTACTAATAAATGAGACTCAAAATTATAATATTCAAGGAATTTATTAACGTTATAGAGACTAATCGATTTTGAATCGATTAGCTAATCGACAGATCACAAACTCATATCTCAGGGCGATTGATTTCAGTATATAAATTATTAATGTTAAATTACAGGTTCTTTTAGCTGTTATTATAATAGCCAGAGAAAGAGCAAAAATGAAAAGTACAACACTTACAGAAAAAACACCTTAATTATAAAAAATGGAAATATTGTTTAAGATATAAATGTTAATAAATTGGATTTCTCGAAACCAAACGCAGGATGATGTTATGACGTCACCGCAGAGAATGCTGGGAGTATTCCAAAATGGCTGCCAACGTGCTGTATATGTACGAGGCGTCGTCACTGCAGAACTCCTTCAAATAAATGTTGGTTATTTATGTGTTCCTCTTCCAAGCAGTAGTGATTAATTCCTCTTCATCACGGTGTAATTATTAGGGATTAGTGGTCAGTTGTTCGGCACGGCAATCAGTGTTCAAAAGTTTTCTTGTTCCACTAGTTGTAAGGTTTCACAATGTCCAATTTCGTGTCGACAAAATTTTGAATTCACGTTTATATAGTTCTATTATCTGGACAAAGACTTCAAATCTTCATAAATAGATTAATTTGGTTGATTCCAGGTTAACTCAGTATTGATTAATCATATTTCTCAATTCCTCTGGGTTATTTTTTTATAGGTTTAGTTATATCGAAAAATTTTCTTCTCTCTTTTTTAATGAATTTATTTGTCTGAGATCGTTTCGAAGTGTACGTCTCAACGTGTAACAATCAACTAACTCCCTTTCTTCTCCATACAATAGGCCCTGGCCGATTTAATATTAAATCTACTTCGTATTTCTTTTATGAATTCGCTAACTGCTATAATTTTTTATTGTTCGACTAAGCTTTTCGTCATTACTGACATCTTCATATCTGACATTTTAATGACGAAAAGCTTAGTCGAACAATAAAAAATTATAGCAGTTAGCAAATTCATAAAAGAAATAGTAAGGATGGCTGCTAATTTAAACAATACGAAGAATAAATCTACTTCGTTTTAACCAGATGGCATTTCCGCCTAAATAATTGACTTTTACATTATGATTAATTACTTTTCTACTATTATTTAATTTTCTTAAATACTAATTACATAATCACTTTCCTTAGTTATTCTGCGTTATTTAATACCAAATATGATATACCTTAGAGTATTTTCTAACTCAAAAAGTCATATTTATTGTATATTTGGATGTAGGCCTTAACTGTACTTCCTGTCACATTAAATAGTTTACAATTTCTGTTAGATTCTAATTAACATAGAACAAGATCATTGATTGTCTTATTATAGGTTGATTTCTATAAATCTCAATAATTTTATGATTTGGTTAATTAATTTATATGTTATCCTTAATTTAGGCTTTTCCTTTAGATTCCAGTGTTATTACACTTGCCTTTTTTCTAATAATTATTTATACATTCCTTCAATACCTTTACAAAGTATTGTTACAGCTATAATACACAGTGATTGATTTACATTATATAATTTTCATCAATTTAATTAATTTCCTTTACCTATTTACTAATTACAAGGTTGGTGAGATTTACCATTTGGCCTAGATTTTATGTTAGTTCATTTACAATGTTTATTATTATTCCAGCTTGCTAATACCCTCTCTGACCTACAATTCTTATAAAATCTTAACTAAATTACCCTTATTTAATTACAGTAAGGTTTATTATTAATTAATATCATTAAAACATAATAAATATTCTATCACAAATAAATTATACTCAATCTCAAACATTCGAGGCTTGAGTTCAATGAACTGTTACTATAAACAAAACACATCTGTTCTTTCTTCATTTAAATTATTTATTAAAATTAATTTTTAAGCAGTCTTTTGCTGTTTTTGGTTTTAGTTTAGGGATTTCCCCTTGTTCACTTCACTATTTATTGCATACTCTTATATTATTTTTTGTAATTTTGTCTGGTATTGTATGATAAAGAATATCGCTTATATGACATCATCAGGATTCGCTTTTTATTATAAAATTAAATTACACTGGTACATTTTTACATTTATATCTAGAACCTTTACTTACACATACTTTACATTTACTCTTATTTAATTTATTGCATTGTAATTTTCTTATTAATTTTCATCTTTTTTGGGGGTTTCTAATTTTATTATATGTGGTTGTTTTTCTTTGTTATAATAATTTTATTTAGTTTATTGTTATATTTATATATTTTATTGTTATTATTATTATTTTATTATAATAGTTGTTCTTTTATTATGGATGTTTGTCTATCCTGGGCATTTTCTGACCTGCTCCTATACTACCTGGGTATAATTACTTTAAACATTGGCCTATCATTATTTTTCTATAATTTCTTATATACTGCATGGTTGGTTTTAATTTATTTTATCTCTTCTAACTAATATTTCACTTCACTGTGGTCCTTGATTAAATTTTATAATAGTTTTTCTTGATGTCATTTTATTTTTAATGAAGAAATTAGTGTTAGTGGTTGAAATCACAAGCATAATGATCACTGTTGCACACCACTATATAAAAATTATCCCGATTAGCACTTTCAAGCTTCACAGCTCATCGTCAAATCGGAACAGACAGAAATTATGTGAACACAAATTTCTTCATTAAACGTCTGTTAAGATGTGCAATCGACGACAGGCAATGGACAACAACAATGAGGTAATAAACGACAACACTAAGGTAAGTAAAGTTTTTAAATATCTTAAGTTAAAAGTTAAATTGAAGAGGGTTTTATGTAAAATGTGGTTTAATAAACAATGTCTGGATAATAATGTCATCCCAAAGTAGGCTCAAGTTAAAATTAAAAATAAGAACAGTGTAGCCAAAAAAGTAAAAGAACAAAGCGAGAATTTGTGGATAAAATTGGAAATAAGGTCACTCAACGGCTTAATCAATAGATATAATAGGGAATTATAGGACAGACACATAGAATTGTTAAGAATATACTCGTATGTAGAGTTAGAAGAAATATTATATAATTTTGGTTTGGGGTACGTAGAAAAAAAATTGGAAAAGGAAAATAAAAAATGGTACATAAGTTAAATAAATTAATAAGAAAGAACGAAGTAAAAAAGGAACACCTCTCTAAGAATAACTATGAAAAAAGAGTATTAAACCTTACAGAGGTAAATTTCAATACAGAAGAAAAAGAAATGTTAGAAAAAGGCTTAAAATACGTTCCACCACCAGAATTAAATCAAGAACAAACGATTTTTGAATGCGAAAGCATAACACAAAAACTAGGAAATGAAAATGATAAAAAAAGAATAAGGTGGGAAGTAGGGAATGTAGTAGATAAAATATTTAAGAAAAGTTTGTATAATTCAAAAAATGAACAAAAAAACAATCAAACTAAACTAAAGAATAAAATAAAGAAGAATGATATTATACTTAGGAAAGCGGACAAAGGAAATACAATGGTACTACTGAGAAAGGACGAATACATAAAGAAAACGGAAGAATTTATAAGGGAAGGACCATATGAGGAAATAAAGTATGATTATGCAAGTAAGTACTAGTCAAGGATACAACAAATGATGAAACAGATAACATTTATAGAAGAAAATAAGAAAAAGTATTTATTGGAAAGTAATCCAACAGCACCAACTTTTAAAAGTCAGGTTAAGATACATAAAGAAGGAAAACCAATTAGACCGATTGTTTCTTTTATTAATGCACCTATTTATAAGTTATCAAAGGAAGTTAGCAGAGTACTGAAAGAGAAATATGAATTTGGGACAAAATACAATATAGAGAATAATGTAAAATTGATAGAAAAATTAGAAAATATTAGAATTAATGTAAATACAAAATTGATATCACTGGATGTTAAGGACATGTTTACCAATATCACAGTAAATAAAGTTATTAAGTTAATAAACGATAATAACGTGGGAGAATACAGGTATAAAAAGCAGTTGATTAAAGTAATTAAAGAATGTGTAAATCAGAACTCTTTTATGTTTAATAACAAGTTTTACATACAGAAAAAAGGTTTAACTATGGGGTCTTCATTATCCCCTCTTCTTGCTGAAATGTACATGAATGATTTTGAAAAGCAATTAATAAGTTCCACTAAGTATAAAGACAATAAAAAATTATGGTCTATATACGTTGATGATGTATTAGTAATTTGGGAAGGAAGCATAGAAGAAGTGCATGAGTTTATAAATGAGGTAAATAATAAGGATAAAAACTTACAATTTAAAGAAGAGATAGGAGGTAAGAAAATAAATTACTTAGATTTATACATAGAAATTAACTATAATGAGAAACTACAATTTGGGATATTTAGGAAAAAGTCGTATTCTGATATAATTATACCAAGAGAGTCTTACCACCCTTACAGATATAAAATGGCGGCAATCAATTCATTTTGTTACAGAGCTCAGAAGTGTTTAAAAGAGACCGAATCAAAATATAGGGAGTTAAAAACGATAAAGGGAATTGTAAGGAATAATAATTATAACACCAACGTAGTGGATAAAGTTATGGAAAGGGTTAACATACAAAAAACTAAAATAGAACCAGAACAAAAAAATTTTGCAGGGTCATTGACATACATAGGTTCACATACTAGAAAAATTATAAAATGTTTTAATAAATACGGAGTAGATATAGCAATTAAAAAATGTGAAACGAGTAGAGGGAAAGTGAGTGTTCGAAAACACTTCCGGGTTCCGAACGAAAACACTACCGGGTTCCAGTTCATGACGTCATAGAGGCACTGGCAGCTGGTGTCCGAGCTGTCCATGTGACGTCACTGTTTTGTGTGTGTGTGTGTGTATGCGTGTGTATGTGTGACTGAAACACTTCCGTGTTCCAGTTCATGACGTCATACAGAGGCTCAAGTCGCTGGCGTCCGCATGGCTAAAACCTGTTTCAAGACGTCACGAAGGCCGTGGTTTCTGCATGTTCAAAATTTGGTAGCCGAAAACAATGTGTAGCGGATGGGGGTACCCGGAATTCGGCGGTTGCCCGGACGCGCAGAGGCGATGTCATCGGGTACCGTTACTCGAAATTTTGGGGGTATCGGTTACCGTTACCCGAAATGTTTAAATCAACGGATGGGGGTACCCGAAATTTGTGGGTACGCCCTAACCGGGTTCCAGTTCATGACAGAGGCTCTGGCAGCTGGTGTCCGAATGTTAAAACACTTCCGCGTTCTGGTTTATTTTGATGTAACAAAATAATCGTTCTCTCTCGAAATTTTTTTAATGTCAGAATTTTGGTACCCTAAATGATTAAAACAACGGATGGGGGTACCCGAAATTTGTGGGTACGCCCACATGACGACGACGTAGAGGGCGTGATGTCTGAAATGTTTAAATCAACGGATGGGGGTACCCGAAATTTTCGGTGTCTGAAATTTAGTACCCGAAATGTTTAAATCAACGGATGGGGTTACCCGAAATTTTTGGTGTCCGAAATTTTAACACCGGAATGTACGACCACATGACGCATGTGTTCAACTGTAACAATGGTATGTCATTGGATATTAATTTTTACATAAAAATAAATTACGGCCCCTCCGGGATTTGAACCCGGGACCTCCGGTACACCAAACCGGCGTGCATCCACTACACCAAGGGGCCGTTATCGCTTAACTGTAATTATTTCTGTACTTATACTTCTCATCTCTTACTTGTAACCATGAGGTGGACGAGTGATATCTACTGTCGTCCTATGTGTAAAATCATAAAAGCACAATATAAGTTTATTTATTATTAAATAAATAAACATTTCGTTATACTTTTATTTTTTTACCTCTCATCCTCTTCCTAGCAGCCTGAGGGAGGCGAATGAGAGCCTGCTACGCTTTTTTTAACGTGGTTTCCCCAACTTTACAGATTCGTAAAGCAGGCCTACTCCACGTTATCTATCGCTGTACTATTGACTAGTACAGTGGTAGATAATAATAAAGATACATTATGCAATGCTAAGCCAATGTGTAAAAGCAGTACATATTTTTTTATTTACTTTTTTATTTATTTTTTTAATCGGGTGAATATGTTGTTCATACATGATGCGTATTCACATTTGCTGTACCGTAATGAGTAATTTTCACACCCATACTGGTTCTTGACGAGTTTACAGGTATATCTACCGTGCCAGTGACCCGTCTCGAACTACCAGGACTACGTTTATGAGTATTTCTACCGCGACAGTGACGTAGTCAAGGTTAACACTCACGCACACACTACGGTACCTAATTCTACGTTTATGGACATTTCTGTCACGTAGCATTCACACTAACACCATGATGAAAACATGTTCACAACCGACTATATTTTATTTCGTTGCCGCAACCATTCTGCATAAAACAAAGCTTTGCGTAATGCACAGTGTAAGGGGGGAGTGGTAACGGGTTGACGATGAGGAACAGGACATTGTATGATGGGTACAAAGGATCTAGGAACTACAGGTGCTTGAATATCGTTTAAGTCAATCACCTCACCATGATGATACAACTGTCGTAAGAAATTTGCCTTCTCAAACCCTTTTGTATAGACAACAGGATAATCTGAAAAAATGTCTGCAACGATGCGTACCATATTCTTGTACGGTACATTACCATCGTTCCATCGTATCCTGTGATAATGTGTTTCCAACCAGTCATTGATTTTTCGGAATTTCTGGTGCAGTCGTGCACTTTCGTATGGTGGAGCGAACAACACGATAACAAAACGTCCGGTTGTTATATCAACTGTAACGAACTCTTTGATTACATATTCATTTTTGTCACCGCGAAACGCTTCAAACTCGGCAATAACCGTCCTATTCAAGTTCATTTTTCCGAGTGACACATGTCCGCATCGAGTACGTTAATTTTTTCAAATTCCCCCTCTACTTTTCCTTCCAATACCAGTTCATCGTAAAGACGATCAAATGTTATCTGTTGGTCGTGACGACTGCTTTCCAATCGAAAAAACGAGGGGAAAAAGAAGGATGGTGGTACATAGCACCCCTTGGCTACTACCTGATTAATGTACGACTTGAAGTGATCTTGATCATAAAACAAGCGAACAAGATATTTCTTTAGTACTGTTAATAAACAACCAAAACGGATCCACTCGGGTTCTGTGAAAACAAATTTTTCGGTCTTACTACCTTTAATCCGAACAAACGTTTTCCCAAAGTTACGACTGATCATCACACTCTTCTTCTTTTCACGGTTTTCACCTTCTTCTTACAATAACATACTGGATAGTAACTGTTCACGAAAGATCAACAAGTAATTCCAGTCAGAAAAGTCAAGTAATATACGTTTCTTTTTTCCGTTTGTAAACAAAACACCCGGTTCATAGTTGAGTTCTTTATAGAGTCCGACGGTAACGAACTTAGAGTACGAGTTGATTGGATATGCAAGAGACAAGTAAACGTTATACTCACAATGGCTGCTGCTGCTGCTGTCACAGTCACCTTCCATCGTTGAAAAGGACTGAGGTTGTTGTTATGTAGAGATCGCTAATACCTATCTTTATAAACTAGTAGAGGGGAGAACAAGTTTTTTTATGACAAACGATGAACAGTATTCGACAACGCTGTGTACTGTACTATCCTATCGTGTATAATCAAAGCGTAAGCGGTGGTTTTATCTGGAAAATTGTTACTGGATTCAAATTCTAAACGCACATCAACGGCAGACGACTTGATTGGTTCTTCTTGTCTGGAACAATCGATGACAAACAACGGTGCTTTCGTTATAAATTCATTAGGTGTCAAAAGAGGCGTTCTGTTGCGACGGTCGTAGTATGATGTTTGGAAACGTGTATACATGTCGTAGAACAGGGCGTAACGTTTTTTATCGATATCCTGGTTCAGGTTATCGTACGGATAGTATTTATCGTTCAGAAAAAGCTTGACATTCGTTAAATTGCAGTGATCAAATTCCGACGCGTTTTTCGCTATATTGTTCTTCCTATCCGTCTGAAATATTAATATTACATACCGAGGTTTTTCCAACTGTGACGATGTCTTCAAGGTCCACGAATGTCGATTTGTCGTCGGTAGAACGGGATACTCGTGCAATTCCCAACTGCGGAACGGCATCACTAGTTCATGATCCTCCTCGATGTGCTCCAATAGCGGTATTCGGTACTTGTTTGACACGCGCACATAGGGCATCTTCCAGTGTACTTTGTTTATTACGAGATTACCGTTTGCAGTTGCACCCGATTCTTTTAGCACCATTGCGTTCTGATCGGTAGAGGTACGCAACAGAATCAATTCTTGCTTAACGTTCAGCATGATGCGTGTATAGTCTTCGTTGAAACCGAGTAGCATTTTCAACGGAAGACAAAACGTAAAATCACCGGTACTCTCGTGTACTGTCAACGACTCGTCGGTTGTCGTCACCCATCCTGCATTGATTAGATGCTTTCTTTCATGCTCATTGCTTGATAGTAACAATTTCACAGTGCTCGTAATTCCAACGTTTTTTGTACGATCCACTTCCACACCGCACACTTCGTAACGGATCTCCTCAAACAAGAAAGCCATTGCATTGTTGATTAATTTCACGTTCAACGCTGTGTCGGTAGCGTTAACCTTGGTCAATGTTCCTTCGATGTACAGAAAACTCTCCGCCGGTAAAGTGAAAACATCCTGTTGTTGGATGGGTATACGTATTTCATCGTTGTTACCGTATCGGGTGGAAGCATACGGTGCGTGCGTACGATATTCGAACTCAACGATTCTGTTATCGAAAGCCGCTCCTCGTTCGATAGCTAGAATTTCACCCGACATTATTTTAATCGTATAATTTGAATCCAAGTGAAAGTAAGAAACGCTTGTTCCTTGATGTCAATCGCTTCAACGTTGAACACCGACTACCATGTTTCTTTCGTACACACTCCCTTTTTACAGGTGACGTTTGTCCGAAATACAATCCCATATTTTCAGATGCAGTCGTATCGTGATAACTTCACCGCGAAAATCAACTAAATCCCCGTCCTGATCAACGAGAGACAATATGATGTTGTCAACACGTTGTACGTTTACCGGTAAGTATATTACGTTTGTCGGTGTTTCAACTATTTTGAAACCTGGTGCCACGGTCGGATAAAACGAATGCAACGTGTGCTGTTCCTGACCGTCCTTGTACGCACCCTGTACGATATTACTCCGTACGTGAACGGTGTTAACTTTGATTATGTCAACGGGTACGTTCGACTCGTGTGTTTTATACGCTTCCAGCTGCTGATTCTCCTTGAATCCTAACATACTTGCAATGGTATTCGGTGTATGCGAAAAGTCGATGACATGCTTACAGTAAATTTCACACTTTAATGTGTTGTTGTTTGGACGTAAACTGATTGTTCTCTCGCCTAACTGTTTCTGCAGATACGTTTCGATATCACTGATTTCATAGGTGCCGGTAGGCAACTTGATGACGGACCACTGATCCTTGGAAATTTTTACTGGAAATGCATTATTTTTTCCTTCAGTAACGTTTGGTATTGAATTATACGATGTAAAATCCAATAGTCCAACGTACCATTCACCGTATAACTCGAGAGGTGGGAAAAAGTTACACACGAGATTCGCAGCGTCGGTACCCGTCACGGTGACCGTTAGCGACGACATGCTGAAGTTTACTGATCAGAAGACGATAAAAAGTCTAAACATAAATGACCGCAGATGACCGTGTGAGGAGGTTGCTTCCGTTCATAGTTGTAACGAACGTCGGCTGTATCACCAAAATATTGCATCAGCTCGAGAGGTGGACGTAAATTACCGAACCCGTCAAAATAGTGTACTCGATTTCCACGCTTCTTGTAACATACCCAGTGGGTTCCCGGTCCGCTCTCGTCGTCCAAATTTACGATGACGCTTTCGTTCTTCCACGGCGCTGTATCCGGTAATGCGTTACGCATGTAAACACCTCTAAAATACGGTATGTTTAGCTTTTTTGCGTATACACGTAATTCATCTTCGGACAACGGGCGGAGCGGTATGTGAATTAGTTTTTTCGGTACGGACGTAGATACAATCCGGACGCAGTTCTCTTCTTTTTCCTAACGGTTCGGACAGTTCTCTTCCTCCTCTTTTTCATCCCACCACCAGCACCACGACCACGACTACTCACATTCTTTTTATTTTTACGACGTCGGCCGCTTCCTATTGCTGATTTTGCTTTCATGGCCGCTGCAACTGCTGTCGCATAAGCTCGTTCGCTGATACCCGAATCCAACGCCTTTACCCGTCCCCACGCTTTTTCCGCGAGTTTACGATCTGCAATACGTCTACTTTCGTTGTCTTTGTATTGAGCGTAAGCGATGTCGTGTTCGCGACAGGCTTCGTCTAATTGGTTGATTCCGCGATCACCACGCGCTAATCTTTCTTCGAGTTTCGTGCCCGGTCCACAGAATCTGTAACCCGGCAGATGTAATTCGACAGGTAGTGCGTCCACCGCTCGATTGATAACTGACGAAACAACGGACGGTACAACGTTTTTAAGCACGTTTCCGACGCCCCACCCCTTTTTCCTCCTAACGTTGTTGTACATCGTAAACCGATCTCCAGTCTTTCTCTTCTGTGTTTTTATCGTATTCATCTATTAACCTTTTTATTTCCTTCGTGTCGAGTGTCCACTCGTCTTCTGAACTACGTGGCTTAGACAATTTCAATAAGTAGTAATCCAGTTGATACTGAAATGTTTTAACGACTTTATACATCTCGCTCTTTACGTATCGTCTCACGTCATTTAATTGTTGTAAGTTAACAGCATCGCTCTCCGCAAAACCATCCGCTACGTCTGTTATTCTCTTTTCCGCTGCTTTGAAAACACCATCTTCGCCCAAGCTAACGGTGTTCTGCAACATGTATTTTACGTTAACCGCGTCATCTGCAAAAATCGGTGAACTCACTCCCGACAACCAGCTCTGTCCAAACAAATAGCTATTCGATACTTTTTTAATGACATTCGAGTCTACGTAGTTTTTGTTGACCGCATCGGTCGCTTGTTCCGGACTTCGAACGTTGATTACCCATCGATCTCGTGCATCGATGACCTCACCTCTCTCTTGACTCGAGTGTTGTATACAGTTGTCATCAACGTAATATTTGTTGACTACGTCTTTAACGTCTACAGGAGTATCAACATTTTTCAATCTACACCCTTTAACGTCCACGCTTTTACGTTCATCATCGAGTAGCAGACAATGTGTTTGCATATAACTCAGGGATACAGCATCCTTTGCTGCATCCGGTTCGTTCAGATTGCGGATCTTTTTGTTTTCAACATCTATATGCCCATCATTCGTAATCTTAAATCCTACAGTATCGCGTAATTGTCTTTTTGTTTCTCGTCGCACGCTCACGGCGCTTTGATGTCTCCCGAACTTGTCCACAACCATTGTACGACTGCACGCTACAAATGATGTGCTAACCGTTTTAAGTAACGACACTGTGGTGACCATCGCGTGTGTAACACAATCGGATCGTCACCCTCTTTCCAACGAAAGATTTCTATACCGCAAAATGAACATCGAACCCTGTCAATTTCATTTGTGTAATGAAAGCCTGCGGCAACCATAGCGGTCGGACTGATGAAATGCACAGGCCATGATGTAAAGGTTTTCAGTCTCTCGTTTTCGACTTCAAAGTCAGGTGTCAAATCTAACCCGCACATGTTGACAGTGTTGACGTCAATGAGTTGTTACACCGACGTTCATAAAATTTATACGATAATGTTGGCTTCACGTAATTCCTCTACTACTGAGATGATTTCGTTGTCGTGTCCGGTGTGACCGACGCGTTTTGAACTTACCAGCAGTCTTAACCGTTCAACCAGTTCGTTGGGATCGTTCCAGTGTACGTAATCGATACCACGTCCGCTGCGTGGTGGAAGCAATCGAGCGATTATCTCTCTGTACTTTAAACCTTTGTTTGTATTTACTTTAGCACCGGGTAAATAATAACGTTTATAAGCGTTAGTGTCCGACAGTATAGACTTGTACGCTGCTAAATCGTTTTCATCGTAGACGCTCTTGTCGGGTTCTTTCATAAACATAAGTTCGTAGAGGCCCGGTGTGCCTCTGTATCGTTTTCCAGCTATGTAGAAGCTATCGTCTTGATTGATCTCCAACACCGAATTGCCTACCATCCATTTGTCTTCAACGTTACGAACACCGTACGTATGATCCATCTTCTTATCTCGATCATCAGACAACGCGAGCAGTAAGTATTTCCTCGCGAGCGGACCTTCGACAGATTGTTCAACGTATTCTTGTGCTTCGTGTCGACCTTCGGGTGTTGTTAAAAACTCTTCAAGAGTTACGTTCGGTGTTTCGACATCAGGCGTTTGTGCCAACACTTCCGTTCTGAGGAAACGAGGTTGTGATGGTGTTTTCGTCTCAACAGCTGCCTTCGTATCTTCATCTTCAACTTTTATTTTTTGTTTTATTTTATCACTGGAGTCATTCAACTTTTCCGAAATCTGGGTTAACGGTTCCAAAAGAGGTTTGTACTTTCTCGTTAACGCTTCATCGCACTCTCTGATGTCATGTTTCAACGCGCGATACTTTTGTCTTATGTTATCGCTAATTGCATCGATTTCATGTGTCAATTGCTTGTCATCCATCTTGACACTGATGACTTTCTTGCACAAACTATTCTATTTATGTATAAAACGATCGAAACCCACTCTGTATCTACCTGCGTTTATCGGTGAGTCCTTGTTGATGACTATGAATCCGTAACGATCCTTCCACGCTTCGGCGCACATCGCTTTGAACTCTTCGTATTTCATATCTGTGTTAACGTGATCGTTGTAAACGTGACGTAAATTGAGATCATCTTGTCTGAACAAAACCAAGAAATTGGCATTATCACGCACCAGTTGCTTTGGCACCAGACTATACGTTTGGCAAAGGTACAAAGTGTCCACACCGCTATGCCGTCCCATAGCGAAATATTTTCGTATGTTATTCTGCCGTTCACATACCACATCATCGAACAACATGATTGAATTAGATACAATTTCGTGCGGAGGTGGTACTTCATCGTTTTCACTGTATGTGAAGTACATCATTCCTTCGTCAGCGAGAGCGTTAAAAACGTCTTCCAACATACGATATTTTGGTTGAAATAACGATTTGGAGAACACGTACAGGTTCTGAAATCGCAGTCCGTTTGAATCGAATAACATGTTAAAGGCAACGTTTGACTTCCCGCTACATGACCCGCCGCACACGATACATCGAACTGTGTTTGGAAACAGTGGACTGTGTTTATTATATGCAACTTCACCGTTGTACTTAGCAGAGTCTACGTTCTTAACATTTAACTTTAACGATTGTTGTTCAATCTTCATCTTAACTCGTTTACGTTCGGTTAAATACTGTGGTAATGCTATTATATCAGATCTTTTTTATGTATCCACGAATCGTGTTTACCGTCAAAGCCGAGCCAGCGCACTCGCACGCGATCACCTTTACGTTGTAATATTTTCTCAACGAGATACACATCACCAACGCTGGTTTTACTCAATTCTTGTTCATAAAACCCACCTTCCACAACGTCACCCGTATGATCTTTCAACAAGTACGTAACCGGTACGGTTGGCTGAACTCTGTGCACTGTATATATCTCGTTCGTCCAGTTTGGTGTATAACCTTTAGCGAATGTGATTTTGTATTTACTGATACGCACTCGATCGCCTATTTTAAACTTATGTTTCTTGCTCACTTTCCGCGGTACGGTATTTTCCAACACAATTTGCTCGTTGCTCTTGTCGACTTGTCGCGGCTTCATCTCTATAGTTCTATGCACTCTGTCGTTGTATTCCATCACCAGTTTAGGCAAAAGCGACAACCACCGATAATGGCCTTGCTCGCTGAACGCGCGGTACATGTTCGTTTTCAACGTACGATTAAATCGCTCTACGATGGACGCTTTCTTCTCGCTATACGTTGAATAGTGTTTGACGTTGAATCTCTTTAGTAAAGCTTGTACGGTAGTGTTAAAGTACTCTTTCCCCTTATCCGTTTGCAGGTATTTCATTTTATTTTTTACAATTATTGGTTCGAGAGCATGTGCTACTTCAACACCCGATTTAGTTTTTAAGGGAATCGCATATGCATACTTGCTAAATGCGTTTATTACCGTCATTAGATATTTGTACCCCTTGTTCAACTTGGCATGCGGTATCATTTCCACCAAATCCGCTTGGTAGAGATCGTGTAACCCCTTCACCTCCACCGCACGTCTGGGAAAGTTCCTTCTCACCGGTCTGTGCAATTCTTTTGCAATAGTTTTGCGTACGTTTTCCATATCGCCACCCGAAACGCGAATCGCAAAATTTTGGTACGAGATATACCGTTACGTTTTCACTGAACCTCACCGACTTCATCGTCGTTACTGACAGTGTGTTGCTCCTGCAAGCGAGTCTTATATCAACGTATATCGAACGCATAATTTATAACGGATTTTCTCGCTTGCTGAATTATCTCGCGTCTGGGTTGACAGAGTTTATAATGACCGTACGCCAGTGTTGTTTCACCGTCATCCAAGACATATCGTTTGTCATCGTATGGTGACAGCGATAATTTTGTAAGCTTTCTTGTGTATATGTTATGTTTTTCGCTTTGGATAGTCTGCGCCGTAGTATAAGTTTGAGAAGTGGTCTTTACACATTGTTTATAAAGTTGATGTTTCAACTGGGTAGCTATCGCGGAACGTGGCACACCTTTCGCTACCTTTTTCTCTTTATCGTTTGCCGTAACGAATGAATAACATTTTGCGCGCAACCCGACAAATTCAAGTATCGGTATTCCATTTGTTTCGTCTTTAAAAGTACCCAACTTTTTCTTGTTTGTTTCACTATAGCACGGATGTGCCTTAGGGTACTCCGACGTGTCAAAGAGTTCGAGATGCTCCTCCATGTCTTTGTACACATCGTCGGTGCGAATGTCGTACAACAGAGAGTCAGTGTCCGTCATACATAGACGTGCACGTGACCCGTACGTATTCATCGTGAATCCGTAATGGAACCGATACATAATCAGCTTACTAATATCCAATACACTGAACCCAACGTACAAAGGTCGGTTCAGTGTAATGAATGTTTTTTTCATCGTGAGACCTACCAGGTCCTCGTTATAGATGAAGAAATGTTGTAGCCTGGGGTTAGCGGTTAGTTTGTGAAGTTTCTTCTCGTTTGGAACTAACTTGAAATCGATTCGCTTTCGTACGTTTTCCAACGATTTTCCGTACGGTGCGTTATTCATTAACTTAAAAAAGTCTTTTTCAAAGGTGTTTCTGGCTTCCTTTCGTCGCTCCGTATTAAAATCGATGAAAGGTTTCAACCATACGCACTGTGTGAATGCTAACACACGGTGAATCGCTTTCAACTCCATTCCTAGTTCGAGGTAGAGTTTCAGTGTTCTGTAATGAACAATGTATTTTGTCTTGTCCTCGAGGGACGTTATCAGTTTCTCTACCTTACCGTTACTACACACAAAGTCTTTTAACAGCTTCATGCGATAGCAGTACGGTGAAAGCATACTGTCCGTAATAGTACGCTTTTCAGGTGCTAAAGGGTAGTCACTGTGTAAGTCGTGTAGGTAATGTGGATACCCCAGATCGACTTCCAGGATATAACCGGTGTCACCATCGTCGCGTAACGCGTGCACGTTCAACGTATCGATCACTGTACGTTCCAACCATCGAAAACCGGACAGTGGTAAAGGCTGTGTCATAGCCGTTCCGTACAGGTTGGTACAATCGAGGTAAAGTAAATAGTTGTGCGGCTTGCTTGCGTCATAATCGGGAATGTACGGGTTGTTGGCTTTGGCGTACCTATTAGAAATTGCTGCTAAGCCGCCACGGATACCTCTTTCGATGTACAGGTGTACGTCTATATCGCGGAGTAACTCTAACCTGACTCCTGTCATTTTCAGCATCGCGTTCCACGCTAAACCGGCGGTGGTAAAAACGTTACACGGATCGAGTTCGTAGTACTGCAGGCTCATGTTTCGAAAGTTTTCAAATACATCAGCAAGCAGTAGTACATCCGTTTTTAAATAAAGGTCATGATAATCACCGAACGTTTGCATGTCGAAAGCCGACCAAACCGTTCGAGCGTGCGCGTAATCTTCTTCGTCTATATCCGACTCTGTCAACCCGTTGTAAAAATGTACGCGGTCCGGTAACTGCCTCTCGTCAAATTTTGAATCGTCCGTAACGTATTCGTAAGGGTACACACCTTTACGTAACAGTAAATCAACATTACGCGTGTAAAATTGATTAAGGATTTTAAATTTATCCGCGGATAAGTTGGAGACGAGTTTTTCAAGTGACGCGTTCATGAACCGCAGAGAATCGAGAAACCGGAGCTGACCGAGTGTAACGGAGATGTAACGTTCGCTTGTAGTAGCGATACACGTTATTTCATCTTCCTTGTACTTTCCGAAACCTTGCATCAAATGATGCGAGTCATAGCCACTTAAATTATGGAAAAAAACCGGAACGTGTGTTGGTATTTTGTAACTTATATTACACGCATTGTGAGCAGCGCCTAAATAGTTACCCGTTATGTGGCAATGATTTCGAACCGTGTCGTCCGTTAACGGCTGCTTGCACAGATAACAGTGAGTGGCGTTTCGGAATGACCGTTCATCGGCCGCTGTCATTTGGATCGGTTTATTAAACTTTCTATCGAGTCGTTGAACGTCGGCTAAAAGCACACGAAGGAACGTGTCCACCACGTCTTTACCGCGGTATATTACAGGTTCCTTGACGGCGTTTCCCATCCAGTCAACTATCACATAGCAGAAACTGGCTGGTATATGATGTGCCACGTTTTTACCGGTGGTCGGAACAATAAACGATTCGAAGTCAGCGTATACCGTATAAGGTACGCGGTGACAAAGTGAAAAGTTTTTAAAATACATCCACTGTTCGTCCTCGTCAGGAAGTTTTACTTTCTGTACTCCGTGCTGAGAACAGTTGCGTTCGTGTTCTTCAACTCGTTTTCGCGCCGCGTTAGTATCTTTATTGTCCGCAAATCTGTGTAGACAGTAGTTGCAATAAAACGAAGTGCCCTTTCGTTTTGTCAACGACGAAAGCATACGCGAAAGGTTCCGTATGAGGCAGTAGTGAGTAGTGTTCGCGTCGGACAGTAGCAGTAGGTTTACGTGGTACTTTCTACCGCGATGTTCAGTGATACGTAAAGGATATACCTCGCCTTCATAGCCAAAAACGTTAACGGATATGTTTTCGTTTAATTTTTCGAACCGTTTTATCTTATTGAGTGCGACGGGATAAGGAATGTCCTTCATGTTTATTTCTTCTTCGTACGGAAGGTAATGGCTAACGCGATGCGGGTTACACGCGATCGGGTGTATACCAGCGAGCACAGACCACAAGAAACACTTTTCATCGTCTACATTTTTTATATTGATAATTCCTTTCTTACTGTTTGATAATTTCGATGGTGTAGGTAGAAAGCTCGACCCCACAAGAGGGTTGTATTTTGTAATATTTAATTCCACCGACTCGACACCGTTTTCGACCCACCCGCTTCCGTCACGTGTGAATTTGTCAACGGATTCCATTATTTTCTCGCTAGCTATCGAATACTGTTCATCGATATCGTCATACTGTGACTTAAGTTCTGTACGCGATCTGAATACCGCATTACAATAAATATTTTCGGTGTTTATTAATTTTTTAAAAGATACACGAACTGCTAAATACCATTTTATATAATTATTTAATGCTACGGCTTCGCTACACATCTTATCAACAACCGTGTGTTTGTAATCTAATAATACTGTTTGTGTGTTTAGTGTATTGTCAAGTATCATAAATTTTATAGTAATTACATTACCATTGATAGCACGGTGTTCGCTGCTGCTGCCGCTGCTGCTGCTGCTGCTGCTGTCGGTCATTGTGAAAGGAGTGAGGCCGGCTTCGCGTCGTCGGTTCCCTATATAGACAGTCCGGTAACCGGTGACTCTGTCGCCGCGCGCCCTTGACCCATCGGCCTCGCGAGGAGCAGCGGTGCGGGGTAGGTAGTCGTCCGGTCGTGACCGACGACGCGCGTTGCGGTGGGTGGGGTGGGGTGGGGAGTGCGGTGTAGGAAGCCGACGTCCGTGACCGATGCGGTGCGGGGTGCGGGGTAAAGGTGTGGGATGGTGGTGCGGGGTAGGGAGATAGGTTGCAGCCGGTGTCCGTGACCGAGAGGTAGGCGAGGTGCGGAGTACAGGATGCCGGCGACCTTGGCCGAAGCGCGCTCGTTGAGTCGCCTCCCGCGGGATGTAGGGTGCGGGGTACGGGGGGCTGGGTTGTACGACCGGTCGTGACCGAAAGCAGATGGTGACCCGAGACGACGCGGGGTGGGGTGCGGGGTAGGAAGCTAGGTTGTCGCTGACGGACTCGATTGCGGTTGGTGGGGGGTAAACCCGGTCGTTGCGGAGCGACAGACAAAGTAATTGAACAAAATATGTTGGCGAGGTGCGGGGTGGGTGGTGAGGCTCTGGGTGCGGGGTAGGGGAGACCGTGACCGACGGACTCGATTGCGGTTGGTGTTTTGCGTGGTGGGGGGGGTAAACCCGGTCGTTGCGGAGCGACAGACAAAGTAATTGAACAAAATATGTAGGCGAGGTGCGGGGTGGTGGCGAGGCTCTGAGTGCGGTGTGGGGGTGCGGGGTAGAATGTCATCGTCCGGTCGTGACCGAAAGCTGATGGTGGCCCGAGACGACGCGGGGTGGGGTAGGAAGGAAAATTGTAGCCGTTACCGTTGCGGTAGAGGTGGGGGGTGCGGGGTAGGGTGTCGTCGTCCGGTCGTGACCGAAGGAGATGACGCTTTAGAAGGAAGGAACGTGGTCGGGGGAAACAGAATAAATACGCCAGTGTTTCCCTGTGCAGTCATCAGTACTCGCCATGGAAGGAATCGTTGCGAACGCGAAGACAGTTGAAAATTTTTTACCAAAAAGAGACTTGTCAAGTCTTTCTTTAGGAGTAAAGTATCATATAATTCACATGAAATTTGTGAAAACGAAATTCGGGGAGTCAGTTGTGGTAGATTTGGAAGATACCGGAGCCTGTCCTCAGCCGGAGGGTAAACTGTTCTATGTATACCTACCTAAAAGATGGTGTGACGTATTTACAGAGGAGCAATTGAAAGCTGTGAAGCCTTGTGTCCTATCACTATGCGTAACCTCACACACTCCGCTGGCGAACGAGAAAGTGAGCGTGCAGTTGGATATTGATTATGTGAGTATGATTTTTCAGTACCACTAATAATTACTTATACAGAAGTGGTTATGTATTAATTTTTTTCTCTTTTTTTCCAGACCAAATAAACGAGAACAGGATTGATTTATAATAATAATAACAATAATAGTAATAATAACATTAATAGTAAAATGTTTTTAAATGATGAAGTAGACTTCTCTATTTTTTTGTCGTTTTTTAATGTTAACTGTTCATTTTCAGAGAAAGAACAAGGTGTTGCTTGAATCTAATATTGCAGAAAAACTTTTAAACAGAGAAATAAATGGTAATAATAGATTATATTGTCAATGCGACATGATTAAATTCGATTATAATTTTAGAAATAATCGTAAGACACTGAGTAGATGGATATCAATACGAAACGAAAAGAATATTTACAAAATGAAAGTATTTATTCGTAATGAGTTTTTCAAACTCTTCAAAACATCAATTAGTTATTGTAACAACCATAATATTGAATATCTTCAAATAAAAGATTTGCTAATTGCTAAAACAAAGCTGGTTAATCAGATGTACTATATGATGTATAATTTTACTGGTACAGCGTATACCTCGCTGGTAAAAAAATATGAGTGGTCAAGGCATGACTCTAGCGGATGTCCGCTTCGTAACCGTTGTCGCGTCTGTTGTTATCTAAGATATCAAAATGACTTTAATTCAGAATACATGTTTTTTTAATACCACACTAACTATCATTTGATGTGTCTACATTCTTTTGTATTTGATCAAGTATTATTAATTGTAGGAAATTATATTCTGTTTTTAATTATTAAAAAACGTATGTGGTTTATAACATAAAAAGTTAAGATAAACAATCATTAAAGTGTTAATTAAATTTTTATGTGTAATTAAATTTTTTAAAAGATTTCTCTCATAGTTACAGAAACCTTGTTTCGATGTTATGTGTTTGTGCGAATGCGAGGGAGATGTATGTCGTTCACCACCATATGGTGACCACTGTAACATTCTGAGTGCTTGTGAGTGGAGAGAATTTACACTCTGAAGAACAATTGTTTTAAAAAATTATAAGCGTTGTTACCTTTGTTATTATCTAAAATACTAAAAAGAGTTGAATTCAAGGTTTTGGTGTACCATTTTACACATGTAGTTAACACCATAGTAATTATCATTTGATGTGTGTCTACATTTAGTATGTTATTATTAACATATTACACATCAACATTGTAATATTGTATGTTATTAATTATTATTATTATTTTATATTGTTAGACATATAAGGCTTGTTTTGGTTGTAGTAAATGTAATTATTATTTTGTTAATTATGTGTGTGTGTGTGTATATATATGTGTACAGAGAGAGAGAGAGAGAGAGAGAGAGAGAGAATATATGTAGAGAGAGAGAGAGAGAGAGAGAGAGAGAGAGAGAGAGAGAGAGAGAGAGAGAGAGAGAGATAGAGCACCTTCAAGGCTGCAAAAGAGAGAGAAAGCGAGAGAAAAAAAGATTATTTTGTATAATTATGTAAATATATATATATATATAGAGAGAGAGAGAGATAAAGTGTTTATTTTGTTTAGTTATGTATATAGAGAGCGCGCGTATGTTTTGCACAATTATAATTGTCTTGTGAATATAGAACGTGTCTGTGTAGAGAGAGAAAGAAAATTATAGCTTATGATTTGATTGTAAAAGCTTTCGATATTATTAAAACTTATATATAAACCGTAACCTTTGTTATTTTATTATTATACCTTTATACAAAACAGTTATTCCTATCATACTTGAATAAGGTATACGCCAGCGAAGATAACAAGTTTTTATAGTTGAGATGCAGCCAACTTATTGATAAAGAGACACAGCTGGATTGTGGTATGCGCCAGCATGCGAAGAAAACCGGTTTATAGGGTTCAGATGCATCTCTCTCTAAAGAGAGAGACAGTGAGAGAGAGCGTATAATCTGTTTGTATCAACACACAGCGATTCAACCAGACCTGTTTGTTACAATTTTGCAGGTACACAGAGTAAAATATATTTATACAATTACACAATTTTAGTAATGCATAATTTTAATATGTTTTTTCTAAACAATATTCAAATGGATGCATCTGTTCTATTATAACACAATATACTCATATATAATAATACAATATATGGTTTTGCGAACCGCAGATCCAGGTTCAAATCCCGAGGAGTCAAAATTTATTTTGTGGAAACCAACACCTGTCGGAAACCATCTGTATAGCCTCCTGTTTCGTCATACCCAGTGTTTTATACATGCGTCATGTGGGCGTACCCACAAATTTCGGGTACCCCCATCCGTTGTTTTAATCATTTAGGGTACCAAAATTCTGACATTAAAAAAATTTCGAGAGAGAACGATTATTTTGTTACATCAAAATAAACCAGAACGCGGAAGTGTTTTAACATTCGGACACCAGCTGCCAGGGCCTCTGTCATGAACTGGAACCCGGTTAGGGCGTACCCACAAATTTCGGGTACCCCCATCCGTTGATTTAAACATTTCGGGTAACGGTACCCGATACCCCCAAAATTTCGAGTAACGGTACCCGATGACATAGCCTCTGCGCGTCCGGGCAACCGCCGAATTCCGGGTACCCCCATCCGCTACACATTGTTTTCGGCTACCAAATTTTGAACATGCAGAAACCACGGCCTTCGTGACGTCTTGAAACAGGTTTTAGCCATGCGGACGCCAGCGACTTGAGCCTCTGTGTGATGTCATGAACTGGAACACGGAAGTGTTTCAGTCACACATACACACGCATACATACACACACACAAAACAGTGACGTCACATGGACAGCTCGGACACCAGCTGCCAGTGCCTCTATGACGTCATGAACTGGAACCCGGTAGTGTTTTCGTTCGGAACCCGGAAGTGTTTTCGAACACTCACTTTCCCTCTACTGAAACGGTTTTGATAAGATAAGGAATAAGAATATAGAAAAATTCCAGTATTACAGAAAAGCGGAATTTATAAATTAAAATGTAAAGACTGCAACAAAGTGTACCTAGGTGAGACAGGACGAAAATTCGTATGGAGGTTGTCTGACCACAAACGTGGAGATGGTAATAGAACAACCAATTCGTTATACGCAAGACATTTCATGGAAAACAACCATAAGTTTGTTAATCCTTTGGAATAATACGAAATTGTAAAAACGCAACGAGAAATCCAATGTCTTGGACACAGCGGTGATCCACGATTTTGTTTGTCTGGTCGACGTACAAACTCTCTTGTGATCACCTCCTATTTCGATCCACGTTGAGATTGAGCACGCCATTCCAGAGACGTCAGAGAAGTTATCGAATGGGATTTCTATATCCCGGCATTCTGCCGTCAGTTGCCAGATACAGGTTTAGTAGAAACCGTCCGCAAATAGTAGTTGCGGTTCTCGATGAGTCAAAGGTCTCTGCGGTTGACGCGTCTACCAGGATGAAGCTTGCATTACACCCGACTGTCGGCGGTCAGTGTAGAGATAAACTTTCTCACCAGCATGAAGAATTGTCTTCGCATACACTAGCAGAGGATACGTAATGCTGCTGTCGAGGAGTTTAATCTGGCCGGAAATTTACTTTGTAACGTGACTGTCTTCTGACAAAAACTTGCTTTCTTACTCCTGACAGCACGCTGTGGCTCGAAACGGAGACATCTCAGTTAAAACCTAACTATGCAGATGGCCGTCGGCATTCAGGGCAAGGACACATCGAACAAGTCAGTGAAACATGACGTGGAAATATTTCTCTAAGTTCCTGTCAGCAGCGTGCGAGAGCCTACTTGTAGAGAAAAAGTCTCAGACCGGTCGTTACAACTGGACTGGAAATAAATGTATCAAAGAAAAGACGGTCACACTGATCATTGTGTTTGAACAGTACGAATAAACGATTGAACTCGGATAAATCTCTAATTATACACATAATTAACATCAAAATAAAACCAAAGATGACACTTCAAAATTTTTTTAGACTCAAGATTGTGCAGTAAACACGTAAGACTCAATAAATGTAAGTTATTTAACAAGACGACGCTAAATAATACAAGTCACAAATTACAGGTATCTGCGCACAACTATTCGTTACAATCACTTGTACTAAAATCACTCTGAATGGACACATACAAAACAGACTCGCTGCTCCAGGAACTACGCTTCTGTACTTTAGCTGTTTGGCGTAATACTTATTGCCACTTTGTCAGTAGAATAATCCACAAGAGTCCAAGAGGGGTTTCAGGAAAAGTCGACGGCATTTTGTAATGCATTCCTCACTCAATGAGTGCAATGCGTCACTTGGCCCTACATGTTGTTACTGTGAGCTCAGAACATATTATATTATTAGTTCACTTTTTCAGTTTAATATTAAAATAACAGTAATTTTTAAAGGTTCTTTTAATAACACCCAAGGTTCAGTACATAATTCTAACATTTATATTAAAGTCAATTATAACATTTATATTATTTATATTAAGTCAATTATAAAGGTCATCCTGTGATAAAGATAATATATGTAAAGAGTAACCAGGTATCACAAAAGACAGACAATATAATAAACTCTGAGTGTACACTAGTGAAATACTACATATGTTAAAGAAAGAGACTAATCATTGTGTTATAACATTAACAAAAACCTAGGCCATGGACAGAAGCCAGGTAAAATTGTAATTATCTAGGTATTATATATGTTAAAATTTGTTTGTTTTGTTATAGGAAGATAGTAATGTTGTATGTTCAGATTGTGGAAGAGACATAATAGTTCCACAACAATTTTTGTTCTAAAAAAATTGAATTTTAATGACAACAACCCAAGGTGAGAGTTGTATATTGTGTTACTTATTAGACTTAATTTAATTAAAAACCAATCATAATTAGTATCACTAGATTCAGTTGAAAACAGAGAATCTAAATGTAATAATGGCATACAAATTGTGAGTACTAATGTAAAACTGTTTGATAAATACCAGAGTAATTTTTGAAATATCGTTAGTATGAAGAATAAGAAATTCGTTCTAAAAGCTTCGACGGAAATGAAAATTGTTCCATAATGTTCCATTTCGTTTATTCTCGAACAATCTAGAAAGAATTTTTACACAAATATACCGGAAGTCGATGTAAACAATCAGCCTGAATTAGTATAAAAGAGAGACCAAATTCGACCCAAAAACACTTCAAACTTGAACTCCAGAACAGATGCATCACCCACGACACTGATCAACGCAGCTAAGGCGAAACCGTGAGGCGAGAAATAGACAAGGCCCAAAGAAAGGCTTTTCCCGTACATAGACAAACAGACTGACATAACCTCTACAAGAATCTACGCCAATGTGTTGCTGACATAGTGCAGCACGGCAAATTTTAATAGAAATCACGCAGCCAGAACGTCAACGGCCCAGGAGGGACCAAAACTTTAAATAGAGAACGAATTCTGCTGTGTTCGCATAGACTGACTAACTTGACAATAATTCCCTTAACGTAAACATACACACACAAAGCCTTTCTCGACAATGCATGGGAATCAGCGCTATGGCGGCCAAATTTTGAATCAACGCGGAGCAGCTGATGTGTATTGGCGGGGTTTGAACGATAATCTACTGCCAAACGTTGTCACAAAAAGTGCGGAAATAATAAATGATCGCAATTTTGACTTAAAATAGATTCAGTGCACACATGAAGAGGCGAGATTGAAAAAAACTACCCGAGAGGAGTGTCCTGTGCGAGATTAATTAATCATTGGAACGTGAGTTACCAAAATTAAAGTCATTTTTTTACCTGGTTACATTTATCACACAGTTGTACTACACATGCCACACACACCTTCAAATCACTTAATTTTTCTTGTAAAGCGTCTTATTGATATGTCTTGGTAGTTCAAAGGAGTCACGTCCTGAGAGTAAAGATTTTTTCACGTATTAAACTCATGCTTTTCGACTGAGTAAAAAATTAAAAAAAAAAAACACTAGCCGATACTTGATTGGATATATAAAATTGTCAATAATAATAATAATAATAACTTGTGAAATTTTTTTGTTTAGTAACTCTGCAATTTTATAATTTTTATATGACTGTTAGTCCTTCAGACGATTTGTTTGTTTTTGAAGAATCATGAAACTTACCTGATTTTTTCAAGCTAAACTGACTTGTTTATACTTTTTCATAGAAGTAAGATTTAAGAATTTTAATTTTTTTTAATAATCACATTTTATTCTTGGAACAAACGATTCCAAGTGGCGCCCACAAAAAACTTAGTATTAAGTTGTGTTACAGGACTACATCTCCGCAGAGGATCCAGTCAATAGTAAGTAACAAAAAGTGCGCGGAGGTAACGCCCGACAGTATACAACACTTTTACACTATTACACCACTTAATTTAGTCGTTATAACCTTTATTTTATTGGTTTCTATAAGAAGGTAACTTTTCGTAATCTTTTGTATACTAAAACTGGTTATTTTTATACGTATCTTTATTTATGTTTTATTAGGTTTATTAGAATGTGTATTTTTGTTAACTTGTAAATTAACAAAACAACTTTTGCCATTAAAGTTTTTCTGCAGCAAAATAGTGTAATTTCTTGTTTATAGAAATTTGTTTATTTAAAAATTAAAATAACAAAATTATTGTTATTTAGTATTTATTAATTTATTCTCCTCTAATTTGACAAAAATTATTTGTGGGTGAAACATTTTAATATTGTAATAAGTAACAAAAAATAACAACTGTCCTGTAATTAAAAACTTAGTATTATAATCTTAGTAAAATAATTATTTTTAAAATACATTTTAAAAATATTATTAACAAAGTAAAATAACATTATCAAACATGTTTTTATTTTATAATAGAGAAGAAGGTAATCTACTTACAAATGATAACAATCTTTCAGTTGTAGGCCTTGAGAGAAAAATACACTAAGTGCAATTACAAGCAATATTATTTTATTTATTTAAATCTAGAATGTACTAGTATATACTAGAGGAAAAGTATACATAACAAACGGTTACGGTCATTAAAAAAAAAAAGCAACATGCTGAGCACTGGTTTGTAATTGAATTTTATTGAACAAGTTAATTGCTTCTATAAACCTACGGTTTTGTGGTTAGGTCACTATAGTTGTGAGGTACAGAACTGTGTCAGTTATGTCTCGGCTAACAGTGTTATATATTGTGTAATATAGTTTGAGAAAAGCAGCGCTATGTGACACTGACGTTTGGAGTAGAAAAGGGTGTTTCAAGTCACATTAAAATGTTGACTCACCCGAGACAAATGAGGAAAACAGTGTCAGAGACAAATGCAGAAGTTCTCTGAAACATGGTTTCTAAATATGATACATGATGTGAAATGTCTGTTTGTCTAATTGAAATAAGCCATTGCTTACGGAGCGTATAACAATACTAATGCACAAAGCGAGTGGGAAATTTCAAAATGAGGAAAAAATCTTAACTAATGTCGTTACAATTTTATGTTTTACTGTTTCGTCTGGTTTCTAATTTTACAATTTCTTCTAAAATTTAATATTTCAACAATACCTTAATCACTCTTTATCAAAAATTATGAAGAATGACTTATTTTTACTTTACAGGATCTAAATCTGAAATTATTTTGACATAATATTTAATTAAGAAAGCCGTGTTAGTGGTTATTATCATAGACATAATTACTACTGTTGCACACCATTATAGAAAAATTACCCAGATATTATTTTATTAGCTGAAACTAATAATTTCATCTAAACGTGTAATTTTTTGGCATTATAATGAATTACCTAATATCCACGACAAAAAAAATCTCTGTTTACACTCCATTTACTAAACCGCAGTTGAAAACAAATGAGCGCGTATTGACGCTAACTACAACACACGGTTAAAAACCGTATTGCTGGGGTCATTGGCATTTCAACCTAAAAACAAATTTTTAATTTTTTTTTTCAATTTGTCAGTTCTTTTTATTTTTATACATTCCTTTAACCTGTTAAGTGTAGTTTCAATTGCAAAACGAGTACGTGTAGACTTTATACTATACTAGAATATAAATTCTAAAAACACTGAAAATATTTAGTTGACAAAAATTGTAATTCAGCTGTTCTTGTAAACTACATCATTCTAAACTACATCAAATACATGTTTTTCTGAATTTTTGTATTCAATTTTACTGGAATAATAATCTCAGATTACCACCAGCATTACTGTACCGTAACTATAACATAATACTACACTACATTTAAATATGCCGTAACTATACTACACAGTAATAATTTCTCAAAGCAGAAAATTGTCTTGTCAACTGTAAACTTCTATGAACACTGGGACTATGTTATTTCGTATTTTACGTAAACGTTAGGTTCACGTCTTACAATCGTCTTTTAAATGTGGGGTGACATCCTACGACAGATGTCGACAAACATATTAACTGCACACACGTTGATTTTACAGAATTGTCTTATGGTAAATGTCTAAGTTACCATAGTCCAGACTTTTAGAGAAAATTTCTACGCCCGTATGATTTCTCACCATGGTTCTTAGATAATTTAACAACAAGTCAACTACACTAATTCAGTCAATGATATCATTTGGCCACTGTGTAGTAAACTGTCTCTCTATGAATCTCATTGCCTGCCCGTCCCTTTTAGCACAGCAATTATTACAGCTTGAATTTGACAAGTCAAGCATTTTGATGCTATTTCTGGTGTAACAACTCTCCAGATACAGATTATGGTACTTTCTAGCAAGGTTCATAGACTTCCTTGTTTTATTGATTGGCTGATGAGTGTCACCGAATCGACCCTTCAAAAATTGTCACCAAAAGAGGAAACGTGTAGTATTTTGATTTGATGGCTTTTTGATAGTTCATCACAGGTCTTGCACAGATTTGTAGTCAAGGGTGCAAGGCCGTAGCCAGCGGGGGGGTTAGGGGGTTAGAACCCCCCCGAAATGTTGAGGTAAAAATAGAAATTTTTTAGGATAAAAACAAACGCAAATAAAAATATAATGAAAAATGCTCTTATAAAAAGGAACTGTGCAATAATTCAGTTATTTTGTGTTTCTGGTACTGCATCTACAAAAAGCAAACTGTGCGTTTTTTCCTTCCGTGAGTACATAGCTGCCTTTGTAGGAAGGAAACCACTAGTTTCTTGGAAAACCAAGTGGCTAACACTTGACAGCCCTCACCATTGTTGGCCGCCGACCTTTAAACAATGGAAAGTGAAGGTGCCGAACTTAACTCTTTGAATATCTTGACCACGTGGGTTACAGTTTGTGTGTTGCCATTTGGTAATGACGTGCTTTTCATCTTCAATAAATTAGTGAATTATTGTGCTTGCTTTAGTTGTAGAGGGACGTACAAGAAAGAGACATAAAGTAAGAAGTAAGTAAAATGTTTGCATTTTTACGAGTCTTTCCATTATATGTCTAGTCTACATGTCATACAGTTGTGCTAGAGATATCAATGTATAGGCCTAGTATTATATTTTTTGTATTATATTTAATTAGAGCTGGGGTTATGACTATTAATTTTACGAATTTCCTCCGTAGGTTATAAAGATTTGTAATTATATAAAAAAACGTTAATGATGACAATTTTAGGGCTTTATTAAGGATGAAAATACTATGTGGTGACCGAAAATTGATCAATCACACAGAGAGTATGTCTTTAAATGCCTCTTACATGAGTCCAACAGTCCAGAACGATCTTATTCAGATATGTGGAGAAATTATTCAGAAGCAAATTGTCAATGATATAACTGAAGCCAATATGTTCTCCATTTTAGTAGATGAAACTGCAGACATTGCTGGACATGAACAGCTATCTCTCTGTGTACGATATACAAAAAAAGAAGATAATTATTATGTGTCAAAAGAGGACTTCTTAGGCTTTGCTCGTCTTCATCATACTACCGGACAAGATATAGCTAGGAATATAACTTCATATTCGGAAGATCTTGGTTTGGATTGCAAAATGATAGTTGGGCAAGGCTATGATGGCGCCTCTGTGATGAAAGGATCATTCAAAGGTGTGCAAGCACTAATCAGAAAAGATTATCCAGAAGCTCTGTATGTCCATTGCTGTTCCCACTCGTTAAATCTAGCTTTATGCCACTCGTGCAATTTACAAAGTGTAAGAAACTGTGTTGGTACAGTTAAGACTACGATCACTTTTTTGAAGAGCTCTCCTAAAAGAATGAGTGTATTGCAATCAAATAAATCTGACTCCCAGTGGAAAACTTTAACATCCATGTGCGAGACCATATGGGTTGAAAATCATAGCAGTCTTTTGAAATTCAAGGACCTTTTCAAACCCATTCTCACCACGTTAGAAGATTTAAGCGATGATCCAGACATGGATACCTCATCCAAAGCCTCATCTTTAGTAACAGCTCTGCTTAATGAAGAGTTTGTTCTTAGTCTCTGTTTCTTAGCCAAAGTGTTTTCTTATACCTTGACTTTGTGTAAGGTATTGCAGTCACCTCTCTGTGATTTGAAATCAGCAACTGATCACGTTCAAAATATTGTTGACCTCTTTCAGAATATTCGCATGAATATTGAGTGTGAATTCTCCATTATATACAAGTCTGCAAAATCCTTACTAGCTAATGTTGGCGGGGAAATCACGCTTCCCCGTTTAACTCCATCACAACGTAACCGTTGTAACATACAAACGGAAGACCCAGAAAAGTATTTTCGCATCTCTATGGCCATTCGACTTCTCGATGATTTTAACAATCAGCTAAAAATAAGATTTCTTGATCACAAAGAAGTATTTGCAAATTTAAACTCTCTTTTACCATCCGTTTGCTGTAAGCCTACTACTTTTTTAGACACTGAAAGCTTGAAGTTGTACCAAAACAAAGTTAATTTGGATCTGTTACAATCAGAGTTTGACCTATGGTGAATTTTTTGGGAGAAGAGGGATGAGACTGACCGCCCATCCTGTGCTATCGAAGCTTTAGGAGAACGTAACGAGGAGTTTTACCCGAATATCTTCATTCTGTTACAAATATTTTCCACTTTGCCAGTTACCACTTGTACACCTGAACGTACCTTTTCCACATTAAGAAGACTGAAGACCTACTTGAGAAACTCTTGTGGACAGAGTCGCCTCAGTGGATTAGCGTTGATGTCCATGCACAGAAACAGGGACATTTCAACAGATGAAGTCATAAATAAATTTGCATCGAAAAAAGATAGAAGATTGGACTTTGTTTTATAAGTTTGTCTCTTTGAAGATTTTGAGACTGTTGCAATGTATTAATGCCACTGATGTAACAAATTTAATGTAAACCTTTTAACAGTAACCTATACTCTGCAAATAAAATTAATGTTTTTGCTAAAAACACGAAAAGACGTACAGCAAACTCGATTATCCGTGTTCTGATTATCCGGTTTGTTGGTTATCTGTGCATCCCCGAGGTTTCTTGTATTATTTTATTTCCTTTATTTTCGTCACGGCATTTTGAATAATGTGAACCGCGCGCTTGGAATTCGAGCGGTCTCTCGTCTGCAAGTGACCTGGCGGCATGCTTTGTTCAAGAATTAAACACCAAACAATGTAGGCCGACTGTATAGCAGTTCTTTGTTGCTGTTCTGTGATAATAGTCATGGCTAATTGACGTCTTGTATAGTTTTTGTACCTCAAGTGTTTTACCAACAATAGACGTAAAGAATTTTTATTTCGGCTTACCTTATTGATAACAGTGATAATTGAATGTGTTAAATGTTTGACATTATTGCATTTTCAAACAGTATTGTATGTTCCCTATTATTAAAAGTTTCGTTGTGCATTAAAAAGCACAAACTCGCATTATCCGTGTTTTTAGCTATCCGTGCGCATTTGTCCGGTGATTAGCCTAGATAATCGAGAGTTTGCTGTATTTTTTTAATAATATACCTATTTCCAGTGGAAACTCCTGGGCATCTGGGAGGTCTGACTCCTACTCCTAGAAGAATATCCATACTCCCCAAACCTATCGGTAACCAAACAACCCCCCCCCCCGAAAATTTTTTCTAGCTACGGCGTTGCAAGGGTGTTAAGTGAGTAAGTTGTTGTTTATGGTTCCAAAAACATAGGCTAACGATTTGCATAATTAAAATTCTATGTTTCTAACTTGCTTACGTTAAAAGAGCTAGCTAGAGTACCCTATATACTTCTTGTTGACCAATTATTAAGAAACCTATGATTCATAATTTTTCACCTAGGGAGAAAGCTACAAATGTGATCAAACAAATTGATACAGAAGTTATAAAATTGTCCATCAGCATCACTTATTCCCATATCTATTTTAGTGTCAGCTTTTAATATTACCTTCTAAAATAGTAGGATATTATGATTTGTAACAACAGCTGTTTCAAACTTATTTGCATAATCCCTTATAACATTTGTAATACGGATAACACAGTGACATATTAGTAAAAACGCAATTACAAATTTTTAGTATTAATTTATTAAACGCGACTTGTAAAAATATAATTTGTGTTAAGAGTTAAAAATTATTCACTCAACTCTTCCTGTAATATTTTAACCGTCATAAATATAAAAAGCCCACTTTTTATGGAAAATTAATTTTAGAACGGTCATGTATAATGCGATTAACTTTATGCTTTATGCGATTATCATATGCCCAGAAATTCATTACATCGATCAAAAATGAATTTATGCATTTTGTAACAATACAGTTTTAAGAAGTCTAACTGTTATTATTTAGTTTGTTGTTTAGTTATTGTTTTATAGGTTTGAGTAAAAAATTATTTAACTTTGTGTTTCGTTTAATCACATTAATCTAAGTCGACGATAAATCCGCACTCACTGACAAGGTACACCGGTGGACTATCTTGCAGGCGTTGATAATCACTGGGGTCGGTTAACAGCGGACCTGTAGCTGTAAAAATTAGCAAGTTAGGTGATATACTTACTGCTGCATTCAGTCTCTTCGACTAACTAGAATGTCAACCGGTTCTTTAATAACTCTGGTTATTAGTTTAGAGTTAGTCGGTGCCACCTGTAGAATGCTTAATAAGTACCTGTAATATTCGCCTAGTCTACTAATAGATGCTCGTCAACTCGACTATGGTTTGTAACAAACAATGGTTTATTCACAATTTTGTTTAGTTGAAATATTCACAACTTAATTTGATTATTTGGCAGCTGGCGTTTCTTTAACAAATTGTCATTTAAAATTAATGAGTTGTCTTAATCTCAGGGCATTTTAGACAGTTTAGTTTCATAAAACAATTTAACATAACATAATTAGTCATTTAACAATTCATATATTCAGGGTCCTTGTAGACTGCAAGATAGAAAACAAATACATATGACAGGGCTACAAATTATACACAACACATTGTGATTCCCTAATAAGATAATAAACACTTAATGAATCATTAGAAAAAACTGGGGTTAAACAATATTAACCTTTAGTTAACCTGAAATATTTAACTCACATTGAATAAAAATGGTTCAATGTTTGGTTAAAGAAGTGCATTTATTCTAGCACTGGGAATTTACATCCCTTATAACTTAAATCAAAAATAATTATTGCATTCATTAATTCGGACAACGTCCACAAACAAAAGATTTCTCATTTAACAAATTTAAAATATATCTATGGCCCTACTAAATTGATCAGACAGTTAACTAAGTTTTATAAACTTTGAGATTATAAAATAAATTGATTACGATTCCTATTAAAAAAATATTTTAGGTATTGTAATTTCGGTTGATGCCGAAATAAACTATCTCCTTTTTAATCATTGAGAAAAAAACTTTCATTTAATTAAATTCGTTTAATCAGTTAAAATTATTAAAGTCAAGGTTCTATGTCCCTTGCTATTCTTGTTCTGTGTTGCTAATCAATATTGATAAGCGTATTCGCCTTATTACACAAGTAGTTACACATTTGAAAAAAAATCTTAATAATATTTACAAAAGTAATATTCAATAATAGTTGCGAGGTTCGTTGCCTCTATTGTTTTTTGTTCATTTTGTGTTATGGCCGCACATGGCAATATTATGTATCATTGTCTCATGCTTTACGATAATAACAAACACCATACTTCCCTTTGTTCACTTTCAATTAATTCAAAAAAATAACTTCCCGAGATTATATGGGATTGTACACTATATAATCTGGTTCGCACTGGTGTATCACTGTTTATCCTTTGGATATGACGAACAATTCGCACCTAGAAAAAGTTGAGGGTTACTTAACCTCAACTTATTGTTATCGCGAACAGCTGATGTCGCGAGTTCGATGTACTCCGCACACGCCTCGTCCGTAGTTATATCTCTCGCGTTCCAGACAATAATAATGAATTCCGCTCTGGTTTGGCTGTTCCTTTTTTTCTCGAGCGATCTGCCTCCCCAATGGTTTGTACAAATCTGATTGGATAAAAATTGCGTCAGCCGATCTATGTCGTGTGGTTATTACCTTCCGTAAACAATTAATTTCTTAAAATCCGATCGAATATTGGTTCGAGAGTAGCGTTATGACGCGCTGGCTTTGTGCACAAAATGAACAGAATTCCTTAAATATAGTTTTACAAATGTATGCTACTATTTACACTAAATATGTAAATACACTATGCGCTTGCATACAATACATTTGCTTTGCTTGTCATTTAAGTCCTTGCAAGGCATGTCTAGCTATTATATTAACGAAGTTAGAAATGCCGTCAACATTTTTACATAATTCTGTCATAATAAGTATTTAAATATTATTCTTTGACAATTACAAGTTGTATATCAAATGTATGTGACACTTTAAATACTTTTATCTCAGTTACAATCGTTATTATTTATCTAAAACAACAAATTACCAAGTTTAGGCCTAGGCTGGCTATGGCCTGGAATAGGGATTGTTTAATTTACATACTTTTTATACAATTCTCCCTCTCTGGGTATTTCTTTTGTTAGATAGTTCTTTTGAGATGTTCATTACAAGTTTTGTACACCTCAGATTTCGTGTACACTCAATTTATTTCCTGTTTTAAGCATTTTTAGATCAGAAGGTCATTGACCTAATATGGGTCATTGACATAATTTCAAATAATTAACTTAATATCGACTTTTATTGAATTATACTTGATAGTATCACTAGTGATTGAGACTGAATGTTGTATCAAGCTTAGAGTTTTCCTAATTACAGGTTTTACCTTGATTTATGTGTCTACACTTCTTACATCTAGTGTAGTTAGACACTTGCATTCATTTATGTTTATTTTGCCTTAATTGTTAGCTTATACTTCTAGTGTTATACAGTAATAGTAATAACAGGAGTTGTATTACCCCTTTATGCAATAGTTTTATCATGGTTTACAAAATTAAAGTGTTTTTGTAGTGTGTGAAGTGTGTACACTTTTGCTGTCTCTGTCAGTCCCATGTATTTACACTTAATACTCACTTATATCACTTTTAATCTGCTCACACTTAGTATTATTTTTACCTCTATAATGTCCTTTATCATTATGGTAAATTATATACTAATTTACATGCGTTTACTACTATTTAAATGTATTTATTTATGGTTTTGTACCATTTGTCAGGTTAGATGATGCCCATGTTTGACAACAATGCTTTCATGTAAAATTGCTTTTTATGTCAATTTTGCCTCCAACCTTCAAGTTTTACTAACAATTATCTGCACGTCAGTCTTACTTTAGTATTATTTACCATATAATTCACTATTTATCTGTTTATACATATAATTATCAGGTATTACTCCTGGCTTATTCAGCATGTCTATTGGTATTAATAAACGGGTTTATTCTGATTTCATCAGTTTGCTATTAATTATATTCTATGTAATAACTAGTTCCTTCAATATTTTTATTATCAATTAACATTTTTATGTATCGAGTGGTCAATGCTAAGTCTTTTGCCATACTCTGGTTTATGTAAGGTATGTCATTACTTTAGGTACTCATTTGCTGGCATATTTCCTAACTTGTATTCTCTTCTTATTCTGGTATTATTGGTTCCTGTTACTTCATATTCTTCTGTCTTCTTCTTCCTTGTTGTGGTTATAATTATTGGTGGGTTTGTGTCCTCTCACTTACCATCTATTGGGTTATTTGTGTTAAATCGTATCGTACTGTTGTTTTCCAAATTTTGCTCTGTTGATTGCTACTCTTCATCTTTCATATGTCACTTTTATTATTACATTTAGTTGTTTGACCGGATAATCATATTAAATACACATTTTTTTATACATTATTGATCCCTTCTAATTTACAGTTTTAACTATTTAGTATCCTATCTTTTTTATGTTGCTTCTTAAATGCATGGTGAAGATATGTACCTTTACAATTTGCATGTAAAATTAAATACGAAACTGTTCCAGCCATTGTAGAAAACGTTGTTACATGTCATATACCACCAGAGATGTTAGAGGTGAAGGTGATGCATAAGCTTCAACCGCAAACTGCAACAACCGGTACAAAGAACCGTGTGTGTGTTACAATAGGTAGAATATGCATATGAAATAGAAATTTAACTCTAAGCCTATGATAGCGTGTTACAATTAAAATTTGTCTACGTAAAGACTGCAGATTCGTACATTGTATGATAGACAATAAGATACATGTTAAATTTCGTGTGAAAATATCGTAGGCATATGGTGAGTGCAAGTGTGCGATTATGTATAAATATGTTACGGAGTAATAATAAAAAACGTATTAAATTAAGTAACTTACAAAAAATAAAAATTCTCACGAATGCGCATAAATAAAAACCTATCAGTATTCATATTTGTTCATTAATTAAAGGATTAAATATATGAGTTTTAGTAAATAAAGTTTTATAACCGTAAAGAAAAATAATAAAATTATACTGGTTTTATTTGCAAGCTTAACTATGTCCGAAGACAATACTTTGCAGGAAGAACGTTATCTTTATTGAAGATGCAGAGAAAGGGAATGTTTCAGCCAATGAACGCTTGATATTTGAACGCTAAAATCTCATTGCTAATTTTTCTTCATAACGTATAATTTAGTCTAGCTCTGAATTTAATAACGCGTGGTCGTTGCTGACCGTTTTTAGACGTTTGCGCACGAGCACAAGTCAGAAGGTTCGCGTGTAGATTAAATATCGAGTGCTAGCTAATACGGTATAATCCAAGATTATCCGCATAACCATAAAAAAGAACAGTCCAAGTTTACTGGAGTATTGTGTAGTTTAATACACAGAATAAATCACCCCGCATATCCAGGAGGAACAACTGTAGCCTGGACAGGGCAGAATCATCGACATCGAATCATGCATCGTGAAGGGAAGAGAAATCATTTGTTACATACATTAATAAAAAACACTTATAAACTTGAAGATAAAAGAACTTATATAAACAAAATATTTATGTATTACAATAAAGGATAAAATTATTTTTAAAACTGTAAAAAAAGTTAATGGAAACAGTTTAATTAGTTTTATTTGGTTATCAGAAACAATATTAAATTATTAGTGCAATTTGAAAAAATCATTAATAATTCCGAAGCATTCCAATATATGATATAACCGACTGCTTATTCTATGCGACACCTGTACATCGCATACACACACACACACACACACACACACACACACACACTTTTGTGCAGCGTCAAACAGCTTTCTCCCAGTGGGACGGTCTTATCATTTTACCGTATTGACTCGATACCTCTTCTTCCGAAATATCTTCGTTTCTTGAAGAACCGCATACGTTCAACAACAGCGGTGATCCTAATTCCATTTATCACGGTATTCCTAGTAAGATGGACGTATGTTTACAGTACTTTTTTTGAAAGCAACATTATCTTCCGTAACTTACTACGTTGCAGGACAACTTGATTGATACCACGTGGTTTGGTGTTTATTAATTCATCAGTTAGCAATACTTAAAAAAATTAAATGTAAACGTAAAAAAAATTAATATATAAAGAAAATAGTTAAAATTGTTAATAAACAAACACATATAAATGTTGGCATTTCAACTCTATAAAGCAGTAACATAGCCCTACAAAATAATATTTAACATATATTAAACACTGCAGCAAGTAAGCCACTTTCGTAATTGCATAATACTATACATTTATGTAAAGAAACGTATGTAGACAGTGAAACAAATAAAATACTCAATAATACGTAGACTCATTAATAGAAACAAAAACAAAGTGCAACAAAGTATTTACAAGTGCAACAAAATGATCAAAAACGGAATGGTTTAAAATGAAGTTCCTACGAAAAGTTGAGGAATACAGTTGAGGTGACACAAATATGAACCTAAACTTTTGGAACAAAACTGAATTAATGCAATTAATAGAACTGAAGTAAAACTTTGTAGGGAAAGAAGAAAGACCGCTTACAACTTACGGATAACAGTAGACGGCTTAGACAAGGTCTAAGATATTAAGTCAAGAAAGAAGCATTGTGGGAGGTCTAAAGGAAAGGTGGTCAGATACTAAAAAGCCTAACAGACAAATATGATAGTAGGGTAATGGTGATTATGATTGAAGTGTTATAGAAAATATTTTCTGGTGGGTGCCATACAAATTATTTGCCTCCTCCCGCGCAAATTCTGAAAATGAAGCGAAAAATGTTTAGTTTGTATTCTTAGTTATGTAGCACATAATTTAATGCAACTTTCTTTTACATTAAGCAAATAATTGTGTATCTAAAATATGTTATTGAATAACGTATAGTTACAAATAATGAAATTTTATGGCAATCTGTTATGCTGCTTTAATTTATAAAAGTCAAATGTATATCAAATAAGCTCTAAAATGTGTTATTTTTAATGCGTTTCTGGATCGAATTAGTTACGACTGCGTAGTTAATGTGACGTTTTATAGAGGTGTTACGCAACCTCAGGGTTGAGAAACGTTACGTTGGAAATTTTCAATGTAGGCTTTAAGCATTTTTGCAGGTAACGGTACTAATTCTCTCTGCGAACACAGGAAAATGTTTGAATAATTGGCTTTTTAATTAGTGTATAACTTTTAAGGAAAATGAAAAGATATTTACGAATAAATATGTTGGAGTTAAGCCCTCGTATGATAAACAAAAAATTTACTTACACGATTCTAAGTGGTTAAGAGGATTTGTTTAAAACGTGTGTGTTTAAAAAGTTCGTACAATTCTTTAATTTCTATTGCTACACGTGTCCGATTAGGAAACCTGTTTTTATATAATATTAGTAGACATCTTAGTGACAATCGATTACCCTTTAGACCTATTGGATACATAGTTTAATTCTGATCTCTAATTCAGTAAGTTTTGTTTTAGTCCATTCGTGATTTTTTTACATTTGCAATGCAAGATTAAAAAACACGGAGTAAAGTTTGTGTAAAAAATGAGATAAACTTCTCTGTCGTGGTGAAATTGTTGTAGAAGACGTCTAGTAAATCTCACATACATGAACTAAAAGTTAAAAATTGATTGAAAGTCTTCACACGCTATGCTGAATAAGCTGAAAATAGTGGTAACTAGATGAAGTTGTAGGCTTGTGTTCCGTGAAATATCTTCACTTGATGATCGGTAAATAAAAAACATTATTCAGGCACTTTACGCCACTTATATCAAGCTATTGGTAGAAACGGCCAGACTTACGTTGGGATAATTTATAAAAATTACACCTCGTTAATGCACCAGGACGCACGTCATTGTTTTTGCAAGACTTTTAGGCAAAAGAAACATCGTAATTAGACCGCAAACGCCGTATTCACCATATTTCCCATTGAGACTTCTTTAACCCCAATACTTACTCCTTAAATGTAGCAAGAACTGCGCATTCACGTTCTTAACAAAAGTCCATCCAGTGTTTAGAAGAAGTTTAAATTCAAGGTTTTATAGATTTGCCCCACCAATTATTGTCAGTTTTATTCCCTGCTACCAATAATTTATTCTCAACCGTGAACTCGGTCCCCGCTTATATCTGATTTAAAATTGCTTAAAAATTGATGTGTTTTACAGGTTGTACAGGTATAATTATTTAAAACATCGTAAACAGTAAAATCTGTTTTTGTTTAAATCTGTCAGCAAATGATAGAATGACGTTGTTAAAACGGGTAAAGGATGACTCAAACTCAGTAACTACGATGGTAACAGTTCCGCTCCAACTGACTAATTTAACGAGGTAGCAAACTATTTTCAAGCAATATAATGGTATGTACTGATAAATGTACTAAGACTTGTAATGAGCATAGTGAATATACATGGTACGGAGATATATGTGGAGAGAGAGATAGTTTGAGAGAGCGGGCATAAGGGGTGATAGAAGACATGAAATCTAAAACTCAACCCCAAGTTATTTTCAGAGCGTTCAGATATTTTGTATTAAAACATGTAGCATAAAAAAAAATTAACATTCGTTTATCGTGTTGCACGTTTTTGGCATACAATTCTGATATATTATTTCATGTTTAATACTTTTTTCATTCAAGATGTATTTTTCCTTACTTCAAACATGTTTCGGGTATCAATTAATTATAATGTGATGTATTTATAATATACACACACTTAGGCTATTGTTTACTAATGGTACTTGTAATCTCAGTTTTCTATAGTAGTGTATTTATTGTTCATAGCCTAAAGGTACCATACATAGATTTGCAATAAAATTTTTATTACTCGCATTCTTAAAAACGATCGATTTCGGTCATAGACCATCGTCAGGTTATATACAGAACACTTGCGGTCACAATATCGTAAAACAGCCACTATTTACAAAAACTAATTCGTAGACATTGATTAATGAACGAAGAGCTCGGCAGTTGAAAAGTCCTCGATTGCTGAGCATTCAGCCTTAATGAATCACATGGTAAACTTCGAAGACGCATCTGTAATAAGATCATGTAATAGGTATTATGACAGATTGATCCTAGAAGCAATAGAAATCAATAAACACAAGAATAATTAACCGCCACCCTTAGTACAACATGGTACCTTTTACTTTCTGGTTTGACTGCACGCGGGTTGACTGACTGCAAAACAATCAACAACGCGTAACGCCCACAGTGCAGGGTCTACTTACCGGACCACCCGCCGCCACGTCTACACTATATAACTGAGTTCGCTTGCCGGCGTTTTCGTCACTTAGACCTGAGGATACTCACTGTAATATAAGTAAAACGTTGTCATACAAGACATTTTTGACGCGGTCCATACCGGAAGAAGATTTTAAAAACAAAAACCACATTGTCCGATATAAATAACATTGCATTCTCTACCGTGACCGTGATTTGAAACATCGCATTTCTGAACATAAGAAGGCGATTTTAACCAATAGAGCCAATACAGGTTTTGCAGATCATTGCTTACAACACAAACACTTCATAACCACTTCAAAAACCATAACACTACTCCACAACATACAAAAAGCTAAAAAAATGGATTTCTTAGAAATTCTAGAAATTAAAAAATCAATAAAAAAATAACAAAAATTTAACAAATGAACAAACTGAATTCTGTGTATCCCCTTTATTGAAAGCTGTTATTTAGTTTAGTTAATTTTATATTTTGCATTTAGATTATATTCAGTTCTTACGGACACTTGACCTTTCCTTAGCTCCTGCAACCACCCTCCCCATCTTCACACTCACACATGTCGCGATACACGCCCTAAACAGATGTCAACACCCTTAGCCTACATCGTCTGTTTAGTGTTCAATCAGCTCTTTGACAGTGGCTTAAGAAGACGAAGCAGCTGTCAGAGTTAAATAATAAAATTGTGAAACATACCAGGTGTTTATATATTAAAAAAAAAACTTTTGTATTAATATGTTTCACCGAGTGCCCAACGAGTCATCAATTAATATCGTCAAAACATTTGCAAAATATTATGCTGTTGCATAATATTTCCGAGTTGCACAGCCTGCAATGGTCATAATGGCTGGATTTATTCTTATATCTGTCTAACGTCTATCGGTACATGTTACTTTTAATTCTACGTTTATTCTTTTTCTGTACCTTCACACCTAACCGTATTCTAGTCAAATCAGTGAAAATTGCTCTGTTAAATTTAACAAATCATGGTATAAAAGCTGCTGTCAGTTGTGACTGAAAAGAAACATGATGTTTACGATTACACTTATCATCATCGTCGTAGTCGTCGTCGTCGTCGTCATCATCATCGACATCATCATCTTCAAAACACGGCATAGGCAAGGTTCTGCCTCTTTCGCCTTGAAAGACCCTCGCCCCATCCCTTCCTGGGTTTATCCACACACCTGTGTCCTATAGGTTTGTATTTCCAGACTTGTTTGCCCAGTCTGGAATCTGACTTTTCATTACAACAAAATATCGTTAACACTTTTTACTCATAAAATTTCTAACATTAAATTCCCATACACGTTAACATAAAACATTAATTCAATTTTCTTTGTTCCTAAAACATTTGTTAGTAAGTAAAACAATTTTAGAAATCTTTAAAATTCTGATATAATGCAGACGTAAACTGTTTTAGGAATCTCGATTGACCATTGCAAAAACTTTATTTTGTATTCTATGTGTATGTAATATTTATATACGGATTAGTAAGAAATTTTTAGATACAGAGTGTATTTGACATGTTTAGAAAATTAAGTGTAATAAAGAGTCATGAATGCTTGTGAAATAAGACAATTGCTTGATAGTTAAATTAATTTGCTTCATAAATTAACAGCAGTTGTTTTACTTCTCTTATTTATAAGAAAAGAATAAAATTTTGCTGGGTTACTGTACGTTATTGTCAAATAATTAAATTTTCAGTTCTCCTGTGTTCTAATTTTACAGTTTCTTTCTCCGGTGGCCCTCATAGCCCAGGAAAAATAGTCAAAAATTTGGCTTTTAAGGAAAAAATGAGATAAAAGCTAGATTTTTGTACATGTGATCATTGAACCTAAGTTATACGAAGCCAATGAGTTTACCACTTAAATTTGTCCTGGGGTGATTTTACAGGGGTTGAAAGGGGTGGAAAAAGGATTTTTCGCTCAAACTTAAAAACAAAGTATTTTATCAAAAAATGTTTCAAATAAAAGTTGTAGCTCACACAATTCCCTACATTTTGGTGGGTGTCACATTCCTATCAGTTAAAGATTGTTGGAATAAGCCAAATTTCAATCTTAGAGTATACTGTATTTTTTTGTATATTGTGTGTATTGCATGTGTGCGTGTGAATGATCTTTTTTTTTTTTTGAGAGGATGATGTTTATACAAGCCGAGCCTTGTGCGTAGGTAGTGAGATGGGAATGACTTGAATGATGAAAAAATGCTAGACCTTTACCTCATGGTCTAGAACCCAGCGCCCTAACCACTAGACCAAACCGGACAATATTTAACTTAAATATTGCCTCAGGGCGATTTTACCCATATAGAAATATGTCAAAATTTGTTTTTTTTTTTTGCTGATGCAAATAAAGAATTTCTACATCAAAATTTGTCAGAAATTTCTGCATTCATTTCTGTCAATAAATTGTATGGTTAGCTTATTAATCATGATCCGTTTTCATAAACGCAAATCATCACGCCAGTCGGTACTGGAATTACTGGAAATGATGCTATTAATTGTCATAAATCTAAGGAAATTGGTGAAAACGATATGAAAAATTGTCTGTAAAATTGTATAAGGATATTGTCATAAAACGTGAAAACAGCGTACGTCCTCTGAGTGCCGTTGATTCCTCTTTAACAGTACGTAGAAAAGGTATTACTATAGATCCTTTAATTCTCTATCAAAGAATCCTGCTGTGCAGAGAACCGAGTGATGATATACCAGAGTATTTTAAATTGAAAATTGCAATGTACCCTATGTACCCAATGTCTCTTTTCACGAATACTTGAATGAAAAAACCACCAAGTCCGTTTTATATGATCAGGTTAAAAATATTGATGACAATTAACTGAACAAGACAGAGATCTACATAATAGATGGAGGTTATTTGTTGCTCAAAGGGAAATGGAATTATAAAAAATGCAGTAATTATAAAGAAGTATGCAATATGTACGTGCAATATGTTTCGCGTACTTTTAAGTCTGCAGTAATCGTCTTCGATGGATATGATAATCCTGACAGTACAATCAAAACTGAACAGCAACGTCGATACGCGAACATCAGTCCACAGTTCAGCATAACGGAATTAACCCCCCAGTCTGTCGGCCAAGAAAAGTTTTTAGTTAATAGTAAAATTAAAAACAACTTATTGAAATGTTGAAAAAAAATTCGAAGAACAAAAGTTTGAAGTACGACAGTCAGCTGACGACGCAGATACACTTATTGTGCAAACTACCATTCAGAAGTCTCAGAACTTGCAAGTGACAATTGTTGGCCAAGATATTGATTTTCTTGTACTTGTGTTAGCTTTAAGTCCATCAGACAAAGACATATTTTTCTTAAAACCAAATATCGGCAAATTTAGAGCAAAATTATTTTCCTCGCAAAATTTGCAAATGCAATTCACAAATGTCAAGAGTTTCATCCTTCAAGCACATGATTTTGGTGGCTGTGACACGATTAGTTCAGTTCATGGGAATAGTAAAAATACAATTACTGAAGCTATTGGAAAATAATAAAAATTCGGACAATCCTGTAGCAGTGTTTAATAGTGTGAATTTAAAATAAAAGTGAAGTAGAAAAAGGTGATGAAAATTATTTCTAATTCTGTACGGTTCGAAAGATGAATGGTAAACACTAGACGATTACAGATTTCAGATGTTTCAGAAATCTCTCAAAAAGGCACCTGACAAATTAGAACTGTTACCTCCAACATCACTAGCTGCAGCTAGTTTCGTTGTCGCTGCCTAAAATCCAGATTACAATGCACAGTTATGTGTAAAAATTGCCAAGGATCAACGTGTCAGAATTGTGAAACGCTAAGTTATAATATTAATATTACTGATAGTGAGGAGATTAATATTGATGATAAAAATGAAAATGAATTTCTTATTGATAATCTTGAATAAACAAATGTCAATGAAAACAGTGATATTGAAGTCTTTTGTGACTTAAATTTTTATTATAAAAAGACTCTTACAAAAGGGAAATCTTACCATAATTTTAAAAATTAGTGTATAATTTTCTTGTAACATTTTTCCTTGTATTATTTTAAAATAATTTCCATTTAATTCAATTTAAATTTATCATCTGATATTTCTGAACAAATTATTTATTCAGTCGCAAAAATTTTACTTTACCTTAAGTGTTTGTTTTCGTAAATGTTTTGTTTTGATTCTACCTTCCTTTTGTGTAATTCGCATACTTGATTTCATAAACTGATTGCTTTCTGATTTTGACATTTTATGATATGTATTTAATTATGTACTTAATTTTTTTAATGTCTATTGCGTAGAGTTCAAGATTAATTTTTTTTTTGTATTTTTACATCATTTTAATTTTAGTCATTAAGATCAGTAAAAATGTTTAGATTTTAAATTCAATAATTATTGCATTTGCTTCTTTTTTTATTCAAATAATATTTTATTTATAAAATTTTTATTTCATTTGCCATCCTTTTGCTATATTATTCTTACTGTTGTTATTATCATTACAATTTTGTAAATATCGAAAGGTACTTTTTCAAAATATTTTGCCTGGAATAATAAATTATGTGAGCTTATCAAAAATGTGTTTTCGCTTTTTCGTAAGTATTAATTCTCTTAAAAACAAAAAAAAAACAAAAACAAACGATCATTCACTTGCAATACACACAAAATAAAAAAGGTCAGTATACTCTAAGGTTTAAGTGTGGCCTGTTGCAACAATCTTTGACATACAGGAATGTGTCACATAACAAATTATAGGGAACTTTGTGAGCTACAAATTTTATTTGAAACATTTTGTGATAAAATGCTTTGTTTCTAAGTTATATGCGAAAGCTCGTTTTTCACCCCTTTCAACCTCTGTAAATCCACCCCTAGACACTTTTAAGTGGTAGACTCATTGGTTTTGTATAATTTATAGTTCAAGGACCATACGTACAAAAAATTAGCTTTTATCTCATTTTCTCCTTAAAACTTCCTATTATTCCTGGGCTATCAATCAATTATTCTTGTATCAGTATTCCTCAGTAGAACGTTTAAGTACATTTAATGTCTGAAAGCCAGTATGCTATCTTTCTTTTATATATAACGACTGGGAATGCCGGTTTTGCTACTAAGAATAACATGCTCAGCATTTCTGCAGTAAATATGGATATGGTGAATTTTAATACAATTTATTTTTGATAATTTATGCAATTCATTACAAGTAGGCTATCAGTTTCAATACACTATTTTATAAAATTGAAAATAGTTTAATTTTATTTTTATCAACATTTATAGAAGTAACGATATATATGAACTTTGTATATTGTTAATTTTATTTGGACAATTACACTTACACTTATTATTTAAAAGCGTTTGTTTTATTATTTAATGGTTCTGCAGAACCATTGCTGCAGATGTTGCTCATGTAAGCGCAAGACATGTCCAGACAGAAACGCTACCAGAAATGCAGAAATACGCATTGATGTTTTGACAGTAAAATAGTGCCAGCAGACGAAGGGAACTGGAGGAACTTGGCAACACTGCAACTGCCCATCAAGCATATTGTACACAAAGCTTTATACATCAGTGCATACCATTTCACTAACAAACAAAAATCAGTAAAAAATTGTGCAACTCTGTTAAACGCCTTGATATAAATGTAAACATGAAGACGAAGTGTCATAAAAATTTTACACCATCAATTATCCACTTAAGAAAGTGTTTGACAAAACAGGCCTTGATATAAATGCAAACATGAAGACAAATGATATAAAAATTTGACACTATCCAAATTACCCGTGTAAGAAAGTGTTTGACAAAACAGACGCTTTTAAATAATAAAATAGTATCAAGGTAATTTTTTACATCTGACAAACGCATTTTGACTAATTAAGAAAACAGAGATATGAGAATCGATTCTGTAAAGATAAATCTCTTTTTATGTCAACGTCTCTGACAGTAAAACACAGATTTACTTGTATATAGTTTAAACGTTCACGGTATATCTGTCTCTCTTTAAGTATATTTAACAAGTTATTAAAAATGGTTGCAACTTTGTTTATTTGTTGTTTTTTTTTGTTTTTTTTTTTTACAGAAACTAAGATGTTCAACACTACTATACAAAAAATCCCTGACTAGCGCTTTCGAAACATTCAGTTTATTATCAAGTCGGAAATTATGATATTTCCGATACACAAGATCTGATAATGAGGAGAAAGGCTGGAAAGCGCTAGTCGCAAATTGTTTATATAGTGGTGTGGAACATCTTATTTTCTGTTTCTGATCATAATCCCTACCACTAATTTTTAGCCCTAGCGACATCTCGTTTCATTTAGTTTTTATAATAGATTTTCGACGCTGCAATCTGTAGGCAGATTTAACAGAAATACACGTTTAAAAAATAACGGTAAACAAAGTTTAGCTTCCAAACAAATGGCCTGCTTGCCTGTTGTAGTTGAGTTGAGTGGTTATTTTTACCCACGTCATTTTTTTAATTACTTGAGGAGATTACGGCACGTATACTGTCGGGTCCAGTGACTCACTTACAAATACCGTTGTAGGCCTATACTATTAAAGAGACACAGAGCAAAAAGTAAAATGTGGACTTAAAAATTTTTAGTAATGTAAGAAAAACAAAAATTAAGAGGTAACTAAATAACAGCTTTTGCAGACCGAGAAATAGCCGTATGCGTGTGTGTGTGTGTGTGTGTGTGTGTGTGTGAGTGTGTGTTTTGTCTCTGGAATCAACTAAATGTCTCTATTAAGTCTTGTTATAAAATGAATTTGTTCAGAGACGTTTTATATTGGAAACAGAAATGCCATGGAGTTTAGTTACCAAAACATTTTAATAATTTCACAACGTGTTTAGCCTAAAGCAATTAATATTTATTTTGTTAAAACGCGTGTTTTAATATAAAGTCAGTAACGTATTTAAAATGGATAAATTCATACATTTGCTTTCTTCAAAGTCGTTCTATCTAGGTAATTATGCTATAATGCTGGTGAACTCATTGAAACAGGTTTTCAGGTAAAAAACGTGAAACCTGTTTTGTAACGTGAAAACTAATTCTCGTAATAGACGTGTCAGTGGTTGAAACCTGTTGTAAAGTAAACTACTAGCTTACTTAGCTTGAAGTGGTTTTGATAATACGGCAGAATTATAGAATTATTGTCAAGCCTTTTACTACAGGAAAATAAATTGAAGTCTCATCCTTCGTGTAACTAAAATGTTTACGCCATTCTTGTGTAAATATCTTTCTTTCTCTCACATATTTTACATTCAGATGCCTACTTAATCCTAAACCAGTTGTAATTATTACGCTTTAACGCGTACTGTTAAAATGTACCTAATATACATTAATGTTGAATTAACATTTATTTTATAACAAATACATTGAATAATCTGTTGACTCTGGATTCCATATTAAACTATATTCACTTAACGTTTGTAATAATATAACTTCAATAATAATATAAAAGGTCAAAGAAGAAAACATTAAAATTAAACATTGTTAAGATAACGCGTAAGATAATATTGTTAACGTAATGATACAAGTAATCAAGGTAACACATGCTGCGACACTTGAAATGTCATGTTTTTCAGTGCTTAAGGGTTATGTGTTAAATTTTATTCTTTAATGTATGTTTTATAAAATATTTTACTAATTCACAAAAAATTTTGTAGGGGAACTTAATCTGGTTATCTAATAATATTATCTGTTCATTATGCCCGTTATTATTTTATACAAGTTAAACTAAAGGTTAGGAGTTGTATCTATATGGTCCCTTCACACTAAGTCGAATGTTTTTATACTGTTTTATGTATATTCTAAAATACACTTAATAACTTGTTTTAGCAAAATTTCCTGTAATTATTCTCATTTCTTTAAAAATGTTTTTATTTACTTTATGAGTAATTCTGATAATGTGGAAACTTAGATCGATGACCTCGATAATCATAAGTAATCAACCCGGCAACCTTTGTTGTTCAAATATAACCTCTGCCTCTTTATCTAAGCTTGCAAGAATTTTATCTTTCACTGCTGATGCTTTAGACCACAGCATTTCCCAACCGATCTGTTTCACATTTATAATCAGATACAGCAACAAATTGTATGTGACGCTTCTTAAATTACACATTGTATTACAATAAAAGATCATAAAATATTATGTACGTTCAACATATTAGTTTAACACGACTTGACTATACATTAACTGTCAATAATTGGTTTTTATCACTTGAAATAAATACATTCTAAATATAGAACGTAACATGAATAATCAGACTGATAGACTTACGTGTTTATTGTAAATGTGTTTTCAACATGCCCGCGTTTAGTATGACTGTACAAAGGCTACAAGTTAAGTCGATGAGACCAAAGGAAACCGCAATAAAAAGAGGATTGGAAGCCTTGCTTTCCTTTAGCACTTAGCATAAAACAATATTCGTTCATATTTTCCGCCTCAACTGATATCCTCATTGACATTTTCCGCACCAAGCACATACAGTAGTTGTCAAACTCGAGCCAACGGGTCTAAGTTTACCACAGTTTTGCAAATACTTTCACATGACTCTTACACGTCTATATAATACACGAACATGAATTAGATTTTACGCAGTTCCTTCAATCGGGGCGCACAATAGATGTTGTGCACTACATAAAATTGAACGGGAACATTTGACACCATTGATTCAAGCCTGTACTAATCAAGAAAACTTCGCACTTTCATTCAAGCATTGAAGCAGCCGACGACATTTAGCAAGTTTATCGTAGTCGCCGATAAGGTTAAAGCAGCAATAATTTATATTGACTCTGACACTATTAATATTTTAACAGTAATTTAGACTTTATATAATATTGAAGCTTTCTCTTGTGAATACTTACTTGTCTTTTTCGTCGAACGCGTTTCGGCGTCGTATTCGCCTTCGTCAGCTTAGAAACAGACTGCCAGTACTTAGTAACGGTTGTTGCTTGGAAGGTATAGTGGGGGTGGTGTGTAGAGGAAGGGGATTGGCGCGGGGATCCAAATTATTGTTTGTTTTTTGTTGAATTGTGTCGAAAAGTGTATGTGATTTATATTGTAATTGGTCGTTTAGTATGTTGTTTGGTTGTGTTGTGTGGTGTTTGTATATTTCATACTGTTTAGCTGTGTTGAGTTTTCGACCTTTGGGTAAGAGGTGTAATATTTCAAGATTAGTATCTATGTTGGTGTAGCTATGGTTATGTGTGTGTATGTGTGTGGCAAACGCAGAATGTATATTGTTGTTGGAGAGGGCCTTTAAGTGTTCAGAGTAACAGGATGAAAAAGATCTTCCTGTCTGGCCTATGTAGAAATTATTGCAGTTATTACAATTTAATTTGTATACACCTGTTCTATTGTATTTGTCTATGTCCGTGTTTGTATCGTTGATGTGTTTTTTGATGGTATAGTTAGTTCTGAATAATTTCGTACTTGTGTTTTCTGAATGTGTTTGTGTATGTGAGTGTGATGTATTTATTGTGTTGTGTGTTGTTGGTATTTTGTGTTTTGTTATTTTTGTTTTTGATGCGTTTGTGTAGTTTGTTTATTAAATTGGGGTTGTAACCGTTTTTCATTGCTATGTATTTGATTGTGTTGAGTTCGTCAATATAATCTTGTTTATTTAAGGGTATTTTAGTTAGTCTATGGAGCATATGGTTGAAGGCCGCATGTTTATGTTGTGTTGGGTTGTTTGATGTGTTGTGTATAACCATGTCAGTTGTGGTAGGTTTTCTTAATTGTTAGGTCTAGAAAATTTTGTAAGTTTTCAGGTAAAAGACAAGTAAGTTTTCACAAGAGAAAGTTTCAATATTATATAAATTGTAGTGCTGTGAAAGAAGATGATGAACAAACAAGACAACAGTAATTTAGAGCTACCGGACTTATTGCTGTATCTCTGTTGGACGACCAAACAGTTGACTTACTGGTTTAATATCCAAAAATTATAGCCAACAGTTGTATACAAAACTGAAGATCTGCGAAACAATAAATAATTTAAATAGCTCGTGAGGAATAAGGAAGAAGAGACTGCATTTGCACTGGCACCTAATCAGGCGTTAAGGAGAAGCAAACTATTTCGTCAACATCAATACACGTATCTCGTGATTGGTTAGGCCTCCGTCAACACAAAATCCCCGTAAACCAATAATCAGCTAGAGAAACTCAGTGAGAAAACCATTGTTGCTGGTCAGATCGAGATCGCTATAGTAGATGAAGCGTTCTGTACTGAAGCGTTTAGATCTAAACGTTTTGCTTGCCTCTCACGTAGACTAGAAATCAAACAAAGTCAATCAGTATATTCTTCCCGGGGAAATAAAGACGGATTAATATGCAAAGAGGAAGTTCCTTATCTAAGACTTAGCATTATCTTATTATCCCTGTCAATATCATTAAGCTCGTAATTTTGAAAGTTTCTGAAAAAGGAGTTTATTTGAGCTATAACGGGCGGTGTATTAGGTCATATCACATAACATATCAAATTAGAACTGACGTCAGATATTTTTGTAAGATACATTTTAAAGAATGTAATAATAGGACACTGATTAACAAGGACTTTGTCACAAATAAACTTAGAACAAACAGTAAGCTACTTATATTTTTCTTCTATTTATCCTGAAAAATGAAAATATATGTCAAGTACCTTTGCTTATTTTATAAGGATTGTTTAACATTCTGTAAAAAGCAAAATAAAATATTCATTACTTTTTATTATTTTAACTTCATGCAAAATGTCTCAAAACAATAAATTAGGAAAACAACATAATAGTTCTAACGAAAAGTGTCCATCTTAGCTGTTTATAAATGTACTACCATAACTTTGAAACATATAACTATTGGTGATGAAACATTCAGAAACTCTACATTTATAAACAGAGGAAAAATATAAGTAGCTTACGGTTTGTTCTAAGTTTATTTGTAAGTTTATTTGTGACAAAGTCCTTGTTAACCAGTGTCCTATTTGGCTCAGGTAAAAGGCATCTCTGATCGGAAACAGAAGATATAAATAACTGTGAGCATTGTATACAAAGGTAGAATCCTGAGCTTATACTGTACCTCTCCATAGCACACAGTACTTATGAAGTAATACAGTTTCAGTTTTTATATTTCCTCACTATGGGTAAACGTTACCAGTATCAGCAAAGGGAGTAGTAGAAATATTATTTAAATAAATTATTTTAAATAAGTGACAGGCATTTACATTGATTTTAATAACGCAAACAAAATATATTTGGCGTAACAACGAAAGGAACAAATATTAAAATAATCTTGTATAAAAAGAATTATGAAAATTTTAATAAAATCTGTCTAAGTTATAATAAAAGAAGTGGAAGTGATAAATTAATTGAAAAAGCACATGAATCACTAGACGCTGCCTTTGGAAATTGAGATAACGGATTCATATTTCACGGATATGGCAGGCGGTATTGATCAGAAAATGAAAGAGGGATGCTGAATACCTCTGCGCTCGTTCGCTTAGCTCATTCTTATATTATCAATACACAAGTTCTATCAAATTTAAAAAACTTTTAGATTGCATTTATTGTTTTTTATAATCAGGAAGGCTGAGGATGGGAAAACAAGGCTTCCCGAAACATGTTCCAAATAGGAAGAAAACATCTTGAGGTAAAGTCATTATAAAATATATATTATATACATCAAGAAAAGAACTGTAGCAGAAAGTGTTTGAAATTTTTTTTATGTAAGTATTTTCTGTACACCCTAGTTTAAGCTAGAGTAAAGATTTTTGTTTCTTTTAATATAAGAGAAATTGCCTAATATTGAAAATTCGAAGTTTTTCAAGAATTAAAAAAAATCTAGTTTGGAAATTTCCACATTTAGGTAATTACTTATTTCAGTTTCCTACAATTCCTATTATTTACGTTTTAATAATTTATTTTTATTATTTCGGGCTAGGCAATGATTTCTTAGCTTAAATTACATTTGTAGGAAAAGTCACAATATACCCCTTGCCAGATAATTTTAAAACTCATTATTTTTTATTCAACAAAATTTTAAGATTATACATATATAAGTGTATTTTGAAAATGTGTTAAGAGTTCATTTTCCATGTTTTGAGCAACTGTTTCCGCTACCTAAGAACGTTGCCTGTGATGGCTGAAACACGGCAAAGCAGGTGGGAAACATCTTGACACTACACTTATACTCTATCATAACCCCCCCCCCACACACACACAATCCAAACTTATATATATATATAATATTTAATATTTATATGATTTTATCTCAAGATGTATTTTTCTTATTTGGAACATATTTCGGGACGCTTTATGTTCCCATCCTTAGCCTTACTAGTTTTGAGTCTTGTGAAGTATTTGTGTGTTGGTTGCTTGTTGTTGTGGTATTCTGTTGGCCTTTGGCACTTTAATTTGGTATTATTGTGTGTGATTGTGGTGTATATATTAGTATTTTGTGTATTTTCGATGTTGAGTGCTTTGGAAATTGTGTCATGTATTCTATTGATTTGTATTTGTTCAGGTATTAGTTTGTTTTGTGTTTTATGTTTGTATATTTGTAAATTTTCCCAAATGCTCATTATGGTGCCTTTGTGTGGTATGTGTTTTATTAGTGTCATGTTGGTTATGTCTTGGAATTCATGTCCAGTGTTTAGGAACGAACAGTTTTAAACAATTTTGTGCGGGAGAGTACAGGCTGTGACCTGTCAAAAGTGACACCTGCCCCGGTAATGTTAAAATACAGCGTTTGTGCGTGTGTGTGTGTGTGTGTGTGTGTGTGTGCCAGTTCCGACCTAGGTTGATCAACGAGAAGGGGAGATACGTACGAATTGTTGATTTGTAATTAATCAGGTTTTAGCAGGATTATAATAAACTAATTAATACGTTTTTTACTTGTTGCCAAAACATAACACAATTCTAAAAACAACATTAGATTAAAGACATTTAAACGCTTATGGTGGTGCAAAAATTATTGCAGAAATGTGCAGTAGTAAAGACGCTATATAAATTTATGTTAATTACTATCGTAATTAATTAGTCATTAACATTTGAGGTATATGTAAGTCACCAGTGGAAAATTACGAAAACAATGAAATCACTCGTGTTACGTTAAATTGTACGTGATCGCGAAAATGGACTAAAAAGTGATCAGTAAGCAAAGAGACGCTTATTAATTAATAAGCGTATTATATTCCAGTAAGCAAAGTGGAAGCGATAAATTAATTGAAAAAGCACATGAATCACTAGACGCTGCCTTTGGAAATTGAGATAACGGATTCATATTTTACGGATATGGCAGGCGGTATTGATCAGAAAATGAAAGAGGAATGCTGAATACCTCTGCGCTCGTTCGCTTAGCTCATTCTTATATTATCAATACACAAGTTCTATCAAATTTAAAAAACTTTTAGATTGCATTTATTGTTTTTTATAATCAGGAAGGCTGAGGATGGACCACTATGAGGATGGAGGATGACCACTATGTCACTTTGCTAAGATATCTTCACATGACGTCACGCTGCTGGTCTGCCGATCGATTTGAACATCTTCACCATACACCACGATTTATGGAGGAACACTGCACTATCATCAACAACAAGGCGTCGAGACCGAAAACGCATCACCATCATCATCATCGTCATTGTCAGCATTGAGGACGCACACACACACGCGCAACAGTAACTTCGGCAGTACGCAGGTAACAAATAAACAATTGTATTTTTGCGCAAAGAACTCATAAAAAATTATTATGAGATAGTGAATATTTAAAGATTTTAATATAAATAATATACGTAAATTTAAATTATTGTTAAAAGTAATCAGTTTGGTTTAATAATAAAAAAAATAATTATTATAATAGTTTTATGTTTAATGTTACAAATTGGGCTTGTCATTAGAAATAAATAATAGACTTCAAGTAAATATTACTATTTATTATTAAAACTTTAATACCAACAATTAGATTTTATTTTTGTACAGTTAATATTATTTTATAAATGAGTTGCTATTTATTTTTAAAACTGAGTCAAAGTCAGACACCCATGCAATAGAAAGTACTTGTATGATTTGTTGAGCATGTAGGTTTAGATATTAAGATTTTATGGTTTTATTATGTGTACTGAATAACAATGATATGTTATGTATTTACAGAGTGTAAACTTATAAACAATAGGTAATATTTTTAAATTTTATAATTTCGATTTTTAATATTCACGTAATTTCTTTTCAATAATAATAAATAGCTGGATAATTATTTTAATAAGTTTTAATTAATTATTTGATGTCATCAACGTCTCACGCCTTTTTGTAAAATTACGTTTTGAGCCGCCTCAATGCCCCTTCTCAAAGTTTTAAAAAAATTTTTTTTTAGAAAAAAAATTTAAGTTTTTTTGTTTTGACAAGGGGAAGGCGACCCGTAATTTTTAGAACTAGTCAGATGGCCTAGATAAAGCATAAAATGCACTGAGCCCATTGTGACAGGACTTGCAAATAAAAGTCAGGGTTAACGTAACAATATTTATTTTTGCGTTGATGATATAACACAGTGTACAACAGATATACATAAGTTTGTTTAAAGACAGAAATGTCCAGTTGTTCAGCCTAAACCTTCATGAGGCACTCAGCAATTCATCATCATGAATCAATACAATAATAAGCAATATAAATAACAAATCAATTGCAACATTTTTACAACAACCAACTATTCACACTTGAGTGAAGGAAGGAGAGAGACCAGCCATGATCAATCATCCGGTTTGCTGCTTTAAGATAACTCAGCAAGCGGAACAAGTTCAATTAATACGGCATATGACCATCACCACCAAGCCAATGCATGGCTTTTTTAAAAACCTCCTTTCAGTTGACCTTAGGCCTTCCATAGTTAGCACTCCTGGTAATGATCAATCATTGCTAAATCAATTCCTTTTTACAATGCCTACTAAAAAATAATATCCATAATCTCATAATAACCCAACGGGTATACTAACAATCAGTGCTTGTACATTCGTAAATACCTTTTCAACATTAATCACTTGTGTATATAAATCTACTATAATCTTGATAAAATTAACAAACAATCAGCACAGCTCGATTTCGCCCAGGCTGCCCATGCACACCCGATTGGACTGCGAAATAAAAACGCTCAAATGAACTTAAATGAAATATAGAAAAGGAAGACAGCAAGGTAACACAAGAATTTACAAATTTGAATGACTTCCGGATAGATATGGCGGACAGCATGAGCTGACCAGGCGTGATAATTCATGACACTGTACAAACAGTTAATCCCGTAAATCCAAGGAAATAAAAAATTTGAACAAAAAGAATGAAACAATCGCACTGTGCATGCCTGCTGGCCTGGCATACAATTATTGACTCACAATTATTGACTTATTAATAGTTTAGTAATTAATGCCACTGAATTATGGGCGTGCACATAATGAACCGACATGTTCATTTCTCATCAACTACTGTCTGACTGCAATATAGTTCACAAAAACGGAATGTAACTGTTTTATACTTTTTATATTTCACTCAGTAGGTGTGACAGAATTTGTCGCTATGTCGACTTTACATAATTGGAACAGTTCCTGGTTTAAAGCTGTTGCCACGTGCTGAGGCAGATGGTCGGCTCAGGTCCCAGTACGTAGTGAGTTGCTGGTTCTGGAAGACGGGAGATTCATCCTGTATTACATCGCGGGTCCCATGCCTAACACCGGCGACAAAATAGGGGAGCTAGTCAGCAATGCTCAGGCTGATGGCGTCGGGTGTAGTTGTCGCCATCCTTCTGTCCCGAATCCCTGGCTGGTGCGGGAACCCTCAAGCACATGTATTTTGTAGAAAACGTCTTTACAATAATTTATAATCAGCAACTCAACTCTTAAGTCGCACTTACACCACACTACAAAAAAAAAAACAAAGTCGCTCGCACGGAGTTTATCAACTGAACCAATTGCATATTACGAATTAAATATGTCACAGTAAAAGGTATAATTGCATCTTAGTCAAACAGTTAAGGTGAGCACCTTATAACGTCATGCGCGTTCATGTAACGAGTTGGCCACGTGGCCTCAATTACTCTAAGTTAAACTGAATTGTCCGGTGGCTATTTTTAATATTATATTGACCTTAATCTTCACACTTTAGTAAGTAATAAATGTAATTGATTTACCAAGAATATATTCCTAATCAGATTCAGGTAGTTACAAAATAACTGGCCACGTGGCAGCAAATACGCTAAGTCATTAAAGCTTAAAATTAAAATTCATTGTCATTACAATTAAAGTCATCAAAATTAGATATTCAGTTTGTGAGAATCAGTGGCACCTTTACGCTACAGTTAAAAGTATCAAATATAATTTCATTTAATGCTGTTTTATTCATTTTTAAAGTAGTTATAAAATTTTGCCGTATGGCTTCACCATGTTTGTACCAGCCCAGAATCACGCACACACATCCTAATCCAATTACATCAAAATTAGAAACATTTTTACGCAGATATTCATTATATTTGATGACAAGCTATACTCAAAAGAAACTCACCAGAGGTCCTTTATAAAATTATTCGCTCATAGCAGAAAGTGGTAGAAGCACAGACAGAATTCTAATTTCGCCGCCGGCGTTCAGATGTAAACGGGTCGAGAAATGGACAGCAACTGGCCTGCTTCCCACATGTGAGAACCGTTCCGGCTAAACCGTGGTTACGGCAGTTAAACAACAGATCGCCTTACGATGCACAACAGAAGGCTCGCTGTAATCGCTGACGCCACGCAGCATAACTATCCAGGCGCAAAGGAGAAGTAACATAAAATAATTAACTCTCGCCGCGATGTTTTTACTAGTCGCGGCACACCCACTCCAAAAAGGCAACCTGGTTGCCCACAAAATTCAAAACTGTTGACACACAGTCTAGGACTCCGGTTCTCTAGACCTTTACTTCCGCACTTAGAAGAACAGACCACTTGGCCAGCTGGGAAAATCTCAGGATACTTACCGCACTTAGGAAGACAGAGGCTCAGAGAGAAAACGAAACAAGAGGAAGGAAGAAGTGGAGTGTGTATGCATGTGTGTCTGAATGTGTATGTGTATGAGTATGCGGTGCTGCATGCTGACTTGATCAGGGTCAGCATACAGCAATAAAAGACAGAAGGAGAAAAGAATAAAGACGAGAATTTGGACCCAAGAGCTCTGACCTCCTACGGCCTCCCAACTCACAACTGAGACCCAAAAGCCTTTACTAATCAGACCTATGACACTTCCATCCCCCCTCCCAGGACTGAAAAACTCTCAACACAACTCCGACCATCCCCACACGACCCTCTCCGCCATGCCAACCCCACGGGACCGCCCCAACACGTCACCCTCACTGGTGACCTCCACCTGCTCCTACTGCTGGCACTCACATACGCGTCCATAGGACCAAACAAGGTGTCACTAACCTTGATATATGAGTGACCATACCACTACTATTGTCCACCTCTTGGGCCGACCAGCCATATGCAGCAAAACAAGGCATCAACAATCCTTAACATATGACTGGCCCACATCCCTACACTAGGGCGGACGGACCCGATTAGCAAGGCAGAGAAGACCGCATCGAGGGAACGCGAACATCAATCCCATATCTCCATCGAATCACTAACCTTAATATGTGAATAAGGGGGGGGCAACTTCTATACAGCCTGGCCTTCTCTCGCCAGGACCAGAGACAGTCAAATGAAACAGGAGACATCTACCCAAGAATGCAGCCTGGACCAGACGATAACTCACTTAGGGGCTCTTCTGTCATACACCATTCACCAAAAGAAAAATTGAGGTCCAAATACAGCATGCCTTGAGGTCAGGCTTAACTACGTAATTCTTGTAACAATCCCCGGCCAGAATTACTTCTTTAACAAAAACACAACACCCACAATGTAACACAACACATCTCAACAACAGACAGGAAAGACTTGCTTCCGTGCACGTGACCTCTGGGTTCCCTAACGTAGTAAGGACTCGAGAAACTAAATATGCCGTGCTAACTCCCCTAACCGAACAAGAAACACACAACACTAATAATAATAACGTAAGAATTGAGACAAAACAACAACAACACATCATATAACACCTCTAAAACCTCACAACAATATACCCAGCAACAACGTAAATATCAACATCACTAATAATTCAAAATGTCATACGATGTCTATTCCTTGCCATCGTCAATAACACCGACTACAGGCCAGACCATACCGCATCCAACAAGGAAATAAATCCAAGTACACCCAACTCGGGAACAATACAATTCATTTAACTCAATCTAAGTTCGCTTATATTAATACCCACCAGGACCTCCGGCGAGCTAAATAATCTCAATAATAAAAACATTCTAGGAAACCCGTGTGCGTGACCTGTACTGGTACCTGGTTTACAAATAGCCCGTACAAACACAATAACATCATAATAACAATAATAATGAAATACATACCATAAACTTAACACACACATCAAACACAAACACCAATAATATTAATTAGGACCCGCATTTATCAATTCATTTCCAAAAGACTGTCCCCCAAATTTTCAAGTCCTGTCACTGGATTAAACCACGCTCTGTTACCATTTGAGCCGCCTCATTGCCCCTTCTCAAGTTTTAAGAGATTTAAAAAAAAAAATTTTCTTAAAACTTGAGAAGGGGCAATGAATCGGCTCAGTTTATTGTGCAACCACATATACTTAACGCAACAAGTACAAAAATCCTACGACCTGGCTAGTGTTTAACACTTTATAGTTGCGTTGGGTGCATGGTCAAGTATTCATTTATTTTATAATACTTGTAAAGTTGCAATATATATATATACACACACACACACACACGTGAGTGCGCGCGCGCGTGTCTTAGTTTGGTAGTGTACTACTAACGGATAGCGTTTTTTCCATTCGTGTTAACTTTTAATTGTTACAAGTCTTATTTCTAGCGATCTTCGTGTAATCTATTTCTTCAATTCGAATTCCTTTTAACGATCTAACAACACTGAAAGCAACGTATTGTTACGACGGTATACTTGATCGTCGTAGGTACAGTGGACAACAAAATACAAGACACCAATTAAGTCACTAATCACCAGCTTTAATTTTCACAGTTAAACAGTTCGTAATTAACAACACAGTCTCTTACAACAATAAAAATTGTTCACACGCAATAAAATGTCAACTAATATTAAAACACAATTGTATTACATTATACCGCCCGATTATAAAACACAGCCTTCACTAATAACCACTTGAAAGCACATAGTAATATCGCCCGATAATAACTCGAACCGCACTGTAATATCGCAAATATAACTGAATAACTAAGGCCACTGACGCCTTGTATTTATACAACGAACACAGACCTGAATATTCCAAAATGTGCGTTAGCGCCAGTGTGTACGACATATATAATTGCGGTCTTGACACAGTCCGCGCGGCTGGCGGCTTCCAGAAAAGTCTCGAGAATGCGTCGAGAATCACGCACGCCACACAGATTCCGGTGGATTCATCTGGAACACTCGATAAACACGTAGATTGTTCTGTGATGTCGTAACAGTATGCTTCTATATATTGTTCTGGTCCTTAGTAAATAATTCCATGACTTATAGTGCTGCCTTGGATCTTGTGCACTGTTGAGGCTTATAGCAGGGTTATGGGCAGCTTTCTTCCTTCAGTAGTAAATTAACTTCACTTTTGCGTAAAAATGTTTTGTAACACTTGTTTTAGGATTGCATGTTAGGCCATTCCTTGGCAATATCCTTACTTACTTACTTACTTACTTACTCCACCGCGCTACAGCTCATGAAGAGCTTCGTCTTGATATTGGTTGAACAAAATGTATTTGGTCTTGATCAGAGTCCATACAAACTGATGGTTTGTCCGTTTCATACATTTGTCCGCGATGAAAATGCGGCCACATAATTTCTGTAATAAATAAAATCGCGCTACTAACAAGTCTCTTAACAACATTTATGTGTAACTGGAGCATTTATTGAGCTTCTTCAATTCCTTAGGGAGACCTTTTGTCTTACGAATATCAGTATTACCTGAATTTCTATTATCAGTTTTACGTATTGCATCCACCACTTGGTACTCAGCTCTTATTTTAATCATTGCTATACCTTCGATTTTAAAGTGATCATTTTTTTTTTTTTTTTGATGTTTGAGAACAACCAATATGGTCGGACTCGGGCTGTTTTGGAGACGAGCTCCCTTCAGCCGTGTGGGTAAGGGATTTTGGGGAGACGTACGCCAGATGACCGGGCCGCGGGGAAGGTAGAGGCACATAGTTGGGATAGTATTGTGTGTTGGTTATATTGTATGAGAATGTAGTGTGTAGCCGTACGCTAGCGGGAGAGGTAGATGGATGTGGCCGTTATAGGTGTTTTGTGGCATCTTTATTTATTCAATTTGCTTTGTTTTATTTATTTCTTCATATTTCTTCTGCGACGTTCTTTCGGGGGGGGGAGCCAAGACAGGGACGTGTGACGCTGGTCGCCAAAGCTGTTAGGTGGCGACAGGGTGCCGTCAAGGGAGGCGGAAGGAACAGATTTGGATTATATGCGGGTACGTAAGTGTGGGGAACTAGAGCGTGTGTTTACTGTGGTGAAGTGAAGAGAGTGTGGGGGAGTTTTATCGTGTGTTGATTATTTAGGCTGCTTTAGGATGTCAGGTCGCTACTGCCGGGAAGAGATAAGTCCTTGGCGGGGAATTAGTATGTATTAGGTATTAGGTATGTATGTGTTTAAATACTTGATCTTTTGTGGGATACATTGTTGTAACCTTTTCCACTAAGTGTTAACAGCAAACAATTTTATCATTTATACATGGAAAGAACTTGTAGCAATTCTGCAGTTGTTTTTGCCTTGAATCGTACATAGCATCTGATGGTGTCTAATTAAAACTCATCTATGAAAATAAATTTAATGACTTTTTATTTTAGACGCATTTGCCTTAAATACGTCAAAAGTAGCATCTGTACAATTTTCCCATTTTTGTGAACGGAAAGATGGTAACTTAAGAGTGTAAATAATACTAAACCTCCAATTACCGAACCGTTACGTCAGTTAGTGCACACACCCTCACAACATTCTTTAAATAGCATCCATAAGCCTGGTCGGTATAATTTAGACAAATAAACTATGTAATGTTGAACTACTACTATATAGTTGCAAAGTCAAATAGAACGAATTAATGATATAATGATATATATACGTGATTAATGATATACATCGATAGATGTTTGAAGTAGCCATAGAGTAGAGGAAAAACTGAGCACCCTGTATTTAGCTATATTTTATTTATATAATTAATTTTAACAATATAATACAATATAACGTATGCTGTCACTTAGCTGTTTTATATTTTGTGTTATTCATGAATTACCATTCTTGTTTGTGCTTAAATATTTCACGCGTTCACGCATTCACGCGTTATAAAAAATTTTCTTGTTTTAGAAGGTTCTTAACGAATTTCCTAGTTTGCTGCTCATTGTTAGAATAACTGTGAGTTATGTTAGCATGTTAGAATAACATGCGTTTATGAAATTGTTCTAGCCCTCCATTCTGCTTAATATTACTTTTGTCTTCTATATTCAAATATACAAAATATATATATATAGAATATACATATATTCTATTATTATTATATTGAAATATATATTCTTTATATAACTTTGAAATATAAAGATATATTGATCATTTTATTTTTTTTTATTTAAAGTTACACGTACATAAACATTAATAACTATAATTAAATTTTGTATTATGATTTCGGAATCGCTTTGTCCACCTGCTCTTGCGTGCGTTTGTGGGTCTGTAGAGGTGTATGTGTGACATGAACAACCAGTCACTAAATAAACAATGTTTCCATTTGGAAGCTTTGCCAGTCCAAGCACTTTACTTTTGTGCTGCCATCCTGTATTAGTATGGAGATTTGCCGAGCTCTATGATCACCAATTCTCATTGAGAATATCAATGAACCTGTGCTTCTTTGTTTCGCATGTTCTCTGTTACTTCCACAAGAGTAAACAATTGCCATTGCTGTGATAAGGCTGATTGTATAGCCTTACCACATGATATATTTTACATACTATAGCGATAAAATATCATGCAATAATTATAACATTTTGACACATTATTATCCTAAATATCATAAGCGAATACAGTCATCATGCAATAATTATAACGTTTGACACATTATTATCCTAAATATCATAAGCGAATACAGTCATCAGCAGTGGGTTCAAACTTTCAGCTGGCTGGCTTGTTAAGAAGTCAAAGAAAGCTTTTCCAAGTTGTTGGCCATAGTAAACGACATACAAGTTAAGCTAAATAAAAGCGTTTAGTAAGTCAGTCCATGTGCAAGTACTTTTCTAACCGTAGTACACAATGAAACCCTCTTTTTACTGTTGATTTAAAAATTAATAATAAAGGTGTCTTTCATACATCTGAATTATTTAAAAATATGGTGGCGGCGCGTTTTGAATTTATCCACATGGTATAATTCAAACACAGTGTCAAAACACCGTATACAACAAAACGTAGGGTCAAGACAGTTTAGATTCAGAAGTCCGTACATACTGTGTAAAGTATTACACGAAATTAAAGAAATATGACAGCAATGAATGAAACTTGGCAAAGAACGCTGCATTACCCTGTCCATACTTTTAGCTGTTAGTCGGTGAAAGAGGCACTGCTCTTTTCAGTGGCGTCCTCTCACAGTATACTATTTAATTACAACTGTGCAACTTTTAAGTAATAAATCTGTGAACCATATAAGTATCCAAAGTCACTTCCAAATGAAAACTAACGGAGCTTATTAATGTAACATTTACCACCAAGCTACGTACCTTGATAACATTGATAAGTAGGCCTACTGTTGGTTTCAGCTTAGTCGTTACTTTACATTACTGCTAATTTTTGTTGCAGAACTGCTGCTTTAGGTATGTCGTCACTGTAAGCATCTTTTGAATTATTTTACAGAAAGTGAAACACAAAGTAAGATAATTTTTATATATTTCTATCTAGTACTGATTAGCTTAATTAGGCTTTTCTTTAAATCCGGCCCAGTGTCTACCCCACTCATTCTATTGACACATACACAATTTGAAAATAAAATGCGCATACCTAATAAAATTGGCACTTACACAACCAAATGTTTAATAAATTTTAGGCATTTGAAAAGTAACGTCTTCTGTAAGAGTACGGTAAGCTCCCACGTAAATCCATGTAATGATGCAGAAACCAGTTCACAGCTGTCAGGGAATGATAAGCGAGACTTCCCGCCTAAGATCCTGCCAATCTTGTCAGCGTTACATTATTCATTGTTTACTTAGTTTCAAAGTGAATGATGAAAGTCTCGTAAAATCCCGCATTCACACACATTTACCAGCACTGCGGTAAAGTTTACTGCAGTGCCTTGAAACAAAATAATATCGAGCATAAATCATGTTAATAATAGAATGATTAATTGCAATTGAAACCGTAGCCTATATACCAGTACCGCATAATACAGCGTCTACATGACAGAACAGTTGCAAGCTGTAGTAAACTTTTGAGTAATTTTACTATTAAACAACACATTTTGACAATATTACTAATTCCAGTAATAGATTTACCGTTTTTTTGTTGTCCAAAACAGAACTGTGATTCTCTTATGTGCTGGCGAAAGAAATCTGCTAAAAGCATTAGTTTTGCTGCTGTATGAGCAAATGACTATGTATCCTCCTGTGGTGTGTTGTTAACAGAATTTTTATAAACCCGTTACATTAATCTTATTTTTTCAACTCAATTATCGTCACCTTGTAGGTTGTGAAGGACATTTCAGTGTCCTTTGCTTAGTGAATTATCCAACTGCAAGTTTATACATCCCAATTCTTTTGTCCGGTTTAACCTCTCTTCAGATTCAAAAACTCGTTAATATAAAGCAATATTTCTCATATTTCCACAGCTTCCATCCTGAAGTTATTTAATAATAATATACTGTCAATTTCGTTTACAATCTGATTATAATGTAGGCCTATGTTGTAAGCTGGTCGCAATGAAATCTGTTTCAGTTTCTACACTTGTGATATTTATACATGATTCTTACTTTACTATTTTAGTGTAACAGCCATTACAATATTCAAACAGCAATTGCTCTAGAGCTGTGTAGTAATCTCAACTAGAACATTGTTCCGGTTTTAGGTATGCCGCCTTTAGAAATATTCGCTAAACTAGTACAGATACCTTTGTGCTACGAGAAAGCGAGCACAGCATATCTGTGTAGTTTCAATAAAAAAATTCAGCATTCAGCTTCATAATGCCTGTTAGCCCCTTCCACTTTATCCTATTATCTCTTAACAAATAACAAATGCAAGTTCGTTTCAAATGTAATACACATAAATCTAAACGTTACTTACAATGAATAAATATATATGTAAAGTCCAGAAGCAACAGATGAAAACTTACAACTGCAAGAGTATGAGGAGTGTATGTTACCACTGGGAAGAAACAAACAAGAACATCAGAAATTCAACAAATTAAACAAATGGTTTTAGGGCGGCTAATGGACTGGACTAGATCCAGAGCAAATTAAAGTATCGTCATATAAAGCAAAGTTTGTCTTCAAGTCGCGAGGCCCGAGGGCGTGGACACAAAGTAAAGGACCGTGTACACAAATACCAGAATATAAGCGGGATGTGAGCTTTGTTCGATTCGTAACCTATGGCGGTATCTGCTAGCTTGTGTAATATCAAAGAGAAAAGAGATGACTTTGTCAGCTGTTTATTGCTTGGCAGAACGTTTTGGTCACTTAAAAATTAAACACCCACGAGTCCATTCGAATTAGGCTTAGTGTGTTATTTTAGTAAATTATTAGAAGATAAATACATTATAATAGAATTAACATTATTTAATTCAAACATGTTAAAAATAACACAACAAAATTTATTATAATTGTTTGTTCTGCTTCACTAAATGTATAATTAGGCCTCTAAAGATCTTTAATGAGGTAAAATTATATTAACACTTGAAACAGTAAAACAAGCCACTGCTTAGAGGCCACATAGGTCTCTGTCACAATGCGCCTCCAACCGTCTCACTTTTCACTCTCCTACTAATGGCATCAAGGACAGAAGATTTGTAAAACAAAAGTCGTAAAAGAGAGCACGAGATGGAGGGTAATCTAAATGGAGTCTAATTGCTGATAAAGAGCAGCGGTCGATTTGATATCATTGAGCTATATACAAATCATTCGCACATATAAACAAATACTTGACAATACTATAGAGCCCATTACCATTTGTAATAAGAACTAATGCTGTTTTATCGACTGATAATTAGTTTCATTTTAAATACAGATATGGCTACAATTCATTATGGACGCATATATTAAATGCTAAAATTAAAATAATTTTACTTCATTTAATTTTACTCCACCCAAAATATATATGTCAGGCGTGCGTTTCTAAAGTTTTCGATTAATTTATTATTTCACATTTACGAAATAGTAAATCGTTGAGATTTTGCATCAGATAAGAGGATGCCAGAATAATAAATTCTAATAAGGCTAACAGAAAACGTATGTCTGTGGAACAAAGTATGGCATAGTTAATGAACAGCTTTAAAATTGGGTAAAACGAGCAAAAGAGAAATACAAGTACATGTTCTTCTTCAAAACTCTTAAATAAATATCCACGCTAGATAATCATAAAGGCAACACAAACACAATTTTGGAACAAATGAATTTACGTATCAGTTACATAAGTCTCGAGTGTATACCAAGTGGAAGTTACAAAAATTCTTATCGTCACAAGAACAAACAGCAGACTTAGTACAGCAACCGAGGTCGGTTAAAAATTGCAGACATTCCCGATGCACTTTATAAGTGCTACCAGAATTGCTACCACTGCACGTAAACTCAACTATAAATGTTTAACATACATGCAAACAATCAAAGCTTTTATGTAAAGATCTCTTTCATCTGCCTGAACACATTGTAGTTGACTGGACGCTGAAAATGAATGCTCTGAGATTCACAAAAATGTTTTGATTTTCTTATGGAAACCGTAAAAAGACACAGCTCTAAAGGAATCAACTCATAAAATCTATTATCTTCCATTGTAAGAACACCTGTCTTACATGACTGTCTTATAATCAATTGAAAAATTTTAAAGATCAATCTTATAAAATAATTTCCCTAAATAAATCCATACCCTTCAAAAGAATAATTTCAAAAATTGCGTAATTGGTGATTTATACGGTAATATAATTAATATCCTAGTTAGTAAAATCTTCTGGCCTCCAACATGAAGAAACATGACTCCAATCAACAACACCTGATTTGCAGAATGCACAGTGTGCATGTGCTTTGTTGGTCATTGTTTAGTATTACTAGGTAGTAAAGCTCTACTTACCATACTGCAATCTCTCTCACTCACTCACTCTCTCACTCTCTGTCTGTCTGTCTGTCTCTATCTCTGTCTATCTGTTCCCCCTCTGCCACTCTCTCTCTCTCTCTCTCTCTCTCTCTCTCTCTCTCTCTCTCTCTCTCTCTCTCTCTCTCTCTCACTCTTTCTTTATGTGGAATATTAGACGTACACAACAGACAAAATTTCTACAAAACACGGTAACAAATGTACCAGGATTCGTTTTTGTAAGAAGCGGAATCTATTATAGTACGCTCAATGATTGTAAATGGATTTTGTCACAGTTTCGTGTACATGCCACACGCTAAAGTCCCCCTCGCTTACTTGATACAGCATTAACATTTATTCACATGCGTTAGTACAGCAACATGTGCAGTACATTCTCTGCTTATTAATGTAACTTTCCCAGTGAACAACATTGACGCATACTTCCCACATAGCCAAAATACAAAAGTGTGGCGTAAATTGCCAAGCTACATAATGTGTAGCAGTGAGAAACGATCGAATAAGAAGTACATTACTGAATTTAGATTGCCGCGGCTGGCTAGAAAGGAAGGGTGCAAAACGCACAGCTGAAAGGTTGAGTGATAACTAACTAAACGCAGCGGCGAGCCAACGAGTGCTGCACCGCGACGGATGACGTAAGTGCGCTGGGATGATTGCGCGTGAGCAAGTACAATGTACAATGTATTAACATACTGCCCGCCCAAAATCGGGCGATTTTGACATAGTTTGCAGTAAAAAAAAAAACAAAGTTATTCAAAACATACAAGTATACATGAATAAGTTACAAATCTGAGAGATGCGACAATACATGGTACATGAATATTGGCAAAATACAGATATAATATAAACAAGTGTAAATACATTATTGATCAATGCTCAATAAATAATATGTAATAATTGTCCAAAGGCTTGAATATGTGATAAAACATAATAAGAATAATAACAATAATACATGGCGATAAGGACATCGTAGGTGGCATTGCACAATCATTAGAGAAATCCAACAAATTTAACAATAACAGCGTGACACTTAGTGCATAATAAGCAGTATTACACAATAATACAAAAGGCAATATACCTAAAAAATTCATTATGATAATATACAATAGAAATATACCACAAAAAATTTAGTATAATAATATACAATAGAAATATACCCAAAAAATTTAGTATAATAATATACAATAGAAATATACCCAAAAAGTTGCTATATTAATATACAATAGAAATATACCCAAACATTTGCTATGATAATACACAATAGAGCTATACCCAAAAAAATTTAGCATAATAATATACGATAGAAAAATACCCAAAAATTCACTGTAATAATAAACACTGCACCACACAGTACACCATAATTGACATCACACTAAGAAAAAGAGAAACGTTTGAATGTTCACCAATGCACCGCTACATAGCGTAAATTAAATGATACAAAGAAATACAAGTGCATAAATAGGTACACATTACATAAGTAACATAACATAAGTTACATAAGCAACATTGTACTTAGTAAAATGTGCATGGTAGAGCATGTGCTCGACCGGCAATGTCCCGGGCATGAAGCACCGAGATGTCAATCAGTCTGATGCCACCGGAAGTGGGCACAGCTTATGAATAGGTCTACGCAGAATGCCGTTAGCAGTACGGACGTCCGCGACACGCACTAACGAATCCTGCCCTAGATATGTCTGAGTGACAATACCTCGTTTCCACAGCAATGGTGGAGTATTGTCTTCTAATATAAGGACTAGCTGTCCTATAGATAAATTTTTAGAATGCCTTTTCCACTTATTTCTCTGCTGCAGCTGGTGCAGATAGTCTCTAGACCAACTCTTCCATATAGAGCGGGTAAATCTCTGCAAGAGCTGCCATCTCCCCAAGCGACCCATATTTGTATCCGAGTAATCGGGTTCCGGGAGCGCGGTAAGGGGGGAGCCAACCAAAAAGTGAGCTGGAGTCAAAGGCTCGGGATCCCCAGCATCATTTGACATGGAGAACAAGGGACGCGAATTCAAACAAGCTTCAACTTGAGTCAAGACAGTGGAGAACTCTTCGAAGTTCAGGGGCGTATTGCCTATAACGCGCCGCAAATGGAACTTAACGCTCTTGACGCCGCTCTCCCACAGACCACCGAAATGGGGCGCTGAGGGAGGTATGAACGACCACTTAATTCCGCGTGGACTGGCGAAGTCTTGAGCGGCCCTTTGAAATTCGTCTTGCTGGAAGAGCTTGTACAGCTGGTGTAATATAGTGCTAGCCCGACGGAAATTGGTACCGTTATCGGAAAATATTTGTTCGGGGATACCCCTCCGGGATATGAAACGTTTCAAGGTAGCCAAAAAGGCGTCTGCCGACAAATCTGAAACCAATTCAAGGTGAATAGCCTTGGTGGACATGCAGATGAAAAGAGAAATATAAACCTTTGTAAAAGATTTTGACCGCTGCCCGCCCTGACATAGAAACATAGGACCGGCGTAGTCGACGGCGCATTGTGAAAATGGCCTGGAGGGAGTGACCCTTGGCGCTGGTAATTGACCTAACAGTTGGCTAGAACCAGATGCGCGAAATCGAAAACAAGTGATACATTTGTGAATCACTGAGCGTATGTAAGACTTGTCGTTTATAATCCAATACCTTTGGCGCAGGGAACACTGCGTAAGTTGTACTCCAGCGTGGAGTAGTCGAATATGTTCATATTCAATAATTAGTCGAGTGAGGTGAGCCTGCGGATGAAGTATGATTTGATGCTTATTATTGCAATTTAGCTGAGACTGTTGAAGGCGTCCGCCTACACGTAGTATACCAGCGTTGTCTATAAAAGGATTGAGTGAAAAGGTTTTACTATCAGTAGGTACAGGGTGATGTGCCTGTAATTCTTTAATTTCAACATTGAAATGCAAAAACTGGGCTTAGCGAATAAAAACCAAGAGCGCGCTGCGTAACTCATGCGCAGTCAAAAAGGAAGTGCTTCTGTTGGAAACGGGAGACTTAGCGTTACGAATGAAACGCAGGCAATAAGCAAAGACGCGGAGAAGCCTAGAAAGAGAAGAGTAATTTTCAACATAGTTTGAAGAGCACGAAGTAGTGGCCAAAGCGAGTAGAGCCTGTTTACGTTCTTCCTTGTCCAAATCCGGATGAGCGTAAGAGGAATTGGAATCGAAGGGACAGATGGGCCAGTCCGAAGGCTTCTTTAGTAACCAGTAAGGACCATGCCACCATTGCTGGTGGCCGTGTAACAGACGGGGTAAACAGCCGCGGGATAAAATGTCCGCGGGATTATCATGCGACGAGACATGATACCAATTGCCCCGACTAGAGAGCTGCTGAATTTCCGAAACGCGGTTCGCTACAGATAAGTTCCACCTCGACGGCTGTTGGTGAATCCAGTGTAGGGCAATCGTGGAATCAGAATAACAATACAGCTCGCTGAACTTGTAGGTCACAGCGTGGACAACCTTAGAAACCAACTGCGCTAATAATAAACAGGCGCAAAGTTCGAGGCGAGGTAAGGATATCTTCCTTAAAGGGGCGACTCTAGATTTAGAACACAATAAGTGAGACGAAATACTGTTATCGGAATATACCGTGCGCGCATAGATACAGCATGCATAACCTTTTACAGACGCGTCGGCAAACCCGTGTAACTGAAAGGAGATGATTGACGAATTACCTGAATCCTTTATAGCCCTCGGGATCCTAAAATGAGTGTCTGTAATTAATTAAGCGTAGAGCTCGGTCTATTTAACAGATAATGAGTCAGAAAACGGGTCGTCCCAGTTTGTACCCGAAGACCAAAGCGTTTGCATAAAGTGCTTGCACCAAAACGTGATAGGCCCAATTAGACCCAATGGGTCACAGATCCCAACGATGACTGATAACACCTTTCTTTTTTATTGAATAGATCAATTTTAAAATTTCTTTGGATAGTGTATACGAAGCTGTCAGCAAGAACGTCCCACTGAATGCCCAAAGTGCGGACGGTTTGGTCCTTGTTGAAGTCCAGGGACGAGTTAGTATATGAGGATGTTATATTCCGGTCGTTAGAAGACCATTTGTGAAGAGTGAAGCCATAGCGGCTTAACAACTCAGAAATGTCAGTATTCAATTGGATTAGGACGTGTGAGCTATCGGAACCGGTAAGGAGGTCATCGACGTAAAAGTCGTTAGCAATGACCGAACAGGCCAGGGGGTACTGAGTACTATTTTCCTGGGCGATTTCTTTTAAACATCTAGTTGCAAGAAATGACGCGCTGGCAGTCCCGTAAGTGACTGTTCTTAGAGCACAGTGTTTGAGTTCTTTGTGGGGAGCGTCACGCCAAACAATTCTTTGTAAGTTGGAATCACGCGGGGATACCAAAATTTGGCGATACATTTTCTCGATGTCAGCAATGAAAGCGTAACGATGGGTTCTAAATGTGGCCATAATGGCGAAAAGATCCTGCTGGATCGTGGGGCCAACCATAAGGGTGTAGTTTAACGACAAATCGTTTGACGCTTTGGCCGAACCGTCAAAAACAACGCGAAGTTTAGTGGTGGTGCTTGTAGTCTTAAAGACAGCATGGTGAGGTAGATAAAAAATGTTTGACTTGTTAATTGATAAGTCATATGAATCAAGCGGAAACATATGACCAAGATTTAAATATTCTTGCATAAAGCTAGTATAATCCTTGTGCAAAGACTGATTTTGCCTAAACTTGAGTTCAAGGGTTTGAAACCTACGAACCGCTCCGGTAAGAGAATCGCCGAGGCATTCTGTAGTGAGGGGTAGCGACCCAATAAACCTACCACTATCGTTACGATAGGTGTTTGCGAGGAAATGATTTTCACACCCCGAATCCTCATCTGAGGGAGTACGGCACGAAACATCCTCCAACTGCCAGAAGGCTTTGAGTTGCGATGAGATAGCAGTATTGTCGTCGCGTGCAATGAATGAAGAGACCGGCTTAGTCATGGGTACGTTGAAGGGTAAATTCCCGGCGAGTATAAACCCTAGCTTTGTTTCCTGGATTGTCGGAAAATGCGGACTTCGAACAAATTTAGTCGGCTCAATTAACTGCAAAAGTACTTTGCCCCAAGTAATATGTCAATTTGTGACGAACTATTAAATTGCGGGTCAGCTAAAAATATCCCCTTTGGAATTTTCAACGATGCAATGTCAAAGGATTCTGTTGGAATATTATTTGTGATTCTGGGCAGAACAGCGCAGTGGACATTTAAAGTGAAGTCCTTATAGCGTGAGTTTGAGCGCACGCGTGTGCTAAAATTGGCTTGACATAATGAGTTATTTATGCCCGTGATAGGCAGCTCGGATTTGTTTAGTTTTAGGCCCATGCGGCGGGCGAAACCCATAGTACAAAAATTGGCTTGCGACCCTGAATCCAGCAGGATTCTTACCGGGCGCCTTTTACCGGCATGATCGGTGGTGGTGCATACGGCGGTGGACAATAAAATTGATTTATTCGTCTGTAGCTTCAAAGAACATTGCTTATTGTTCCTGTTGTTCGAATGATTTATCGAAGCATGGAGCATGGTGTGGTGCCTTTTCGAGCATGCCTTGCAGGAAAATTTAGGAGGACAACGCGAGCTGTCATGGCCCGACCGTGTACAATTCAGGCAGAGTTTATTATTTATTAACACCTCCCTACGTTGCGTAGGTTGTAGGGCTACAAATTGCGGGCATTCGAGCAGTTTGTGATTACCACGACACAGCTGACAAAATTTATTGTTTGTTTGAGTGTGTATTAGTGAACCAGTGAACTCCGGGCGTTTAGTTGATTTGCGATAAGAAGCATTATCGCTAACCTGTCTGCCGCCAGACGAACCAGTCGGTGCATTTATGTTTTGCAACAGCTGACGTCTTGAATTCAAAAACTTAATAAAATTGTCGTAAATCGGAAGCTGTTTTTCGCCTAGCTGGAAGTTTCCTTCCACAACCTGCACGTATGCTCGTCAAGTTTTTGGGCGAGAAAATGCACAAAAATAAGCTCAAACGTATTTACTGATAGGTTCAATGAGTTCAGCGCATTTATATTGGCGGTGAGCTCATCTATAAATTTAGAAACACTGAGCACGGACTCACGTTGTATGTGCCTCATGCCCAAGACGTTTGCCGCATGATACGTGGTAACAATTAATTTACTGTCGTACCGGGCCTTTAACAAGTCAATGGCCACCATGTAATTTTCGTGCGTGATAGGGAGCGATTTTATGACATTCAGCGCCTCGTCTTTTAATGATAAGTGCAAATAGTGCAGTTTTTGGATGCCAGTCAGGTCCGTTCGGACATGAACTAACTCCAAAAACATGTTGTAAAAATGTTGCCACTCAATTATATCACTTGCGAAACAGGGTAGCTTAATCGGTTGCAACTGAATGGGAGGCGTGCTGAATGTGACTACTTCGGATGGACTTGCTGCCTTCCTGCTCATCTCCTCGGCATGGTCTATTAAATTTTGCAGTTTGCATTCTATGCTGCATAAGTCATCTTCGGTCTGAACCCTATCGCTGGCGGATACAAAGTCGGAGTCCTCAGACTCGATTTGCGTTTGGATCTCATCATATTTAGCTGATAGCTCCATAAGGTGGCGAAGCTTTATTTTTAGTGCATGATGGTCATGCGTATCATGATCGAAATTGTCTGCGTATGTATTCATGCGAGATATAGAAGAGACCTTGATCGTGCCACGTTTCTTGATCAGCGCCTTCATATCCGTCATGATGGGTATGAGAGAAAAAAATTTAAATGATAATACAAAAAGACTAAGTTAATGCAACGCGATGAGCAAGACCAGGCAGGAAGTCCAAATTATAAAGTCACGCAACGACACGGTAATCCTTAATTAACACATCTTAAACTAGTTTTATGTGGTAATAAATTCTGAATTAGGCAGTACAAACATTATAGCAGTATAATCGCTAATGACGTGAGTGCTATTTGAAAAGGTACGACTTACAATTATAGAAAAATGTTTGTTGAGTTCGCAAAAAATTTACAAGTTCATATTCAAATGAAACTGCTTTAAAAAATTATATTATTATTTTAATACTGCTTCGTTTACTTTAATGCCATTGAGAAAAAATATGCGAATCATGCAAATTGAAACTAATATAAAACATGAGTTCATAGTCAGTTGAAATGGTACTTATCGGCATGTTCTAGAAGGCATCGAAAGCTTGTCGAAACTTTTGTAGTCGTGTCAGGTACCCAAGAATAGATGATGTAGACATGGTCGTTGCCTGTCCGGTGATGTCCGATGCGGTCGAATCCTGTGTAGATAGGCTGCTCTGGATTTTCCCACATGCTGAATGCCACGTGCTAGGTGCTCATATGCTGCAATGATGCTTCCAATGCTCCGGTTGGCGAGATATGACGTCCCCAATTTCGTGCGATACGAGCTCCAAATGTAGGTGATAATTAACGAGTTGTTGAATTAGATCATGAAGAAAACAAAATGCTGATAGGCCTGCTTAATACACTGAACCATGAGACGAGTTGTCCATGAAGTTAGTCACGTCCGTGAAATACATATCCGCGGCCCGGAGGACCATATGATGCATGCTTAGCGCTCGCGAGTTTTTCTTGAGTTAGTATAGCAAACTGATTGATGCTGGTAAGGAGTCAGAATATGTTTTTGAATGAATTAGTGGACTGTAAAATCAGATTTAAGTAGCGTTTATTTGAGCATTATGAAGAAGCGCAGGCCCACGCAATTACGTCAGGCGCACATAGCCAAAATACAAAAGTGTGGCGTAAATTGGCAAGCTACATAATGTGTAGCAGTGAGAAACGATCGAATAAGAAGTACATTACTGAATTTAGATTGCCGCGGCTGGCTAGAAAGGAAGGGTGCAAAACGCACAGCTGAAAGGTTGAGTGATAACTAACTAAACGCAGCGGCGAGCCAACGAGTGCTGCACCGCGACGGATGACGTAAGTGCGCTGGGCTGATTGCGCGTGAGCAAGTACAATGTACAATGTATTAACACAAGGTTAAGCACATTTTATTGCAAATCATAATAAAGATTTACGTGTGATTTGCAGGATCGATATACTTATTTTTTTAGTTTTACTTATTATATAATTAGATATTTGTCACTGAATATAAGGAAACTCTAACATCTGTGAATTAAATAACCACCAAGTTCCTCTTACATTATTATTTAACAAATAAACTTTGTTTGTGATAAAGGCGTATAGTAATCAAAAATTGTATTTTACGAGTGTTTGAATATTCAAAATGTTATTAAAATAGCGTACGTAGAATTTGTATAAACGCATGAAACCATGGCTAATACAAATATTAAATTAATATAATCTACTTGAAAATATTTATTACAATGCCGTAATCAAACAGCTGATAAATGTGCACAATTAGTTACATACTCAAAAAAAAAGAAGAATTTTACAACACCTAATGTTTCTCTGTACTACATTAAAGCAATTAAAAAGCCTTACGGAATAATCATGAACACAGGCGTCTAAGACGGAACTTAAATATACTATTTGAATAAAAACAAAAACATTTGTTAATGAAATAGAGTAAATAAAACACTTACCCCACTTCTTAAGTGAAGTAAAATTTATTATTATATTTATTGCAATGTTACATGTACTATAAAATGAATACACTTCTGTCTATGTACCCAATGCAACTATATAGTGTTTTTTGTGTGAATTGATTTTTGTGTGTTCGGTGCGTTAAGTATATGTGGTTACACAATAACCGTATTTTTTTTAAAAGAGGAGTAAGACGTTGATGTCGTGAAATAATTAATTAAAACAGCAAAAAAGTCAATCAATGGTTTATTAAATATTGCAAAGAAAATAAATTGATTATTAAAATTTGAAAATAGAAAATTCAAAATATTCTCTTTTATGAGGTTACACTCTGAAAACATAGCGTATCTTTGCAATTCACCATATATTAATGGCATATAGTCATAAATATCTAAACAAATATGATGTACAAATTAAAAAATTTTGTTATATTGCACGAGTGTCTGACTTTGAATCATTATTAAAAATTTGAACTCGTAGCAACTCGTCTGTAAAAATAATATTAACTTTACCAAATAAAAATTAAACGGTTGCTATCATTATTTTAATAAAAAGAATCTTTTAAAGGTAATTATGATTTACACCCAATTTTTAAATTAACAGAATAAAATTATTTTTAACACCAACTTACAATTACGTCGTTTACACTCAATTTTACACTTTTTACATTTAAGTCTTTATAATTACTTTATCTTATACTCTGTTCTTTATTAGTTCTTTGTTTAACACAAAAATATAGTTGTTCATTTGTCACCTGCGTATTGTTGAAGTTACCGTTGCGTGTATAAGCGTACGAGTGTGTGTGTGTGTGTGTGTGTGTGTGTTTGTGTGTATGTGTGCGCGCGCGCTCGTCTCCTGGATGATGACACTACCGATGATGATAATGACGCTTTCTCAGTAGTCTGTAGCCTGTTGTTGATGGTGGTCCTGCGCTCTTCCATCAATCGTACAATATTGCAGATGATGGTGATGATGAGGAGTTCAAGTCGATTGACAGACGGACATAGTGACCTCGTTTGAAGGTTCCTTGAGTCTGTCGATTAGCAAACGGACATTGTGTCCTCGTGTGAAGTCCTTGATTCCTTGAGTCCTACGCTCACCCAAAATTGCCGAAGGTATTTATAGTAGACGGCAAACTGACATATCAGATATGCTATGTTATTATTTTTGACATGTTAGACTTTCTCAATTCGTGTATAGCGTCCCATTTAATTGATCACTTTTTAGATCACTTTCGCGATAACCAAAAACTTGATCTTTATTCGAATGGTTGCACTATCTCCGTCATTCTCCATTCGTCATTTACATATCACACGTTTGTTAATTACTAGCTAATTGTAGTAGTAATTGACTTTAATTAGTATAACGTCTTTATTAATGCGCTTTTCTGCAATAACTTTTCATCACCATGCGCATTAAATGTCCCTTCCGAATTGTAATATGTCTTTGGTAACAGTTAAAACACATATTTATTTATTTTAACCCTGTTAATACCTGCCTTAAAAAACAACAATTATACGCAGTCCAAAGGAGGTTCGAGCTGGTTAACACACAGACACACATGCAACGACTTACAATGTAACAATTCAATCGGGCAGGTGTACACTTTTGACAGGCTCCCGCATGTAATTGCCTGTATTTACAATAGTTTTTAAAACTATTTATCCTACTTTCTTTACACTAATAACTTACAAAACACTGCTCTGGGTAAATATGCAAATATATGTATTGTCGCATTATATTAGGATATTCTTTGTAATACTTAATGTTATTTAATAATAATAAATATATTTACGTTTGTACTTCTAAAAAAATGTTATATTTTCAAGTATAACTATTCTAAATATAAATTTGATTTCCAGAATGGTTAACAAGGAGTTCAGGTATCGGAACTGGTCAATAATCGGAACACCAAAATTATTAAAGTAAAAAATATGAAGCACCCATGATCGTTCATATGTCTGTGTCAGTGTTACTGGGTGAAACTCTCCTTATTTAATTTACCTAGTAGTACTGTAGTTGAAAATACATAAGGTACTGTAATCTTTTTGGTACTAATAAGGTAAAATTAAGGAATTAGCAGATGCATGAAGCTACTAAGGTTTTTGTACAACACCGTACTGCACTGTTGTCTTATTCTACTAAATCCAAGCACTATTATCTTAGTGTTTAATAATCGAAGACGAGTCACCATTGCGATAACAGTGAGGTATATGGAGAGTGAGTTGCGGTTTATAGAACAATTTTGTAAAATAAATTTACCGCAAAACGTCTTCCAGTAAGATGGCGAAACGTGCTACACGTCACGTGCTTTGACGTTAGCTTTACCAGTCTCTTTAAAGGTTGCATTTCTTCAAAGAACGTCTGGTCACTAAATCATCCCACCTAAATTCTCTTACATTTTATCTAAGGGGATCTTTAACTGACGATGTTGAAAGTCATTCAACTATATTTCTATGTCTTACAGACCATATTATTTGAGTAATTAACATTGTTGGCCTCATCAGATTTTTCAGAAATCTAGAAACAATAAGCAACAGGTGTAATAAACTGTTTTTGGATGAAGTAGAATATTTTAAACAGAGTAATGTAAGGTAAATTTTATTCTTCCTTAGTTTTGGTTTTATTTTTCCTTTTATTAGCGTTTTATTGTAGTTTCCGCAAATAGTTAATGTTTAATGTTCAATCAAATTGGAAAGAATTTCGTCGTTCATTCTGTGTTAGACTTAATACAAATTTATAAGATTTTTATTAAGTTTATAAAATATAATGATCTTAATTGTAAACTTTAACTTATTACGTAACATAAAATCTAAGTCTTAACAAAGTTAATAAACCTAATTTAAATTTCTTCTTTTGGCTTTTCCTAGCACATCCTGTTTTAGTTGTCACGTGGCTTTTCTGTGGCCATATGCACAAACAACTTATAAATCAAACCCACAAATGATCATCCTCAAGAACGCACTTCTTCCACTAAGAGACAAAATTTTATGCTGTTTTGCTTCTTACTGCAGTAACAGTCTTCACTTATATAGTTTTATTGTATTGTATTTCTTGTATCGTTACGCTCCTACAAGTAGTTCTTCACAAAATTACCACTTGGTAATTATCACAAACACATAACCGTGGATTTTCTTTAGCGGGAAACACGATATTTTGTGTTTAAAACAACATATTATGAACAGGGCTGATATAATGTTCCAACAATGGTGTCTAGTGTAACCGCAAGAGAAGGGTGGTGCGATGTATTTTTAGGCAATGACGTAAGTAAACGTCTAAACGCTTTCTGTGTACACCAATGTTGATAAATCGTTATGCTCCCTGGAGTGTAACCAGCCCCTCCCGTTTACCTGAAACAGGGATTTGAGGACTATTTCATTGTTAACTTTGTTCTGTTCGTCAAAGCCTCTCTACTCTGTCCTCTTTCACCAAAATCACTTTTTCTTTTAGAGAAATATGTATGACTGAGTGTGCGGGCGTGTGCGTCTGTGTGTTTCTGTGTCAGCGTACATGTCTGTCGTCCCTTGGAATTGTAACAACAATAATTTCAACAGGTTCGCAAATTTTACAGAATCAGCATAAATTTACAAAATACATTTTTTTTTCAAAATTTGGTGAAGCTACTTAATATTTTGTACCTACTATTGTAAAGCGATATTTCCTTGAATTTACTTCTGTGAGAGTAGGGTTACATATTAATAAAGTAAATCTAGTGTTTTTTTTATACAAAATTACTGCACTTAAATTAAAACAGTAATAACTATTAGATGGAAAAATGTAAATTAATATTGATTTTTTGCAAATCGTATACGGAATCTGACACTACTATACTCTGTAATTATAAAGCTTGCGTTCTCCTTCGGATTTAACAGAAAACCAACTCTAAGTAGGCCTAACTGTTATGTACAATATATAACATAACATATAACGATGAAGGGTTTGCAAGGATCGGTCAAAAAAGTAGGCTATAACACAAATTTTAAATTATTTGTATCGACAATATTTACTGTCATCATCAGGACCTGTGTACGGATACAAGAGAAAATGTCAAATACGTACAACAGATAAATTAGTTCAGTGAGTGTCCGCGTGTGTGCGTATATATGTGTGTATGTGTGAAGGAGCTGAAACATGTTGTTTTACATCATCAAAGTAATTGTATTATTACATATTGTTTTTCTTAAATACATCGAGAAAATTATAATTCCTCAGAACATAATTTATACACTATTACAATTTAAATTACTAAAAATGTAAAAGTTCTTTAATGGTATTTATAATTAATTATAAAAGCAGTAATCGACATTTATAAGCAGTAATTAAATATTTATAAATTACACCGTGCTTTAAAATCGTAAGAGTCGGGACTATACTTACGATATAAAACCAAGTGTCACATGCACGAATACAAAAGCTGGGTGGATGACCACAGTCGAGGATCTCTACAAAGTAAAGACGGAAGGTACAGATTCGATTCCAATTGATACAGTAAAGTCAGCCACAACTGTAATTATAATTGAAAACTATCGCAAAATAGATTGCTTTATAAGCTTGTAGATGATATTAAAAAGTATTTTCACCCGAGATTTAATTATTTTAAAGACAATGACATTTTAATTGGAATACACTATTATATTTTGACGGTGAATCGTACGTACTCTTTAAACTAGATTTAATCTTACGGTCAAATATGAGATTTAACGTATATCATGACAAGAAGGGAAAGTGTCTTCTATTACCACCAAACCATTCAGAGAACAAGGGAAGAGAGTGTAGCACAACAATTCGGCCTCGTGTTATTACTTTAGGCGTTACCCTAGACTACGCCAACCTAATGCCTGACGAACATTTGAAGTTATTATACAGACTGCCCTAAATATCTAGATTAGGCGTCAAGTGCCGTGGACTAAGAAATGTATTTACAAGTGCCTTTGTAAATAAGAAATAAACAAATATACGTTAAAAATGTCATGCGGCAAGTGCACTACTACACACTGCAGTTGCGAGATTTAAATATATTTTTATTTATCAAATTGTTGTGAGAACGTAAGTAAAACAATCCCAAATAGAAGAATAAGAAAATTATTTTGTTTTTGTCTGATAGTTTATTACATAAATTTAAGACCTCAAGTTAAGCGATACGAAGGGAATATTGTAGCAAGGACGCAAGGAGAAACAATGGCACCACTGTCTAAGTTTACAATCAGGCTTCTGCAACCAATTTTACAGCTAAAAGTGACGTAAGAAAACCTAATTTTTTAACAAAAATGTATTGACTACGTGAGATTAACGTGGCGAGGAGATTGAATTACTGTCAAATTGTATCGAAGGACGGCAGCGTGTGTATCACTTTTGGAAAAATAATTAACACATATTACAAAGACTTTATTTTTTAAAAACTTACATTATGTGCTAAAACTATTTGTAACATACGTGGATAATAAAGATCACAAAATTTAAGATATATTATTAATCATATAATGTGCAAATAATTGTCTGTACATAATTGAATTCTATTGATTTATAAAACAGTGTTTGTCACATTTTTTCATTCTTAGCAGCTAACATTATAGAGTAAAGCAAGAAAAGCGTCCTACTGATATATACTTGCCAATTTATTAAAAACGGACTCTATTGTTTTCCTTGAAAACAACTTGTAAATATTTACTTTTTAATATGAAATAATCGATTTACATTATTACACGCCAACCCATAACGCATCAAAATTCATCAAAATAATCAAGACCTTGTAATCACACGAGTCCGGTTAATGTGGCTAATTTTGTTTGCTCGAATTTCTTTCATCGATATGTATTAATATCAGTTGTATAATATCGGACGGAAAGCACCAAAAAATTATAACCTACTTTACTGCTATGCCTGTAATACGATATTTGTTTTCTGTTTTGGGTTTCCAGCACAAGTTAGATTTCTCCTGCCTCCAATTTCTCCATTGTCCATTACCATTCGTCTGTGACATAGCTTGCCCTCAAAGTCTTGCTACTAACGTTTGTTCTTTTGCTTAACGTTTAAAACGTTGGGTTGCTTTTTGTGTGGTTAATTCACGTCATGTAACCGCCATGTGACAGAAATCAAATATTCATAGACCCATACTACATTGGTAAATATTAAATTCATTTCCCAAACAAAATAATAAATAAGATTTAAAGTAATTATTATATGAAATCATGGTGACATAATAGGAAAATATTATAGCTATCACCTGAAATAAAATCAGTATTGCATCGACTGATTGAAACAAACGCATTTGAGCAGTCACTATAATCAAATATGAATTAAAAAATAGTGCTTAGTTTCCACTCTTACTTATTTTAAAGTAAAAATTATTTTTTATAGACTTATATCGTTAATACTTAAAGAGAATTTTAATTGTATTTACACTTTTATATAGTCATTAGTACGCAAGCTTCTTCAAACCAAAATGCGCAATACAACCTTTAAATTCTTCAGAAACCTTTACTATTTTATTTATAAGTCAAGTTTAGCAATCAATTATTAATTATAACATTTGAATAGTAGTATTACTAAACATTAATCACTCCTGCAATCGTACTTGATTTAGCCTTTTCTCTAGAATTCATGACCCTTTCAAATCTATTTCTCCCTTATTTTAGAGAAATGAACTTGTTTTAAATTCTTTTTCCGGTATGGACTGCGTCAAAAATGTCATGTATGACAACGTTTCAGTCATATTACAATCCGTACCCTCAGATGTCACTTAGACTTGAAGAAGGAAGAAGATTTCAAAAACATAATGTACACCCGTCGCGGAAGCCTACGTGAGAATATAAATGAACTTGTGTCATTGGTTAATTGGTTTATTTAAAGTTTGAAATCTTTTTAGCTTTCTCTTTTTTTACGATTTTGAATGGAGATGTTGGTTGGGGGGGGGGGTTTGAGTCAAACGAATGACATTATACATCTTGGAATGCGGAATGTGACTGTAAAATATATTAAAGAATTTCCCGAAATATGTAAGTTCTTTAACATATTCAAATGTCTTAGTTAAACATTTAGTAGTTTTTTGATTTTAATTTCCTTCTGTTATTAAACTTGAATTTTTAAAATATATTTGCTTTTTCCTTCGGTTTCTAACAAACCCATGAAATTTTACTTAGCCTGTATCTTATATTTTAAAAATCCAATATATATCTTAAGTACATAATACCACAGATATTTTATGAATGGAATTTATGTATATCATGAATTACTCCTTTACACTTTTTAAGATATAAAATTTTTTTAATTATTATTATTTCTGTAATTTTTCAAAATATTTCTGAAACATCGTTTTGTAAGTAAATGATGTTAGAATTAATTTTAAAATTCGAAAGAAACAAAGTAATTATGGTAGCAGACTAATTACTTAACGTTAGTTTCAGAAAACAATAAAGAATTTGACGTAACTTAAAAATTTATCCTCATTAAAAATTAACGTTAATATACGTGCGTCTTCACTACTGAAGCGTTTATCTATGCATAGAAAAAACGTATTTTTCTGAGACCAAGTCAGGAATTTATGAGCAGATATTGTATCTCACTTTTTCATTTAAACTACTAAATTTCTACTCTTCTTATATCACATGATTCTGAAATAGATTTATTCCACTTGATAACTGATGGCGATGTCTGAAATGATATTAGGAATACAACTAACTCTCAAAAGATTTAAATTCATATGCTAAATGGTGACTGTTGAATAAAGCACCAATTACTTTGAAAATTAGTGTGTTAAAAGTGCCTTGGCTCTCTCTTTACATAGTTACACGAACGACTAACTTTCCGTTCACATGCAGAGACGACAAAACCTTCAGTTTCCACCAGCTCTCATGACGACATAGTAGGAGCTTAAATTTACGCACATCCAAGCTATAAATCATGATTCTCCAACACAAACACGCCATAGTAACATACTACAAACTTCTCGTCGTGAACGCCGAATCAATAATTTTACAAGTTTAAACAATATCATCCAAAAACATTTTTCAGTCAATTAACTTATATCTATATTTTAAAGAAATTAATAATGTTTGTTTCTTAGCCGCTTATTACGTTCGAGACACACTTGTCCAATACTCTACGGATAAAGAAGATAGAAGCTACGAAATCCCAATGACAAAAAATTCATTTTTACTAGACAACAAATTCGTCGAGTGTATTTGCTTTAAAGTTGTTAAGTAAATCTCAGTCAGGCTGATGAACAGACTCTCTTTTCTAGTAACCAGCTACGTTGTATTTTAATAATAAAACGTCAGCAGTGATATTTTATTTGTTAATTAAAGTCATTTAATTTCAGTGGTTTAATAATCAAATTATGTAATTTTAATCTGATTGTACGAGTACTATTTTACTAGTTGTGTTCAAACTCGCAATGGGCTTGATAAATGCTCACTTACATTTAGTAACGTTTGAAAAAAACGTACGTTTTATTCACAAACTACCTTCCTCATAGATAGGCCTATATTTAAAGTTTTTTCTTTATTTTTCCAATATAAAAAAATTTGTTTCACGTGTTACGTTTATTCTATTATATATGCTCTTCACCAAAATCCTATCTGATTTTATAAATTTGTGAATTCAACCATTAACGAGGTAGGCTGTTAAACACTAACACTCTTCAAACAATTGAGAGTAACAAGCTCTTCGGAGAATTATATATCAGTAAAACTTTGTTATTAAATTCTTTGTCAATAAACACCATAAAATAATTCACGTTCCAAAAAGAGGGAATTTTAAAAGTTTAGTGTAAACATTTCAAAAAGTTAAACGTCTTTTTGTTCTTATGAAAATCCGTCTTTGTTTTGTCTCAGGCGAAAACATAGAGTTTCTTTGAAATCCTATAAAATTATTTCGTCATTTAATTCTTATCCAGCTATTATTTTTGCCTCTTTTATTTGTTTTCAGATATATTTTTTATTTTCGGTAAATATATTTATATTTATTTTTCAAGATAAATATATTTAATACTTGTCTGAGATCTTTTCAAACGATTTTTCCACAAAGGCACAGTGTATACTGCTATTAATCTTAAACATCTTGCACTATTCTTTCCAGTATTTTCGTACAAAATTGCCTTACATTCCAATAAGTTAAGTATTAAATTAATTGCCACAACCTTATACAATTCTAAACTCTTATAAGTCCGTTACACGTCCGCTGAACATTTTAAAGTGATTTTGTTTCGCATGATTTCATGTTCTAGAACATTCTGTCGTCTCAAAGTAGAGTGGAAAACATTAAAGCTAGAAAACTCCGTACTCAAACACTTTAGTGATACTTTCGTTACACAAAACCCCTGTAGTTTAACAGTTTAGTTAAGATAATAAAAGTGTAAAAGTCATCAATTCAATAAAATTTTAATGATGAGCACACAAATTTACAATTAACAATCGTCACTAAATACCACTGACTAACGTCGCACTAATTAAACAATGATCTACCCGCGTTTGTATATCTGGTATGTTTCGTCAAACTCTAACTCAATTGTAACTGCCCGAAGTTGTCCCGGTGCTGTCTTTAACTTTAGTAGGTACTTTTACACCAGTAGGTAAGGTCACTTCATTATAATCTTCGTAAATGCGAATGTGTGTGTGTGTGTGTGTGTGTGTGTGTGTGTGTGTAAGAGAGAGACAGACAGACAGACAGACAGGGACAGAGACAGAGACAGAGACTATTACGCAGATATCTGTATAACACCGGGCGGCGTTGCAATTGGACATATTTACATACATTTATTAATCTGTTGTGTATAGTAATTTTCTTATATATATGTAATAGCTTTACTTTTCCATTATACGTGAAAATATTTTGACATATATGAATAAGTGTGAAAATAACCCTCACAGCACGACATAATTTGTCTCTATAGGAATATCTCCGCTGAAGTCATCAGTTTTACACGATCTACGGCTGTGCTACTCTAAATGTGTTCAACAGGATTTATACGAAGGTGCAGCCTCCATGTGTTTATTTCACAAGCACGTAAACCTCCACCGAAGGCTTATTGACATACTGTCGTTACCTTCAACAGTTCTTAAGGATTCAGGTAAAGTTTCTTCATCAGAATCTCATCCTGCTGACTTTATGAAGTTACAAATATAAATCCAAATTTTTACAGCAAAATACATGAAAACGATGCATTCTGTAAATGTTTCTATTAATTGACAAAGTATCTCATCAGTTCTACATCGATCTTGTTTAGAACAACCTTTGACCGATTTAGAAATTTTATCTCCGCTACCTGTATGCGGCCTTTATCTCTCTTTTTCATTCTCTGTAACTTACTTCCCTTGAGTAGCATAGGGACAGCCATCACCTTGCAGAACGTGAGCTGAGTATTTTTCCGAGTCTTGTTTTTTAGTGTTGTTACGGCGCCGCACATCATTTTAAGCTTATTTAGTTTATTGTCTAAGTCTCTATTGTTCCCATATGACACCTAGGTAGCTAAAGTGAGAAACGTGTTCAATTAGTTGGTTATTATCTATTATTTTGGGTCTTAAAGGACTGTTTCCCAGAAAAAGCCATCACCTTTGTTTTGCTTGTGGAAATTCATGTTATACTGAACCGAACAGCGTTGTAAATTATATTGCGCCCTGTGCAAACCATTTTTGGTGGTATCTATAAGCAGCAGGTTATCAGCAAACAGCGACAAGTTAACAAATTCGTCGTCCTAAAAAATATCTGTTGATAGGCAAATACATTGCCACCTACGAGTGACATCGTCTAAATATATAGGCCTATTAAACATCGTTGGATAGACTACGGCCCTGTCTTTCACTTTGATTTATACTTAGAGCCTTCTGCTCTCTTCCTCTTTGCAGACCTATCTGTGTGTCCAAATAGAGACTCTTTACTGCTGACATAAGGTGCTTAGTAAGCACTGCTTACGGAAGCCATTTCAATATTTCTTCATTATCTATGTAATTGTTAACCATTCCGATCTATATCATTGTTACTATTGTGCCGTAACTAGTCGTTACGGCGACATCCGAATGTTTATTATATCGAATCTGGGCAATAGTTTCATCCGTCTGTGTAGTTCACGCTATCGTGGACACTCCCGCTACCTATGAGTCGTTACGGCGACTTACGAAATTGTTATAATTGAATTTCGGCATAGATGTTTTAGTTGGATCGTGTACGCTGACGCTACCTATGTGAGACGTTAGACAACGTGACCTTTCGTTCCCGCTGCTTGGAGCGGTGTTTGTCGTGGAGTAGAGTGAGCCTGCTGTAGACTCGTGTTGGCTCCCTGTCAGCTGTTCACACCACGAGCGGTCTTATATGTTAGAGGTCTGGAAAAGTAGTGTGTTTTCTTTTAATGCCGGGTTTTTTAAATTAATTATGGCAGGCTAAGTGAAAAGTGTGCCGAGGGGCTCTCGGCCTGGCAACTGTGACCGTGTGAAGAGATCAAGATGGTAATGTGTAAGTAGTTTGTGGAAATCGGTTCGAGCATGTGCTCGGCCAGAATTGAACAGGTATGCAAAAATGAAAATTATTAAATTTTCCTGGGAGGTGCGTTCGCACTACGTATATTTCGGGTCAAGTGTGGCCCTGGCTGGTTCTTAACAAAAAAAAAAAAAGAACAACAGTTGCTTTAATTCTGGATGTGTTTTTTTACTTCACTGTATAACTGGAATATAATATTTAGGTTTCTGAAGTCATTGAAAATTCTTGAACGCAAGTTTTTTTTTTTAAAGAAAAGTGTGTTGAACTTGACTAGTTTCTGATATTTCTTTCAAATGGTGAGCTTAGTTTCTCTTGCTGATAGCCGTGACAGTAATATCTTATGTGCAAAACTACGTTATGCGTTAGGATTCAGCCGGGTGCCCATAAGCCTAGTGAAGCGAAATTCAGCCCGAGTCCCTTGATATCTCTCAGTATTACTCAGTGTGGTTCATATAAATGTCTGTTTGAATTGTGAAAAGCATGTAATGTCCAACATACATTTTTGTCTATAATCTGTGTAGAACTTATATTGTGTCTGCCTTTTATTAGGACGTATAAATTTGTTATGAAAAGAGCTGCAGATCACATACAATTGCCAAAATATGTACTGGGACTGTATTCCAGAAGTATTCCTCATGTTACTGAACTTTTGTACAAGATGCAATTTCCAATTTGGGATTTTTTTTTATTTATTGTGATTCTCTATCAATGTACAGTCACTGTTAAAATTCTTTTGTCTATGTATATGCTCATAGTTATTTTAATTCTCTATCAATGTACAGTCACTGTTAAAATTCTTTTGTATATGTATATACTCATAATTCTATGCACACAACATATTACATTTCTGAGAGATATATGTACCTGATTATTTGATAGTTTTTTTTTAATAATGGTGCTCTCTGAAATCTGCAAGCCTTTGTGCTACACAAGTTTATACAAGTTTAATGAAAATTGAGCACATGCACTTGTGATTTTCACACACAAAGTATATAATTACCTATCTTATGTTACATCATACCTTACTAATTATATGATTCTCCTTTCTAGCTTTTGATTTAGATTTCAGAGGGTGCATGTTGTTGTGTGAGATAATTGTTTAAATGGTTGTGGCTGTAATAATTGTTGTTGGATAAAATTGTTCTTCAAATGGTTTATAAAATTGTTTATATTATTAAAAGTGTTTATAGTACAACCAGAGGGGGACTGAAAAAAAAAAAAAGATTTATTGTTTTTAAATGTATGGGATTTCGAATACCTCTGGATTTATTCTTTGTATTTATTAATGTTCAAATAATTAATTCCAAATAGAGAAATTCTATTTGGGAGAAGGTTAAAAGTACTGTCGAGGCTTGTTGCCTGTCATGGTTATTTTTGAATACCATGTAATATAGTTTAAATATTTCACATATTTATATATTTCTAATAGAATACCTTCACAGCCTGGATTCTATGAAATCTCATTGTAAGAAAAACAAAATATGATAGAATCAATAAATTTGTTATTTTCGGAAATTTAAAATTGAGGTCACCTCATTCGTCCAATTACCTAATGGTTACCCAGCATGTGGCTATTCTTCCACTAGGTGGCCCCTCCTAGTTCAAGTGAACAAGTGAGCCGGTCATCAAGGTGAGTTGTAGATTTTTATATTTATTTTTTTGGTTGTCAAACTTGAAAAATGTGTCAGATTTGGAAAGTTGAAAATGGTGTTGTGATGTCTTTGGTGATGAGCGGCTCACAAATGGTAGCAGAGACGTAGTCCTGGCTACCTCTGAACCGAAATTTGGAAATGGGTGACGTGACCTCTATATCTTAGTTGGACATGTTCTGTCAGTTGTAATGTGTTTACTTTTGTTGTAAATCTTGGTCTTTGGGTGCGGTTGCCGGGCCGGGGCTCCTGGGGGGGGTGCCCAGTTTGGTGATTCCTGATTGTATCCTTGGGGTGTTGTTAAGTGTTTATTTGTTTGTTTGTGCTCTTGTCTTGTCTTTGTCTTTGTTGTCTTTTAGCACTTCATCTTGGTCTTGGTTGTTGGTCCGGTGTCGGGTCGGGGACCCTGACGCACCTTGATTGTCATCACTTGTTGTATTCAGATCCTCATTGTGTGAAACCATGGCAGAGGCGGGGCAGAGTAGGGGTCGGCGTGAAGGTCGCGGTCTGGTGCCCGAATATTTCACTAAAGACGAGCTCCAGTTCGAGATACGTTTGCGGGGTGGGGTTCCCCAGAGGGATGTGGCGTCCTTGAGCCGACAACTGCGGGAGCTACTGGTAGGGGACGCCCCCACCCCGGAGAGTCTAAATTGAGGATTTGGAGGAGGAGCTGGCCTTGTGTGCGGACAAGTGGACCGAGTTCTCCACCTTGATGGAGGACTCGGAATATATGGGGAGTTCCACCCGTGTTTGGCAGCGGGTGACCCAAAGGAAGCACCACTTGTCCGCTCTGCTCAGTAATTTGCTGTTGCAGGACGATCTGGAGGAGGAGGGTAGGCGGACTGCGTCGGCCCTGCAGTCAAAAATTGGCCTACCTGGGGAGGCTCCAGAAAGTCCTGGTAACCCTAAGGAGATGCTCACGCGCCAGACCGTGGCCACTGAGCGGGTGGATCTCCTGAGGGAAGCCTGTAGTGCTCTGGTGGAGGAACGCCCTTCTATTTCGGTGGGCAGTCGTCCCCAGGGATTTCAGGGGGATCATGTGGAAGTCCCTCGAGGGTTTGGTACAGCCCTGGCCAGCGTAAAGTATGAATCATTGCCGAACCCCATTTATGACCTCCTCCGTCGGCTTCCAGTGGTCGACGGTCTGGACCTTGACCAGCTTGTGAAATTCTTTGAAGGGGTTTTCGGCATTTTTGATTTCCCTGGGGTGACTGGTCTTTCATTGTTAAATATGATTTAACCGTATTGTCGGGCGCCCCTGTTGGATCGTGTGGTCTGGCACCTGGGCGCAGGCGGGGATTTCGAGGCGTTCCACAGAGATGTTTTGGAACTGTTTATGCCCGGGAGGCTGCGTGACCGGATGCGGCAACGATTATTTTACAGAGTTCAGGGGCACGGGGAAAAGTTAAACGTGTTTATTGATTCCATCAAAAGTGCTGCCCGTGTGCTGCGGGTGGACGTGTCGGAGGCTGAGGTGGTGCGGGATATTTTGGAGGGCCTCAATCCTCAGGAGAGGTCAAGGTTGGTGTTTTTGGAGAGACCGCGTAGCTTCGCAGATCTTAGCAGAGCTTGTGTCCTCGCCCGCACCATCCAGATGAACGATGAGGCTCGCTCCGGCAGTTCCGAATTCCCTGTCCCCTGTTCTCCATCTGGTCAGCAGCGGCCTAGCCGGGAGCAACGTAGTGGCAACTCTGAGAGGAAAGAATTCCGCTGTTATTCCTGTGGTAAGATGGGGCACTTGGCCCGGAATTGCCCTCTCAAACGGTCGGAGGTCTCGCGGGAGAACCGTCCTTCAAAAAACGGCCTGCGTGGGGGGGATTGAGGGGACGCCGGTCCCTCCCCACGTGTGGTAGCGTTGGCGCATCCCAGGTCCCGTTATGTGCCGTTGAAACGGGACACCCATCCGGGGAGTCCGATCCTAAGCCGATTCGTCCGGGTCTCTCCGTGTGTCCATATTTGGAGCTGGAGGTTGGGAAGGGCCGTATTAGGGCCCTGGTGGACTCCGGATCGGCACGGTGTCTTATCTCCTCCCGAGTTAGCAGCAGTTGGTCAGGGAGTCATTGATTCGGTCAAGTACTCTTTCGTCGGTGGTGTGTTGGACGGCCTCGAGGGAGGTTTTGCCGACCTCCAAATTGGTGGCCTTTAAATTTAAAATAAATTATTTTTCGTGGGTTTGGGAGTTTCTTGTGGCCCCGAATCTGAGCGTAGACTGTATTGTGGGTGCGGACTTTATTGTGAAAAGTGGTCTGGTTCTCGATATCCAGGGGCACGTATGTTTCTTTAAGTTTAACCGTGCCGTACGCATTCCTTTTTTTGGTTATCGGAATGTGGCGGGGGAAGGTCTTGAAGAATTTCAACCCCCGGCGTCCATTAATAATTTGAGCCAATCTCAACAGACCACTTTCCGTCGATTGTGTGAGGAGTTCCCCGAGGTGCTGACCGCCAACCTCGGACTCACTCACAATTTGGAGTATCGTATCCGTCTTTGCGACTCCTCGGTTGTCCGTTCGCACCCGTATAAATTCGCTCCCCCCAAAATGACCATTTTGCGTGAGAAGGTGCAAGAATTGTTGGACCATGGGGTTATTGAACCTTCCACGTCGGCCTATGCCAGTCCAGCATTCCTGGTGCCTAAACCGGGAGGGAAGCATAGGCTGGTCATTGATTACCGGAAATTAAACCAAAATATAGAAGTTGAGTCGGTGCCCCTCCCAGACCTGCATTCTGCCTTTGATTGGTTTTCGCAGGCCCGATATTTCACCATTTTTGACCTGAATTCGGCTTACCACCAGATTCCCTTACACAAGGATTCTCGGCCGTACACCGCCTTTTGCGTGCCGTGGAACCTGTACCAATATAAGAGAGTCCCCATGGGACTGGCGGTTGGTGCTCAGACGTTAACCCGTCTACTACACTCTGTGTTCCACGATATTAAATTCCAGTACGTGTTCAATTATCTGGATGATCTTCTCATTTACAGCTCCACTTTAGAGGAACACATGAACCATCTCCGAGAGGTATTATGTCGCTTGAGGCGCGCGGGGCTTACGGTGAATCCCGACAAGGTGAAATTTGCCCAGGAGGAAATTTCTTCCCTCGGTCACCTTGTCTCTCATAAAGGGGTCACGGTTGACCCAGAGAGGACTCAGGCAATCCGGGATTTTCCTCCTCCTCGGGATGCTAAAGGGGTGGCCCGCTTCGTGGGTATGATAAAATTTTATAGGCGGTTCATCCCGGGGGCTGCCGAGATTGCGGCTCCCCTAAATTCCTTAAGGAAGAAAGGGGCCAAATTTGTGTGGGGCAACGAGCAGCAGCGTGCGTTTGAAGCCCTGAAGGAGTCCATTCTGTCACCGCCCGTGCTTCGGATGCCCGATTTCACGAAGCCCTTTGTTGTGCAAGCAATCTGACGCCAGCTCTGTGGCGATCGGGGCCGTGCTCTCTCAGGAGGTGGATGGTGCTCGGCAGCCAGTCGCATTTGTATCTAGGACCCTCACCAACCCTGAAAAGAAATCCTCGGTGTACGAATTAGAGTGTTTGGCGGTAGTCTTCGCCCTGGACAAGTTTAGGAGGTATTTGGAACATGCTGAGTTCCTATTAGAGACCGACAATCAGGCTCTCTCGTGGCTTCTGGCGCACCCCCGTCAACTGGGTAAACTTGACCGCAGGGTGGTCAAAATTTCTTCTTTTAAGTTTCGGGCACAGCATATACGGGGGGCCCAAAATGTTGTTGCCGACGCTCTGTCCCGTATGTATCATGTACCCAGTGAGGAGCCAATAAATGAACCCTGCGCCTTACTCCTGGAGTTTCCCCTCGCCTTCACTGAGGTTATCCCTCATCAGCTTGATGATGAGGTGTTGGGTCCCATTATCGATAAAATTAAATCAGGCGAGATGAAGGCTCCATATCATCTGTCCAAGGGCGTCCTCTGCTGCAAGGAACGTAGAGGACGGGTCCCTAAGATAGTGCTGCCGAGCAAGCTGGTACCCATGGTCTTCCAATATTATCATGATTCCCCGGTTGGAGGCCATTTGGGTGTTTCAAAGACCATCGCCGCGATCAGAAAGAACTTCATCTGGAAAGGCATGGACCGGGACATCGCCACCTGGGTGAAGTGTTGTCATTTGTGTAGTCTGAGCAAGCCCGCTCAGAACACTAAGTTGGGGTTGCTGTCTTCTGAGGTGGCTGGCAGACCGATGGAGAAGGTTTTCATCGACTACGTGGGTCCTTTCCCGCGTAGCAAGGCCGGGAATTCGTTCCTCCTTGTTCGTGTGGACGCCTTCTCCTAGTATGTCTGGCTACTTCCCTTGCGTCAGGCTAGTACTGCCAATACCATCATAGCCCTTCAGACCAGTATCTTTCAGCATTTCGGGCTTCCCTCCATCATTTTCTCAGACAATGGCCCCCAATTCATCTCGAGGCAGTTCCGGAACATGTGTTTCAGGCACGGCATTCGGCATGTAACCACTTCCCCTTACCACCCGCAAACTTCCCACGCTGAGCGATTCAATCGCAACCTGAGATCCGCTCTTATCGCCTACCACGCGGAACAGCAGAACACGTGGACCAGAATCTTTAGTGGTTACAGATGGCTTTCAATTCTTCCCTTCATGAAAGCCATCGTGCCGTGCCTTTTGAGGTCATGTTTGGTTTCTCCCCCGCTCATCCCCTTGGTAATTTGTGGAGACTAGAGGATCTTCTCCCGGATTCGCCGAACGAGAGGGTCGCTCACAGGTGGAAAGAGGTGAGGAGAGCCCTGCTCCGATCGCACGAGCGCGTGCGGCGTCGCTATAACGCTGGGAGAGTCCCCAATCCTTTTAAGGTGGGCCAGTTAGTCTATTGCAGGAGCCACCCGCTCAGCTCTAAGGTGGAGGGTCGCGCCGCCAAGCTTTGCTATAGATGGTTGGGATCTTTCGGGATTTCTGAGTTTGTCTCGCCTGTTACTGCCAGCCTGGTGGGTCTGGAGGATGGGATGAAGGTGAGGGTGGCCCATGTGTCACATTTGAAGGCGTGTGCGCAGATGGAGCTTCCTTTAGTGTTGAATTGCTATTGTTTACCCCAGTTAGGATTAGTTAGGGTACTCGGGTTTGGTTTTCGGGGGGCTTCGCTGGAGGGATTGTGTTTTAAGGTTTTACTTTTTAGTGTTTTATTGTTTTAGGTGGAGTTAATTGGGGTTTTAATGTTTTATCGGTATTTCAGCTCCTCTCCTTTCCTTTCTTCTTTCTATTGCTTTAGGTCGCGACCGCTCACACTCCTCGTTTCTTCTACTCTTACACACACCCAGCTACACACCCACACACCTGTCCTTCCTTCTGGTGTCCTTTCGTTTTCAACTTTCGCCGGATTTTGTCTTTTATTGGTTTTTAGTCAGTCCCCGCTTTTCCTCCAGTGGGGGCAGTCCCGGTGTCGTCCAACCCGTTGGACTCCTTTTGTTGTGGGGGTGTGCCGTAACTAGTCGTTACGGCGACATCCGAATGTTTGTTATGTCGAATCTGGGCAATAGTTTCATTCGTCTGTGTAGTTCACGCTATCGTGGACACTCCTGCTACCTATGAGTCGTTACGGCGACTTACGAAATTGTTATAATTGAATTTCGGCATAGATGCTTTAGTTGGATCATGTACGCTGACGCTATCTATGTGAGACGTTAGACAACGTGACCTTTCGTTCCCGCTGCTTGGAGCGGTGTTTGTCGTGGAGTAGAGTGAGCCTGCTGTAGACTCGTGTTGGCGCCCGGTCAGCTGTTCACGCCATGAGCGGTCTTATATGTTAGAGGTCTGGAAAAGTAGTGTGTTTTTTTTAATGCAGGGTTTTTTTAAATTAATTATGGCAGGCTAAGTGAAAGTGTGCCGAGGGGCTCTCGGCCTGGCAACTGTGACCGTGTGAAGAGATCAAGATGGTAATGTATAAGTAGTTTGTGGAAATCGGTTCGAACATGTGCTCGGCCAGAATTGAACAGGTATGGAAAAATGAAAATTATTAAATTTTCCTGTGAGGTGCGTTCGCACTACGTATATTTCGGGTCAAGTGTGGCCCTGGCTGTTTCTTAACAAAAAAAAAAAAAAAAGAACAACAGTTGCTTTAATTCTGGATGTGTTTTTTTACTTCACTGTATACCTGGAATATAATATGCAGGTTTCTGCAGTCATTGCAAATTCTTGAACGCAAGTTTTTTTTTAAAAGAAAAGTCTGTTGAACTTGACTAGTTTCTGATATTTCTTTCAAAAGGTGAGCTTAGTTTCTCTTGCTGATAGCCGTGACAGTAATATCTTATGTGCAAAACTTTTTTTTACCTACAAAAAAAAAAGAAAAAACAAAAAATTTAAGAAAATGCGTTAGGATTCAGCCGGGTGCCCATAAGCCTAGTGAAGCGAAATTCAGCCCGAGTCCCTTGATATCTCTCAGTATTACTCAGTGTGGTTCATATAAATGTCTTGTGTTTGAATTGTGAAAAGCATGTAAAAGCATGTCTTGTGTCCAGCATACATTTTTGTCTATAATCTGTGTTGAACTTATATTGTCTCTGCCTTTTATTAGAACGTATAAATTTGTTATGAAAAGAGCTGCAGATCACATTCAATTGCCAAAATATGTACTGGAACTGTATTCCAGAAGTATTCCTCATGTGAATAAGAATGACTGAACTTTTGTACAAGATGAAATTTCCACTTTGGGATTTTTTTTTAATTTATTGTGATTCTCTATCAATGTACAGTCACTGTTAAAATTCTTTTGTATATGTTTATGCTCATAGTTATTTTAATTCTCTATCAATGTACAGTCACTGTTAAAATTCTTTTGTAGATGTATATACTCATATTTATTTTAATTCTCTATCAATGTTCAGTCACTGTTAAAATTCTTTTGTATATGTATATACTCATAATTCTATGCACACAACATATTACATTTCTGAGAGATATATGTACCTGATTATTTGATAGTTTTCTTTTAATAATGGTGCTCTCTGAAATCTGCAAGCCTTTGTGCTACACAAGTTTATACAAGTTTAATGAAAATTGAGCACATGCACTTGTGATTTTCACACACAAAGTATATAATTACCTATCTTATGTTACATCATACCTTACTAATTATATGATTCTCCTTTCTAGCTTTTGATTTAGATTTCAGAGGGCGCATGTTGTTGTGTGAGATAATTGTTTAAATGGTTGTGGCTGTAATAATTGTTGTTGGATAAAATTGTTCTTTAAATGGTTTATAAAATTGTTTATATTATTAAAAGTGTTTATAGTACAACCAGAGGGGGACTGAAAAAAAAAAAAAAAAAGATTTATTGTTTTTAAATGTATGGGATTTCGAATACCTCTGGATTTATTCTTTGTATTTATTAATGTTCAAATAATTAATTCCAAATAGAGAAATTCTATTTGGGAGAAGGTTAAAAGTACTGTCGAGGCTTGTTGCCTGTCATGGTTATTTTTGAATACCATGTAATATAGTTTAAATATTTCACATATTTATATATTTCTAATAGAATACCTTCACAGCCTGGATTCTATGAAATCTCATTGTAAGAAAAACAAAATATGATAGAATCAATAAATTTGTTATTTTCGGAAATTTAAAATTGAGGTCACCTCATTCGTCCAATTACCTAATGGTTACCCAGCATGTGGCTATTCTTCCACTAGGTGGCCCCTCCTAGTTCAAGTGAACAAGTGAGCCGGTCATCAAGGTGAGTTGTAGATTTTTATATATTTTTTTTTTTTTGGTTGTCAAACTTGAAAAATGTGTCAGATTTGGAAAGTTGAAAATGGTGTTGTGATGTCTTTGGTGATGAGCGGCTCACTATTACTGCGAAATACAGTTTTTTAAATATTGTGTATCCATGTAACAATTATATATTAATACAGTTATTTATGTTTGAATGGCGTAATACTGGTCAGTAAACTAAAAAATGTTTATGGCGCTATTGAATTCATAGATAAATGCGGACCTACTAGTCCCGTTTAATAGTAAGTCACTGGGGATGATTAACGACACTACGTGAAATATATTATCCTGCATCATATTCAGCGTCTACTTCCATAGTGACCTACTTGTATTTACCGACCTCGGTAAGCAGTTGACGTATCGTCGATACTTCTGATTTATTGCCTTTATCGTGAGGCACCTAAAACCCGTAACACTTATCCATTTTCATGTAACATTCACTTGCATGCAGATCTTTGGTTTTTTCCTCGTGAATCATTTACCGGGTTTTAATTTCCCTAAATGAGTTTAAATTATAATATATCCAGAAACTAATTAAATTATAAACAGAAGGGAGCGATTTGATTTAATTTCTGAAGGTATGGAATTAAAACGGAACAGGACAGCAAGTCTAAACTTTAAAAGGGTAAAGATAAGAAGAAGACTGAATGGAGGAGGAGGAAGAGAAAGAGCTAGAGAAGAAGTTAGTCTAATTTATTCTATTTAGGTTGTAACTCTGACTACATTTCCTAAACAAATTTCTTATATGATAGACTTATAATAATAAATAATGGCTCCCATATGTTGGCACGTTCCGACGTAGCTTAGGAATAGGCAGTGTAGGGTGCCTAATGCGACCCGTACGGCATACAAGGCAGGCAGTGTGGCCAGCACTACGCTTCAGCCCTCCATTATTATCCCCATGATGTTATCCCAGGTACTCATTTTTAACAGGTTGAGTCGAACTGGGGGCTGAAAAACGCACCTTGATTTTATGGTGCGGGCCCGGGAATCGGGACCTCTAGATTAGTAGTCTGACAGATATTTAACTTTGATTAAAATATATCTGGTTTACTGATTGTAAACCAAAATTATTCGTTAAGAGACAAAACTAAGCCTTCAAGGTGTATCAGAGTTACACAGCTACGTTAATTTTATAAATGTTGGAAGATTTTAGTCAAACAAAATTATTAAAATTATACATCCTTTTGTCCACCAGTGATTTTTAATTTCTTCTTATCGTTGACATCAATTACTCAATAATTGCGTTTATCCCATTATAGTCTAAAATATTGGAGTATAAGAATGAAAGGTTGTCATAAACTCTTACCCTTTACCTATTTCAAAAATCTACTATCATACTTAGAAATTTTGCAATAGATATTCAAGACGTACATTTTAGCTGTAGACAGTAAGGACAATTTCAACTGGCTTGGCAATCTACGTTTTGCGATGTAAAATATCTTTCGATGAATATACAGAAACAACTAACGGATTAAAATGTAAACAGAACATCACTGATACTAAAAATTTTTTTGAACACATTTTATTTGTTTTGAAACTTTACTTGACCACTTGAACATACTTTATTTCTGTGATCAGAAATTAACTTGAATCAGATATCAAGCTAATCCCTATATAGCATTTAACTTTTTATTGCCATTTATAACACCATAGGCTGTTATAGCTTATGTGCAAAACTTTTTTTTACCTACAAAAAAAAGAAAAAAATAAATAAATAAAAATAAAAAACTTAAGAAAATGCGTTAGGATTCAGCCGGGTGCCCATAAGCCTAGTGAAGCGAAATTCAGCCCGAGTCCCTTGATATCTCTCAGTATTGTGTAAATGTCGTTTATTTGTGTAAACGATACATTCAGCCTAGACTATAATGAAAACGTTAAAGGGGAAAGACTCGGATCTGTTGGTAAAGAAAAGAGACTTGCATTCTAAACGGTTCGTCATCCTCAACTGCCTGTGTTCAACAAAACGCTCAGTATCGTATTCTAGTACGAGTAAAGTTATTTAGTTTAATAATTATTAGTAATCAAAATTAGTTTCTTTTTCATAAAATAGTTTACACCACTAATTGTTAATTCATGCATCAATAACATTCATGTATTCATAATACGCTAACTATGCCTTTGAGGGACTTAACATTTATATCTGCTTTGTGCTGTCACGCTTAATTAACGGTATTTCCTGAAGAAACGATAGTTGCGGATCGCTGGGACTGACTGTTGATCGAGCAAAGTGCTTTCTCAGTTTTAATTTGACTGTTTGGCATTTCTGTGTCCCTTTCTACTTTTCCATTTGTCTCTTTTGAGGTTGTCCCACGTTAATTGTAGAATGTATTAACCGATTTGTATAAAAAACATGGGTATCCATATTGTACCGCACAGAGCCTTATTGTTTTTGAGTTGAAGACAAAAGGAAAAGATGAGGGGAAAACTTAAAAAAAAAAAAGGGTATCAAATTAAAGAGAATTTTAATCACAATTTGAACAAATGTTCTGTTTAAAACATTTTAATTTGTGTAAAAAAAGGGCTCAAAATTTACTATATATTTTAAGGAATTCATACATTTACGTGGATATCAGATTCAAATAATTTTAACTACAATCTGAGTGTAAGGTATAAAGTTGAAAATTTCATAATTTTCAGACATCAGAAACCAAAACAGTACAACATTTTTATGAAATCACTAAAGGTCTCGCCTGTTAAAATTAAGTAGAATTTTAACAAAATCAACAGATTGTTTTTGGACTGTTTTTAGATAAGTGTTAGTGCTGTGAAAGAAGTGATGAATAATCAATACAACTAGAACATATTGTGTTTAGGTTTAGAAAGTTCAGAATTTTTGAACACTAGAGTTTGAAAATGTTATAAAACTTTTGAGGTGCTTTAAAAATTCATCCAAGAATCAAATTCTGAAAAACTTTATTCGCAGCGAAAAATCGAACTTTTAATGTGATTATATTGAACGAGAAAAGCGAATTCTCCTTTTAACTAGGCCGTTTGGCATTTGTCTGTCTTTTTATCTGTCTAACTGTCTCTTTGTGATAGGTCTCACAATAGCTTTGGAATGCACTAACCAATTTTCTTAAAACGTGGCTTGTTTATTCATACTATTAATCTACAAACTCTATTGTTCTTAAGGTTGGTCGACCTTCAAAAATTGATTGGTAAGGTGCAAGGATGTGAGTGCGGGGAAAATGTTTTTAATGGGGGCCAATTGTCCATGAGGGGTATAGTATTAAAAATAATTTTAACCGCATTCTGAATATAGTGTTCAGTTTTAGAAATTTTAAAAGTTTGGTGCACTCAGGTCTAAAAAGTGTACCAAAATGTTGAATAATGTCGCAAAAATGCAAGTAGCATATCAAATGAAAGGCACTTTTATCCATACATCCCATATATCCATACTCTTAAGTACTCTATCTATACTCTTTCTTATATCCATACTCTGAATATATTGTTTAAGTTTAAAGTTTCCAAAGTTTTAGGAAACCAAGGCACCAAAAGTGGGATAGGAGTGTAAAAAGTTGAAAAATTCATGCCGAACATCATACAATAGGAAAAGATGTTAATTCAATTGTAGTGTTTGATTTAAAAATTATTATCTTTAGAAGCACCACAAACTAAAAATACAAGTAAAATTGTTGCAAAAATTATAAAATAGGTGAGCTTAATAGTATAATTATAAATATATTTTTATAAAATAGAGAGCGAGTTATGCAGGTCAGAGAGCATTATACATTATACACATAAGAAACTTGGGAGCCGAAAGTTAGCCTACAGCAAAAAGGGAAAATTTAACAAATTCTTAAATTTATATGTTATATGTGAGTACAGGGAACTACTGTTATTATTAGTGCATTAGAATAAGCTATTAAAAATTAAAAATAAGTTATTACAAATTAAAACTCAGTTTTACCGTGGAGATGCCGAGTCATAAAATGGGTGAATCGTTTAGTGTTAATAATCTGTTTTGCACATTGATTTTGTAGACTATGTATTTGTATATTAATTTCTTGAAAGAAGAGAATAGACCATGAGAATTGTTAGTAAACAGTCCAACATTTCTTTTAAACTATTTAACTAAAATTCTGCATAATTTAGTACCGCGGCACTCGTGTAGATTTGGTACACACATATGCCTTTAAATACGTTTTTTCAATTACGAACATATTGTGTAATTAAAGAGAAATCTCGTTGTAAACTAACAGTTGGTCACTTGATAATTTGCTCTTGCTCGCCAGTTTACCAGTTTGCCAGTTTATATTCAAGCTTAGAAAAAATTACAAAAAACATGGGGCTGAAAATTCACAATAAAATTTTACTCTAAGCATTAAACGCAATTCTGCGTGACAATTGCAATATGCCTTCATTTTGTATAAACTTAAAATAATATTGCATTTTTAATTAATTTTAATTGCTTAAAAATATAACTAAATAGTTCAGTACTAGTGTAGTTTGTTTTGAGTGTATTTTAATAAATGTTAGAGCTTAAAATATTTTATACTTTCATGTTCAAAACAATAGAATGTTAGTATCTAAAGGCTTCACACTGACTCTAGACTGAATCTGAAATTTATCTTGTCCAAACAATTTGTAATATCGTTGTATGTATTGAAATGTAATATACTCTGCACATGTAATACACCGTCGTTGTTAATATTATAATGTACTGTTGTTTAATAACAGTGTGTGTGCGTACGTGTACGCGCGCGCGCGCGTGTGTGTGTGCCTTGAGAGAGAAAGAGAGAGAGAGAGAGAGAGAGAGTGAGAGAGAGAGAGAGAGAGAGAGAGAGTGAGAGAGAGAGAGGGAGTTAGTTTTTACGGTGTTGCTGCCTCCCTCATCCATATTACATTTTCCAATCTTTTCTATTTTTCCGTTCACGAGTTCTGACGTCTCGTTTTCGGATTCAGCTCTCCTCTAATGCTTGTGTCACGTTTTAATAGTTCCATAATGACAACAAGGGTGATAATTCACAAACAATATAATTTTGCGTCTGAGCTGGTAAGTTTAGTTATTGTCTTTTATGTTCATGTGATGCTTAATGAATAACTGCATAGAGTTTTCCTTTTTATGCACATGAGCTGAAACCTCAGTAGGCCTATGTGTGTGTACGTCATGTCGCTGCTGCTACTATAGAACCCAGTGACGGCATATGTTTCTAATAATTTGTTCACTTAAATCACGGGAACATCATGTTTGCGTTAAACCAAGGTTTATCGGTTATTAAGCCGGTGGCTTCGGTGGTTGGCTACTGACCCAATTAGAACCAGTAAACTGTAAACTGACGCGTATATCAGATTCCAAATCGACTCAGCTTGTGTAGATGAATATATTATACATGGGAACAGTCCACGTAACAACACGGGTCGAAAGTACGGAGCTGCCTTCCCTATTTGTCGTATGGTTCTCAGTGACTCTACCTCTTTTACGTTGTAGACAATGTAGTATAATGTTGTGGCTACGTTAAAATCACCACAACCATGTATATGGGCTATAATTATTCAATTTTAGTGTACCCTCATTGCAAATTTTTCAAAAGTAATATATTTTAATATTACTATAATTATTGTGACTTCAGTAGAACCGTGTTTTCAAGTTACTTAAGAAAGACGTTAAGCAATGCAATGTCCAGCTAATTTTAGGTAAGGCTTTCAAAAAAAAAACACACAAAGGTTTTCGTAGACGCTAGATGTATTCGGGTCAATGTACACAAATAACATGTCTGAAAGCCGCGTACTTAATGTACCCTCGTAAACCTGTAATACATCTAGTTAAATAAAACCTAACCTAACTTAACCGGAATATTTAATGTAACACAGAATGGTTGAAAATACATACTTTTCCTACTGTTGTTATAGACACAATCACATATTGCACGTTGAGTTACTACAGTCGTCTGTGTGTGTGTGTGTGTGTGTGTGTGTGTGTGTGTGCTCCGCAGCGGTCTCGGATTGTTGCTGACGTGCTTTTATTTTGGCCTTTAAAAGGGCTAGCCCAGGTATTTCAGCAACACGTGAGCAACAACCCGAAACCGACACACGAAATATATTTCGACAAGGAAAATGTGATAGAAAACTATGTATGTGTGTGTGTGTGTGTGCGCGCGCTCCCGCCCGCGCATATGTAAGAATAAAATTCTGTTTTTGTAACCAAAATGCGCAATACTTAGGTTTCTGCTTTCAAACTTATTACTTTGGTGAGTGTATTTACACAAAGTTCCACGATTCAAGCCACAAATTATGTCACCGTTGTAATTTATTTCAGTTTTACAGTTCGTGATTCTTCTCACACTGAACATCTCGAACAGTTTACGTTATGTCGTTAGTAATACAACTTTATATCTCAGTCAGAAAATTATCAGTAATAAACAAAAATTACAAGTGCATTTCAAATTAAACTACAATTAAATTCACAAAACTCTTGTGCATTAAATTCCGTGTGTCAGGTTAGCACTGCATTTCACATGAAAATATGATAATATCATTTTAAATGTATTGTACGTTTACTGCGTTATTTACTTGCTTTTATATTTTGCTGAATTTTTGTGTAATTAATTTTTTTTCGTACTGACCATGTGAAACAAGAAACACGTCTGTTAAATAGATTACAGTCCCACAAGATTGCTAACTTTAATTCTAAACAGTACCTATGAAATGTACGGACAAGCGTATGTAATGTACGTACGTATTAAATACACATAAAGTGTACTTTAATTCTTCAATGTAACAAACTGCCTAAAATGTACGTAAATTAAGCAACCGTGGTGTGACGTAAGCAATAGTTTTCTAAGGTAGCATCAAAATAAAATGCACCCTGTATAAGTGAAAAACAATTGTACTGAAATAAAATAAATGTACATGCAATAAATAAACTACTAAAACAGTTCGTTGGCAACAAAAATGTTTTACGTAGATACGGGTTTAGAATTTTTCCTTTGTTGTAAACACAAATAATTTGCGTAACAGTTCACGATCCAGAATTCAATGCCACCTCTTCTTTTCCATAATTTTCGACAAAAACTATATTATGTTTGCCAGTAGAGAAAGATACTATGTACGTTGTAGTTATAGCTATGTGACAGCATATATTGTGCTGTGCAAATAAACACACACAAACATAAGCATATAACTCTTCATAGTTATCAGACGGATGGGATAGGGAAATATAGACTGGACGAACAATATAGTTCAATGGACTGAGATCGAATCACTAATAATATTTTAAGTAAGACGCTGAAAAAAAGCAAATGGAAGACAGATTGTCCTTATCGTACGTAAAAACGGGGAGAGTCATTGAGTATCACGGCTAGGACTACATACATCAGGATGCGTCTTGGTGGCGTGAGGGCATCTTTTGTTATTCATTAGTGTAGAGCCACTACACACACACACACTGGCACGATTGGTTTCATCGTGGGTTACGGTGTGTTTTCACGCGGTACACACAACCTTGTCAAATAGTGTTAGGAAGCTAAGTATTAACACCTGCTGCCCGTGTCCCACATAGCCAAGTTGTTGTAGGGTTGGATTTCTGGGGGGATATGTAAAATTATTTATTGTGGTACTGCAAATAACGGTGAAAATTTAAAAAACAGATAATAAGTGTGTACTAAATAGTAACTAATTTCTAATAAAAATTTAGTATATTTTTATAATACTTTGTGAAATGTAAACATAACTTAGTATGGTTATTTCACGCGCGCGTGCGCGTGCGCGTGTGCGTGCGCACTAAGGCAACGTGAACCGAGACAATAGGCTACATCTGCCGGAGAGACACTCAAATGCATTACATATAGCCCTACACGCGCTCGCACCAGAAACCACTTAAGATAAACAATGCCAAAATAATGTTCATGTTGAAAACGTTTCAATGTATTCGGAGATGATTTATAGTCAAGAGATAACGGTTCTGTATAGAGTACGTCCACTAGAATTAATAACACGTGTAATAATCATCAATAAAGAAACGTTAGGAATACAATAGTAGAGGCAAACCGACGTTCAACATTAGAAGAACAATAAAATAGACATACGTGCCATCCGTCTCGATATTGTGTGCTCTAGACAAAAATATATACTTAAAAGATTGCTGTTGTTTGTAAAACATTTGGTTGGTTTTTGCCGCTTTTGAATTTCTTTTTTTATTACTGTGCTTTCCTATCGACAGCAGAGACACAAACAGCGATTTTACTATATTTGGGACACATCACGAAATGTAGGGCTAAACGTACTGCTGGAGACATAAGCAAGCAATAACTGCTGCCACGCTAATATTCGCTGGTCACGGAACTCTGTTTCATTCTTTATGTACAGCACATTCTAGCAATGGCCACTCATATTCCGGTATTAGCTTCTCTCGTTCGTCCCTAGACTTAACACCACAATTATCTCCTCTGTTACATTACCTCGTCATAATCCTGTTGTGTATTCTATTAACGCAATCATCTTTTGACTAATTGAATCAGTCATTTTAGAAACACCTCATCTCCAAAAAAGTAAACTTTCGGAAAACTTAAAAAAACCTCACTAGTATATTATTACAAGTCATATTCATACTCTTAAATTTTTAATGTATGCATGTAGGTGTCTGCCAGTGGTTTAAGGAGAAAAAATAATTTTTTACTCTTTTTCACGCGTAAAAAAATTTAAAATTCCATTGGAGATGTGTTGTTCCTCAAATGACCGATGTAAGGTGCAGTTATTAGGCATAAAATTATGGTTAGAAATATTAGTTTTAATTAAAAAAAGCTTGTATTGAAAAAATTATTTGGTTTGAATACTATGTACATAATGTTACAACACTCTTGACAATCTATATATGTTATTTTCATCATTGTTCACTACACTTCTTCATTTCCATCCGTATCAACAGTTGGCCAGTCATATATTTTGGAGTAAAACTCATCAACAATGTCTGCAGGAATATAGTCTTTGAGTTTTTTAAGATCACTAACTTTTTTTATGTTTATTGGTACACAATGTTGTGTGTAAGCACAGATTTTAGGAAGTTCTGGAGAGCCGGTATGCATTTTTTCAAGTCAAAGCTCTGTTCGCTAAGTCCATCAATGAAGTTTTTAGCTTTGACTTCACCCACATGTTTGTTAGAATAAGTTAGCTCCATAAAACTTGAAATGTTGAATTTTTGTTTGTTTTCCCTTGGAATGTTCCTTGCCTGAGTCTCAGTTGATACAACATTGTTTTTATAAAACTGAGGCCACCATGATTTAAAATCCTTTACTTTTTCACTTTCTACAACTTCTACTTGGAACTTGTCAAGAACTACCGTTGAATGTAGCATTAGTTCTGCATACTGTTTCATTGTAAAAATCCTATCAGTTTTTTTTTATTTTTCGCTTTATGACACTAAAGTCACGGTCGCATGGGAGGTAGGAATGCCCACGTATTGGAAAGTAATGATGGATGCTGTCAAATCGCCCAATTTCTATTAAGGCCAAGAAAGGCCTAACAACAACATTGTTTTTGTTCTGTCCTGCTGCACCGTCAGAAAAAACATGAAGATGCCTAATATTTACATCAAGAACACTATCAATGAAATCAACCAAAAAAGAGCATACTTCATTCGGGCCTTTCTTTGCCAATCCCTCGTGATATACATAGAATTTGGCTTTATTGCTTTTGATATCGTGAATGTTAAAAACATGCACCGTTAACTGCCGCATATAGAATACTTCTTGGATGGGTATTTCTGGAAGCTGATGGTTTTGCATGAACTCCATACGTATCCCTGCTACTTTGCTATCTGCTAAACATTTCTCCCTGATTCTTTCAATAGTTTTAAAAAACTTTTTCGCTTTCCTTTTATGAACAAGGAGTTCAGCAGCATAAACTCTTTTGGCTGCCTCATTCAGTGATGGGCTTTTGAGTTTGACTGAGAGCTCCTCACATTTGCAGCACGAATCGATTTGAGGCCTACCAAAAGTCAAATCAAAATGTTCCTGAAAAATTTTTAGATACAATTTATAGTCAACACTTAGATCAGGATGTTTTTCTTTAAAAAGACTCCACATGATTTTTACATTAAGGTTTGAGCTTAAGTATTTGTAGGACCTACAGGTATAGTGGGCTTCTTTCTGAGGAAAGGAGGCTATATGGTCGTCAATGGCCTTTATGAAGTGCCCGGGTTTAGCGTTCCCAGGGAGATTTTTCCCCGTAAATCTTTTGGTGACTTGCCTTGTAACAGTAGTGTGCACAGTCTTTTAACTCGTTCGGATGATATGCCATGGACAGACAGAAATGCAAGCTTACATACCTCTACTTTTCCACTAGCTGTAGACACAGAATACTTAAAAGAATGTGATTTAGGTTTACTCTTTTTTGTTTCATAATTTTCAGGTTTACACCGTTCTCTTTGAATCGGTTTGCATTCAATCAAAGATTGAAGATAAGCATCTTGTTCGTTTTTTGTATTGAAGTCAATGAATTTTGTATATATTTCCGTTGCTTTATCCTCTGTAATTTTCTCCGGAATACATTTCAATCTGCACCTAAAAAAGAACATAATTTTGCAATTATTCAAATGAAAAGAGACCTTTAAAACAGTAAGTTAAGTAAAATGAAAGACGAGTATACTAGTCTTAACAATAGGTTTAGGTTAAGCAAAATAACCTACATATCCCTAAAGAATATTATATACAAACTTTGAACCAGAAGGCCCTGTGTATAAACAATTTTGATTTAGGCCTAGAAAAGTGGACTAAGGTTATGTTTCTAGGTTACGTTACCTGCAATTGAATCCATGATCTTTTGGTTTCACCAAATTTCCTTTCCAATTTATGTATTCTTCATTCTTCACTCGTAACTTCTTTATTCTTTCGCACTTATATTCAACTTGCTTCTTCCCTTTTTACGTTTTAAATTTACAGAATTATCAGCATCACTTTCACTACAACTCATTTTTGCACAGAATACTATAATGACAACAATAAACTCAACAGCTGTTTAAGATATTATGAAAAAATAGAGCAGAGCACTTGTGCTGCCTCCTGCTACAAATTAAAAGTCATTTGAGAAACAACACATCTCCTGGAGATGTGTTGTTTCTCAAATGAATTCTCAATTCTAACATCTAGTTGCCATGTGCCTTTATACGGGAGATGTGGTGTTTTAAGCAGATATGATGTGTCTTACCCTAACAAGTCAATTTGCATGGAAAACTCAGTTTACAAAAAAAATGGAGATGAGGTGTTTCTCAAATGACTGATTCAATTATTTTCCGCTGATCTTGACATTTTTATATCAGAAACTCTGCGCATACAATTATAGTGAATTTTAGTTGCAGTTGTTAATTGATTATGGCAACTGGGAAATTACAAAGTACGTACGCCAAAGCTCGATATCTTCTAACCATCTTTCACTAAATTATTTTCTTCACAGATATACTATTCACTTGCTTAACCTGTTCCTTTTGCCAAAGTCATTGCAATGACTGGTTTCCTTATCCAATGTCTAACATACTTATGCATTCTTAACTTCCAACAGAAATTGACTTGCCGGTAGAAATGTATATTTTATTTAAAAAAACTGTCTCCGAAATAATTATTATTAATTTATTTCTAATCCTAATGATTAAATATTAAAAACCTAAAGTTCACACATCGGTGTACATAAGTTTCACTGATCTAGCTTAATCCCGCAGTAGCACTAAACTCGGAATGTTTTTCGTTGTCACTAATGTTTCTCACTGTGACTGGATTAATTAGGATTAGTCTTCTTTAAACGTCTATTAAAATTGTTGTTGTTAAGAAATTAAATTTTCTCAACATCAACGTGTTTGTAGAGTATTGCTACATGCTTAGCACAAAACGGTTTTTTATTACCGTTCCAATATCACATATACCATGGTTATCACGAGGTTTACTATTACGAGCTTGCACCGATTACTATCTCGTTCTTAGCTTTCATACAGGTTTCATATAGCTTTCACCGTTTCTCGTTCGTGCAGTACACGTGGTTTTCACAAATAGTGTCCTCTGGATTCTCGTTTAAAACATGTTTTCTCATTTTCCTTGAAACCAAACGCTTTCCCATACTGCAATGAGGAATCCTTAAATAGACGATTATTTTTTATATAATTTATATAATTACATTTTTTAACGTATAATTACAATTAGTAATACGACTGTATTAATTCAATGTATTTTATGTTCAATGATGTATTTGCTTTCTTACGTATCAAGAAAGTCTAAGACGGGTTTTTTTTTAATTCGCAGGGAAAAGAATGATAAGTAACATCCTGTAATTGTTACGTAGTTTTCTTTTTTACTGCCTTGTTATATGTAAAAAGTACTACATTTTTTAAACACTGACAGAAATACAGACTAGACAACACTTTTATAAATAAATAAATCTTAGTCCTAATATTCTTTACACAAAACATTTTACTACACAAAAAATATACGCTTATGAAAACCACAACAATCGTAATGTGGAAAAACCCGATGCGGTTCAACATCTTATCTTTTAACTCAGATCAAAACTGATTCAAGATTATAACCTACCACACAAAGAGAAACAATACCAATACCTCATGAAAAACAATACTTATCTTTTTATTTCAGTATTACCATACGAAATACTAATTTTCTTCACAAATAGGTAAGTGAAAAAATTATTTGTTTATTTCTCAAATAAGTGTTCAAAAAGTTTTTACATTGTAGTAAAATAAAACATACTTAATGGATAATTTTCCGTTATTCAGACAAGTCAACGCGAGAAACGTGTAATCAAGTGGGTAGTTAAAATAATAAATGAGATGATACCTCCAGTCTGTCACAATGTTCTTAATAGAAACATTGGAAACTTCAAACCTATTAAACATCCTACTCAGTTACCAAATAGAAATATTATAGTCTAATAGTCTTAAATTGCAGGAATATAGTAAAGTGCTATTTTGTACAATATTTGGGCAAGTGCTACTTTATTGTAATTCATCGTAAAAATTTCGAGATTGTGGGCCGGACATAATGCACAAATAAGCGTCAAGTTAAAATTGTGCTCAGACTCTGCCGAACCATTAAGCAAAGGTTATTGTAGATTGGTCGAAATATTTGATGTGAGCAAAAGTAGAATGTGTTTTACACGCAAAACAGAACTGTGGTTAGAATATTTGTTTTCCTCTCAAGTAAAATATGTTATGTTACTCTACTGTCAAGAGGAGGATTTTTACGTTAGAAATAAAATATTCCAAATGTACACACTTATGAAGGGTTGATATGATAACTTACAATCAAAAGCCAATCCTTAGTAAAGTCAGAAACGCCACCCTCTCGACAATAAAATATTGTTCGTTAACAAGTACAGTAAGTGCTTTAGCGCCAGTGGAACAGCACGTTCCTGTTTAGATTAAACTTCTGGGTATAGAAACAGCGGATAGTTGGGTCCATTACAATATAAATCTTTATGACCGTAGTACTCAGCTAAAGTTTGATGTTGTCAAACACGTAAATTCTTTAACGGAATATGTTGTTAAAAAAATTCACACAATAATTTATAGTAGCACATTAATGGTTCTAAAATTTACTAGGTGTTGAGTACCAAATATTATCGTAGGTAATTTCTTAACACTTTTAAGGATGTATGAAAGTAATAATATAGTTACGACTGTCTAACAGATCGTCGTATGTTACAGTGTAAAACAAAATACAAAACACCAATTAAGTCACTAATCACCAGCTTTAATTATCACAACTAAACAGTTTGTAATGTCTTACAACAAATCAAATAAAAATTGTTCACACGCAATAAAATGTTAACTAATATAAAACAAATTGTAATACAATTGTCCCGCACGATTATGAAACACATAACACTTCGCCACAATACCTCGAAACGCACTGTGTAAATCGCCACTCAACGCACTGTGTAATCGTCCGACAATAACTAACTTGACCGTCGCTGAATGACCAGAATTTACCCCGCTGGTTTCCAGAATAATGTGTCACTTTGGATGCCTTGTTAAACAAACACAAGCTCTCTAGAATCCACTACAGTCTCCTTGCGCTGACCGGTATGGTCTGGTATAGACCCGATAGTTGACGCGTAAATGTCTTTCACCGCAAAGTAGCAGCATTATGTACGCACGCACACATTGCAGTTGGAATATTCGAAAAAACTTGTAGAACGTACCGTATTTACGTAACACTTTTCTGCATTACGTAACAACATTATGATAACAAAACTGTTTTACTAAATCAGATGTTGCTATGTTATCAAAATTTTACTTTTATACTAAAACACAATCAGTTATATGCTAACTAAACAGCTTTATAATACAAATTTATTATACGACTGCACAAAACAACAAGACAATAGAAAAAAATTGTATGACATTCGTAAATAATTGTAACTGTAACCTGTAAACCATTACAACATGTACTTTCTTAATTTTTTCGTTGGTACAACTCTTATTTTGGACAGAGCATAATTTGTCAGTACAGGGAAGAATCTATTTATTTTAGTAGGTGAAGGAAATTTGTTTATTAATTTCAAGTTTTCGAAAAACCCGTTTATCATCGTTTACCACTGCAATGGTTATGACACGAGGTACATGATATTATAGTTTTCATATTCTAGTGGTTCCGAATGTCCAATAATCGTATAATTCTTTTACTTCTGTAAGGTGTTATGGGTAGTAAAACTGTTTGCAGCTATTTGTAAAGTACCAAAAAAGTAAAGTGAAAGTGCTTGGTTACGTTTGAAATGAAAGAAGTTACAACTAAAATGTATAAGGTTGGGAGTTAAATAAATAGCATTATTTGGAATGTAGGTAGTTTCTTGAGCAAACTCGTCATAAATCAAATGAAAGATACGGAAAGTATGAAAGATAAAACCTTTTGATGATAACGGAAAAAAGAAAGAGTAAACGGGAAATAAACGAAAGTATAGACAACCTAGAAATGTATGCTAGAACAATTGGGTAAGTAATATGTTAAATGAGAAAGCATTCACCTTTATTCACCGTGAGGAGAAAGCAAGCGGTAACAAGTGATGGAGAAGGAATGTACGTAAAGTCGATATATAAACGGCTGACAGGTAGGAAAGTGAAGATTGCCAATGTTGCGTTCATGTACCTGTCTAGTCCAAGTACATTCTTTTGGAATACTTGTTCTGACTATACCTCACATCGTGATGTTGACAAAGTAGGAACGCTAAACAACTTATTATCAGAGGAGACGTTAATTACTGATCCATTAAGCGAAACATGAATAAACCCTCGTATACAACAAGACTACAATTGATCAACACACGCTGACATCGCAAACTATAAATATCACCTAATTAACAATTATCACCTAATGTTGCAACTAATAATGCAGGTGATGGTGGTGACGGAGATGACGATGACGACGACGACAATGACAAAGGCGACAGCGACGGCGATTGCTATAACCACTTAGAAATATGCAGCTTCATTTCAGTTCATCAATTGTAGAAAATTAAAATAAACAATTATAAATTCGGAAACTTTCTAAAAGTCTTAAAATTAATATATATTCTAACAACAAAGAAATGTAAAAATACCATATAACACATTAACGTATTAACCACGTAAAGGAAGATTTACTATGAGATAAATAATATTTTAAATGAAAAAGGATTTAACTTTCCCCAAAGTAAGGAGAAAGCAATTGATAAATAGTGATGGAGAAGAAATATAAACTCGACCTACAAACAGACCAACGTCTTTTCGTATTAAACGTTTCCAAGTCTCAACATATTTTTGTTAGCTCTATATTATTTGTTAAACGGCAAACATTTTTATATTATTTTAGTCGCCATACGTTAGCACTGAAACGAGTAGATGATATTGTATCTTTATCTAATTGACGATAGTTTTGATTTTATTATTGTTAATTTTTGTTTAAAAACATTTATTAATATTTATTTATTAACAAAACTAATTGACAAACCCAAGTCATCATCTTGCGTTAATATGTACTAGTTAAACTGCAACTCCACAGTGTTAAGTAATAACGGAAATCATTTAAATATTGGGGAAAGTACAAAAAATATACATTTTCAAACGTATCTGAGAAATAGTATTGTCCAAATTGTTTTAGCTAATAAACCAATTCAAACTCTTCTCTAATATCTAAAATTATATTTAGTTTACTAATTGAATGCAAATTAATGTAAACTTATAAAATCGCTTAGCACCTCTACCGGGGACGCACTTCGACATAAAAAATAAGTTATAAATGTTGGACACAAATTTACATAGCCTATGGAACATAAGTAAATACAGTTTATCATTTAGAACTGTTGAAACAAGCACAACCTATACGGTTTTCCAGGGGACGCCAGTAGTTTCACATATTTACTGATTCAGTATTGACTGATTTTAATTTTCTGACGAGTATTATTTTCATTGTCTGATCTTTTTCTTTCGAGCAGTGAAGTCCACTGTTATTTACATTACACTTATTTAATACGCTCTTAAAAGGTTATAAATATTGGTGCAATTACAGACTGAAGTAGTAGGCCTATTAATTAATTTAATATTACTGCTTAATTCTTTCATAATTTTGTCATTCGCACGTAACAGGTTAAAAATGAGGAGATTGGAAAATATTTAAGCAAGCTAACAGCTCAGAAGGATACAGACTATTCACTTTGGAAGAGTACTAAAGGACTGAAAAGGCCGAAAACCCACCAGTCGCCCATCAGCCGGGAAGACGGGACATGGGCGAAAAGTGCGGCGGAGAAAGCCGTTCTCTTCGCCAGACACCTTGAGGAAATCTTCCAGCCGTTGCCTAGACAAACAGCAGAGGAAAACACTAACTTTGAGCCGAAAGTAGATAGGAAAAACATACAGAAAGTAACGCTACAGGAATTGAGAGAAGAAATAAAGAGCAATCTAAGCGCAAAAAAAGCCCCGGGTTTTGACCTGATAACAGGCCAAATACTAAAGGAACTGCCTGGAAAAGCCATGAGAAAACTACTCCATTTGATCAACGCTGCCTTCAGGCTGAAGTATGTGCCTAGTCTGTGGAAGGTGGCTGAGTTTATCATGATTCTAAAACCTGACAAAGCACCAACAGATAAAAAGTCCTACAGGCCAATCTCCCTGCTACCGGTGATCTCAAAACTATTTGAAAAACTGTTTTTGAAGAGATTAAAGCCTTTGTTAGAGGAAAGAACCCTGTTGCCGGATCATCAATTCGGATTCAGAGAAAAGCACTCCACTATTGACCAGGTACAAAGAATCACCCATGTTATTGAAAAGGCCCTTGAAGCGAAGAACATTTGCTCAGCCGTCTTCCTGGATGTAGCGCAGGCTTTTGATAAGGTCTGGCATCATGGGCTTGAGTACAAGTTACATAGGGATCTCCCAGAGGAATTCTATCTGATACTAAAGTCTTACATCTCAGAAAGATACTTTAGGGTGAAGCATGAGGATGAATATTCAACTTTAAAGAAAATATCCGCGGGAGTTCCCCAAGGGAGCGTATTGGGTCCAATTTTGTATTTGTTATACACGAGAGATTTACCAAACAGTGAGGAAACAACCGTTGCGACTTTTGCGGATGATACTGCTGTTCTGGCGGTAGGTAATGATGCCGAGACAGCGGCCAATAAACTGCAAACTTCAATCGCAGAGGTATGGGATTGGACTCGACGTTGGAGGATCAAACTCAATGAAACGAAATCAATACACACCAATTTTACCAACAGAAAAATAGAAATACAAAAGATCTACATTAATGAACAAGAAGTGCCATACTCTAACACTGCTAAGTATTTGGGTATGACTCTGGACGCAAAACTTAAATGGAAGGAGCATGTGAAAAAAAAGAAAGAGGAACTCAACATAAAATTCAGGAAATTGTACTGGCTGTTAGGTAGGAATTCACAACTAACAGTTGAAAACAAATTGCTGTTGTATAAACAAGTGCTGAGACCTGTGTGGACTTATGGTGTACAACTCTGGGGATGCACCAAGAAATCTAACATTCAAATGATCCAAACTTTTCAAAACAAAGTACTTAGGAGTATCGTTGATGCCCCCTGGTATATTAGGAATGACAATCTGCACAAAGATCTCAAAGTAGAATATGTCAGTGAAATCGTAACAAAATATGCAGTTAACCATGACAGGAGAATTCAGACTCATATAAATCCAGAAATGCTTTGCGTGGTGGAAGAAGCTCCGCACACGTTAAGAAGGCTTAAAAGATTGAAGCCCCAAGATTTGGTGACTCACTAGTGCATTTAAATCTGTAAAACTCTAAAAGAGAGAAAGGCAATAATCTCAACCCGGGGAACAGCCAGTGGGCTTCTACCCCATAACCGTGACTGTAATATTAAAGGAAAGCAACTTGTTGGGCTCGCTCAGTTGTTGCGAAGGGAGGTGTTTTTAGTGGGTTAGAGTCCCACACTACCAGGAGCTACGGGGCTCCAGTGTGTCTATAGAGATTTTCACCTGCCCTGCCGGAAAAAAAAAAAATTCGCACGTAACATCAATAATACAGTAATTTATAGGTTATTTATGTAGTAGTGCATATTACGTCGTACGGCAGGTTAGAGATTAAAATTCGGCTGGTATTCAAAGAAAGTTACGACAGTAACATGACGAACTGATGTTTGGTAGAGATTTGCAACCATTGAATAATATATGACATTTTATTTTTTGGTACACCTGGAGCACAGCATATGGCGCATGAATTTGTATAGAAAATCGATGGTATTGTTTACCGCGCAATCTGAGTCGCTTATGTTGTCCGTGATATCACAAATCAATTTAATTATATACTGTGTAATCTGTGATGCAACGAATGAGTTTCCAATACTGAATATAGAAATCGTTTGTTTTATTCAGGTATCTGTGACTTTACGAAGTACTGCACGCAGTTGTGTTATTTTGAAGAGTTCTTGATCACGATTCGTATTATATACGCACATATTACTCTAACACATTTCTCTATTGACTAACTTTTTACTTCCATGTTCCTTAAGGAAATGGAAGTATGGTGATGGCAAAAAAAAAATCGTGTTCGAGATTATTGCAGATTCTGATTGTACTACACTCAAAACATGAAAAAAAGTCGTTTTTCGAAAAGTGTCTGTGTGTGTGTGTCTGTCTGTAGATTTTTTTCTATGGCAAACGATAACAGCCGCAAATTCAAACAGAATCAAATAATTTTTTGCAAACGGCCCTGATTTATAGAGTACTCACGATCTGTTGTTTTTGGTGAAGATCGGTTGAGGGAGAGGGGTAGTTTACCTGCAACGGTTTTTTTTGTCAAGGGTAATTTTTTTTGTTTGGCAAACGATAAGAGCCGTAAATTCAAACAGAATCAACTACGTTTTTGCATACCTTTTTGAATTATAGAGTACTCAAAGTATGTTGATTTTGTTGAAGATCGGTTTAGGGGAAGGGGTAGTTTACCAGCAACGTTTTATGTTTTAACAAGGGTAATTTTTTATGACGTACGATAACTGCCGTAAATTCAAAGAGAATCAAGTAATGTTTTGCATACGTTACTGAATTGTAAAGATCTGAAGGCCTGTTGATTTTGGTGAAGATCGATTAAGGGGAGGGGGTAGTTTACCTGCCACTTTTCATGTTTTAACAAGAATAATTGTTTCTATGACGAACGATAACTGTCGCATATTCAAACAGAATCAAATAATGTTTTGCATGCATGCCTATATTGTAGAGAACTCAAGGCCTGTTGATTTTGGTGAAGATCGGTTAAGGGTAAGCGGTAGTTTACCTGCCACTTTTAATGTTTTAACAAGAGTAATTGTTTCTATGACGAACGATAACTGCCGCACAATCAAACAGAATCAAATAATGTTTTGCATGCATCCCTGAATTGTAGAGGACTCAAGACCTATTGATTGTTTGAATGTAGTTGTAGAAGACTCAAGGCATATTGATTTTGGTGAAGATCGGTTAAGGGGAATGGGCTGTTTACCTGAAACACTTTTTTGTTATAACAAGAGTAAAGTACTTAATTTTGATAAATAAAGTATCCTGATAAGAAGATCTTAATAATCCACTGTAGAAACGTAGATGAAATATCTATAAATGAAGAGGCTAGTTGAACGGGGTGGGGGTAATTTTCTATAAATGGAAATTATAGTTGAAGGGGGAGGGGATAATTTGTTATATATGTACTACGTTATCGGCAACAAAGAAGTAGTTGCTTATAACACAAATGCTATACCATTGAGCTCACCGAATGTCCACAAGGATACATGTGTGAATGTTAGTGGGACGTTCACACATGTAGACGTTTAAATTAATAAAAATTAACTGTATAGAAAGTGACGACAGTTCTTATGTAACCAACAAGAATATTAGTTACCTGAATTACGTGCTTAAATTTACATTTAGAAATAAGATATTTTATGTTAGTGTGAGGTATTTTTGCGCGCATGTGTGTTTATAGCTGTCTGATAACACTAGCCTGTTAGAGTAAGTAACACAATTATGCTAAATATGTTATAGAGTTGTAATATTTGTTCATATTGTTACGACATTACAGAGCAGTCTACGTGTTTGTCGAATGTGCCAGAAGAATCTCGCTCTAAGTAAGTGGCATTCGTGACTGTCAACAAATTCGCGAGAGTTTTCTCGAAGCCGCCAGCCGCGCGGACTGTGTCAAGGCCGCAGTTAATTACGTAGTTCACGCGGACGCTAAGACGAAATTAGGAACGTTCTGGTCTGTGAGCAAAGGTATAAATACATGGCTGCAGCGGCCTTAGTTTTCAGTATAGTTGCGAATATTTACAGTGCGGTTCGAGAGTTATTGTCGAGCGATTACTAGATATTACTGTGCGCGTTCAAGTGGTTATTAGTTAGGTATAGTGTTTTTAATTGGACGGTATGTTGTAATACAATTGTATTTTAATATCAGTGACATTTTATTGCGTGTGAACAATTTTTATTACTTCCATGTTCCATAAGGAAATGGAAGTATGGTGATGGCAAAAAAAATCGTGTTGGAGATAATTGCAGATTTTGATTGTACTATCCTCAAAACATGACAAAAGTCATTTTTCGAAATGTGTATGTGTGTCTGTCTGTGTGCAGATTTGTTTTCTATGGTAAACGATAAGAGCCGCAAATTCAAACAGAATCAAATAATTTTTTGCATGCAGCCCTGAATTGTAGAGTACTCAAGACCTGTTACTTTTGGTGAAGATCGGTTAAGGAAAAAGGGTAGTTTACCAGCAACGTTTTATGTTTTAACAAGGTAATGTTTTTTTGGCAAACGATAAAAGCCGCAAATTAAAACAGAATCAAATAATGTTTTGCATACAGTCCTGAATTGTAGAGTTCTCAAGACCTTAGTTTTTGATGAAGATCTGTTAATGGGAAGGGGTAGTTTACTGGCAACGTTTTATGTTTTAACAAGGGTAATTTTGTATATGACGAATGATAACTGCCGAAAATTCAAAGAGAATTAAATAACGTTTTGCATACGTTCCTGAATTATAAATAAATGAAGGCCTATTGATTTTGGTGAAGATTGATTAAGGGAAAGGGGTAGTTTACCGGCCACCTTTAATGTTTTAACAAGAGTAATTGTTTCTATGACGAACGATAACTGCCGCACATTCAAACAGAATCAAATAATGTTTTGCATGGATCCCTGAATTGTGGAGGACTCGAGCCTTTTTGATTTTGTTGAAGATCAGTTAAGAGAAAAGGGTAGTTTACCAGCAACGTTTTATGTTTTAACAAAAGTAATTTTTTTATGAAGAACGATAACTGCCGTACATTCAAACAGAATCAAATAATGTTCTACATATGTTACTGAGTTGTAGAATACTCAAGGCCTTCTGATTTTGGTGAAGATCGGTCACGGGGAAAGGGTAGTTTACCAGTAACATTTTTTGTTGTAACAATAGTAAAGTACTTAATTTTGATAAATAAAGTGTAACCCCTCTTTCCTTTTATACCTTTTATATATAGAAAACAAACTTCTTTTTATTTCCTTTTTTTTTATATTTATTTATTTTTTTTTTTGAAAGAGAGGCCACTAGTTATTGAGGACTAGGCAAGAGCCTAGAGAAGCCAAAATTGTGCTGGGTCCAGTACGATGGGACTTGCAAATGAAACTCTGATCTAAGATAACAATAACAGGATTTATTGTGTTCGGCTTTTGTACAATATATGCGCCCTTGAAAAGCAAGATAATTACAAGTCTATTACAATCAAAAATAGCTCACTTCCAAAACCCCCACTCGTTATTATAAGTCCATTGACATATGCATCGCCAAATAGTGGAGCTTGAATATTAATGGCGCATAAATAATAATCATAATGTGAAATGGCGCATAGTCTCGACCCTCCCAGCAGTTACACAAATCATAACACGATATAAATATATATTACTATAATATTTATAACTAAATTTACCTCAAGATATAATTTTTTCCTATTAGGAACATGTTTCGAGAGTTCCTGTACTCTCATCTTCAGCCTTCGCCATCTTGTTTCTGGTGAAGTATTTGTGTGTTGGCTTCTGGATGTTATTAAGGTAGTTTGTTGGTTTTTGGTCTTTTAAAGTTGCATTATTGTGTGTGGTTGTGGTATCTGTTTTTGTATTTTGTGTATTTTCGATGTTGAGTGCTTTGAATATTGTGTCATGTTTTGTATTGATTTGTATTTGTTCTGGTATTAGTTTGTTTTGTGTTTTATGTTTGTAAATCTGTAAATTTTCCCAAATGTTCATTATGGTGCCTTTGTGTGGTATATGTTTTATTAGTGTTACATTGGTTATGTCTGGGAATTCATGTCGTGTGTTTATTGCATGTGTGGCTAAATTGGATTTATATATATTTGGTTTTTTGTATGCATTTAGGTGTTCAAAATAACGTTTTTTCAGTTGTTTTTTTGTTTGTCCTATATAACATTTATTGCAATCTTGGCATTCAATTTTGAATATACCGTTCGTTGTTGTATTATCTTTGTTGTGTGAGCTATTTAGATTTTGTAATTTATTTTTATTAGTTTTGTATGCTATTTTTATGTCTGTGTTTTTAAATAGTTTTGTTAGTTTAGTCATTTTATTATTTATATATGTGAATGTGGCCCATTTTATGTTGTTGTTATTACTTATGTGTTGTTCAGTTTGATTAATTCTTAATTGTTCAGTTTTTGTTTTGCATTTGATTTTATTTTCTATTTTGATCATAGTATTTTTATTGTATCCATTTGCATAACCAATTTGGTATATTATATTTCTTTCTTTGTCAGTTTCTTGTTTGTTTAGAGCTATTTTGTACATTCTGTTAAATAACGAATAAAATGCTGCCATTTTATGTTGTGGTGGGTGGTCAGAATGGTTAGGTATAATGATGTTAATGGAAGTTGGTTTTCTATATATTGCATATTGTATGTGTTTGTTGTATCTTGTGATGGTTATGTCTAAATAGATGATTTTGTTATGTTTTTCTTTTCCTTCTGTGAATTGTATTTTGGGATGTATGTTATTGATTTGTTTCAGTATGTTCTCTGCATTTGTGTTTTTGTTATTTGATACATATAGTCCATCATCTACATATCTTATCCATATGCCATCTGGGTCATGTGTTTTTATGATATTTTGTATTTTGGTGTCTATGTGTTGTAGGAATATTTCTGCTATTATGCTTGATAATGGTGATCCCATTGCTAAACCTTCTTTCTGTTGATAAATTTTGCTATTAAATTCAAAGTAATTTTGTTTTAGTATTAGTTGGAGACTATTTTTTTATTTCGGTTATATATTGTTTGTTTTCATTTTGTTCTATAAGTTTGTTTATTATTATGTCAATTGTTTCTTCTACTGGGATATTAGTGTACATGTTTGTTATGTCATATGATGTGAAAAATGTATTTTAATTTATATTTATTATTTTTAGTTTGTCTATTAATTCGTATGAATTTTTTATGTTATGATGGTTATTTGTTAGATGGTTACTTTTTAGTTTTTGTGCTATTGTTTTTGCTATTTTGTATGTAGGAGCTTTTTTGAAATTGATTAATGGACGTATTGGGTTGTTTAATTTGTGTATTTTTATTAGGCTGTTCATTTTAGGTGGTTCTGGATTATTGTTTATATATATGTCTATGTTTTTATTGTTGAAAATGTTTTTATTTGTTTTTATTAGTTTTATTGTTTGTTTAAGATAGTTTTCTGTTGGGTTTTTATCTAGTTGTACGCATTTATTATTGTTGATGAAGTCTTCTGTTTTTTTTATGTAGTCTGCTTTATCAATGATTACTGTTGCTTGACTTTTGTCTGCTTTAGTTATTATTAAATTATTGTTCTTTACTTTATTTTTAATTTCTTTTATTGTTTTATTGTTTTTCTTTTGTTTATCTTTGTTTTTCATTTCGCTAGTGATTATTTTTTTTTAATTATATGTGTTGCTTCTGTTCTTCCTTTAAACATTTTTCACATCATATGACATAACAAACATGTACACTAATATCCCAGTAGAAGAAACAATTGACATAATAATAAACAAACTTATAGAACAAAATGAAAACAAACAATATATAACCGAAATAAAAAATAATCTCCAACTGATACTAAAACAAAATTACTTTGAATTTAATAGCAAAATTTATCAACAGAAAGAAGGTTTAGCAATTGGATCACCATTATCAAGCATAATAGCAGAAATATTCCTACAACACATAGACACCAAAATACAAAATATCATAAAAACACATGACCCAGATGGCATATGGATAAGATATGTAGATGATGGACTATATGTATCAAATAACAAAAACACAAATGCAGAGAACATACTGAAACAAATCAATAACATACATCCCAAAATACAATTCACAGAAGGAAAAGAAAAACATAACAAAATCATCTATTTAGACATAGCCATCACAAGATACAACAAACACATACAATATGCAATATATAGAAAACCAACTTCCACTAACATCATTATACCTAACCATTCTGACCACCCACCACAACATAAAATGGCAGCATTTTATTCGTTATTTAACAGAATGTACAAAATAGCCCTAAACAAACAAGAAACTGACAAAGAAAGAAATATAATATACCGAATTGGTTATGCAAATGGATACAATAAAAATACTATGATCAAAATAGAAAATAAAATCAAATACAAAATAAAAACTGAACAATTAAGAATTAATCAAACTGAACAACACATAAGTAATAACAACAACAAAAAATTGGCCACATTCACATATATAAATAATAAAATGACTAAACTAACAAAACTATTTAAAAACACAGACATAAAAATAGCATACAAAACTAATAAAAATAAATTACAAAATCTAAATAGCTCACACAACAAAGATAATACAACAACCAACGGTATACAAAATTGAATGCCAAGATTGCAATAAATGTTATATATGACAAACAAAAAAACAACTGAAAAAACGTTATTTTGAACACCTAAATGCATACAAAAAACCAAATATATATAAATCCAATTTAGCCACACATGCAATAAACACAGGACATGAATTCCCAGACATAACCAATGTAACACTAATAAAACATATACCACACAAAGGCACCATAATGAACATTTGGGAAAATTTACAGATTTACAAACATAAAACACAAAACAAACTAATACCAGAACAAATACAAATCAATACAAAACATGACACAATATTCAAAGCACTCAACATCGAAAATACACAAAATACAAAAACAGATACCACAACCACACACAATAATGCAACTTTAAAACACCAAAGACCAACAAACTACCTTAATAACATCCAGAAGCCAACACACAAATACTTCACCAGAAACAAGATGGCGAAGGCTGAAGATGAGAGTACAGGAACTCTCGAAACATGTTCCTAATAAGAAAAAAGTATATCTTGAGGTAAATTTAGTTATAAATATTAAAGTATTATATACATCAAGAAACGGACTGTAGCAGAAAGTGATTGAAATAAACATATATATATATATATATATATATGCATAATCACGTATAATAATCTAACAATCACATAAGGCATAACACATAACATATAATTAACATAGAAACACATTTACATATAAATGGCACATCACATGTTCACCTGGTTAGCAGCGTATATTCTGTCATCATGCACCCTCAACCCTCTTATTCAGACCAAGTATCCGGCCCACCTTAATTTTCAATTAAAAAAAACTAAACCCCAAAACTTCAATTAATACATCCCCAAAGAGTAGAGTAGACATGCCCCAAAATTCTAAGTATATGAACAGCCGAGGTCAATTTGGCTGAATAGCCCGAACGGCACACAAATACCACGTAAAAAGTTAATTATCAATTTCGGATCTCAATAATGATAATGATAATAAGTGCCATCACGAGGTCAACATGGATGCCCGGTTGCAGAACTGCATTTCTTACTTCTTTTATTTTTCTGAGCAAATTTGCAAAAACAGTGGAATGTGACCACCTATAAATACTCAGAACTGATACTGATTAGTCTTGTATTCTTTAACATTTATTAATTAATTGGTATTGTGAGCAATAAAAGTTTAACAATTACAAAATTGGAACTATGGCAAAATATAAACTATGGCAAAATTTAATGGTTACAAAATTAGCTGAACAGTAAAATTGAATTTCGAAAAACAGAATCTATGTAATGAATGTACTGAAACATGCTTAAAGTGTTCATAAAAAACTTCACCTCAGGCACGGTCATGCGTCCGGACGAGATCCAGCAAAATATGACATGATACATCCCTGTAGTAAACGGCACCAGCGGGTGTCGTCCACTTGTTAGAACACCTCCCCGATCTTAATTAATAGGCAAAAAAAATCTCCCACCCAATTAACAAAAAATAATTGACCATCAAATTCCCAACTGGCACAGATACATCTGCACATGCCTGCTCAACACAGAAATAATTTAGTGCCGACCCCTTTTACAGAAAACTCAGCTCAACCCGGGTGCTGCATGACCCTGGCCGAGTTTACAATTCTCAGAATGAGACAGATATTAATGAGGCGTAAGCCTTACTAAGGAAAATTACAAAGTAACATATAACCCCAATTGTCCGGAACTAAGTCTCCAAACTGGAGCGTCTGCACAAGTGTCTCAAAAGAGTTTATCGGCCACAAACATTTTGTTCAAAAAGCTTAAATGTCACCTGGTTAGCAGCATATGGGTAGAGGGTCCGGTTGAGTGTGTGTCCGTCCATCCTGGCTGACAGCTGACGGAAGTGTTTGAATCTATATCATGGAAAGCAGGTGTTCGGCCATCCACTAGAGCGAGACAGATTTCCGTCTACATCGGAAACCCTGCACAATTATATCTGTGATTACTTACAGGTTTAATAAACCACACTACCTCATTTACCCAGCTGACATTGCGTGACATGCCCAGTTTACAATCTCCGAAAATTCACTTATGTATAGAACCCCATTGAATCAAATAAACCCTTTCAAAATAACACTTTTAAATATTATAATATATAATATATCCAAATATAGTCATTCCACATAATAATCATTTCAACTAAATAGTTATCCACAAGTTTTCATGAAGCACTTAACTCCCCCTGACAGGAACTAGCAAACTTTGACAAGTTCGTGATGTACAATCATTTCAGAAAAATAACTGACTTACGCCCCATTCTGGTTTAATGAATTGAGTATTATTATTATTATTATATTATTATAACACATTATTACATTATTACTACTAATATTGGTTAGCCAGCGTTAAGATTGAAACATACACAAAACAAATTTAACCTGTTGCCGGCCACGCGCTGATAAATTACTGCAATATCTATCGCAACGCATCTGCGTTAATATTAAACAAATAAAATTTGTTTTTATGAATTATTACGTTATATATCTTAACACACTTACCGGTAGGTCGCGTAGACTTCTACTTATACATAGTAGTAGCTAGAAGACGAAAACCTTTACATTGACTCTGTCAGCCGGATACAGACGCTGCTATGCTGAACGACAGAATTGGACTGACGAAACCAGCTGCTGAAAAAACGGTATGGAGCCTCGGGGACAGAGCGCGCGCGGATCGGCCGGGTGGAAGATAATTCATAACGACAGCAAAGTCCAATAATACGTACGTAAATTCTTACGTAACCCCCACGTTAATAAATACGTAATGTAGTAGTTCAATTATATAAAAAACACCGCCGCGTTTTTCCCAAAACACGGCACAAAAGTATCCAGATAAGAAGATCTTCATAATCCACTGTAGAAACGTAGGCGAAATATCTATAAATGAAGAGGCTACTTGAACGGGGTGGGGGTAATTTTCTATAAATGAAAATTATAGTTGAAGGGGGAGGGGATAATTTTTATATGTGTACTACATTATCGGGAACAAAGTAGTAGTTTGTTGTTAAAATTCCTTCCCGAGCTGTTCGACCGTAGTCCAATGTTTTCTGCAAAACCAGACGTTTCGGCAGTGCCGTCGACTGCCATCATAAGTGAAAATCGAGTGCGATAACGTGAGGTGGTATACGTTAGTGAAGCTGAAGCAATAAGTGGAAAGAAGTAGTTTCTATGGAAACATTTCATTTCGTAAATGATTTTAAACATAAATCTTAGAACATGGAAGTTATGTATGGTTCTCCATACCGATATTTTGATTTGTTGTAGATACTTTACTTTTAATTACGAACTGTTTAACTGTGAAAATTAAAGCTGGTGATTAGTAACTTAATTGGTGTCTTGTATTTTGTTTCCACGTAACAGTGGTGTTAGAACTGGGATAGAACGGTTAACAGTGGAAACAGTGGACACTTTGTACAAGACGAGTGTAGTTCGTAATGATTTAATGAAATGGATACCAGTCAGATGATACAAGCATTCCGAGCAATGCTACAGCAAAGTCAGGAAGAAGAAAAAGAAGAACGAAGACAGGAAAGAGAAGAAGCAAAAAAGCGACAAGACGAAAAACGTAAGCATGAAAATGAAAGACCAGAGAGACTACAAAAAGAAGAATTTAGTCGTCAATCAGACGAAGTTAACGCGTTCGTACAAGAGGATACCTCTGCAAAATCCGTCTGTTACGAGGTGAGCTGAAGAAACAAGTTGACAGAAATATCTGAAGTAGAAAAATCTGTGTCAACTATGAAAACAAATATTTCAAGTTCAGAAGTTTCTATTGCAAATTCAATAAAACAAATTAAAAGGAATTCGAACATTTAGCAAAGGAAATATTTGATAAAGAAAGACCATTAATAAATGCTGATGTAGATTCAAAATATCAGAGAAATCAAACTGTAGTAGGGCCAACGTTTGATGGAGATCAAACGCAAAGGCCAAAACGTTTGATGGAGATCAAACGCAAAGGCCAAAACGTTTGATGGAGATCAAACGCAAAGGCCCCAACGTTTAATGGAGATCAAACGCAAAAGCCCCAACGTTTGATGGAGATACTCATTGGGCAACTTATGTTCGCTAATTTGAAGCTGCCGCTCGCTTAAATACATTTACGGAAGAAGAGAAAGGACTTTCATTAATTCTTGCTTTAAAAGGGCTTGTCGGAGAACTAATACAGAAAGTGCCATCTGACAGTCAGAACGTCTATGCCGAATTAACAAAAGCTCTGGAATATACGGTACGGTAACCAGCATTTGTGCGAAGTGTACAGTGAACAACTTAAAGCGAGGCGACAGCGTTCAGCGGAGAGCCTTCAAGAGTTTGAAGCGAATGTCAACGGACTGACGAGATTGGCTTATCCTGAAGGATCGGAGGACTTCCGGAAGTGGATTTCTCTCATTATGTTTATTGACGGTATCAGAGATAGTCAATTACAACAAGTGTGAAGAAAGGCTCGGCATGATAATAAATCAGACGCTCTTGTTCATGCTCTCTGTTTTGAAGCTGCCAAGTCGGCGACCTACATTCATCAAAGTATGCCATCACGTTGTAACCAAACGGATCCAACATCACAGTATCGTCATAACGGACAGAATAAAGAGACAATTTAAAAACAACAGTTTAAGAAATCAGCAGCGCCACAACGATCTTTCGAACCAAAGGATAAAAACAGAAGACCGAAGTGTTACAACTGTGGGAAACGTAGTCATCTACAGGTAGACTGTTGGAAGAAGAAAATACTGAGAGAAGGAAGTGATCGCACCAATTGGAGAAGTAAAAGCCCAGAACAGTACACAGTTTCCAAACTACATAAGACAAGTGGAAACTTGATCTTTAATGGATTTGCTGAAGGTAAACCAACATCATTTACAGTTGACACAGGCGCAACAGTGTCCATTGTCCGCCCTGAATTAATCAACAATCGTCAGCTTCCAATTAGCTCTTGTACAATACAAACTGTGACTGGAAGCCCCGTCATGGTGCTGGAAAAGGTAGACGTACGTGTACGCCTGGGTCTTCTCGAGTTTAGCCACCAAATGCTCATTGCAGACATTGTCGATGAAGTGATTCTTGGCACGGACATTATGAATGCCTACGGATTCGTTGTGGACTTAAGAGAGAATATCCTGAAGGTTGGCCAAGAGAAGATAAAGCTTTGCATGGCTAAAATGACAGGGTCTACCGACCATTCGATTAAGCAAGTGGCATTGGCAGAAGAAACAGTCAACAGGTCTGGTCAAGAGGAACCTTCCCTATTGCAAGCAGGAGGAATGGAGGAAGAACTAGCAGAGGAAATACAAATAAGTGTAATTGGAAAGCCGACTATGGGTGTCGAGACAAAACTCTTGCTTGTTCCTGAGCTGATAGAACCACCCGAGGGCAAAGTGACTGAAGACGAGTTTACGCAACAGGTTGTTGACGAGAACCAAACAAATTTGGATCAATTTGGATCAACCAGTGGTGTTTAGGTCATCAGTACATGACGCAACGGGAGTGATTCCAGCAAAACTAGTGGTTGAGCGGAAGACTCGCATTCCTGTGTACGTGATGTTCGGATCACACGAGACTGAATTCGAATACCCGGAGAATTACCTTTCGCAAGGACGTCGAAAACCTACCACCTAAATCGCCTGGTCGAGTATTACTTCAGAGACGGTTTTCCAGTTCGGGACGAACAGGCTTAAGGAGGAGGCAGTGTTACAACATTACAGAACAGTCTACGTGTTTGTCGAATGTGCCAGAAGAATCTCGCTCTAATGTATGTGGCATACGTGACTGTCAACGCATCCGCGAGAGTTTTCCCGAAGTCGCCAGCCGCGCCGACTGTGTCAAGGCCGCAGTTAATTACGTAGTTCACACGGGCGCTAAGACGCAATTATGAACGTTCTGGTCTGTGAGCAGAGGTATAAATACATGGCGGCAGCGGCCTTAGTTATCACCATAGTTGCGAATATTTACAGTGCTGTTCGAGAGTTATTGTCACGCGGTTACAAGATATTACTGTGCGCGTTCAAGTGGTTATTAGTTAAGTGTTGTGTTTTATAATCGACGATATATTGTAATACAATTGTGTTTTAATATTAGTGACAGTTTATTGCGTGTGAACAATTTTTATTTGATTTGTTTTAGAGACTGTGTTGTTAATTACGAACTGTTTAACTGTGAAAATTAAAGCTGGTAATTAATAACTTAATTGGTTTCTTGTATTTTGTTTCCACTTTACCTACAACGATCAAGTAGACCGTTGCAACAATATAATATTTTAAATGTAATATCATTTTTACAACTGCTACCATGTTAATACTAACAATCGTAACGTACGTTAAAAATGTTGGACTGCAGTAGAGGTATGTAATTATTAACAGTAACCTAATATGGAAGAATTCTGTTTGTGTAGTTTTCTCCTCTCTTTGCAGATTTATATATCGTTGCCTGTTCAGAATTTCACCATCGTACTCTCGGCCGAGACGTATTCCTTTCTTCATGAACAGCGTATTTCATTGTAAATTCTCAGAAAAATACCATGGTAACCAAACTTTTCTTAGACTCAGTTGATAAATCAGAAGTAGAAGTGCCAGTAAGAGAGAGACAGGTATAAATTTATCGCTTTGTAATAACTATATTTCAAATATACTGTAAATATTTCAAATTTTCAGTTTATTGTTAATTGTAAAGTAATCATATATACACTACAAATTTCAATGTAAATATTTCAGTTATCATAGGCTACATTATAGGACACGTAAGATTTTTCAAGGAATTTATTTTGTTCGTTACGGTATGTTATTCTTTTTATTCAAGTAACAAGTATCACCAGAGCAACATAAGAAGGAAATAATATTTGTTTACTGTAAAAGTACTCTTGACCTAAGATTTTTTCTTACAAAGAATGCTCAATCTAATTCTCATATTTTACTACAGAAAACGACTGTATGCTTTTTGTGTCTGACAGTAACGCGGACTTGTACTTTTTGGATATCGATGACAAGGGCGTGTACATTTACTTCTGCCAAGGAAAAACTTAATGCTCAGATAGTGTTATGTTTCCTCCGCTACAAACAAATTCCGTAGCCTTTCATTTTTGGCATTGTACTTTACAAATAACTTATAAGTAATTGCAAATATGTTACTGAGTGATTTATGAAAAATATGTGTAAATAATTGTGGGTCAAGCGAATATGAAAAATTTAAAGTTAACGTGTTCAGTACTACAATTTGTAGTTACCCCACTGTAAGCACAAAACTATTTTGATAAAATAACTAACGTGGTTCAAATGATAATGCTTTGTCGTATCCATTATACAGCCCTTAACGAGGACTTGCATACTTTTCCAGTCTGGCTTGTCAAAAGACCATACATTATATTTAATTGTAACAATTATTTGATTACAGATTATTCAATTCTTGTGTTATTATGTAAAACACAAGGGATCGTTGGTCATGATATGCCACCTTGAAACACTGAAATTTTTCAACAGGCATCTTTAGATTGGGGACAGATGGAGAGGTTTTTTTAAAGACTGGTGACATGTATAGTTTCTACCGCTGACGGCTACTTTCCTATATAACGTTTCAACAAGCAGCTCGCATCTCATTGGTTTACAGAAAACATCAAACGAGCCCAGCAATGCGTGATCCCATTGGCCCGCTTTCAATGCTCTCATAAAGTGTGCTGGTCAGTTGCTCTTCAATAGCTCCACTCTCACGTTATCTACCACCAACCCCCAACCATGTCAAATTGATTCTTAATTTATTTGCTGTTCGTTGAAATCGTCCTCGACAAGCGGTTTCGGATAACAGCGATAGGCCCTCGACGATTCTCCTCTCTCCTGTTCAGGAGCGGACTCCGTTTTCGATTTTTGGAGGGCAGACAGAGGTGAGAATGCTAAACGTAATATATTCTGCATCTGAACTTTGAAGAGAAGATCAAAAAACCCCGACCTCAAGTGTGGAACGAAGAGCCAATCAACTACCAGAGCATCGGGAAAGGAGAAAACCCCTACAACGCGTTTCAAAGAAGACGTAAGCCAAGTTACGGCAATGTACAAAGACCAACCTTACTAAGAGCAAGAAGAAGCCTAGGAGACAGATTCGACTGAGGTCTGCACACTCTGCAGGTAAGTCTCTTAAGTGGCGCGTCATCCAGGCAGTCCGAGCTTAGTGCTGATTATTAGAGATGCTATTGCAACTGTGGCGGTGTCATAGTTAGGAGCTCGGACAGTCGGTGGGCGAAGAGTATAAACAGTCAACAGTGGTCCAGCTGTTATTATTCCAGAATCAATATGCGGCAGCAATGAGCCCTCTGCACCCTTACGTGGGTCAGCCGGGAAGCCACCGACTTCTGCAGGAACCTTCCACCCGTGCAAGATCGTGAAAAGACCCTTTCATGCCCACTACCGGTCCCAAGGTCTGACCCTTCCTACTGCAAGGCCGTCAGCCGGGCAGTCAGCCTGATATCTTACAGAAGCCTGACTCCGTGACTAGCTGGCCACGGGAACCTAGGCCCCTACTCGATGTGTAGATAGGGCCCAGTAGGAAGCCGGTAAGGTCTCCCTCTAACAAGTCGTAGCAGTCGGCTATGACGTTGTCGGAACCGCATACTTCCTCTGAAGCTGCGCCTAGTCACACCTCCGAAGGTGTGATCCCGCCAATATTCGCCACGAATGTGAATAAAGTTGTCTGCTCTTTGCGCCAAGACCATTGTTCCAAAGACAGTTTCGGTTAAGTGTTAGAGAGTGAAACATTTTGCATCACCAGCCGCAGAGCATCGGAGGACTTCGGTAGTCAAGTGGTAGAAACAAGTTCCACATTAAATCTAACATGCTCGGACGATTATAGCCCGTGGCACTGGTATTGCGAGGCCTTGACATCCAAGGTGACCCTCAGGCCGTTCTGGATGAACTGTGTACCGAGGCCTACAAAGTTGTGTTGGCCTGTCGGATGTACACTTCTTTCGGCGCTCGGAAGCCACTCCCTAGACGCGGACTCATTGTAGCGTAGGGCGAATCAACGCTGGTTCGGTACCATCTAAAACGGATGTTCGGGATTCTGCGTTGGCGTAATTCTTTGCCGCCAGACCGGTCGAATTTCTCAATGTTACTGGTGTCAGAGATATGCTAGAGAATTTGCCACATTACGGCACGTTAGGCTCTTCACTCTCCCGATGGAAAGTTTCCTGTATGTCGAAGGCAATTTGAGCAGAAGAAGAAGACCGGAGTGAGTGATACTGACGAAGTGAACGTGAAACTGGTGAACAACGCAATCGCGTTTCTCTTCAAAGGAATCCGTTACGAATTGGCCGGCGTGGAAGTCGATCGGACCCAGAACGTCGGCATCACGTCCACGTTGAAAACCATGCTGTCTGTCGGCAAACAGGATGTTGATGCGATGAAAAACTCCGGATGGGTGGCACCGACGACTAACGAGATAACACCGAAGGGGACCAACTGTGAATTCAACTTCTGCGTGCCGCTGAGGATGCTGATGGGATTCACCGAAGACTTTTCGCGGATCATTTTAAATATGAAACAAGAACTGATACTGTTACGCACGTCCACCGATTTAAACGCTATGGTGATAACGACGAGCAGCGCGACTACGGCAACAGACGCTAACTCTGATCTTGAACTGACTAAAATCTTGTGGATGGTTCCGTACGTGCGCGTAAACAACGATACGCGGTTGGAGCTGTTTAGACCTAATGCGGAAGGACCCACCGCTGTCCATACCGTTTCGCAGTTGGGAACTCCACGAGTACCCGGCATTACCGACGACCAGCAGGCACACGTGGACGATCAAGACGTCGTCGCAACTGGAGAAGCCGCGTTTTGTGATACTGACCTTCCAGACCGGCAGAAAGATCGATGTGAAAAAACACGCTGACGCATTCGATCACTTCAAGGTGACCAACGTGAGACTCTTTCTGAACGACAAGTACTACCCGTACGATAACCGGAACTTGGATATCGCTAACGGACGCTTTGCACTGCTCTACGACATGCATTCTCGTTTTCTAAAATCGTACTACCATAGGACTCAATCCAACGTTCTTCTGTCACCGGACGAGTTCAGAGATAAAGCACCGCTATTCGTCGTTGATTTTAGCAGACAGGACGAGTCGCTCAAGCCTTCTCCGGTCGACGTCCGACTGGAATTTGAGTCCTCCGAAAAGTTCCCTGCAGAAACCATAGCCTTCTGCATGATACTTTACGATTCGCTCAACGTATACACTCCGCTGTCCAACACTGTACACAGACGCACTTGATTTCGCCCCCCACTACTACTACCACCACCAGGGTAGTTGTCTAACCCCACCACCACCAACAGAAAGTCGAGATTTATATACATATTACCGAGTGTTGCATCATTATGTGTCAGTTGAGAGACTGCAGTTGACTGGGAACGTTGTTGTTATTGTGAACGTTGTGACTGTGTTTTATTACCTAACAAAATGGTTTCATCGTTCGTTGAATTCGTCCAGAAGCAGCAGCAATCGCAACCGATACACCGCGACGTGTACTTAGGTCTAACGTACCCGTTGTCGCACAGACGATAAGTAACTGCCGGAGTGTTTGAAGAACGCGGACACGATGTGTGCGTTCCGTTTACGAACGGTGCTCGTACGCAACGCGTGCTGTTCGATTTCACCGATTGGAACTTGTTGATTTTCTTAAAGGAACGAATTACCGACGGTCTTCGTTATCCCCGTTCGTCCGATGTTAAGTTAGTTCTGTTTCAGGACAAGGACAAAGGTGGCGAAGACGACAGAATTAAAAGTGTTTACGTGAAACGCGGATGTGTACATTTGAAAGACAAACAGAAGAGTTCGATCGTAATGAACGAAAGCGAATGGTCGTGTTTTGTTCGGTTAATATCGATAGTGAAAAAGTACGTAGCACTTTTGTTTTACGAACAAGAGAATATTAAACTGTACATCGATCGCGTGGTATCGAGTACGGGAGGACGATACGTTTGCCCACGGGACATGTTTTGCAATATCGTGATGTACGACCGCTTGTACGACGAACTCGTTATGTACGGGAAAGCGGAACAGGTGATACCGGATAATACCGTAGTTGAGCTGATACGAAACCTTGAACAGGACGAAGAATGTTGAAGGAAAAAACAAAATGGCGGACCAAATATAAAGCATCTCGTACGCATTAAAATAGTTACACTTCTCGTCATGTGGTCGCAAGGAGAAAACGAGGACGTTCGAACCGCTGTCGTCGAGTTTCAAGCGCTCCGCGGTGTGCAGAACGAGAACGTTGTCAAGGAGTTCGCCGCGGTAGACCTGTCTACACGATGCTTTACAGTGGCGTTTTTCGCGCCTCCTTGCGATCTACCGCGTCTCACCGCGACGACGATAAGAACCAAAGAATGGTTGGAACGGCGCTATCACCGGCTGAGGTGGGACGACGGTTACCTTCCGTACACGGACGTGTCGCGTACGATCGCGCAAATCTGTTCGAATTGCATCGCGATCTACACTAAAGGGTCGGAGGAAGCCGCATTTCTACGCGCCTACCACCGCAACGTTATCGACCTCAACGAAATGAATGCGCCGACGTCGAGCGACCGGTTAACGAGCTCGATACAGTACCCTATCGTGCAACATCGGAACGACAACGATGGCAACAGCGGCGGAACGTTCACCAGGTGCGCGTTGCGTAGAGCGTTCTTCTACAGCGAGTGGTTGGAGAATGTGAGAAAACAACGTGCTTTACAACGGTGTACTCTGTGCACGAACGTTATATAGCCATAGGGCTATAATTTAATGTGTTTCTGTGTGTGACACTACCCAATGCGATGTTACCTATTATAAGTATGTGTATAGTAATTAAGTATATACGGTGTAAACTGTGCATGAACGTTATGTATAACAATATATTTTAATGTATGTTTTGTGTGACTTTACACTACACAATGCAATATTGCCTATTATGAGTATGTGTATATTAGTTAAGTATATACCTTTGTATATCGTACAGGATATCGAGGTGCGTTGTCTGAGTTTGTTCACGTTATAAGAGAGAGAGGGGGAGAGAGAAAGAGAGATGATCGATTGTAACCGGCTATATCACTGTCGCGGTAGAGATACTCATAAACGTAGTCGATTTGTCTGAGACGAGTCACTGGCACGGTGGAAACACCTGTACACTCGCCTCGGTTTAACAGAATCTTTGTGTGTGTGTGTGTGTGTGTGTGAGAGAGAGAGAGAGAGAGAGAGAGAGAGAGAGAGAGAGAGAGAGATACGTGAAAATGACGCTTCACCCTATTTCAACCGTATACCGAACTTTTTTCAACCGTTTAAGTGAAAAAAATTTTTTTTTTAAATAATAAATTTAAAAAAATAAAAAATTTATTTATAAAAATTAGCTTTAGTCGGCATTGTGTAGTGTACGTTTAAGTTTTTACCTAACACTGTACACGTTAACAGCTCTGAGCGCTTAGCGTGTTAGGTGTTAGGTAACGCTGGAGTAGGCCTGTTTCGTTTGATCGTGAAACGGGGAAAACACGTAAAAAAAGCGAAGCGTATCTTATCTCACCTCCCATGTCGCTTGGAAATGACGAGAGTACATACCGTTGGTTTAATTACACGTAATTACCACAACGATATGTATGGACCTGATTATAAAATTCACTACAAAAATTTATGTGAGTGTATTTTACAATACTCGACCGACTACAGGAAATGTATTGTTACAACTGTTGCATCGTATCACCGTGAAACAGTATGGTGCAATTCAATCGATAGAACTGTTCCATCATATCACCGTGAAACAGTATGGTGCAATACGTGTTGTGTAGTTACACTCAATAGTAGAACAAGAGGGAGATTATCCGTCTATATAAACGGGGCTCGTTAGCTATACTGTTCAGTCTTGTATCGACAGACGCGAGCGACGCTTTGTCCAGAGCCCGAGCGCGAACCCAGCACCGAGACCGAGATGTCCGAGGCCGAGACCGAAATGAAGGAGACCGAGACCGAAATGACCGAGACCCAGATATTTTGCGAAAAATTTGCGCGCGCGCCCTACGGGGGTATAGAAACAGTTAGTGCAACGTCACGATCTACTCTGATGACCAGATCAACGACCTCACGATCGGCTGCTCATGACGTCATCAACAGCTGATCAGCTGTTCATGACCTCAGCTGATGGCGTCACGTACACGTGACGTAATGAACAGCTGTTCGTAACATCACTAGTTCCGGTCATCAGCTGATCGTGACGTCACACTTCCTGTTTCGATACCCCCTCCTAACACACTACTCACGACCTTTACCAAATTAAATTAATTAAGTATAATATATGTGTAATAGGTGTAATAAACCGTTTAACCAGAAAGTAGTCAGATATTTGAGTTTGTCAAATCACAAATACAAGTTCTGTTGGCCCCGCTTTCTGTAGTTCAACTCACACCATATCGCAGAAAGAAATAAACAAGTATACATTAAACTGGAAAGTAGTGTTCCGTGTGTTCATTTGGTGACTATAAAATCATTGTTTGTATTATTCTGTCGGTCATTACAAACGAGCACTAATCAGAGCAGAATGCTGTCCAAGGATACGTACAAACACAACACTACACTAAATTATACAATTCTGGTTGCAACAAATGGAGACGATGGTTTGAAAATAGTAACTTACAACCGTTTCTTAAATTTTGTAAGAAGACATGATCCACTAATGACAGGATACAGATTGATCAAGATGATTTATTAAATATCAGGAAGCTATTTTATCCGTTCACAATATATATTTCGATTACATTTTATTTTAAGGAAAACTAAATGTTTATTTCATGCTTCTATGTAGTTTAGAAGGCGGCAGTTTCCTAATTTTGTTTTTGCTATAGAAACAATTAATAAACGGTAATGTAGTTAAATGGTATGCCCAAACTGATTGTACTTAACAAACAATGGATCGTACATCTATGGCTTTCCTGTGCTTTTCGGTATCTTAATTACATCGTTCCAGAAAGAGCTCAAGTGAGCGAAGTAACTGAAAAAAAAGAGTAAGACAGGAAGAGAAGTCACACAGATTTTTGTTTGTCTTTTCTGTTGTTTTTCTTAAGAAAACATGCAAAGCTATGTCGGTAATCGGATATAAGAAGAGCTTATGACCGGCAAATACAAAATTGGGGATAGACTCCTGTATTAACCCTTACTGGCCAAGAAGGCGGCATCCATAATATTATTATAAGTCCTGGGATCACAGAAAGTATTGCTAGTGAAAGTAGTATCTTACTTATCAGGAAATAAGTTATTGTATAACAGTTCTCCTTTTTCGGACATAAACAACTAAACCTCGAATGCACTGTCCAGACACCACTTTACGGAATTTATAGTCTCTGTTACAAAACGTAATATACTGTTCTAAAATGTGTGGGATGAAACAAAATAGTTTTACTCTTTTTGTTTGTCGCTCGTGAGAACACTTATTCTACATGTATTGAGTCATACACAAATCAGCAGTTTCATACACGCGAACACATAACAGAATTTATAAAATAAAAAAAACCTAGCATTAAAATCCAAACAGAAACAAATTACCTCCCTACAGTAAATCACATGTTTTATGATTTAAGTAACATAAAATTATTGGTTCACTTTATCGTGAATCTACAGAAAACGATGTTATAGTTCTCCTAACAGAATATAAATATAATACTAAACTGTTCGGAATTGTATCTGCTAATACGAAATTAATAAAATATTCTTGAGGCAAAATGTCTTAGTTTTACAGGTCTGTCTCATACCGTATCTCATTAAATGCTTGATTTGTGTGTAAGAGAATAATATTAGTAAAATACTAAAGCGGCTTAAGCTGATGAAAATATTAGTTTATCAAACCGGAAAAAATTGATTAACTTTTATTTTTAAAAATTACCTCAATCCATTTTTAACTCTAAACTATATGTATCAGTGGCAGAAAGCTCAATGTAAATTACTTTTAATACATAATGTTATGTGACGGATGTAAATAGTGTGTAGGCCTGTAAGAACACAATTTGGATTATGCACCAGTGTATCGGTCGCTTTGAAAAAAAAGTGTCAATGCCTGCTGAAAAACATAGCCTACGTTTTGTCTATTCCCACCCTATGTTCTTCTACAAAAGAAAAGTTACAGACAAAATAAAGGAAATTAAGGAAACAGCGATACTTGAATTACAAAATAAGTGGATATAAGTTTGCACTGAAAAAGTTTCCGTATGTGTAACAGTGCATTATATTGATGCAACAGTGGAATTTACTAGACGCCAAACGCCTACGTTTACGGGCAAACTCATACTGGTGTGAGGCAGACGGTGTTTATAAAAGTAATTAGGTCACGATACATAATTAATTAAAGATAGTAGGTACTCTGTAATGCTGTTTAATATTAAACGTTAGGAGTAAACGTTATTAGACAGAAAAGTTACAATCTCACTCAGTTCAAGTTAATACAAACGCCATATTAAAACTTATGCAATTATAAGTTTATGACTTAATGAGATTGATGACGGCTTGTTCATGAATTAAAGAAACAACGCTTTTATCTGCGTATTACAATAATTAACGTTAATATTTCCTGTGCACTTAAAGACAATTTTAAGGTGACATTATGTCTTACAAAGACTTACACTTAAGTGCACACTAGCAGACATGCGAGCACTCAGCTACAATACTGAATACCTATATTTACTGCACAATGTAATTTAAGGAACTTATTTTATTGCTACTAGAAAAGGTAACGAAACGACCTTTAGTTACTTTCGTGCAATCCGTAATCCTAGTCATGAAAATAGAGCATGATAATTGCTACCTTTGGTTCCCCTTGATTAGGTATACTCACAACTGAGTGATTTAACAGCAATAGACTCTTCAGGTAATATCGCATCCAACTTGACACCATTCCGAGTGCTGGTAGTAAATAGCCAGTCCCGAACCCCAAGTTTCATCGTCGACTTTGAATATGACGTTTTCCATCAGGATGCGTTCATTGGAAACAAATACTTTTAGACAAAGTTACGTCACATTTACGTAAAAGGGTGAAGCAGACAGGGTGTCTAAATCAAATGTCTAATGTATATTTCCCAATTAGAAAGGCAAAAAACACCACTCTATTTCCCTCTCTCACTCTCTCTTTTTGTCTGTCTGCCTCTCTCTCTCTCTCTCTCTCTCTCTCTCTCTCTCTCTCTCTCTCTCTCTCTCTCTCTCTCTCTCTCTCTCTCTCTCTCTCTCTCTCTCTCTCAATTGGCGCTACACTCCTTGGAGAGACTTGGCCTGTCCTTGACAATCCGCTTCCAGTCGTCTCGATCATCTGCACCCAGTCTCCAATTTCTCCCACCGAGCCTGCGCAGATCGCCCTCAAGATCATACAACAATCGTTTTCTGGGTCGAGACCTCCTTCTTCTTCCACCAGGTCTCCACGTAATGTGGATGTCTCTGACATTCTCTGAACATGCCCTGCCTACCGGATTCTACTTTTCTTTATGTCAGTGACGATATATGGCTCTCCATAGATTTGCTGGATTTCTGCATTAATACTTATTATCCATGTCCGCATATTATTGTGGACGTTCACTGCACAAAATACCTTCCTGAGGAATTTTTATTCCTTACCTGCGCAACCACTCTTTAACCGTTTGCCTCGCTGGGTCAGTGCCAAATTTCTAGTCTTATTCCAAGATATTACACCAGTATCTGTAACTAGAGTGTATTTCCGGGGCAAGATTGTTAGTCTCAAGCCCAATCCCCAACCTAGAGGACCAGGTGTTTTGACTTTGGGGTTTTCTTCACCTAGACAGGCTGCCTTCACCTTCGCTGTAGAGTCCTGTTCAACCTCGTATAATTCAACCTGCCGTACCACTGCCATTCAGTTCCGCCCTGTGATGTTCAGCTATGGACCCAGTTGACTGCTACCGTCTTTGGCCCCATGCCAATTCTAGTGGGCGCTGCTAGGGAAGTTTCTCAACTTCCCAGTTTAGATACATACCGTTCTGAAAAAACACCTCGTGTAGGATGTGGCTCATCACTACGCAGTACAGTCTTCACCACGCTGGGTAGAAGCTAGGGGCTCCATTGGGGCGCCATCGTTTTCTCCAACCCTGGGAATTGTGAGGAACAGTGCCCAGTCAACACGAAGCAAAGGTGCTACCTCCCCCAGAACACCACTATCTCAGATATTTCTTCTTGTATTTACTAGTCAATTGAATGGTCTACGTTTAGCCATTTTTAATTGCTAACAATTATAGTTTTGTTTTGTACTATTAAATTAGCTTAGGAAAGGCAAGTAGACTAGTCTGACTGTTGTTAGAAGGAGAATAGTATTATTTCACTACGTTTCAGCCCCACGTTATTACTCCCGAAAATATTACCATATGAAAAGTTTCACAGGCTGAGACAATGTTGAGTTTAAGCAGCTGCGGAAAACAACTCACACCTCTGGTCGATAATTAAGCGCCATACTATCACACTACAAGCACAAGAATTCAGTTTATTTTCATAGGAAAGGTTCAAAAATGGTTAACTGCGGAATGTATACGATTAAAAGTGTATCCCTGATTGTGATTTTAAAACAGGCGTAGGGTGGAGCGCATGCAGAAAATGTAAAGTGATGCAATTGTCTTCGGTCGGAGCTTGTTTATACCTGTTTAGGGCTTGTCTCTCTCCTTTTATTTCGTTTCCAAACATCGGTATTCTACCACGTACTCTAGTTGATGATGAACGGCCATCAGTCACAGGGATGTGGTCATTGGCCAACTAGCATGTGTCACGCTATTATCCATCTTTTCTTCATACATATAACGCTATTAGACGTACGGATGCTTATGATTATTGAGAAGCAATCAGTTTCGTGAGCATCTAAGAGAACTAAAGACGTGACACAAGACTTTGGCCAAAATTAATAGCGGAAAAATTACCACTTCCATTATTAAAATGAGCGCTCTCGCCTGTGTTTAAAAATAAAAGTTCACTGTTAAGATATTTGTCGCATAAGAACTCCAAGTAGAAAAACGTCTCTACCAGGAGTAATGTATATCTTTTACTCGCCGTGTGGAATCTGGTAAATATATACAATTATCTTCATTGGTTGTAGCAAACTGGTAACTGTTTTCTTGAAGAGGCGTAGCCAGCTACAAGATATGTGTTATGTGTTAGGACATGTCCTAGGGAAATCTAACATTGCCTCCTCTAGCTCTGATCTTTTGTGTAACACCACTACGGAAAGACTCATAGCTCGTCATATTAAATTGTTCTTCTGGCCTCAGATGTGTTACCTGCAGACATACGCAGACACACGTCTGATCAGTAGCAACTGAAGTTTGCAATAAGGCGAAGTGCATCCGTTTATGTTCCACTGAAGGATGATTTCCATACTGTATACCAAAAAATCAGTTGTTCTGTACCGTGCTTACTTTCGTGACTTCCTTTTTGGTCAACATATCTTTCACAAGCTCCTATATGTGATGAAATCCCTGTCCCCGGATTGGAGCTCAATTCACATCCAGAGCTCATCTCCTGGTAGTTTGGAGAAAGAAAATTCAAGATGTTTAATTTTAATATGCCTTCATTTTCAAGACCTTGTCTCTGGTGTATTTATGACAACCGGTCAAGTACGTCTTCGTCTGTATTTCTACAGGTGTTTGTAGATGTACAAGGAGTTTTGAAGCCAGTCCAATGAGAACGGTCCACGATCCAACTTTTCGGCGTGCGTATAACTCTCTTTCGTGTTCGCGTTTTTATCGGCACATTATCGGCGGTCGCTCCCGTGAGAGTCTAGAAGCACTCTTTTCGTCATATGTGGGGAATACGAACGAAATTTCTATACAGGTGTGACACGCCAGAGAAATTGTAGGTAGTTTTAATATAACAAGATGACTGTCAGTTAATATTTGTGTACATATGAGTAATACTTTTTTACCAAAGTAAATAAACTCGTAAATATTAAAATAATTGTTTATAAGAGTAGTATAATGAATTTATAATACTTTTAATTTAGTATATATACGCAATATAATTCCTAGTACATACATAAATACTCTTACTAAACAGCGGTATTAAAGCACAAACAGAAGATAAATATCTGTATATCTGATAAACTCACAGAGAGAATTTCCACACCTTTTGCTATCGTTCAACGTATACGTTATTTGTAATTAACCAATTATTACAAATACTAGAAAACATCGTCTGTTTTAAAAACAGAGTAGGGTTTGTTAACGCAACTACATAGAGTAATGTAGAACAATACTAACAGACGTAAAATTTCTCGCTACTCTGTGCAGGGGGTATTAATTTTATAACAAAAATGGATTATCTCCCATGTGATTATACGAAGAGGAATGAGTGGTGACAGAGACATGACTGTGCATACATTTAAGTGAACCCAACTTAACTTACTACGTCACATGAATGCATAAATTGACTAACATGTATTTATGCATGTTCTCTAGAGCGCATTTCTTTTTCCCTTGTGCAATAACAGAAAGCTGATAAAGCAGTCTAAGCCTTTCTATACTGATAACAACCATAATGATATGTACATAAATGCGAAGCCTTTTTCGATAATCTTAACGTACGTGATGACAATATCAGTAACTTAAATACATTTCAGTCAACATTTTGTCACAGTTAGGAAAAATTAATGCTAATCTGATTTCTTAGAGCTGCCATAATATGACCTAAATTATGATGAGCATTCAAAACGTTAGTTGTACTAGCATATATTCTTTTATCTAAAAGAGGATGTCTGGTAAAAGTTGTTGAGGACACTGGTATTTAAGTCCTTCAGATCCTCTGTATCTTAAATAACTTACTGCATGCCCGTCACCTCTGGTTCAGACTTTTAGTTACAGAGTATCACACAGTTGACTGGCAAACGGAAATCCACTTATGATTTTTATAAATGTTTGTGCACTGATTCAATAAGTTTCAGTTCCTATGTCCAACGGAGCATCTCAATTACCTTTGCTATTTTGCAATAAGCTATCTGGTTCATATGGAAGACATCTTAGAATACTACGTGTGCTTATATTTTTATATAAGAATGTCATAATTACCAGAAAATTGTATTAGGAAAACTTAATCACTGATAGTGAATTTACTTTTGTTTTCCTCAAACTCCGATTTTAATAATAAAGTGGCAAATCATATGAACTCCTAATATATATTTTTAATATGCTACAAACTGCTAATATGTAATTATATGTTAAATTTAATTTTTTCGACAAATGGTTAACTGGTTAATTTGAACTAACTTATCCTGGTCGAAACTTGCCGCTATTTGTATGTCAGCGTGTTTGTTAATAAGGGCACGTTGTCATAAATTATGCGTTATTTACAAAAATTTGAAAAACTACGTCGTTTTGCCTTTTAGTCTACATAACTACAAGTCTATATTAGACATTCGTTTTTATTCAAAAGGTTTTTAGACCTCTGGCATTTGGAGAATTCGCCAGTTATTTTCACGACGCGGGTGAACTAATTGAGAGTTAGAGTGGGCAGTCCGTCAACTGCCAGAAATCTTAGACTAACTAACGTGGCTGAGTTGTTTTCTTCTAATTGTTCGCGTCTCAAAATATATTTTATTCAATTACTAGTTAACAACCTTGTATCTGATTTGGAAATAATTGGCTGATGAAAGAAGTTTGTGTTTACAACACACAAACACACGCGCGCTCACTATCTGTATATCTACTAAGCATAGAAAATTATATACATATGTCAAACAAATATTAATTTTAATTTTAATTAAAAAATAACCGGTTTGGAAACTATAATTTTTTTATCCAACCTAGCTTGTTATAGGCTATTTTTGTATAACAGTGTCAATTCTGTTTATTTTTTCTATAAGACTTTGTTACAGTAAAGCACTTAAGTAAGGTAACGTAAATGATCATTGGGCTGCGTAACATGACAGTTTCTTAAGGAAAACAGAAAATACTGAGTTTGTTTGAATTCTTTAGAATTCTTTAGATTCTTTAGAATATTGTTGCGACGGTCTACTTGATCGTCGTAGGTACAGTGGAAACAAAATACAAGACACCAATTAAGTCACTAATCACCAGCTTTAATTTTCACAGTTAAACACATCGTAATTAACAACACAGTCTCTTAAAACAAATCAAAAAAAATTGTTCACACGCAATAAAATGTCACTAATATTAAACACAATTGTATTACAATTATACCGCCCGATTATACAACACTTCACTAATAACCACTTGAACGCACACAGTATCACTTGTAATCCCCTGACAATAAACTCGGACCGCACTGTAAATATATCGCAACTAATACTCAAAAACTAAGGCCGCTGCCGCCATGTATTTATACCTCCGCTAACAGACCAGAAGGTTCCAAACTACGTCTTAGCGCCAGTGTGAACTACGTAATTAATTGCGGCCTTGACACAGTCCATGCGGCTGGCGGCTTCGAGAAAACTCTCGCGAATGCGTATAGAGTCACGTATGCCACACACATTAGAGCGAGATTTTTCTGGCACATTCGGCAAACACGTAGATTGTTCTGTGATGTCGTAACAATATAAATCCTACCTTCAATTTCGTGAAACTAGTGGCATTCCCGATTCTTAAGGCCGATTGTAGATTTTTGGAAGTAAATATTTTTCAGCGACAGACGTAGGTATTAGCAATAGCATAGTTATTGTTAAAAAATGTATTATAAATTTGATTAAATTATTATAAAAATGTATACCAAAGGCTGAGTAAAGTGTCTTTTTGTAGGTTAGGGTAGGTTATGTTATGAATTATTACCTGCCCACGAAGGAAACGGTTATGGATTATTATTACTTTTTACTGAATTTGCTCCTTTCTCTTAAATTAGTTCCTGCTATACTCCTAACTCAAGATCACTAGCTGCACTTATCATGTACATACCTATTATCTGATAATTGCTCTGTTGTAATTTATAACTAACTAGCGAGTACCCGGCATGCGTTGCAATGCCACTCAAAGAAAGAAAGTGTTTGTATATATATAATATATAAAGACTTCGTTCGCGTGGTCTTCAATTTAATGTGATAATATATTTAGAACAGAATCTATTCCATTGGGTTGCCATAGTAACCAGATCTAATAAGTTAGTTTTTTAAGACTCCAAAGGACCCCCCAGAGGATCGTATCGAAAAAAACTTCTGTCCTATGTTGGTTCTCCCGTTGCGTAAAATATTTGTGCCAAGTTTGGTTGAAATCGGTCCAGTGGTTTAGGAGGAGATGTGAAAGACCCCAAAGAACCCCCAAAAGAACCCCATCGAAAAAACACCTATCCTATGTTGGTTCTCCCTTTGCGTAAAATATTTGTGCCAAGTTTGGTTGAAATCGGTCCAGTGGTTTAGGAGGAGATGTGGAAGACCCCAAAGGACCCCCCGAAGTATCATATCGAAAAAACACATATCCTATGTTGGTTCTCCCGTTGCGTAAAATATTTGTGCCAAGTTTGGTTGAAATCGGTCCAGTGGTTTAGGAGAAGATGTGGAAGACCACAAAGGACCCCCCAAAGGACCCCCAAAGGACCCCATCGAAAAAACACCTATCCTATGTTGGTTCTCCCTTTGCGTAAAATATTTGTGCCAAGTTTGGTTGAAATCGGTCCAGTGGTTTAGGAGAAGATGTGGAAGACCCCAAAGGACCCCGTCGGAAAAAACACCTATCCTATGTTGGTTCTCCCGTTGCGTAAAATATTTGTGCCAAGTTTGGTTGAACCGGTCCAGTGGTTTAGGAGAAGATGTGGAAGACCCCAAAGGACCCCCCAAAGGACCCCATCGAAAAAACACCTATCCTATGTTGGTTCTTCCTTTGCGTAAAATATTTGTGCCAAGTTTGGTTGAAATCGGTCCAGTGGTTTAGGAGGAGATGTGGAAGACCCCAAAGGACCCCCCGAAGTATCATATCGAAAAAACACATATCCTATGTTGGTTCTCCCGTTGCGTAAAATATTTGTGCCAAGTTTGGTTGAAATCGGTCCAGTGGTTTAGGAGGAGATGTGGAAGACCCCAAAGAACCCCCAAAAAAACCCCATCGAAAAAACACCTATCCTATGTTGGTTCTCCCTTTGCGTAAAATATTTGTGCCAAGTTTGGTTGAAATCGGTCCAGTGGTTTAGGAGGAGATGTGGAAGACCCCAAAGGACCCCCCGAAGTATCATATCGAAAAAACACATATCCTATGTTGGTTCTCCCGTTGCGTAAAATATTTGTGCCAAGTTTGGTTGAAATCGGTCCAGTGGTTTAGGAGAAGATGTGGAAGACTCCAAAGGACCCCCAAAGGACCCCCCAAAGGACCCCAAAGGACCTCCAAAGGACCCCATCGAAAAAACACCTATCCTATGTTGGTTCTCCCTTTGCGTAAAATATTTGTGCCAAGTTTCGTTGAAATCGGTCCAGTGGTTTAGGAGAAGATGTGGAAGACCCCAAAGGACCCCCCAAAGGACCCCGTCGGAAAAAACACCTATCCTATGTTGGTTCTCCCGTTGCGTAAAATATTTGTGCCAAGTTTGGTTGAACCGGTCCAGTGGTTTAGGACAAGATGTGGAAGACCCCAAAGGACCTCGCAAAGGACCCCATCGAAAAAACACCTATCCTATGTTGGTTCTTCCTTTGCGTAAAATATTTGTGCCAAGTTTGGTTGAAATCGGTCCAGTGGTTTAGGAGGAGATGTGGAAGACCCCAAAGGACCCCCCGAAGTATCATATCGAAAAAACACATATCCTATGTTGGTTCTCCCGTTGCGTAAAATATTTGTGCCAAGTTTGGTTGAAATCGGTCCAGTGGTTTAGGAGGAGATGTGGAAGACCCCAAAGAACCCCCAAAAAACCCCATTGAAAAAACACCTATCGTATGTTGGTTCTCCCTTTGCGTAAAATATTTGTGCCACGTTTGGTTGAAATCGGTCCAGTGGTTTAGGAGGAGATGTGAAAGACCCCAAAGGACCCCCCAATGGACCCCGTCGGAAAAAACACCTATCCTATGTTGGTTCTCCCGTTGCGTAAAATATTTGTGCCAAGTTTGGTTGAAATCGGTCCAGTGGTTTAGGAGGAGATGTGGAAGACCCCAAAGGACCCAATCGAAAAAACACCTACCCTATGTTGGTTCTCCCGTTGCATAAAATATTTGTGCCAAGTTTGGTTGAAATCGGTCCAGTGGTTTAGGAGGAGATGTGGAAGACCCCAATAACCCCCCATAGGACCCCATCGAAAAAAATTCATAAACCTTCGCGGGCGTGCGCACAACAACTCACCGAAGTTTCATCGCAATCGGATGAATGGTATAGGAACGCATACGGGACAAAGAAAGAAAGAAACAAACATTCATTTTTATAGATATAGATAATTGTTAGTTAAGTAAAAATTTTAACTAATAATTGTTAACGCAAAATACTAATAATATTAACTATTATAACTAATACTTTTTGTATAACTGATATTACTGCTACACACTGATAACTAGCTCGTCTATAAGAAATCCATATTTCAGATAAAGCGATGCGAGAGGAAACCCGTTCTTTTAGCCAGTTGTTCGCTGGTTTAAATATAATAGAGACCAGATTTAAAAAATAAATTGCTCTTTATTTCACTCTTCCAATTTCAAAGTAATGTAATATTTTAGCATTCAATTAAGCTGAGATTCTTTTATATGGAAACGGCGTTTGAATAATTGAACAGATTGTTAGAAAAATTACATTTTAAAATGGAACACGCCAAAATAAACACAAATAGTGTCCCTACTAAATCAAATATTAATTTTTTTCTGCTCTAATAAATTACAAAGTTTACGTGTGTGATAACATACGAAAATTACGAGAAAACTGACTAGATTTATTACACAGGAAACAAAACAATCGCTGATGTCACACAATACGAGATGAATAGGTTAATTCATAAATTTCTGACGGTTCTACGTAATATGAAAAACTATATTATTATAGTAACGTTAGTTTAAATAATTACTATAAATATTATTAAATACAACTCTAAGCTTTAAATTGTGTGTGTGTGTCTCTCTCTCTCTCTCTCTCTCTCTCTCTCTCTCTCTCTCTCTCTCTCTCTCTCTCTCTCTCTCTCTCTGTGCGCGTGCGCGCGTGTGTGTGTCAAGGAGGCGAGTAGAATCGGTTAGGAAGTGTATTACTAAGGTGAATTAAATATCTCAACTTAATGACTACCTTAATTTCAATGATTAAAATTGGTACGCTGGCAAAAACATTGTATCCAATTGCATTACAGCGATTAACTACATGCTACTCTTAATACATTTGCCATAGTATACTAAAATTATACATGTGGGTTCGATTAAATTAATTTGAGTGCAGAGTGATCAAAGTGCGGGAAGATTACTTGTTAGTACAGACTAACCAATTGACTCTGACACAAAACGCCTTCAAAAGGCTACAGGAGTATTTACAAGTTTCTTGTTCAGTGCGCTTTAATAGGGTCATTTTAAAATTAATAGCATAATACTACGTTATTAATATTATTGAAAAACATTAATATTTATAAAATTGTGAAAGCTTATATAACATATTGTCTAGCATCTATGTAAATTAAACACCTAATTTAAATACAATTAACGATATTTTATACTTTATAATTGTAAATATTATTAGTATTAATATATTATCAATAATGTATTAATAATAATAATAATAATAATAATAATAATAATATTAGAAAGATTAAATGCCACAGACAAGCAGAAATGTGAAGTAGATAGTTTCCAACTGCACTTCACTAATGCAAGTTTCGTTACTATTACTAACTATATTTGGAAAGACTCGCACACAAAAAAGAAAATTCAAAAAATATTAAATGAAAGTGTAAAGGAGAAATTAATGGTAATAATAATTTGCTTTTAATACTATAAATTACTATGAAATTTTAAAGCTTAAGTACTTAAGCACACCACACTTTATACAGATACAACTGTAACAGGGAGTTTCGCAGCACGTAAGCAGTGAGTAAGAATCGTATGTCTCTATAACAGATGCTGGAAAATACAGAAAAAAGTTAACTGTTTTTACTTAAATCTGAGCACAAACTGATAGAGCGTTATCATACTCTGTATACTTCAACACATCGAGAGCTCAGATTGACAACCCTTGTCAATCTGAGGTGTTGACACACCTTTGACAGAGAGTGTCAATGCTCCTGTCCATACAAGCGCGCGCGCGAGTATGCGCCCACGCGTGAGAAAGTTGCCTGCACACGTACACATACACTCCACCAACTAGCGTTTTGTACGCAAACTGTACAATACAATATATTTCTATTGAGACGTACAAATATATGCATATTTCTTCCTACAATATATCGTTTCTTGTCTTTCCTAGCTGTCAACAAGGGTTTCTGCTTTTCCATACTGGCCCGAGCTGTCGATAAACAAATGGTTTCCGTATTTCTCTCTGGCGTCTTCATCACCTTTTTATAAAATTGTACAATATGTATTGTGTCTGTTTTTGTTTTGTATGGAGAGCTAACACAATGTGGGTTCAACACACTTATACTGAGTACCAGTAAGTATAATAATATTTAAAACCTTATATAAGTAATTGTGGATGTTGTAGTTGATGGAGTCAATTCCACCTTTAACGTATACATTTGGAGATATTTCATTACACGTTAAGTGTTGAATGGGCATTCAATATATTTCAACACTCAATTAGTGGACATTAGGTTTATTAATCAGTGTATTCTGCAAAACCTTTAAAAAAAAAATTCGTCATCAGTTTTAAATGTAAACAATTATATTTAACTTGTATGATTTCCATATAGATGGACTAATAAATAATTAAAGGTTGTGATAGATCCGATCATTAAATACACATAATCTCAAAACTAATAATTTGACCTTTCGGTAGAACCTATTTTTATGAAAAACAACTAGACAGGTACATTTAAAAAACCTACATTCATAATGAGTATTTCTTGAATAAATGTGTGTGTATGTGTGTTTGCACGGCCGCGGCCATGGTTTTACATAAAGAATAATGATTGTTATTACACGTGTTATTTTTTAATGAAAATATATTAAGAAAGTTGTGTTAGTGGTTATAATCACAAAAAGAATATCATTGTTGCACACCACTATTGAAAAGTTATTCCGATTTTTTTTCGGAATGATCGGAATAATTTTTCTGTAGTGGTGTGCAACAGTGCAACAGTGATAATTCCGTTTGAAAAGATATTATATTTCCTTCAACATAATTGGAAAAAAATTTACGTTAATTATGAACACCCAATACAGGTTAAACATTTAGTGTATGTACAACGATAAAATTGCAACTTATTAAAGGTAACCTAAAAATCATTACTTTGAAATATAACCGTAAATTTTCTCCTCTCGGAGTACAGTTACTCAGGTGACAAAAACTATCCCATACTGCACATAATGTTTAAGAAATTTCTCTCTTGAAGTGTCAAACATCATTGAAATATTAGTTTGGGGGCAAATATCATTGCTTCTTAATTTTTACCTCCTGTAAAAAAAACAATATGTATGTTTTTGAATATTTCTTGACTTATGACTTAAACAAAAGGAAGTAGTTAATATCTCTTTATTTATATTTGAGAAAAAGAGGCCATTGCAGGGAGTTGTGGTGATTACTGAAGTAGGTATTTAATGTGGATTTGCGATGGATTACTAGAGATTACGTTAAAAAACTAAATAATAGCTTATACATAAGACGACCTTGATCCTTTGTCTGACACAAGTCAGTTACAATTCTGGCTCAGTTACAAGTCAGTTACACAAGTCTAGCTCAGCTAGACCAACGTCTGTTCCGCTTCAGCGTCATTCAGGATAGAACCTGCTAGAACCATCTCGCAAGCGCTGTCGTCCGGCCTCGTCATCTCGTGAGGTGAGCAAGTGTCTGTCAAATTGCCTCAACGTGGTAGCACAACGTTTCAGCGGATGTACCTTTAAGGGCGTCACCCCCGACGTGGAGTCAGGCCTGTGCAAATTAAAATACGGAAAATTTTATTTGCACTCCCATCATATAAAGGCAAAACGCATCACAACGTCCTTCTGCTGCAACACAAGTCCGCGCTGAACTGTATGAAATTGTTTTTAATGCGGCCGGGGCCCGGGCAATGAACAAACACCAGAGCGCTAAGACCTGAGTTCCTGCCTCCAATTCAAATGATAAACGTTGTCGTGGCTGCTCTGTCATTTAAAGTTGGCACCTCGTTGTTATTCCGGACTTTAACATTGTGGCTGGGTCGGACCAAATTTTCTTTTTTAAACGACATTTATTTAACATAGTTTTCTATATTGATAAATATTTTGTTTATACTATTTTTGATAAAGATTTTTTATACTATAGAATAACAGAACACAAATAAAAATTTAACATAGATTTCTATATTGATAAATATTTTGTTTATACTATTTTTGATAAAGATTTTTTATACTATAGAATAACAGAACACAAATAAAAATTATGAAATATATTGTTCCAATTATTCGTTTACGTTAAATGAACAGTTCAATTTTTAGCAACACTTTTCCGCTGAAAAGTTACAAACAAGTAAAAAAAATAAATAAGGATTTAATGAGATGAAAGAATGTAGTAACAGTCTTCTCTATATACTAGCACTGTGTAGATCTCGACTGTGAACGAAGCCGCCCTTAGCAGCCACGGGGCTGGTTGGGTCCAACGTTCGAGGCTCCCATGTACCATCACCTTTGTCACCTTTGTACCATCATAAAACCAATCAACAATCAGCAGCCTCCTGAAACCGTTGCTCACATTCTATGGTTTGTAGAAACATGGCTTACATTATGTTACAGTTGTACGAACATACTATTCGTACCAAATCAAACATAAATACAAATCAAACTTAATTTGTAATTTTAATCCGGTAGGCTCAATTTCCAGCGATTTAATATTCTATTGTTTACCGAAGCAGTAAGCGGCAGAAAAATTTTAAAAGAATCTCTCTGCTACTTACCAACTCTCTCGTCATGTGCCTTTTTTTTTTTTAAGTCTAAAATTCTATTAGGATACCCTAGTCTCAATATCTAGGCATTGCCAATACACAAGCGCACTATAACGACACAATGGTCACACGCGCTCGCGCGCGCACTCAAACACACACACACACACACATAAAACGCATAATTTAAAATCACTTAGCTTACCCGTAGACACACAACTACAGCGACAAGATATGAATAAAAAATTACAAGACGACTACAGTCTACCCACGGTAGTTTGCGCAAAAATATTAACGGTGTAGTTACAATAGTGTTATTGGTTACAGGGAAGACAAGTGCTGTTGGTTAGAATGATTAGAGGTATGAAGTTTGAGAGGTGCAGTATACGTTATATCAAATTAAGTGTATAAATTACACATATTTTTTTTAGATTTCAGTTTAGTACGTGCAAATCGTAGCAATACACAGAAACAAAACTAACGTAAATAATACATCCATGGATGTTCCTGTAATTAATCACCATTTATGTCGCATAACAATTGCTGTCACTGATACGAAGGAAACGAAGTTCAATCCGTTACCTATTCATAACTATAATCTTAGTATTAGCGGTGCTATAATTAAACTTTCAATCATGTTGTGTGTAACACAGTTAAGTGTCAGCAGTATATCTTCCTCTACCGATGCACGAAGAACCATGCATTTATTTCATATATTGCCATACTCCTTGACTAACTGTTCAATTTCAGTTCAATTTGAAACTTAAAACATTATTTCTAATATTTCTTGGTGATGTTGTTTGCTAGCAATAATATAGTAACCATACGTTCCGCACCTGACATTTAAAACATTGAAAAAAAAGATTTAAAGGACCAACTGAAAATAATTAAAAATAAGCAGTTGGTTTCCTTTGCTTTCATTTGCCCCGCCCCCCGTAAGGCCGCAATTGTCGCACACCTTCTAATTGTAAATATTTAATATAATCTACTTAATAAGACTACATTATAATTAAATACTTCTGTCCAGATTAGCACGATGGTTTTTGGTATTATACAATAAGGAAAAATTCAATTTGTTTAAATTATTTAATTTTATTTGGATCAGAGTTTACGAAATTTCACTAATTACAAGAAATATGTTAGGTTTATCTTATAACAAGACTATGTCCATACAATAGTTTGTAAATAGTTTCATAGCACGGTCCAGAACTCCTTAAACATTAATCAGTTTTGTCCATTTAATATAGCACAGCTAAGTTACTTATTTATACATAGAAGTTTAATTATACAATTAGTGTGCGTGAGTTGTGTTGCTTTTTTCTTATGGAAGTACTATATACCACCACAGCTGTTTCTGACTTAAACTTTAGTTACAGCTCGTCAGTCTTACTCACTTCATCTTGTGTATTACCGTAATTTGTGTTTAATATCTGTTGCTCAATCTTGAGTTTCTGATGCGTGAAACATCTGGGGAAACAATATTCGTTCACCTTGTGCCGTCTCATTGGAGTTGATAGAATAAGTGACCCTTTTTTAAGTTTCAAAACTATTAGCAGTAGGAAATTTATATTACAAATAAATTATTCTTTAAATTACTCACAAGTTCCATAAATAAAATAGTAGACTGTTAGCTGCTATTGTTTAGATATTTATTTGCTTATATTGTAATAGGATATTTCCACAAATATTTAATATTTCGGATTCCGACTGCTTTTGCTACAGGACTACAGAATATATGAATGAATTATGTTCTGCTTAAAATCTAATGCCAACACTGAACCATTAGCCATAAAATATAAAAAAATGTATTGTATAGTTAATTAATTCAATTACTTTAAGGTATGTACATACATCGTTAATTTAGAAAACTTTTAATCATTTATAAGTTTGTAATGTGCAATTTAAAGTTTGCGTAATTAGGCCTACTTAGTTTTTCTTACTGTAATGTTCACTGTACGATATACTACAAAATGTGGTTGTTGCAAATATCCTCACATAATAGGAATGACATACCTATGTGAATAGTAATCGTTCGGAAAAATCCAGACGTACCACAAACAGGATCAGCAATCCTTCTGCATAATTAACTTTTCTCATCAACACCTCAGACTGTAGATCTCTGGAGGCGTTAATTATTTAAGTATTTTTAATCTCCTTGCAATTTCAAAATGTCTTTAGTTCTACAAATGTTGTGACACTTGCCAAATATAATAATTTATCATCATCTGGAAGGTTTGAACCAAGGATGGTTTTTCCGGTCCCAAACAGGCAAAGCTTAGAGCTGATCACTCCAGAGCTTCCTCGGACGTCCCACACCTCTCCGTTTCCTCGGCTTATAGTTCCATAGTTGTTTAGAGATGCGGCAGTCATCCGTTGGGAAAAGATGTTTCCACCAATTCAGCCGATACTGGGCAATCCTGTCGAGTATACGCATAGTTTTCAGTTCCTGCCGTGTATCTGTGTTTCTTCTCTGATCATGGAGAGTATACCCTATCACGTGCCTCTGAAATCTCGTTTCAGTCGCTTGGAAACGAATGGGCTGGTCTTTTGTTAAAGTCCAGTTCTCAGTATGGGAAATGTCCAAAAAAAGTATGGGAAGGGCCATAAGGTTGTAGAATTTTAGGCGTATTTCTTTACTTGCTTACTTAAGAGTTTGCCTGATTGTCCCCCACATAAGGTTGAACTTATGCAACTCATTCTCAATGTCGTTGCTTTTACTATAAGAAACGCTGTAGCCCAGGTATTCAAAACTGCTGACTTGTTCCAAGACAGTACCATCTGTAACAATTTTTGCCCGTACGGAATCAGTTTCACGAAAAACCATCACCTTGGATTTGTAATCCAAAGTCTCTGCAGATTCGATTCACAAAATGTATACCCTTCTGCAACATATTTTTCGAGTCCGACAGAATAACTTGACAGTTTGCAAACAAAAAAAGTGTCAATTACAGAGTGGCTAATCATAAAATGCTCTGGAAGACACAGTTGCCAGTTTTGTACGATATCGTCAGTATATAAATTAAAAAGAAAGGTGATAATGGACTTTCCGTAACACTTGTCATGCTCCACAAATGATTAGGCCACATCTAGGAGTTGTTCTCGGTTTCCCTGCCTCCATTAAAATTTTATTCTCCACATAAATACTTTGAACAATTATAATTAGATGTTGTGCCTTGCCATTATTGTTCGCAGTTTGCTCCGATTCACCCTGCCAAACGCCTTCTCAAAGTCGATGAAAGCTATGTATGTAGGGAGCTGATACTCTCTACGCTTTTCAATGAGCTGGGCTACTATAAATATATAATATAAACATGATCTGCCCTTTCCGAAACCGTTTTGGGTCTCTGAAAGCATGGTCTCCGTTATTGAATTCAGCCGTGTTCTTAATATAGTTGCATATAATTTATGTGAAGTATTAAGAAGTCTGACTCCTCTGTAGTTCCTGCAGTCATTATTTTTAATTTCTTATGTAATATATTTATAATTTATCTGTTTTGTGACATAACACAACGTATTATAAAATAAATTTAATATAATACTACACAATACTTTGTGACGTTTGTACAATATTCTGATACACATCTTACAGCTAATTCAATTTGGCATACAAAATGTAGTGACGATTTTACATTATTGATAATATTATGACTAACTAAAATAGTATTTAATGGTTATTTGTTAATTCAAATTTACTGTAAACCGATTTCAGCTTTCTTACTTTTTTGTTGCCAGAAATTAGGGAACTGCACTCTTAAAACTTTAAATGAAAGTAACAGACAAAAATTAAATATAGACGAAAATATGTCTTCCTTATTTTAATTATTTTTATATACATTTTATATAAAGATTATCTATATTGTTCCAGAAGATGGTGTTTAGTCGCAGTTGATGGATTTATACGTTCCAAAGCTATTACTTAATGTTATTAGTGCGTATTGCTTTAGATATATGTTAACACACATATAAAATAATACATAAGCGTTTAATACTATTATAATTTTTAGTAATACATTAATGAAAATCATATTGTCTTCTGTCTTTGAAGAGTGTAAACCTCGGAAAATAATCTACAGAATATCTTAAAATAAGGTGAAACCTATTTGTTCTCCGAAGTCAAACTCCAACAGGACAATCGTCTGTAATCTCAATTCCTTTGATGTCCTGGCAACGTGAAGTCACTTATTTTGAATACATTTACAATTCTTTGTGTCTTAAACCGATGACGTAAGAACGTCAGAATCCTTATAACATTGTTTTCAATTATTCAATCACTAATAATGATCACTAATTTCTACAATTGCTTTAATGAATATGACGTTAAACTTGAAACTGAATATTCTAATAAACTATCTTTAATTGCCACATCGTTTGTGAAATATTTAGTAGGTGTGTTAACAAAATACAAAACCGTTTTCACAATCAGTAAATTTATGTACCAGGACGTTAAAAAATAAAAAGTAAATGAATGGTAGCTGTTCGGAAATGTTGAATAGGTTTTCAAGTTATAACGCTTTGAAATAGCAGAATGCGCAACTTACAGTTTTTTTTTTCTATGACAGCCTGTTCGCCATCAATAACAGTGTAAGCAAAACAAATCACCAATGTCAGCCGATGTCGAGTAACGGCATGACATTTGTCTACCTATTTCCTGAGAGTAGAAGAAACCTACATCTTACAAAGCGTAGGAGTAGGACAACATCCCTGCACTAATCCATTTGTTGTGTAAAAAGTGTTACGTACATCAGTTTTAATCAGCAGCGTGTTTACGGTGAGGAAGATCGAGTACCCCTCCCCTCCACTTAAGAGCCGAAAATAGTTGTCGAATTTTGTTAACATTTTAATGTTTAGGCTATGGTATTATTTTTTCAGCTATCTACGTTAACATAATTGTAAATCCTACTAAATATACAAAGAGGTTTATTATAGAGCATTTGCGTACACGTTTGAAATAAGACGTAGCCTACAGGAAAATCAGGTCAGTCAATAATGATCTTCAATAACAATTTTGTTGTGTTACTACCTTTTAAATAAGATTGATTTCAGAATTTTATCATACGTTTTTAAAGACTGTAACATTGTAACACTAATGTTAACGGTACCACATTGTTAAGATAGTAATCTTGATTAATCTTAACCTGTTTTTCTTTTGTATGAAGCCGACTCGACCGGGCCACCCCAAGGGCAAATTTTAGATACGCCACTATTTTTAACCCCGTCACTTACTGTTGCTGATGTTGTGCGATTACGTAGGTCTCTATTCGTACTGCCATGGAGGTCGCACAGATATTTGTCGTGTTTGAACAGTGGAAATAAAGTAACAAAACATCAGATTTAATCAGATGTCTGGCGTAGTATGTGACTGAACTGACTGGAATGCTGTTAGATTCAATTGGGCGGGGGTTAATCGACCATAATCTGTAACCTTGTGTGGAAAAATGATAAGGAGCAGGAGCACTGCGTAATCCTTTCGCTTATACAGCGCGTGTCAAGTGTCACGTAACCACACAGTTATAATAAATTACCTTATTTTAAATCCGTCCTGTGACTTCGTTGCGTTGTTTTTGTTGTTACGCGTTTCGGGAACTATGTCCCATCATCAGACGTATCACTCGGGCAATCTCAGTAGTAAGGCAAATGTCCCATCATCAACAGTAAGGGCAATCTAAGATCCTAAACTTCAGAACGAAGCACGTTTCTTAATAAACAATAAATTCAATAATACCATAGACAGGCATACCCTAGACATTCACACATCTCATATTACACAAAAACAGATAAGATTTCATACTGAATTCAAGACACTGAAGAAAATAAAAACAAAACTAATTGACAATAACGCCCGCATTACAAAAGATGATAAAGGCTATACATTGGTAGTTATAGATAATGATACGTATACACAGAAGGTTAACGAGTTCATTTCCGATAACAACATTAAAGTTTTAAACTCTGATCCCACTGACTCCTTTGTCAAAATTTTAAATAGCATGATTAATAAATGCGTTACCTTGTTTGATGAGGGTACACGCCGTTACTTAAAACCTATTAACGCTAAAGCGCCCAGGCTCACAGGCCTACCAAAAATTCACAAAGACAATGGTCCCGATTAGACCTTTGGTTAATTTCACCACGGCACCAGGTTTCAAGACAGCTAAAAAGCTTGTTAAATTAATAAAGGAAAATATTCATTTAAAGAACCACCACAGCATTATAAATAATACTGATTTTATAAACAAGACTAGACATACAAAATTACTGCCGAATTATAAACTGGCGTCTTTTGATATAATAAATCTCTATACTAATATATCGGTGAAGGAAACAATTGATATTTTAAGAAACAATTTGTGCGATACCAAAAAACTAAGTACCCGGACCATAGATGATTTAATCCTTTTACTTTAAATTGTTCTACAACAGAATTATTTTACCTTCAACAACCAGTATTTCATTCAAGGAGATGGTTTGGCCATGGGTTCTCCTCTGTCCGGTTTACTGGCGGATATTTATCTGAATTTTTATGAAAATTCCTATTTTCTCTCCAAACACAGTTACGCTAATAATATAATTTTCTATGGTCGATATGTAGATGACACATTTTTAATCTTTAATGGCACTTTACGCCAAATAAATAGTCTAAAAAACACTATGAATAACATAAACTGTAATATCCAATTCACTCTGGAGACCGAAACCGATAATAGGCTAAATTTCTTAGATTTAACCGTCATTGGACACATAGATAATCTGAAATTTAAAATATATAGAAAACCGTCCACTACTTATGTAACCATACACGCCGACTCGCATCATCCCATTTCACAAAAAATAGCAGCATACAATAGCTTCATACACAGATTATTAACGATACCCCTTGACATTGAAGATTTCAACGACGAGCTCAATACAATAAAACATATAGCAGTAGCCAATGGTTACAACAGTTCAATGATTGATAACATCCTCAGAAAGCACAAATATAAAAAGTCCAAACCTGGACCAGCTAAAACTTCTAGGACCACATTCATTTCAACCACTTACACCAATATAATGCCCAGAATTTTAACATCCACATTAAATAAAATCAGTATTACTACTACTTTCAAAACTAATAATAGTCTATCGAAATTTGTTCGCCCAAATATTCAAACCCACTTGGAGATAAAAACAGGCATATTTAAACTAATATGTAACGACTGTGATAGTTTCTATATTGGCCAGACAGGGAGACCTTTCGTCAAAAGATTTCAAGAACACACACCACGCAAAAATTTAAATAACATATATTCACTTGAAAACATTAAGTCAAATTATGCACGACATTTTAATTCAAACAACCATACTTGAAATTTAAGGTCTAATCTTATACCTTTAAATTACTGTAACAAGGGTCGCTACGTGGACGCATTGGAGGAGTTTGAAATATACAAAAGTTATAACAGCACGAACAACAATGATGGCATACTGAATGATAAATTGAATTTAAATCCAACCCACTGTACGACACCGCGTTGCATTTGCTTGAGATAAAGAACCTGACAATAACTCGAAGTCCAAGAATTCTGTATCCGACCGAACGTTACGCGATGCGCACCGAGTCGGAGACGTGTTTAAATAATGTACTTTTATGAATTTTAATATTTGACGATCTCTTCCCGAGTGATACGTCTAATGATGGGACATAGTTCCCGAAACGCGTAACAACAAAAACGACTCAACGAAGTCACAGGACGGATTTAAAATAAGGTAATTTATTATCAAAAACGTGACTTGGACCATAATCAACAATGTTTCACACAATTATGTATCTCCTTCACGTAGTAACTTGAGTGTGTGTGTTTCTGAAGTTTATTTTAATGTGTCAAGATTTCCACTCTGTCACTTCTTGGGACACTATGTTATTTTAAGGCCAGCAACATGTATTTTTTAAATTTCTTTTATGTTGTTTCTCTGTGACTGCTCTTAATCAAATATGGTATCTAAACATGACCTACCCGATCCCTTCTTCAATCTTTTCCCATTTGAACTGTTCAGTATTTTGTATGTTTTCTGATTTGTCTGTGTCTGTCTTGTGTTACTAAGAAAATAATAAAAATTATTTAATATTTTTATAAGGTAATATATATTTGTGTTGTTAAATGTGAAAATTCAGGTAACGTTTAACGAAATTAAATAGCTATTATAACGTTGATTTGTTATCTGTTGTATATATCGTTGATGAGCCACACGTTGGGTAGCATATTTTTTTTTTAACGTTATAAATTTCAATGGGTGTAATCGTAATAATAACAACAACGTAAAATTGTTTAAAACATTTTAAACATTTATTAATTAAAATTTCAAAATAAATTACGACTTAAAACTTCATTATTATTGTATGTGTATGGGTAGTCGTAGTACCCATACATGTTGATTACATACACGTAATATCGCATATTCCATACAAACAAAATACTTTTATAATTATAAATACATTTAATTATTATGTAATATTGCTTTCGACTTGCTCAGTATATTATGATTAATTTATTATATTCTCAAATCTTTCTTTTTAAAATAATTCTTATTGTTGTTGAATATGCATTTGTCATTTATATTAATTACTTTAGTAACTTTCTATTCTTTCAAAATTACATTTAAATATTTTCAATAAATTATCAATTAAAAAATTATGCTTTCATAATTCAACAATTTGAAATTTGAATATTTTCAATAAATTATCAATTCAAAAATTATGCTATAATTACTATACAAGAACGTTTATATTTACAAGTTATAAATTACACTTTTAGAAATTATTGTCTTTTTTTGACAATGTTTATCTCTCTTTGATTAAGTCTTTTGTTACGAGGAATACATTGCTTTCTTTCACCTTAATTGTAGTGGTTCCTCAGCGTACCCTCTTCTGGTCCTGAGTCCTTGATGTTGGTGAATCCTGCGTAGTCGTGAAGTCTTGGATCATTTCCTCGTCCTCCGGATCCTCTCGGAAGTCCGATGGCTCGTCCTCTAAGTCTGGAATTTATGCCATGTAGTTTGCTGTTCCCTCGTCCTCCGTAATAGTCTCTGGCTGCAGCGGTGGTGTCACGAAAGTGATGATGTTGTCAGGCATCGCCTCCGGCTGCCGCTGTAGTCGAATAGCCGCTGTAGCTGTAGCCGCTGTTGTTGTTGTTGGGCAGAGCCTGCGGCTGCCACTGTGGTTTCACAAGAAAGAGTTGAAGTCCCCGGGCATAGCCTCCGGCTGCCTCTGTAGTTGAACGAGAAAGAGAACAAGGCTGATGTGCTTCGCGTATTTATAGTCTAGGGCGCAAAATTCATGTTTCGACAATTCTCTGCAGGAATAGGTCTGTCGTAACGTCCATTTACAAACACGATTATTCACACACTTATTTCACTTGTCTTCGCAATATGCGAAGCCTTTTGCAAATTACCCGATATTCATCTGGTCGGTAATTTTTATGTGTACAACTGTGTTTAAACAGTTTCTCGTTATCTTGATTATTATGGGTTTTATTTATGTTTATTTTCACTGAATTCGCACCATTTATTTTATTTTCACTTTTTATTATTTTCGCACCATCTTTCGTACATACGTGCGCCTTTATATTATAGCCTACACACTGTGGCGTATTTGGTTATGTGATATTTCATATACACTTATCACCATTTAAATAATTCATATAATAATAGCGCTTATTTAGGGGTGACGCTTTACAGGAATCAACTGGTCTCACACACACACGTAAAATACACGTGTACACACAGACGCAGCTGAGTGGCGTGACCAACCTGTTCAAGCATGCAATTTTTGTTGTTCACTTTACAGCAGTTCAGATTGAAAGCTGAATTATTATTATTACTAACAATATGGATTATTTATTTAAATTATATTAAATATCTTAACTAATTGTGCAATACACAGTCCCCTATACATTTGTACTGTTGCACTATATTACGATTAAATGTTATTAGAGACATTAATGCGTGACTTGCATAAGAATGTGTATCCCTTTATTTTATCGTAAAAGTATTCACATTGTTATACATATTGTAGGTGACAAGCGGAAACAACCAAAAGTGAACGAGAGAAAGAAAGCGAAAGAGATAGACCGGCAGACGGAAGCTTAGCAGGCGGACAGATGGCAGACAAATGAGACACTGTAAATGGGAGAGAAGAAATTGGCTGGAATGCTGGTACATTATTAGCGTCAACACACGTAATCAATAATCGATAGAGACATACAGGCGGATTATCCTTTACAAGCTACACAGGCGATTCACGCTTTCCATTCGGTTGAGTGGAAAAGCTTTTCTTCACCTATGACGTCACCTGGCTTATTTTAGCACATAATGTGGTAAATTAACGTCATGTCACTTACAAAAATTGTGAAATGTAAACAAGTGTGTGACATGATTTGCTTTTTAGAGTGGACTTATTCTATCTTATATAATTGGAAAGGGACAGATATAAAAAGGTAAAACTTATATTCTACATACATACACTTACTGATACTCTATAAATACAATAAAGAAAGATTGATATAAACTACTGTAAATTGAGAAAAGCAGATAACGACAGGAAAATTTGTATTTAACCTAGGCTTTCGGGGACTTAATTAGTAATACTAAAACTCCCATTCTAACAACACAAAACTGATAAATAATGCAATGTTAGCAAGTTCTCCGGACGTCTTTTGTACACTTATCATGACAAAGCAATGTTATTGAAGCAAAGTGCATTAACATTGTTACCAATTTACACTGAATTATAAGATCTGTAATTCAATCTACATGCAATTTATAGCTTACAAGTTTTAAAGCAATAATGTTTTAACCTTTTTTTCTATATCAAAGAAAAGCAAGTATAAAACGTATGTTTTCTGGATTTTTGCTCAAGCAATTACAGCGTGTATCTTATCCATAAAGCACTATCTACAATAAGTGGTAAGAGACACTGAAGATATTAAATTTACTAAACATCAGTTAAAAACACATGCACATTTTATATTACTTTGTACTAATAGAAGAGAAGGAATTGCAGAAAAAGGTAATAGAAGTTAAGCTAGCGACTCACAAAATTATCTTGGTGCTACTGGAACGCTATGAAATGTTTCAGGCCTGTGTCCCCTGGACCAGCAAGAAACGAAAGTTCAGAGTTTAAATTATTTTATTTCATTTTTTGTAAACACGCCAATCTCACGCCAATCTGTTACTACAAGCATTTGGTATAACGCAAACGTAGAAATCTCGATAACGAGCACTATGAAACACTAAATACAAATAATAGATTAGACATACATGTATATTAATTAGACAGGAAATTACTAATGTAAAAATTAGGAAATATTTGATTTCATCTTTCGTTTAAAATACATCACGACATTTTAAGAATGTTAATCATGTTAGTAACTGGCTCTCTATTCTTATATCAGATGTAGAAACTTTAATAATGGCTTCAGTTAAGAAATGGATTATTGTCGCTGATCAAAACAGCCTATTTTATAAATACTTATATCTAATAAAGAACACTTAGTATACATCTACAGATACTTTTGGTTCTCCTGAGAATTGTTTCACCAGTTACGGCAGCTTCAAAGGTTAGATTTGAACTAACAAAAAGGCGTACTGTATATACGAATTATAATTATCCAGTAACGGTACTTTCCTGTTTTAAACAGTAGAACACCCACCTTTGTTGAACCTTGTACCTGAGAATTTTCAATTCCCTCTTGATCATACAATACCTCCATCCCCCTAACGTACATTGTATATCTGTCAGTTGGAATCTAAACTCTGAAGGTGAAACAATTGGTAGAAAATTAAATGTTTCTGCAAAATTATACCAAGTGTTTATTAAGTGTCGATCAGTATATTCTATTTTATAAGTTGATAAAAAGTATTTTCTCGGTCACAGCTTATATGTATAAGATACGAGGTGAAAGTATTTTAAAAAAATATTGTCCAAATCTTAATAAGCACATATTCTAAAAAATGAAAGTTGCTGGTTTTTATTTAATACTAGCCTCTATTATATATAGTACTCTAAACAAAATGTAAATTAAAAACGGGGATAAAAAGTTTTTGATAAATACTCTTACTAAATTATTAGATCCTAATACACTTTTTTCAACTAATATTTATCAGCATTATGATCATTATACTTTTTAGTATTCTGTATTTACCATACACCGACGACATCTCATGTTCTCAGCTCGACAGCTTCTTCTCATATGTTTTCTACCTTGGGTTTCTACCTTCCCCATCCTATTCATTTTCTTCTTCATCGTAGACTAACGCAGTAAGAAACAATCGTCTTAAGAGGATGTTACTAGATCACAAAGTCTCAAAAAAAAAATAAGCGATCGAAATGCAAAAACTCAAGTAGCTGCATTTTTTTTTAATTTATCTTCAAATAGTGTTTAGCTTTGCTGTTTTTATTTTATTCGTGTTGAATATATAATGTGCGTAATACGTCCTTATGCTTTGCAAACGGTTTCATAAAAAAAGGTGATATTTAAATTTATATTTTCAGTATTTAATGAGTTAATGATTTCATTACTATATATCTAAGTTGTTATTTCATGCTACTAAACGTTTCTCCTCTCAACGAATAGAAAGATTTATTGTGAAACAGTAATGTTGAACATAACGCACACACAAATCTTCCGACCTAGCCGGTAATTAATAAAGCAAATTTGCTTCTTGAATTTCGTTGTCCATGACGTGTCTGTTGATTAACTAAATATAATTATGTCACTCAATACCGACTCGGAGCACAAAGCTTTTTATTGGTAAAAACGTAAAAGTTTTAACTTATAGTCTGAACCAGTTTTCGTTTATTATAAGTTTCGTCAGAGCCTGCCACTGGGAGGCTATCTTGTTCTTAGCGACGGCGTCGACTTTTGAAGGATCGATGTTGTGTGTGTGGGGGGTGTGATATGTTCGAATAATACGTGTGATTTGAAATGTGTCTTTGAAACAACTTTGTGTTCCGAGTCGGTAGTGACATAATTATATTTAGTAAATTTGCGTTTAATGTTAATACTGGAACATCTTTATATAACTGTAACATTTATGTACATCATTCCTTACTTGGATCATATATCGAGCATTAAGCAGTATGTCCATCATCAGCCCCCCCCCACACACACACACACACAGACTCATACGTTACTGTTTCCTTGATTATGTTTCAGGAGTTGTAAACTTTTGTTTTCTAATTTTTGAAAATTTCTTTTTAATTGCAAAAAAATAATAAATATTAAGATTATTAAAGCAATAAGATATAAACCCCAAACTTATTGCAATTTACGTTGTAGTACAAATAAATAAATATTTTGGTTAGTTTAATACTTAAATTTTATACGTAAAATGTGAATTTTTATAATATAAAATAAAAACGATTGCATTAATATTCTGTCACCTGCGAATAAAGCAAAATAATTTAACGTTTACTTTCAATAGAAAAGTACGTAATGTTACAGTTGATTGAGTTGAAAAAAATAGAATTAAAGTCTCCTACTTCAAATTAAATTGTATTACGTTAGTGCTAATAAACCCGTTTTATAAGTAAGAAATTAAACGAACTGTGACTTCATATTCTGCATTAGGCCTTTATCAAAAAAAAAAGAATTACTCTACGTAAAATAATAGTTTCCTTAGAATTTCTTGATTTAGTGTGTATAACAAGTCTTTTGCTATAAGATTTTATGAATAAACTTGTCTTCATTAGTCAACAGAAAATATGAAGTTTCTGTCAAAAATATTTTACAGTTATTTTTAAGTCTAACAAACCATACACTCGCGAGGGTGCTTAGTGATATTCCAACCGAATATTTACATAGCAATATTTAATGAAAGTACACAAAGTGATTAAATGTTGATGTAGTCGGGTAATTAGTAAAATTATTATAAATATGTCATCTCTTTACATTCCCAAACCTAGTAGAAAACGCTAAGCTTCCTTAGCGTGTATATTTTTCTCTATTAGTAATTGTCTTATTCTTTTGAGTATTTGGTGTCTCACTAGTGTGTACGGCGTCATTGGAATGTCTCGTCTCGGTGTAATGAAATACTTTATTATCCGCATTTGCATGTAAACTATGAACCAACGCTTCGTGTAATCTTTGTAATATTTGCTTACTTTACGCAGTATATTGCAACTAGAACATAATTTAAATATTACCCTTAACATTAAAAACAGTGTGTGTAAAGAAATGGTATTTCGTATCTCTTAAGGTCTGATGGTAAAGGTAATTCTTTTCTGTAACTGTTTGCCTTGAAATAGATTGCTACTGGGTATGTCTTCCTGAAATCGGGAAAGGAAATTTCTTTTTCTTAAAACTGATTTGTCAAGTTAGCAAGAATGTCATAGTTTGAGATTCTTAAGTTATATTGAGATTGCTACGTAGGTGAAAACTTTTTACTCATGATGCCAAACTTACATTTTATTGCCTTGAACAGAAAGATTTTCTGATTTTAATCCGTACCTTTGAACACTTATACATGTACTTTTTCAAGACTGAAAGGTAAATGAATAACTAACTAAAATATCGGTATGGAGAACCATACATGACTTCCATGTTCTAAGATTTATATTTAAAATCATATTCGAAATGAAATATTACCATAGAAACTACTTCTTTCTACTTATTGCTTCAGCCTTAACCACGGTACTGTGGTCACTAACGTATACCACCTGACGTTTTCGCACTCAATTTTCACTGATGATGGCAGTCGATGGCACTGCCGAAAAGTCTGGTTTTGCAGAAAACATTGGACTACGGCTAAACAGCCCGGGAAGGAATTTTAACAAAGAACTACTTCTTTGGTGCCGATAACGTAGTACACATATAAAAAATTCTCCACTCCCCAATCAACTATAATTTTCATTAATAGAAAATTACCCCCAACCCGATCACCTAACCTCTTCATTTATAGATATTTCATCTACGTTTCTACAGTAGATTATTATAAGCTTCTTATTAGGATACATTATTTATCAAAATTAAGTACTTTACTATTGTTAAAACATAAAACGTTTCAGGTAAACTACCCCTTTCTCTTAACCGATCTTCTCCAAAATCAACAGACCTTCCGTCCGTCAACAGTTATCGTTCGTCATAAAAAAAATTACCCTTGTTAAAACATAAAATGTTGCAGGTAAACTACCCTATTCCCTTAACCGATCTTCAACAAAACCAACAGGTATTGAGAACTCTACAATTCAGGGATGCATGCAAAAAAATATTTGATTCTGTTTGAATGTGCGGCAGTTATCTTTCGTCATGGAAACATTTCTCTTGTTACAACATGAAATGTTGCAGGTAAACTACCCCTTTCTCTTAACCGATCTTCACCAAAATCAACAGACCTTGAGCTCTCTGCAACTCAGGAAAGTGTGCAAAAAATTATTTGATTCTCTTTGAATTTTCGGCAGTTATCGTTCGTCATAAAAAATTACCCTTTTTAAAGCATAAAATGTTGCTGATAAACTACCCCTTCCCATAACCGATCTTCAACAAAATCAACAGACCTTGAGTTCTCTTTAGTTCAAAAAGGTATGCAAAAACCTAGTTGATTCTGTTTGAATTTACGGCAGTTATCGTTCGTCATATAAAAAATTACCCTTGTTAAAACATAAAATGTTGCAGTTAAACTACCCCTTTCCCTTAACCGATCTTCACCAACACCAACAGGTATTGAGAACTCTACAATACAGGGTTGTATGCAAAACATCATTTGATTCTGTTTGAATTTGCGGCTGTTATCGTTTACCATAGAAAAAAATTACCCTTGATAAAAACTGTTGCTGGTAAACTACCCCTTTCCCTTAACCGAACTTCACCAAAAACGGTAGGTCTTGAGTACTCTACAATTCAGGCCGGTATGCAAACAATTATTTGATGCTGTTTGAATTTGCGGCTCTTATCGCTTGCCATAGAAAACACCCATGATAAATATAAAATATAAATATTTATATAAATATATAAATATTTATATAAATATAAATATAAAACGTTGCTGATAAACTACCCTATTCCATTAACCGATCTTCACCAAAAACAATAGGTCTTGAGAACTCCACAATTCAGGGCTGTATGCAAAACATTATTTGATTCTCTTTGAATTTACGGCAGTTATCGTTCGTCATAGAAAAAATTACCCTTGTTAAAACATAAAACGTTGTAGGTAAACTACCCCTTTCCCTTAACCGATCTTCAACAATATCAACAGACCTTGAGTTCTGTATAATTCAAAAACGTATGCAGAAGAGTCGTTGATTATGTTTTAATGTACGGCAGTTATCGTTCGTAATAAAAAAATTACCCTTGTTAAAACATAAAATGTTGCAGGTTAACTACCCTATTCCCTTAACCGATCTTCAACAAAATTAACAGGTATTGAGAACTCTACAATTCAGGGCTGTATGCAAAATATTTTGTGATTTTGTTTGAATTTGCGGCTGTTATCGTTTGCCATACAAAATACCCTTGATAAAACAAAATACGTGGCTGGTAAACTACCCCTTCCCCTTAACCGATCTTCACCAAAACCAATACGTCTTTAGTACTCAACAAATCAGGCCTGTATGCAAAAACGTATTTGATTCTGTTTAAATTTGCGGCTCTTATCGTTTGCCATAGAAAATACCCCTTTAAAACATAAAACGTTGCTGGTAAACTACCCCTTTCCCTTAACCGATCTTATCCAAAAACAGCAGTTCTTGAGACCTCTACAATTCAGGGCAGTATGCAAAACATTATTTGATTATGTTTGAATTTGCGGCTGTTATCGTTTGCCATAGAAAATACCCTTTTTAAAACATAAACCGTTGCAGGTAAAGTACCCCTCCCCCTTAACTGATCTTTACCAAAATTGACAGATCGTGAGTACTCTACAAATCAGGGCAGTATGCAGAAAATTATTTGATTCTGCTTGAATTTGCGGCTGTTATCGTTTGCCAAAAAAAAATCTACAGACACACAGACACTTAGACACACAGATAGACACACAGACACACACACAGACACTTTTCGAAAAACGACTTTTTTTCATGTTTTGAGTGTAGTACAATCAGAATCTGCAATAATCTCAAACACGATTTTTTTGCCATCACCATACTTCCATATCCTTAAGGAACATGGAAGTAAAAACATTTACTGCAGAATTTATTATACACTTAATTAAATCACGTAGTGTAACTGCCTTAGTGATTATATAATTTTATATACAGTATATAAAATACACGAGTGTTCAAAATTTGGTTGGATATCTTTCAATTTAGAGATTACAAGATTATTGTCAGAAGTATAATCGTTAACAGGACGCACAATTATCAACAGAATTATTAGGCCCGTATATTAACGTAAAGACATAATTTTAAAGCAAAGCATTTACTTTCCGTTAACGTGGAAAGTAAAACAGCGACACTGTTAGGTGTAGATGTATCTTGACTACGATAACATGGAGCAATGGTCTGATGACCGAGTTATTTCATGAGGTTAAAAAGCAACCGCATGTGAGTTGTGTCGCCGTCTAAGAAATTGGATATCTGACTGAATATATATCCAAACACTGTTAACATGCTAATTATGCAATTAGATAATTGAAGCAACAAGTAGGGAAAATTCAAACATTGAAGTTTTTGTGAAATCTATGTCGATTCAATGTAGACTCATATAATTACACACATTCATGTAAACAACTAGGCCTATGTATGTGAGCGCACGTGAAAGAGAAAGAGAGACGCATATTAGCATATTATTTAAATAAGTATGAATGTGGAATACTTGAATAGAAAGAATATATTTATACATTTTTATTCGAAGAAATGTATTTTATTGTTGCTACAGTCTAACAAAATTCGTTACTATTTCCTGCTCTTTTCGTGTTTGTGTAATGCTGGTCCTACTTCTAAAACTTAATATCATAGAGAAAAAATCCATTTTACGATATTTTTTTGAAACACTATAAACTTATCGTAGGTTACAACAGAATTTTATTCTCTTTGTTGTGTTACTGGGAAGTAGCTAGAACTTTACTGCTAGCATTGGACTTCGCACAAGAGTTATGTGACCATTAGGGCAAAGAATATAGTGGTGAAATGTTACAACGAAACAACTACTTTACCCAACACTGGCTGTCCTAGACAAAAATATATAACTCTGTTAAGTAGCTTTAGTTTGTTATCCTATATTAGTAGTAAAATATACTTCTTACTTCAAGCAAGCAATGTATTTGTTGTAATTTATACTCAGTTGTTATTTTTCACGTTATAGAAAACTTAGTAACTTAAGTAAACATTGTTATTGTTTTTTAACCGACTTGTGTAAAATGTTTTTTTATAAACGCTACAAATTTAATTAACGTTTGATCCACTCTAAAAGCAACCATATCACTTTTGCAGAAAATATTTCAATAATAATTGGAAAACAACAAAATTTCCAAACTAAGTATGTTCTGTCTTCAGGTTTTCACGGCCGGTGTCAGTTGTATGATTAAAGGTATCCGGGCTGTTTGGCCGTGGTCCTGGGTTTATTTTCAAACAAAACGTTTCGGCAGCTCCAATCGCTGCCATCATCAGTGGAATAATAAAAATCCTGAACGTAGGGCGTTCACGTACACCGACGTACTGCCTATACCACAGAACTGTGGGCCTGTACGTGAACACCCTACGTTCAGGATTTTTATTATTCCACTGAAGACGGGCAGCCATTGGAGCTGCCGAAACGTTTGGGTTTGGAATTAAACCATGGACCACGACCAAGCAGCCCGGATAGTTTTAATCCGAAGTATATTCTGTTTTAAAACTAAGAATTGAAGATACACTATTTAAAATTATATATATACAATGTAAAAAACAGAAAACATATATACAGTTCATAAAACTATAATGTAAACAATACCAAAGATTGTATGTTATTATACCAGACACAATATATAGTAATACATGCAATAAAGAGTCCAACAAATGTATTACACAATATAATAGACACATCAGTAATAGAAGAGTTAGTAAAGGCTAGTTTGGTTCAAGGAAATATGAGCATAAGTGTCTCTTACTGACATTACGTTTAATGTTCAAAATTAAGAATTACAAAAATAAATATATACATATGGCTACTGTGGACCTGAAAAAAAGGTTTGTTGATTCAAATTAAGTAAAGTCTTTGGAATATATGGAAAATTTAAATACAAGAAGAAAATGTGAATTTGAGTTTTGATATGAACCAAGTAGGTAGGCCTATAATAAGAGCAGAAGATCATGAATTGGTTGCTAGATTCAGGAAAGTTGATACTTTGAGATGAAGAGTTGGCAGTGATATTCAACATGTAGATTTTAAAAACAGTTAAAAATATAAAAGGGACGTTCAAAACTAGTATAATATTTCAGAAAAATACAATAACAATGATAAGATTTTTCCAATAATTTTCCCTAACGGAAAGGAAGACAGCTTTAAAATAAATATATTGTTACGACGATCTACTGATCGTCGTATGGTACAATGGAAAACAAAATACAAGACACCAATAAAGTCACTAATCACCAGCTTTAATTATCACAATTAAACAGTTTGTAATCAAAAAAATGTTGTCTTACAACAAATCAAATAAAAATTGATCAGACGCAATAAAAATGTCAACTAATAGAGTCCCGCACAATTATAAAACCCATAACACTTCACCACAATACTCCGAACCGCCCTGGAATAAATCGCCACCAAAACTAAACTCATCGTGCTGAATGCCTATATTTATACCCTGCTGAAATTCCAGAATAATTATAGTACACTCAACAACGCTACTAGAAAACACTGGAGCGTAATTGCTTGAACGCATTGTGCGCGGACTGGTGAAGTCTGGATCAGTCTCGGCTACGGACGCGTGACAAGTGTCACGTAATTGTCCTTCATCTCAAAGTAGCAGCAATAGGTACGCACACACACACATTATAGCCGGAATGCGCTGGATTAGCCGAGAAACACGTAGCATATTCTGTAATTGGCGAAACAGTATTAACAATTATTACGATAGAACGTTAGATTAAAAATCATCAAAATAAAAAAAACTTAAATTGAGAAAGATAGCATAGAGGCAAGGGATAATTTACCTACTTCCAGTTTCCAAATGAACGAAGACAAAAATAAAACACACTGGAGCAGATCAAAAGAAAGACAAACATAGAGGAACAAAAATTGATTTTTCAGATATTGGATTGGCAGTTAGGAAGAAATGAAACAGACTGAATTTCAAATAAATAAATTTGCAAAGTTGTTAGACCACAAAATTATAATGGCTGTAATTTAATCGAAATCCGATTTCGACGTTGTTAAAATTGTGAATATGTTACTTTTTCAAAGTAAGTGATACAGAGTGACATTTTGCTTAAACTAAGCTGAAGGCCAGTCTCAGTTTTTGCGCTTATGTAAAGTTACGTGACCTGTACTATAACAAGGAAAATCAGGTTTATAAGTTACGATTTATAATCAATAATTATTCAATAACTGCAGTCGACAAAACATTATTGTATGTATCATACATCATAGATCATGGTGGTATTATACGGACACCAAATAAATAAACGTCAGGAGTTATCTGGTTATTTGTTACAGTTGGACCGTATTGAACTGTAGTTTGAAAACTAGCACTGAGGTCGTTTGGCCTGATTCCAGAGTGTCTTGTCATTCTACTATAACCTTTACTGCGATTTGTGGCAACGTCAGAGACATTAATGACACAAACCTCCCTCTGGCAGTCAGTTGGGAAAGTTAGATTAGTCTGGTTGACAGTCGTTTAGGCATTCCCTGCTTGTTGTGGTCTGTATTGCGCTGGAATATGCGTTTACAGTGTGGGTATATAACGTAATACTTTAGAAGTCGATCAGTTTTTGTATTCAGTACATTTCGTAAAGTATTCTCTGTATTTGGTTTGTTTTATTATAGAATGTTTACAATGTCGTTTGAATACATAATTCTATAATAACATTACGTGTTTCGTATTTCTTTTTTACCTTCTGGCAAAATTTGTGTGGATATAAGAATCTGGCCCCACTTCAGGAGCACGCTATTCTCCTTTAATTAAATTAATACATTTAATAAATACTCGTTTGGATTAGCACTAGTTGTAAAGCGTTGAACAAATATTTTTTCTTGAAACAGTCGTATTACGTTATTTACACAAAATGTTAATGTAACTGTATCCTATTTTATTCAGCTCGTTTTACGTTTCCTCATCGTTTACCTAACGTATACTTGATTTATATTTTACAATTAAAAAAATATTAGCACTAACATTTGAATGTAATAATTTACGTTTTAAAATATGTCTGCTGCTGTTATCACTAAGCCATTATAATTTCAGTTTAATACAATTATGAAGCCCTAATATAATTGTGTCCGTTGTCTATTAAAATAATAGTTTTATTTTTTGTATTGGTTCCGTTACTTTGTGTGTAAACTGGTTACGTAATTTTGTTTTTTATTTACATTTTATTTACATAAATATGCCTGTTTGCTGTAAAATAATTGAATCAGTGGTTTTGAAAGGGGCATGAGTCGACAACTTTTAGAAAACGATAAAAAACTATTTAAGAGCAAAATTTTAGCTTTAATTTTGATTATTTTTTAGTTATTACATATAATAAATTTGCATAATATACTATTTTTTTAGTTTGCTATCTCTTACGGTATGCCTGTAAAAATTTTTGAAACTATTGGACTTATGGCCTTTTCAAAATTTATGAAATAAAGACATCAAATACGTTTTTTTATTTCATAAATCGTTATTAAAATAAACATAACTGGTAGTATTTTATAAATGTTTAATTGAAATATACTATAAGTAGATGGTAAATTTCGTAACGTTAAGAGAACTTATTCGATTTCTTCTCCACCCTTTGTTGGCCAGTCACATATCTCATCATAAAAGAGTAAGTGCTCACCAGGAATATTCTTTTTGAGTTTTTTAATGTCCTCTATTTTCTTGTAGTTTATTGGGCACTTATCGTTGTGTGTTTTTCTAGTCGGAAAAGGTATGGCTTCAGCTGATTTTTTAGCATTTCTAAAGTGATGCAAAATTAAACCTTCAATATAATCATATACCTTCAACACAGCTGGATTCCTTTTTTCACATTCATACACGTAGTACTTGGAAATAGTAAGATCTACTTTTCCATTTTTAGGAATTTTCTTTCCCAAAGATTCTATGGATAAAACTTTCCTCTTGTAGAATTTTTTGTTTTTTTATTTTATAAAAGAGGGCATGAGCCCAGGACTGATGCCCCTTTCAAAACAAACACAATATTGAATGGCATATTATAGCTATATTCAGCACTGGACTAGTGCCTTTTTCATGTAAAATGGTAAATTAAGCTTATAGAAAGCAAAACAACTCATATTTCATTTTCTCAAAAAATGTCATTGATGCCCTTTTTAAAACCACTGATTCAATTATTTTGTTTCTTTTTTTCGGATTTGGTATTAACAGGTAGTGTACATCAGTCACTCAGTCACGCAATAATTATTTGCAATGCTTTGCAATATGAGTGGAAAACTACAATCATTATTACATCTTTCTGAAACGTAAATGTTAGTATTATAGTATTACTAAGTAGTGAAACTTGTAAAACAGACGATATTCTTATGTAATAACATTTAGATTAAGTATACGTAATGCATGAATATTTTACAAACTTCGTCCTGTGAAACATTATTTGAACAGCAACTACACAAAACACGTATTTTAAAGCAAATTTTTAAGTTCATGCAAGAAAATATAACAAAGTTATAATGTGGTGTAAAAATGAATATAACATTGTCTCAGTCCATCTTTAGACGGTAAATACAAGTTTGGAAATATTACTTCAATAAACAAATAATGTCAGATTTATTACAATAACATATTAATTTTGCTATACCACATTAAACTTCTTGGACATTCAGGTTAATGTAAGACGTCATAAAAGGCAGTGGGCACAGCCGTTAAGGCTTTAATGTTATCCATTCCACTAACGGTCGTTATAAGCAGAAAGCTCACTTACAACTGCCAACTGCTTTGCATACCAGCATTAACCGAATATGTCAAGGTATACACTTCCCACGCAAGTTATGAATAAGTCGTAAAATTTATGAAGCCGTTTAAAAAGTATACATATTTTTCTGTAATGTTCCTATTTTATTACCATGAAAAGTTGCCATCACATCCCATTTATATAATACACAGTTTTCAATTACACGTTTCTAATATGTAATTCACATAATGATGCTTATTAAATAACTGATTTACTGAAAGATACTGCAGTTCCTACTGTAGTAATCAATTTTTATTTTTATATTCCTGGTAACAACTGAGGCAGGTTTAGACAGAAAGCCAATGTAATACTTGCTACCCTAACATTTTGGAATAACAAGGAAACATATACTTAAATGTGTTAGTACGTACGGTAGGGTAAGCAAAGCTGTATCTTGGTAGACTTAACGATAGTTCAGAAAGTGGACAGTTGGTAACATTCTGTTATGTATAATCACGGAGTTAGACTATACAATCAGAATCAAGGAATTAGAACTGAATTATGAGGAGATGCAGTTTTGAGCAGAGTGCACAACACTTGCTATCACCTCCTATGCTATGAGTAATTAATGTGTTACGACAAATAAAAATCATCCCCTCATACTACAAGCACGGACTGTTATTGTTAGATGGAAATCGGAATGCGGCAACTTACGTTTCGTAGTGGTGGGTTGAAATCTTTAATTGCAGTTTGGTCGCTGAGTCTTTCCGACGCGATGGGCTATGGTATGATGATTCTAAATTGCTGACGTTGGATGATTTCATTTTGAACGAACATATCTTGGTGGATGAATCTTTACAACGTTTTAGTTTATTTTAGACACCTACTTGTACACGCTGTTAGTAAGTTAAATTATATAAATTGCTCAAATAAAAGTTATAATTAGTTAGTTATCTGATTGACTTTTATGCTATTATTAACTAAAGGTAATGGCAACATATGTTATCGTAATTATTACTAAAATCTTACTCAATTTTACTTAACCATAATAAGACGTATCGGGACGTCATAGTGTTTACTATGTGACTTAAAAACTTATGTTATGCCTGGTGACAAAAAACCTTGTCTTGATACGAATGCTGTAACTTTGTAATTTTAGTGTGAGGTGAAACTGTACGCATTTGCTGTAAAAAAGCTTTATCACAATGGAAAAGGTACACAATAAAACATTAGATGCGCAGCTTGCTCAGTTTTTGAAATCAAACCGAAAAATCCTTACAACCTTTAAATCACACAACTTATCTTCCAGTGTATTCTCTGATTCTTTATTTATAACTTTTTTCTTCTTCCGTTAAATGCTGTGAGTATTAGCGCCATACTCGTAAGTGTATTACGCTTCTGTATTTCTTTGAAATTGGAGTAACAGAGATTTAAATATCATATTTAAATAAAGATAAATTGTTATATAAATTTAATTTTTCTTATACTTAAGTCAAAGCAAGCTAGCGCACACACGTTTAATTCAAACAACTTAGCTTTTAATTTGATTTTTAATTTTTTAATGCATATCTAATTCTACAATTAGTGACTACGGAATTACAAAAAGTTGTTCAGAGAGTAAAAGGGGAAAATCTATAACTTAAAAATTAAAAAACTTTTGTCCTCTAAATAGATATAAAACCGTCTATTCTTTACTACAAAGAACGTTTATGTACTCTCTTAACGAATCGTTACTGACACTTGTCTCACACAGTTCATTCAAACATTTTGTATTTAGTTCAAAAATATAGTGAGTTCTTGGTTCATATATATATATTGCGACAATACAAGCATAGGCTGTAATGCGCATATATAATATAAAATAAATATTTAATTTCATTTTAATAATATATAATAGACGAGCAGGCGTGAAATTGGAAACTGGCTTGCAAACAGGAGTCAACACGCAGGATCACGCGATTACCGCTGCATGCGTGTTCATAAGTAAATAGTGTGTGTGCGTGAAGCCTGTTTGAGCCTGAAAGTTCCCAACCTCACCCCAAGTCAATGTGCTAAATTAAGAATATATTTAATATTAAGCAAACCATAGATGTTAGCGAGAAGGTAAAAACTTCTAAAAATGTGTAAAAATCAGACACAAGTGCAGTGCGAATTTTACGTAATTCGGATAATCAGTGCGACTTCTGTGCATCATGATAATTGCACATCACATAGGTCGTTAAATTAGACAATATTTTATCGCCGTGAAATCCGCGTTAAACAGTGCGATTGGTGAAAAAGTGCAAAAATGTGAAATAGGACGAGAGTGGGGACTATCACGTCATGGTTCAACTGTCGACAGGCTAATTACTGAATCGACAGCTGCAGTTTTCTTGGTGAATATAAATACTAGCCCAGGAGAGCTAATCTCTCTCTTCTAATAGTCTTCATTCGTGGCGGAACGCTATGTCCGTCAGAGACGCGAAATTTTAATTACTTTGAACAGAGTTAGACAATATGTCTAACACCAATAAGACTTTTCGTTAAGCATAACTTATAAAGCATTACGATAAATATTTCGATTAAAATAGTAATGGAAACCAGTAACTAAAAATTACCGTAACAAAGAAATAGTCAGTTGTCTACAAGTGAGCTACATCTAAGAGCATGACTCCAGACCGAGGACGATAGAACTACATGGCATAAATTCCAGACGTAAAGGACGAGTCATCGGACTTCCGAAAGGCCCCGGAGGAAGAGGAAAGGATCCAGGACTTCCGAGAGGACCCGGAAGAAGAGGAAAGGATCCAGGACTTCCGAGACGACCCGGAGGAATAGGAAAGGATCCAGGACTTCCGAGGGACGGAGAACGAGGAGAGGATCCAGGACTTCATGAACATGCAGGATTCACAACATCAAGGACTCAGGACCAGGAAAGGGTATGCTGAGGAACCGCTAAAATTAAGGTGAAAGAAAGCCATGTATTCCTCATAACAAAAGACTTAATCAAAGATTGATAAACATTGTCAAAAGAAAGACAATAATTTAAAAAAAGTGTAATTTAGAACTTATAAATATAAATGTCTTGTATTAAAAATTATAGCAGAATTTTGAATTAAGAATTTATTGAAAATATTTAAATTTAAAGTTGTAGAGTAATTATGAAAGCATAATTCTGAATTAGTAATTTATTGAAAATATTTAAATTAAAATTGTAGAGTAATTATGAAAGCATAATTTTTGAATTGATAATTTATTGAAAATATTTTAATGTACGTTTGAAAGAATCAATTAGATGTGTTCATAGCATGAACAATTAGTTAATTTAGTTAAATATTTTTATATTGAAAGCACACATTCAGACTGAGTAGTCCAGACAGTATAACATAATGAAGAAATGTTTTCAAATTAAAATTAATAATATTATATCTATGATATAAGCTTTATGTTGGTGATGAGATTACAGCAAATAAAGAAACTTTGTAACCATGTATAATGAGTATCGTATGACGAAGTAATCATTATTTGTATATTATTATTTCTTGATATGTTTGTTTAAATTAATAAATGGGAACATATTGAATTTCCTAAAAAGGCTACCATTATTATAATTACACTTGAATCCCTAATTACACGTACACGTTTTTAGAAATGTTATTTAACGTTGTATAATTTGGTCGCTCATGAGCGTGCGCCCGACACACTTACATTTAATTACGTTGTATCTTTGTAATATATTGTATTTAATTTTTATAATGAATTTACCTCAAGATATTTCTTTCCTTATTAGGAACATGTTTCGGGTACCATCTTCTACCCATTCTAAGCCTTCCGAATTTTGTGTCTATTGAAGTACATGTGTGTTGGTTGGTTTTATTGTGGCTTCCTGTTGGCTTCTGGTACTTTAAATTGGTTTTATTGTGTGTGATTGTTGTGTATGTGTTAGTATTGTTACGACGGTCTACTCGATCGTGGTAGGTTCAGGGGAAACAAAATAAGTACAAGACACCAATTAAGCCACTAATCACCAGCTTTAATTTTTACAGTTAAAAAGTTCGTAATTAACAACACAGTCTCTACAACAAATCAAATAAAAATTGTTCACAAGCAATAAGATGTCCACGAATATTAAAAAATCAATTGTACTACAATATACAGTCCGATTATAAAACACAACACTTAAAAAATAACCACTTGAACGCGCACAGTAATATCGCCCGAGAATAACTCTCGAACCGAACTGTAAATATATCGCAGCTGTACTGACTTGAACGTAGTTGGGTACTGGTATTTATAGCCAGTCAAATATCTAGACGATTCCTAATTGCGTCTTAGCGTCCGTATGAACTATGTAATTAACTGCGGCCTTGACACAGTCCTGGCGCCCGAGCGAAGTCTGGCATAGTCGAGAAGACCCTCGCAAATGTGTCTACCTGGGACATTCGACAAACACGTATATTGTTCTGTGATGCCGTGACAGAATTTTGTGTATTTTCGATGTTGAGTGCTTTGAAAATTGTGTCATGTTTTGTATTGATTTTTATTTGTCTTTTATGTTTGTATATTTGTAAATTTTCCCAATTGTTCATTATGGTGCCTTTGTGTGGTAAATGTGTTTTATTAGTGTCATGTTGGTTATGTTTGCATGTTATGTTTATTGCATGTGTGGCCAAATTAGACTTGTATATTTATGGTTTTTTGGGAGAGTTTAAGTGTTCAAAATAACGTTTTTTCAGTTTTCTTTTTGTTTGTCCTATGTAACATTTATTGCAGTCTTGGCATTCAATTTTGTATATACCAATGGTTGTTGTATTATCTTTTTTTGTGTGGGTTATTTTTTTTTTATATTATTTTTGTTAGTTTTGTATGCTATTTTTAGGTCTGTGTTCTTGATTTTAATCATTTATTTATTTTCTTAAATGTTCAGTTTTTATTTTTTATTTGATTTTGTTTTCTATTTTGTTTACAGTGTTTTTATTATATCCATTTTCACAAGCAATTTGGTATATTATATTTCTTTCTTTGTCTGTTTCTTTATTGTTTAGGGGTATTTTGTACATTCTGTTAAATAGTGAATAGAATGCTGCCATTTTATGTTGTGGTGGGTGGTCAGAATGGTTAGGTATAATGATAATAGTGGAAGTTGGTTTTCTCTATATTGCATATTGTAGGTGGTTATTGTATCTTGTGATGGTTATGTCTAAATAGTTGATTGTGTTGTGATTTTCTTTTTCTTCTGTGAATTGTATTTTTGGATGTATGTTATTCATTTGTTTTAATATGTTATCTGCATTTGTATTTTTGTTACTTGATATATATAGCCCATCATTTACATATCTTATCCAAATGCCATTTGGATGAAAGGATTTTATAATATTTTGTATTTTGGTGTAAGAATATTTCTGCTATTATGCTAGATAATGGAGATCCCATTGCAAATCCTTCTTATTGTTGGTAAATTTTGCTACTGAATTCAAAGTAATTTTTTTTTAGTATTAGTTGGAGGCTATTTTTTATTTCAGTTATATATTGTAAGTTTCTTTAGGTTTGTTTATTATTATGTCTATGTTTTCATCAATTGGAATGTTGGTGTACATATTTGTGATGTCATATGATATGAAATATGTGTTTTCATCTATATTTATTATTTTTAGTTTGTCTATTAATTCGTACGTATTTTTTATATTGTGATAATTATTTGTTAGATGGTTATTTTTTAGTTTTTGTGCTTTTATTTTTGCTATTTTGTATGTAGGTGCTTCTTTGAAGTTGATTAAAGGTCGTATTGGGTTGTTTAATTTGTTTATTGTTATTAGGCTATTCATTTTAGGTGGTTATGGATTATTATTTACATATATATTGTAACATCACAAAATGTTCCATAACAATAATGAACACCAGAAGGGCGAATAATACCAAAAGAACTATAAATGAGTAAACAGAAAGAATGTAACAGTGAAAATAATAAACCAACAAGGAAGAAAAGAAGAGAAGGAATTCAAGTAAACAGTGATGAATCCAGTACATGTACTAAATGACACTACAATTTAAATAAACTGAATGACAAAGACAAAATGACAAGACAAGTTTCTCACATAAACTGTCAAGTGAGCCCAATAAAAACATTTTATAAATAAAATCAAACAGTATAAACAAAATAACAACTGACTTGAATAGTATTGAGCTATATATTATGAATACATAACAGCATATTAGCTGATATAAGTAGAACAATGATATAGAAAAGACAAAATATAATGTACTATGCTAGAGATAGCGACAAAACTGTAAAGGATAAAATGAAAACCAAATGTGTGTTATTATAAATTAAGAATAACTATAAATGTAAGCACTAAATGTGTTTAGGTAACTTCATAAGGGAGTAATATGTGTACAAAAGATAATAATAGTCAGGGAATAAACATTGTAATATGATGATAACAGATCCTGAATGACCAATTTAAATCAATAAAATGAGAGTTAAATGGCAACCCTACTAAGCATAATGCAGTAGAATCATGACTATAATGAATAGAATGTAAGGTTCCACCACATGGGTGATATTATACAAATGAGAAATGAGAAGGACATGTTAAAATATAAATAGTAAATTATGAAAGTTTATGTTAGTGAATCAACATAATTAGACAGATAATTAATATTGTTCAGCTGAATGCAGCAATTATATATAATAAGGTATCCCTTTTAATAATTTAATCATGTTCAAAGTAGAAAGTAAGAATAATTGAACAAATATTAGAAAAATGTTAATAGTCGGATTTGCCATTGTTAGCAGACGACGCTTGTAACCAATGTCCTAATAAGTTTAAATCAATGAAATATTAATGAAAATTGTATTTAAACTGGCACCAAGCCATATCAAAATAAAGATAAATAAATAAGGTGTAAAATGATAGTAATAGAATCCAAAATGGAGTTGTAATAGTTAAGCTATTAACGTTAGAATCATAAAATTGGTGAATTACGATTGAATGCGAAGAATACTATCAACATTAAAATTAGACGCCAAAACACAGATATGTAATGCCTATTAATAGAATTACGTCATCATGACATAAATTCGGACCAATCACGAACGAGTTTAGTAAGACCTACGGCGCTCAAAGCGGCCTGATGAGAAAACTATATAAACGATGATCATTGTAAACACGGAAACATTTTGTCAAAATTCACTCAATTAGCAACAACAAATCCAGAACAAATAATCATCATAATTTTAGAAACCAACGATAAAGAAGACGTGTAATTCAATCTGTGCATCGAAAACAGTAGTGAACTTTAACCACTAGTGCGTGTGTATGAAGGAGGTTAACTATCAACATAACCAAAAAGCAGTAGCTTATTCAAGAAGTAAATTAACTCGTTCCAGTGCGAATATTAGTGAAGTGAAAAAACGATCATATAATCAGATCGTTAAAGCGTTCATAAATTAATCATTACGATTAATCAACAGGTAGAACAGTGCTCATAATTACTTGTTTACATTTTAGCAAATAACAGTATAACATAATACACGATTGTACTGACGCAAAAACAATAAGACTATAAGTAGAGAACACTGTATCAAAGTTATTTAGAGGAATTAACATATTCCGACTTAAGATTATATATGTTAACGTTTTTATAACTGAACTCAATTTTAGTCATAACAAACGAACCTTTCGTTCACTAACTTTCAATTAGTGAAGGTGTCTAACCTAACCATATGATGTCATAATAGTATTTTGAAATAAAGTGGCGTTCTATTCTGTAGCTTAAACGAAGCCACCCTTGAGATAAATAACTTTAATAAATAATTTATCGATCATAATTAGAGTTTTCATTGTCAACTAAACTGAGCTAGGCAAACCGGACGATTGAACTAAATTACCGGATTCAATTGAACTAAAGGAACCGGACGATTTGTGATCCGTTAATTGTTATCTAATGAATGTATTTAATTGAAATTATTCAATAACGAATATAAATACCAGTACTGTACAGCAACAACATTTGTCAATAACTATTTCAACTAATAATTGGTAATCAGTATTACTAATCACTGAGGTGCATTTGATAGTAAGTAAACAAGCAGAAGTTTAAGGCATTATCTCAATCTGACTATTTGATCATTTATTGAGTAATTGAATATCAGAATTAACTATCAATTTATTCAGAAGAATTCTTTTTATGGGACATTACTATCGAAAACCTATATGGCGCCCAAATAAAAATTAAAAGTGTTTATAAAAGCTTTTACAGCATTAATAGACTGCTCAATCAAAAGCTTGACAGTTTATTAACCACCTGTGAACAACTGAACGTCCAGTACTTCATCACAGGTACGTAAAAGTTTAATTTATGTATAATAACCTTGTCAAGACAATACACTGACATACACAGACGACACTTTTAAATAGGAGAGTGAACTAACAATCAGAGATCTACGGCCGTGTGTACATTCATCAACGGATCTACAATTAAATATTTACTCATACAAATCTAAACATATTTACTAAAGAACTTCAAGAGTAAGTGAACAGATTTATTTATATTGGATTCCATACAAAAACAGTTGAATTGGATTGAATAAATCACTAAACCGAAACACTAATAATAACAAAAGGCTTAAAATAATAATTATTACACCGGAGCCACGTTTCTTACAAAATTGACGCCAGCAATCTGTGGCTTTTAACACGATACAATAGAGAAAAGGTTATAATATGTCTATATTTGTATTGTTGAAAATTTTCTTAGCTGTTTTTATTAATTTTAGTGTTTGTTTAAGATATTTTTCTGTTGGGTCTTTATTTAATTGTATGCAATCATTATTGCTGATGAAGTCTTCGGTTTTTCTGATGTAGTCTGTTTTGTCAATAATTACTGTTGCCTGGCTTTTGTCTGCTTTTGTTATGATTAAATTGTTGGTATTTACTTTATTTTTAATTTATTTTATTGTCTTATTATCCTGCTTTTGTTTAGATTGGTTTTTTATTTCACTTGTGATCATTTTTTTAATTATATGTGTTCGTTTTCCTTCTTATGTAATGTCTTGTATTAGGTTAATGGCAAATTCTGTTTCTACTATTAAATTTTCTAGGTTTTGTTTATGTTTTGAGTTAGGTTAGTTTTTGACATATTGTTTAAATATTCTGTTTCTTTTTTGTTAAATTCTGTGTTGCTTAGGTTAATGGTTCGAGGATAAAATGTGTATTTATTTTTGTTTTTTGTTGTTCTTGATTGTTGTTGTGTTGTTTTAATGTGTTGAGTTTTCTGTTTATTGTATTTGTTTTTTTTTGTATTTTTCAGATTTTATTTTACTTTCTATGTCATTGTATTTATTATTCCATGTAATTGGATGTAATATACTTGTTAGTTCTAGGTGTAATTTATATGTGTTTAGTATTATGTTTTTCTTACTGTATAATTGATTAATTTCATTTTGTATCCATAATTTTTGTGCCTGTTTTATTGTTTTTTGTGCAGTTATATTTTTGTTGTTTGTGTTTATGTTAATGTAAGTAGGTGTCAATTGGTATTTTTGATATTGTGTATTCATGTGTGTGTTCATTATTTGTTTCTTTCCTGTTTGAAATTTATTTAATAATTTGGTAATGTGGTTATTTGGAAGTTTGGTTATGTTGTTTGAGTACATGTTAATGTTTGTTTATGTGGTGGATAATTTGATATATATTTATTACTCCGTTAACTGATTGTTGCTTTTCACTTTTTTATTGTTATTCACTTCACTTTTTTATTTCCACATTACACTATTGTCACGATTTGTTTAATGACCTCACTTTTGTTTTGTTTAATTTTTTCTGTATTCTTATTTACCTTGTATGGTATTATCAATTCAAACACTTTTTGCTACAGTCCGTTTCTTGATGTATATATTATATATTATGTATGTGTGTATATATATATATATTGTAATAAGACATATGACCCCGATATATTAAGTATCCAAAATATAAGCACATGTGATGATAATTGAGGGGACAAGACCCATCAAGTAATTACAGTTAAAATGCCAAGCACGAAACTACATAAACAACTAATAAAGAAGAATGAACTCACAACGCAGGAGTTAAAATAAGTAATGGTAATAATAACTAATAAGAAGAAAAAAGATGCATTAAATAGTGATTATAAAACAAAAACAATAATCCAATAAATTCGGTCAGTAAGAAGCCAATAAACAAGAAAGAGACATATTATGAGGAAGAATTAACAATACCGATGACATTAATCAGAATGGTGATATAAAAAGAACCACACGAATACAATGACAACGAGATAAGAAAGTCTAATGTGAAGTAAATAGCCAACACCAGTAAAATACTAACTGAGAGACATACAACTTGTAGACAAAACAATAACTGATTAACTTAAATGACCTTTATGTGACCAATAATATTGTAAATGAGTAGGGAATCCCATATTAGCCAAGAGAGTGAAGGTAACAATAATGTTAGCACAATAAGAAGCTGTAAACAACAGCATAATGACATATTATGCACAGCATTAATGCAAAATAAAAGAGTCAAAATTGTCTAATAACTGTAATAATTGTTAACTAAGTGATTGAAAAATGATAACAGACAGAAAAAAGAAATAATTAATGAATTACAGGTAATAATTAATAACATAATACTTGTGAAAACAAGGTTAAAAATGTAAATTTGTATCAACTCAATTCACCCATTGTTGCTACAAAGGGGGGAAACACATAACCTAGATACAGGTACATTCCACGTAGATTCATATTTATTAATAACTGAAACATGTCTAAACTAAAATCTCTTGTACACAAAATCAGGTAGAGGTTATAAGGTTTCTATCAGTACTAAGATCAGCTACCTAGAGTAGTATTAATATAAGTATTCATGTAAACCAAGTGAACAAAACAGTCAAAATGAGAATCACCATGTGAAACTGAGATAAAACCATATTGTAAAGTTAGACAGGAGAAAGGGAGATACCTGTATGATAAATAAAATATAATCTCACTAATATGATAGTGTAAGGTAATTATTATCAATAATGTTAAGCATTATAATCATAAATAAGCACATCTGTCATGTGACACTAGATGTGAATACTATTGTCTATACAATTGTCTATACAAAAGCACAGACAAATGTATTAAAACACCAGATTAGTAATCAATGTAACAACTATAGTGAATTATATAAACCAGATAGTGGCCTAAAAAAACACTAATTAATTAGAAAAGAATTAAAGTAAAGGGACACTTAATAGAGCATACAGAGGTCACTTAATAGACTAACAAAATCAGGGAATAACAATATATTCCCATAAACAGAGTCAACCAGTAGTTGTAATAACACTGTGTATATAATTGGGGCAACATAGAAATTGCCCAGAAACTATTTCTAATAAATAGTTAATCAATATAGTTTGGTAGACTCATAGGCTAAGACAATATTAGCATAAGAGTTGTATTTTGTTCATAATTATAAGTGAACAAGTAAGGAATATCAAAGGACTTGAAGGGCATACTCTTTAAGAGATATGATTGTCATTAACTAGTTATAATACAAGAATATATAAAGTTAATCATAAATAGTGTAAAGTGATCATCTCAAACAATAACTTCCTTAATATTGGACGAAAACATGTCATGAGTAGACTCTAAATTAAGAGCCAAATGTTCGCCATGCAGTGGTAAACTTAGATTCAATATCTAAGCAGTGATAAGAAAGTTATGTCAATTTTAAAATATTTGAGTTAGTTTGGGAAACATATCTAGCGTCAGTCGTAATCTCGAACCCAGCTACCCCACGCCTATTACAACAATTAAATAATTTCGCGAAGGGGGTATGTACGCAAGATCGTCAGCCAATCAAATGAGAGAAATTGACAAATTTTAGAAGGATCGCAGACGAGGACGGCAGCATCACGCGTCGGCTCGAGACACTTTTTGAATAACCTTTCATGTGTACAGACGGCAGCTCAACTCCGCCAGAAAACAGCTGTTAACCTAGTTTGTGCGCGTGATCAATGTCAACAAGTCAACCTAACCTAAATTTGTGCGATAATAACAACAGTACTACTGAAGATTTATGAAGAGTAAACAGTGCGTAAATACGAATTGCTAAGTGTATAATCCCTAGCAATTCCGCGATTTACAGGTAGTAAAGTGATTTTATAATATTAGTTAAGGAAGTTGAGAAATGACGATACAATGGAACAATATTATTGTAAAGTGTATGAATAAAGGTATAAAGGGCAATGCACCCGATTAATTTCACTCAGCAACCATTTATAGAGATAATCCTCAATTCATTTTATATAATTAATAAATAAGAAGTCTAAAGACAATAATAGTTTGTTATGTATAATCATTGAGTGTGTTACAACCACACACCTGAATGAATTTATTAATGTTAAACTAAGATTAAACTAACGATAGTTAGTAAGACTTGAGGATAGTCAGCTGACGAAATTGATTAACGAAAGTTAACCAATGCAATATCATTTTGTGTGTTTATTTAATTTAGGAAGTGTCTACTAATATTTGAATATTTCTTTCTATTTCTATTATGAATAAAAGTTTGTTGTACCAAGCAACATAATATACTGATGATTAAACGATTACGTTTTTCAAGGAATCCAGTATGACGATCCAGATGATTCTTTAAAGGACACTGCATCGAGTTATTATTTTGTTATGTTCACATTTTGATATTATAAAGAGTTCTTTTAACGTTCATTAAGTCATTTAATATTTATTGTCGATTGACTATTAAACCAGTTAACCTATAATGCCAAATCAGGCATGTTTATAATTTTATTTTTTATACATTAAGATATAAGTGAATTGTAACCCCTCTCCGACTACCTATAATGGTAGAATAAGATTTTCGAGTCACTTTATTGGTATTCTGCAGGCTAAAAGAACCTACACTTGAATTAAAACAGTTAACCAAAAAAATTATGTTAATAGAGTCTGATGTTTGTAGATCAGTACTGCCAACCTTGAGACAACTTTTTATAAAACAAATTTCAAATGTAAAATAAATTTTAACCGAGAACGGTTTATAATATTTTAAATTATTAAAGAAATGTTTGATTAAAATAAATTACAATTTTAATTACAGCAAATCAGAGTCAGACAGCTTATTTCAATAGACTAGGACATTACAGGATAGGTGAACGTCTCTCGATGGATGGCACGACAGGCAGCGGCAATTTGAATTGTGATAATCAAATCTAAAATTAGATTATCTCATCAACACTGCGAAGTTAGCCAAACCAACTACAAGTAAGTAATATAACTAAATGTATTTTCAGTGAGAGGTCAACTTCACAGAATTACCTAGTCGACAGAAGAACGTCACACCTGAACGAACGTCGAAGAAAAAACAAATTGAACTAAATTATCAACACTAAATATTTTCTTTATACAACGTCAAGAGCCACTCGCCGATTTAATTAATGGAATCAATTAAACATTAATTGAATTAATTATACAATTAAATCAAATTTATTACTAAAAATAAACTAAATAAAGTTCAAATTTAAAAAGTAAATACAATTATACACGGAGTTATAACACCCCATACGTATCCGTATATTCTACAATATATAAACGTAATTAAAAGTGCTAAAGATATATTGGCACCTGCGAATGCAATTTCCAGAAAGCTATACTGCGTATGAAAGGCAATGTCAATGGGTAATAAAGAATGAGGAAGGTTCTATTGAATTATAACGATAATATAAGAAAAGCAGGATGAATCTAGTTAACCTCCCGGCACAAAACCACTGTCTATTAAACCTTTGTTGTAACTCATATGCAAACTCTATTTATATTATTAATAATTCTGAAGTTTTGTAAACACCTTTTGTAATTTTGGTAACTGAAGTCTTGTCTAGAATACTTTTGTACTTTATAACTGTGCACACCCATTACACATTAGTTTACACATTAGTTTATGTCTACTTGCTTACCCGCGCGCGTGTGTGTCTGTGTGTGTGAGACAACGTAATGTTATTTCTGCTTTATTAATAACATTGTTTCATATTTTTGCAGTATACATTATAATTTATTCAATAAATTATAATTATTTTGCAATGTAAACAATTAACTACAATCATAAAATATTCTTCAGTTATCTTTAATATTCTACTTACTCATGTTCTTTTTGTATACATTTATTGTATAATAGTATCATGGATGTCCAGATAAAAATTATTAACGAAATTAATGTTTTGTTTGTTAGCCTAGTGCTTTATTTAAATTCCCTCTAATTATTTACCATTCATAACTTTTCTCTTTGCAAAACTTCGAAACACGAAGAATATTGCTTTAGCCTCTTGTTTGAGGTGGTTTCTAGTTTATGAATCACAGACGCAGAGAAGTCTTGTACTTTATCTTATATAAGCTTGTCTTGAATTTTCATAGATAATATGGTTGTAGTTATTTATTACATTTCTGTGAATGTTTGTTTTTCTTTAATTTTATGTAACGCAGTATGTTGTAATACTGTGAATTCAGTCCTTAACGCTCGTAAATCTCATTTTGTTTATAACCCCTTAGATTGTATTGTAACTTTTAATTCTAAAGACATGGATCGAATATAAAAAATGAGGGAGTACGTACTGTAAAGGTGGATGCAAAATTAGTAAAGTAGTCTATATCAAATGAAGTAATTCTAAGCAATAAACACAATACAGAAACAACACTGTTGCTAGTTCTCTATGAACACACAAGGTAAGGACGTGGTGTATCTTTAATATAGATTAATGTTAACTACATAATAACACGAAAACCTTGCTAAGTGTAATAAACAAATTTTTGTGAGTTACTTTGCCAACATGCGTTCTTTGGGAGACAAGCTTGAAATAGGAACACCTTGCCACTCTACCCTGTCTATATAGGTACTGCCTACAGACGTAACAGTTAATTGGACGTGAGAGTAAACTGTCATTACGGATTAAACGTTTGCCGTGGACAAACAGCACAACGCTGTCACGTATCTTGCTAAACGGTTAACGCGACCGTTTTATAATTGAAGAAACCCGTTTTAACAGTTGATAAAGGCATATTAAACTGTGACTTTGTAGTGTTTATAGAATGAGGATAAAAATCGGCAGCGGTGATTTGTACTCCACACCGTGTATACTGTTCCAAAATCTAATACCTATATACGGCGGACGACATATACATAATAAAAACAGCTTAAAGGGTCCGAACGTAACAAAAATGTATTTAATATAGTACATGTTATACACAAGGAAAATCGTAATCACATTCGGACGGTAGTTTTTAAAACACTGGCTGTATGTTACAAATGTAATAAAAATAATGACTGATAATTGCATACACTTCAAAACGTTAAACACACAATAATAGAACTATATAATGGCAATAACATAGTGCCTCTTAAGACAATAACATGTTCATAAATCACAGTTAAAACACATACGATTTTGTTGTTTCGTTTTTGTACAAAATCACAGTGACTGTTTGCATAAGCACCACACATTTATTGTATTTATACAGAAGAGTTCCTTTGTTAATAAAAATTAATAATATATGTATAAACTAAAATTAAACATTTTTAAAACTATGTTTGTTATTTTTATCTAATAGTAAATATGATTATGTTATCATTTCAAAAATAAATAATTCAGATTATACTCGAACAGTTGTTAGTATGACTTACTTATGGTAAGAAGTTAAGTTCAGTAAACTATCCTACTCTGTGTTCACTGTTTAGTTGATAGCACGGGCAGGCAATGGCCATGCTGTTCAAACGAAGACCTTGTACTACTCGCCTGTATAAATACATCGACTCACGCTGTCACATCGAAACTTCACTCGGCGCTTAAGGGTTATAAATTAGTATAATTGTAAACTATTGTCAGTGAGTGAAACAAACTATATTTACTGTATTTAAGTTGATAAATATAAACGTTTTAAAAAAAATTGTAATTTGTAGCAAGATAATAATTTTTCCTAATTCTGTTTATGTGTCTCTTGACAAATTAGGTTTTTTCCACATACTTGACCATTTCAATAATTTACAATTTTCGTACCTAAATCAAAAATAATTGTTTTGTTCTAATTTACTGTAATTTTAATTTTTTTTTTTAATCAAAGAAAATTATTCAGTATTGTACATTATTGATTGCAAGAATTACAGAAAAAAATGTTTAATTGGTAACGGTTAAATGGCATTATATTAAGCGAAGATTTTCTGGAAAAGATGCTGTATATTGCTAATTTGGAACTAAAAGATTTTTTCCATAAGTTATTTATATTGCTTATCTACAAAAACTAATAACAATTTTACTCGAGAGAAATCACCTCGGACATGGCACTGCCGGTAGAGGACACCTCATCGTCACTTCCATTTGACTCTTCACTTGACGATCCCGTAAGTTGTATTATACAAGGGTCGATATCGTCTTGAAGGTTGTCTGCCTCCCACATGTTTTCTTCCACTTTCTCTACAGGTTTACAATAATTTTTCCATTGTTGTTCTGACACGGTATCCAAAGCGTTTTCAATTAATGGAGTCATGAGATTGTTCTTAAATTTAGTATTATGCATCCCCACATGCCTCTTCACTTGACTCCAAACAAGTTCTATGGGGTGTATTTCACAGTGATACGGAGGGAGATGCAACACTGTGAACCCATGGTCTTTGGCTTTTTCGTCTACAACGTAGGACACATATAAGCAAACTGGCACACACCTTCTCCCATTACCGTATTATTTAAACGATACATATGCAAAATTCCATAAGTCTATATGTTCTCATTTTTTTTTGTATCAAACTTTTTTATGGAAATAAGTTTATGCCATATTGTTTGGCACCTTTCGGGCTGTAACGTAGCAATTTTAGCAAAAATCGAAATCGGGTTTTCAGCCTTTTTAATGGGTTCTGGGTAAATAAGTGTTAAAAATAAAAAATTCAAACATTGCTCTGAGGGCGTAACCACAGACACACATACACACACATATAGACAGACAGACAACTTGACGGGACCAATACCATTGACTTGAATTTCAGTAAAAACATACCAATATAAATCAATGCAACTTAAGATAAAGCTTATTTTATTTTAGTTCATATGTGTTTTATTTTAATAATAAGGCTTTGCTACATATGATTTAGTAACATTAATGAAGCACTAGACAGTGACGATGAACGTTAGTCGATGTAGTTAGGACAGGTTGTAGCGCGACCACCCCTCATAAGGCCCGTGCTATCAACTATACAGTGAACGGACAGTAGTTATTCTGTGATGTATCTGAAGTGCCCGGTTATTAATAATGTAACATTTCATAAAATTATAGTCGCTTTCAAGTATATCAACACTATATACTACTTATTGTATATTCTATGTTCGCATATGCTCATATAGAGACATGGAAAGTACACACAGCATATCCATACAACTGTACAGGGTTAGAAAGGAGAATGCGGACGTGCATACAACAGTGAAGTCGGAAATAGACTTGTAGTCTGCTTGTCGGAAGCGCCGCAAGGAAGTGTAACACAAATTTGGAACAGCAGAACACAAGAAAGTTTGTAAACAAGAGAAACTTTAGTTTGATGTCCTGCCCTATGAGAGCATTATTCTAGATATTTCATTATTTACATTTGTTTTTAATGCAGTGTGTATGTTACAGTAACGGACCTTCTGGTAATTAAAAGAATGTACATTTGTTACGAGTTTTAAATAGCGTTTATTAGTTGACGCTTTTAAAAATTGTATATATTTTAAATAAAAAAGCAAATATAAATAAAGCAAATACATGAAATAAAGTCAAAAAATTATTAAAATATAAAGTAATTAAACCTAATCAATTTAACGTTTAATTTTAAAATGAATCATTTGTTATTAAAGGTAAGCAATTTATTATCTCAATCCATATTGTCTAAGATTTGTCAGAGACTCCCATAAAGATTTTAAATAAGTTTATTTTTTATATTTTGTTCAAAATAAAATCTAAAGAGTTTTATTTAATTCACAATCGTCCTAAATTATTCGGAGTTTTTTATTTTATATGACACTAAAGACCTACAAATCAATTGTGGACTATATTTACAATAAATTTGTTACACGCATTCTTTAACTGAAACTTTAATAACTAGGCAGAACATTGCAAAGGGAAGGATTATTGAAAAGCAATATCTATAGCTGTAGCTACAACAAATAAACAGTTGTGGCACTTGATATTGAGCCTGCCTCGCGAACATAACATATCAAGTTTCTTTACTAAAATTCGTAAGAAACCAATGGACTACAGCATGAAGCAAACATTTATAAGGAGGCAAGGAAGCCTGTCACTCTAGAGATACACAGAGAAGACAAACACTGAGTTACGCACAAGTAACAAGCACAACACTTCTACAAGCCAGATGAATACAGATTTGATGTCAGCCTTAGCCGTATTTACTAAAATATATTTCATATTAAGGTAGAAGGTGACGACCAAAGTTAAACGACCCACAATAACAAACGGACTGCTCGCATCAAGACAACAGCAGGATCCAACTAGAACAACTCAATGTTTACTTACAAATATCGCTATAAGCAACGGCTTTAAATCCACTGATGCATGTGTCGAAAAATGCCTATAAGTTTAAAAATATTGTTTCCAAACTACTACTTATATACAAGGACAATTTTATTTTGGTAGAATCAAGAAATAATGTAAGTAAAAAATTACTTTAACGTATTTTAAACGGGCACTTTGGTTTGTTTATATCAATTTACCTATAATTGTCTTGAATTTATACCAACTTACATTATTAGTGTTGTAGATAAAATAAGATTTAAATATAATGTCAATGAGTCAAGCTGCTTAAATAGGTACGTGACCAACTTTTTACACATCATTGATGTCAGCATCCATGGAGAGCTCATAAGCCAACACAAACTGTGCGGATTTTATATTTAACTGGACAAACTCCCTCTTAGACGCCTTCCCTAAGCGTACACGCCCTTAGGTACATACTGTTGATGACGAACTTTCCTTTAAGAGAATTGTCCTTTAGCGTACTTTGAATTCAATCCATTAACAGCCCATAAACATTTGGTTAAACTTCCAGTATCACAGATTGTTTTATAAGCTTATATTGGCCCCATTAAATAACATTCACAGTATCATTGTCCTGCTAGTCGTATTTACTGCCACATAAATTAGGCCTCAAAACTAAATTACCTATTTTCTTGTTACTTAAACTTTATATCTGCACACATGATACATGATAGTTTAAGCTATACTTAAATGTGATTTAAGGCTTTGAAAAACAAATTCTTTGTACAGCTTTATGATTTCTATATTATTATTTCCATTACTTAATTATATTATTATTAGTACACTATTATATTTTGTTATTTTATTATTCAGTTACGATATATTATTATAAATTTTGTTTATATGGACGGTAAAATTAACGTAGTGATAAATTATACCTGAGAAGGGTTCTATGTACAACACATCGGTTGAAAGAGAATCCGATGACTTATTTTAAATTGTTTTAAGACAATTTAAGACCAGATTGTAATCTGGTAATATTTTCTCAATTACAAGAGAAGTCAAAAGTGCAGACACTGAATAATCTGATAAATATTTAGCAGATGTGTAGTTAACGTAGTTATTCATTTCTCGCGATTTTAGAAATCAAAACCGACAAATACGGCTCTACCCAATCGTCTAGCAGCTAACAGTCGTTAATTGTCAGAATATTTTAATCACTAATTACAAAATTATTGGATAATTTTGTTAAAGTTAGTGGACTAATTTTGAGTCTAAAACATTTGGTCTCCTGGACAAAATTTTTATCTTTAGCTGGCAAACAGCGCACTCGTAAGAGAGTTTCGACAAGGTTTTGTGTACCGCTTGAAAACAACGTACTCCACGGTGGGACAGATTGTGTCAATGTTTGGATTGGTCTATGTTAGTTAGTAGCGACCAACGACGTCTGGGCACCAAGACGTACTCTATAGTATTTAGTCCTAGATGCGGTAGGCGGAGGGGCTCTGCAAGGGTGGTCTGTTTATTTTCGTGGGACCAAACTGTCAGTCTTGTTGAACTGTAATCCGGAGATTGAGAAATACTCCGAAAAACTTCGTCATGTGTCTCGTCCTCGTCGAAGGATGAAAAGACAGAGATACTAGACACTAGACACTAGAATTACTAGACAAAAGACAGAGAATAATGAAATTTTAGAGTTGTTGTTTAGGAATAAATTGACATGAGTACCTAAATGTACAATTTAGAGAAATAAGTAATGGAATTACAGTACATTATTGTAATCTCCCATAAATACTTTGTACTAGTGTTTGTGTTAGCGTATGCGTATATAGATAACATTTTTACAAAGTTTTTAAATGGTCTAGTAATATAATAGTGTTTTTTTACGCAAAAAGAAACATTATTATTGATGTCTCCATGTACAAGCTCCTTCAAGTTTTTTATTATATTCCTGTCTGTTCTTTTTTTATTTTTTATTTATTGTAGAAACTGTCTAGTCGACAGGACAATAAGTACAATTCATGACACGTTAATTGTCTTGTAGGCGTTTTAAGTAGCTACTCTCCATTCCTATTCTACTACATACACGGTTAACTTTACACACACAGTATGTAACAAATTACTTTTTTCACTTAATAATGTAACTCACAAATTTTAAGCAACTATAGTTGTTAAATCAGCAGTAAAAATCTACTTTACCCATCTGATTTCATTTGCGTGTTTGTCGGCTTATCGACTAGCTTGTTCAAGTGTATTCCAATTCATTCACTGTACTTGATAAATGCAGTTTTATCACTCGTTTGACGGTGGGCATATTCAAATTGGGCTGCATTATTGCATTTGGTACGTATCGCGGCGCATCCACTGCAGTTACCAGAACTTTGTTTATTTTTTTGAATCAGTGTATATCGCTGACGGTTCTACAAAGCTGCCTCAAAAACTATCGGTCTATAGGTTTCAAAATTGTCTTGCATAGCAACTTATTTTCTATTGTTAACTGTGATTGTCTGCTCAGAACCCAATACAACTGTCCTAGGTATAACCACAGTTTCTCAGTTTTTCTAGTCTAAATAGGCCCAATGTTCGACAAGGTATAAGGATGTAACTCACAAAAATTATCAAATAAAAACTTTTTAGCGATTGAAAATGTAATGGGAAGTATCAGGTATGTTTTTAAGTATATTAATGAACATGTTCGTACATTAGACATTTGATTTCATTAAATCATGAATAATGTAATAATGTCAGGAATAATGTTTTCGTACATTGTCATAAATAATTTAGTTGTCAAGTCAGTTTTATAAATTTTGTTGGACTCAATAGTTAACAATATGTTAATCTATAGATTAATCCTTTAACGGAAGTAGTATGTTTTTTTGCATGAAAAAGAAAATAATTTTATTATGCTTCTGTGTTTTATTAAAAGAAAAAGAAAAATTTATGATAATATGAGAAACTAGAAAAAATAAAAATAAATAGCTACAACTGACTCCTAAAGCTGATTTAATATGATCGTAACAAGTCAAAATACGTAATGCAAAGTTAACGGCAATCCGGTGGTTATCTTCCTTTTTACGACAACCTTATGAATGCGTAACTTCTTGTAAACTCATCTGCGCGCTTAATATATTTATTAGTTCTAAAAATTACTGTTGTGTTTAGCATTTGCGTAGTATATCTTGTTTTAATTACACTTAAAATTTTAAATTTGTTAAAAACTGATTATATGCAACCCATAATTTTTCATAAAAACAAATTAATTTTCGTAAAATAAGTGACAAAAAATGGATGTTATTTATTAATTGTTTTTTTTTTATATTCTTGTAAATTGGATTTACTGTACAACACTGAGAATATCATAAAATATTTTTTAAATAGGGTTTAATTAATATTAATCAAACGTAAAGTATTATAGATACATTTTAAAAATACGTAGTTGTATAAGATATTTTAGATGAAAAAAGCAGTTCTAATAATACAAAATTTGTGTTGTACAATCCTATAGAAAGTATAACGTATTTAAATTTTGTGTTTGAAAATGTGTGCATCACTCTAAACCAGAGACGAATAATTAATAGGACAGAAAGAAATGGAGGCACGTGAACACACAATGACACTTGCCTCGATTTGTGACAAAATGTTGAGGCAGGAGTATGTCATGTTTCGAGGAATATTTCTTAAATTTACATATATTATTAATTCCTGTTTCCTAAAATCACCTTAAGCCTACGTGACGAGAATGCTATTCTCCATGACCATGGATTCATATTATTATGTAGAATAATGGATTACATGTATGTAGAATTAAAACTTGATGCTATATATAAAAGTGTCCTGTATCATTTAGTCTTCTACACCCCTTATGTGTAATTATAATTTCTTTCAAGAGATACTAGGAGCATGGTGTACTTTCAGATATAACCTTTATTAGTCTATCTACACTTATGATGTTCCCGCTCTTATATTACGCGCAAAAAACTATGGATGAACGCTTCTGGATAAGTCCGTGTATAAATAACGAGCAGTCGCTATCATTATTGTGTTTGAAAATGATTTTGCTTAGGAAAATCTGATGTGCCTGCCTAGTGGTGGTCTCGATAAAGAATGAAATAATTTCAGGTATATAAAGGCAATTTTTTTAGTCCTAGTCCTATAATATAACAATATAGGAGAACCGCTTTGTTTGACTTGAAAACAAAAAATTTCTTAACGCAAATACTATAGCATATAAATACTTTAGGTCACATACGGTAATCTATTTGCACATATACGCTACTATGTGATACGTTTCATTGTTCAGGTAGTTATGATAAGCTACTTGTAATTTCCTAGTAAGATATATATCTCAAAATGATATCATTTAGTTCTCATTGCAACAATTGATTTCAAAACAAAACAGAACATAATGTGAGGCAAGAAATTTGAGGATATTATCAAAAATTAATGTCTTTATGCAAGATACACAAGGTATATGTTTTACTTAATTATAAAGGAAAGCCTACCCAGTTTCAAATTTTGGGAATACCTGGAACGGAAATTCTCTCTTCTCCCCCCTTCTTTCTTTGCCATCATCTTCTTCTTTTATTCTTTCTTTATCGTTCTGGCTCTAGCTTTCATTTGTTGTTGCTCACTTTACTCCTTGTCATCTCAAGGGTATTCACAACCGCATGTGCAAAACCTGTAAAACTGTATTGTGAACTGGATCTCCAAAGCTCTTACGTAAGAAAGTCGTATTTTTCCCCTGAGAGAGCACAAAGTCATAGAATCCCCTTCTTGTATTAAATAATTCAGTATTTTTTACAGGCATTTTATTCCTACAATACGCCTTATTTCCGTTTTGAGTTTTGTTCCGTATCTTACTTTTTAAAATTTTCATAAAGTTCTTTCTTCTTTGTGAATCTTTTAAATTACAGTCTGTATTTGTTGAAAATTGAGTATTGGTGTTGTGAGGTAAGGAAACTACTCCCCAACGTGCTCAATATAGCACACGAATACGTGGTTCCCTATTATGAAGCTCCGCTCTATAATTCACGTAAAATACACTACTCTACCCTATTAATCACGTAAACTTGTCTAAATCAACCCATTTGAACGATCATGTAAAATAAGTAGGGTACTTATGAACATTATTCAGGCAAGTGGCCAATGTACTACAGTTTTTGTTTTCGGAATAAATACTGGCAAATGCACAGAGCCTGTGTAAGCTGTATTTCCGCGTGAGAATTCTATTCGTGTCAACATCGTATGACTTCTGTCAAGATGCAAACGTTTTTACATGACGTATCGGCGGAACGACCTAGTCTGTGCGCAGAGGCGATTCCTCTTTGATAACATCGTCAATGGACGGAAAGCGGTCCATCTTCAACATACCTTGAGAAAATGAAGTGATTTGAATTGTTAATTACTTGTTGCACTTGAATTTTAGGTGCTTAAGTGTAAGCGTTTAGCCTTCATAATATTTCTCTGTCTGTCTGTCTGTCTGTCTGTCTGTCTGTCTGTCTGTCTCTCTCTCTCTCTCTCTCTCTCTCTCTCTCTCTCTCTCTCTCTCTCTCTCTCTCTCTCTCTCTCTCTCTCTCTGTATGTCTGCCTGTCTATCTCTGTCTCTCTCTCACTCTGGACTATGAATGAACATATACATAGTATAGGTTAGTAGTTTAAATACAGTAAAACAATAGTAACTACTATATATTATAATAACACTGAAAAATGTACAGCACGGTAGAAAGGCAATGCAAGTCAAATTAAGAATGTACAACAGTGGTGAGATAAGGAGATATGTATCTATTTTAACGAAAGTTTAAGTGGATCATGTTTCCGCGGTATGATCTTACACTGTAACCGTGATCTACTGTATAGGTTTGGAACATGCGAAACCCCGTCACGGCTTAAGTGCTCTTAACATCTAATTTTCAACAGTCTGGCTCTGAGTCTTATAAACATTTCATTTAACTTTAAGTATCCTGCGTGTAGTTAAGAAGTCGAACTTTGTTACTTCTTACGTCCAGTTTCTTACTCTTTTATTACAGTGAATTTAGATGCTTGTATTTTTAACTTTTTATATTTTTAAGTCTTATTGACAATTCTAGTGCTAACATCTGAAAAACAATTTCCACCTAATTATCAATACTGGTGTAATAAAAAATTATCAGCCGCTCTAAATATTTTAAAGAATGCAAGACTATCAGAGAATATAATTGCAACAAACAAAATCGCTGTTGCTACTTTCGTTCAGTCATATGGATAAAAGGTTTCTTTTTTTATTTTTCGGATTGTCGTATATTGTGTAAAAACCTGTTTCGATCTTACAAAGGACTTGGTATTTTTCTTCTGGGATCTAATAAAAACTAATTATATAGGCCCGGAAACGGCTACATGTTTTTAATTGTTTTCCTTCGTTGTTTTTAATACTCTTCATGTCAAGTGTACAATCACATTATTATTAATTAAGCTCATCATAATATTTGTTATCGAAACTGCTAACATCGTTTCCACAAAACAAAGGCACGATAATTTTACTATGGTTTTCTTGAAAACAATTTGCCTTATAAACAAGTAACATGTAAAAACAACCAGAACATTAGAGAGTTACAGGTTTCTGAAACTATTACTTTACAATGCTTATATCTTATACTTTTCTAATAAATAATACACTTATTTTCTTATATTCACAAAATGTGGTACTTAAAAAATATAAGCTGGTATTTGAGCAATATTATACCTTCTTCTCAGTCTCTACAGAGGGCGTCTGTATAAACAAGAAGACTTGAAATACCTTCAGACAAACCCAAAAGTTCTTTTCCACCAATTTTTAAATTAGAGTCAAGCCATATATAGAACGTATTTCTGAAATTTTATAGATTTTTAGAGATTTATTATCTTGTTTAGGTGTATATACAAAAGAATGAATACGAATTTTTATATAAATACATTTTATGGAACCAAAACTAGAGTGCGAACTGCACACTGTCAGTTATTTCATGTTTCTCACTAGGCCAATATATTGTAAATAGTATAAAATTGAAAAGCTTTGTAGGCTTCACTTTTGTAAACGATAATAAACGAGACATAGTTCAAATAGTTTTAGGTTCCTTATGTGAGTTTACTTTGTCATTGACAATTAAACAATTCTGAAGGTAACTGCGCAGCAGGTTTGTGTAACGCAGTAGGCTTAAAAAAGTTATGACAGAGTTGCCTCCACGATTCTAATATGAGTTTACTTTAGCAAAGACGTTTAATTGTGTAGGTAAATGCGCAGCAGGTTTATGTAATGCAATAGGCTTAAAAACGTTATGACAGAGTTGCCTCCACTTTAATTGTGTAGGTAACTGCGCAGCAGGTTTATGTAGTGCAGTAGGCTTAAAAAAGTTATGACAGGGTTGCCTCCACGATCTAATGTGAGCTTACTTTGTCGTCGACGTTTAATTAGGTAGGTAACTGCGCAGCACGTTTATGTAACGCAGTAGGCTTAAAAACGTTATGACAGAGTTGCCTCCACGATCTAATGTGAGTTTACTTTGTCGTCGACGTTTAATTGGGTAGGTAACTGCGCAGCACGTTTATGTAACGCAGTAGGATTAAAAACGTTATGACAGAGTTGACTCCACGATTCTAATGTAAGTTTACTTTCTCGTCGACGTTTAATTGGGTAGGTAACTGCGTAGCACGTTTATGTAACGCAGTAGGCTTAAAAACGTTATGACAGAGTTGCCTCGACGATCTAATGTGAGTTTACTTTGTCGTCGACGTTTAATTGTGTAGGTAACTGCGCAGCACGTTTATGTAATGCAGTAGGCTTAAAAACGTTATGACAGAGTTTCCTCCACGATCTAATGCGAGTTTGCTTTGTTGTCGACGTTTAATTGGGTAGGTAACTGCGCAGCTCGTTTATGTAACGCAGTAGGCTTAAAAACGTTATGACAGAGTTGCCTCCACGATCTAATGTGAGTTTACTTTGTCGTCGGCGTTTAATTGTGTAGGTAACTGCGCAGCACGTTTATGAATTGCAGTAGGCTTAAAAACGTTATGACAGAGTTGCCTCCACGATTCTAATGTAAGTTTATTTTGTCGTCGAGGTTTAATTGGGTAGGTAACTGCGTAGCACGTTTATGTGACGCAGTAGGCTTAAAAACGTTATGACAGAGTTGCCTCCACGATCTAATGTGAGTTTGCTTTGTTGTCGACGTTTAATTGGGTAGGTAACTGCGCAGCTCGTTTATGTAACGCAGTAGGCTTAAAAACGTTATGACAGAGTTGCCTCCACGATCTAATGTGAGTTTACTTTGTCGTCGGCGTTTAATTGTGTAGGTAACTGCGCAGCACGTTTATGAATTGCAGTAGGCTTAAAAACGTTATGACAGAGTTGCCTCCACGATTCTAATGTAAGTTTATTTTGTCGTCGAGGTTTAATTGGGTAGGTAACTGCGTAGCACGTTTATGTGACGCAGTAGGCTTAAAAACGTTATGACAGAGTTGCCTCCACGATCTAATGTGAGTTTACTTTGTCGTCGACGCTTAATTGTGTAGGTAACTGCGCAGCACGTTTATGTAATGCAGTAGGCTTAAAAACGTTATGACAGAGTTGCCTCCACGATTCTAATGTAAGCTTACTTTGTCGTCGACGTTTAATTGGGTAGGTAACTGCGCACCACGTTTATGTGACGCAGTAGGCTTAAAAACGTAATGACAGAGTTGCCTCCACGATTCTAATGTAAGTTTACTTTGTCGTCGACGTTTAATTGGGTAGGTAACTGCGCAGCAGGTTTATGTAACGCAGTAGGCTTAAAACGGTTATGACAGAGTTGCCTCCACGATTCTAATGTGAGTTTATTTTGTCCTCGACGTTTAATTGGGTAGGTAACTGCGCAGCACGTTTGTGTAATGCAGTAGGCTTAAAAACGTTATGACAGAGTTGCCTCCAGGATTCTAATGTGAGTTTACTTTGTCAAAGACGTTTAATTGTGTAGGTAACTGCGCAGCACGTTTATGTAATGCAGTAGGCTTAAAAACGTTATGACAGAGTTGCCTCCAGGATTCTAATGTAAGTTTACTTTGTCGTCGACGTTCAATTGTGTAGGTAACTGCGCAGCACGTTTATGAATTACAGTAGGCTTAAAAACTTTATGACAGAGTTGCCTCCAGGATTCTAATGTGAGTTTGCTTTGTTGTCGACGTTTAATTGGGTAGGTAACTGCGCAGCACGTTTATGTAACGCAGTAGGCTTAAAAACGTTATGACAGAGTTGCCTCCACGATCTAATGTGAGTTTACTTTGTCGTCGACGTTTAATTGTGTAGGTAACTGCGCAGCACGTTTATGAATTGCAGTAGGCTTAAAAACGTTATGACAGAGTTGCCTCCACGATTCTAATGTAAGTTTACTTTGTCGTCGAGTTTTAATTGGGTAGGTAACTGCGTAGCACGTTTATGTAACGCAGTAGGCTTAAAAACGTTATGACAGAGTTGCCTCCATGATCTAATGTGAGTTTACTTTGTCGTCGACGTTTAATTGTGTAGGTAACTGCGCAGCACGTTTATGAATTGCAGTAGGCTTAAAAACGTTATGACAGAGTTGCCTCCACGATTCTAATGTAAGTTTACTTTGTCGTCGTGGTTTAATTGGGTAGGTAACTGCGTAGCACGTTTATGTAACGCAGTAGGCTTAAAACGTTATGACAGAGTTGCCTCCACGATCTAATGTGAGTTTACTTTGTCGTCGACGTTTAATTGTGTAGGTAACTGCGCAGCACGTTTATGTAATGCAGTAGGCTTAAAAACGTTATGACAGAGTTGCCTCCACGATTCTAATGTAAGTTTACTTTGTCGTCGACGTTTAATTGGGTAGGTAACTGCGCACCACGTTTATGTGACGCAGTAGGCTTAAAAACGTTATGACAGAGTTGCCTCCACGATTCTAATGTAAGTTTACTTTGTCGTCGACGTTTAATTGGGTAGGTAACTGCGCAGCACGTTTATGTAACGCAGTAGGCTTAAAACGTTATGACAGAGTTGCCTCCACGATCTAATGTGAGTTTACTTTGTCGTCGACGTTTAATTGTGTAGGTAACTGCGCAGCACGTTTATGTAATGCAGTAGGCTTAAAAACGTTATGACAGAGTTGCCTCCACGATTCTAATGTAAGTTTACTTTGTCGTCGACGTTTAATTGGGTAGGTAACTGCGCACCACGTTTATGTGACGCAAGAGGCTTAAAAACGCTATGACAGAGTTGCCTCCACGATTCTAATGTAAGTTTACTTTGTCGTCGACGTTTAATTGGGTAGGTAACTGCGCAGCACGTTTATGTAACGCAGTAGGCTTAAAACGGTTATGACAGAGTTGCCTCCACGATTCTAATGTGAGTTTATTTTGTCCTCGACGTTTAATTGGGTAGGTAACTGCGCAGCACGTTTGTGTAATGCAGTAGGCTTAAAAACGTTATGACAGAGTTGCCTCCAGGATTCTAATGTGAGTTTACTTTGTCAAAGACGTTTAATTGTGTAGGTAACTGCGCAGCACGTTTATGTAATGCAGTAGGCTTAAAAACGTTATGACAGAGTTGCCTCCAGGATTCTAATGTAAGTTTACTTTGTCGTCGACGTTCAATTGTGTAGGTAACTGCGCAGCACGTTTATGTAATGCAGTAGGCTTAAAAACTTTATGACAGAGTTGCCTCCAGGATTCTAATGTGAGTTAGAATTATTGCTATAATTATTTGGTGACAAATTGGTAGGATAAATATTTAAATAAGCTCTTAAATGACCTTTACTAAATTATTTTATTTTATAATTATTATTAATTAATACAAACATTATAAGAAAAAATTATACGAATTAAAGTACAAGCATAGAAAAAAATCGTAATTAGCATCTAGAGTAATCAATACAATACAAAACTTAACCATGATATTAGCAACATGCGAAGCATTATACTTCAGATCGAAAGTCATTATTAAACTAAATATTTGTACATGTACAAAAAAATTGTTTTCAAATTTATTAAAAAAGTATCAGTGAATTCTATAAACTAACACTACACAGTATGATTATAATAGTGTAAAATAAAAATAATGGCCATATGATTAACACACAAACAATGACAATAGTCTCTTTCGTCATGTTTATTACAGTAACCACTTAGATAACATTTATGTTATTTCAAGATACACAAAATTTTATTGGTCTTCTGGATCATCATAAATAATTACTTCAACATCTGGGTCAACATCTACAATATCACGAGCTGTTTTCAACTTTAAGTAAAAGTCGTGGAATACAGGGGGTACTAATGGGAGAAGATCTATTAAATCTTTTTTCTTTTCCTCCGAAATTGCAACCATTTCGGAATATCGTCTTTTAAGTTGTGTGTCACGAATATTTCCACTCTTACCCCGACGACGGTAGCTTACTTGCTTAAACTCACTCTTATCCAAATATTCTTTATAATACAAAATACCTTCATCCTTGGAATAAGACAGCCACCGGACACTGTGCCATTTGAAAGGTGTGCCTTCTATATTTTTCTTCCTGTTTACTAAAACAGTTTTCAACAGCCCAGAAAAGTCAAAAAAATTATCTTGTGTCATTTCACAAACAGTAAACTGCTGCTTCTTTCCAGTGGTTCTAACTAACTGAAACCAATCGTGTGGATGGAAGATTGGCTTAGAAAGTTTCTTTTTTCTCTATTCAATTAGTCCATGGTCAACATCACACTCCATATGAGAGTGACCAGGGATCAAAAATTTGTGGTGTATGACATTAAAATTCCGAAAGTCAGCCATTGCTTTTAGAAACATAGCAGATAGGTGGGAGTTTCTATTCTGGCCACCACATATGTCAGAATAGAATGTCACCTCTTTTACATTTTCAGGAATTGTACTTAAGTGACGATAAACGAATGACGCAATTTCATTTGCTCCCCTTCCAGCTAAACCTTCATGCCACATGTAATGAGTTGATGTACCAGTTGTATTGTGGATAGTTAAATTAAATGTCCACAACTGGCGTTTATAAAATGCCACAGAAGTACAAACAAAGGGTCTTGGTAAACACTGCTGAAGGTCGAACACAAAACACATCTTGTTTTCATTATTTTTTGCAGCTTCTTTATCAATCCTCTTTGCATTATGTGCTCCATCAGCAGCTTCATGATGCATTTTAAGTTCATATTCAGCCTCTGATTTACCTTTGTCATCTGAAGCTTTACTAGCAACTTTGATTTTCATCGTGAGTACATCACATTTGTGACAAGTGTCGACTTTGGGTTTTTTGAAGAACAATTTCATGTTGTGGAATTCCCTCTCATAGATTTTTCTACTCACCGGCTTGTCTGTCTTCTCACAATAGAGATCATACATGATTCGTAAATTCAAATGTGATGGGAGATATCTCTTATCATTTGTCCTTCGCGTGTAGTGACTTTCAAAGGAAGGGAAAGATTTTATATGGGATCTTACTTGCTCTATTTTATTCTTTGTTTTTTGTTAACTGAAGCAAGCTTGCCTCGCTGATCAAGTTTTGTAATACCAGACATGCTTAACGATTTGTTCTTTAAAGCATTTAGAATAAACTTTTCTATTTCATCAAGGGTTTTGATGAAGCAGCCTTTGCAAACAACATGTCTTACTCCTTTGATTTGGAAAAAATATTCATAAGTTATGTTTCTTGATTTTAAGCTTTCAGGCTTTCTCTTTCGGTTGCACAGTACTTCTTTGCTAGTAGTGTGGGCAGCTATAAAGGCTACTCTTTTATCACGGGAACCTAAGCTCCAGTACTCATCAAAAATGGCAGTGCGTACTTCCTCGACTAAAAATTTATAACATCGTTTTCTGCATTCTTTTAGTGGTTTCAGTTCTCTTGCAGCTACTTCTCTTCCCCTATTATTAGTATAAGCCTTACCAGTGTGCATTTTTTCTTTCCGTTCTTTACGAATTTTTCTAGCCCATTTCTTTGACTCTTTTTCAATCTGCTGATCTGATAGTTCTCCTTCATGAACTACAGATTGTCTTTGTGAACAATTTTCAGTCTTGCTTCTATTATCTAAATCTGCTTCATCAGTTTCATCTACAATAATTTTAGACTTTTTTTAATTTTATTTTTTTCTTGACTTTTGGGTTTTCTCTGAATTACTTGAACAGGAGTTTCTTCACTGAAATCACATTCTGAAGAAGGGCGGTATGTTTCATCATGGTCAGTATCATCTTCCATCTGTTCCAATCAGTCTACATTTTCATGCGGTGACAATGAATTGGTATCAGAATCGCTTTCGCATATTTTTTCCAAGTATTTTAAGACTTTTGCATCCATTCGTACTGGTGATGTACTTTGTGAAGTTATGGATGTATCCGTGTCTGAAACAACAAACTAGATATTCTATTGTGCAAGGCAATATTTAAAAGTTTGTGCTAGTTTGGTAATAAAATGTTGATATCTGAATATTTTGTACGCAAAATTAAAATTTCAGTTATTGCAGTTTATAAAATTTACTGTACAATTGAGGCTTTATTTTATAATAACCAATAATATTTTAAAATCTGTATTTACCAGACAAATATACATTACATGGAAACTTATTAAATTAAATTCTAAAAACTGGATAAGATTAACACAGAATAAGAAAAAATAATGAACATATTATATAGGTTAGGTTATAAACTAATATAGGTATGTATTTTAGAATAAATTTTCCAGTGAGCTTATATTGAATCTAGCAATTTTAGGTTAGGCTATATGAAACAGTTATCGTTAGCGAGTGATGATGAAACGTAAACCAAGTAAATAAATAGATGAATCATGCTTTCGTGTAGTACAGAACAAGTTACGTCTCAACGATACACAGCCACTCCGACAGACTGGATTAAACACATCATCATGTATATAAACTATTTTGGTTATGTTTGTGTACTGGACGGTAGAAAGAAATCTTCTATTAAATAAATTTGGTTTAGTGAAACAGAAGTATAATCAAAAAATGTTTCATTAAAGATGTAATCTTTCTCAAAGAATTGTTATACAGACCCTACTAAACAATTCGTTATTTTCATAATAATTTAAATTAAAAAATTATGCTGCTTACCTGAAACCTCTTTTCCCTTATTAATTTTCAAAGCCATTTCTAGAATTCGTCCTGAGTGCTCTCCCATATTTAATATTTAAACTTTAAACAAATAAGTTTCTGAATAATATCTCTTAACCAAGAACACCACAACTTAGTACATACCTAACCTCTCACAAAATATCAGCTGTTCAATGCCAGGCATACCAACACCATTGGTATACCAACACAGGCATATCGTATACATCATCAGCTATGATTTGAAATAGTAATTATTACCTATAACAGAATATTGTAAATGAAATACGTAAAAAAAAGCATATAATATATTTTTGATCAGACTAAAAACTAATTTGAAATCTGGTCACAAAGAATTATGTTGGCTTAAAACTTTTGTACCGACCTTAAATTAATGGATAAACGTGGTAAAAAGAGTAAGTTGAGTTATGACTTTTATACCATCCAGGTTACAAAAACTATACTAATCGAAAAGACAAAAGTTGACTTACGTTTTTTATACCAACCAAACACTTCAGGTTTTGACTTAAATCTTTTAAATCACAGTATGTAAAATCATTCAAAATAGGAATTGATTTTAGTCTTTTATACCATCCGAAAGAATTATTTTTTCTATATAAGTCTGCACTAAAAACAAAAAATCACTTTTTTTGACTTAAGACCTTCATACCGCCCACCATAGAATTTATGTTATCCAGTAGGCATAAAAACGTTATGACAGAGTTGCCTCCAGGTTTCTAATGTGAGTTTACTTTGTCATCGTCGTTTAATTGTGTAGATAACTGCGCAGCACGTTTATGTAACGCAGTAGGCTTAAAAACGTTGACAGAGATGCCTCCAGGATTCTAATGTGAGTTTACTTTGCCATCGACGTTTAATTGTGCAGGTAACTGCGCAGCAATTTTATTGAATGCAGTAGGTTTATAAACGTTATGACAGAGTCGCCTCCAGGATTCTAACGTGAATTTACTTTGTCGTCGACGTTTAATTGTGTAGGTAACTGCGTAGGACGTTTATGTAATGCAGTAGGCTTCAAGACGTTATGACAGGGTTGCCTCCACGATTCTAATGTGAGTTTACTTTGTCGTCGACGTTTAATTTTGTAGGTAACTGCGCAGTACTTTTATTTAATGCAGTAGGTTTAAAAACGTTATGAAAGAGTTGCCTCCAGGATTCTAACGTGAATTTACTTTGTCGTCGACGTTTAATTGTGTAGGTAACTGCGTAGGACGTTTATGTAATGCAGTAGGCTTAAAGACGTTATGACAGAGTTGCCTCCAGGATTCTAATGTAAGTTTACTTTGTCATCGTCGTTTAATTGTGCAGGTAACTGCGCAGCAGGTTTATGTAATGCAGTAGGCTTAGAAACGTTATGTCAGTGTTGCCTCCAGGATTCTATGTGAGTTTACTTTGTCATCGACGTTTAATTGTGTAGATAACTGCGTAGCACTTTTATGTAATGCAATAGTCTTAAAAACGTTATGACAGGGTTGCTTCCAGGATTCTAATTTGAGTTTACTTTGTCATCGACGTTTAATTGTGCAGGTAACTGCGCAGAATGTTTATGTAATGCAGTAGGCTTATAAACGTTGTGACAGAGTTGCCTCCAGGATTCTAATTTAAATCTGATATACACTTTCTTGAAAGACTCTTGTAGAAGCAAAGTGATCCTGAGTTTTACGTTACTGTAAGGATATGAATGAGCAACCATCCTAAAGGCACTAGTTCCTGTAATGTTTAAATTTAGAAATTTCATTATTTAAGTTGATCCAGGTTTCATGAAACAAGACTGTGTAAAAAGTAACTGGTTTCTGTTTGCAGTAAGTATTATAGAAAAAGCTTGTTTTAATTTAATAAATTTTGTATACGCTGCGGGGATTTGTAACAAGAAATTGTTTGAAGACCTTAACTAACGTGAGATGAAATGTACGAGAGCTATGGACTGCACTCTACTTCTCACCTTTTTACTATTAGAGCATCATCACTAGGCTTACTATTAGAGACTCTAATAATTAGATAAAATAATTTAAATTGGGGACTAACTGATTTGTATATAGAATAGTGGATAAATTATACTGTATCAGAAATCATTCGGAACGAAAACATTATGGGATTAACGTAATGAAGTTTCAGAACTGTTATTATTGCTTCATGATTCTGAAATATTTTATAATCTGCAATAATATTTACTTTTAATATATTTATAACAAAGTCATTACTTATTGCTGGTAGTTTTTTGATACATTATAGTTGATTTTAAATAGAACGTTACTGGATTATACGAGAATATAGAATTCACATTTAGCAAAACAAGCATGAAGTAAATATAAAATCTTCAAAAAGTGCAAATGTTGTATTATAATATTGTGTTATTCCATGCTCAATTTAAATAGCCGTAAAGCAGAACTCAATTTGTGTCGTTTCAAAGATTTTAGTTAAATTTATGTTCCACTTTAGTCGACTGTTTCTGGGAGTAAGTACAGTATAATAGAGAGTAAAACAGTTTACGTAATTAATTCACAAGTAAGGCTAACTTGTAAGCATACAGGTAACGCGGTTACCCGAAATTTTCCATAATTTATTGTCCTTACGTGCTTCAAATTGATCTAAATTGGATACTATGTATACAGCCCATAGTCAAGCAAACCAGGTTTTATAAATTCTGGTAACGTAGCTTACATGTTTTTGACAACACATTTAGATCGGGGAGTCGTTATCGAGAATCAGTTATCAAATTTACTGTACAATCCACACTATTTCTGCGTTTTTATGATTAAAAGTGAAAATATTACAGAAAATAAAAAATACAATAAGGTTTCTAAAACATATTTTTTGTCATTCATAACTGGCAGAAAGATATGTTCCATTGATTCGTATATTTACTCAATTATACTGATCAAATTGTCGTTCTAAATTAAATAATACAAATAAAGTGACAGTATTAAGTTCAGTTAAATTTGTCAACACGCAGTAATAATTTCAACTAATAGAGTCCCGCACAATTATGACACATTAACGCTTTGCCACAATGCTTCGAACCTCATTTGAATAAATCGCCACTTAATCTCACTGTGTAATCGCCCGACGTAAACTGAACTAACCGTGTTGGATGCTTAGGGTAGGTGGGGGAATGCCGGTCAGCGGGCAATACCGGTCATCTAAAAATAGACAATACCATTGAAAATAAACCAGCCTGCTTGGTGCTGCACTCTACAGCCAGTTAAGATAAGCTATTGTAGGAAGTTTAGCCACTTTATGTTATAGCGTTCAGGAGAAGCACGCAAGTGAATGTTTTTGTAGTTTTCACTGTTACTTTTCCAAGAAAATAAACAGCTGTAAGTATTATTTTCACTAATAATTTCTGTTTTAGTTTTACTGTAGATATAACATGCAGTTTTCTCCTGTAAATCTTGTACTGTGTGTGCTATATGAACGTAACAGTCTTTGTAGAGTTGAGGTTACTTGTGCCGAGTGCTCGGCGGGTAGCCCCGGTCAGTACAATGGGGAAATGCCGGTCAAGAAAAACTTGAAGCCAAGAGAAAAAGAAAAGCCACTTACTGTAAGCCTGGTGCTTCTACAACTGGAACAAAAGTTAAGAGACGAAAATGTAAAAAGAATTTGTTAAAATACCTACAATCTGACACTGAAGACGAAGACATCGATGAACGACAACTTTGTGACTATATCAAGCTTGACGTCATCCCACTTGAAGAAAATGAAAATGAATGCTTTATCTGCGGTGAATTCGGACGCGATGGAGAAGAGTGGTACAGATGCAGAGGGTGTGGCATTTGGGTCCATGCACTGTGCAGTGGAGCAGATTCTGCTAAAGTTTATGTATGTGAAAGGTGCTGTTCTCGTCAGTCAATGACATTTTCAAAACTTGATGAATAATTACTTTTTAGATAAAGAATGTGTGTTTCCATCTATTTCTTGTATTATTTGTACTATTATGTTTGCGTTCAAATATTTTTCTATACGATTGTATCTTTATTTGTTTATTCTGCATTCAAGTTCTCAGTTCAATAAAAATCTGCAATGTTTTAAATTATATATGTTTTTCACTAAGTTATAACCCTTTTAACATGCATAATTTTGTATCTTACCTCTAATCCCCCAAAAATATTGTAGAATACAACAACTCTGTTACCACAGTACGAAAAATTTAGAATTTCTAATTCCTCCAATTGATAACTATGAAATAAATAGTGACCGCCATTTCCCAAACGGTGGGGTAATCCTGGTCAAAGGACATTTTTTAATTTCTTCCAGATTACATTTGAGACAGTTACTTTATACAAATTTTCCCATGAAGGAAACAATAATATTGGCTGACTATTGAGAAAATAACTTACGTTTATCTGACAATGTAGACTTGATTACAGATAGATTTCGTTAAGTGACCGCTATTACCTCACTCTCCACTACTATATTTATACCTCGATGAGATGCCAGAATAATATGTCACTTTTGGATGACGTGTTGAACAATTTCCTATTATGGGCGCCCTCGAATCCACTAGAAACAGTGTCGTGTCTGGCCGTGAACGCAGTGGGCGGGGACCGGTGAGGTCTGGAACAGCCTCGGTTGTTGATGCGTAATAATTGTCTTTCCTCACAAATTAGCAATATGTACGCACACAAACATTAAGCTAGGCTCCGTCAGGATAGCCGAGAAACAAGTAGGATGACACACTTCGTTGTTCGAGAATGTGCCGTTGCGTAACAAAATATATTTAATTTAATTAAGTACATTTTAAAATAAAACAAGTAAAACTAATTATAAAGTTACTGAATATAACAGCATGTAATAATACTGTATGTATTGCTAATAACAGTTTATTAAGTAACTAACAAATTAGATAACGTGCCCGTTGAAGTTGCCACACATGAAGTGTTAAATATAACAAAATACACCAAAAACAGTGTTGAAAATTTTAGAAATCCGTATGAGCAGATATACATTTAAAATATAATATTTTTCTTTATGTTGCATTAACACCAAGCCGAATTTCACGGATATTGTACCACTGATTTAGCTTGCCGGTGAGCTGGAGCAGATAATTTACGAGCGTGTAACATTCAGTAGATCGTTAAAAAAGAACTGAGTTTTCTGTAAAAAAAATCTCAACGAATGAACAATTTAATTTAACGATTGCAGGAATGTCACGAAGCGAACGGACGCGTATGAAAACCAATATCGTTTATTGTGGATTAATTAGTCGGCTCAAGTGTTGTATCTCAGCAACGAAATTTTACCGTACATTTCTGATCAAGATATATGGAAATATGCATTGGATTAGTACAAAAATTTGCCAGATATTAATTTCTCCTTCTCGTAATACTGATTTTATTTTTATAGACATCACTTTTTAATGAACTACTAACAATCTCAAAAGAAGTAAACAACCATGTGAAAAATTTATTTTATTTAATGCTTAATTAAAGTAATCAATTCACTGATCTTACTTTAAGATGTGTACGTTTAAGTCAATATTTATTCTTATGAATCATCACGTCAATTTCAATATTTTTATTTTAAGGCACATTTAGACATTGTAACACTTGAAAAATTTACAAATTTTATGTAAATTGTACTAGAAATATCTCACTATACCGTCATTCAACCCAATGAATTGCATGCTTGGGAAGACGTTTTTGAAAAATGGGTCTTTTAGCTGATTCCCTCCGAGTTAAAAACTGATGTTCAGCTTAACATTTTGCACAACAAATATAACAACTAATTACTGCAGACTAACAAATTGAAGCATGCAACTGAGGTTTTTTTATGTTCATGTCGTTGTCAACAAAATGTTTGCATATCCGAGAACATTCGAGTAAAAAGGTAGTAGTTTACGAATTACAAATTACAATAAAATCCTCGTTTGTTAATGTTTGCGTAGGGTTGTAACTTGTATATACGTAAGCGTGTAAAGTTTCATTGTTACGTTTGCAGTACCGTCTCTAATACTTTTACATACTATACTTTAATTTTTAGCCCACTAAACCCAAACATGAGTCAAATAGAATGTTAACTATAAATTGAAGTGTTACATTTTGCTACGAAAGCTATCATATTTATAAATCCCTATTATACTATCTCTGAAATTATATAATTATATGACCCACAAATTGTTTAAGACACGACTCCAAAAATAAAACATTTATTATTAATTTTAACCTTCGCACAAGTAGTGTTGACATAATCATTTCTCTAGAGTAAGCAAAATAAAACAACACTTGAAAAAAAAATATGGATTTATTGCATTTATTACATCAAAACCGATCGGCGTCCGGCTCCGGCCGGGGCGTCTCTTGTGGTGACTCTGAATAACATCGCACGGCCACAGTACCGACGACGCATCTTTCAAATATCAAACACGTTATAAGTTACCACACATAGAAATCACTTTTCCTCAAATGCATGGGCGACCGTATTTCAATTCTGTGTGAATTATGGACTGTAGGCTCAAAATTCCCATGGAATTCTAGGAACTTTATAAATTTCAGAACTTTTTTAAAATTTCTGAACACCATTATTGTTTAGTAGAGTTCCCAAAAGAGAATTCACACGCTCACCATCTTCACCAATACCACCGCCACTACTACTGCTGCTGCTACTACTACTACTACTACTACTACTACTACTACTACTACTACTACTACTAATACTACTAATAGTAGTACAACAACAAAAACAACAACAACAACAACAACATTTACTGCTACTGCTGCTGCTGCTACTACTACTACTACTACTACTACTACTACTACTACTACTACTACTACTACTACTACTACTACTACATTTACTGATTAACAATTAGCAATAAGAATTAACAACAACTAATTAACGATGAGTACTATTACAATAAGTAATGTTGTATACGTATTGTAAGGAGAACCTTCTCGAACAATCGGGCGCTCTCCCATTAGTGAAACAGGTGTAGCCTCATTCAAGGCCGCCCACAAGTATGTTCCAATGTGTTCAAGAACTCTACTTGAAATACGCTTTAAGCCGGCGTGCAGTAAGGAGGGAAAGCTATACTGGACATCTGCACGACCTATAATTGCAAGACCATCTGGTAAGTTTAGTCAATTCGTTGAACGATTTTCACTTAGTGCGGATTGAGTAGTGGTTGAAGTATTGTAGTGAAGTGTTATTAGCGTTGGAACTCTATTATTTGACATTATTATTGTGTGTGGACAAATGTAGCTTAGATTATTGTACAAGTTGATTATAGACTGTATTTGTGAATAATTAAAGGTGGAGATTAGTGACTTCATTGGTGCCTGTTTTTGTTTTCCACTGTACCATACGCCGATCAATGAGACCGTCGTAACAGTATGTATAGAGTACGTTAATACTGTAGAAGTAGAAAGTTTGATAATTAGGAAAGGTAGAAAATAGAAGCCGTAGAATAGCGGTCACTGTAAAAATGTAACAAAATGTGGCGAAGTTAGACATTTGAAATGATATATAGGAGCACAGAAAAACTTTGAGCATCATCAACAACGTTTCCGAACATTGTAAAGGGTTAGTCTCCACTTCCCTCTTTGTATTCAGTAAGCACACACACTAAATGGCAGTGTCTCATTTGTGAGCTGCGAATTGCCACCATAGCGCTACGTAAGTGTACACTTGACTCATAAACAGGGCTGGACTTGGAATAAATTTAGTACCGGGAAATCTGGATAGGTAGGGCCACGGGGTGAAATGAAAACAATTTTCACAATTTAATTTATTTACTATTCAATACGTTGAACGAAAGTAACTAAACAGTTGTCTGACAGTAAATTAAAAAGTTGAAAGAAAATTCCAACACAATACAGTGAGTGAACAGTGTCAATACAGCGAATGGTACAAAGTCAAAGGTATAGGCCTACTCGTGTACAGCTGTAGGCATTTCATCTGGCGCGGGAAGTAGTGGAATATACACTCGGTCCCTCCTCACCCCCCGCCATGTCACAGTCTGGTTCAAAACAAGAAAATTTTTTTTGCTTAGACTATTCATAAAACAAATAAACAAATGCTGACATCATCGGTACTGATAACTGATTCAAATACACTATTGCGCTAGATGAAATGCCTACCAGCTGTACGTAATAATTTTCAATTATAAAATTTGTCTTAATAAACTACTTTTTTTCTTCATTGCGTCTACAATTTGGTCATTCTTTATTGTATTTAAAATATCTTCTTCACAGGACATAATCATGAACGCTTCTAATTTATTTTGGCCTAAACAATTACGTAATCTGTTCAATATATATTTTAATTTTGAAAACGACCGTTCGCACGAAACTTGTGTCGAAGACAATGTTACAACAAATTTATATATTAAAAATAAATTTTGATACGCTACCGAATGTAAATTAAATTTTTGCAAAACTATAAAACAGCAGGTGACACAATTTTTACAAGATTGGCAATTCGATGAATTTGTTTCTCCAATTACCATATTTTCATTCTTATCTTCCTCATCATTCGAATCGGAATCTGCTTCACCTTCATTTACGTTGGTAACTGTTTCTTTAAACAATTGCCACTTTTTTACAAAATCTTTAAATTCTGCATGTAAATCGACTATATTTATGGGTTTGTTAAATTTTTTATTAATTACTTCTATAATTGATTGAAAAGTTGAATCTGGTATATTGTTACTTACAATTTTTTGAAAATTACTTGGATTTAAATAACATAACTCTATATATAAATTATCGTTTTTTAAAAGTCGCTCGTTTAAAGCGTTCATAACATTATCCATTATAATGTTATGTACATTAATGCGAAATAAATCTTTTGCACTAATGGTTGTATTTCGCTTTCTCTTATCATCTAAATGTGGCTCAATAAAAATATCAATATCCCGCTTTTCCAGTTCTTTATTGGCAGCCCATACAAAATTAACCGCTGCTTGAAAAACTTCATCAAAACTTCGGGTAATTTTTAATATATTGTCAGCTGTATTTTTGACCATCTTAAAAGCAGTAATTATGTCCATTCCTCTTGTTTGCAAGTACAATGACAATGGCGTTGTTTCCTCAAATATACGTAAAAACATTTGAGCTATGAGTATTGTTTTAAATTGTAACAAAGAATCGAGAATACATTTTGCCTTGTGCCGAACATCATTGTTAAATTTACTGGAGACAGAGGTGTCTTGAACGGTTTGAATAACATCTACATAAAACGTAATACTGGATGTACTGTTATAATTTCCAAATATTTTTCTTAAAATTTTATCTTTCGCCCACCAGCGAGTTTCTCCAACTACTGCAATAAATTTAAATTTACTAAATTCTCTCCATACATTCATTCGTTTATATGATTCTCTTAAGAAAACTGCACATGTATTTAAAAGTCCAAATAAAGATATGGCTTCAGCTGTTTTTTGAGTTATATCAGCAATTATTAAATTTAATACGTGTGCATAACACCATGTATGTATTTGTCCTGGAGGAACTTTATTGAGCCAAGCATTGAACCCTTCATATGCTCCTTGCATATTAGATGCACCGTCTGTACAATTTCCAATATATTTAGATATGTCAATATTATTATTTTTTAATTGCTCACATATTAAATTACAAAGATCCTCCCCTGTAGTGGATATACAATTAACTAGAGATATTAATCGTTCATAAACGCCATCTTTCGTATATCTGATAATAATAGAACATTGTTCTACGACATTAATGTCTTGTGTAGTATCTATTTGAATACTAAACATTTCCGCATCCCTTATTTCTGTAGCCAATGTTTCTTTCATAAGAGAGTGAATAACATGAATCACGTTATTGGCGGTAGTTTTAGAAAACAACGTTACTAAACTACCTCGCCCTATACCTTCAGCTTTGCTTTTATTTACGGCATCCTCAATATGTAGTTTTAATACAGGATCGAATTTACTTATCAATAAAAGTAATTCCAGAAAAATACCATGATCTAAATTTTCAATCAATAGTTGAGAAGTAGACTCATTGATGCTGCCATGGCTTAGCCCGCGTTTGCCAATTAACTTAATTATTTCGATAACTCTATATAGAATTTGGCGATTTCTATTATTATTTTCTAATTTCTGTTTATTTATTAAACTAAACATATCTCTATTATTTATTTTCAAGATATACGCTTCGGTACTTGTAGTATGAAGCGCAGAATTTTCATGTTCAGTAATTCTTTGGTATATATGTTTAGTTTTATTAATATCGTATCCACTTATAAAAATAGATTGATCTGAAGGATTCATACAAAAAGCGAGGCAAAAAGAACAAAATATTTTTTAAAATTTTTCATCTAAGTTAACCAACATCTACGTATGCCGTCTTTTCGAAAGTATATTTTTCGATCGTTTAAATTATATTTTGATTCTAAACTTGGTTGGACTGGATGAAACTTTAAGAAATTTGGCAAATTTTCATTTACAGGTTTTATAAAATAATTAATTTTGTCGAAAATTTCCTCATTTATTTCTTCTGCTTCTAAATTTTGATATTGCTGAATATTTACTGGCGTTTCTTCTATTTAGGTATCATCTTCTATTGTTTCTTCAACGGCAGTCACGGATTCAGAGGAGGTACTTGTAAAAAGGTCGTTCTTGGAAACAGGCGTTGAAGTGGCAGTATGAAAGAGACTATCTATTTTATGACAGTTTTCAGCCACAGCTTTCAAAAGTTTTTGCTTTTTTTATTTTTTCTTGTTCCCATCCGCCTTCCCGTTTTGATTTTGGCATTTTTAAATATTAAGTAGACCCTATAATTATAAGGCCTATATTAATTGGAATGAAATGATATTTTTAATACTATTGATTTTCATTACATATTTTACTTTCACACACTAATTACGTAGTTATATAAATTTTTTGTACATACCTCAGACAAAACCACAATTTTGTATAATGTTTAAAAACCAAACGTTTAATTAGCATTAACTTGGCATACGCACTATTATAATAATAATAACAGTGAGATGTGAGAATATAAAATGTCCACAAAACACAAAACTATATACTACAATTTTGATTATCCATCACAGTTCAGAAATCAGCATCTCACCAGATCAGAACTGATTGTGGCTTAACTGCAGTATTGGGTCAGTGCTTCGTGTGCGGTCGGCGTTGACCCGACAGCGTCCGATCGGCCCCGCCGATGTCAGTTGCTAACTCACCCACGGAAAACCCGGATCACTGTAAATACAAGTGAGCCTCTCGCTGTAAGAAAAAAGAAACGATGTCTGCGACGTTCTAACGCTATCACCGAATTTTTCTGTGAATTCAACTGTCGGCACTGAACATTAACACGAAATATTTCGTATACGAATCGTATACGATCCGGGTTTTCCGTGCGGGGCTCCTCTGGTGATTGTGCTGCATAAGTTATTATAATGCTACACATTGATGCTAGGTTTATTTGTGTTTCCTTTTTATCCATTCTTAATTTTTCAATTTTAATTTTTGCAATATTTTTTTTCACTGTCACGTCACGGGCCACCGGGAAATTCCCGGTATCCCGCCGGGCCAATCCAGCCCTGCTCATAAATATTCACGAAATACATACACATATAAGAATATATAATAATGTAACCCGTTTTATTCATTCAGTAATTCCTCGAGGCATGTTCTTATAGCAAACAAATTTAAACAGATTGCCTTCTACTTTAAAATATGCTACACCTCGGCTTCGTTCTTCCCTTAAGATGTTCCCTTAAGTGTGGTTTTGATTCTGGAGCTGATATAGGCAGACCAAACTGTAGGCTTTGTGTAACAGGAAACCAAGTCGATATCGCCACCGCCACATGTAAATTACGGTGCTTTCATTTACAGTATACAGTTTGTAGTCCCGTAACAAATTACGGAACAATTGGTCAATGTAATAATAATGGCTTCCATGCGTATCACCGAAGTAGCTTAGGAGTAGGCAGGGTAGGCTGCCTAATGTGAGCCGTACGGCATACAAGGAAGCCATTGTGGCCAGCACTACGCTTCAGCCGCCCATTATTATCCCCGTGTCATCCCAGGTACTCATTTTCAACAGGCTGAGTCGACCTGGTGGCTGGGAAACGCGCCTTGATTTTATGATGGCAGTTTATGGTCAATGTTATTGTATTTTTAGTACTTTTATGTATATTATTTCTTGTGAGTATAGAATTGGATTTGTTTTTCTGTACAGTCTTTTGATATTGAACGGTTACGTTAGATACATTTTCCAACGAAACTAATATTTACGTCATCATCATCATCACCATCATCACCATCATCCTCAAGGTTTTAACCAAGAATGGTTTGTTCCGGTCTCAAATAGGCAAATATTACATGTGGTCACTCCAGCGCTTCGTCGGACGTCCCACACCTCTCCGTCCCCTTGGCTTATAGTTCCATAGTTGTTTGGGGATGCGGCAGTCATCCATTCGGCAAAGAAGTCGATTGTACGGGGCTGTCCTGTCGAGTATACTCATAATATTCAATACCTGCCGTATATCTGTGTTTCTTCTATGATTATGGAGAGTATACCCTGCCACGTGCCTGAAACATCTCATTTCAGCCACTTGGATGAGACTGGCCTGGCCTTTTGTTAAAGTCCAATTCTCAGACCTATAAAGAAGTGTGGGAAGAGCCATCACCTTGTAGAATTTTTGGCGTGTTCCTTTACTTGCTGACTTAAGGGTATTATATTACAATATTATTATATTTACGTTACAATTAAAATTATCATATTCATAAAACGAATTTCTAAGTGAATTGTGATCTCCTCAGAGAGTAAGATGATATTCCTCTATATATAGACATTTGTCTATATATTGTTACGTCTCGCGAGTTACCTACGATCTCCTCGCGATCTTTACCGTTTAATTGTTTCGTTAGTTTATACTCTATGTTTTATTTGCTTTTTTAATCGAGAGTGTGTGATTATGAAAAATATTGACCAAGTTTTCTTAATTTCGTATTAAATAAGTGCCGTTATTTGAAAACAGGTAGCAGAGAGAGCGAGAGAATTCCTCTCTTTGAATCCGATTTAATCATTTAATTTTTCCGCGCGTTGCATCAGCTGTTTTCTATTTACGAAACCATTTCAGATTACGGGGCTAATTTTCTTACTCTTCACTGCTATTCCTACTTTTCCTGTAACAAACTACTATCTACCAGAAATAATACACAGTCAATTACCTAAAAGAAAGGTATTTATTGAATTTATTTTAATTCAATGGAAATTCTTGTCTCCAAATCATGAGTTTACAATCGATTATTTATGGAAATCACAAACTTTTTTCGATATTAGCTTTATCATACATATAACATTACAGATGTATTCAATTACAGTTATTAGAAAAAAATGAATTAATTATAATATATCTCAGAGTTATTTGAGGTTCTTTGAACTATAAGAAAGTCAGAAATACATATTGATTAGTATAATACTTTACATTAATTTATGTTTGTTTATTTAAAATCTGATTTAACAAGTTTGTTGTTTAACCGCCAGAGCGCAGACTACGTATCTTCACAGAAAGCGAACACAAATAAAGATGGCTGCCGTAACGTTCCTAATGAACAAACATTTTTACTGTTTTTTGGTTAGTTAAATAAAGTTTATTATGTTCACCTTGTTTTCTTATAAATTGAGAGAGGTGGTGCTGTTTCTAGTCTTCTATACTTATTGGTGATGTGTAATTTTGTAATTTATTAAAAGAAGACGATCTCACCCAAAATTTTGAGTTCTGAAGTATAGGCCAATAAACGTTTCGATGAATTGTCGGTTTTCATTTATTTTCTGATTTGAATTATTGTGGTTCCATAGATGTCTCAGATGCAGTGGATGGTGCTGACTCGCTTCATTAATTTTGTATGGGGCTTTTTCGAATGGTAGTTATTAAATTCTTTTAAAATTTACCGGACATTACTTTTTTTAATCTGCTCACTTCGAATACCATTGAACAATCAATCCATTTCTTGTTGGTTAGTTACTCTTAGTAACCAAGAAATTGATGGTTTTTTATTGGCTAACCTAGGTACAGTTTTAGTAAATAGGCTAGTATTACTTATTATTACTTCATTTCTTCTTTTAGAAAAAATACTCCTTTACAAATTTTAACTATAATTAAATTTAATTTATATAAGGTTTTTCTTCATATCTTTACTTAAGCCTGGCTACCGGTATTTTATAATTTAATGATTTTTAACTTAGTTTATTTTTGACTTATATTTCAGTTAATGTATTCTTACTCCACACTATTTTGTATTCCACTCCATCTCTCTCTATTTTGTATTAATTAGCTATTGTTAATTTGATATAACCCTGGATTCCTTTAAACATAAACAAAAAATAATATATTAATTAGAGTGATATTGCCTTTGTGGCTTAACAACACAAAACTACAACAACTTATCATTAGTATTACAGTTTATTACTACAACACTGCATTTTTACTTTTGTGATTGATGTGCTTTTAAGTTTTTAATATTTCCACATAACATACTATGTTTCACTTTGTACTCACCGCACTTTTATAATAACACTTAGTACTTTGTTTTTTATTGCTACAGTGTTTTATGGTACAAAGGTTTTCATAGCATGATACTGAATCCCCATTTCTGACTTTTTGAATGGGTAATTACTGATTTTATTACTCTTATGATGATATTAATATTTATTTATTATCGGTACTGGGCATGGGTTATGTAATGTTAAAATATAAACATTAATTAGTCAAACCAATTAAACTTATTAATTTTCCCTGAGCAGCTGGGAATAAGTCAGTAAGTTGTTATACTATGTTTAACTGCTTCCTGTAAAACATTACTGAAATCACAAAATTCAGTTAAACTTCACGACCCAAGTCAATCATAATATATCTTAAAATTACTGGACTATTTGACAATTTGACAGTAGTCGGATGGTAATTTCAGGGAAGTGTTTGTTTATAATTACAATCTTTTGGGTTGACTAAGGTTTCGTAAAGTCTAGAAGCATGTGCTCCAACAACATACACTTAGTTTTAGTTAGGCCGGTAAAATATTTTGTATTATGACATAATCTTTGAAACAGATGGAGACAGGCTATCGTGCTTGATGTAATCACATATACACCTGTGTTAACACACCTTATTTACTAAAACACTTTGCAATGTTTTGCATTTAAAATAGCTAATTATAGTGTCGGTAGAGAAGATAGACGAAACTCACTCAGTCGGACACATCAAACAAACTGTGACGCGGTTTCAATGAGCGCAGGGTGCTGCTGTCAGTACCCAATGGCGTTCGTCCCGTGAGCCACTTTAATTAACTGTATGATATCAAGTCAGTGTGTTTAACATGCAAATTGGAATGTCACACAGACCAATGACATACGAAACAACATTTCACTATCTTTCCTTTACTTACAAAGCAACGGATTAACAGACGTATCTTAATGTAAACTATATTACGTGTCCGATCAACTTTACTTAATAAAGGCTAAAAATAATCTGTTTGCTGTTACTCAAGTCTTGTCTTTCAAACACTGACATCCGTTGCATGTTTTAAAAGATTCGTATTTTAGATTCGTTGAATGTTGCAGATTCACGTGTACGACATCGATATGGCTTCAAAATAGGTGAGGTAAAATATAGTTTGATAAGTGAAAGATGTTAATTAATATAGTGGCTATTAAACCTTTGCCACAAAACCAGACTTCCGTCGCTCTCCTTCTCCAGCTTACAGTATATACTATTTTCCCTAAGTGTTAAGTGTTATGTGGTGTGGTAAACATGAGCGCCAATATGTAAACTGATAAATAAACAAACAAAAATCAACAAACTTAAATTGATTAAAACAAACAAAGCAAAACCAAACTCCCAGAATAAACATTGATGCAATATTCGGTTACACGGAAAAGGTTTTTGCCACATTCCGTTAAAAGGATTCACGTAAGCAGATTTTTGCTAATATGCAAATTTGTCTAGCGATCTCGTCACGTACTATCCGTTCTTCTTTTCTTTAGCTAACCTACACATGTTTGCTTGCTGTGTATATGTTCGTATTTGAAAATATTCATAATACAGGACAACAGATGTGTGTTATGTACGTAGTATGTTGTTTCGTTATTATTTAGTTCAGTCTTGTCGCGTTTGAAGTACACAGAGACAAGTATACATACAAAATATTCTTTGTAACGCTAGTGAGTCATATCAGCTGAGCGGATTTTTCGTCATGAAAATTGTAATTCTTTATGCAGTTCTTTATATTATGATCCGTGTAATAATTACTCAATTGTACGTTTTTAGTGTAAGGTGCTTTCCACTTTAGAGTATGTTGATAAGGTTTAGTTAAAGGATTTAATTGTAGAATTACAATAAAATAATATTTGCTTTATAACAAAAAAATTAATTTAATTAACTCCTAAAGGCAATGCCTTGTCGCTGTAGCCACGTCACTCTATCCCTTGCGATATTCTTCATTTCTTCATAGGACCCACTATTCACGACACTCATTGTGCTGCGGAAGTATGCAGTTCTTGGTCTTCCTTTGGGCTTCTTCCCCACTACTTTGCCCTCAAAGATGTCAGTTAAAAAAGCACTATGTCTGATCACATGCCCTATCAACTTAATCTTCCTCACCTCTATACTCCTTAGCAATGTTCTATTCTCATTTATTTCCTATAAAATCTGTTCATTCGTCTTCCTATCTGTCCAACTAGTTTTTGTCATTCTCCGCCAAATCCACATCTCCATTGCCTGAAGTCTGCCACTCTCCACCTTCCCTAAGGTCCACGATTCACACCCGTAAGTTAAAACACTCCATACAAATACCTTAACAAACTTTTTCCTTGTTTCAGTACTAATATGGTTGCTTGTTAATAAGTTCCTTTTGCTCTGGAAGGCTTGTTTTGCCAGAGCTACTCTCCTCTTAATCTCTGCCAGACACTTATTCCCACTTGTAACTATGCTACCCAGGTAACAAAATTCAGTAACGTGCTCCAATATCGTGTTGTTCAACATAATGGTTGATTCAATGTCTTTTAACAAAAAAATAAAAGTTTAATTAAGAAAGTTGTGTTAGTAGTTATAATCACATACAGAATTATCACTGTTCGCACCATTACAGAAAAATAATTGCGATTAGCGCTGTCAAGCTTCTCAGCTCATCATCAGATCGGAAATCAGATTTCCGATCTGACGATGAGCTGAGAAGGTTGACAGCGCTAATCGGAATTATTTTTCTATAGTGGTGTGCAACAGTGATAATTCTGTTTGTGAAAAAAAACATTTATAACTAACGTACAATATATAACACAAACAAAGCCATAAAACTGATTGGGGACAGTAACAGAATAGAACATTTAATTTAACAAAACAGAAGACAAACCACAAAGACTCAGGAGTCTACAAGTCTGCCACTAACAAATTCTTATATATCGACGAAGCGCTGGCTTCTGTATGACAGTTTCTGGACTATTTTTTCTTACCCTTAGCGTCTGACTAGGCGTTCCTAGTATGTTTTCTTCATTTTTCTTACCCACCTTTTGGAGGTGTCATTCAAGTTCTAATTCTGTATGAAATTAACACTTTTTGTTTTTCTGTAATAACGTACTTTCCTCTACACCACTAGATCTTATACATATAGTAGACAAGCAATCATTTTAATTTTAATTATTACAAAGCATTAATTAGTTTTATCATTTTAAAATACATTATATGATATATAGCTAATAATTTAACACTATCGTTATTCCTGCTAATTTTACAAACGTATACACAAAGTAAATATCTGTGTAATTAATAAATGTCAGTCTCTATGAATCTATAAGTAAGAAATGGGTCTTAGGACCGCTTGTCAGAGGTGTTTGAATTTTAATATTTATTATTATTTTCTAAAATCAGTTGATATTTATAAAACATGCATTTGTGTCTATTAACTTACTTTTTATTTAATAAAATTTTGTGTTTTTAATGTTTAAAATACTATTCTCTTATTAAAAGTAGAAACTTTTATATGAAATCGATAATATAATATTTATTTTTTTATTGTTATATTAAAGTGTTAGTGGTCTCAAATATTTCTACTAGTAATTTTGTACAAACCACTATGTTGTCTTTGGTATTGACGAGCGCTTTCGGTAATCAAGCCATCTTCAGGTCATTTACCAACGTTTATATAAACGTTTATAACGTTTATACGTATATATTTATTATAACGTTATTGAAAGGAAATAATAACTACATCTTACTTTTTTACATACAAGTGTAATTAATAAACATTATATCTTTTATAATTTTCTATTTTTTTGGCGTTAATTAAATTATAAAATTATTAGCGACCATAAATCAATAAATGTGTAGCAATGGCAGATTTAGCAAAGATCGGTCAGTAAGTATAGACACAATTTTTACATTATTTGTGTCGAAATTTCGACATTATTTATTGTCATCATCAGGAATCTGTGTGTGGACAGTAGACAAATATTCAAACAGATCAACTAGCTTATTGAATGTGTGTGTGTGTGTGTGGGGGGGGGGGAGACTATATGTTTATACCATCACAACTACTATTATTACACATGCTGTTTTATTGAAATACATAAACAATATGTCTATCTATTTAAGTAGACACAAACAATGTAAAAATCGTTTCTAGGGCCAATTAATTAAATCAATTAAATTGTAAAACTTTAAATGTTTAGAACTTTAGCTACTTAAGTTTAACCTATTTCAAAAGATTTAAAAATTCATGGGTAATGTCTAAAACAAGGTGATAAATGTACCCAACCTGTTAATTTATTCTCAATATAATTACATTACAACAACAACAACAACAACAACAACTACTACTACTACTACTACTACTACTACTACTACTACTACTACTACTACTACTACTACTACTACTACTACTACTAATAATAATAATAATAATAATAATAATAATAATAATAATTACATAATATGTAATAACTACAGTTACATAATAATAATAATAATAATTAATAATATTATTATTATTAATAATAATACTACTAGTACTACTATTACAGATATACTTTGCACCACGAGGAAAGGAAAATACAGCGACTTCAGTAAGCTATGCAGTTCCTATATCGGTGGTATCTCGTATATGGAAAGACGTTTGTTGATCGTGTTCTGTTTAAAATAAAGCATCGCACCTTTAAGAAACATCATTTGTAAGTAAGAGGAATTACATCAGTAACTGCAAATTAAAAAGCATGATTTCAGATAAAAGTTGAACCCTTATTAGTAAAGTGTTTTTTATTATGTGTCACATTTACCGCTGCTTAATATAGGCATATCTTTGAGCATATCGACTTAGGGTACGGGACGAGATACAAATATGTGATACTTATTTCTCGTTTATTATGTTCTATATTGCACCTAATCGTAGGGACATATTTGAAATAAAATAAAATGTCAGGGGATCACTTACACTGTGGTTTTTGACAATTTGATGATGTCGGATGTGTGTAGTATATATATGATGAGTTATATTTTACCAAACATGATGCTGGAATTTTGACTGCGAAGTTAACTCTGTTATGACTGGCGTGTTACTGTTCAAATAACTGAAAGGCGTTTAATTTCGTTCAAACACATTTCTAAATAAAGCGTCAACATAGCGCCACTATTTTCCTTACACGTACATAATTTGTAATATAATATTTTATATAATGCATTAGACAGAATTATTTTTATAAAATTTCTTAGTAGTACTATTGCTTCAGCATACCCATTAATTTACAATAATAATTTTGTAATTATGAATGCAAATATTTACAAATCTTTTTCATTAAGTAGGGCACAGCCAAATAAATTAATCTGACAATAGTTGAAATGTCAACAAACTTGAAACAACAAGTCAATATGTCAACTTGTTAAAAGAACAAATCGTATTATCTGCGCACAACACGTTTCAGATAATTATACATTGACGTGTCTTTGACATATAGGGGATAGTTTACTGGTTGGTAAATGTCAATGGTTTAAAGTGTTGCCACCAATAACCCGTCTTTGCCAACAACAAAAGGTCGCTGAGCTTGAAGAAGAAGTTGACCTTACAGCAAATTAACCGATGAGCAACAGCAAACGCCCTTACCGTGAGGCAATATTGATTACTAAGTTATTTCTGTTCTTGTACGTCTATTGTTAGTTGCTAACCTTTGGGAGTAAATTTTTATTAAATTCTTTTGATGTGTTCATGCTACGTCTATAATTAATATTTTAATATTATGGCAGACTTGTAAATCTACATGTTGCAAAATGACATTTTGCAAATAAAAGCAAGTTCAGCGTAACAACCATTATCACTAGGCAACTACACATATACTTTTCAATGTAGGACACACGTACCAATCTAACACTTACTGGCTTCTACACGATTTAACAAGTAAAAATAGAAACCCGTCAATACTTTTTAGTTTTATTTATATATATGAAATGTCAGTTTCAACAAATCCACCTTCAAAGGTAGTAACGTTATAATTCTCATAATTTACTAATCGGAATTGGACTTAAACTTCAAAAGAAATAACATTTTTGTACAAATCTCTCTTTATTTGAGCATTTATTTTTACATTTTATGTTAATAATTTGTTTTATATTTATAATTAACACGTAAATACTTAACAAGTGTACTTTGTCGAAAAAAATATAAATATCAATTTACATAATAATTTAGTGGCATCAATCAATTTACTGTTTCTCATTTGCCTTGAACGAGGAGCATGTAGTTATTTTTGCTCACTACAGCTCACTGTAAGACTCTATAGTAGATTTATCTTGAACCGATATGTTCACTAATATTAGACACATGAAATTTAATGTTTCTACTTTTCCCACTACCTGAAAAAGATTAAAATATTTTCGGTTTGCGTGAAGACGAAATTGAGATCAAATCCATATATACAATTTTGAATGCTTCTATTAAGTAATTATAGCTTTAAAACGTTTAATATGGTGTTACAAAATTTTAAACAGCTATTTTTTTTCTGTTTACAATATTTTTATGAGTATCAGATAGAAATCTTTGTTTCTTCATTCCCACAGATAGCTTTCTTTATTCAGCGCGTCTAGGCATAAACTTCATGACAAGTACAATAAAAAACCTCAGGAGTCCTCCCATGCGTTACCGAAGCGGCCAAGTTTATTGTCAGTCTTTTGACTATCATACCCAGTATCAAATATAATATTTGTAGCGTTTAAAGGCATTTTCAAAGGGTTGTTGGAACAGAACGTTGATTTTTCGTCGAATCATATTATGTTTCCTAAATTATTTTTAAATTTAAGTACATTTTGAACAATTTAGAAATACCTCTTTTCAAGGACGGACTTGAAAATTGCTCTAAGTACTTAATAAGTTTAAACTAAAGTAAAGGTAACTAATGTATTTGAATATAGGTCAAGTATAAAATTTAATGACAGTTATAGGAAATTAATTTAATTGACTGTTTATTTAACAACATTACCGATTTTTTTATGGTCATGCAACAAACTTTTTTAACAGCTAAAGAGCAACAAAAAAAGGTGGTGTGAACAATTATGAAGAGTGGCGAGTGACAGGATTCCAGTGCTAGCAATGGAGTACAGACCGTAGGGGAGGAAAGACGTAGGACGGCCGAGAGCGAAGCGGGTCCCGGAACAGGTTCAGGATGAGCCTAATCCTTGAGCTTGATGATGATGATGAAAACTGTTTATTTATTTTTAATATACGCCTGTGGCATTACTTTTTAATACCTCTTTCTCAAAAATTGTTAATGACTTATTTGAAAAAAAAATGTATTGGCTTCTCGGCTTATCGTTTTACGTACATGAAACAATACTTACATTAAAGAAAATTTATAATAATGATAGAAATACGTATGAAGGATAAAGAAATTTAAATAAATCCATAAAGGAAATGAATTTTGTTTAATAAAAGTGTATATTATAAATAAAATAATAATTCTTTAAACGTTGTGACCACACTGTGTCGTGCACGCACTTTTGTGTGTGAGTTTATACTCAAGCCCAAACCTACTCATCTTGTTTTTTCGCCGTCTGCTTTGCAGATTCAAAATGTACATTGACCTTTCCTCTCCTTGGTTGAGTTGCCGCAACCATTGTGTCCGCTACTAGGGCTTTAGGGAAATTACAATATTGAAACAAAGGCTAGTGTAATGATCAACAAACTGCACACAGTGCTGTTTAACGACAAACGGGAAATATAAAACTGAAGCATAGGGACATGATTACACAACTGACACACAGCCTTGTATCATTCAACGTTGCTGCTTAATCAACGTATATTTAATAATTATAAGTGTCCTCCTTACTAACAACAAGTTCTATTTTTAATGAAACTAATATATCTCACAGAGAGTTTATTTGTTTAACATTATCTTAAAGCAGATAAAACTCCTGAGTTGTAATCTAATGTTTAGAAAAAAAGTAAAAGTAAACGTTACAAATAAGCGTTTGATTCCAAAGTAGTGAAGTGTTTAGTTAACGTCCAGTTTTCAAAGTCAGAAAGTAGAATACATTCTGTATTTCTATTACAAAGCGCATTCTGAAGTACACATTTTTTAAAACATAAAGTGCTTGCTAATAACTTGTCACCGGAACAGAATGTTACCATCATTAAAGTATAATAGAAAATAAGCCTTTAATAGGGTTGATTCTTATTAAAGATATTTCATTAATAACATTCCTTTGGAGTGATAAGATTTTTAATTCTTGTTTTTAGTTGTTAACGTTAGGTTTGTCGTTTGTTTGAAGATATTTTTGTTTTAGTTCTAGTTAATTCAGTTGTTTTTGTTTAATACATTTAACTCTCAAAAATTAAGCTGAATTTTTAACTGACTATACGAGTATATCATCACGCATAATTGTTTAAGCACATTTGCAAAGCTAGTACTTCTTCACTCCTTACCTTTAAAAATGTAGACTCTAATAAATTACTAGCTGAAGAATATCACTCTGTTTCTTGTAGTGTTATTAATAAAAAGGTTTACTTTTGTATCACTAAAGTGGATTAGAAGAGAAAGATAGACCGCCTACGTAAGCTGTTTGGTATTCCAGAAAGTATAAAAAAGGTATGTACAAAAGTTATTGGTTTGCGGCATTACCCGCTCCAGGTGGTTGGTTATCACAGGTGTTAATTTGCATCACTTAGGTTGACTTGGGCATCTGGAAGCCATTCTCAACTGTATGGTGTACCCGGCAGTAGCCAAGCACCACAACCTTCTGGTAAAAATATTATGGGAAATAGTAAATGTTTATTTTGAGTCCTAAGTTAGTCTTAAGTTGTAAGAATTAATTTAACTGTTTGCGTTTCTCACCAAAAATAATTGATTATTAAGATTTAACCAAGAAAAATTTCTGGTATCTTTTCATACGTTATTATTTTGTTAATAAATGTTATCTAAGTTAGAAGATACAGTCTCCATTAATGGATTTCTCATCTTGCAGTTATGTACATAATTGCTCATACTTCTCATATGCAGTACACTTGTCAAAACAGCAAATGTGGGTTTATGAGAAATTACACGCAATTCTGTGTACCGAAAGAGTAGAGGAGACAGCAGAAAGTTATTATTATACAATTTCTTTTAGGGGATGAAGTAAACGAACGCGCAAATGTTTTTTGTGTGAGTTTACTGCGGGTGATAAAATTATATGCTCCCTGAGGGATAACACCTTCTTGTTTACCGGTGTTGGTAACGGTTGGATATAAGGAATAGTTAGGGTTTACTTCATTCTGTCTCTACCAGTTTATTACGCCTATTATATTTTTTCCCTACGTCAGAATTATATCGGTAAATCGTAATAAAGCTCATAGATAATCTGAATTATTTTTATTGGTTCAATAGGAGGATGTTAAACTTGTAAAATTCTTTTGCTTAACGAGTTTTGGAAAAACAATGTACTTTTAGTTTTCCTGAGATATTTTAAAAAACGCCTATGGTAATTTATTATATATTTATGTCAAACAAACAACAATAATAATTTGCCGTAGGGATTTAACCTACACATTTAGTTTAACGTGTCTAGTATGTTTAGAGCGACACATGCTATTACTCTTGCATTTCTGCGTCCATCTTTCGTCGAGCCGTTATATTTATTGTGAAATAAACATTGTAAAAATTTACTACTTCCATTAAAAGTTTATACGTAAATTTCAACAATGCACAACACATTTTCAAGACCTAAAGCGGCTCCCTCTGTAGACAAAAGTAAAACTAACGCACAAAACATGCCTCGTACGTAAGAGGTAGGCAAGACTTTGAGTCATATTTCATTAAAAACCATTTACACGAAAGAATAGACTAACATATTTTAAGTGACAAATTTTATAGTAACTTACACTGATTAAAATGTATCTGCAATGTAGCTATAAACTTTGAAAGTATTAAAGGTAGCAGATGGGAAATAGAGAACGCGTATCCAAGGCAGTGTTTCTCTTCATTTGAAAAGATTAGATAATTTTAAAGTAGTTTTCTTGTTGTAGATGCTAGCTTAGTACTTCTTTCATGTAATAATTATTAAAACTTGTGTTATTGAGCAACTATATTAAATGTTCTTTTGCCTTTTCTCGAAATAATAATATATTTCTTAAAACGAATTTTCTTTCTCTTTAAACTTGTTATTTATTTGCTTTTAATAATAAAAGCGTCTAATATTAAAAACTTGTGTTATTGAGCAACTATATTAAATGTTCTTTTGCCTTTTCCCGAAATAATAATATATTTCTTAAAACGAATTTTCTTTTTTTTTAAACTTGTTATTTATTTGCTTTTAATAATAAAAGCGTCTAATATTAAAAACTTGCGTTATGATATTTCTGTTTGTTAATTTTTTTATCTCTAGTGGAATATCTAACTACAAACGAGAGGGCCGATTTAAAAACCTTTATTTATTACAACAATTATTGCATTATAACAAACGTCTTGGTACAAAGCAAAAATATTTAATTTTTCTATCTGACCATATTTTTCTCTACACATTATATATTCATTTTCTTATTCAATTTTTTGAATGAAAAAACTTACTCATTCACTAACTATTTCGAATTTCTGTATTATTTTGTCGTCTCCTTGATGTAATAGTAGGCCGGAGTGAATGAATTGTACGCCAAGATTACAACTCATATAATAGCATATACATACGCAGATGTCATCTTCACTTATATAAATATTTAGGCCTATTAACACTCAGTTTGCAACACGTAAATTATGTAACTACATAACAAACTTTTGTAGTGACACTAAATTTAGCGAGTATTTAGGAATTCACTTTTATTTCGAAAGACAGAAAAGAGAAATATTCCTTTACTATGAGTACAGAGACAGATAGTTAGCTGAACTTTAAAAACTGAATTAAGTAGTTCAAATCTAATATATCAAGTTTCTACACACAAACTAACCAAGATACTAAAAAAATTAATACATGACAATAAACAATAAAAAATCAAAATTCATGAAATGTTTTAGGAATGGAAAAGAGGAGGCTTAGATATTTCTTGAAGGAAAAAATCTAGTGAAAAGAGATATCTTCAAATATTTTAGAACTTGCATTATAGCAGATGTAAAATGCACCAATGATGTAAAAAATAGAACGGCACAATTAAAATGATAATTTTTAAAGGAAATATTCCTTCTAGTGTCCAGGAACTTGAGGGTAGGAACCATGAAAAAATTTATAAAAGTTTTCGTTTGTAGAATACTCTCCTATGGCTCAGGAACCTACACCCTGAGAAAATTGGAGAGAAACTACCTTGAAGATGTAGTACTGGAAGATGGCTTTAATAATACCGTAGCCAAATAGGATGACTAATGATGAGGAATTGAAAGAAATGGTGAAAGAAAGATACTGTTTAAAACGTTTGCGGAAAGGAGAAGCAGTATGGTTGGTCACGTACTGCTACCCCATTCAAATTGGTTCTCCACCCTCAATGAGAGACGCAGTGAAACAGGAAGGACCATACAGGAGTATGCTGATGAAATCAAGGAAGGAAGGAAGCATGCAGGCATTAAGAGGAGAAGAAAGAAAAAGAAGAAGACGAGACACATAAAAGTCACTGTATTCGAAATTTTTTAACAAATTGTTGATTCCTGTAAACTGATAAGATAAAATCTGTAGTTGCCCAGAGGGGTGTGAAGGTATGAAAATTTTCATAAACACATCTGATGTAGTGGGAACTTCCTATTGTTAAACATCTGTTCCACAGTCTGTGAATATTTTTGATAGCGGACTCTAGTAGTAAGTTTTAAGGAAATAGTACAATTTTAAAACGTTTTCATACGCCAAATAATTTTTGTCCATAACTCTAAAACCATGTAAATGGAAAATATTACAGAGCACACTGGTAGACTCTTTGGGTCTATAAACTCTCTTATTATACTTATGATGGTTGCTCCGCAAAATTTTTGTTTCATTCCTTTACTTGCGCCCACAGTTACATATCTATGGGTTTCGATGTACAAAAATATTTGGAAGTCCTAATTATGTAGTACTTTGGTTTTCATTGCGCAGTTTCCATTGTGAAATAGCAACTATTATACACTGTAGCGGTGAATTGAACAAAGTAAGAGTAATAGTAAAATTCTTCACTGATATACAAGACTGCCTATCATTTATATTACAAGGTTGTTATAACATAAATATTTCCATTCCAGATAAACGGAAGATATATTAGCTTTGGCTAGTTTCTATGTATTAAAAGAAAGCGACATTCTGAGATTTGACATGCAGAGAGCGATTGAGTGGGTCCCAAAAACAACGAAACAAGGAAACATTGGATAAATGGAGACGAAGTTACGTGTGAAGGAAAATATTTGGGAAATTTGCTCCATACAAGCAACTAAAAATTCTTATATGTCTGCTTATAATTCTGTATGTGCTAATGTGCTTGTGTTTGTGTATCTGTGTTTTATTGCGAAGGCTGAAGGTGCAAGAAAAGCCTCTTATTTTCGACGGATGGAGGAATCTGCCAGAAAAGAAATATTGAGGAAGGAAAACGGTCATCTGTCTGCAGGAGACTCAGATTTTATGTCTATATAACAGAGAATTGATATCTGTGTAATGTAAAAAACCATTTATACCAATTACGGACAAAGGGATATTTATTATTATATAGCATCGTATTGCTTTCTAGGATACCCTACATTACCTTACGTTACCATACCTTACGTTAAGTTTTATGTAAATTCCTTTAAAGATAAATTGATTTTAAAATATTATTTCCTTCGTTTGATATACAGTGTATTTAAGATAAACAAACGTTTTTTGTTTTTGAAATACAGAAGGAAACATTAACTTTATGTCTCAAAATTTGTTTTTTAAGTTCGCATTTTTAAATTGCTTTACACTAGAAAAGCTTTTGCGGTTAAAAAAGTAAACTATATAGAAAGAATTTAAAACACATGCATATCAAATTATACAATTTTGTAAAGTAAAAACGTAATAAAATGTAGGCTTAATTCTAGTCACAATAGGAGTGACACGCAAATCGAAAGATACTGCTACAAAACGAAACTACAAAACGCTCGTTTTGTATACGAAAGGCTACAATTTATTGACTTTGGTAATTACAAGACTGCACAAGTAAATCTTTTAAACTCTCTCGTGTACTTTATTGCTAAAAATAAAGAAAGGAAATAATTTGTATTTAAAAGAATATATAACATTTTATTCTCATTAGATTTTAATACCGTCTTCTAATAAAATAAAATTTTAAAAATTAACTACATATAAACAAACACATAAATCAATTTTAATTACGTATATTGTAACATTACATAAACAGTGCTTAATACTGAGTAAAATAAAGAAATACCTATTATTATTATTTTATAAAATAATAATAATAAAAAGTCAGTGGTTACCCCATTCCCCAGGTCAGAAATGAATGATTAAGTATCATACTATGAAACATTTGTACAATCTTTACACCAAACAATAAAACACTTTAGCAATTAAAAAACAGTGTACTAAGTGTTACCATAGAAGTGCAGTGTGTACAAAGTGCAACATAGTATGATATATGTAAATTTTAAACAAAAAAAGACATCAATCACAAATGGTGATGTAGATACACAACTATAGTAATAAACAATAAGTTTAGTAATAAGTTGTAGTTTTGTTTTGTTAGGCCACAAAGGCAATATCAATGTAAGTAAAAGGTTATTTTATTTATGTTTGAAGGATCCAGGGTTATATAAGAAATTAATCACTGCTAATTAGAATAAATTTAAAGAGATGGTGGAAGATAAAATAGTGCCTAGGGCAGTAATACATTTACAGAAATAAAAGTCAAAAATAAACTAAGTTAAGAAACTACTAAATTATAGAATGCAAGTATCTACGTTTATGTAATCATATGAAGAAAAACATGATGTAATTAGAGTTAAAATTTATGAAGGAGTGTTTTTCCTAAAAAAATGGAAGAACTAATAATACCTTAATAGTAGCATATTTACTAAAACTGAACCTAGGTTAGCCAATAAAAACTCATCAATTTCTTGGTTACTAAGAGTAACAGAGTTAACAAGATGGGTAATTGTTAAATTGGATTTTCAAGAGTGTAGATGACAGAAATAATGTCGAGCAAATTTTAAAATAATTAGTAACTACAGTTTGAACTAATCACTATTCTAAATTAATGAAACGATTCAGCACAAGAAACTACGTCTGATACATCCATTGAACCATAATAATTGATGCGGGAATATCGAAGAACATTTAAAAATTATCCAACCATCAGAATGCTTGAAACATTTGAACTACCACTACGTTGGTGAGAACGCCTACCTTAATAAACTAAAAAATTACACATCATCAACAAGTAACGAACACTAGAAACAGTACAACATCATTCCATCATTCAAGTTATAAGAAAACTTAGTGTGAACATTTTACATTTTCTTTATTTAACCCAAAACGGTAAACACGTGGTTTCATTAAAACTAAATAGCAGCCATGTTTCTTGTTTTTCCATCAGTATGAATACTAGTAGTCTGCGCTCTGGTGTTTAAAAAACGAACTTATTGAATCAGACTTTAAGAGAAAAAAATATTAATTATTGTAAAGTATGATACTATTATCTAAGCATTTCTGACTTTCTTATAGCTCAAAGAATCCTCAAATAACCCTGAGATAAAAACTTTATTAATTTTACTGATAACTGTTATTGAATATATCTGTTGTGTTATAAAAAAACTTATATCGAAAACTGTTGTAATTTCGATAACAGTCGATCTGGAAATCGATGAACTGGATGTAATAGTTTCCAGAAAATAAACCAATTTCAATCAATAAATACCTTTCTTTTAGGGAATTGACTTTGTGTTATTTTTTGTAGATAGCAGATTTGTTACAGGAAACAGGTGAATAGCAGAGAAGAGTAACAAAGTTAGCTCAGACATCGTAGCCTATGAAGTACAACAGCCAACATAACCTGTAACTGGTTATCAAAATGAAAACAGCTACTGCAACGCGCGTTTAAATAAAACGATCAAACAGTACACCAAGGGAGGAACTCTCTCTCTCTCTCTCTCTCTCTCTCTCTCTCTCTCTCTCTCTCTCTCTCTCTCTCTCTCTCTCTCTCTCTCTCTCTTTCTCACACAGACAGAGTATCATAAAGACGTAACACTGAGAGAAATAAGAAGCCTGGAAAGGACAAGTAGTCGTTACAATATTAGCACACGTCAATTTTAAATATAAAGCAAAATGTTCCGGCAGTTATCTTGATGTCGTGATACATTGCATGTACAAAGAATACAATTGTCGTATGCAAAAATATGTTTTATAAAACTTAATATGTTGTTTTCCGATTGTCTTCTGTGTTGATAAGCTGTATTCGAACGCGTTCAATCTTAACAACTTTGGTCTGCTAGCGTGGACTGTGGCAGAGCAACTTGAAACTTTGGAGAACGGATGATTTATTTTTGTTGTCAATTTGAATTCTACGTTTTCACATAATTTGTTAATTTAACAGTTCCAGTTCTGACGTATGTTCTGTAACTTCTAACATAAAACCCAAAATGTGTATTAGTAATTGACTTCCATTTCTGCCCTCTATGTTACCTCAATAAATATCTCCATCAAAGTACTATTCGTTTATGCAGATTGTTTATTTCTTTTAAAGCGACCGAAAAGAAGCAAAGAGGGTAAGTATTTTTGTAACCTTGATCAATCATACAGGTGGGTTATTTTATATTGTGTATATACTTTAGAATCACTAGATTTATTTTACTTAAAAAACTAAGTTTTTTGTATCGTCTGCAGAATTTCATTACATTTATAAAAATAAAGTTTAAAAGTGTACACTTAATAAAGTGTAAATAAGACCATTACAAATAAAATTAAAACAATAATAATGATATAATTTTATATTAATCTCTTAATTTACCACAATCTGCTATTAGAGATTTTCAATATTTGTAGGGGTATAACTAATCTATCTTCAAGCAAAGACGAGATTTATTCCAATTGTTTCATGTCAATTTGTAGCAATCTGTATATTGCTGAATAAATTGAAAATGAACCAATTTGGAGGCACAAATATCGATATATAGCCTAGGAGTATGTTGTTACCTTAAATTACCACTCTACTTTTGTCATGAAACATACTTATCATATTAGTTCTGTATTTCATATTTTAATCTATCACGTGAATTTTAATTGACGTGAATTACTTAACCCTAAATTCTGTTTTAGGACTAAAAAGATTAGTTCACAATTTTAGGAAACCAAGGGAATTTATAGAAAAAGTAGCTGCGAAAAATTACTACTCATAATATAATTAGAAATATCAGAAATAATTTATGTAGTATATCGTAAATATTCTGCCAATCAAAATTTCATACATTCCTTAATAATTCGGATGCAATTTTTCTATTGGTTAAAATCATAGCGTAATAATAAATTACCCAATTCTGATTTGCGTTAACGTAACATGTTTCTTTCCTTGTGTACTTATAAATAACAACAAAAAATTGACGCGTTTTTACATGTACAGAAATTACAAAGTTAGTCAATTTAGACATACATTGTAGCGTGACAGAAAATCCACTACTTATTAATTCAATTAAGATAATAAACAATAATCACATTACATATACTAATATAATATCGAATGAAATTTAATGAATTCAAAGGAAAAAACCACAAAATATTAAAGACCATAATTACATTATATAAAAACCACTATAAAAAAATTAAAGAAATAATTAAGAGTAACTCATATTATAAAATCAGGAATCTACCCAGGAAGTTAGGAGCAGTAAACAAACTAGATACCACAAAATCAAGAAGAAAGAATCAGTTTAGGAGTGGTGAAACAACAAAATACCCCAAACACAAGAAGAAAGAAGAGTAAGTAGAGTTTATTATCAGGAAGTAAACAATACCCTGAAACCTTTAACGAAGAGCAAAGTCAGTATCAGAAAATAAATTAGATACTCCAAACCAAACATCAGTCAAGATGACACGAAGTACCTTGGTTTACCCAAGAGTGAAGACAAGAAGAAAGACAAGAATGAAGACAAGAAGAAAGACAAGAATGAAGACAAGAAGAAGGACAAGAGTGAAGACAAGAAAGAAGACAAGAAGAAAGGAAGAGATAGTATGGAAGAAACACCATTATAAAACCTATTATTAACTGCCATAAACCCCAAACCTATAGAGACAATTAAAGAAAGTATAACATCCCAAAACCCTAAAAAATTATAATTATTAATAAACCAAAAGTGTTGTATAGTGTGATAAGAGGTGCACCAACTGAAGTTATTGTGTGATAAAAAAAATAAACAAGTCTTAACAGTCCATGATGACTAAAGGTCTGGTCTGAGATAATAAGACTCAAAATATCGGAACCACCAGTGAAAGTGAACTAGTGCAAGTGTTTTTGGAAATACAATAAACTTAAAGTTGTAGTGATACTATGACTTAACAATATGCTAGATAACAACTTTTATATTCAATAATTCACAAATCATAAAATACTAAAATGGAAGATTTCCAATATTTTATTATTTTAATGTCACTTTGTTATTACAAGACATTTGTAGAAATGACCATAACTAAACTATGGGTGGAATTGTTTACTCAATAAGGGGATAATAAATAATAATGGTTTCGACCAGAAAGGACTGGAATTAATCTAAGTGTTCATAGGTTTAAAATGGCTATTTATTCACAGCCATGAACTCCATATGTGTGAAGGAGTTCTTAGTCAATAAGATTTATATGTGTTTAGAATTTATTATATTTGTTAAATAACAGCATACATACCATTTAAAATCTTTCAGTAGGTATGCTGTGTTAATTAAAAAAAGAGTTAAATGTATGTTTTCAAACAATGTCAGCAATATGTTCAAATTTTTAGAATGCTGAGTAATGTTCATTATTATTTTTATGTAACAGTAGTATGAATTAGATGCTACACATCACAATAAGTTTATAAACCATTTTATTTTTATGTCATAATAACTATTCAAAGTCAGAGGAGGAGTAGGATTAAATTATTAGAAAAAAACCAGACATGTAAAATTCTAAACTCTAGGCCAAATAATGAATTCACAGAAACTCACTATAAACCAGTTAATTCACTTATAAATCCTGTAAACTGGCAAGATTTAGGTAAGGTAAATCAGTTAACAACTACTGTGAATGAACCTACGAGTTAAAATGATAATATGGAAATATACCTTAAATTATTGTAAATTTTTGAAATGAATAAATTAATTATTTTAAAAGAGGAGTGTTAAATTCAGAGATTATCACTAAAAACCAGTTCAAATGTTCAATTTATATGTAATTAAGGAAAGAAAGGGAATTATGACTATTTGAAATTTAATATAATGGTATTAATAGCACTTAAAATGGCAGAAAATATATGAAGGCGGAAACCAGTTTTTGAGCCTAGATTTCCAAAAAGAAAGAAATTTGGTAATTTCCACAAAAATGTCAACAGATATGGACTATAATATATCAATTTAAATAGAATGAGATAATTAAACTAATGATAAGGTTAATAATTCATGAAAGTGAATAATAAACTAAATTAATTCCATATATAATGTATTTTTGTATCATGTATATGGGAAGTCGAAATTATTTTAACAATACTTTTCAAATATTAACTGGGCCAGATTTTGACTAACGTGAAGGAAGTTAGTTAGTTCTTTGTTAATGATCAAGCTGAACAGTTTAAGTAAGATTGCGTTCCTTGAAACCGAGAAAAATGGAGTACTAAGGTTACCTAATAAATTCAGTGAAACGAGAGTTACCTAAATTAAACAATTTTCCAATTAAAACCACAGAAAACTTTAACCACAACAGTGAAAACAACACCAACACTACATAATACCAGAGCATAAAAACAGTAAAACTACATATTTGTGATAATTCAATCTTCAACAGTATAACCGTTTTTTGCGTAGCGAACAAAGAGAAGTGAACACCAAAAACATATAACATAATTAACACCAGTGAACACTAGACATTCTTCCAGAATACACCAAACAACATATTAGACAGATTACACAAGTTCGGGGACATTTAAAACATATATGAAATTAATTTTGCGGAGAGATTTTCTCGCGACGACATTGCAGTTAACCTCGTCATCTTTTTGAGCGGCCATCTTGGAAATGCCAACCAGTGCCAACAACATCGCCTGACTAAAGATCTTGCAGAATTGGTTTGACAACTCAACAATATTACATATTTTATAAAATTTATTCACATTTTGTTAGATAATAGTTATTGAAAACACTTTATTTGTAAATGTTATACTTTCTCGTCTACCCTTCTCTGACTATTAATAATATAATCGCTCCAAGAACCTTTTCTAATACTTGTAATAATTTTTAACCTCTATGAACAAATCGATTATTTCCTGAGACAGAGTCGAAAATTGCTCAAAATCGATTAAACATCGATCATTCTTTAATTTTGTTAATAAATCAATTTATTTCAATTGTTTGGATCTATAACTTATTTCACATGCTAGTTTAAGGTTTTATTATTGCAACGAGACTTCCTGAAGAAGAAAGTGTTTATAGAAAGTGAGATATTGGACCAGCACGAAAAATCATAAATCGATTGCTGACCGGAGTTAATCTGATTAACTCCGGACTTTGTTAAGATCTTCAAGAAGTGCTAAATAATTAATAATTACCTTATTAAATTTTAGAATTTCCATCAAAACAATAAAATTGAATTTATTCTCAGTCATAGACATTATAAACAAACATAAAATTTAAAAAAAATTTTTTTTTAATACAATTTTTTCTTTCTTCTCTTTATTTGTAACGACTGCATACAGGGTCTTGTTACAACATCAATGTATATATTTTCTTCACGAAAAATGCCCTTATGCAGTAAAACTTTATAATGTTATTAAATACGAGTATGTAATATGATTTTAGCATATGATATACAAACACTGAAATAAGAATTACTTAAAATATTACGTAATTATGTAACACGGAAATCGTTGGCAAGTATTTGTACCTAAGAACGTAATAACCGTTGAACAATAAAGGTTTGTATTTTACTCGGTACGATGTTTGCTCTGATAAGCGATGGTGTTTTTTTAGTACAAACTAAACAATGTCTCTAATTCTCTTGCGGGAATGGTACAGTATTTTCTCTAAAAACAATACATACCAATTTCCTCTTTTACTTTCTATTATTAAGACTTGTAGACATTAATTTCTGTATACAGCAGACAATCGATGGCGAATGTTGGTGGAATTAATTTATACGTTATATAATATTTTCGTTAAAAGAAAACACATTTGTTTTAGTTTTTGCGGTAAGTTTAGCTTGTATTATAAAGTTCAAATTTAAGAGCTGTATTTTTGAAGAACATTTTATCTACAGTCTGAATATAGTGTTAATTTTGAAAATTTCAAAATACAGTAAAACGGGGTACACAAATTAAATCCATGTAAGGCATCACATTAAACAGAATTTTTTACCGTAATCTCCATATTGTGCTACCATATTATTAATATTGTCTCACGGATTGTCGTATTGTTTACAGTGTAAACAAAGCACCGACTGTTTCCACAGACTGTGTTAGAAGTCAATAATTATTACCAACTTCGAGTAGTCACAAATAAGAATTTGAAATCAGCAAAGGCACTATCATACAATAATTCAAGTAAAATTTATCCGCACGCAATAATAATTGTCAACTATTAGAGTTCCGCACTAATTATAACAAAATAATCACTGTCCACTAATCTGCAAATATCACTTCATCCGCACTCTACAATGTCGCCAGGTGTAACTAAATTCTAAACTGGCCGTAGACTCTTAAATATATCCCGCAGTTACAAAATAATTTTCGATTCTTTTGCCCGTGTGCATGCATAAGTTGCGTACTAACAAGTGGTCGAACAGCCCTTAAGCTACTTGAGTACACTGCCTTGACCGAGATACCGCACCTGCTCGGCTAGCCCAGAATCGTGAAAAACTGTTATGTAACTGCACCTCACGACATTTTGAGAGTGTTACGTAATTGCTGTAGCAATAGTATTCAATTTTTAAGATTTATACATTTTATGACACCCTGGTCTGAAAAACATACCAAACTTTTAAAAAATTCTAAGAATCCCCCCCAAATCAGGTTAAAGCGTTTAACCCGATTACGAATTTAGTGACTACACTCAAAAAAATTTTTATTTGAAAGCACTAAGGGAAAATATAAATGACAATATTACATAATATTGAAAAAGTCTGCGTGTTTCATCAACATATGAGGGTTTTTATCCAAAACAGAATTTTTTTACCTCTAATAATAATTTGACAAAAATAATATTTATCAACACCTTGTGCAGCTTTCAAATATTTTTTAAGCTAGCAATGCAAGAAATGCATATTGTTATCAGTTACAAAAATTCTTGAAAAGCATTGCCTTTGCCCTGTGTAGGCTACATGATAGTTCTAATTATTCCTTTCAACGTGTAAACCTACTTATACTACTAAAGTGCAGCACAGCTCTTGTGGTGAAAGGAGGTTTGTTATTGAGAAACTTCAACCGTGGTAGAACCAAAACAACGCAAAAGTATTATAAAAATTAATAATAGTAACAACATTTATATAAAATTAAAATCTACATGTTCTTTTACAGCAAAAGTTAGTTAAAATCATCGGTACTCTTTTAAAATGTCAAGAAGACACAGCTTCACTCAACAGAAGAAAAGTCAGTTTATGCCTAACTGTTTTAAAAATACAATCCTTATCAATTATATATAAAATTTTATTATTTGAATGTGGAAACTTAATTATTTCAGTACAAGTACAATTGCAGGAAGTCAATTAAGTCAGGATGTTGACATAATTCAAACAGTACCATAAAACTATTAAATGTTATATTAAATCCAGTAATACTTGACTTAAGTAATATACTACTTTAATTAAATAGATATTTCCGCTTAGTTTATTTTTATTTTACTTAGCTGCGCATATGAAAAATCAGTTTATCATGAATTTACAGTGAGGAGGCATAGTAAAACAAGTTGTACGGAAATGAAAAGGCTGTTAACTTATAGAAACATTTCACTAAAAAATTAACTGCCTTCTGTATAAAACTCAGCTCTGTATGACTGTGAACGTGGAACGTGGATGACATAGACATGAAAGAATATAGTCTAATAAGATATAAGGCTGGAACGTAATACTGAAGATGATTTAAATAGATAAGGTGAGAATATGCTGACTAACAATTTGGAAGGTTTCATGGGAAACAAATTATGGAAAATCTCCGCCAACTTGAAGCATCGGTGGCTGTGGCAGCCAGTTAGGTATAAAATGTGTACGACTATGATATTCGTGGGAAAGTTTGAAGTAATAAATACTTTAGCCAGGCCAAGCTAAAGACTTTGGGATTACGCGATAGGGTTGAAGTGATACAGGCTTCAAAGAAATGTCGATCAAAAGGAAAACCTAACTTCATAATTGGTCACCCACAAATTGTCGATGTGAGGTTGCAAAAAAATAAGCACAAACGCACACACAGGTACACGGACTTACAAACTAATGAGAGGAAAAGAGTGCCGATGATGGAAAAAGGTTATACGTAACTCCTTGTTTACTCTAAGGTGTTATTGTCTCGTACTAAAATGAATTACTACATCAACTGATAGAGGACCTGTAAGTTTATAGAAGCTGTAACTATTGTAAAATGTCTTTGTGCAATTAATAATTTAGTATAAATGAAAAGATTAATCATTATTTTATTTAAACTAATTTTTGAGTTATTAATTATAAAATACAGTAATAGTTTACTTTTTGTATCATAAGTGTTTTTATTTACAATAGTAATAGTTCTCCAATTAGTTCTTATCAACAGTCAAAAGACATAAAGAAGATTTGACCAGACATGTAGGCTATGTAAATGTACATGTAAGTGGGAATGTATGTGTGTAATTTCACTATATATTACTGGCGTTCACTAATGCTTACATACTACAATAAATTTACATGTACCGAGTCAGTCCATAGCTGGATAGTGCGGAATTCTATACGCATTTTTTCTCAGTTATTTACACAACACACATATGCAGTAATGTCTATGCACTAATTGTCATCGCAATAGTTTTATTTCTAGATTAAATCCTTAAATTTTAGTTACCGTCAATCAATGACTTTTTAGTCGATGGTTAGTGAGGACGCTGCAGTCACAACTCCACCGGGTCTTGAATGCTCTCCGGTAGCCAGCCTACTGCTCTTCTCCAGATGTTGTGGAGGTCTTTTTGGCGCCATGTTGATTGGTGTGCCGGCTGGTAGCTCGCTGGCGTGGCTGGATCTTGCATCCGAAAAATGATCGTTGCCCCACGTTGGGCGCCACTTGTCACCAGACAAAAGGCTTGCCGCATGACAAATGGCGACAATCGTTTTTGGTGGCCCTAAAAAAGACTTCTGGCGAGAAGCCTGATGTTGGTCGTGCCGCGCTGAGATGTTCGGCGGCTGCGCCCGCTGATCGTGGCGTACTGCAGTCCTCCTCTTCTTTCGGCATCAGTTGTAGAGTCGGCTGCCGGGCCAGTGAAATCCATCGCTGGCGCGGAACGAGAGTGCGAAGACGCAAGAACGCCGGTCCTATTCTTCGGCTGTTCCTTCCGGCTGACTCCGCCTCGATGTCGTCCGAGAGAGGAGAGGAGCTGAAGTGCGTCCGGTGGCGTGGCAATGAAGAGTGTTCAAAATTTTCTGCCGGCCCGGGTTTTATTAACTAACCGGGATCGCTGATTGACTCGCTCCGAATGCTGATGCCGGATTGGCTCGCTGTGTCCACCGCTGGTACCGGAGAGCAGATGTTCGCATACCGCTGCCGTCACAGTATGTATCATTGTATATGTGAAGACCTATGATAGTTTGTTTACATATTCAAATTATCTTTAAGAAAACGAGCAAATTATAGTATGAGAGAACTTAATTTATACAGTATTACAATTTAAATTACTAATTTTAATGATATTTTAATTAATTAAACAAACAGTAATCAACAATTGGATACTAGATTGGTACATAAATTGTTTATACCTACAGCAGTCAACATATAGCAAAGTAAAATATATTACCTATAACTAAAACAGATTAGGGGATGTTCACTACGTAATTATTAAAAGTTATTTTTAACATGTTTCACTCCCTACTGGTATTAACAAACAATCATAATTTAGAAACATACAATTTACACAATAACTGTAGAACATTACGACTTACATCAAATAGTTGACAAAGGTTACAAACAAAAGTTTCTGGTAAATTTTACTAACAGTTAAACTTGGATAATAATTGTAATCATATTGTAAATTATAGTCAAGTGTAGAATAATGTAATTTATGTATGTGTTCACAATCACACCTTCTCTCTCAACCCATACTCCCCCTACCAGTCCTTCTCGCAGCCTCTCACTCTAACCTGAAATCGCTAGAGCTAGAGCTGAAATCACTCACTATAACTAGTTGCGTGTAGTTGTTTCAGGCACAAAACAGTAGATACAAATTGCCTAAATATATTAAACTATTACACTAGCTAACTATTTATTCTAACTATTTATTAAATTATTTATTCTAATAAATATTCCTATATATAATAATAGATTATTAGTTAGAAAAGTAAAATACAGAATTCCATATGCTTCTGAAAATCTTCATACTGTTATTATATCAATATTTTTAAAACCATACATGTTGGACATTAATTGGGAACTTAATACTATGAAAAAAAAATATGTTGGACATACTTTTCCCAAATATATTATCAGTTTTTTTACATTTGTTAATAAAGTATATTGTGTAATGTAAAAATCGATACATTCCTTACCTGCTTGTAGCTGATTTAAGAAACTTTTGAAACTATAGAAAAGTTACAGAATGTCAAATATTGTTATTCCTACCGTTCCCTAAAAAAAAAATAAGAAAAGGCATTTGGTGCAGTTTTGTTCCTTCTTAGACCCAGATTCCAATTCAAACGTGGCAGTTGCAAACAGGCAATATAAATGGAAATTTTCAGCGCAATTCAGAGTTTAACGCAAATTGGTTTTTTGTATGCTTACAAGCAGAAAAAACTAAACCGTTTACAAATCAAACAATAATGTAGAAAATAAAAGTGTAGTTATGATTGTTGTTGTAGTTTATTTGATGTTCGTCGTCTGTATGTTTGAACAACCACACCACAAACGTCAAGACTTTTTACCGAATTGTCTTATGAATATTGTTGATATCATCCTACAGAATATAAAATTAATAATAATACTCGTATTATCATTATTATTTTCAATTTTCTTTTTGTTCTTGTTCTTGTTCATGTTCCTGTTCTTGTTCTTGTTCATGTTCCTCTTCTTCTTCTTCTTCTTCTTCTTCTTCTTCTTCTTCTTCTTCTTCTTCTTCTTCTTCTTCTTCTTCTTCTGCTTCTGCTGCTTCTTCTTCTTCTTCTTCTTCTTCTTCTTCTTCTTCTTCTTCTTCTTCTTCTTCTTCTTCTTCTTCTTCTTCTTCTTCTTCTTCTGATTATTTATTATTAATTATTATGTTTTGCGGGCTCGGGAACTAAGACCTTTAGCCCAACGGCGTCTACCAGAAGCGTTGCTGGACGTAATATTTCTTTTTCACCTACAGTTTTCTTGACTCCGCGAGAGTGGAAACTCCTACACACTGTGAAGCAAAACGACATTTTTAAAGCATATACAGTAACCGTGCTGCTTTAAGGAAGAACTTAGTTCTGTCTATCGTTAACAGGTCGTTTTCGAGGTCTGCTTTCGGGTTCCTTTTACTCTGTGTCTCTGCCTGTCTTTTGCAAGAGAACTACAGTCTTCGATTTATTTATTTATTTATGTTGTTGTTGTCATTATTACTATTGCTACTTTAAAAATGTCAGGATGCACAATATATTTATAATCTTAGACAGGCTTTGGATAGCTTAGATATACAGGGGATTCCTAATAAACCAGTGTAGTGGAAATCATGTTATGAGCCTAACACAGATGGCTATAGACTAATAGCATACAAATTGGAATTCGCATAGATAAGAGAATGAGGCAGGTTGACGTGATGTCTCAGTATTATTTAAGATAGCTCTGGAACAAGTTATAAATGTATGTAATATTAAAAGATGCGATAACAAGCAAATCAGTCCACGTAATATCTTGTCCCAATTAGCCTATTAGCTATACTTGCAAGAAACGAGGCAAGCAGGAATAAAACGTTCAGTAAAATTAAGTATAGCACCAAGAAACGAGGACTGAAACCAGTGCGAAGATTCAGTTAATGAGGAGTAATAAGTGGGCTCTAGTACAAAACTAGTAAAATTAATGTTGGGAACATTTGAGTATAAAAGATGGATAACTTTGGTGTTGGTGGCAGGAATGAAAACAGCAGACAGATTGACCAGTAAATTACTGGCGGACACAAAACTTATTTCAGAGCTGAAGAAGTATTAAAAATCAAGAAGATCGTTTAGACAACAAAGAAAATAATTTATAAAATTGCGACATTAAAGATAGTGATGTATGTAGCTGAGTCAATCTGCCTTATAAAAAGAGATGGAGAAAATCTATCGTACAACGTTTAAAAAAGGTAATGTAAAGGGTATGTGGTTTAGAAAAAGTAGGAAAATAATACCTACAGAAATGAATGCGGAAATTCAGAAAATGGAAAAAGATATAGGCAAAAGAGGACACGGTTTGGATATTTTTGTAGAAGACAGGGGAGAATATTTCTTTAAAAATCACGCTGCAGAACCGGACGCGTACAAATTAGGTGTTGAACAAAAGAAAAGTAAAGAACCAATTGTAAAAATGGTAAAACCTACAATTCTCAGGCTGTGTTCATCCATTATTCAAAAGCTGGTTCTTAAAAATTACCTCCCCGCAGAGGTGCCTCAATTGATTCCTTTGCTTTCACGGCCAGCATCGTAATTGCAAAAACTACTGTCCGGTTGAAGCGTCTGTTTTGAATAATGGAAGACCACAGCTGACAGCCAGGACAGTAGTTTTTACAATTACGACGCTATCCGTGTAAGCTTAAGGAATCAGTAGGAGGACCAAGTTATGGAAGACTAAAGAAGCTGGAAATGTAATAGGCAAATGGAATAAAAATGCCAGGGCAGGGTAAAATTTAGAGATAGGCTATTGCCCAGAGAGGAGAGCATACTCAAGTCTATACAGTACCGCTTTGAAACTCTTTCAATGAAGCACCTATTGAACTATAAGAATATAAACTATAAGAATAGATTTCTCCTGTAGGTATAATATTTAGAGTTCTATTACTATATATAAAAACTTGACGTATTTTTCACAAAGTTATCTGTATCTTCAGAGCTTTCAATAAAAATATATTCTATTTATACTAATAATATTATTATTTTAATTTATTATCTATAATAAACAACGTGTATATGGTGCAAAATATCATTAGTGAAATAATTATACGATTTTCTATGCCTCATTGAGTATTCGCTCTCTTAATACAAATAAAATTAGTAAATACTCTATGGTAACATCAAAATACAAATACGCAGTACCAAGATCTTTATTAACAGGAAGCCTTTGTAGATATTGTGATGCATATGTTTCTTTTCCCAGCATTTGTAAGAAATACTAACTACTAAGGAATAATCTTAATTTCTAATTTTGTACAATTACACTAAAAATTTTAGTGCTAAAACTAAAATAACTACAAAGGGCACACCGTCTGTCAGTAGAAACGCAGTTAAAGTCTTTTTGTAAGCAATAATGAAACTATATTGTATTCATAAACACATGAATTTTACAGTTGAAAATGACGATAAGAAGACGCTTGATAATCTATCAGTGTAATCCACTAATACCTATTTAGGAAGAGTCTCTGTTTGGTAAAGCTTTGACCACAGCAAATATGATACAAATTAAAAGATATTTCACTACAAAGTGTTTATTTGAAATATAGTTTCCTGGATGGAATGTCTACCGATGGCGTAAAATGTAAGATATTAAAACCAAATATTTACGTGTTTGTTTACTGCAGTACAAGTGACATTTGCACTAGGACAACTGTTAGACTCGTGACGTTTGTGATGGGACTATTAAACAGGTCAGAATATAAGCTTACATATTTATAGTATTTGTGAAGCTACAGTAAAAAGAAATACATTTAGCTAAATGTGTTGCCATTCCACACACACAATGTCAATTAACAAGTGTTCTTGTTAATATAAATAATTAACGGTTTAATTTCGACTGGTTGCAAAATATACTCAAACGTTGATACTGGATGAAAATTTATTATCAATAAATCCGTAAATAATTACTCGGGATTCAGTTAAGTTAACGATTTTGAGTACGCTACATCTAATATATTATGTTGCACTGTATGTCTTTATTCTAGCTACATAATGCATCATTAGTTGTAATATAAATATAAGAACCTTTGTGCATTGTTTGTAAATTTATTCTAATGTATCAAGTTAAAATAATGTTTTTTTAACAGATGGAACGTTGACATAACATATGATGGTAATACAGGAAATATGATCCAGGTATGGATTAAATAAAAAACATGAGAATTATGCTACTGTGCAACCCACTTCTCCTAGAAAGAGAGGACTGTTTTACACAACGATGTATACCACGCATTGGAACAAATGGTAACGTACTTCTTATGTGATGCATGCATATTAATCTCATTATGCTAACAGAACGCAAAGATTACAAGCCAGCACAGCACACAGTTTAGATGTGATTTCATTAATATGCAATGAGGAATTACATGCTATTGGCTACCACCATATGTAGGGCATTACGTTTATACTGATTAGCTCTGATTTAAGCTCCTCGTTTACTTTGTACTTATTTTAAGCTTGTTTTAAAATTGTGGTTTCCTGTCTTTGTGTGCGCGCCTGTGTGTGTGTACACGTGCAACTACAAAGTATTAGCCACTACTTCAAAATAAAAATTTCTGTAAAGCCTCTACCATGTTTTAAACTTTATGCATTAACGGTACGTTAATAATGTACAAACCTAGGCTAACAGGTTTCTATTAATAAAACTCTAACCGGCTTTCACTATATCAAGTACTCTGCATAAGTAATCAAATTACATTTCATTATATTTTCGTGCACGGTATGCATAACATAGTTAAATAATGTTATAACTATGACATGTGATTATTCATATACTAGAAAAAATTTATTGCTTTAATAACAATATCCGTATTTTTATTTTGTATAAGTCTTTTGCATATCTTTAATGCAGTTTATCTAAGAATGTTTCATGAAATTCATTCTTTTGCTTTTTTTTTGTACAGTTTAAGTTCAGATTTATTTCAACATTCGTATGGACGTTATTTCTTTAATAATGGAGTAGAATAACACACAATTGCATGCAGAGAAAAATCAAAATGTGTTTAATCTATTTACCTGTTACAGATAAGGAGAAAGCTAAGTGCATACTGTTGCGGGCATATCGTTGATATTTATGAAAATATAACAGTAGAATTAGGTATCACATAAATTAATAGCCAAAATTTTTGCTGACACGCCACTCGTCATATACTGATTTCCTTACTTTACACAATACGCAATATATATAACAGTTTTTAAGTTGATAAATAGCAATATCTTTTATTGATACTTTTAAGATACTATAAGGAAGTATTAAATTAGTTTTTTTTTTTTTTTTACCAGCAGGCGGCTTCCTACTGAACCAGGCCATTCTGTGCCTTACCATAATCAGCTCCTAAACAAGGATAACCAAAGGTCCAGTTGACTCTTAAACCACTTACAGTCTTAGTTATCTTACCTCAAATCCCATGGAACCGTGATTGTTTGCGCTGAGCAGTTACATTCTACCCCACATACCTTATTCTTGCAGCTCCAGGTGACCACATCCCTTAGAAAATACACGTTAGTTAAGCGCTTCATAGAGCTTTGACTCGGTCCTTTTCACCCTGAGTAGTCACACTCGGCTTCAAAAATGTTTTTACACTCGTAAAATATCCGTCAGGTAAAATTCCCCCTTTTTCCTACAAACAAAGGAACTATTAATATCGATTGTTCTATGCTGTTCGAGTGAACCCAACTGAGCTTTATGAAAAGGAATTAAGTGAGAAGTTACTGATTATTCAAAGACCATTACCTAACTAAAAAACGATTATGTTTATACATATCAATAGTTTTTTAAACCCCTGAATGTAAACAAATTACTTCCAAAGAAGAAATTGATTTTAAACAGTCGCATGCCGTGGAGCAACCTTGTTAGGAGTATAATATAATAGAACTTGTATATCCCTTGGGCCCCCCAAGGGGTATATATTCATTATTACCCCTTGACCTTTATTTCCAATTAAAACAGGATTAAAATTATGTTCTAGTTTTACGGTATAAATTTTACGGTTATGGTGTACGATTTTGATTTTAAATATTGTAATGCAAAATTTTTGAGTTCTCTAATAACGATTTGAGTTGTATTGATGCGTTGCGCCTCCCGTGGTGGACGCCTTTTGTGTAATAGTAAAATTATTGAATACTGGTTTATGAACTAATACGCCTCACTTTTGAGTACCAAATTATGGAATAGTAAAAATTCTATAATTGTAAATTGAAATATGCTTAAATTTATACCTACACCTGTAGATATGTAATTATATTGTTCCAATTTTTTGGTTATTTTTCACTAATTAAAATATTAACGTCTTGATTAATTAAAATTCTTTAATTTCCTTTAATTACTTTCTTTATTCCGTTTTAATTCACTTACCTATTTAAATAATTGAAATCACACGTGGTACACAAGCAATAGGTACTACCAACTTATTCTTCTAATGTTTATGAAAACACTAATATTCAGAAACTGACAAAAATTGTTAAGTATTAAATATAATTATTCCTTTCAATATTCTATATGTTTTTTTTAAATTCTGTTCTTTTCTTCTTAAATTAAAATGAACAACATTTTTCTTAATTTTAATTGTCCAGTCTTGTTAAATTTATAGCTCAGCGCTTGGTACTATGATCTTCTTAAAGCTCAGGCCTAGTTTACTGGTTACGTTAAGTAAATATAACCTCGTGTTCGTGTGACTACAATAATTAATTACGAAAATGTCCTTTGTGAAGTACATAACATCACAATACAAAGTTGACTATAATTTAACAAAATAATATCTTATATATAAAATAACGAATAGTTCGTATGTGCCGAACAGTGTCTATTTTGAAGTTAACCAAGTCTTAATAGATTATACTGCTTTAAACATTAAACACAAAGAAATAATAGTTTAAACATGAAAAAGTACAATAGTGTTCGTGTATTTGTTCAGTGGTAGTGGAATAAATTGTTCACCATTATGTGTTACAGTTGTATTATCATAATTAGTTATAAGTCGTTTAAAATTTGAAGTTATAACACTATACTTTCCTTTACTTTGCACACACTTTCTTCTTCACTGTTAATATTATTAATTCACTATAACTCCTTTCTGATTATGTAAACAATTCACATCACATTTCTCACTTTTTGGTTATGTTATGTTATGTTAATCACTCTTCACCTAACCTAGCCTAGATTCGATTCTGACGGTACTTTCGTGGCTATAGGTGCCGCAGAGGAGCTGTTCTTTACTGTACCAATTCGAACAATAGACTAACTCGCTTGGATTCACTTTTTGGGTTGCTACACGCAAAATGTGAAAAATTCCCATTGGTTGACATCTCAAGCATTGTTATGGATGGCGTCGTTTTTCTGAGATCAAATTTACCAAACATTCTTAACTTTAATATTTTTCCCTTATGCTATGTACAATTGTAAAGATATTATTACCAATGAAATGCTTTTTTTTCTCCCGATCATTTTAAGATCTCACAACCTATGTTTCTGTACAGTAATTCCAAAAATAATATTTTTAATATTTGGCATATTCTAACAAATTATGTTTAAAAGTTATCTTATTTGTTACATAACTAGTTTCTTGGCTTACATATGATTTTATGTTAATAACATGTATTTTAATATTAGTGATTAAAATTATGAACATTAACTTTTTATAAGAACATTGGCTTGTACAATAGGCATAATAATGTCTTGTGTACTTTGGACTATTATTTGTTTCTTACAGTAAAATTGCTTAATTCTAATACAAGTTAACATTTATTCTTTATTCATTAAAAACTACATGATATATTACTAGATATATCATGCTCTAATATAGAATTTACACATTTTAATGTCCCTGTCTACCTTCTAAACTAGATGTAGTTTTTTGCCCAAGTTAACATCTTGTTAATTACATTATTACTTGTCCATTACAAACACTTATGATTACTTATACCTTAATCTAATAAAATACACTATTTACTATTATATATGGCATTGTCTAGCAAAATTTTTATACACAAAATTGTCTCCTTTTACCTACCAAGTAGATGCAGGTTTTGTGTAACATTAATCTCTTACTAACTAAATCATTATCTTGTCCATAACAAACAATAGTTATTTCTACTGGAATTTTTGTTATTAGGTTCAATATAGACATGTTTGATATTTTAGTTTTCTTATTCTACCTTACAATGGTATTAAATTTACTTGTTAATACCTATCTCCCATGACACAGGTTTATTATTTTATTATTGTTTTGTACTTCAGTATATTTATATTACAATCTTTATGTTGAGGGAAACGCCACGTTACAATATGTAGACTAAATTATTAAGTGGCATACGAGGTTTGTAAATTAATTAATGAGACTAATTCAGTAAAATCTTTTATTTACAGTCAAACTATATCTAGATTATATCGCCTTCAAATAGTTCCCTTGTAAAGCCACACAGCGCTTTAGACCGTATTTCCACTTTTCATACCAGTGCTGGAACTCAGAAACTAGAATCTCCTTCAAACAGTCGGTTAATTTATTTTAAATATTGTCTATTGTTCCAAAATGGTGTCCTTTCAGATATTTTTTCAATCTAGGGAACAGAGAGTAGTCACAGGGACTCAAATCAGGTGAATAAGGAGGCTGAGGAACAACAGGAATATTTTTCTTTACCAAAAACTCATTAACCGAGAGTGCTGTGTGACAAGGTGCACTGACATGATGCAGCATCCAGATGTTCCCGATGGCTGGTCTCATGCGGCCAATTTCATTCAAGAATTTCTCAGTAAACATGATGATTGACAGTCTGTCCTCTAGCCAAAACCTCCTTATGGATAATGCTATTACTATCAAAGAAACAAATGAACATGGTTTTGATTTTGAATTTTCCTCATTTTTGCTTTTGGAAGAGTGGTGAGTTTGGTGTGTGCCACTCCTTGTTTTGGCATTTTCTGTCTGGATTGTACTCAAAAACCCATGATACATAACCAGTTATAACATTTTTAGAAAGTCAGGATCATTTTCAATTAGCCCCGAAGATTACGGCATAGTTCCTTTCTGTTTTTTTTTCTGTTCAAGAGTGAGTTTTTTGAAACCAATTTCGCACAAACTTTTCTCATTCCCAATTCATTTGTTAAAATTTGATAAACTGTAGTGTGCTTCATATTTAATTGTTCTGCGATTATTATATTGGTTAATCGACGGCCAAGTCCCTGATTCAGTCAACATTGTCGTCACTTATTGACGTTTACGGTCTTCCAGAGCATGGATCATCCTTCATTGATTTCCGGCCGTCTAAAAATGCTTGCTTTAAACCATCCGACAACTTGACAGAGCTTCATCTCCATATACCTTTGTCGATTTTGTAAAAGTCTCAGTAACCGTGTGCCCAAGTTTAACACAAAACTTAATTGCACAATGTTGCTCGTAATTGATGTCAATTTTTTACAATGCACAAAAAAAAATCACTTCACGGGAAGATTGTTTATATTTCACGTGGCAACAATAGACAATAAATATTAATACTCAATATCAACCAGCTGTTTATCTAACCATCTATGTTAATGGAAACCTTACAGTGTTGCCATATTGACTGCAACATGATTAATGTCATTTACAGACTTCGTAGAAATCGATAGTCGCAGTTTTAATAATATCGTTTATAAAACTGACACATTGATATTACATCGATTTTCCACTGATAATCACATATCAAAGATACAAAATTATAGCTACAGTTAGAAACGGTAGTAATATAGTAAATTAGAATATTAAAATACAATTAAACAATTACATAAATAAAAAATTGTAATAATTCTCCTCGTCAGTTCCTAAATTTAAGAGACACAATTTAAACAGGCACAATGAGTTACGCTTTTATCAGTCTTAAAACACATCACCAACGTAAAACAGAAAATCTTAACCATAAAACTCATAAAAACTTAAATATTTCTAATAAATGTATCTAATTTTCTTTTTAATTCACTTTGAATCATACTAAGATTACGTTGTGGGTGTATTGGTCTCTTTATGGATGGTACAGAAGTAATGTTTAAGTATAGTAACTATTGTAAATGAAAAACAAAAATATAGGAATATTTTTCTAGAATATTATTATTGATGATACTCAATGATACACAGATTATAGCTCAATGTGTTTTTTCTACGGTTAAGTAAAAAGGAGTAATTCATTTTCATCAAAATGACACAATAAATTCCAATTTGTGACAGTGTAGGTGATGGAATTGAATAATGGATGGCTGTACGACATGAAAATTACATTACACGAGTTACACTATGACAAGCGAATACATGGTACTGTATTTTTATTGACATTTTATGAAAACAGACACAAGCAAACATACGTTCTTAAGAGCAAATAGTTGTGACTAATTGATAAAAGTTTGTTAAAATTTGGTAGAAAATTTAAACTAAAGTTGACGGGAGTTATGAATATTATTATTCCCGCAGAAATCGAGATAAAGTAGCATTAAACTATTAAAAAATGGTAAGTCATGAATCTGTACAAGATTGATTTTCAATTGTAGAGCAGTAAAACCAGAGGCGTGTACTACATTCAATTAAAAACTAAAGTGGTTTAACAGTATTAACACATGTCATGAATATGATGGTACAAACAAAGAATGACTTTATGAACAGCTTCCATTATTAATTACCTCATTTTGCGTAAAATGTTATTACGTTATTACTGTTAAACCATCTTGTCATAGAATTTTTCCTTAGATCTTCACCTTTATTTATCTGCCGATTCTATTCTTATTTTTGGTAATCTGTTATTATACGTTTTCTTTATCGGCGCAGAAGTTGTTAAATATATTCCACTCTTTCATTTTTACTACTCATTCATTTACTTTTTACTATCCTTTTATTCTCAATCTACTCATTAAAAAAAATTGCGTGAGCTTAGTACACAATACTTGAAGGGTGTTTGTTATAAACCATAAACGACGAACGCTACGATACGCAAGACTTAATTAGTTTTCTTTGTAGTTACATGAATAACGAATTTGGTTACGATTAGTCTCTTCCTGCGATATATCCCATGTTTTTCAATGTGCTTTTGTTTATTGCCAAAATGATTAGATCCGATAACAAACCAGCACTTTCGGGTAATTAATTTGCTAAGTTTGTTTCATTTGTCCTTAACAATTTTATGATTTGTAAACTATGCAAATATACAAATTATGGTAAAGTGTTAGTGATTATGAAAGGTAAGTTACAAAGCACGTTTGGCAATATTTGGTTTTTGAATATATTACGGATATGCTATCGCAGTTTGTACGTTTTCATCAAAAAGAAATTAAAATTAAAATGTTAAAAACACTTTTAAAAATTAAGCAACAAATGTATTTAAAAAATTAATTTACAATTAATTTGATAACTTAAATAAAAATAGAAAATTAAAAAGAGTAAAAAGTATTGTATTAAACAAATTTTGTATTAGCGTTTCGTTTAAAATATGTCTGGAATAGAATCTTCTTATCACTACACGCTGTTGATTATAGCATGACCTAGCTGAACCTGTCAATTGGATAAGTAAACAGTAATTAACAGGCAAATGTTTGCCAGGCATAAATAACTGAAGCTTTTATGTTCCTTGTTAAGCAATTAATCCGAATTCAACACAGTAGAATAAATTTGTTTTATCTGTTTCTCAAGAAAAAGATCGTCGTTTCTAAACAGTAACAGAGGAATGTGCACAGAACCTGAATGTCTATGTAGACTGCCAATTTGTGCTATACAAAAATTTACATTTATAACTTAGGCGTTTTAACTGATACGGACATAATACGTACTCTTATTTCATGCTTGTGACCTCTAGTATTTAACAAAATCGGTTATTTACGAAAACTAATAAAATTACAAATTAGTAATCAAGCAAAGTCTACTGGATAACAAAAGAACCGATAGTACTAAAAAAAAAACTAAAATATTATCAGAGTACAAAAGAGTTAAATTATGTTAGAATAAAAAAACCGCCAGAATTATAATGTTTGTCATAGCCATAATACAAACCCTAACTTAGCAATGGAATATCCATTAGTATGTATAAACAACAACACGCTAGACATGTTGTTTCCTCTAAAATATCATTACAATTGTTGTAAACAATTATTTATCTCTAATAGTAAATATAAAACGATAGACAAAATAAAAGCGAGTAATGAACAATCAGTAAATACATCCAAAATTGTAATACTTTCAGCAATAAAAATATGAATATGTATTAAAAGCGTTCAATACATCTATTTAAAGTGTATGGGATACTACAGGAAACTATAAGTGTGACATAGTAAGTTCTACGACAGTCTAAAATACTTTACGAAACTTATTTATTAATGTTGCTAACAATATATTTGTAATGTGACCAAGGAAATCTGTAGGTTCTTCGTGTATTCGTTAGAACCATCACACACGGTACTTGGCTATTAGACGCTTGACTGAATCTCTTCCATTAAAATAAAACACATTAAAAATAAAATGACAAGTTATCTCAAACTTCAGCCAAATTTATAGCTAAAAATGTTTAAAACTCTAAGTTGTTTAAAATTTATATTTTACAGTCAATATATGTTTGTCAGCTGCGCATCATTCAAATTTACAAAGAAACAGAACCCTGTTACTGTTGTAACGTTATACAAAGTAAGATCTGCTCTGCTGATTCCTCCTTCTCCTATCCTAGAATGCACGGGGATGTCGAGTCGGAATATGCAGGTGTTTCCAGATACGCTTGATATTAAATTGTTTAAACAATACTAACACAAATTCTGCATTCTATGTAATCAATTACATTCATTGCACAGCGACATTTTAATAAATAATTACAAAACAGCGTGAATTAGCAACTGTTTATTAAAAAACCAAAACGGATTCAATACTAGTTTCTACCACTAAAACATATAATTTAATAATACATACAATATAGACGTCGGCGTTTACACTAAAAATCACTTTTTTATTATTTCAGGATATCGTTACGACGGTCTCTCGGGTAGTTGTGTTTGAAAAGTAGAAACATAATAACTAAACACCAAAGAACTCGCTTATTATTATTTTAATTTCATTTTAAACAACTAACGGTTAAAATATTATGTCGTATACAGCACTTCTTCAAGCTTACGACTGTCTAACCATACACTAGTGTATCATACAATAAATGTCAGTTATTTAATAGTGTCGCACTAAATAATACAAGTTACCGATTACATCTCGGCGCATAATGACTTACTATAGTTATGTTGTACTAAACGCGCAAAAAATCGCCGTAACAGAAAAACTGACTCACCGCTTGGGAAACAGTGCTTTTAGGCCTATATTTACCTTGTGTGGCAAAATGTGTGACAAAGTTAATCTGGATGCCGGTAGAAAAGTCGTTAGATGTCTGAAAGGATTGACGAGCAGAGCAAGCATTTTGTAATGCTGCCGCTCACGTGGTAGTCAATTTAATAAAGCTAGAAAAACTGCCAAAACTCTAAATTCTCTGCGATAGAACGTATCGATATGAAACATTTGTTCATAAAGTTTTATACATAGTGTCTAGAAAAATTAAAAAAATTACAACGCTTTCACCCATCCCTTCACCAGGTGAACTTCGATTGGTGGAAGATTATTTTTTAGTACTCTTTGGAATAAATTCATGAAGCTAGGTACTATTTTGTTTTTAGGACTACTGACTACGAAGTTTAGACAAATTTATTACAAAACATTTAGGGGAGTTAAAAATGAAAATTTTAAGGAAAGTAAAATGTACAAAATTCCGTTTTTTTAATTCGCTATTCTTATGATAGTCATATATAAGAAAATATTATTAAAGAAATACAATTTAATCAACTATGGAAATAATTAAAAATTTTACTTGAATAACATTTTATTGTTTTATAGACGTATGTGCCTCTAATTACAATACTTTCTCTTACATCATTTCAGCGATGACCTGTGTAATAGAAATTAAGATAAGTTTACCACATTATTTAAGTCATCGTCTTTTACAAAGTATTCGTCCAACAAAAAATTTTAATAAGTTTTATTTGTTAGTAAGCTTTGCTTAGTACGTCTACTTTTCTCTGATAATTTATGTATTATTTTGTTAGTAAAAATAGAACATGTTAGAACGTCATCAGTAAATTAATATAACATTCAATGTCTAATACTGTAAAAATTATTATCTGAAATTTTTCTTAAAAAATTAACCATAACCAAAATAAAGTAAGCCTAATATGTGTTAATCATTTTCTTTTATTTTCATTTACCCGTAATTACTAATTACAGCTTAAAAAACTGCTAATTTTGTACAAAATAAGCACTAAAATTGCGTATGATACTTTGATCTTAACTTCGTTATGATTAACCAAACTACAATAAAACAGACTCTGCTTAAAAGACAATATAAAGAACTAGACTAGTTTGTGAGTTCTGTTATATATTAATATACTGTTACGACATTACAGAACAGTCTACGTGTTTGTCGAATGTGCCAGAAGAATCTGGCTCTAATGTGTGTGGCATACGTGATTCTCGACGCATTCGCGAGACTTTTCTGAAAGCCGGCAGCCGCGCGGACTGTGTCAAGGCCGCAACTAATTACGTTGTACACACTGGCGCTAGCGCGCAGTTTGGAATCTTCTGGTCTGTGAGCGTTGTATAAATACTAGGCGCCAGCGGCCTTATTTTTTCAGTTATAGTTGCGATAAATTACAGTGCGGTTCGAGAGTTATTAGTACGGGCGATATTACTCTGTGCGTTCAATTGGTTATTAGGTTAGTGTTGTGTTTTATAATCGGGGGGTATATTGTAATACTATTGTGTTTTAATATTAGCTAACATTCTGTTGCGTGTGAAAAATTATTTGTTTTGTTGGTTATGTTATTATTTATTTGATTTGTTGTAAGAGACTGTGTTGTTAATTACGAACTGTTTAACTGTGAACATTAAAGCTGGTAATTAGTGAATTAATTGGTGTCTTGTATTTTGTTTTCCACTGTACCTACGATGATCAAGGAGACCGTCGTGACAGTGGTGTCAGAAGTGGGATAGAACGGTTAACAGTGGAAACAGTGGACACTTTGTACAAGACGAGGTAATTCGTAACTAATAGGTAAACAATGGATGCCAGTCAGATGATGGAAGCTTTCCAAGCCCTGCTGCGGCAGACACGGGAAGAGACAAAAGAAGAACGAAGACAAGAAAGAGAGGAAGCAGAGGAAAGACGCCGACAGGAGGCGGAATAAGCAGAAAAACAGCAAGACTAGAAAGCGGAAGCGCGACAGAAAACCGTCCTGCTAGAGACAGAGGAACAACGACGACAGGAGGCAGAGGAACGGAAGCGTGAAACAGAAGACATCAAAGCATTAATACAGGAGCAGAAACAGATCTAAGAACACAGTACCGCAGAACTGGGTCTCCTACGATGTGAGCTTAATAAACAAGTTACTAAAATATCAGAGGTGCAAGAATCAATGACATTAGAAATAGCTGAAGAAGAAAAATCTGTCTCGAATGTTGAAGAATCGATGTCTAATAAGATAGCTGAAGTAGAAAAATCAGTCACTAGTGTGGAAAAAGCTATATCAACGGAAATAGAAGGCTCGATTACAAATATAAAAGAGCAGATTAAAAATAAAGTCGAGCAGTGTCTGAAGTTACAAACTTTGTGAACAGACTGTACCAATGATAAAGACAGAAAAGGACGCAGAATATAAGTTAAGAGAGAAATTCACTTTGCCTGCAGTAGGCACAGTTCACGTCAAAGCTCCAAACTTTTACGGAAGCAGTCACTGTACAACGTACCTCCGCCAATTTGAAGCTGCTGCATGCGCAAATAATTGAACAGAGAAAGACAAGGCAGTCCCACTCGTTCTCGCATTAAAAGGACCCGCGGCAGAAATACTACAGAAAGTCGCACCTGACAGCCAGAACATCTATGCCGAATTTATAAAAGCTCTAGAATTACTCTACGGTGATAAACATTTGCGAGATGTGTACTACGCTCAGTTGAGAACAAGACGACAACGTTCCGGGGAGAGTCTTCAAGATTTTGAAGCAAGTATCGACAGACTGATTAGATTGGCCTATCCTGAAGCACCAGAAGATTTTCGAATAAGGATTGCGGTGCAGACATTAATTGATGGCATCGGAGATTGTGACCTTCAGCAAGTGTTACGAATAGCAAGGCATCGAAATAGCTCAGAAGGTCTTGTTCACGCCCTAGAGTTTGAAGCTGCCAAGTCGGCGTCCCGCTACATTAATGGGTTTGTGCCATCACATTGGAGTCAGTAGGTCCCTGTATCACATTGCCGTTACGATGGGTGCAGAAAAACAATGTTGTCGGACAAACAGTTCAAAAGTTCAAGAGAGTCGCAACGATTTGAACGATGGGATAAAAACAGAAGACCGAAGTGTTACAACTGTGGAAAACGTGGTCATCTACAGGTAGACTGTTGGGAGAAGAAGATACCAAAAGAAGAGAGTGATCGCACCAATTGGAGAAGTAAAGCCCCAGAACAGCACACAGTTTCCACGCTATATAAGACCAGTGGAAACTTGATTGCTAATGAATTTGCGGAAGGTAAACCAACATCATTTACAGTTGACACGGGCGCAACAGTATCCAGTGTACGCCCTGACTTAGTCTGCAACCGCCAGCCTGTAATTAGCTATTGTACAATACAGAGTGTGACTGAAAGCCCCGTCCAGGTGCTAGGAAATGTAGACGTACGTGTACGCCTGGGTCTTCTCCAGTTTAGCCACGAGTTCAATGAGTAGCAGATTGAACTCTAGCGGGTGCGCACTCAATATCCCGTACAGTTCTTATGCACATTGACATATTATTAATTAACGATCTCGTAGGAATGACATAGTTTCATTTGATTCTACTATCTGAAGATGGAGCATAGTCTCCGAAACGCGTTTTAGAAGAGTTCTATAAGAAGTCACACGGCGGCTTATTGAACGGTAAATTAATTTATTAATTCGATTAGGTGACTTGGATTCAACATGAATATTAAACAAAATTAAAAGTACAAATATTTTTCGAAATCAACTTTCTTATAGCCTATGTACTAACATTATATTAAAACAAAATTAATTTAAAAGATAGTTCCATGACAATTATTTTCATGGAAATAATATCTAAATTTTCATTTAGATTATAGTTTGTAAGTTACCAAAAGCCAAAAAGTGTTTATACCTGAAAAAATTAAAGGATCGTTGTCAAACAGTAATACCTTCAAACGTCGTACAGGAGTAGAGAAAATATCAAATCGTTTCAAGTAAAACAAATATTTATTTTAAATTATAGTTATCCCTACGCTACCATTTAAACTCCCCTTCCTATATAAATACGTGGACGATATTATAACATGTATTCCATATGACCAACACGACTCAATCTTATCTCTGTTCAATTCCAAACTAATGGGCTTTGAACGAATACAGTTCACAATAGAGCACGAACAGAATAGTTCCATTTCATTTCTTGATACCAAGGTTATTAGAGAGACAGATGGTACTATAGTCACTGATTGGTTCATAAAACCCACCAACTCCGGTAGATATCTGCATTTTAATTCCAACCATCCCATACATCTAAAAATTAACTTAATCCACTCGCTATATAAGAGAGCCACCGGTCTAAGTGATCAATCATTTCATCAAAAAAACACGGAATTAGTATTTAAGATTTTCAAAAACAATGGTTACCCAGACCACATAATCAAACAGGTAATTCATAAACATCGCGCAAATCAGCTGAGCCCCAATTTTACATCTGCCCAATCTAATACACCTGAGCCTAAACGCTGGCTCGTACTTTTCTACAACTTATGTTAAAGGGCTTTCTGAAAAACTTAAAAAATGCCTATCAAAAATTCAAAAAACTTTAGCATTCAAAAACCAACATACTGTTCGATCTCTCTTCGCAAGCCTCAAAGACCCGACATCCAAAGATAAACGATCTAATGTCGTATACACTATCCAATGCAATGACTGTCCAGCCACTTACACTGGTATTACGTCCCAATATTTACATAAGAGAATTTATCAACATAGGTATGATTGCCATAAAAAAACCCATAATGATAACCCCAACGCTTTAGTATCTCACCATTTAAACAACGGCCATGAATTTGACATCAACAACACCCAAATTAAATATACGAAAATAATTATTTCAAAAGATGCGTACTGGAAATGATTCAAATTAAAAGTGACCCTCATTCCATTAATTTTCGCACTGATACTCAAAACCTCTCGTCCAGTTATGCTCAACTTATACACACCGTCAAAACATGAATTTGAAGAAATAATCAGTAGTCTCCCTACAGGATGTGTTGGTCATTAGTGGCCAGCTTGTCGTTAGATTTTAATTAGTGTCACACTCCCCCCTAGTGCAAGTCTTTCTCAACTGTCTTCCGAACACATGTTACTTAATTTCCTACAAATGTACAAGGGTCGTCTGTTCTGCTTTATAATAAGGTGTTGGTCAGGGAAAATTTACAGTTGTGTCTTTGGCGTCAGCAACAATTGTGTCTCACTGATCATATTATTTAGTATTAGCTAAGGAACATATAACATTTCTTATATACACATATTTCGATCAGTTTTAAACTCAGTACGGTGGGCATCTCCGTTGTGCATAATTTACACTTAGATGATAAAAATAAGTGAATAAAATAGTGTTATATTTATGTATGGATTCTCGAATGGGTAGTTGACTTGTGAGGTCGTTGTGTGTGTGTGTGTGTGTGTGTGTGTGTGTGTGTGTGTGTGTGTGTGTGTGTGTGTGTGTGTGTGTGTGTGTGTGTGTGTGTGTGTGTGTGTGTATGTACACGTCTACGTGTTAGATTTGTGGTATATATCTGTTTAGAATAGAGTGAGATAGAGAGAGAGAGAGAGAGAGAGAGAGAGAGAGAGAGAGAGAGAGAGAGAGAGAGAGAGAGAGAGATTGAGGGAGCATGTGAGAGAGATTATGACCGACATATATTTGAACTACATTGACTATGGTACTCTGTATAGACCAAGTTCCAGGTAAATAACATTGACCAAAATGTAAATATTAAGTAATAACCATTTTCATATAATAGATCTGTATCTATAATGTTGTTTTATAAAGTCTGTAACCCTTTAATACAAGTTGATAAATCAATTCTGTTATCGTGTGCATAATTCTCTATTTATATGAGGATGATAGTGTAATAAAATGGTGAGTGTTTTAGAGTGCCAATCGTGGACAATGACAAATGAGAGGGGGAGAGAGAGAGAGAGAGAGAGAGAGAGAGAGAGAGAGAGAGAGAGAGAGAGTGAATGAAGAGAGATAATGAGAGGGAGAGGGAGAGAGCGAGACAGAGAGAGAGAGTGTGAGTGGGGTGATAGTGAGTGATAGATCGATTTCAGGTTAGAGTGAGAGGCTTTGAGAAGGACTGGCGGGGGGAGCATGGGTGAAAGAGAAGGGTGATTGTGGACACATACATAAATTACATTATTCTATAGTACTATTGACTATATTTTACAATATGCTTACAATTACCGTATTATCCAAGTTTACCTGTTAGTAAAATTTACCAGAAACTTTTGTTTGTAACCTTTGTCAACTAGCTGATTTAAGTCGTAATGTTTTACAATATTGTGTAAATTGTATGTTTCTAAATTATGATTGTTTGTTAACACCAGTAGGGAGTGAAACATGGTAAAAATAACTTTTAATAATTACGTAGTGAACATCCCCTAATCTATTCCTTAGGCTTTCACGGCCGGTGTCATTTGAATTATGAAAGATATCCGGGCTGTTTGGCCGTGGTCCCTGGTTAAAAACAAAACCAATCGTTTCGGCAGCTCCATTGGCTGCCATCATCAGTGGAATAAAATTTCTGCACTTTGGGTGTCTACGTGCAGGCCCACAGTACTGTGGTATAGACTGATACCACAGTATACATGTGGAGTCTATACCACAGTACTGTGGGCCTGCACGTAGACACCCAAAGTGCAGAAATTTTATTCCACTGATGATGGCAGCCAGTGGAGCTGCCGAAATGTTTGGTTTTGTTTTTAACCAGGGACCACGGCCAAACAGCCCGGATATCTTTCATAATTAAAATCCCCTAATCTGTTTTAGTTATAGGTAATATATTATTTTGCTCTACGTTGACTGTTGTAGGTATAAACAATTTATGTACCAATGTAATATCCAATTGTTGATTACCGTTTGTTTAATTAATTAAAATAACATTACATTTAGCAATTTAAATTGTAATACTGTATAAATTAAGTTCTCTCTTACTATAATTTGCTCGCTTTCTTAAAGATAATTTGAAGATGTAAACAAACTATCATAAGTCTTCACATAAAAAATGATACATACATACGCACGCACACACTCACATCACCAACACGTTCACCCGAATATTTAATTGTTTCGTTATGTTTGATATTTCTATTGTATTTCATGCACAGGTCCTGAAGATGACAATAAATATTGTCGAAACGTCGACGCAAAATAACTAAAAGTTGTATTATTGACCGATCCTCACTAACCATCCACTAAAACATTCACTGATTGACGGTCACTAAAAATTTAAGGATAAAAATTTAAGGATTTTAAATATCAATAACTGTTTCGATAAACTCAATATTTGTTGAATTATTCAAAGATATTTAATCAGTAGAGGTTTTAGGGAGTTGAAAATCATAATTTTTAACTTGCCAGAACTGGAAAACTACTGGTTTTTATGAAAGGTACATACCAATATTTTTTGTTAGAATTCAAAGATATATTAATTACAGGTGTTATATATTTCGTTATTTACAGTTCACTCAGAAGGAGTAAAAACTGCCCCTGAAGAAGAACACTAAAATCTTTATTTAAACTTTATCTAGACACTGTGTAGAAAATATTACGAAAAACTGATGTTAATTCGCTATGTTGCAGATATTTTCTATGTAAAATGCTTCACTCACTCGACTACAGAGCGTGTATAGCTTTATGTAGCCACACACTTTGTCTAACTGTAATGGTGTTGTCTATAATATTGAGAAAGCAATAAGGTACAAAATGCTGAAGTTGGGTAGGTACAAAAATCTGAAGTGCATTTATAATTATAAAAATATATTTGGTGCTTTTTATCTGCATACAACTTTCAGCTACACATTTCATTGATTACTTACAAAAACAGTAGAACTGAACCGACGAGACGATATTAATATTATTATCTTTTAATAAAATTATGGTTGTATATTAAATTTGTACAATGTAAAACAATACTTTGGACAAGAGTTTAAAAATCGGAAAGTATTATGTCGTTCCACCATTAGTTGGGATCAAACAATATATAATAAATTTGCGTGTTACACACATTTTAAACTGAATCACAAGTGTCAAATTGTTGAAGCATACACCCAAATTCCCACTACGAATACGTTATTTCTTTATCAGACTGTATTCTCCGTATATATCGTTATCACGTCTTAATCCTTGCACCGTAATACTGACAAAAGACTTTTAAAAACAGTTTACTCATAGAGAGATACTTAAATTTCTGAAGGACGGGAATTGGAGAGCGAACTGTAATAGATTCACATTATGTCTTGTGTTAACAACATAAATCTGTAGAGGCGAGTAGTGTGTTTCCTTATCTGCTAATGAGGTTTTATTACTGATTCAAAGGTAGATCAAGTATAAACTGGAAATGTCTTTTAAATATTATTTAATCAACAAAAAATAGAAGTTAATATATCATTTTTCTACATAATCTCCTCATTTAGAAACACTTTCTATTAAACTGGCAACTTTTATTTCCTTGCTTAAAGAAATAATTTTTTCGTGTTTTGCAACCTATTGCGATCTGATGGCCTCTTCCATGGCATCCAGTGATATTTGTTTAGCTCATCCCGGCTTAATGCTGCGGTATAAGATATTGAGTTGTTATGGAGAAGAATAATGTTTAGAATACATCGGCGAAATCGTTTTTTCTATAGGCTGCTTTCGCCTTTTCCAGAAGCTTGTAATTACTGGCAGTAATCACGAAGAAAATCTACCAAAAAAAAGTCTTCGGGGCTCTAGAAACCGATTGCATAACTTTCCAGCTGGCAGAATGTTTTTAGTTAACCAAGACTATCGTTGGCGGGATTCGTTTTTGTACAGATTTCCATCTAGTTAAAATCTACCTGCGTCAATAAAACGTTTGTGCCTTTTAAACAGTCTGTTCTCCGAATTGTGCTTGTAGCTGCCTCAAAAGTTCGGCAGGGCTGACGACTTCTTTGGTGAAAAATTTGACGATGATGCGTTGTGCAACTTTCTCGCTCTCTGAGCTACTGAGGAGATATGAGACTTGCCCCAGATTAGCGTCTAGAGGTTCCCTTACAAATGTCTCGAGTAAATCTGGCATGATGATGAGTTTTTTTCTATTGAATATTCTATTTTATATTTTTATTTTATCCTTAGATTAACACCTTTATAAGCAAGTTTATTATCATCTGCCAGCGTTAATTTCATTGTTAAAATTAAAATTTTTGGAAACTATGCAAACGCAGAAAACCTGTTCACAAATACATACGAAAAAGTATGATACCTTAAAGGAAATATTTGTCCTATCATAAATCAGCACCAGAGGTAGTGCGGCAACAGAGGAGAGTAAATATAAATAACTTCTGCAAAAAGAAAAGAAATTCTGTTTCAAATGGAAAAAATTTGTCTTTAACTAAACTACTGTTCTGAACAGAAACGAGTCACCTGTTGTTTAAAATTAACGGAGACACACAGTATAAGTGTGTGTGTGTGTGTGTGTGTGTGTGTGTGTGTGTGTGTGTGTAATTGACAGAAAAATAAGATAACTAGTTTCATTTACCACCAACGGGGTAAAAAAGACTCGTAATTCTTACATTTAAATGTTCCATTATGCAAGAAATACTTCTTTCTTATTTGTACTTTTTATTTGTGAAGTTGCTGAGAAACGTGACAACGTAATACAGAACCTGATTCTTCTTATTTTATCCTTACTGAAAAGACACGGACTTTTCGCTTGAAGTAACTGTGTATTTTACATTTGGTGTTTACAAAAGAGCAGAAAGCTGAATGTAGAAAAACTGACAACGTATACACAAAAGACACACTTGTCAACTGCTCCACACTTGTCAACTGCTCGTTATTTTTGTTGTAGAAGCTGTGGTTCCCAGTCTCTTAGTTTTCTCCTCTGGGAACCAAATTTGAAATTTTTACGTTCGTACTTTTATCGTGATATTTTTACTTAGGTATGCCGTCATAGAAAGAATATTCACTTATTTCTTTCGTTTCTCTGTCATCAAATAATTTTCACTTTATTTAACCGTTTTAGTTATGGACTGAAATCTCGAAGCGTTTTTGGCTAATGTCTCAGCGTCACTGATAAAACGTTAGTGATTTTGCAACACAATCGTATTTCTGTGGTTGTCAATATATCTGCTGTATATGATAGCACAATTAGTGATTAACTTAAAGCACAATGTAGGGCCTAATCTGGAAGGAATAACGGCTTGTAAATAAAGCGATCCCATTTTTACCCACTTATTAATAAAACGTAGGTAAAACTGTTACTGCGTGACGCAAATAAAAACGCGCGCGCTCGTGAATGAACGACTACCGGTGGGATATGTTCTGAAGTAATACCAACAGCAGAACTGTGTACAAATGTTTTGTAAAATATATAAAAACACTTGGTATATATAAAATATAAAATTGCATTCATATTATATTTAGTTCAGTTAATTTTATATTTTACATTCAGATTATATTTAGTTTAGTTAATTTTATATTTTGCAGTCATGATTGTATTTAGTTTTTAAAGACTTCCCTGTCTCTTGCACACCCCCCTCTCCAGCAAAACACAGATGTTCCAGATACGCCCTAAACAGATGGTCACCACCTTTTACTCACATCCTGTGTCTACTAATTTCATTCATTCGCCTCTTTGACAATGGCTTAGTTAGTAGAAACAGCTGTCAGAGTTAATTAAAATTTGTGAAACTTACCAAGTGTTTTTATATATTTTACAAAACCTTTGTATTAATATGTTTCACCAAGTGCCCAACGAGTCATCAATTAATATCGAGAACTGTGTACATTTCCTTAGACGTTTCCATTCCGATTACATTCACATTTATAGGTGTTATAGCAGTCGTGTTGCCTCATCAACTACGTGACAACTTACCTTCAAAGCGGTATCTTTGGCTTTCGCGTCGGGCAGTGTTTCCCTTGAGAAGACCTTACGATCATTGGGAAGTGTTTGATCCAGTGAAGGTCTGTGAGCACACTCTCCGTCAGGCTTGGAGCAAGACTCAAGCTGCAGATCAAAAGGTCAATAGCGGAGAACATTTCTAAAGTATAAGCACTATTAAAACTTCTTAAATAAAAATGGCGTTTGTGTCGTGTGACAAAAATACAACCACGTGTCAAGCAAAAATTCTTCAGTTCTTATCCCAGTGACGTTCATTTTATTACAAAACCAGTTGAGATTGTGGACGTTAAAATTGTCTACGTCAACTCTAATGATGGTTTTTCACAAAATTTTGTAGATCTTCTACTCGCCATGTGGAATCTGGTAGGTATATGCATCAGATTCCCATTTTCAGTGGCAGTAGCAAACTGCTAGCTACTGCATACCGAGACGGAGCGAGCGGGAGTGGAGATGACATATCTACACAGTCTTACTTGCTGGAGATGTTGAATATATTTAAGCAAAATATCTCTCGATAAAGCACGTAACTACAGGCATTATTTCTGTCACTGTTGGTGCCAGACCCATTATTATTTTTATTATTCGCATTATTCCTACACAGATCTATGACATCTTTCAAATTAAACGTTGTATTATGGAAAGCTATCCAATTCTTTACTTTACCTCAGATTAATTTAATTAAATGAATTCTGGCTAAAGTGGTGGAAGACAGACAATACTACATAATACTGCTACATACATAATAACTACTTAGCTGCCAAAAGTGCATTGATGGAGTAGCGAATATGCCGTTGCTTAATCTATAATATTTGGCTTGATTCATACATTTGAATTTTTAATGTTTTGTGGCTAAAAGGAACACTTTGATTTCATACCACGGTTACATTTCAGATACTTTACAAGACGAATTGAGTGTACTCTCTTTTTAGACGTTGCGGTTTTATATGTTATTAACTAATAAAGGATTCGTTCGAAAAGTTGAGGCATTCATGTTTGTTTGTAATAATTTAAAAATTAATTTCAGAAATCTTTTCACGTTGGTAATTTTTAAGCTTGAGCTTGATTCGATTACAGCGAAGCAGCCTGGCATACAGTCCATTTCATTTTACCTCTTGCGTGAACTACTATAGCTTGTTAAACGTTTTAAATTTTTATATGTTTTAATTCACCGTCAAGACTTCCTCCTTAGTTTGATCAATTTTTTATCTACTGTGAGTGTAGGTTTTGACAATGCACAAATTTTGCCGGCGTTTGTCAGCAAATTTGAATACGTTGTACTCTAGTGGGTAGTCTTTAACAAAAAGCGATCTATTAGTTTCCGTTTTTCCTCTTTAAAAAATTAATTTTTAAATTTTATCTTTTTTTTTATTTTTTATTTGTGTACCTTATTTCGTTATTTGGGCATGAAAAAATTTCTCTTTCTTTACTTTTAACATCGGTTTCTTAAGGTTAGAAACGTGGCCTTCATTGACGAAAAATATTTAACCATACCTCTAATAAAGTTTGTAGACGTAGTTTTTGTTAGGTCTGGTAAAAACATTCCAAACCAAACACTTTTGCGGCACAATTTTCTTACAAAGCAAAAGCAACAAAGAAGATTGTTCGTCTAGATTTTCGCCGCAACTTAATCCTTTTCAACAAAGGATACTCCTACGTATAGAGTAGACCCTAATAATTTAGTAATTTTCTGCACGTTCTAAGCTTCTTGGGGAACGTAAAAAATTTTAATCCAAGCTTTCTCTGTCATAAAATTGTTAATATTGTTTAATATTTCCTCAAATATTTTTATTATTTGGCATTTATTATTAAATTATAGGTAAAATTTACTCGGTCAAAAGTAATTAATAGTAAATGAAAATTGGGACACAAAGTATTAACGTAAACACTTCACTAACAACATATGGTTACTATGTAATATTTCCTGAAATTTTTCAATAGTACTGAAATTAGGAAACACTTAACGTGTGATGTAATATATAAAATGCAATTTGAATTGTTTAAACAAATTAGTCACTGTCCTTATAAGGAGTCGACCTTACACAGCATTTGTACTAAGAGCTACCGTGTTGAGATTGTATTCAACTGCAGGCTGCTGCCTGTAAGATCGTACGCTGCCTGGAAACGTCTCCGGTATTATGGTTTAATAGATTATAATTATTTATTGGGTACTGTTGGCATGTAATATGACGTTACGCCTACCGAGTAGAAGTGCTTCCGAAAAAGACGAAGGACGGTGTTCTTCAGTTGCATGACATCAAACATCTTCAGCCTGTTAACAAGCTCTAATATTTAGCTCATATTGCCAGCCGTTAGACTTGCTCTTGTAAGGTATAAAAACACTGGTTTTGTTTTTAAAAAACTGAATTTTGCTACTCAAACTGGATTTCTTTCATTCAAACCAGATTGAATCTACTTCACTGTATAGTATGTACTTATTAACTTTCAAGGAATGCAGAATTTGATTAGTTACGTTAACGTAACCTGAAGCCAAATATAGTAAGAAAGATTTTTAGAATTTGGTTAAGAGAAAATAAATCCAATGCTAATAGTCAAATTCATCTCTTCTGAATGTACTTAAAACAAATAATCAAATGTTATGATAAGGTAAGTTATTTTATACTTGCTATCAAAGATATTGCTTAGATAGAAAATTAAATGACAATCAAAGTTTGATATCTTTTGTATTCCGATAATTATAAAATAGTGTGTGAAATCAACAGTTGCACAGATTCTAACTTAACAGCGTTGCGTTAATTAATGTTTATGTTTCTTAAGTTAATTAAATTTAAACTGTTATTAACAAAATTATTTTCTGTAACACCTTAGTTCAGCATAAAAAGCAATATGAGATTTTGTTTTAATTGGTACAAAATTTATAGTATATCCATTTCTTTTATCAACGAAACTCTAATTATGCAAACAATTTTCTGATACGTAAATAAACTTTTCGGTCAAGTTATATTCCTGGCTATTATCTGCATAGTCGCGCAACGTAAAGATTCATCAAATAAATATTTGTGTACGTGACTGTTTTGTTACAGACATTCAACCGCAACTGGAATGTTGTAATCTCTGATCAATTGTTTCGGCACAGTTGAAATTAATTTTTCTCCTTCAAAGTGTTATGATGACATTCTACCAAAATTTGTTTAAGATTTGTTTATTTATGTTGCCGACATTCTAATTCTGCCTTTCAAATGGCCGACATGGATGCCTCCAAAAAATATTAGTTTAAACAATTTCTCCATTCTTCCAAACGTTACTTTAGCAAATTGCCTAAGCTAATCGAGTTTTCTTTAGGCGTGCTACAGCATCCAGATTAAGGTGAGCTCGTTTTTTGTTTTATGAAGGTCACTGTTAGCTGATAATCATCTTACGTGTCTAGTTTCTCAATTCCACTTAATTCTTTCCCTGATTTCTTAGCGATTGTAGTCTTTAAATACTGTATTATTTAAAACGTCTGTGCCTTGGTACACTGCCGTAGTTTTTATTCAATCCGTTGCTATACTCCAGTTACAGTGACACTGTTATTATACAAAATACACCTGATGATTAACTTTTTCTATGGCTTTTTATGTTACTTAGGCAGGTTTGTAGAACTAATTTGTAAAAATATAGTAGCAAGTTGAAACAATTATATTCTATGCAATGAACGAAAATTGAATTTTATAATTTGCAATTTATATGTTTTTCCTATTTAAAAACGTAATATTAGTAAGGGATTTCATAGATCGTAACCTAAATGGAATAAATTAGTGAATACCACAGAAATTGATACTTAATCATTATGTTAATATTTCTATGAAACAAACACACTTGTATTTGCTTGAAATACTGTTATCCCATTTTCACTGTAGGGAAATAAAAAGAAAATTTAACAACTTAAATAAAATTTACTAGAGCTCAAAGTAACATTCAGTTTCTCAACCAAAATACTCACTGGCTGGCCAGGCTACTTTTACGACTATTTCACTCAGCTGAGAGACTGAATCAAACCACTGGCATCATTGATGCTTAAACGTGTTGCTTACCTCTCAGAAACTTTAACACAATATTCTCTGCGTAGCATGCGTATTTTATAACTGTATGGGATCAACTTTTTCAAAAAGAGAATGATGTTAGCGCAACCCATAGCACTAACCTTATAACCTGTCAGTTTATACGTTGTCTGACGTCTTAGTAAATTAATTTTAGTGTTCGTACGCATGCAGCCAGGTCACCTATATTAATTAATATTATTTGAAAAGCTTAATATAAGACTAACTCAAACAAAACAAGTGTGTCATCGGAATATCGCATCTAACTGTTCACCTTAGAAGATATTTGACAAAATAATCTATCAAATAGAAACTTTAACTCTCTTCAACAATGTTATATGTAATTTTTACTAACGTTCTTGTTAATATAATAATGTTTAATTAACGGTTTCTAAACTTTCCTAAACTCATATAATGTTATTTAAAATTAAAAGACTTAGCCATTGAATACCAATCTCACACGATAAAGCCAACAGGCAATTTCACAGTTTCCCTAAATTATCGTTTTAGAGAAAGCATATGCTTATTTGTCATGTTTGTATCTAACTTTCTGAAAGTACAAAACTTTAAAATTTCGTTACTTGAAAGTTTGTAATAAAACCATATTATATAAAACTCCTTTGTTACTAAACATTTTTTTGAGGTATGCATATTCGCAACTACAGCTTTCAGAGGAGCAATCTTGCCTCAATCAAGGGGTAATCAATCCTTTGTACATCCGACGACAAGTAGATATATACTCAGGTGAGAAATACGTACATTTTTGTTGTTGCTAATATATTGCTTATTTCTGTGAATGAATCCAGTAGTATCCAGACGATATTCTATTACTAGTATTGTATTTCAATTCTTGCTCTGTAATACTTGAATAATATCATTGTTGTTCATTATTACTGGTTTATAAATTCTGAAGGAAGACAAATTTAAATTACTCATTTTTTAAAAATGTATGAGTTTTATAGTATCAATAATTTACAAATATTGCTAATGTGTAATGATTAAATTTAAAATAAATATTTTACATTACATTTCATAAATAATTTATAGGAATTATGCCATTATTATCTTCTGTAATTTAATAGGGCTGTCGTCATTAACTGTTAGATGTCTGCAAAAATTGTTTACGCCGAAAATTTAATTGACATCATGTGACACTGGAAGTTTCCTCTAACAGCTCACTTTCCCGGTAATTCTTTAAGAGGTTTATAAACCCATCATTTATTATGGAGTCAGAGTACGTGGGAGTGATTTAAAGCAAAATTTTGCCGAGTAATATTATCCGCACTTCCATCAGTGGACTTATTTTACCTAATTCCTTATAGTTCCTTCAAAACCATTAAAAATAAATATTCAGAAGATATTGAAAGCTGATACAATACAATTTTTCATTGTTAAAAGTAAAAAGTTTTGTATTTTAAAATACAGTTTTTTTCAATTTAAGAAAGAAACGTATAAACTAAAATGTATTTAAACACTGCCTATAGCAAGTTTTCAGGATAGGTAGCGTAATTCTAATAATTCAGCCGAAGGAAAAATGTCCGATAAACATATGTGGAAAATGGTTCGTTTTCCATCTGTATGTTCATATGATTAAAAAAAAAGTCTGACAAAGAGGTGAGATGTATCGTTGAAATTTTGTTTACACAGTGTGTTTATTATTTCTTATAAACACACAATAAACCAATATGTTTTTTTAAAGCTTTTTAACATTTTAATTGAGAAGAATTTCACACAACATAATTTACATTTGGAATAATAGAAGCTGGAGTAAGAATAATTCTGATGCTACAAGGCGTGTACGGTTTGCCTGGATTCGCCGAGCTGAATTCTGCATTCAACAAAATGGCGGCCACATTGAACAACTGCTTTTAATGAACGTTTGCAGCTTTATTATCAATTTTAAAATATTGATATTTAATTATATGAAGAAAAAATCAATAATGTAAATTTTTAATTTGTTTTAAATTACATTTGTTTTGAACACGTTTACAAAAATCTTTGTTTTGTTTGAAATGTAATACTTTTGTAGCGCATTTTAGTCTGTTTTGTTTTTAATTAAACTCAAATTTCTTAAATGTTTATAATTTATATTTTTAATAGACATTATAGACATCAATTTCTTCATAACTAAATTCTCTACAAGGTTAGATAGAAATCTGATTTTGTTTATTGGCAAATTAACGATGTTATTGTATCCCAAATCTAAAAATGTGTGTTTTTCGACTCCAATGTTTTGGGTTTTACAAAGTTTTCTTAGAAACTAATTGAGATAGAGCTCTGGTGCCTCTTTTATTCAATTTTCCAGATCAAAAACCATAAGAAATCATTAAATTTACCCTTCATTTTACACCCCAAGAATTCCAGTATGGCGTCATTTTACCATGGGAGCAGAAATCAGGGCAAATTGGTTCGCGAGCCATAATTCGCTTATAAACCGTTTTAGATCCTCTGATTACATCAACTTTTTTTCTTATTTTTAGCTGCAGAATCAGCTTCCGAGAGATTGACGTGCAATTTTGAATCACTCTATATATATACCCTGCAGAGGTTCCAGAGAAAACTGTCGCTTTCATGTTCACAAGAAGCTAGATCAGTGCACGACCTTGATACATTACGCCACTCGAGAGCCGTCTGGAACAGCCTTAAATGACACCCCTTGATAAGAAATACGTAATTGTCTTTCATCTGAATGTAGCAAAAATTTCTATGATTATTCTGAGCAGTAACAAGGACGATTATCAGATTTCATCATTTAACCGCAAATTGCACAGTTCGTTTTATATTATCTGAAATATCTGTTCTTTCCTTTTGTCTACCAGTATACAACAGTGTGTATAGAGAAATATAGGAACTGTTTTCCAGATGTTGTCTGGAAATCACAGAACTTGAAAATTATCACATCTGTCTTATAAAACAATTAAATAGCAGAGTACATAATTATTTCAGTGCTTACTAAATCGCTTTGTTTATTTGACATGAAATAGGTTGCACTATAATTAGGCTTACAGTTATTTTTCAATTACGAGTACAACAAAACCTTTCGTAGTTGTTACGACATCAATATAAATGAAAAAAAAACCTATTTTTAAAACACTTATGATAATCACATTTTATTTTTTTACACTTGCAATGCGTATAAGTTTCCAAGCGACAAATAATATACTAAACTAAGAATACCTACATTGAGGGAACTAAACAGAATATGTTCATAGCCACAGTTTCATGAGTAATGAAAAACAAACAGTGCGAAATTAGGGACTGTGTTTACTTTGAATTTAACTTACTTTGAAAATTAAATCTTTTGTTCAGTAACAGAACGTTGTCTTCAGCTGCAGGATGTTTTTCTTATTTACGTTTGTCTTCTACCATTTCCATTTTATACATTCAAAAAGATAAATACTCGGTGTACAATGTAACATTGTTGTGTTGCGTCAATGGAGTTGTTGTTATGATTATTGTTTGTGGGAGTACTGCAGTATAACCTTACTTACCATCAAAACGATCTTTCCGTTTATCTTGACACTTTTAATATAACTTTGTATTCATTTAAAATTATTATTCTGGATTTGTCGTTGCATTGAAGAGAATACTAAAAGTATTGACATTTATCTAATAGTTTGTATACAACTTTTCTTACCCAAATATATTTTAATTAGCATTTTAACTGATTGTTATCTAGCACGTTATTTATAAATTAGAGTCAAATTTGAAGCCTTTATTATGAAAATACACAATTTTGATCAAATAAAATATAATTGTATACTACAATTTTTAATAAAACAGCTAATCAAACAATTGATGTAGCATGTTATTTTAACTACTTTGACTTTAAATTATAGATCCAGTCATTAATACATAGATATTATATTAATAGACATACCGTTGTTTAGTTATCCTATATTACATTGAAGAGGAAGTGCTTGTTATATAGACACAGTCGTTATGAAGAATTTTGTTAAGCACCATAAATTCTGTGCACACAATATTAAATCCTATGAGGGCTTGTATTAGAAATACTCCTATATACATGTGCCTTGTGACATTAGAACGGATCAACATTTGGCGTTTCAGAGTAAAATGCAAGTGAAGTATGGTTACATATATTTTAAGACACAAATTTATCAATGCACAATCAATTAACAACAATTTTGAAGATATTTTTTATGCTGTATGCATTATTTATTTTAATTATCTGATTACCTTAGAAAAATTTAACACTTGTATTGAATAACTGTATCTAAGTAACTTCTTGCAAGTGTTTTCAAATTCTGAATATGGGTAGATTAAGAATGTTCTGCAACATCCGTCATGAGCATGCTTACTTACACTGTTGAAACCGTATCGTGGTCAAGCCGGACGTGGGTGATGAGGACGCGCTAAATTCCGGATTGAAGCAGCCTGTTCCCTGGGTATAATTAAAGTTCTGTGGTCAAGGCTGAGACTTGAATAAATAAACCAAGACAAAGAGTTGTAAATCAACTCTACATTTTCTTCACGTTTTACAGATTTGGGCCTGACAATGCATTTTATTATTGAAAGTTAAAACGCGTAAATCAAAGACACCGGTGGTTTACAAGTTGTATTATATTTTTATTTTTTATTTTTTGCTGTGTTTTTTCGTATTTATTACACCATATATTCAATTTTTTCTGGGTCTTCATGGTTTTAGAATTTTTAAAACATTTATGTATATTTTTAGTATGCAACTACATATATTTTCTGTATTTTTTCTATTTTATCCATATTTTTCATTACACAACATTTTTTGACCAATTTTGTTCATGAATCCAACTTGTTTACAAAGGTTTCAGACGATTTTGCAAGCTGTTGTCGTCATTGAATGTGTTTCCTTACATTGTTAATTCTTTGGTTGTGTCTAACATAAATCGTATCTTATGAGCTTCTTTTTTCAGCACTTTAATCAACACATTTTACAGCTCAAGAGTGAGCCCTGCTGTATTATTAGTCCATTGCTAAACGAAGTATTTTACGAAAAAAATTTATTTTTAGTAGTATATAAATGGGAAAGACAGGACAAGGTCATCCCCCCTCCCCCTCCCCACAATGTTATCAAAACAAACATACGTCATCAGGTCATCGTCCCCTTGTAAACAAACATACGTCATCAGGTCATCGTCCCCTTGTAAACAAACATACGTCATCAGGTCATCGTCCCCTTGTAAACAAACATACGTCATCAGGTTATCGTCCCCTTGTAAACAAACATACGTCATCAGGTCATCGTCCCCTTGTAAACAAACACACGTCACCGGGGGGGGTCATCATCCCCCCTCCCGCCTGACATCATCGGTTCAACGTAACAACATATACGTCAAGTATCGTGTACGTCATCGCATCATAAACGTAACGTATACGTCGAATAACGTATATGTCATCGCACGCGTTGTCCACGTGATCGTAGCATGATTTCATTTCTTGCATAGTTGTTGCAACATATACGGTTTCATCATAGTGATTTACCTTGAAACCACTTTCCGCATACTTGGAAAGTTACATGATTACCTTGAGTGCACGTGTTATCGATTAGATATTATATTTTTCCTAGTAACATCCGCTTTTCCCACACGACTTACCTCGAGAATATTCACTATTTAAGTACGATGATTCTATATATATATATTCGTTCTATCGTAACAATGTGTGCTGATCGTTACTTTTTCGAACACAAAAAACGTTTAAGTCATAGAAATAAAAATATAGTGAATAATTTATATGAAACACAGATATCCGGTGTTCTTCATTTCAATTTATGTTATTGTCGGCTCGGTCGATTTCATAAACGTAAAATAGAAGAGTATTATTGTTTATATTGTTATAGTGCTGGTGTTAAACGATCTTTTGAAGAAAACGAGTCAAATTGGCGTTTACAGTCTACTCTCAACAACAATAAAAACAAAGATAAGGAGTATGAATTGTGGCAGTTACATCTTTCTCAGTGTACTCGCTGTGCTCAACTAGAAGAGGCTAATCTATCCGTTTGGAGAACAACTAATCGTTTGTTGGATTCCGAATGTATTCACACCAACCGATGTGATTTTTATGAAGAGCCAGAGATTCATGAAAGTGTTGACTACTATGCACCGCTTAATCCTTATTCCGGCCTTGTAGGTATTCTATTCATTTAATATCATTAGTTTTTTACTCTATTAAAAAAAAATCAGAATGAATTCAATCAGTTGTGATGATAATACCCCCGCAACTCAATGGTGTCTATCTTATTTAAATGGTTATTATTGTTTTGAGGAAATCTGTAAAATAGTGATAACCAGATTTCCTGATGTCGACATTATTCTAATAAATAACATTGAAAGGACAATTATTTTTATGCGTGCAGATGTAAACTTTACTCGTCGACAATTACGCGAAAGATTAGTAGGATATTCACGTCAATTACTAATTAGTCCTCCCACTTAAGTTAAGGAATTCTAATCGATTAAAAAAGCTTATTTTCAACAACAATATTTTTTCATTAGTCAGTTTGTCTACAAGCTTTGTCAGGATAACATCAGTCTTAACTATATATTTACAATGGATTTCAGCAGTCGTGATTGGTTTTTACATTATGAACCATCATTTAGTGAGCAACTAACTTATACAGATCTTTGTTTCATGCTTGCAGTAGAATTTTATGATGCTCAAATAATAACCAGCAGCATTCATTCAACAATTAGTATTCTTTCACCATGTGCTATCAGTTTGGAGAGATTGAAGGATAAACTGAAGAACTGCTACGATGTGATTGTAACAAATCCTTATTCTGATGAGATATGTGCTATAATTAAAGCCATGTAACATTGTATTTTTTTGTATATTGATTTAAAATACAATATTTCAGATGAGTCAGGTGTTGTTTTTCCTTTAATATACCTTATTTTTTCTTTTTTCTTTTATTTCATTATATGCATTAGAGGATGACAGATATAAGAAAACATATCGCTTATGAATTACATAAGCCGGCTCGTAGAAATTTTAAAACTCGTTATGTTGAGTTGAAAGGTATTAACGATTTATACCAAGCCGACCTTGTAGAAATGATTCCGTTTGGAAAGTTGAATAAGGGTTTTACATATATACTAACTATGATTAATTGTTTTTCAAAACTCGCGTTCGCCATTCCTCTGAAAACAAAAACAGCATCTGAAATTGTAAAAGCTCTTACACCAATATTGAAATCTAATAAAATGAAACATTTTCAAACGGATCAAGGTAAAGAATGGTTTAATTCATCAGTGAAAAAGTTACTACAGAATTACAATATAAATCATTATTCAACTTTTTCGGAAAAGAAAGCGTCGATTGTTGAACGTTTTAATCGTACATTAAAAAATTTAATGTGGAGAAAAATGACAGAATTGGGGAGTTATGTATGGGTGAATATATTACCGGATTTGATTAAATTATATAATAATACACCTCATAGAACTATTGGAATGAAACCAATTAACGTAAACATGAGTAATGAAAAAATCATATTAAACAAGATACATTCAAAGTTAATACAAAATCGAAAGTTAAAACCTTTAAAATGTAAAGATGGTGATAGAGTAAGAATCAGTAAATACAAGAAAACGTTCACTAAGGGGTACTTACCTAATTGGACTAACGAACTTTTTACTGTTTACAAAATTAAAGCCACTAACCCAAAAACATATATATTGAAAGATGATAAAGGTAATATTTTATCCAGTGGTTTCTATGAACAGGAAATTAGTAAAACAAAATTTGGAGATGTATATTTGTTTGAAAAAGTATTGAGGCGTAAAGGAGATAAATTACTTGTACGATGGAAAGGTTATGACAAATCTTATGATAGCTGGGTTGATAAAAGTACTGTAATATAAAGCTTAACAAAAAATTGAAATCTTTATTAATGGAGTTTGTGCGTCAGAGGAAAAGGTTGCGAATTCGTAACTTCGATAAAATAGTTTGTAACGATAAAGTAATGGAAAATAAAAAACATGGTGATTTATTACCTGATAATATTAGATGTATAATATCAGGACCGTCGTCGTCGGTGCAAACAAATTTAATGTTTAACCTATTATTTGATATTAATGGATTATATTTTGAAAATGTTTATGTGTTTTCAAAATCATTATATCAACCAAAATACGTGTTTCTAGAAAAAGTGTTATCTGAAATTCCACTGATTGGATACTATACGTTTACTGAAAACGAGCAAGTTATCCATCCCAACGATGTTAAACAGAACTCAGTTATGATATTTGATGATATTGCGTGTGAACGTCAGAATAATATCACAAATTATTTTACAATGGGCAGACACAATAATATAGATGTTTTTTATTTATGTCAAACTTATAGTAAAGTTCCAAAACAACTAGTTCGTGATAACACCAATGTAATAATCGTATTTTCTCAAGATGAGCTTAATCTAAAACATATTTATAGCGATCATGTTAATACAGACATGGATTTTGATAAGTTTAAAGAAATATGTTGTAAAGCATGGAATTCGAGCAAAAAAGGTTTTCTTGTTATAAACAAAGAAGATGATTTAAATTGCGGACGTTATCGTATTGGTTTTGATATCTATATTAATAATATTTCAACAAACATTTAGTTATTACTCAGAATGGCGGTCGAAGGTGAATGAACGTGAAAATCTTGTTAAAGAAATTAGCAAGATAAAGAAAAATATACGTCAAAAACATTATGCTTTAACACAGGATATTATGAATGTAGAACAACAGATGGAAAAATCATTGAAACCCATTACAGAACCTTTAAAACTGTTAATAGAGAAGAAGAAAAAACCAAAGGCAATAGAGAAAAAGATAAATGATAGTCAAGATATAGAAATGGATGATATAGAACAACGAATGAAAAATAAAAGAGCGCATGAAGATTCGGTACTACATGCAAGTGAAAAAATAAAACGACCCGTAATAGAAGAACCTAATAACGATTCTGTTATGTTCGCCGAGGAAATACCGATAGTGAACGAGGAAACTGTTTATGAATCTCCACCATCAGTACAAGAAGCGTTGTCAACATCAGATGAACGAATACGAGTTGATTATATTGATAACCTTTTTAAAGGAAATCTCGTACGACGTTATATGCAGACATTTTTTAACGATGTAAAACATGAAATCGATCATGTCTTTGGACCATATTATAACGATAATGAAATATTAATGGTTGGAAAAGAACCCATCACGTTTGACGATGATGATATTATAATTAATAATAACACATACGGATGAACGCCGGGGTTATACGAACTTCTTTTTATGAAGAACCCGGATAGTTATACTTTTACACAAGAGGATTTACAATCATATGCGGATATACTAAAAACAACTAAAGCTCATATTCATTTACCGTCGGGACGAATAAAAAGTAGTAAGAGTGCAAAATATAATAAAATAATTAAACCAGCCCTTAAATCATTTAAATTACAACAATACTGGTGGGACCATATGGACGGTCGTGGAATGATGAAAGTAACTAATACTAAACCAAACTATATTTATTGGGACAATGTAAACGAACTTTGCGATAGATTACGATTGTTGATAGCATCACAAAATGCAGGTCATACAGGTCACGATAATGAAATATTATCTATTATTGAGGAATTACACGAAGCTGGTATAATAAATGAGAGTGCATCAATGGTTAGATATACATTTGGAAAATGAGTGTTGATAAATTCGGACATCACAGCACCTCCTCAAAACTAAAAGTTATTCGCGGTCCTCCAGGAGAAGGTTTTAGTCTTACAGAAGACGGAAATTACAATATTCACAACAAAAGACTTTGTAACTTTAATGACCCGAAATAACCTCTAGATGCGGTAAATAAATCACATTTAGATAAACGATTAATTATTAATTCAGAAAATAGTTTATCGTTTAATGGATACCAATTGACAGAAACAGGACAACCTATCAGCGAACAGGATGCTGTAAATTTAAAATATATGAAAGAAAATACTCTTATATTAGACAAAGACGGGTTTAACGCTAATGATAACTTTATACGAGGAATAAAAATACCTGAGGAACAGTCGCATGTTGCTAATAAAACGTACGTTGATAATAAATTACCAATTTTTGAAAATGGTGAGTGTGATTTTCAACAAACGAGATTAATTAACATTGATGATCCAATAAATAGTAACGACTGTGTAAATAAAAGAACTATGATCAAAACGATGAACGAATATAAACACGATTTAGAAAGTTATTGTAATGATAAAATCCATTATGCAAAAAATAAATATGGATTAGATTTTAAAAACTTAAAATTAACTAATATAGGTAAACCTCTAAACGCAACCGATGCTGTGAACAAGGAGACATTAATTCACGTGATGGATACTTATAAGGAAGATTTAGAAAATGAATTTACCAGAAAAATTCGTTATAAAAAAACTGAAAAAGGGTTGGATTTTAACAATAAAAGATTAATTAATATAGGTAGACCGGATAATGAAAATGACGCTGTAAGTGTACGTTATCTTATCGACATATTAGGTTCAATTGATGAAAAAATTCTATCAATTTTGTACAGAATATATATTGAACTAACTAAAGATGAGCAGGTTAAAAGTATTGATGAATTTAAGGGAATGTTAATATCACAAGATTTGTTTCCGCTTTACGAAAAATGGAGATATACTACAAATTAATTTTCTGTAAAAAGAACGTGATTATATATATATTGGAGAATAATATAAAAGAATGTGTATTTAACGTTACAACATCATAAATGCGTGTGTATTCAAAGAAGATAGAAGATAGTGGTTTACTAAGTGATATAGTCGGAACCGTTATAAATAAATCAATCGATTTATTACCAGTAGAGCTACATATACCAGGTTATAAATATTGCGGTCCCGGTACAAAACAATCAAAACGGTTAAAAAGGGGTGACCCTGGTGTTAATAAACTTGATCAACCTTGTAAAGAACACGATATCGCATATTCGAAGTATTCGGATAGTACAAATCGTGCAGTAGCTGATCGTCGATTAGCGGAGAGAGCTTGGGAACATGTAAAAGCAAGCGATTCTTCGTTCGGGGAAAAAGCAGCGGCTTGGACTGTAACAAACATAATGAAAGCAAAAAGTAAATTTGGGGGTGGAATGAGGAAAAAGAATAAAGGAAGAAAAAAATCCGTTTCCTCTAAAATAAAATCATCTCTCTTAAAATGTATTAAACAAGGAAAGGGATTATATTTAAAACCTTATAAACAAACGGGGGAAGGTATTAAAAAAAAAATTGAAAAAAAGAAGGAAAAACAAAAAACGTAAATGGAAATAATTAAAAAAATTCCTATCCACCCACTGTCAGCTGGTGAATTAGTAAAATACGCTAATCTTTTAAAAATCCCAAATTTTAGAGGGGTATTTATGCGTGATACTTTACCAAGCAGAATTTGGTATAGCGAGACAGGAGTTGTTAATTTAGATAGTATTTTTGGTAGCGGAACACATTGGGTTTGCTATTCAAAAAATGGGAAAAATATATGTTATTTCGATAGCTATGGTAATCTTGGACCACCCTTAGAGTTAGTTGAATATTTTAATACATCCTCACAACAACCGCTTAATATTGTTTATAATTATGAGTGTAGACAGAATATGAACACAGTTATTTGCGGACATCTGTGTTTGATGTTCCTCTGCAATGTTCTGTTTAAGTGGTAGAAGTTCTGCTTTGAGCTGTGATATTTTTCCGCCGCTCGAACTCGATGGAAAATACAAGTGGGAAATTGCTTTAATAGATCTAATGACGTATAATTCAATTCCAAATATAGAAGAGAATGTTAATAACGTATTGTATTATGGTGATGATGAAGAAATTAAATTATCTACAGGTTCCTATGAAATTGAAGATATTAACAGATATATAAGCGATTACCTTGAAAACGAAAAGAAAAATAATATTAAAATATCTATTAAAGCTAATAATAATACTCTAAAAAGTGAAATTTTTTAAAATGTTTGGATTAATTTTGAAAAACCTGATTCACTAGCATCGGTATTAGGATTTCAAAAAATTAAATTAAAACCGAATATATTGCACAGTGCTACATCACAAGTATCTATTATTAGAGTTGACAGCATCAGAGTCGTATGCAGTATTGTTTGTGGATCATATATTAACGGATTCGAAAGTCACGTATTACACGAATTTTATCCAGCTGTAGCACCAGGGTTTAAAATTATAGAAATTCCAAAAAACGTGATATATTTACCAGTAAACACATTTAAGATTCGAAATATTAGTATAAGGTTAGAAGATCAAAACGGAGAGTTAATTAATTTCAGAGACGAAGCAATAACGTTACGATTGCATTTGAGAAAACAATAATGGGTTTACTTTTTTCATATGGAGCCGATAAAACAGGTATTAACACCTCAATCAACGTTAGTAAAGATACAAACACTAAACGGTTAACATCGTTGAATAAACATTTTTTACAATCTCTAGGATTAACAGTAATAAGAGAATATCCAAAAAGAAAATGAGCGGAAGTATCTTAAATGTATTAAATAAATCAGAATATTAAGATGATACTATAATTAGATATGATTTTCATACACATACACCCTACGCCTCTACAACGTTTAATAACAATGATGAAATTCGTATTCCAATTCATCAGCAAGATATTTATAGATTACCGAGTGAAAGCTTTCTGTATATTAAAGGCGAATTTGTTGGGGCTAATAATGCGGCTGATAATACGATTCAAATGGTTTCAAATGGAGTAGGACATTTATTTGATGAAATTCGATACGAAATATGTGGAACTGAAGTGGATCGTGTTAAAAATGTTGGACTAACATCGATAATGAAGAACCTACTAACTTTTAAACCGCAAGAAAAGAATATTCTCACTACTGCGGGTTGTAATGAAAATTTACTAGATAATCTCACTGTAAATAAAGATTTTTCATGTTGTGTACCATTGAAAATGATGCTTGGATTTATGGAGGATTATAAAAAAATTATTTTGAATGTAAAGCAGGAATTGGTGCTTATTCGCTCATCGACCAATGATAATGCAATATACATGACAGCTAGTACCACGAAAGACTATAAATAAACATTAACACATATTTCTTTGAAAATTCCTTATATTCATGTGAGTGATAAAAAAAGGTTGGATCTACCAGAAATTGTTAGAAACGATATTCCTATACCAATTCCATTTCGTAGATGGGTACTTAATGAGTACCCTTCAGCACCAAAAACAAAGCAACTTATTTGGACGATTAAATCTACTGCTCAGCTGGAGAAACCACGATATGTTATAGTCGCTTTTCAAACAAATAGAAAAAATAATAAGTATTCAAGTTTATCAAATTTTGATTTTTGCTCGATGAGAAATATAAAATTATATCTGAATTCAGAATATTATCCATACGATAATATAAATGGTGATGCTGTACTTCTACATATGCTTTACACACGTTTTCAGTCTTCCTATTATTATGGAAGTAACAACGAGCCTATCATGGATGTAACATCGTTTTTAGCCACAGCTCCTTTATATGTTATAGATTGTTCAAAACAGAGTGAAAATTTAAAAACAGGTTCAGTAGATGTTCGCCTGGAAATAGGAACAACGGAGGATATCCCCGACAAAACAACGATTAATTGTTTAATTATCTATGATACAGTACTTGAATATACGCCGTTAAGTGGAACTGTAAGAAAATCATTGGTGTAAAATATATGTACCATTTTTTTTTTAATCAATAAAAAATTCTTAATATCTATTTCTTGTTTCATTTAATTATCCTGTAAATGCAAAGTATGATATTTTTGTTAAAAAGGTAAAAAGGTGAGAACATAGAATATATGTACCACTATACATAAATAAATTCTTTATTGAAAAATATTGTTTACATTTACATCTTTTTTATTACAATTTGATTTCATTACTTTCTAATAGCTTGTAATGACCATAGGGTAGAGTATTTATTTTATCATTACAAATCACACGTTTACCGTCAGCATTGTTTAATGCAAGTTTGTTACATGAAATCGTCTTTATTTCGTGTTTTTTTGATTGAAAAAGTCGCATTAATCTGTACATATTTCCACTATTACCTGGTGAAAATAAAGATAATTTATAATCTTCAAATTTTATGTTTTTTTCAATTATGTTTTTCTTAATACCTTTCGCTTTCTTTATAACATTCTTTTTTTCTTTTTTTATTCTGAACGAATACAATTTCGGTCTTAATCCAACGAATTCTATTATTGGAAGACCGCTACATTCATCTTTAAATTTACCTAAAACTTTTTTATTTTTTAATGAATAGCAAAAATGATCTTTTGGATAATCAGATGTATCGAAATAATCTATTAATTCCTCACTAAGCAAATCATGATAAAAATCATTCGTTTTAATTTCATAAAATAAACTATCAGTATCTGTGTATAAAAGAGCAATATTGTTTTGATATTTTCGTTTCATTACATCATAATGAAATGAATACATCAATGCCTTACTCAATTCTAGTACAGTAAATCCGACATAGATCGGTTTATTAAAACAAATCGATTTATTATTTTATAATACAGCACATAGTGTTTTATCATAAATAATTCTATCCTTAAAAACAGGTTGTGCAATAAGTTTTTGTAATCCTTTTACATTGCTTACAAGTTCGAGATTTGATCGTTTTCTTGAATTTTCCATGCACTTTCCAAAAACAGAATTATTTAATAATTTAAAAAATAAATTTCAAATTTGTTTTTAGCATTTTGACGTTTTTCAGTGTTTAAATCAATATATGATTTTAACCACTGACTTTGAAAAAATTGAAGAACACGATGTATTTTTTTAATTACTAATCCATGGTTAACAGCCTGTTTTAAGTTTACATAATGACAAATATAGTTTTCTTTTAATTCTAGTGTTGTTAATAATTTACTTTGTTTACTTTTATTTGTACATTTATTAACTGGTAAAAAAGGAAGATCGCTGTGATTATCATGTAAAAACTGAGGATATTCAACATCTACTTCTAATATAAATCCAACCGGAGAATCGTCCGGTATATTAAGTATATCAATATTTGTTGTACACCAGGTAAACCCACCATAAGGTATATATTTACTCATTGCCCAACCATATAAATTGTTTGCGTCTAAGGAAGCTAAATAAGTGTTGGGAAGATTAATATTATAAGTGTTGTCAATATACTTAATATTCGCAACCGCATGTCTTTTAATACAGAGACTTATCCCTCCTCTTATCCCTTTTTCAATCATTAAATATTTATCATAATCAGATAATAATTCCAATTCTATTTTAGTATAGGATAACATAGCATCAATTGCAAAACCTGGTGCAGTTAGGTAATGAGCACAATCTAGATTATATATTGATAAGCAGAGTTTGCGAAAATTTTCGAAAACATCACATAATATTAAAACATCAGTTTTTAAATATAAATCGCTATATTCGCCAAGCGTATTTATTTGAAAATGATTCCATAATTCTACTGCGTGTTGATATTTTTCGTCAGATATGTCATCATTGTTTAATTTACTAAAAAACTCTTTTTTTGGTGGTAGCTGTTTTCCTTCTAATTTTTTCCAAGAATCCGTATATTCATATGGATACACACCTTTTTTTTGTAACTAAATTAATATCGTTTAATGAGAAAAATTTTTTTGAATGAATAAAACAATCTACTGGAAGAAAACTACATAAATCCGCTAAGGAGAAATTTAGAGAACGATATGTATCAACAAATCTAATTATTATCCCACTTTGTGTTTTTTTAGAAAAAGAAATGTATTTTTCAGACGAATTTGGAATTACATAGATTTGTTTACTATCATATCCTAATTGTCGTATAATAAAATGAGAATCATAATTAGAATTTCCATGAATAAAAACTGGAATAAAACATTGTTTTCTCCTCTTTAAATTACAATTATTACATAGTGCTGCACGGTATCTACCCGACAAGTGACAATGATCACGAACTGGTTTTTTTATCATAGTAAATTCGTCTTTACACATTTCACAGTGAGTGGTTGTGCGAAATTTATATTTATCTCTATCAGTCATCTTCAATGGGTTTATCTCCTTAGTAAGCTTTCCTATGGTATTAACAACTTTAACAAGATACATCATAAATTCTTTTGCAGCATTTTTACCCCGATATATATAAGGTACTTTTGGTAACTGACATCGTATACTATAGGGGATTTCCTCATCAATAAGAAAATAAATACAAAAACTCATAGGAATGTGTAGCTCATTAGCTACTGTAAAAGATTTTGTTGATTTTGGAAAACATCCACTAATAGGTTTCAGAATACACTCAAAGTCAGCGTAAGCTACAATTGGGATACGGAAACTAAATTGATAATTTTTGAATTTTAAAACAGTATCTTCAGGCATTACTACACGTGTTGGTTGAAATTTACCACAGTATTTTTTATGCGACTTTAATTTTGAAATATTATAAAAATGCATAAAACATCGTTTACAAATTTCAATTTTTCCATGATGTTTTGTTAATTGTTTTCTAACTAAAATATTAAAGTTTTTAATATAACAATAATGTTGTTTTCCTGTATTTCCATCATATAATAATAACAAATCAAAATGATTGTTTTTTTATTTATCACAAATTTTAATTGGATAATTATTTTTTTCCTCATCTATAGCGTAAACGTTTATAGAAACATTATTATTTTATTCAAAAATTCTAATTTTTTTAATAGGTGTAGGAAATGAAATTTTAGAAAAATTAAACTTTGTCTCCAAATCATTATATCTATAATTTATACGTTCAACATGTAAACCACTTACATAACGACATAGTATTGCCCATTTAAAACATTTTTCATCATTCAAATTTTTTGGATTAATAATACAATTTCTTGAAATTAAAAAATTTGGAAGAGCAATATATGACGAACCTTTCAAAGGTCGATATTTATTTATACGTAACAATATTTCATCTACATTGTGAAGAGCCCATCCAGATTTATGACTTTCATATGTTTGTTCTTCATAACAAATAATTTTTATTGAATTATCTAATATTTTACTCACATCAGACTCTAGAAATAATTCAGTGTTTTTAGTTTTAAACGCTCTATCTTGTTTTTCATTTATAACATGTTTTATATAAGTGCATTCAACAACCATATTAAATTTTATAGGTCCAAATTCGGTAAGTAGGGTGTTTAAAATATTTTCTAATTTTGTTTTTATATGAATTAATAATAGACAAATATCTTTAATATTTTTGTTTGTGGTTCTTATAATAAAAAGTTTTTAGATTACCTCTAAAAGCGTTTTCAATTTGAATGAAATCATCCTCGGCTTGCAAGTTTTTTAAGCGGTTGACTTTCCTCTTGTACGTCATGTCCAGAGCTGGTTCATCCTACATTTCATCAGCAGAATCGGTTAGATCAGAATATGATGATGATGACAAATACCCCATCTGTTGTGTTTCGTTTGAAGTGGATGGTTCAGCTGTATTCTCCAAATCATGATGTAACGCTTCTGGTGAATTTGTTAACTCGGTGTTATAGCTGTCTTCTCTAAGGAAGATCCGTTTTTTAAAAGGTAAATTCTTATCCATAAGTGAAATAAATGTCTAAACTGGTATCTAAGAACAGCGTAAGGTTTCGAACGATTCTCCGGTTGGGTTTATACTAGAAATAGATATAAAAGCGATTGAAAAAAAAAACACGTTACATGCTCCTACTTATATCGATGACGAAGGTTTGTCTTTAGCAATCACGTTTATATCCTGGTTTCCATAAACATTGATTATATATTTATATCGATGATGTATGTACCATTATCATACTGGTTGCACAAACACGGATTACATATTCACCTTGAACACTTTTCCGTCTTTCATTCAAGTATGGTAATTACTCAACTACCTTGAATACACGTGTTGTTGATTAATGCAAGATGTATCCTGTTTCCCAACATTACTCTTCTGAACTATATAAACCCCTGAGTTTCAATGATTCGACACACACAACCCAATACCGAGCTCTCTTGCTTCAATCAGCTTCGCAGTTACAGCTTCTAAGTTTGTAAATCGCTACTCTACAGGTAAATATTTTTTATATTAATTCGCTTTATTTGTAAAACTCTAATAATAATTCATTAGTAATATATTTTTTTTTCTTTTTTAGATCTATTTTTATTAAATAAATCATGTCTGAAGTAACGCCAGTAGCCGATCAAATGCCAGAAGAAGTTTAATCAATTGAAGAGATAATCAAAATATTTTACTTTTCTGGAATAACTACATTTGGCTTGTGGGAGGATTTATTCAAAAAATTAACAGAATTATTCATTGAGAATACTGATTTAGCTATTTTTAAATTATATGAACAATTAAATTCAATTATTAATTCCTATAAAAATGAACTATCATCAGAAATAAATTCTCAACTAAAAATGATACAATTACAAAAATACATATTTAGTTTGGACGAACTTATGAACCATATTAAATCACTCTCTGAAGATTTTAGTATAAAATCTTATAAAAAGAATATCGTATTAGCTTTTAAATCAAAAATTCTAAGCGTTTTACCTACTACTAATTATAATGTAACTGAAAAAAGTGAGGACGAGGATAGTGATAATAATGATTCTGATGATGAATTCAGTAAGATTTTTGATTCAATTACTGATGATAGTAAGAAAAAAAGAAAAGAAAAAAAGCGATACCTCAAGTAATTCAAATTTTTTCGAACGATAAACAGAAAATTCTCACCACACCCGGTGAGTGGGGTAGTCATTTAGTAAAAATTGAACTCACTGATACTCGTGATTTAAAAGGGGTTCCAAAAAATGACCATTGGAAACAATTGGTCAAAAAGCTGTTTTTCTGATTAAATCATCTGATGATGATAATCTCAAAATTTTAAATAAAATTTTGCATGAAGCGGGGAAAAACATCGCCTCAACACCGGCTGTGAAAAAAGAAATTAAAAAAATATATAGAAACAGACCCTATTAATTTTTAGAAAAAAAGTTAAATATTAAAACTTATATTGTTTTTTTTAGAAAAAAAAATGGAAACCATCAGCTTTGCACGTCTATCTCCTTTCGCTTTTGCACCAAATAGAAGCACTTCACAGTCGGCTGGATTAGACCTCAGAAGCCCTAGATATACTTGTTTATTACCATTTTCTAGAGAACTGATCGCAACTGACTTACAAATATTAATACCTGCTGGGTGTTATGGTAGGATAGCATCACGTTCAGGCTTAGCATTAAACAGCTCTATAGATGTAGCTGGTGGTGTAATTGATAGAGATTATATGGGGAATATTGGGGTTATATTAGTAAATAATAGTCCTAATCCATATTACGTACATAGAAGGGATAAAATCGCACAAATAATAATTGAAAGATATGTTGAACCAAAAGATGTTGTTGAATTAGAAACATATACTTCAGCATATTTTAATGAGCGTGGAGATAGAGGTTTTGGGTCGACCGGTAATTAATATATATTTTTTTATTTTCTTTTTTCTTTAGATCAAATAATGGACAGAGCAGTACTAGATGTACAGTGGTTTAAGGCAGCGAAAAACCAATATATTATAAAAGAAATATCTTTCATTAAATTTAATTACGATGAATTATTAAAAAAAAAATTTAAGAAATGTATCGTATTACTCCGAAATATTTGGAGATGACGAAGCCAGATTGTTAATGCTGAGAATCGAGAAACATTGTACTATATGCAAAAAAGAGTTTAATACGATAGACAAACCTGTGTATTATGAGACAGAAGAAAAGAAACGGAAGTTTGATTTATGCAATAAATGTTTTAATGTATTATATCCAAAAAGAAAATTTAATGTAAATCACTATTTGTTATTACCACCCTTTAATTTTGAACAGTTGTCACGAGACCAGCAAAAACAAGCGCTTTGGGTGAAAACAAATATTCATGGTTTTTCATGGTCTGACGGTCTCGAACAGTATAATAAATTATACGAAATATATTTTGAATTGTCTCAACAGTGTAACACTATCTATGTGAAAGGTAGTGAAAAGAAACAATTTCTCAACAACATTTTTACTCGACCGGGGTGTATGAAAATTATAAATATTGATGACTTGGGTGGTAGTAATTTGGTTGAATTAAAAGAAAAACTGAAAGATAATCTTGATGATTGTTCATTTCCACATAATATAGAATATTGTACTAAAAGAAATGTGCAAATATATCTTGAATTTATAATTAAGTATTGGCATAGTAGCTGTAACTGTAATAACTATCATTTCCTCTGTCCTCTAGTAACTAAGCTCGAATGTTCTATCTGTAATAAAAATTTCTAGTGAAATATTGTAGTAAAACTGAAATATGTTGAATGTTATATTTTGTTTAACAAAAGATAAATGTTACACATTTACAATTATATTATATATACAATGTTATAAATTACAATATTAATAGATTGTAAAAACGAATTTCGTTGGTATAAGTATCGGATTAGAAGCTGTAACTGTAACTAATTATTATAAAAAAGTGATATTATAAAAAAGTGAAAAAATTGTAGATAAAAATATAATAGTAAAAACTGAAGTTAAATTATTACAAAAGATAAATGTATTGTAAAAATTATTGTAACTAATAAAAACCTAATTTCGTAAATTTCTATTGTTTTATTATTATTTTTTTTTCTTCCTGTTTGGTTGGTTTTTTCAGATGTCTGTAAATAGAAGATATGGAAATAAAAAATTCGATAGGTTTTCAAGAGGAACAAATAAAAAACAGTGTTGGTTTGGTAAAAAATTGTGGGATGAAGCAGATCGTTGTGATGCGGTTTGTTTAATTACAGGGAAGCAGTGCTATAAGTACACAAAATATAAATATTGTACAACACATTATAATATATTAAAACAATTTTGTAACAAATACCACCTAAACCTAAAACATACGAAACATTATAAACACACTTCACTACATACACTGGTCTTAGTTGAATACATCATGCGATTAAAATTTAAAAAAATGTTTAACATGAAAGATGATGTGGGTCATTCCAAATGGATGGAATATCTAAAATCTCTTATAAATGAGAAAGATTATGGTTTTGTTAATAAAATTAAAGAAAATGTAAATGTATTCATTTCATTTCCTAGATCTATAAATTTTAATCAAAAATTATTCAATCTAAATTTAGAGTATTTAAATTTGGAATTTAATATATTGAATGATTCATACAATAATTTAGATTCAAATTACAGATGTAATACAATTAAAAAATTTCAAAGCATGATTTATTCAATTATTATTTTTAACAACAGAATTGAGTTAATATTAAAACCGAAAATTTACAAATATATTTCCCCCTCTCCAAAAAATAAAATGATGCAATATCTTCTATATATTAAACGACAAAAAGCTGATGTGTTCAGTAGAGATATCAGAATGTGGTTAGTTAAAACTCTAATACCTCTTTTAATTGCTATTTCCAGTGTTCGGCCCGAGAACGAGACCTATGTATAAATAAAATTAATTTAACAAAACTTCTATTTTTATTTATACCCAACCTCTCTCACTTGTAACAAGTTGTGAAGGAGAAAAAAAAAGTACAACTATATTGAAATTATACATTTTATTTTTTACTTATATCTTTCCTCACATTTTACATTAAACAGATTTAACAATCAGTGTATACGACACTCACATTAATATAATCATATAAAATCATCTTTTTTCTAATTGTTTTTACAATCAAATATATTCTTACATTTACAACTATTCATATCAATATTTCTAGAGATTGATTTCCTGTGAAAGATACACAGTGATTTATATGTATCACCTGTATTGTTAGGTGAATAAATAGATATAATATCATCATACCGTATTTTTAAATTTAATTTTATTTGATATCCAAGATTTGATATATTGGTACAGTTCTAAAAAATCTCTCCCCTTTATATCTATAATTGGAATATCACATAATTCTGCGATAGTCCTAAAATAATTATTTTGTAATAAGAAATATTCGTTCGTTGCTAAATGAACATCAAACCCACCCCTTTTTACTAGTCGTTCTTTAACAGTTTTAATATCTGAATCGATTAAAAAAATCGCATTTGTCGATTTAAAATAATCTATAATCCAATGAGGAATAATTTCTACCAGCTCCTTATCAGTTAATTTATTATCCTTCTTATTGATGATGCCGTAAACGAACGATGCCAATGGTGACCTGTCACAATACATTACTGTATATTCTGCACCCATTTTCCCATCCAAAAATAATTGAGTTTGATACATACTATACCATGCAGTAGTATTAAACTGTACACCATCCTTACGTGTATATAGCGCTGGAAACGACTCTCTCAAATCTGTTAAATCCGACGAAGATGTATAACAAACGCCTTCTTCATTAAGCCTAGATAAGATGCTAGACTTAAAGCAGGCGGCTGTACCGTCTAAATAAAAAACTCGCTTCTCAGTTTTATCACACATAATTAAAGTAGCTTATTCTTCGTTAGAAGTAACTGTGATTGAGTTAACAATAGTTTCATGTTATATAGTAAAACTACCAATGTCATCAGGAAAAGGAAATAACAAAAATAACATAATTAATTTCCGTTCCGTGTGTAGATATGCTGTGCAATGTTGTTAAGAAGGAGAAATAGCAAAACCCATTATTTTCAAACCAGTTTCCGTATGTAATCAATTGCAACTCTGAGCGCGTGACTTGATAAAGGTGAAGTACGCATTATCGTTAGTCATCTTGTAGTTCCGTCTCTACTTCATGGTTGAGTAATTACAACCGTCTTTCCAATTCTTATTATAAATAATGACGCTGTTTTTTATCTAAAACTGTTTATTGTATAATTTAACTAATAAACAATTCGGTGACGCTTTTTCATGTTCAATCCACGGATGGTCGTTAGAGTTCCAATCATATAGAAGAACTTTACACTCTACACACATAACCTCATCACTGGTTCCTGTATAAAAAAATGCGGCTGACACAAGTTTATCAACTGATGGTGCACGTTTTGGCCAAGAATAAAATGTAGACACCATCATTTCTTCAGTTATAGCAACACACTTTTTCGCTTCTGAATAATTTTCAATAGATTCTTTTGATTTGGCAAAGTTTTCGTATTTGTATGGTATATAACGAACATTTTTACATTTCGGGTGTAAAAGTTTGTGAATAAACTGAATATGTGTTATAGTATGATATGTTTTCGTTACAAAACCACATTTATTATTACACACAATATCACACGAATCTTCTATAAAATCAAAACCTTCGTTTTCGAAAAAATCTTTTAATAACTTCGCTGCTGTTAAACACGATGATCGATCCATCTCGATGTGGTGTTACTGCTCAACTAAACCGATGAGAAAATCTAAATCATTTCTTAAAAAAAAAAAAATAAAATAAAAAAAATAAAAAAAATATGATTTAGTTGAATGGGGGAATTGAACCTACGAAGGGGGTACACTTAATACCTGATATTATAGGAAGTTATTTTACCGCGCTCGACTAAATCATATTTTCAAGATAATACAACCGTGCGATGACGTATACGTTACTCAACGTATACGTTACGTTTATGATGCGATGACGTACACGATACTTGACGTATATGTTGTTACGTTGAACCGATGATGTCAGGCGGGAGGGGGGATGATAACCCCCCCGGTGACGTATGTTTGTTTACAAGGGGACGATGACCTGATGACGTATGTTTGTTTACAAGGGGACGATGACCTGATGACGTATGTTTGTTTTGATAACATTGTGGGGAGGGGGAGGGGGGATGACCTTGTCCTGTCGTTCCCATTTATATACTACTATTTTTATCAAGAAGATTTACATGATCAATAGCCATCCGTTTTCCTAGATTCAGAGGTATCCTCCTGTGCTCATAACTTTATTAAGTTAAGTTTTGACGTCACTTTCACACTTGCTCTTTTGTCCTTTACGCACACACTGACACACAACTAATTGTCCAGTAATATTATACTTCCTATGAAGAAACTTTAAAATTTTTGAATACTTCCTTTACACTTTGAAAATTTCATAATAATGTGTAGATACGGTTAACAAATATTTCGTTTAACGTAAATTTGTATTAAATACCCTGCAATTATATTGAACCAACCTATTTGCTGAAAAACTGTTGTTTAAAATAATATGTGCGTAAGTCAGTATCAGAATTATTTTTATTTTTTGAAACTAGTATTTACGTTAGAGAAAATCCTGTTTATTCAGATACGTAAATTTTCTTTCAACTTTTACTGAAGTATAAAAAGCGTAAATTGATATATTTAACCAAATTGTAGGTACGTTTTTTGTTGTATATAATCACAGTGTTATTAAGTTATCTACCTGAGCATATCTGTATACTGTGTTACCCGGGATTTAGTAGCACACAACTTTCTATGTATTCAGTAGAACCTGTTGAAGTTGTCCTCGTATTTCGCAAATCACGAGCACAATTGAAAACAACTTTTACTTCTATTAAATGCGTCAGTGTTTCGAATTGCTAGTATTTATATTGACTACTTTAATGTACCAATTATAAGACTTGTTTATAATAAAATATCAACTCAAAGTTAATACACTTTAATGTCAATAAATTTAACGCTTATTGCAAAGAACGTTCAACCCGTGTTCGGCATTCAACACACAATACCAGAGTGTACGGAATATTTTAAAAACTCACTCAATTAATTGAATGTAAAACGATGTGTTAATAGCGTCTCTTGTCAGCACATACAATTCAGTGTAACGTATTTTTCATAGAACATTTCGTGGTTTGATAAACAAATTGTGTCTGCTAAGCTACAAAAAAATCTTAAAAGTTGCACAATGTTTTGGAATTATGAATCTCTTAACAAATATTTATATGCTGCACCTTTTGGACAAGTGTCTTGACCATCCATTAACGAACTAATAATGATTAAGTAGCATTGCTGTATATGATATTTTCATCTTAATGGGAAATCAGTTAAATCATATTAACTGGGAAATCAGTTAACTTACACAATAATTACAACCTATAGATTAACTTCAAACCTTCACTCGTCTCGTTACAGACTACCGCAGAGAACCTGTTTAATATTTAACTTTGACTGTCTTTATAAAAAAAAAGATTGTTTTGACGGTTACACAAACTCCTAGCAATGTTTAGAGACTTCCAAAATTGTCTTTTATTATTGTAAATTTCATACTGAAGTTAAGGTGATACAATATCATACAATTTTGTGACCTGGAAATTCTTAAATTTTCCAATCAGTAATTTTTTCTTTTAGTTTTGTTTTGTGTATAATTTGAATCAATAAATTAAATCAGATAGTAACCAAAAAATTCCATGAGTTACAATTCTATGTCTCGTCAGAGAAAACCATTTTTTAAGTCGTTAAGACAAAGGTTTCTATTAATATGTAACCCATTCGAATTAAGTACGGGTTAGACAATATATTCGACACCGTCGTACATTCGACAATATACATTCCATAGAAAATAAAAATATCTATTGCGTTAAAATAATGAGGAAACTACAAAACAGACCTTCCAGACCTTGTCACTGCTCTGACGTTCCTAGCTAGAGCAGGTAACAACTTCGATACCGTTTACCGCGCGCATATTCCTTTGCTTACGTCTGTCTAAATAAAGACTTTAGCATGCCAGCCTATGTAAAATAATTTTGAGGATTGACACCAGTTCTTTGAGAAATCTGTTCTTTAGTACATAAGTAGGCCTATGTCTACACCTAACCACAATGTTTAGGATAATTTTTGCATATTTGATTACAAAATCAAAACTATACCTTGGGGATTACATAAAACTAGCAGAAATCTGAGTCCAATTGTATTGGTTGACTATCCTAAATACAAACAAAAAGCTTAAAAATTACTTTAGTACTGTAAGTTTAATACAATTACAAATTACTAAAACTATTCTTCCTTTCATTCTTCAACGCCACATAATTTTTTAAATATTAAAATAGACCTAATAGAATACATAAATTAAACATTTTAATATTTTTTGACATTTTGGTCTGATGAACCAGATTGAATGGGGCAGCATGTGACATACCATACTGCTTCGCTTTTCTTTAGTGCTGTTAATCAGAGTCCTCCTTTCATCCACCTTTTAGAAAATCTAATCACTTAGCACTTCTTCTGTTTAAGGTATTGTTAAGGCCCACCTCAAGCATTAGATCTCACAAGCTTAAAGAGATGTACTTGAAGCTCCTCTTTGCTCCTCTCTAGTTTCCAAACCATAGGTACAAATTTTTCATGAATATCTTCTTAGTTTCCAGGAGGAAGGGTTTTGATATTAGAAAAATCGGGCGGGGCTGTGTCGGGGCGCACGGCCGTTGGTTTAACGTGAAACATCTATGTCAGCGAGTCGCTTTTAGCGTATTGGATTGAAATGAAAACGAGATATTGACTGCGTACCAAATTTTATTTTAACATAAAACAGACACTGAATGGTACATGATATTTATTTCGACTAATATTCGACGACGATTTTGTTTAACATTGGCCTGTGATATGAGAAGTAAGAGACATAAGGCATAATATCAACATCAATGTGTCTGGTGAACGTACAATCGATAGTGGTATTGCCCAGACTTGTTGGTTCTGTGGGCACGTAGTTGAGGCCGAATTCATTCTTCATGAAGTCAGCAAGGTAGCTGTTGTGTCGTGGATCGTTATTGAAGTCGCCACAGAGAACTATCGGAGTCTCCGAGTCTGGTCGAGAGCTCGGTAATACTTTTGTCAAGTTCGCTGAATATGGCAGGAGCGATTGATAAAGACATAGCTTTACATCTTCGGCCGACGCTTTGTGATGTATATATACGGCACCGAGGATAAACAGCGTACGATCTCCGACTTTCACGTCCACCAGGCATATGTCGCCGACGTTATGTTTTCTCAAGACGGAATTGCCGCAGAGACCGGTGGCATCTACGATGATTTCTCTGCAGCTCGTGAAGCTTTGTAGGTTTCTGTAGATTGCAGATCCTCCGGCTGCAGAAACTCGCGCCAGCGGCCGTTCGGACAAGGTAGACGGACGATCTCTACGATATTCAAGCCCGGTGTTATTGTTTGCTTTTAGTTCGAAGCCGTTGAGCTGCACAGTGTTCGCGCAATCCATCCAAGTCTCGCTAACTGCCATGTAGTCGGAATGTTTGTCGTTTTTAATATCTCCCGCGTGAGCCACCAAACTTTGAGCATTGAAAGCAGAGACGATTAAAACTAGTTGCCGTCGTCGAGGTAGGTCGTCCCCGTCTTCATCGACTTCGGCTACGACGTCTCGCTTGCAGAAGTCTCTTGCTCGCATCGTCAGCGTCGGCAGCCGATGTTTGGCCTTTCGCTCGTACTCGTCGCGTATTTCTTTCACCGTTGGCGCCGCGCTGCCTTGCCCGTGATAAAATTTAAAATCGTCTCTATCGTTGGTGAGATACAGACCGTTGATCGATGTGACTCTACTGAGCGCAACGTACACAAGCTGGATCTGTTGTGACTTGTCGTAGTTGCAGACGACTTCGTTGAATGTGCCACCTTGCGATTTGTGAATGGTGATCGCGCTTGCTGACACATCCGGGAACTGGTTACGTCTGCACTTTACAATCCCGCCGAGCGGGATTTTGGCGGCTCTGGTCACGATGGGCGTCCACTTTAAATCTAACACATTACGCTTGCACATAACGTGCGGCTTCGCTTTCACTCTGCATAGTTGGCCCATGCTTGGATTTGGAAACTCCAGCCAAAGGCGGACCCTCTTCCGAGTTCCGGTTGAGGTTGACGGCTGAGGTTCATAATCTACCTTCGTAGTTTGCCGCCTGCTCGTCTTTGGTGAGGTGTTCTATGTACTTAAGCGTGCCGATCGCACCATTCACGAGACCGACTTCAACATCTAGGTTCATGGTATTCATATATGGATAGCCGACAGCTAGTTTCAAACTGTACGGCAAGCCGTCCGACTCGACAACGCTCATCTTGTGCAAGTTGCGCCGAGCGGTCGCTACCTCCGTTAGCTTATGATAGCCAATCATCTTGTCGTCAGCGATGCTCTCGAACTCTGGCACGAAAACGTTGTTGCTGTACGCGTCGACGTCATGGTTGCGATGAAAGAGCCGAACAGCTGCAGGTAAGTTCTCTTTACACCATGCTTTACTTCTGAAGCGTGTTTCGATTAGACCGATTTGCTCGAGATTGAGTCTCTCACCGTTGCCGATCTTCGTGAGTATGGCCGAGAAGGTGGAATCACTTTGTCTCATCACCTGCTCGAGTGGATAGTAATTGAGCGATTACCACAGCGCCGCTCCAACCATCGCGTTGCGCGGCGCTTTATAGACCGGTGTGGCATTTACGGGTGGTAACTGTCGAAAATCTCCGCAGAAGATGATGTTGAGATGGCCGAACGGTTGGTCGTGTGCCCCGGTGATCTCTTGCAGGCGTAGATTGATCTTATGTAGCACGTCGCAGCCGGTCATGCTTTCCTCGTCAATTACGATGCATTTGACACCGATGCATATGCTTCTGTAATTCTGAAGCACTTCACTGGCCATCGTGCCGACTCGTCTCGATTGGGTAATCTTGAACGCAGAGCGTACGGTCACGCCGCCCAAGTTTACGGCTGCCTTGCCAGTGGACGCACAGGCTACATACGCGTTGCGAAGCGAATTGTGCTGTTAGGTGTATCGATTGTACGTCTCCATTAGCAACTTTGAGCACGTAGGTCTTGCCGCTACCAGCGGGGCCGGTGAAGAAGATCTGAATGGGATCCGAATCGGGCATGTGCAGCCGATGTAATTTCCTCGAGAAGCAATTCGCGTTGGCAGTCATTAGTGCTGCGCATCATGCGCCAGTACTCTTGCTTAGACATCACGTTGCTGCGTTGACGAACAGCCGATATACCGATTGTATTAGCGGCATTTTCTAAGTCGTCATTGTTCTCCGTATCGCCGGGCCGCCAAACGTTTCGCACGAACTCATCTCGCTTGTTGCTTGCGTCTAATGGATCGGCGTTGTCGAAGTCTTCGCAGATCTTCTTCAGTTCCTCAAGTACCTTCGCGATGTCGATGTTAGACTCGAACTCCTTACGCTTCGCCATGATCTCTGCTTCCCTTTCGTAGTACATCGCGAGGAACGCGTTGCGGTCCAGAATTTCGACCGCTTCGTTCTTGAACGGCAGGTAGAGCGTTACTATTTCTCGCTTATAGTTCACGACATCTTCCAATTCGTAGCATCTGTAGCGGACGATTCGGGGTGCAGACCGTTTCCGGTACGCCCTGCCGATTGTCGAAGCTGACTCGTAAGACACGTTGTCCGGCGCTGGCTCGTCATCGCTCGGCGCATTGTCGTCTACTTCATCTCCGGCATTGGGCGGTCTGCCTAGCTTGGCGACTGGTGTGTACCACGCCACGAAGTCGGCGAGACACTTGTCTTCGAGTTCGACCGGCCTCTCTTCGTAACGCTGTATCATAGTCTTGGTCCAAACGTCGGTGCTGTTTTCGTCTAAGTTCTGCTGGTCCATCACCGCCTTACGCTTTCGTGACTTCTGACGCTCGTGCGGCCACACAGTCGAGATATAGCTCACTTCGCGACTGCTACGACTCATCGGTTGTCGAAGCAAGTACCAAGCGGCCTCCTGCGATGACATTTCCACGGTGTTGAGAAGCTTAATGCCGAGTTGTTTCATAAGCTGCACGTACTCCTTCTCGGGATTCCGTTCTTGCAGTGTGATAAGTTCGCGATGCAGGTTGCTAATGCCGCGGTTCGACTTATTGACGTATTCCACAACATAAACCGCGCAGCTGTACTCCTCGAGTATGAATTGCAAATCACTGTTGGAGCAGAGCGTGCGCGCGATCCACGGGTTGAACATGTTAGTGTAGATTTCGCTGAAGTCGCGCTTGAACATCACGGTAGGACGACGCAGCGTCGCTCTGATGGTATCTAAGTAATACGCCATCCTGAGCTTGTTGTCAACTAGAAACTCGCCGAGCGTCTCGTAGTTCTTTTCCTCTAGCAGCTTGGTGGCTTGGTGGCAGCTTGATTGGAGCCCGTTTTTGCGTCCATCGTCCTTAGTTAACGGCAGCAGCACTCTAGTCTCGGTCATCGGCCAGTATGGTATGTTGAAGCGGCGAGCGGTCTCTCCGCGCTTCGTGCACGTGAACGTGTGCTTATGGACTTGGTTCGCACACATCTCGCCGGGTAGATCGTTGCGACTGACAGAGCAGAGATCTGTCAAGAGTTGGACAGTCTTCGGCATGTTTTCGGACGCGGATCATTTCTCGCGGATCGTTCTCGAGCCACAGCAGGACGTGCGCATGGGGACTTCCGCGATGCTGGAACTCAATCCGAAGAAAATAATTGAGAACGCAGTAAGGACCGAACGGGTAGTATCTGGTCTTCGCTTGAAGCATGGCCATAATGGTGTCGACCAGCTAGTTGAAGTACACGCAGCACGTTACCGGATCTTCATTAACAAGATGGCTACGCTGAGATCGAGTCAAGTCGATTAACGCATTTTCGACGTGCACGTCTTTGAATGAGTCGCTGAGGTCATGCTGTCTTTTGAGCAGCTTCGGCCAGTGGATCTCGTTGGCGCTGATAGTAAAAAAGACTGTGGGCTTGCCAAGCTGGCGCATCATCGCAAAGAGATTTTTTTTGCGATCCATCCAATATTGAACGAAGTTCGGTATCGACTTCAAGAAGGCGAGGTTCTTGTCGATGCAATCGTCCATAAAGTTTCGGTCCTCGAGCATCTTGCACGTGATCGACTCGGTCTGCTTTACACTACGAAACATGTTGTAGATACCTTCGACAACGCGAATGCGAAGCATCTTCATGGCCATGTAGAGAACGTGGTCAGGAGTTGCACCACGCCGATCGGTGCGTCGAATCTCGCTGGTTGACATCATGTATGGAGTGACTCGCACGTTGAGGTCGAACTGGCGGGGCACACCGTAGTATATTTGAGGAAAGGATAGTTCCTCACAGTTAACATCGTAGATTATGTTAATCGGAGACGAGTTCTGCCCCGGGGCAATGTCCAAAAATTGCTCCTCATTCCACAGCATCGTATGTTGTCTGGCGAGCAAGATCTCCGATTCGGGGGCAGAGTCGGGGTCGATTGACTCAATCTGATATTCGGGTCCGATATTGTCATCCTCATCGTTGTCGAACGGACTCCAGTCAATCTCTATGTTGTAGTGCTTGTACAGCGGCTGGTTTACCAAGTAGCGCAATCAAGCCTTGATCACCGACTTGCGTACGAAACCGCTCAGATAATTGGATTTGTGGATGAGGTTCTTCTTTATGTTGACGTTGAAGGCAAAGTCGTCGTCTATCCGCCTCGGTAGTTGCTGCACCATGTTGTTCACATCGACGGGTACGTTGATCACCTTGCCGACTATACCATAATTACCTTCGTAGCGTAGACGACGAATTTGCATAAAGGGTAAGCGCGGCGAAACCAACCGAACACTGATCGGGTCAAGCGGCGGCAGGCCGTCCGGCTTGGGGGGGGGAATCGTTCTATCGAAATCCGTTCGAGCGCGACAGCGTTGGGATTTTATTGGCATCTATCGACTTGCTACAGGTACTGCATAAACGAAATTCCGCTACATTTTCGCCGGGGAATTTAGTCTGAAGAAGAGCAATGTTACGAGCTTTCGCCTTCTTTAAATCTCTGTCGAACCAAAGTCGATCACAAACGCTGCAAGATAGACCAAACGGATTGGTTTCGAATACCGTTTTGAAGCGTTCGTCCGCTGCACGCCAATGGTTCTGCATCGCATCAATTCGAGTGATGTTGATATCCATCAGCTCGGAGACGTCTTCGACAGATGTATGGGTGTTATCTTCACTCGTTACGTCCATTGGTTCGGGGACAGCAGCGGTAGAGGTGCTCGCGCCGTCGGCGTCGTTCACTGAGCGCGCCGTGCCAGCTTTGCGACGCTTCCGAAACAGTCTCGCTCGCTCGGCACCGGACATTGGGGTACCTGTGCGTGGCACATAGCCTCCTCTTTCCAACGATATGCGTAATTTATATTTTCGGCTGGCTTTTGCGCGGGCTGAGGCTGACATATTGAATTTCGATAGTTTTTTACATGCTTACTATAAGTTTTTACATAGAAATATTGTCCAAAATACACTTATTATTACTTAAATCGATCGATCTCTACAAACTCTATACACAAACACACGAATCACCGAGCTACCACGTCTGAGTTCTGAGTTACACTGAATGGAAAGGAGCCAGAACGCCGGTTTTGTCCAATCAGCGCTGTGCCCCCTCCCTGCCAACCAGCTCACCCGCGACGCGAACTCAAGGTCGTATCAGCGAGCTGACCATATATGTTAAAAAATGACACCGCACTTACGTCTCTGAGACTAATATTTAGGGAGTTATTAAGGCAAGACGATATAGACCTTTTCGTTACGGTACAAATTTCTGTTCTGGTACCCGTATGTTTCGGTGTGATTTTAAAGACGTTTCACGTCAAAAACAGTCTCTAAACAAAGGTTCCTCTTTCTTGTGCAATTTGAATTTTTACATAACTGGTGTATTGCTCACCTAATGTAATGCAGAACCCAAATTCCAGGATTAGTTAAATATCATTTTTACATTTAGCTGTACTTTTTAAAAATATTAATAACTTATTCCGATACAGTTAAATAAAAAGCCTAGTTTATGATTTACATAGAACGATACTTGTATTAGTATAAAATTTATAAATATCGTTGTATTCTTAAGCCTGAAACACATCAAGAGAACTGTGATATATAGCATTTACCAAATTTAGTAATATAAGAGGTCTCAGTGTACTAAGGACGTCACTACAAAGTACTGATGTTTGTCATTTACATATTATGTAGAAATTTTTATACTAATAATTAGTTACAGTAATAGAATTGCTGCTTATCCTGCAGCAATTTAGAAAATATAGGACCAATAATTTACATTCCAATTTTACAATAACTTCTGTAGTTACTTCCCAGTATCTTACCTTTGTCCAAATATCTATGGCAATACATAAATACTGTACATGGCACTAGACATTACTCTGAAGTACTCAAAGTTGTCTTTACTCTATTTGCAGTTATAATTAAACATGGTGGTAACACATGTGTTTGTCTCTAGGTTTATATTACCAAAATGATTAACATTCGTTAGGTTTTAAATTTAGAATGGGTAACAAACTTTTAGTCCTTTGAGAAAAAGCCTTTAAGCTTTTAATTGATGTTTAAAATCTCTGTTTTCATACGTTTAATATATTTATGAAGTTATGAAAATAGCTTCTTAAACTGTCCGAACATGAATGACGGAGAAATCCATTTCCCCTCCTCCATCCGTTTCAGACGGCAACCTACGACGGTTGGAACACACTCCACCTATAACATAATAATACCAGCTGACGTTAAGTGTAGCGACATGCAGCGTTTTAGCTCATTAAATGTCAGTAATTAAAAGTGACTTAACACTGCAGCTCGGTATCCATGAGTTGAGATTACTGCAGTAGCGCTTAGCGTAATTGCAATACAAGTAACATCTACGTCACAACTGAAATTAAAATAGTGCCATATAAACATAAAATATTAAAAATAGATTAAAACAGAGCGCACACTGAACGATAACAGACTATTCAGGAAGACAATAAACGTTGTTTAGGAAATCTTATAAAATGTTGACAATCTGTGACATTTAAAATTAATTTAAATTGTTTTTTAAACATTTCGTTATATTCTGTAATATGAATTGTAATTCGTAATTTGTGTAACCACAAAAAATGTTAAATTATGCAATAAAAGTCAGCCTGTTGTTTGCAAAATATATTTATGAGATTGAAAGAGTGGAAAATTCGTCAGTTTGAAATAGCGCAAAATTAATTACTGTAACGTATATCCATTTCCAAAAATGTTTTTAAACTTTTCTGAAACAAAAATACGAATACTACAAAAACTCTCTTGTACCGTTGTACAGTATCACAATGTCACAACAAGTAATAAATGAATAGCAATAATATTAAAATTGTTTGTAACAGAAATAAACAAGTAAATACTTGATACTGTCATTAATGCAGTGTCTAATAACATACCCTTGATTGAAGATCTCTCACTACTATATCGTCTTATTTGTATATATGACGACAGTTCAGTTCCATTGAACATAAGCTATTGAGGTAAAATTGAATTATTTTTACTAGTTGTCATAGTAGTAAATTACAGATGCAAGATACAAATAGTAATTAATTATTCCTAATTTTTGGTCATAAGAATATTAATTATATTGTAGCGTCACAGAACGTTCCATAAAAAGAAATCATTTATATAGTAAGTTAGCATAAGAGGAAAGTGAAGTGAACAGTATCGAACCCAAGTAGTCCCAAAAAATTGTGTAATTTTGTATAATAATTATTTCTATCAACTTGAAAAAACGACCAAACTATGACTAAGACAAACCCCCATATATATTATTAAAGTGAATAAGAGTGAAAAAACCATAAGACACTATAAGAGAGAGAAATAATGTCAGAATCCACCAGAATAAAGTCAATAATTATTAAGTTTTATAACTATGAATATAGTATTAAAAACTATTTTTGGTGAATAAATGGACATGATCCATCATTATATTATGTGATGTAAATAAAATAAATGTATTAAATGACTTAAATACATTATTAGAAAGAGTTTAAGTTAAAATAAAAATTGTATATTTGTAATGACAAAAAAATATTAATGTGTTGGATTTGAGACCATACACCAAGATTTCATGAAAAAATTAATTATTATCAGATTTAAATAAAAACTATATGTAATTGTCAAGCAGACAATAGTGAACAATTTATCTTAAATAAAGGAAGCTGTCAAATGAATAAAAAGCAGCCAAAATAGCCAAACACAGTGTTAACTAAAAACATGTAATAGGCATCTAATATTGTATAATTTATGAATTTATTGTTGCCAAAATGCAACCAAACTGTATTAGAAAGCTGTAATATGATACAAAGCAACTATACTAATATACCTGACCAACTTTAACATTGTAATAGTCAAGTCAGCAAAATATTTACTTATACCATGTATGGCTGAAGCCAATTATCCAGTACAAAATAATCATATCTGGCTAAAATACTTACATGATACTAACCAAAATAAGATAGAAAGGTACAATACATCAGAATACCTTAATAAGAAACAAACTCAGTTGAAAGTAAAGTCAATTCTAAAAGAATTTAACTAATTAGAGTGAGATTTGTCACACCATAAAAAAATGACATCTCAAGACAATCAATGATGCTATGTCATCTTGTGATAAATATAAAATATGTACAAAGTAACCAGGTATCACAAAAGATAGACAAAATAATAAACTCTGTGTGTATAGTGGTGAAATAACACATATATTAAGGAAAAAGACTAATCATTGTATTAGAAAACTGACAAGAACCTAGGCCATGAGCAGAGGCCATGTAAAATTGTATTTATTTGTGTTTTATTGATGTTAAAATTTGTTTATTTTGTTGTAGGAGAGTAGTAGTAGTAGATGTCCAGCTTGTGAAGGGAACTTTATAACTCCACAACAATTTTTATTATAAATATTGAGTTTTTAATGACTACAACTCAAGGTGAGGGTTGTAAATTGTAATGTTTTTTAGACTTAAGTTAATTAGATACCAATCATATTTAGTATCGCTAGATTCAGTAAAAAACAAGGAATATAAATACATTAATGGCATACAAATTGTAAGTACTAATGTGAAACTGTTTGATAAATACCAGTGTAAATTTTGAAATATCCATTGTATGAAGAATAAGAAATTCGTTCTAAAAGCTTCTACGGAAGTGAAAATTGTTCTATGACATTCCATTTCGTTTATTCTCGAACAATCTAGAAAGAATTTTTACACAAATATACCGGAAGTCGACGAAAACAGTCATCCCGATTTAGTATAAAAGCGAGACAAAATTTGACCGAAAAACACTTGAAGATTGAACTCCAGAATTGATGCATCTCACACAACACTGATCAACGCAGCTAAGGCGAAACCGAGAGGCGAAAAATCGACAAGACACGGCAGGAAGGCTTTTTCCCGTACATAGACATACCCGACTGACTTAACCTCAACGAGAGTCGCCAAAAAATATCGCTGAAATAGAGCAGCGATACGGCAAATTCTAATAGAAAGCACGCAGCCAGAACGTCGACGGCCCAGGAGGGTCCCAACATTTAATAGAGAACGAATTCTGCTGTGTTCGCATTGACTGACTAACGTGACAAATAATTCCCCCGAACGTAAACAAAACAATACACTGAGCCTTCCTCAAAACTGCATGGGAGTCAGCGCTGCGGTGGCAGATTTCTGAATCAACGCTAAACAGATGATTCGTAGTGGCGGCGTTTGAACGAGATTTTACTGCCAAACGTTTTGACAAAAAGTGCGGAAAAAGTAACGATCGAAAAAATTGACTTTAAATAGATTCAGTGTACACCCGATGAGGCGAGATCGAGAAACTACCCGAAGGAAGTGTCCAGTGAGACAATAAACGACCATTGGAACGTGAGTTTACCAAAATTAAAATCATTGTTATCTGGTTACATTTATCACACAGTTGTACTTTACACGCCACACATACATCTTCAAATCACTTAGTTTTTTTTCTTGTAAGGCATCTAATTGATATGTCTTGGTAGTTCAAAGGAGTCACGTCCTGAGATTAAAGTTTTTTCACATATTAAACTCATGCTTGTCAACTGAGTCAGAATCTGAATTATACTAGCCGATACTTGATTGGACATATAAAAAATTGTCAATAATAATAACTTGTAAAATTTTTTCTCTGCAATTTTATAATTTTTATGAATGATAGTCCTTCAGACGATTTGTTTGTTGTTGTTAAAGAATTATTAAACTTAACTGATTTTTCAAACCTAAACTGACTTGTTTAAATTTTTTCGTAGATTTAAAAATTTTATCAATCACATTTAATTTTTTCTTGGAACAAACGTTTCCAAGTGGCGCCCACAAAAGCATAGTTTTAAGTTGTATTACAGGACTACATCACTGCGGAGGATCCAGTCAACAGGGTAAGTAATAAAAGTGCGCGGAGGTAACGCCCGACATTACAACACTTTTACAAAACACACACCCCTTTCTTTTTGTTATAAATTGGCAGCCCAACTAGTGAGGCTTGAAAAAGACGGAACAAGCCCGGCAACTACCAACATATTAAAATGCCACAACCTAAGGGAAAAAAGACGAAGAAGAATGTGGAACCAGAGTTAAGTGTGGAAGACGGAGAGGCAGTACAAATGGAGGAAACGGAGTTAGAACCGCCCACACTAGGAATGGAAAGACCGGTACAAACAGCAGAGGAATTAGAGGAACAAACGGGAGAAGAACCCATACAAATGGTAGAACAAACAGAGAAACCCGAACCAGAAAAAATAACAGGGAACGTTGACGCTAATGTAATAATGATAATGTTCCAAACGCTAAACGAAAATATGAAAAAAAATGAGAAGAATAGACAGGAAGATAAGGAGGAAATAATCAAATCCCTGAAAGAGGATATGAATAAAAATAGACAGGAAGACAAGGAGGAGAATAATAAAAACAGACGGGAAGATAAGGAGAAATTAGATAAAAGCATAGAATCTTTAAAGGAGGGTATGAACAAAAATATAGAATCCCTGAATAAAAACAGACAGGAAGATAAGGAGGAAATAAAAGGAAGCATAGAGTCCCTGAAAAAAGAAATTAGCATAAAATACGAAATAGTAAACAAAAGGATCGATGATAATAAAATCGATAGTGACAGGAAGGTCGATGATATGGAGAAACAGTTGGAAAGGTTACGGGAGGGAAACAATACACGTTTCGAAAGTATAGAGGAGCAAACAGTAGAGACCAAACAAGATGTTAGAAATCTCGAAAACAAGGTAAGGCAGAACCAAGACGCCATCATGCAGGAAGTCCAGAAAGACGTTAGCGAGAGGATGCAGGAAACATATGACATCGCTAACAGGCTGGATGAACAAATAAAAACTAACAAAAATAGCATACTGGAAATAGACCAGAAAGAGAAAAACCTGCAGGAATGATTTGAGGCGCTGAGAGATACACCAATACTAAACACTCATACGTGTCATGGTAAAAACAGGGAAGTAATCAACTTCCAGGACTACCGACGAAACCCAATGGAATTTTTGGAAAGAATGGAGGAGCTTATTGGGAGAAGTAGAGAAACAAGGTGGGACAGGATAAGAGAGATGCTTGACGAAACGTTTAAAAATACTAAGGATAACTGGTGGATAGCGGTACGACCCGAAATAACGAATTTAGCAGAGTTTAAACGCCAGTTTAAGGAAAAGTATTGGTCAGAGACCGCACAAAACAGGGTAAGAATGGACATTTTCTATGGCAAATATGACGCGTCCTATGGGCAGTCCCCGACGTCTTATTTCCTGGGAAAGGTATGTTTAGCACGGAAGTTGATACCGCCGATCCCAGAAGAATGTTTGGTAAGGCAGTTAGCTGGACATTACAGCTATGGGATCAAGGATGCCCAATTATACCAACAAATTAGCAAAATAGCCGATCTGGCCAAATTATTGGAAAATTGCGAATCCACAGGAAGGTTCCAGGATTACCAACCCCCCAATCGTAAGGTAGAGTACAACAACAATAATAACGGACCAAACCGGAATGGAGGTGGGAACGGTAATCATCTAAACACCAATAATCAGAATAATAATATCCCACCAAACGGCCGAAATGATACCACTCAGGGCCCAATTAACCGCAACTATCCGGGACCAAACAGAGGTAATTACACCGGGAATAACTACGGTAGGAACTTCCACCAGGGAAATGGTTATCGCGGGAATAATTATAGAGGAAGTAATTATGGTCAACGTAATGGTTATCGCAACGGGGGAAACCAAGGAGGAGGCGGTAGGAGAAACCAAAATGAATATAGGCCCCAGGTAAATTATATGATGGCCGATAATCGACGACCATATCCACCCAATTTACCAAGTTACGGGTATATGACTCAACAGGCGTCAGGTAGCCAGGGTGATACGGCGAATAACCGGCAGCAGTTTTCAGAGGGTAGGAGTAGCGAACCACCCCGAAACGAGAGTAACAACCAACAAGAGCCAAACGCTAATCAAAATAATAATGAGAATCGGGTAACAGTTCACGAAAATCCAGGTTTTTCATTACAGCATAATCAGGCAAGTAAAGACGAAAAACCCCGAGTATTTTATGTAAACCATGTATTGGCAGAAACTGGCCGAGAACCAGATAATGATCCCCAAACTGAAAGTGAGAGAGAGGAGGAATTCCGCTATGCAGAAAAATTATGGCCCAAACATGTGATGAGATGGTAAGGCCATGAAACCAATCATCCAGAATAAATGTCATAGACCAGGCATTTGAAGGAGTAGAGGTGATAAACATCGAAGGTCGAATATTGAAAAGAGAAGGAATTAAAAAGGAATGGGAATGATAAATAAGGACATAATATAAGGGACACACAACCAAAAGGAGTTGAAATAATTAACCCAAACTGACAAATATAACCCAAATATTATCAAACATGAAAACAATACCTACGAGGTAACTGACACAATTAGGAACAAGGTAAAAGGAACGTATAACCAGACTTCATTAAAAAAGTACCGTGATTAAAAAATAGCAAGTCGAATACTCAATCAGTGACCAAATACCATGACCAAAGACCCAAGTCAAATACAGCATCATAGAGAAGGTACCTTGACTAAACATGTCAACGTGAATTTTTTTTTAACTTAGCCATAATTAGACTGGTGGAGTGGCGATCTTAGTCCACAGGCGACACTCTCATAGAGAACTCCCTGCCCCTGAAACTACCCTCATCGAAGCATGTGCTGTGGCGCTGGATGTAGCCGGCCTGGAGGTGCGCTTTGTTTCTGCGTACCACCCGCCCGGCCATCAAGCTCCACCGCATGAGGAGTGGGACGCCCTCCTGGACAGCGATCTCCCAACCATCGTAGCCGGAGACCTTAATGCCAAGCATCCCTCTTGGAACAGCAGAACGTCAAACCCCTACGGCAATTCTCTCCGTAGGGCTGTCGAAGATGATCCCAGCGTCCTCATCATCGGCCCGTCCGAACCGACACATTTTCCCACTGCGGGTTATCCGCCGGATGTCCTTGATATCGTAATTGTCAAGGCCATCCCCTTTCATCTACAAGTCAGCGCGGTGTCGGACCTATCGTCCGATCACGACCCCCTACTTGTAACTGTCTTGCTGCCGTCGGTCTCACCCCGACTTCCCGATCATCCTGTTAGGAGAGTCAATTGGCGATCCTACCACGATGATCTGGCCAGGCAGTTGCCATCTGTCCCTCCGGACCCACTCGTCTCTTGTGACGATGTGGATCTCCGGGTACATCAGCTCCAGGACCTTGTCCAGTCTGCAATGGATAAAAACACCTACACTGTTCCGGTGAGTAATAAACGCTCCGACCTTCCTGCGGAAGTTCTCCAAGCCATCCGATTACGGCGCCAGCTCCGCCGCAGATGGCACCATACCCGTGATCCTGCCGCTAGACGGCGCTTTCGAGCCCAGTCGGAACACGTCTCGCAGCTTCTGCTTGACGTAAACGCGAATCGATGGGACTCCTATTTGGAGTCCTTGGAAGTCGACCACGCCTCCGTATGGAGAGCCGCTGGTAGACTAAAAGGCGAAAAGAGGACTCGCCATCCCTTGAATACCCCGGACGGCACTATATCCTCTGCAGAAGGCAAGGCGGAGGTCTTCGCCGACTGCATTGAGGACCAGTTCACCGTCCATAGAGGCATCTCTGACCCGGCTCATGTGGCCGTCGTCAGGGATTTCCTATCTGGATACTTTTCTGCTCCCCCCATTGATCCTCCTATGTCGGTCGACGAGGATGACCTTGCGTCTGTCCTAAGCCGACTGAAGAAGAGAAAGGCCCCTGGCCCCGATCGCATCGGCGCCGCTGCGTTGCAGAATCTCCCGCCTTCGGCAGTTGACGTTCTTCTTGAGCTGTTCAACTCCTGTCTCCGGCTGAGTTACTTCCCTCGCCTGTGGAAAACTGCCAACGTCATCATGATCCAGAAATCTCAAAAGCCGCCCACGCTACCTGGAAGCTACCGCCCAATATCACTATTGCCAGTAATCTCGAAGGTATTCGAGCGTCTTCTACTGGCCCGTATTCGGCCCCTGGTGGATGGTTTCATCCGCGAGGAGCAGTTTGGGTTTAGGCCGAGGCACTCGACTACTCTTCAGCTAGTACGGGTTGTCACCTATCTAGCCGACGCTGCCAACCATCATCAGGCAACAGGCGCTGTCCTGTTGGATGTGAGCAAAGCCTTCGATAAAGTCTGGCACGAAGGCCTGCTCTACAAACTGGCGCATTCGCCAATCCCGACATCTATCGTCCACTTGCTCCGATCCTATCTGACGGATCGCACCTTCAGGATCAGCGTAGATGGGGCGTTCTCTCGGGTTCGCCCTGTCTCCGCCGGCGTCCCACAAGGATCTGTCCTCGGCCCCGTTCTGTATGTACTATACACGAACGATCTGCCTGTTTATCCCGGGGTCACGTTATCTCTATTTGCCGACGACGCGATGTTTCATTTTAGCTCGCTTTCGCCTTGGCGGACGAGCGTAATGTTACAACGCCAGTTGGATATGCTTCCGGACTGGCTAAGGAAATGGCGGGTAGCGATCAATACGGAGAAATCCGAGGCGATCTGCTTTACGCATAAGTCCATTTCCCGATGCCAATCCCTCTCCTTAGAGGGGAGACCCATCAACTGGACCGAGACGGTGAAGTACCTAGGTGTTCGGCTTGATCGGCACTTAAACTTCAACGCCCACGTGACCTCAACCCTCAACTTGGCTCGTGGCGTCAGAGCCAAACTATCACCTATGCTTTCGCGGAACAGCTGCCTGGCTGTCCGTACCAAACTGACATTGTATCTACTGTTCCTCCGAACAGTACTCACTTATGCGGCACCCGCCTGGTGGCCTCTCCTGTCGGCCACCAACAGGCATAGGCTGACTACATTTCAGAACTGGACCCTACGCTCCCTCACGGGGTCCCCGTGGTATGTGCGAAATACCGCCATACATCGGGGTCTCCGTGTTCCCACCTTAGAGGTCTTCGTCTGGTCCCTGGCAACGAATTTGTTCGCCAAGGCAGGCGAGTCCTCTTACCCGCACCTCCGAAGGCTTAACAGCATGGAGAATGCTCCGCCTCCTCGCCGCGTCAGGCGCCCTAGGGCGCTGCTAGACGACCCCCCCTAAGTTCATCACATGAACCCCCAGAAACGAATCCCCCCAACCTTCTGGAAATCTGAACCGATCACCATCAATCACCACCTGCGCCTGCCGAAACTGTAGTCAATCATGCTGCGGCGGATTGAATGGATAGATTTATTGCCAGCATCGGCTTTGCCGATTCGGCGGGGCCTCGATCCGGGACATGGGATCTCGCGAGGTTGTGCAAATGCCTCCTTGCGAAAGCCGACTGCCCCGGTGACAAGTTCCGCCGACTCGGCCGCTGCCTTCGGGCGGACGAGCCTCTTGTATTCGCCGGCGCGTTTCTGAGTTTCCGTGGGCTATGTCCCGGCGACCAATGAGACGCGACCAGGCGTTGCGATTGGCTGAAGCCTTGATCACGATTAAGTTCCCCGCCAGCACCTGCTTTGTTGATTTGGTAAGGTAATGACCTGAGACATGAGCTCCCGCGAGGTTGTGCAAGTGCCTTCCTTGCGAAAGCTGGCTGTCTCGGTGACATTACCCACCATTTCGGCCGACGCCCTAGGGCGCTCGAGCTTCTTGTCCTCGCCAGTGTGTCACCCCGTTCCCAAAGGTTAGCCTGAGGGGACCATGGTGTCGCGCCTTGGCCGGACAATTGGCTGAAGCAAAGCACTAGCTTGCCACCGTGGTGGCCATGTTAATTTATCATGGACCCGCGGACTGCACCTTAACATCCTTGAGCAGAGCAAACGACCGCGCTGAACTGTTGGCACCTGGCGTTCATCAGGCTTAGGCCTGGACAACGCACACAAATTAGGGCGCAAGACGCCCGTGCACCCATCCATCCATCCATCATAATTAGAAAGGAGATAGAGATTTTTAAATAAATATAAATATTATTGTATAATGATTAATATTAATAAATATTACGAGATGGACACCTTACACCAAAGGCATAATGATATATATAAAATATAGATTTATTTCCAATAGCCATGTCAACGTATATTTACCAGCTTACCCGTACTTAGAGAAGGAGAGAGATTATTATTAATTAATATTACGAGATGGACACATTCCATCATAGGCAAGATTTATTTCCAATAGCCATGTCAACGTATATTTACCAGCTTACCCGTACTTAGAGAAGGAGAGAGATTATTATTAATAAATATTACAAGATGGACACTTAGTAAAGGAGAAAAGAGGGAGAAATACTGTCATATATTTGATACTAAATGGAAATGATAAATGAAAAAAAAAGGAAAACAGTGTGTTACATAAGGAGGTAATGATGAATATGAATATAGCTATTAACATTGAATGATTTTAAACGATAATTTTAACCTGCGGAGAACGATATATTAATATAATTGTGAATTAATCAGAAGAGTTTAAGAAAGGGAATGTATGTGTAGGAGCCTATGATCTTTGAATATTGTATTTTTTTTTTATTATTATTATTATTATTATTATTTGTTGCAAAGGTGCAATTATTATTTTTTGAACAGGGATGTGTTGCCTCTGATTTCAGTAGTTATAGACAGGAAGGGACAGAGAATGTATGCCATAGCGAGCCACTCTGACTCCCAACCCTCTATGTAAGTTAGGGAATTGATAGGGAATTATATCAAAGATTAATTATAAGACATCAAGGTAAAGAGGAAAGGAATAGGTGATACGACAAAGAACGAACTAGGAATATTGAGTTGGATTAATATATTAAAGGAGTAGTACAGGAATTTAATTATAAGATAAAAGAATGAGATATAAAGAAGCTAATAAAGGGTTATTATAGAGATGATAATTTCATCAAAACCAAAGATATGTTTTTCCAAAATTATCAACTTTAACGGTGAGGCATATGTAGCGTCACAGAACGTTCCATAAAAAGAAATCATTTATATAGTAAGTTAGCATAAGAGGAAAGTGAAGTGAACAGTATCGAACCCAAGTAGTCCCAAAAAATTGTGTAATTTTGTATAATAATTATTTCTATCAACTTGAAAAAACGACCAAACTATGACTAAGACAAAACCCCATATATATTATTAAAGTGAATAAGAGTGAAAAAACCATAAGACACTATAAGAGAGAGAAATAATGTCAGAATCCACCAGAATAAAGTCAATAATTATTAAGTTTTATAACTATGAATATAGTATTAAAAACTATTTTTGGTGAATAAATGGACATGATCCATCATTATATTATGTGATGTAAATAAAATAAATGTATTAAATGACTTAAATACATTATTAGAAAGAGTTTAAGTTAAAATAAAAATTGTATATTTGTAATGACAAAAAAATATTAATGTGTTGGATTTGAGACCATACACCAAGATTTCATGAAAAAATTAATTATTATCAGATTTAAATAAAAACTATATGTAATTGTCAAGCAGACAATAGTGAACAATTTATCTTAAATAAAGGAAGCTGTCAAATGAATAAAAAGCAGCCAAAATAGCCAAAAACAGTGTTAACTAAAAACATGTAATAGGCATCTAATATTGTATAATTTATGAATTTATTGTTGCCAAAATGCAACCAAACTGTATTAGAAAGCTGTAATATGATACAAAGCAACTATACTAATATACCTGACCAACTTTAACATTGTAATAGTCAAGTCAGCAAAATATTTACTTATACCATGTATGGCTGAAGCCAATTATCCAGTACAAAATAATCATATCTGGCTAAAATACTTACATGATACTAACCAAAATAAGATAGAAAGGTACAATACATCAGAATACCTTAATAAGAAACAAACTCAGTTGAAAGTAAAGTCAATTCTAAAAGAAATTAACTAATTAGAGTGAGATTTGTCACACCATAAAAAAATGACATCTCAAGACAATCAATGATGCTATGTCATCTTGTGATAAATATAAAATATGTACAAAGTAACCAGGTATCACAAAAGATAGACAAAATAATAAACTCTGTGTGTATAGTGGTGAAATAACACATATATTAAGGAAAAAGACTAATCATTGTATTAGAAAACTGACAAGAACCTAGGCCATGAGCAGAGGCCATGTAAAATTGTATTTATTTGTGTTTTATTGATGTTAAAATTTGTTTATTTTGTTGTAGGAGAGTAGTAGTAGTAGATGTCCAGCTTGTGAAGGGAACTTTATAACTCCACAACAATTTTTATTATAAATATTGAGTTTTTAATGACTACAACTCAAGGTGAGGGTTGTAAATTGTAATGTTTTTTAGACTTAAGTTAATTAGATACCAATCATATTTAGTATCGCTAGATTCAGTAAAAAACAAGGAATATAAATACATTAATGGCATACAAATTGTAAGTACTAATGTGAAACTGTTTGATAAATACCAGTGTAAATTTTGAAATATCCATTGTATGAAGAATAAGAAATTCGTTCTAAAAGCTTCTACGGAAGTGAAAATTGTTCTATGACATTCCATTTCGTTTATTCTCGAACAATCTAGAAAGAATTTTTACACAAATATACCGGAAGTCGACGAAAACAGTCATCCCGATTTAGTATAAAAGCGATACAAAATTTGACCGAAAAACACTTGAAGATTGAACTCCAGAATTGATGCATCTCACACAACACTGATCAACGCAGCTAAGGCGAAACCGAGAGGCGAAAAATCGACAAGACACGGCAGGAAGGCTTTTTCCCGTACATAGACATACCCGACTGACTTAACCTCAACGAGAGTCGCCAAAAAATATCGCTGAAATAGAGCAGCGATACGGCAAATTCTAATAGAAAGCACGCAGCCAGAACGTCGACGGCCCAGGAGGGTCCCAACATTTAATAGAGAACGAATTCTGCTGTGTTCGCATTGACTGACTAACGTGACAAATAATTCCCCCGAACGTAAACAAAACAATACACTGAGCCTTCCTCAAAACTGCATGGGAGTCAGCGCTGCGGTGGCAGATTTCTGAATCAACGCTAAACAGATGATTCGTAGTGGCGGCGTTTGAACGAGATTTTACTGCCAAACGTTTTGACAAAAAGTGCGGAAAAAGTAACGATCGAAAAAATTGACTTTAAATAGATTCAGTGTACACCCGAAGAGGCGAGATCGAGAAACTACCCGAAGGAAGTGTCCAGTGAGAGAATAAATGACCATTGGAACGTGAGTTTACCAAAATTAAAATCATTGTTATCTGGTTACATTTATCACACAGTTGTACTTTACACGCCACACATACATCTTCAAATCACTTAGTTTTTTTTCTTGTAAGGCATCTAATTGATATGTCTTGGTAGTTCAAAGGAGTCACGTCCTGAGATTAAAGTTTTTTCACATATTAAACTCATGCTTGTCAACTGAGTCAGAATCTGAATTATACTAGCCGATACTTGATTGGACATATAAAAAATTGTCAATAATAATAACTTGTAAAATTTTTTCTCTGCAATTTTATAATTTTTATGAATGATAGTCCTTCAGACGATTTGTTTGTTGTTGTTAAAGAATTATTAAACTTAACTGATTTTTCAAACCTAAACTGACTTGTTTAAATTTTTTCGTAGATTTAAAAATTTTATCAATCACATTTAATTTTTTCTTGGAACAAACGTTTCCAAGTGGCGCCCACAAAAGCATAGTTTTAAGTTGTATTACAGGACTACATCACTGCGGAGGATCCAGTCAACAGGGTAAGTAATAAAAGTGCGCGGAGGTAACGCCCGACATTACAACACTTTTACAAAACACACACCCCTTTCTTTTTGTTATAATATACAATATTAATGCTTTTTATATTTCTTTGAGGAACATATCTGTCGTTATTTTTATCTCCAGTGAGTCAGATATTGAAATAACAAGAGCTAAGTTAGGCCTATTACTATTATTAGAATCAGGAATTAATGTGGAGTTAAAAATTCGTATTTCAAAATAAGTTTTTAATTCTAATTTTGCATCCTCTGTAGTGAGCAATTTCCTGGATGGCACCAATTGACAAACTAAATTATCTACATGCTACAATTATTTATAATTAACAACAGATTGTAATTATCATTGACAAATTTAATTTAAATTGCAAGTTAACACAATATATATGAAAATAATTTTGATACAGAAGTACAACGATTATAATTTTAAAACCGTTAAATAATTTCCAATAATGATTTTGTATAATGGTTGTAGCAAAGCTTTGCTTCCAATTCTCATAGCACGATGTGTCTTACAAGCAGGCTAGATTTCTGCGTTTCTGCGAACTCTGAATATGAAAAAAACAAAACGGTCACAGTAATGTCGGTAATGCTACATAGTCATATATCATCACTGTTGCGTCACAACAATGTTACAGGAAACACAGTAACAGAGACATGGAAGCATTAATATGCGTTGAGTAATACTTATTTATTTTTTTAATCTCATAGTAATATAAATAATAAATAGCCATACAAGAAAACATTAATAGAACGACGAAAGTAAATATTAACCAAATGGAGACAAACAAGGTGAACATTTTACTGTTCCTCAAGAAAAAATAATTTTACACTTTTTAATTTTCCGTAAATTTATCATATTAAAATTAATCATATGGTAATTTGGATTAATAGATTTAAGTTTTGTGTAATACAAACTTCAACAGAAAATACACTTATTATGCGTGGGGTATTTTTAACATAGATAACAAAATTTCAAGTGAACATTAACATGCAGTACTAAATTATAATAGTGTTACGACGGTCTCCTCGATCGTCGTAAGTACAGTGGAAACAAAGTACAAGGCACCAATTAAGTCACTGATCACCAGCTTATTTTCACAGTTAAACAGTTCGTAATTAACAACACAGTCTCTTACAGCAAATCAAATAAAAATTGTTCACATTCACACGCAATAGCAATGTCTACTAATAGAGCCTTGCACAATTATATAACACATAACACAATAAGTCTTCATTTTGACAAGCACTCAATCCGCACTAGCTAAAGTCGCTTACGTAACTGACTGACAACCCGGCAGCCATGGCTTTATATACCCCGCGCTGAGGCCGAATACAGCTTTCCCTCCTTAACTGCACGCCGGCAGCTTAATGCGTAGTATCTCAAGTGCTCCTGGAAATCACTAGAATCACCTACTTGAATGACGCACAGTTGCCACAAAGGACGGGGGGGGAGAATGTTCTGGGTTGTTTGGTAGGCTTCTAGTAACACAGCCCCTTCCTTAAGCCTGTTCGTCCCGAACTGGCAAACCGTCTCTGAAGTAATAATTGGCCAGGCGATCTACGTGGACGTCCTTGTGAAAGATAATTCTCCCGTCCTTCGAATTCGGTCACGTGTGATCCGAACATCAAGTTCCAAGGAATACGAGTCTTCCGCTCAACCGCTAATTTTGTTGGAATCACACTCCCGTTGCGTCATGTATTGATTACCTAAACACCACTGGCTGATCCAAGTCTGTTTGTTTCTCGTCAACAACCTCTTGCGTAACTTCATCTTCAGCAACGTTTCCATCGGGCGCTTCTATTATCTCAGGAACAAACAAGGGGGTTTCCTTGACATCCATAGTTGGCTCCTCAGTTACTTCTTTTGCCGTTAAATTTATTTGTACTTCCACTGATAGTTCTTCCATTTCCACCTGCAATAGGGAGGGTTCCCCTTGATCAGACTTGTTAACTTCTTCTTCGGCGGATGACACTTGTTTCATTGAATGATTGGCAGACGCTGACATTTTAAACATGGAAAGCTTCATCTTGTCTTCGACAACCTTCAGGACGTTCTCCCTTAAGTCCACAACGAATCCGTGAGCATTCATAATGTCTGTGCCAAGAATCACTTCATCAACAATGTCTGCAACAAGCATTTGGTGACTAAACTCGAGCAGGTCCAGGCCTACACGTACGTCTACATTTCCTACCACATGGACGGGGCTTCCAGTCACAGTCTGTATTCTACAAGAGCTAATTTGAAGCTGGCGGTTGGTGACTAAGTCAGGGCGCACGATGGACACTGTGGCGCCCGTGTCAACTGTAGATGCTAGTGATTTGTCTTTAATGGCGCACATGGTGTGCAGTTCCGTATCTTTACATCTCCAATTCGTGCATTCACGCTCTTATCTCCGATTTTTCGTCTGCCAACAATTTGCTTGTAGATGGCCACTTTTCCCACAGTTATAACCTTTAGGTCTTTTGTCTTTATCCTTTTGTTCGAAACATCGTTGTGGCGCTACTGACTTCTTAAGCTGTTGTTCTTCAATCGTCTTTTTATTCCGTCCGTTATGGCGATACTGGATCCATTTGACTACAACGTGATGACATACTTTGATTAATGTAGGTAGCCGACTTGGCAGCTTCAAAACGGACAGCATGAACAAGAGCGTCTGAGCTATTCTGATGCCATGCCATTCTTAACACTTGTTGTAATTTATTATCTCTGATACCGTCAATAAACACAATGTGAGCAATCCACGTTCGGAAGTCCTCCGATTTTTCGGGATAAGCCAATCTCGTCAGTCGGTCGACATTTGCTTCAAACTCTTGAAGGCTCTCCCTTGAACGCTGTCGCATTGCTTTAAATTGAACACTTCGCACAAATGCTGGTCACCGTACCGTAATTCTAGAACTTTTGTTAATTCGGCATATGTGTTCTGGCTGTCAGATGGCACTTTGTGTATTAGCTCTGCGGCAGGTCCTTTTAACGTAAGAAAGAGTAAAAGGCCTTTCTCTCCTTCTGTCCAGTTATTTAAGCAAGCGGCAGCTTCAAATTGGCGATGATAAGTTGCCCAGTGAGTGCTTTCATTAAGCGATGGGACCTTTGCAAAAACTGGCTCTACTTTAGTTAACAGCGTTCTTTGATTACTTTTTTAAACATAGCTTGGTTCAAAATTAATTACTACTTTACAATGAAAGAACAAAATCAATTTAAAACATGTCTATGGCCATCAGAAAATGTTATATAGCATTAGTATTCCACTTAAAAGAACTTCATATCCTGTGTAATGTTGCAATATATATATATATATATATATATATATATATATATTGCAACAGAACACAGGATGATAAGCTATGCTGGCTATATCAGAGCACATGGATGACGAGCATTTTCTTGTTTAAATTTGTTTTATGTAATATTTTGTCTTTTGGTCGTAAGTTTTGTATTTAGAATAGGATAAGCATGTAGGGTATACCAAACTCTTCATTAAAAGGTGTTCTATATTGTCATGTATTTTTTGTGTGTATTTGTGCGTGTGTGCGGGTGTGATAATCTGTGATCACTATAGCTTCAGTAGTAGTTGACCGATTGACGTGAAATTTTGACAAGGAATTATTTTGGTAAATAGCTTCAATTTGGGTATACTCTGAGGTTCATAACTATTTTACAAATATGGTTTTTTTAAATAAAGAAAACTCAATTGTAACTCTTATCAATTATAGGGTAATACAATTTGTAGATAATTTCCATGCAGGACTTTGCTAAATTATACAAAGTTTTTCATGAAATTTGTATACCTGTTTGTTCCATCAATCCTGTGACTTGGGCTTAGCCTATCAGAATACACTAAATTCAGTGAGATGCATATATGTTGTAGATTTAGGATGGACACAGTCGGTCTGTAGATGTTGCAAGGGGAAGTTGTGCCCGGTGAAGAGAGTTGTTCTCTTACGAAAGTCGAAATATCATATATAAAATAAACCGTGATAATTCTTAACGACGTTTCGCGTTACGAACCGAGTGGGTAAAATATTTAGGTAAAATGTAATATATAATACAGTGCTGTTTTCGTGTAAGTTAAGATATCCGCTTAGGGAATTTAAGACACTTCAAGATATCGTGGAAGGTGTACATTAAACGCACCGAATTAAGTAATACCCAGATTAATCCTGAGGTTAAGAAAATATAAGATATAAATTAATAATTAACTGTACGAGTGAAATTAATAATCATTGTGAGTGAACAATTTATGAAGAAACTAATTAATGTTAGCAGTCAAACATAACAACGAGACTCAGTGAAATATCGCCGCTGGAGCCGCCTGCCGTAGAACAGGAAGACAAGACGAAGAGGACGCCAGGACGAAGAGGACACCAGGAAGGAGTGACGCTGTAGAAGAGGACGACGAGACGAAGAGGACGCCAGGACGAAGAGGACACCAGGAAGGAGTGACGCTGAAGAAGAGGACGCCAGGACGGGAGCGACGAATCAAGGAGGACGTTCCAGAAACCAAGTAAAATCGATTTATATTATCGAACAATTCAAACAATTAATTCTATTATCAATACATGACAATTTAAAAAAACAATATACATCTTTAAAGCTATATTTATGTATATAATAAATAATTTTTCATCTCCTCTATAATAGACTTGTTCGTGATTTTTGCACACTCACTATAACCTTATTAGAATAATAAAGTTTGATCTGTTGCAATATATATAATTATATATATATATATATTACATTTAATATTTATAAATAAATTTACCTCAATATATACTTTTTTCCTTATTAGGAACATGTTTCGAGAGCTCCCGTGCTCTCATCTTCAGCCTTCGCGATCTTGCGTCTGGTGAAGTATTTGTGTGTTGGCTGGATGCTATTAAGGTTGTTTGTTGGTCTCTGGTATTTTAAAGTTGTATTATTGTGTGTGATTGTGGTATACGTATTTTGTGTACTTTCGATGTTGAGTGCTTTGAATATTGTGCCATGTTTTGTATTGATTTGTATTTGTTCAGGTATTAGTTTGTTTTGTGTTTTATGTTTGTATATTTGCAAATGTTCCCAAATGTTCATTATGGTGCCTTTGTGTGGTATATGTTTTATTAGTGTCACATTGGTTACGTCAAAATATCGTTTTTTCAGCTTTTTTTTTTGTTTGTCCTATATAACATTTATTGCAATCTTGGCATTCAATTTTGTATATACCGTTAGTTGTTGTATTATCTTTATTGTGTGAGCTATTTAGTTTGTGTGAGCTATTTAGTTTTTGTAAATTATTTTTATTAGTTTTGTATGATATTTTTGTAGCTGTGTTTTTAATTAGTTTTGTTACGTTTGTCATTTTATTATTTATGTATGTGAATGTGGCCCATTTTTTGTTGTTGTTATTATTTATGTGTGGTTCATTTTGATTAATTCTTAATTGTTCAGTTTTTATTCTATTTGATTTTATTTTCTATTTTGTTTACAGTATTTTTATTGTATCCATTTTCATAAACAATTTGGTATAATATATTTATTTCTTTGTCAGTTTCTTGTTTTTTAGGGGAATTTTGTACATTCTGTTAAATAGCGAATAGAATGCTGCCATTTTATGTTGTGGTGGGTGGTCAGAATAGTTAGGTATAATGATGTTAGTAGAAGTTGGTTTTCTATATATTGCATATTGTATGTGGTTGTTGTATCTTGTGATGGTTATGTCTAAATAGTTGATTTTGTTATGTTTTTCTTTTTCTTCTGTGAATTGTATTTTAAGATGTATGTTATTGATTTGTTTCAGTATGTTCTCTGCATCTGTGTTTTTGTTATTTGATACATATAGCCCATCATCTACATATCTTATCCATATGCCATTTGGATCATATGATTTTATAATATTTTGTATTTTGATGTCTATGTGTTGTAGGAATATATCTGCTATTATGCTAGATAATGGTGATCCCATTGCAACATAAATAATAACAACAACAAAAAATGGGCCACATTCACATACATAAATAATAAAATGTCAAAACTAACAAAACTATTTAAAAACACATGTATAAAAATAGCATAGAAACTAATAAAACTAATTTACAAAAACTAAGTAACACACACAACAAAGATAATACAACAACTAACGGTATATACAAAATTGAAAGCCAAGATTGCAATAAATGTTACATAGGACAAACAAAAAACAGCTGAATAAACGTTATTTTGAACACCTAAACGCATACAAAAAACCAGATATATATACATCCAATTTAGCCACACATGCAATAAACACAGGACATGAATTCCCAGACATAACCAATGTGACACTAATAAAACATATGCCACACAAAGGCACCATAATGAACATTTGGGAAAATTTGCAAATATACAAACATAAAACACAAAAGAAACTAACACCTGAACAAATACAAATCAATACAAAACATGACACAATATTCAAAGCACTCAACATCGAAAATACACAAAATACGTATACCACAATCACACACAATAATACAACTTTAAAATACCAGAGACCAACAAACAACCTTAATAGCATCCAGCCAACACACAAATACTTCACCAGACGCAAGATCGCGAAGGCTGAAGATGAGAGGAAGGGAGCTCTCGAAACATGTTCCTAATAAGGAAAAAAATTATATCATGAGATAAATTTATTTATAAATATTAAATGTATTATATACATCAAGAAACGGACTGTAGCAGTAAGTTATTGAATATATATATATATATATATATATTCTGACCATTCAAACACTTGTTGCTACAGTCTGTTTCTTGATGTATATAATAATATAAATAATATTTACAATCACTTTACCTCAATATATCTTCTCCTTATTTGGAACATGTTTCGGGAAGCCTTGTGTTCCCATCTTCACCCTTCCTGATTTTGAGTCTTGTGAAGTATTTGTGTGTTGGTTGATTGTTGTGGTTTCCTGTTGGCCTCTGGTATTTTAAATGGGTATTATTGTGTGTGATTGTGGTGTGTATGTTAGTATTTTGTGTATTTTCTATGTTGAGTGCTTTTAAAATTGTGTCATATTTGCATTGATTTGTATTTGTTCAGTTATTAGTTTAATTTGTGTTTTATGTTTGTATATTTGTAAATTTTCCTAAATGTTCATTATGGTCCCTTTGTGTGGTATATGTTTTATTAGTGTCATGTTGGTTGTGTCCGGGAATTCATGTCCAGTGTTTATTGCATGTGTGGCTTAATTGGATTTATATATTTCAGGTTTTTTGTATGAGTTAAGGTGTTCAAAATAACGTTTTTTCAGCTGTTTTTTTGTTTGTCCTATGTAACATTTATTCCAATCGTGGCATTGAATTTTGTATATACCATTGGTTGTTGTATTATCTTTGTTGTGTGCGTTATTTATTTTTGTAAATTTTTGTTGTTGGTTTTGTATGTTATTTTAACGTCTGTGTTTTTAAATAGTTTTGTTAGCTTTGTCATTTTAGAATAAATAGAAAAAATTACGTCTTTTATCCGTCTAGTGCCTTTTCCTTTTTTTATATTTCACTACGCGTTTGGACATATGTCCCATCTTCTGGTGTAATCCCTCAGTAAACTTTGTCAGATTAATTAAAACAGATGACGTATAATTTACACATGTCATAAATAAATATAATATATATGAACACGGAACAAACGCGGTGTTGTTGGTGCGCACCATAGTAATACTATAATCAACTGTTATGCTTACGTTGTTATTGCACGAACATCATCTTGTAATGTTATTGCTGTGTCATGTAGAAAACTGAACTGAAAGTTCAGCTGTTTGTTCAACTTTTGAGAATGTACGATTATTGTAAACAAGTGGTTGCCTTACTTTGACTTGTAGATTTCTGGATTTAAATACAGATTTAGGTGTTAAATAAAACTTCCTTTTAATTTTTTTTTTTAGTTTTGTCTACATAAATCATTAAATTTAGTGTATATAAAGTCAGGGCACTCAATTTATCAAAACCTGACATACTTATTTTCATAGTTGACACAGATTTTTCAATTTCAGATATTCTGTCAACTTGTTTGTTCAGCTCACCTCGTAACAGGCCGAATTTTGCAGTGATATCATCTTGTATGAACGCCTTAACGTCGTCTGCTTGACGACTAAATTCTTCTTTTTGTTGTTCCTGTGTATGACATAGCATTACTCGGAATGATTCGATCGTCTGACGGGTATCCATTTTATTTTTATCAACTGCCACTAACACCACTCTTCTACGAAGTGTCCTCTGTTTCAATTGTTAACCGTTTTATCCCAGTTCTGACACCACTGTTACAACGGTCTCTTCGATCGTCGTAGGTACAGTGGAAACAAACTACAAGACATCAATTAAGTCACTAATCACCAGCTTTAATTTTCACAGTTAAACAGTTCGTAATTAAGAACACAGTCTCTTACAACAAATCAAATAAAAATTGTTCACATTCACACGCAATAACAATGTCTACTAATAGAATCTTGCACAATTATATAACACATAACACAATATTTCTTCACTTTGACAAGCACTCAATCCGCACTAGCGAAAGTCGCTCACGTAACTGACTGACAACCCGGCAGCTATGGCTTTATATACGCCGCTCTGAGGCTGAGTACAGCTTTCCCTCCTTAACTGTACGCCAGCAGCTTAATGCGTAGTATCTCAAGTGTTCCTGGAAATTACTAGAATCACCTACTTGAATGACGAACAGCTGCCACAAAGTACGGGGGGAGTGGAGAATGTTCTGGGTTTTTCGATAGGCTTCTCGTAACAATAGTTATATGCGGAGTTTAAATAGTGTATAGTATACGAGGAAATTACGAAGAAATTACTACCGTACCGTAAATACGCTACTACCGTATTGGTGTAAATATGTTATCCTGTGTACATTTAAAAAAATAATTTCTGCCAAGAAAAGGTTTGTAACGATATTATACAGTTTGCACAAATCTTAAAAGTAGATCGCTGTTTGTAAACACATATTTTATTACAGTACCGTTATTCCAAATTTCATTAGTTGTAATAAAAACTTTGCAAACAGGATTTAATGATTTGTTAGTATTTATGTATTTAATTATGAACAAAAGGTACTAACAAAAAGTAAATAAATAATCGTATGCTTTTCAACATAAATTTTGTTAAGCTAAAAATTAATTTAACTGCATAAGGATAATTGTTTTTAATATTCTCAGAATACTTTAAACAAAAGCGAGATTTATTTGTTAAATATATAGCTTTTTTACGTTTTTTTTTTTTAATATTTTTGTGCGCCTTCTTATATCTACAGGCCGTACACATGTAGTTATATACTGGTACTGAATTCACGATGGGATGTGTGTGTAAGTGGCTATATGCAGAGTACTGTACTCTTTGTTTGTGATCCCTCGACGTGGCATTGTTTGGCTCTATCATGTGTAGTGTTCTTCACTGTATTGCTAGCGTCGGGAGTCTGTTTTTGTGCACTCACCGTCATAACTATAAGTAATTACGTTTTGCTTCTCCTACTCTGCTAATTAAACTATTTGCCTCTCCTAATTGGTATATTTCACTGTCGTGTACCTGCTGCTTTTTACTAGACTGTTGACTTTTTTATTAAAAGCGTATAGTTTAACAATTAAAAACTCAAACTTATGCACACACCACGTATATTTTGACGCAACTACAAACTTTCAATTTGTTAATATTAAAAATTGATGGTTAAACTTCAGTTTCTATAATGTATCATTTCAAAATTTTTATTGGGCCATAACCAAAGATTCTGCAAGTGTATTAGAAACAGAACGAAAATATTAATTTCTGTCGATTTCTCTTAGTTGTCCAATATAATGTGTTAGTTTACGGTAATAGTTATCCTGAATGTGCGTCCAGATTCTCTGCTGTACAGTAGGTTAAACAAGACAAATATTCAGATAAAAATAACGACCATTGTTTGACATCTAGTCTTCCTTTTTTCATAACCTCTAGCCACTCCATACGCTAGAACTGCTGTGCGTATTGAATACGGCGCAAGCAGTTGTACAATGGGGGGTGTTATATTCGATGGCTCCGGGTTCACTTTACCTCGGCGTCAGCTGAATTGTCTTGAGTGTATTTAATTTTTTTTGCAGATTAAGTTGTTTGTTTGCTAATACCAAATATTCCTACCAGCCTACAACACTTATTATAGACTTATATGAAACAACAAATTGTTTTCGTTTTTACACTGTGAGAAACGCACAGTATTCAGCAAGACTTTGCCTCATTGAGCTACAATGCGGACTTTCCTGAATTCCTGTGTATAATTTTACTCAGCAAAACCAGCCGAAAACTGAAAGAGCAACAGCAAACTACTATTTCTAATACACCTATAGAATCCTTTTTATGGCTCAAAAACTTTTGGAAATCATAAATTATAAACATTAAAGTTCAACTATCCATTTTTTTCTATTTGCATCGGCAATAATATTTACCTTAATTAATTACCTGAATTTATAGTTATATAAAACTAAGATAATTTAAGGAATACCGCATAAATATATTTAAAGCTCATAACGCCATTAATTATTAAGTAATGTTTCACTTCACAACGAATTTTTTTATTTTTTCCTATTTGTATCGGCCATGTGAGGATCACGTGCCTATTTCGATTCTTTATTCCTTGTACTTTTATTTTTCTCCAATATTCTTTCATCTTTTTACTTTTACGTCTTTAGTCTATTTTGAACCTGCGTTTTTCTCTCTCCTACCCTAGACTCCTTCCATTTTTAATACTTTTACCCGAAAAACGTCTATTTCAATCGCTTTTTCTGCGTTTATATTATTTTTTCTAAATCCTTTTTTAATCCAACTTGGTGCTCACTTCTTTCCCCACAGATATTTGAAGATCTGTTTTGTTAACCTATTGTCGTCCATTCTATATAAATGTCCAAAAAATACTAGTCTTATTTTTATCATTGCTATCTATTTTTATTATTAACAAATTGAAAAATAAACATTTGAACAACATTTTAGGGTACAACAGGATTTTTTTAAAGTGACAGTGTGTGTTGAAAGAAACGACATATTGTAACATAAGTAATCCTACACCACCCTTGTTCTAATTTGAAAATTTACCTTCCACCGGTGGCATAACTAGTAAACCGACTGTAGGATGAAACTTCGACAAACTGAAAAATACTATAAAGTATTTTTCAGACACGAGAAGATAATAAAAACAAATTAACATAAGGAAGTCAGTAGTATATGTTTTCACGCTCTATGGCGGAATTAAGTACGCTGTTGAAGATTAAAAATGGAAACGCCTCGAACTGTATATTCTTGAAGGTAACTAAGGTTGCATAAAAGGGTTTAAACACGTAAACACCGTTGCCGTAGAAGCAAATTGAAGCTTCCACCGACCAGGAGCCTCCAAAGCATATAGGTAGTAATCTCTAATATTAAAAAAGTTGATTTTCCTAATTGTGAGTCATATCGCAATTTATTTATACAACAACGAAAAACACGAGGCCTTTCAGAGTGTGGGAAGCAACAAATATATAAGTTGCATACTAAGGGTTATCTAGTGCTCTCATACTAATTCAGTTAAGATTCGTGTTGTATTTTACAAGTTGTTTTCGAATCGTTATCAAAAAAAAAGAACGCAGGAAAAATTCCATGTTATTTAAGCTGAGAAAAAATATAAAATATATTATAGTTTTTTTTTCACCTCAGTTTTAGGCCAACAAACAGATAATTCAATCGGCATAAAAATATTTTTCTAGCTACTCTGTCTTTCCTTCCTTCATTTGATTAAATATAGTCTCGGAAGTACATATTTTTTATTAAAATATTATAATTTTGTTGTCAGTCATCTTCTACTTTTAGGTCACAGGAAATCATTAATCCTCACCATGGTACACAATAAACCATATGCATGATCCCATGTTACCATTGTAACGCAAGTGCTTAAGTCATGATCCAGATGTTTCAGCTACATACCACAGCTAGTAACTGAGGTTTGATAGTAATGACTAGTAACTACTACTAGTACTACTACTACTACTACTACTACTACTACTACTAGTACTAGTAGGGCCTACTACTAGTACTAGTAGTAGTAGGTTTTTTTTCACTAGTAAAAAAAATTATTTATTATTGGCCAAAACTTAATAGTTATGTCTGAGGCAACTAGTGTCAAAACAATAATATAATTATTATCTGAAAGCATGTTACATATATTTAAGGGCTTTACTTAATTCGATTAGTTGTATTCTAGGAGTTACGTTGACTAAAATGTTTATTATTATGATTTATCAGATAATATAACACACATTTCAATTAAAGTTTATCTTTCTATAGTGGGTTATGATTTTGCTAAAATTTATGTAACTTATTAATCTAATTAACAAGATAATACCCTCACGTAATATTGTTTTTAAATATTTTTAAATTGTAAAAAAATGTATGTAAAATGATTCTTTGTTAGTCTACTAATAAGAATAACTACTTATATGTACTGTTATAACTTTTACCTGGGTACACACACTGAATGCCAACAATATTATGAACTAAGCTAAATCCCTGCAGCTAAGCTAAAGCATCACAAGCAGACATCGCGATTAATATGCTACACGAGTAGAAAAACTAAAATCAGCTACAATCGTTTGTCTGGCATGACGTAGCAAGTTAATTCGGACACTGAGTAAACGCGTATATGTACCGCGTACAACATGTAAGCAGAGATTTTATATTATTGTATCATAATGAATATCTATTAGTTCTTAATTAAAATATCAATATTATATTTGTTAATGTATTTATTTTTAAATCAGGTTTTCAAAATGTCATCCCACACACGTGTAACTTTAGTATAATAACTATATTGAAGTATATTCATGCGATATAAATTATACTTATATAAATGATATATATATTTATTACTTATAAATGTTAATATCTTTTATTATGAGCTTAAAACTCAAGCTTTTATACTGAGAAATAGGCTAATAATAATTTAAGTGGGCTGAGTCAATGACTAAATAATTCTTCTTCTCATATTTTAGAACGCTGGTAATAAATATGTGCTTGTACGCTAATATGTCGGTACAATAATGGATCGACCAAGTAATGAAAGTTTCTTAATAAATAATCCATTACGCTGTTCAATATAAGTGAGTTTCTAAGGTTTTGTATAAAATGTAAATGGTGTAAACAACAATCCAGAATAATGACGCAATTCATCTTGCGTATTCAGAAATAACTAAAGTATTTTGCTACATTTCCTATCGTGAATTATGTACCTATACGCTGAGCGTATATTTTGTATTTAGGTTATTTACAAGTATAATATACTTCTTAAAATATTCTCCTAAAAGGAAAGATCACATATTATAAATGAGAAAAAATTATCATTTACATAATAAATGGATTTATTTTCAGCGAGACAATTCTAATAAATTTCTTCATTCTACTAATATAGTAGACAATATTTTACAATGCGCCTAAAAGAAATGATATCTTGAGGTAATAATAAAATTTGTATATGTAATTGGTTCCAGAATAGAAATGAATTTTATTAACATAATAACGTTACTTAAGTAAAGCGCACACAAATTGAGTTTCAAATATTCAGAATGTAATGCATAACTTACAAAATCGACACACTCATCAATAACATTGTATTTACGATTATACAAACGTGGAGGTTTGTTATGAGTCATATAATGTCGCTAAAGTCTAGACATCAAGACATTCTACATTCGTTTCAGATATCAAATTTATCTTATATTTAAAAAATAAATTTTTTCTTGTTTTCCAGTACCTTCTATATAACATTGTAAATAGGTAAAAACAATTTAATTTGAAAAAGTATTAAGTTAATCATATACCATGGTTTATTTTTGCTCATACAGTAGCCTGTTTTTATGCTCATAAAATTATTTTAAAAATAATAATATTTTATATATAATAGAATAACGCGGCTTTTAAAACGATGAGTTTTTGAAAACAATTTATTAGATACAGACTAGTTATTACAATGACTAAAACGATATACAGATTCGAGTAGAATGTGTAGTTGTTTCCAAACCACTTTTTAATAGGAAGTAATTTAAAAAGTGACATTATTTAATAACGGCGTTTGTAACATAATTTTTATAGCCTACTGCTGTAATATGTATGGCTATTTAATATTATGATTATTAGGGAAGGTTGTTATCGTTAAAACACGTACCAGGATTTAATTTTTCCTGACCGTACTTTCAATCTAAATTTACCACTTAATATTTAGGTAGCTTCTCTATTTTTCTCGGAATAACTTGTTCAATTATTGTGGCAGCATCTTAACAGACGGTCATAGCAACTGGCTGCTATGAATCGGCTATCAAAATTCCATACGTGAACCAATTACCAAACTAAGAAAAACTGTATCTACATATTAGGTTTGACTACCCGAATCCACTGGACATTATAAACAAACTTAAAAGGTAGAAAAATAGGAAAAATTATATCACAAAATTAATCAACCTCTTAACTTAGAAATCTAAAAATGTTTTTAACCGTGTTATGCACTAATATAAACACTCTATGAGTTATGATCTTTAAATAGTTTCAATACAACAATGTGTTATAGAAACTATTGAAGTTATATTAGAATTGTCTTATGTTGTGGTCAAAAATTATTTAAAATAAAGCTAAGAACAAGACTATTGTATAATAACGAGACGTCCGCCTCGTTTAAGCCCCGCGATGGAAGCCACTTTGTATAATAACGGTTTACCTTTCCTGTTAATTATTATTGAATAGTGTGTAGCGAACCGTTTTATACTTATTATTCGACCTTTTTTCTCGCCGTTAGAAGTTCGTATTTCTCTCTCTTCTAGCTCCAGCGGTTGGTCGTCAATTTGTAATGGAGTCGTGTGTACGGCTACCGTTTTACTCTGCAAAATGTGAATAATGTACAATTTGTGTGTGATGGGTGTAACGTGTCTTCTCTATCCGTAGTTCAAATGCGTGCAAATTCCGCAGATTTCGTCCGTTGCGAACGTACGAATAACCAGGTCTTGATGTTCTTACCTGATGTTCACTAGGGGTATGAAAATCCCGGTGGCGCCAAATTGTTTTCTTAAAACAATTAAAATAAAGTTCAAAGGTGTATGACCAGCGCAGCTCAGGCGGTTTGAATAATTCAAATATTTCCGCCAGCTAGGCCCACTGGAGCGCACAGCAGTTCGATGCGTGTGCTGTGTAAATCGTTAGTCGTCTGCTAAAATGTACATAAAATATTGTGCACCTCCTAATGAAATTATAACACCGTGGTTACACTCAATACTTACACATTTTTTATTAGTGATTGTTATTCATTTAATACAAATTATTCTAATACAAATGCTCCGGTTGTTTATATGAGACAATTACAGGGTTTGACAAATCGATATTTGAATTGATAAACAGACTTTTAGTAATGGCGTCTGTTGGAAATTGTACAAATTATTAATGTTCGTTTGTCACAGGTTCTTGAGGTTACGTTAAAAGGATTACAAATGTTTAAAACAATAAAAATACACACCCTTACATCAAGTAAACTTAACTAACATATTGTGTAGGTATAATTTGTTTAGCGCAGTGTAGTAAAAGTGTTTACAAGTTATGGATCATCAACAACAGTTTATATTGGTTAGTTTATAGATTGTCAGTGACTTAGTATTTTTTTAATCTTTGAAAGTAATTAATTTGAGTTCAGTGAGATTTCGACCTTTAGTGAGAAATAATTAACGTGAGTTTATTTATATATTTTGGGTAATTTAATAGGTACTTATCACTTCCGTAGTTATGGCGAATTCATACGATCTGTTATTCATGGGTTATACTACAATCTTCTTTAATTTGCTTGGTTCAGGACATCAGGCATCTTTTCCAGTTTAATTGGTAGTAATTTATTTTCTTTTTTCGTTAATTTGGCCTCAACTTCAATAATATGGTTCCAGTCCTCATTTTAAGTCTTGGTATACACTTAGTAGTAATTTCTTCTGATATTTTCTATGTTTTAATTGACAATTTTGGTCACTCGAAAATTAGCGTCTATACCATTAAAGCGTCATGCATTCAGTAAAAATATCTAACGGTATTTTTGCTTGTTACTCCACGGTTTCCATGGTAACGTAATTATTCTCCCTGGTCGATCTCAAAATAAACACATTGTTATCAAATTTTGAATTTTTTGTTTAATTTGAATAAATATTTTATAATGACTATATTTACTTGGGGATAATTTCAATGGTTGTAATCTTTACATAGATGTTCCTATTTTCTTTCAAAGATTAGTTTGATATCTTACAAGATTGGTCTAAGCCATGTATTAATGTTTTAGTCCAAAATTGATAATACTATGTTAATACATAATTTACTTATTTCTAAGTTTTAATATAATTCTGCCTTGTTCCCTTTCGTTACACATAATTATTATATTTTGCCTATTATTTCTTATAAAGGTATTGCTATTATTTTCTTTATAAATTCCTTACTTACTTAAAACATACTAACATATAACTGTAAAACTATTTCTTCTGGTATTTATTGCCTTAAACATTAAGCCAATAACTTCTTTCTTTAAATTAACAAATGAACAAATTTGGTGAGTGTTATACCTACACCATCTCTTTTATAACAGTAATCACCCTGGTGATTTTTATACTGAGATAATATTTTTTCTGTTTTTTACATTCACAATTATTCTGTGTCTTTCAGTCTGATATACTTAACTTAATTGCTCATTTAACATGTGCTTATGTTTTGGGTTTGTCACACTTGTTTAACTCTTTTTTCTTAAGATTATATGCTGTTTATTTTATTACACTTATCACTTCACTGTTCATCTTTGTCACTCCCTACCTATCTCTAATTACCCTTATATTTCTCACGATCTCACTATTATTACAAAGTTTTTTTATCTAATGAGTTCATGTCTCTTTTGTTAACTTCAGACTGTCACATATCATTTTATAATATTCAAACAACATGGTATTGTAAATACATCTTTCTAATAAAACATAACTTTGTATACATTGTCATTAAAGTGATAAAAATTGGTCTGAAATGTCATAATTAATAATAATAACAACAATTTAATAATGTTAAAATATATTGTGTTAATTGAAACATACTACATCTGTAGCAACAGCAATAATATTAGCGAATAAATAAACTCTCCAAAACCTTATACTTTCAAACACATAATGCTGAAATAACATACATACTGCTGAAATAATCCTAGTAAAAGTTCCAAAGTATATAGTAGGCTATACAATTTGTTCTCTGATTGAATCACGCACACATTTCTATTCCCTGTCTGTATGAGTGTAATTTTAAACATAACAGCTGACACATCACCTATAGATAAGGATATACATACAATCATATCTACACATGGTTTTTTATGTATAACAATTGCTGAGATACTGTCATTTACAAGTTACCACTAATAAAAATTTAAACATAAATTATTAATAATAATAAAAAATTATGCTCTTTTAAAACAATCTTATGAGTTAATTGTTATGGCCATGTAATTTTTTTTTCTTTTTTCTTCACTGTCTTCTTGTCTCGCTTTACTTTGGTTAATATCTGACCAATCTCTGGGGTTGGGTCAATGTCAGTTGTCTGTCAGTCTAGTTCGTATTTTCTTGTTTTGTAACCACCTTTGGTTGTATTCTTCCTCCTTCACTATTGATTATATTTACTACTTTCATTCTCGTTATCATTTATCTATCAAAATATATTGTTTCTTGGCATTTTTTACATACTTATTTATATCAAATGTGATCAGGGTTTGGCAATGTTATACTATCCAAACTGACGTAAATATTATTTTGGTTTAAGATCTTTTAATTTTTTGTAAGGTAAAATAAAGTGAAAGTTAAGTTAATATAAGTGACTACAGTTATAGATATTAATTTCACTTTTAAACTATTATGTGTAATGCTAGTAATTTGGAGGGGGATGTCATGAAGGTATTTAGAAATAGTTTGCTAAGTTTAAATAATAACTATTCTTAGCACGAGAGTAAAATTAAAACGATATTTTGAATTTTATTCTTTTGCTTCTTTTATTTACATATGTAATATTAACAATAATGACATGCTACAATGCTACAATTACTTTTCTGTTAGATGCATATATGACCGGTTTCTGTTTGTAACTTTGTCAGTGGCAGTTGCTTTTTTGTGTATTTATAGGCTGTTTTTGCACAACTTATATATATTTTAAGTGAAATATGACAATCAATTAATGACGATCCTCTCTATACAAGATATAACAGGATGTTATAGGGCACAAGTATGCATAACAAGTAAACGCCCTATTTTTACACAAATTTGGTAAAAATTGCTTTCCCTAATCTCATCACATCACAATACACTTTTCAGATTGGCAATTACTGTACTCTTTTGTTTTTATGCGGGATTAGTAAACAAGTTAACAAGTTTTGTGTGTTTGTATGGGCGCGCGTTTATATATATTAATGTGCAAAGATCAAAACAGAGTGTGACAATGTATAGCATTAAAAACTTGAAACGAATTATTCTAATGAGAAATAAGCTCTGAGACAAGTATGTTTTCAGGCAGACCACAGCAGCTTGTGCTCAAATCTTCTTGTCTTAGAGTGCGGTGACTATGAAAATGGTGCTGATGAGAAGTATTATTTTGTGTATTGAAGCCGACATCTGTAGTTTACCTGGAGTGGGTGGAGAATAGATTGTACAGAAAACAGCGACTGTCTTAAGAAAGGCCATGGCGCAGAATTGTAACCTACCGGCGGAAGAATTAGGTTCCCTTCGATACCTCAATGCGGGCGTCAAGATCACTATCCTACCAAAAGACAGGAATCTGAACACTGAAGACTACTTAATTAGAACCATTATTATTTTCACTATTCTTCTTCTATTTACAAATAAACTTTTTTATTTTGTGTATGTATTACAAATACTATTTTGTATTTTGTTTAACTCCTATTAACAATTAGACATTTATTTTAATTTTCATTAATTGATTATTTGCTTCTTCGTTTGAATTCTTTCTAAGTACTTTAATTTTAAAAGGTTAAATTTTCAAAATAGACAGGTACTGATGAAAACGTGGTGGTTTTAAAATTTCAACGATGGCTAAAGTCGTTATTAGTACTGTACAGTGTACATGTAGTAAAGCCTACTTCATCACTGAAAGTAGCAGTCTGAGAAATCATATAACGGTCTTAACTGAATCTATGCAGACAGCCGGAGCCTTCTGTAGTATTAATAGAATTATATAAGGTCCGTACGAAACGTTAGTTTTTTTTGTCTGGACTAATCAAAAACATTTGTTTGTTTATATGTTTGTATCAACTTTCTCATTAATTCTCAGTGTTGGGTTCAAAAACATTGTTTTTTTAATTCATCCACATTTTTGCTTTTATTATATATTTTTCTTTACACGGTGTTATACTGCACATCTCGTCGCATAACACGAGACAGTTTATTGACATACGGGAAACTTACTGACTGTCCCACATAATGCCTATGAAATAATACAATTTAGAAATACCTTCCAACATTTTACAGTATGTTTATGATAAATAACTTGCAAAATATTTTATAATAATGATACATTATTACAGTACCTGTTATATGGTTGGTGTGCAAAAAAGTATTGCTATCTACACTTTACACCAAATTACAGGATACGGCATTTAATTGCTTCTAAGAAAAGCTACTTATTGTGTAAAAAATGAAGTAGCCAAATATAAATGTAAAACGTCCAAGCTAAAGACACCTGGCTGAATTATTTCAACTGATAATCACCGAACTGTACTTACAACGTTGTTATTGTGAGAAATAGAGAATTATGTACCCATTCAGCAAACTAGAACGTCTTTTATGCTGTAAGTAAAAGTTCAGGGCTAATTTGTCATGCTCAGAGCTTTTTGTTTATGCGTCATATTATGTGTGAATTTATGAAGAATTTTTGTCTGCATATTCTGTTAAGTGGACAACCAGCCTCACCTGAATGCATACAGACATCAGCTATATTTATTGGTTCAAACGTATGAAAGAAATCCTTTTCCTATATCCCAAGTCAGTACAATATTTTACAGAGTTTGTCTGTCTTTGTTTCCGTCGCTACATAGTTAACAAGGTATTATCCGAGATACGTAGTTGTATACATACATACATACATACATACATACATACATACATACATACATACATACATATATACATACATAGTTATATCCAAGGTTGAACACACCCCGTAATAGTTAATGAAGTAGAACACACAGCGTTTATTGAAATTAAGCATACGGTAGCAAAATGTTTTGTAAAATGAAAGAAACCCTAAAAAATTAAGACAAAATAAGTAAGTCGCTAACATGCGCCATTTAATATTCCATTTAATTTATTTTGCATTATGCCTGTATGTACTACAAACAGTTTTGGAAATATAATACACCAGTACCAACTTATTATTTATCTATTGATTGGCCTGTACCTCAAAATATGTGTATTGTAAGGGTATATATCTTCACCATGCATTTAAGAAGCAACATAAGAAAGATAGGATACTAAATAATTAACACTGTAAATTAGAAGGGATAAATAATGTATAAAGAAATGTGTATTTAATATGATTATCCGGTCAAACAACTAAATGTAATAATAAAAGTGATATATGAAAGAAGAAAAGTAGCAATCAACAGAGCAAAAATTGGAAAACAACAGTACGATACGATTTAACACAAATAACCCAATAGATGGTAAGTGAGAGGACACAAACCCACCAATAATAATAACCACAACAAGGAAGAAGAAGACAGAAGAATATGAAGAAACAGGAACCAATAGTACCACAATAAGAAGAGAATACATGTTATTAAATGTGCCAGCAAATGAGTACCTAAAGTAATGACATACCGTACATAAACCAGAGTATGGCAAAAGACTTAACATTGACCACTCGATATAAAAAAATGTTAATTGATAATAAAAATATTGAAGGAACTAGTTATTACATAGAATATAATTAATAGCAAACTGATGAAATCAGAATAAACCCATTTATTAATACCAATAGACATGCTGAATAAACCAGGATTAATACCTGATAATTACATGTATAAACAGATAAAGAGTGAATTATATGGTAAATAATACTAAAGTAAGACCGATGTGCAGATAATTGTTAGTAAAACTTGAAGGTTAGAGGCATAATTGACATAAAAAGCAATTTTACATGAAAGCATTGTTGTCAAACAACATGGGCATCATCTAACCTGACAAATGGTACAAAACCATAAATAAATACATTTCATTAGTAGTAAACGCATGTAAATTAGTATATAACTTACCATAACGATAAAGGACATTATAGAGGTAAAACTAATACTACGTGTGAGCAGATTAAAAGTGATATAAGTGAGTATTAAATGTAAATACATGGGACTGACAGAGACACCAAAAGTGTACACATTTCACACACTACAAAAACACTTTAATTTTGTAAACCATTATAAAACTATTGCATAAAGGGGTAATACAACTCCTGTTACTACTATTACTGTATAACACTAGAAGTATAAGCTAACAATTAAGGCAAAATAAAAATAAATGAATGCAAGTGTCTAACTACGCTAGATGTAAGAAGTATAGACACATAAATCAAGGTAAAACCTGTAATTAAGAAAACTCTAAGCTTGATACAACATTCAGTCTCAATCATTAGTGATACCTATCAAGTATAATTCAATAAAAGTCGATATTAAGTTAATTATTTTAAATTATGTCAATGACCCATATTAGGTCAATGACCTACTGAGCTAAAAATGCTTAAAACAGGAAATAAATTGAGTGTACACGAAATCTGAGGTGTACAAAACTTGTAATGAACATCTCAAAAGAACTATCTAGCAAAGGAAATACCCAGTGAGGGAGAATTGTATAAAAATTATGTAAATTAAACAATCCCTATTGCAGGCCATAGCCAGCCTAGGCCTAAACTTGGTAATTTGTTGTTTTAGATAAATAATAACGATTGTAACTGAGATAAAAGTATTTGAAGTGTCACATACAGTTGATATACAACTCGTAATTGTCAAAGAATAATATTTAAATACTTATTATGATAGAATTATGTAAAAATGTTGACGACATTTCTAACTTCGTTAATATAATAGCTATACATGCCTTGCAAGGACTTAAAATGACAAGCAAAGCAAATGTATTGTATGCAAGCGCATAGTGTATTTATATATTTAGTGTAAATAGTAGCATAAGTTTGTAAAACTATATTTAAGGAATTCTGTTTATTTTGTGCACAAAGCCACCGCGTCATAACGCTACTCTCGAACCCATATTCGATCGGATTTTAAGAAATTAATTGTTTACGGAAGGGAATAACCACACGACATAGATCGGCTGACGCACTTTTTATCCAATCAGATTTGCACAAACCATTGGGGAGGCAGATCGCTCGAGAAAAAGGAACAGCCAAATCAGAGCGGAATTTATTATTATTGTCTGGACCGCGAGAGATATAACTACGGACGAGGCGTGTGCGGAGTAGATCGAACTCGCAACATCAGCTGTTCGCGATAACAATAAGTTGAGGTTAAGTAACCCTCAAATTTTTCTAACTGCGAATTGTTCGTTATATCCAAAGGATAAACAGTGATACACCAGTGCGAACCAGATTATATAGTGTACAATCCCATATAATCTCGGGAAGTTATTTTTTTGAATTAATTGAAAGTGAACAAAGGGAAGTATGGTGTTTGTTTTTATCGTAAAGCATGAGAAAATGATACAAAATATTGCCATGTGTGGCCACAACACAAAATGAACACAAAACAATAGAGGCAACGAACCTCGCAACTATTAATGAATATTACTTTTGTAAATATTATTAAGATTTTTACTCAAATGTGTAACTACTTGTGTAATAAGGCGAATACGCTTATCAATGTTGATTAACAACACAGAACAAGAATAGCAAGGGACATAGTATCTTGACTTTAATAACTTTAACTGATCAAGCGAATTTTTTCTCTGATCAATGAAAGTTTTTTTCTCAATGATTAAAAAGGAGATAGTTTATTTCGGCATTAACCGAAATTACAATACCTCAAATATTTTTTTAAGGAATCGTAATCAATTTATTTTATGATTTCAAAGTTTATAAAACTTAGTTAACCGGCCGATAAATTTAGTACGACCAATGATATATTTTAATTTTGTTAAATGAGAAATCTTTTGTTTGTGGACATTGTCCGAATTAATGAATACAGTAATTATTTTTGATTTATAAGGGATGTAAATTCCCAGTGCTAGAATAAATGCACTTCTTTAACCAAACATTAAACCATTTTTATTCAATGAGAATTAAATATTTCAGGTTAACTAAAGTTTAATATTGTTTAACCCGAGTTTTTTCTAATGATTCATTAAGTTTTTATTATCTTATTAGGGAATCACAATGTGTTGTGTATAATTTGTAGCCCTGTCATATATATTTGTTTTGTATCTTGCAGTCTACAAGAACCCTGAATATATGAATTGTTAAATGACTAATTATGTTCTGTTAAATTGTTTTATGAAACTAAACTGTCTGAAATACCCTGAGATTAAGACAACTCATTAATTTTAAATGAAAATTTGTTAAAGAAAGGCCATCAGCCAAATAATCAAATTAAGTTGTGAATATTTCAACTAAACAAAATTGTGAATAAACCATTGTTTGTTACAAACCATAATCGAGTTGACGAGCATCTACTAGTAGACTAGACGAATATTATAGGTACTTATTAAGCATTCTACAGGTGGCACCGACTAACTCTAAACTAATAACCTGAGTTATTAAAGAACCGATTGACATTCCAGTTAGTCGAACAGACTGAATGCAGCAGTAAGTATATCACCTAACTTGCTCATTTTTACAGCTACAGGTCCGCTGCTAACCGACCCCAGTGATTATCAACCCCTGCAAGATAGTCCACCGGTGTACCTCGTCAGTGAAGTGCGGATTTATAGTCGACTTAGGTTAAAAGTGAATAAACGAAACACAAAATTAAATAATTTTTTACTCGAACTTATAAAACAACTTAACAACAAACTAAATAATAACTGTTAGACGTCTTAAAACTGTATTGTTACAATACTGATCATTTTATTATTACACCACAACCGTTAGTTGCTGTATTATTATTCATAAGGGAACTCGATTTAAACAAATTGTACATAAAGCATTAAAATAATTTCTGGTAGGGCAAACAACATTTTTGGAAGAATGTTCTTATAATTCACACTTTGGTTTACTAAACAACACAAATAACTTGACTAAGAAATATGAGTTGAAAGAGTTAATGAGTCTTGACAAAGTTACTTCTCTATCGTGTCAAAGTATTATTCAAAGCATTAGCTATAATTAAAATAATAAAAGAAAAAAATTAAAAAAGAAAATAAATAATAACCTTTATGTTTGGTTGCCAACAGACGCTAACAATTTATGATTTTAAGCATATAAGGAAATGTCATTTAACTTAACGTACACAAAGTACAAATCAGCATAAAAGTTAGTTAAATATTAAAAGTGCGTTAGCGCTTGATGCGACCGCTTAGTAGAGTTAATCAGGAATATTTGAAGTGTACTGTAATTGTGTATAAGATACCTAATGGCTTTTAATAATTAACATTTTAATATATTGGAGGCAGTACATGTTTATCAAGTATCTACTAATAACACTGTACATGGTCAAAAATCACTAAAAAGGCTTGTCAGTACTGTGTAGTAAATAATTCATTTTAATATAAAGATTAGTTGCATGGTAGCTCAATTGGTCACATCTTTACAATCTCCTCCGTTCAATAAATGAATGGAATGCTTTCAGGTTGCCAAAACTTATTACAGTCTTAATGTCTTTCGTGGAGATAAGTGAAACCTAACCGACTGACTAACCGTTCTGTCCATTACCTTTTAAGTAACATATTTTTAAATGTTTTGTCCCATGTAGAATTTTCCGTTGAAATTTTTCAGTTTGACATTACACAAGTATGGTAATTTACCTGTGATGCGTCAGAACCAAATTCATGTGAATAAAACAGGTTTAGTAGACTCCGCGAAATGACCACGTTCAAGATGAGCAACTAAAAATTATGAATGTTTTTTAAAGTCGATAAGGTATAAAGATAGTATAACATAATAAAACATTATATTCTACAAATGTATAATTCCAGGATTTTTTAAAGTGTTATAATTCTCCTACACTTGTGTTTGCGGTTAAAATGTTTATTTTTGTAGGGTTATGTATAGCTTGACAATTCTATTAAAGCTAAAATTGTAGTCTATACAGTATTAAGCGTAATGTACTGTAAAACTTGATTCAGTCCCTTTAGGCACAAAGTTTTATTTAAAATTTAAAGCTTGTTGTAAATTGCATGTAACTAAGATATAATTCACTAAATTACATAACATGTATAAGCAAATTGTTTTGTTTCGAATATATTAATTATTTTTAGTTGTATTGAAAGTAACGTATAACTTAACATACTGTACTGAATTATATGATCGAGTACAGTACAACATAAATTGTTTATGTCTGTGAAATATATAAAAGTAACAGAACCGTTTATTAAAATCTCATAGATGAATATTAAATGTATTGAAGTAAAAAAAAATTAAAAAGGTAATTGAATTGTGCTTTATGCTGGTTATACGTAGCCTACAGCAGATTTCATAAGATTACGTCTTTTAACGTAACAAATTCGATTTTGAGACACCCTCTTGAAATTCGATTTATCGAATTTATTCGATGTGTCGGTGGTTGTGAGACACGAAGAAATCTTTTTAGGGTAAATATAATATTTTGTAATATTATTATCGTGGAGAAGAAAATATTCCATACGTGAAAAGCCTGTTTATTTGAAAACAGATTTATTACTCTTACGATCAACTGATCACCGAAAACTAAATAGCATTACCTTCAGCATGGTGAAATAAATATTTGAGTACTTTTACAAAGCTGAAGATTTTATAAATATCCTTTCCTTTGTTGTCACCTTATGTTATTAAGAAATCACGAATCACGCAAATTCATTTTGTAAATTAATTTTAATATTGTGATTAGCTACACTCGCCTATGTAAACCATCTTAAGGCATTGTTTTGTTTATCATTCCGAGGCTCTCAGAACAATAAATAACTCAATCACCAATTTATATTATTGAGTTTCATGTGCATATAAATAAATGATTAATGAGCCCTAGTATCTCGTAAACACAGGTGACTATGGGAAAGTAGAACCGAAAGAATACCTGGATATTGGTTTAGATACTCTGAACAATTAAGTAACTGGAGGATTAAATTTAATTGTGAGCTAGGTTTGTTTATAAAATTTACTCTATATCACCCATACATTATAACTCTCAGAATCTGGGAGTTTAGTATTATATGGCAAGTACGTATAATGTAAAGAGCGATTGGTTGTTTCACACAACAACTACCTATTGCTCCTCCTGCAATGGGCTTTATATGCATTGGACAAGGGTAGCGACATCAATAGGTCTTGTTAGTGAGAAACTCAATTAGTGTTCAAGAAGTAGTACAAATTCGCTGGAAGAAACCTATGTTTCTTCCAACCAACAGACCTACTGCCATCAATGTTACGCAGTTATATAGTCAACACTCTATATACTGAACATTACATGCTGAATATGTGATCGAACGTCTGCGCTCGCTCTCAAAACGCATCGAAACATGTTAGTAATAACATAACTCATGTTTCAGAGAGATTGCAGCATTATAACGTTACGCATGATCGTTTCTGCTTGCTGCGCTAGCAGCACATATGGGTCCACCGCATAGCAAAATCACCTACACCAATGTTAACATTTTCCGTCACGCTACTACTAGCTACATAATTCAATAACTACTAGTCATTTCATTTACAACACATCTACCAATCATTGCAACATGTATATTAAAACTACTTTCCCATTGTACATTAACTCTATAAGCATCCGTCGTACATATAGTACGAAGAACCAAATCAAAAGACATCAACTAACTGGCCTAAAGTAGGAGGAAATAACCTAGTTACAGCATCAAAACATCATCAGAGTTTGGAATGGAAACGTTCCTACCAGTCACCACGAATTTGTTCAGTTCCAGCCAAACGAAAGTGTTGGGCGCCATTCATCGGGTAAGAACATATAAAAACGTCGTTTCGTTGCAAATGAATACCTGAGCTAGATAAGTAACAAAAGCAAACTTACGCTACACACGCAAGCACACAGAACTCCCTCTCCACCGTGCGACTCACCACTGCACGTGGTTACTAGATGGTTGATTCTTCTCTGGGGGTGGTGCAACGTAAGTTGTACAGCTACAGTGATCGCAACAGGCCGCACCTCAATGCTTGCAGGGAGAAGACAAAGAGAAATAGGACAAAAAGCATTTAAATAAAATATTGTAGTTTAAAAAAAAATATAATGACAAATTGACTTGATATACTTTCATTTAACACCCCCACGCTTACCCCAGTAACACGTCAGGAACAGTTTTACGTCCCAGACTTACAAGATTCCTAATGTGCTACTCTAACAGCTACGATATACGATCATTTTTATACCTATCTTGCCTGTTATTGTCTCCTGTTACTTTTTTTCACTCAGTGTTGTCAACACGTTCCAAATACGTTATAAATTTACAAGAAGCCGTGGGAGTTTGTTAAACCGCATTTGGTGTTTGTAAAACTAAAGAATTACTTTACTGGTTTTATTTTGACATAACTCGACGTGATCTATTTCTGGGATTTTGTCCATTCAAAATAAGTGAGCTTACAATTAAAATGTGCTAAGAAAATTTCTTTTACGTATATGCCTATAATAATCAATTGTATACTATGAACGAATTTATTTAATAAATAATTATTTGTTTACTAGAGAAAATGAATCTTTCGTTGAAGAAAAGGGATTAATTTCTTTTATAATGTTCTCTCAAGTAATACTTATTACAGTGTTATCAACAGTTGTTAACAGCCTATTACCAACAGTATAAAATAATTTTTAAAATGTTATTGCACCAAGCGTTGTTGCGAAGAAATTTTAACATTTCCTTTTGTAGCCTTTCAGATATTAAAACGCAGAAACGTGATACGAGTAATATGTACGTTAACCCACATAAAATCTCAGTACCCAGTAATTACAGAAATGCTGTAGACAACTTTATAATTATTGAACATATATTTCACTTCATTTAAAAAACGTTAAAAATTCCGCTTTCATTTTACTTTTCGAAGGGCACACCGCCAAAAATCAATGTTGTTTAATTTTATACAGAAACTTTTGCAAAACTATTTAACAGATAATCTCTTTAAAGTAGCTAATAAGGCATGGATCCCATATGCTTCGTTTATATTCCGTTATATAAAACTAGCTGTTACCCGCGGCTTCGCACGCTAATATTTGACTTTTAATAAGTATTTTAATATAATTTTGATATATGACTATATGTCTGTATATATATATATATATATATATATATATATGACTGTGTATATATGGCGTTCTGTCAGCTCGTATAACAATTTTGTACTCATTAGTCAAATTCTCTCCAAATTTTCAACACTTATTATGTTGCTGCAACAGCCTTTGGAGATTTAAAAGTACCCGTTTACAAAGCCTTTGAAGATATTTATAAAGTAGGTACCTGTTAAATCAAAAACCGTTGTCACCTAACCCCACAAATGAAAATAACACGTATTTTCGCTTTGTATTAAGTAATAGGACAATTTACAATTAGTACACTTCTTCTTCTCTATATCGTAATATATCGATACAATGGCATATTATATAAAACATCGAAAATGTACTGCAGGAATGGGAAAATGTACAGTTCCGATGCCACTAAATAGCTTTTGTTTATTTACTTGTTACTATGGTAATTAATTCTGGTCTCCATGGTGATGTTGACATCTTTAGTAGTGGTATTTAATATATTTCATTACTTATTCATTGCATCATAAGAAATACGTATAAACATAAATTTTACAATCTTTTAAGACAATTACAAAATATATAAACGTATCTGTATACAAAATTACAAAACATATCAATACAGTCGCATAGTAATAACATTAAAAACTATAGGAACGGATAAAGGTATACATTCGTTGCCGGTAAATATCATTTGTTTATTTACTTATTACTGTGGTAACATACCGATGACTGACACACTACCTAGCGCGTTATATTATAGATAATCAACTATTCTTAAAAATTAAATATCTTCAAAATATATTAAGTCATTCAAAATATTATATTCGTTCATTATATTATATTATTTTCAAAATTAATTAATTTATATTTTTTTCAGCAGTAACTTTTTTATTTACTACAAAACCACTGCAGTTAGCAGAAATGTTTCCTGATACAATTATCATTCTGTTTAGTAATGTTATTTTGAGGAAACGAATGCAAATTGTTGTTCTAGAATCTCTTAACACTTGTTTTATTCATTAGTGTATGTTATTTAGAGTACAAAATAAACGATTTTAAATTTGAACGAACAGCGTACTAGTCACGGCGCTAGATTTTTTCTTCTCGTGGGACTAGTATAATGGCACGAAACTATTGAAACTTCTGAACAATTTCAGAGTTAAAAAAAATGTTAATACTATTACCAATTATGGGTTATAGGAACAGAAACTTAACAGTTAACTAAGTCGTACACTCTACAACGTTTTGCAAGTGTCATGCTATCCACTGTTTCGTTAGGCGTACGCTATAACGAACATTGTTATGTTTAAGTATATATGGCACAGATCCCTAATAAAATTTATGTTTTACAAAAAATGGTTATGTTTTCTTTCTAAACTCAATTTTTCATTTTATCCAAACAAAAATTTACAATGGTATGGACACGCGAAAAGAATGGCACAGGAAAGGTTACCAAGGAGAGTTATAGAATAGACCCCACCAGGAAGAAGGAAAAGAAGAAGACCACCTAGACACTTGGATAGAAGAAACTCAGACGATATTGAGGGTACGAAAATTTGAAAAAGATCTTTGTTTGGACAAGAAGCAGTGGAAGATGAGATATAGTACATAATGAATTCTGTAATCTGTGGTTCCGGAAAATGTGTAAACATTGTACAGCCGGAGTAACAATATATGTTTTCTTTCTCCCGTACTGACCTCCTAGTGGTTTTAGAAAATACTAAAACATTTTCTTGACTTATCGTATCAATTGGTAACAACGCAATATTTACAAGCCGTAAGATAACGAGCGAATTCATTAGAAGCTGAAGTCTGTAGATCCAGACACAAAACACGTTCCGGGAATATCAACTGCGGTCAGTCTTCAAATCCTTTTCCTGTCCCTTCAGAAGTCAGTACAAACCTTACAACGGGAAGCAAATAAATAACCCTGCCTTAGCAGGTTGAGCCACTTCCCTAGATAAACGTATATCCTAACGCTTATTTCTGATAGGCCAAAATTTCGGCTAATCACAACACCACCTCTGCCAATAGTTTCGTTGTCATATCAGCAATCAAAACTGGGGACAATAACAAAACCAAGCCCGCATCAAAAACTCTATCATCGCATCCTACCGGCCAAATCTTCTCGAGCGAAGTTCTTTTTTCACCTCTGTGGCAGCGTAATCATTGGGTTGCCGGTCTTCGTCAAAATGTTTGAATTGTCTGTGAGATTTCGAGGCTCCATATCTGCATCAAAGACCGGTCAACGAACTAATTTCTAGTGCTTGTTTTGTCTGGGATGGTGGTTAGAGTCGCGATGGAGGCATCTGTCGATATACTTATGTTGATGGTAAACTTTGTGAAACGGCTAGCATTGGAAAAGGTGCTGGTCTTGAGAAGGGCTTCCTGGATGCCCTCAGGTCCGGACGTTTCCTAGTAAAATTAATTCGAAAAATTGTCGTCTTTCAATTTTTTTTATATTTACTGATCACGTTTGGTTAGTTTCAAGTAGACCGTTTTTACTCCACGAGAGAATTTTATGATGAATATGATTTTCCTCTTGATTTTAAAACCTTTTTCGGATTTTTAAATGAATGTTCATTGTCTGAAAAAATTAATGTTTATCTACTACGCATGTTTCATTAACGCTTCTTCTTCTTCTTCTTCTTCTTCTTCTTCTTCTTCTTCTTCTTCTTCTTCTTCTTCTTCTTCTTCTTCTTCTTCTTCTTCTTCTTCTTCTTCTTCTTCTTCTTCTTCTTCTTCTTCTTCTTCTTCTTCTTCTTCTTCTTCTTCTTCTTCTTCTTCTTCTTCTTCTTCTTCTTCTTCTTCTTCTTCTTCTTCTTCTTCTTCTTCTTCTTCTTCTTCTTCTTCTTCTTCTTCTTCTTCTTCTTCTTCTTCTTCTTCTTCTTCTTCTTCTTCTAAAGATATAGGCTTACAGCTTGTTCCACCTTCGCTGAAGCCATATCTTCCTTGGTTTACCTATATTTTGTCTTCCTTGATGTCTGTATCTTAATACTTGTTGAGGTAGTTTAGGTAGTTTCATATCTTCCATTCTCTCGATATGCTGGCTCCATTTTATTTGTCCTTCCCTTATTCTGATGACGATAGAATATACCTTTAACTTGGTTCTTATATATCCATTTCGTATTTGGTCTCTAAGTGTTCGACCTTTCTTTTTTTTAAGAACTTCATTTCACTTGTTTGTATTCTTCGTTCATCACTTCTCGTCATTGTCCAAGTTTTACTTTGTAAGTTAAAACAGGTGTTGCCATTACTTTATAAAATTTATCTTTGTGTCTTTCCTTGCCTTATTTCCAAGTGTTCTATGTATAGTGCCACATATAGGCTATGTTTATTTTAAAATCTAGTAAATGAATAATAGTAGTACGTATAATTTACTTAATTCTCATGATTATATTTCTGAAAATGATCATTGAGGGTCAGATACACTGTAAAAGCTGATGAAATTACAAAGGCCATTATATTACATTGTTTAATTTGACTTTAACTTTGAACTATACGTTTGAACCATTATACCATTATACATTACAATATATGTTGTACGGCCAATTTTAACGCACAACTTAAAATATAAATGAAAAGTTCGGTATGAAAAGCCAATGCACAGAACATATTTATTTAGAAATAATAATTAAGTACATCTAATCTTAGTTCTGTACATTCTATGAGCTGAATACTAATTTCAGGTTATGTATGTAGCTGCCTTCTTCAGCAGATGACAGTCTTCAGGGAGTTACAGCAAAATTACATTTGTAATACAGAACCTTACAAATAGGTGCATCGAAAAATACAGCCCTATAGATGGTTGAGCTATAGACCTACCTTTACTTTCACCACGAACGCGTTATTTTAGATTGACCTCGGAAGTATCTCCTAATTTAGCGATAAGTAAAAATTTTTAAAGTCACATTACAAAGATTTGAATTTTAAAATATAGAAACTTCTGTATTCGAGTACAGACAGTGGATAACTAAGTTAAAAAAACACCAGATTCATCAATTTAGCTACTGTTTTAAATAAACACAACTTAAACCAACTAGATTCCCATGGTGCGCTGATTCAACGATCAGCCACAGAATTAAACTAGAACAATAAGTTGTCATTAATACAACACACAGCAAAAAAAAAAAAAAAACGAAGAAAGATCTACGTCTCACGAAACATTGCAATTGTGGAACAAAACATTTCCATTTACCAGTGTAACTAAAACTTGTTTTTGCTAAGTTAACAAAACAAATTATTTTGTTGACAATTTTAGAACCATTCTCTAACAAACTAAACCAGATTATGGCAAAATTTCAGCGTAATGCTATGTTAAACCTACTGAGTAGGATATCATGACACCGAACCGGAATAAATATATAATAATAATAACTATCTTTGTGTACTTTGTCGAAAAATCTCTATATTTGTTTTAATTTTACAGAATTTTGAAATATTTTACTTTAAGAGTAAATTTAATTTTTGTGCAGTTTTATTTGAATAATTCTTCGTTTAAATACTTCTCGTAGTAACTTCAGAGTAGTTTTTCCTTACAAATAGTAGGCTACGCCCTTCTGCTGAATATAGAACAGTGTGTCCGCTGTTCCCTTCCCAAAGTGACGTTACCTTACTAAGTATTATTTATGGTCATAAAAACCATTGGGGTGGCTTTTTGTGTTGTAACAATATATATTATATAGGGTGACACGGAAATAGGACATTTTTTATACGCATAGTACTGAATATATATATATATTTTTTTTTTCAACAATACGTTTAGCATAAGTATATGTATCAAACCCTGACTGAGGTATGATAACGTGTTTTCGTATATAAGTATAAAGTAAGTAAGATGTACATAATAAAAATTACTTAATCATTTGTTAGAATTTTTAAAAGGCCCGCTATTTCTAATCCGGATTTATGTAAGAAAGGCCACTGTCTCGTGTTTTGATTATCACAAATATGCATGATGTTCCTCCTATTATGAGAATATTATTATTCTCATTCCTTTTACATGTACAAGCGTTAGCGTAGAAAACAATTTTATATAATGTTTGGATATATTTTGAGAGAAATATGTTACTACTGCGACAATACAAGCATATGCTGTAATGTGCATTTATTAGATAAAATAAATATGTATATTAAATTTAGAAATATGTAATAAATAACCAGGTGTGAGATTAAAAGCTGAGTTTATACGCAGGAATCAACACGCACGACCACGCGTTTGTCGCTGAGAGAGTGTACAGTAGTAAATAATGTGTGTGCGTGAGGCCTGTTCAAGCCTGAAAGTTTGCAATCTCACCACAAATAGATGTTAAATTATAGTTTTTATTTAATTGTAAGAAAAGCATCAATGGTAGAAAAATTTTAAAGACTTCTAAATATGTATAAAAATAATACACATGTGCAGTGCGAAAACGGCGTGAATAGGACGTGCAGTGCAAATTCAGTGCGATTTTTATAGCGTAGTAATTACACGAATTATGCGATTACGATGGTAATTAAACTGAACATGTGTAATTAAATCAGACACCGTAAGAACACCTTGTAATCCACATTAGACATTGCAATTGGTAGAAATGTGCGAAAGTATGAAATTGGACGATAGTGGGGGAAGTGACCCCACCGAGCAATTCCTGACATGCTGAATTCTGTTCCAACAGGTGCAGTAAGATGCTCGAATATAAATAAGGGCACGAATTAAGCCAAATTACTCTCAATCAGTCTTCAGTCGCGGCGGTACGCTCTGTCCGTTGGCGACGCGAATTGTTATTACTCTCAATCAGTCTTCAGAAGCGGCGGGACGCTATGCCCGGGATCGACGCGATTTTTAAATTTTGTTAATTGAACTGTGAAGTCGGATGGACGATATGTTCATCTAAGTAGCAAACAGTAACTCTTGGTTTGGTTACTAATACGATTATAGAACATACTCTACGATGTTTACATCCACAAACGTCCGTCACTCAAGACAAGCAACAAGGTTACATCAGGCAGAGGAACGCTATGCAGAATAATAGAGGCGTCTACTAGAACAACAGCAGCAGGTGCAGAGCAACATATTACTCTACACTACAGCAACCAGAGGGACCATAAGGAACGAGTAACTGGAGGACGACGAGGGAACCGAGGAACGGACAAGGGACTCCGTCAGAAGAGGACCTACGTATCAACTGAGGACATGGGTATGCGCTACAGAATCAAGGTGACAAATAATCAATTTATAGATTTTATGTGAAAGACTAAAGACAGTTAAAAAACAATTTGAAATTTACAAAAATAAATAAGAGGTGTAAAATGTAGATATAGAGATTCAGAGAATCAAATTTAATATAATAAGTATTTTACTTTGATGATGAATAATTACTTGAGTGAATTAAATTTGATCAATAATTAACATGTATGCAATGTATAATCAATGAGTAACATGTATGCAATGCATAAAGTAACGTAGTAAACGTTATATAAAAAAGATAAAACGAAACTATAGTAAAGCACACAAATCGGACTGAGCAGTCAAAATGTTAAGATTAACAAATAAAGACGTCGAATATAATTTTGTTACAGTAGGTTATAAGATTTATTTATGATAAATGTACTGCAACAATTGAGCGTTAAGCAAACAATAATGAAGTTTTATTACAAAGTAAATGAGATTTTAAAAAATTCTTTTTTTTTTAATAAATTGATGAAAACTTGTTAAAATTCAATAAATGACTACTCTTGTTACTATTACACCCAAAACCCAGTAATTAATACACGTTATCGGTAATGTTGTATGAGTCTTAGCACTCCACAAATGAGATTACATTAAACTAATAATTTGTGTTGTTGTAAAAAATTGACGCTCCAAAGTGTGGGGCTTCAAAAATTAAATTTAAATTTGCACATCAATTTGTGTTGTTGTACTATATTTCCACCGCATATATTGCAACTCCAATGTTGTTTTAACATTTTATGTTTAAAGACGACAGTGTTTCATCTGCAAAAACTCTCTGCATATTTCACGTAAAAACACATATTTTTGTTTCATTTGTAGAAAAAATATAAAAAATAACAATAATGACTTAATGTAGTGTATAATCCAACCTTCTTTAATAATTTAGTATTATGGGATTCATATTATTTTCCTTTCTATGCAAAAAAATTACTTATAAGTTTATTTGTTCTTTATATAGTAAGATTATAATCCGAGATGTCTAAATAAAATAATAAAATATTACTGTTTAAAGTTTAGACATAACAATTTTTTGAGCGACGAGTTTTTAAAATTTGATTACGTACAAATGAAAGCTGCAACATATTATCAAACTCAGACAAGTAAATTAGAAAACAATATGTAGTAATATGTGTGTGTGTGTGTGTGTGTGTGTGTGTGTGTGTGTGTGTGTGTGTGTGTTAAACATAGGGAAGACTACAATCTCAAATTCCTGTTAAAATAACAAAAAATTATATTTTGAGGAAAATATTTGAAACTGCGAATTATGATCTCTGTAAAAGTGTTGTACTTAGAACTGCATTCTCAGACAGGCGTTGGGTTATCATAAACTTTCCTCGGAAACCTAGTAAATACAATACAGACAGTACAAAGATGCATATTATAACACTCTCCTTCCGTGAATCTTCACTTAGTCTTTCTCTATCAAGCCCCACGTTGGTTGCGGCAATTTATAGCAATCTCTTTCCATCGATAATAATCTTCCTCTATCAATCCCCGCGTTGGTTGCGGCAAATTATAACAATCTGCTCGGGTCATGACAGTTTTAATTCGACTCCTTCTGATGTTATATTAACGAAGTCCAAAACTTCGTAAATTTCCCGCTATCTGTCGCTGTCGTGACCTCGCCAATACCTGACTCTTCTTTCTTACCTGATTTAAATTAACTATTATTTTCCCGATTTTAGGCGCCAAATTGTTTGTTTTAAAACAGTTAAAAATTTGTCGTAGCTTTTCCTTCTTTCTCAATGAAACCATATTACTTACCGCTCTGTATCGGCTGAATTCGAAATTCGCTTTCTCGCGGCAATATTACCAACCTGTAATTCTGGTAAAAAATGTTCACTGTTCTATATTAAATAAATTAACACATAAATATTGTCACATGAAATAATAAACAGGTATAAATTCTTAGTATTGGTTTATTAGATAGCGGTTCTACCTTTTATATTGGTTATTAGAGCAAATTATGAAAATATATAAAGTTATGCTCCGGCTTTGAATGATTTATAACTCAGCGGTTGGCTATGTTTGTTTGGGTCGCTGACTGAGCACCAAGCGTCTAATGTCGAATTTAATTTTACAATGGTTGTTCAGTCAAAAGTTCTTTGGATTACAGCAAACGTTAACAAAAATGATTCGAGAAAGTACAATCCTTCACATAAACTCAATCAAATATTACGGTTTTTCTTTACACACTACCCTCTACTCTTATTAACTAAAGTAATCGTGAGTTCAACTCGTAACTAAAGGTTAAGTTTTATATCATTGAAAAAATATTTTGGTATTTCCAAATGTGTTATTAATTGTATTGAACAGTTTTTTGATAATTATTATTTGGTTTTTTGAAAGCCATTCAGTGTTTGAGTGTTTGAACCAAGTTAATTATATTGTGCATCAGTGTTAAAGTGTCGTGGATCCAGACTTTCGTTTTGTTAATTAATTAAATTTTATGCTTTACTCCTTCTTTAACATCTGATAACTTATTTTCATGTATGCTTGTGGCTATGTCTTCTTTATTTTATTTCTTTTTTCGTTTTATATTTTTTATCTTCTGTAATTCAAAATTTGTCTTAGTTCAATCTTGTTAATATGTTTTGCCCATCTTGTATTCCATTTTCATTAATTATTATATGGTTTATCTCATTTGATAGATTCTTTTTGTTAATTATATGGAGCGGTTATTTTTTTCATCTGTACTCTACTGAAGCTAATAATGGACTGTTAATAAATTTGTAACGGTTCTAACTGCAAAACCTATCCTTCTCATTGGTTCAAACAATTTTGTACCCATTGTTAGACATAGCTTGTGTTTTCGCCTAAAATGGATAAATATTTTCTGATTAAGATAATCTGTTTGCATTACTATTAATAGTTCTGTTATTAGTACCATTGAATAGCATTTCTGTTTAATATTATTTTGAAATCAAACATGACTATGTTCTTTCAGTATTGGCTGATTTAGTATTTTCATACTTTTGTTTTTTATACTTATTTTGATTTATAAGTGTGTTTTTGAAAGTATTTTGTGTTTCTAATGTTCGTTGGCTAAATATATCATGTTTACCTACCTTTTTCCGTAACTGAATGTTGATATTTGTTTACATTTTACAAATTTCTCATATTTCTTTAGGCCTATACTTGCCTACAATGGTTGACATTCATGATAATTTAATTTTGCTCTTGTTCCTATGTTCTTATTGCTTTGTCTTAGTTTGTTTACAATTATTATGAATTTACATACATTGGTTTATGATTAGTAGTTCTTTACAGACATATTATTGCCGTTTACATCTATATCTAAGAAATTAACATTCCATATTTTTAGGATTTCCTCATCCTTTCAACACATTATTACTGTTTTTACTTCCATATTCCTTAAGGAATGGAAGTATGGTGATGGCAAAAAAAATCGTGTTCGAGATTATTGCAGATTCTGATTCTACTACACTCAAAACATGAAAAAAAGTCGTTTTCCGAAAAGTGTCTGTGTGTCTGTCTGTGTGTCTGTGTGTCTGTGTGTCTGTGTGTCTGTCTGTCTGTCTGTCTGTCTGTCTGTCTATCTGTAGATTTTTTTTCTATGGCAAACGATAACTGCCGCAAATTCAAACAGAATCAAATAATTTTTTGCATACAGCCCGGTTTTGCAGAGTTCTCGCGACCTATTGTTTTTGGTGAAGATCGGTTGAGGGAAAGGGGTAGTTTACCTGCAACGGTTTTTTTTTAGCAAGGGTAATTTTGTTTGTTTGGCAAACGATAAAAGCCGCAAATTCAAACAGAATCAAATAATGTTTCGCATACAGCCCTGAATTGTAGAGTTCTCAAGACCTGTTGTTTTTGGTGAAGATCGGTTAAGGGAAAGGGGTAGTTTACCTGTAACGTTTTATGTTTTAACAAGGGTATTTCCTATGGCAAACGATAACAGCCGCAAATTCAAACAGAATGAAAAGATTATTTGCATACAGCCCTAAACTGTAGAGTTCTCAAGACCTTTTGTTTTTGGTGAAGATCGGTTAAGGGAAAGGGGTAGTTTACCTACAACGTTTTTTTAACAAGGGTATTTTTTATGGCAAACGATAACAGCCGCAAATTCAAACAGAATCAAATAATTTTCTGCATACAGCCCTGATTTGTAGAGTACTCAAGACCTATTGTTTTTGGTGAAGATCGGTTGAGGGGAAGGGGTAGTTTACCAGCAACGTTTTTTATCATGCGTATTTTCTATGGCAAACGACAACTGCCGCAAATTCAAACAGAATCAAATAATTTTTTGCATACAGCCCTGATTTGTAGAGTACTCGCGACCTATTGTTTTTGGTGAAGATCGGTTGAGGGGAAGGGGTAGTTTACCTGCAACGGTTTTTTTTTATCAAGGGAAATTTTTTTTTTTTGGCAAACGATAACAGCCGCAAATTCAAACAGAATCAAATAATGTTGACCTATTGTTTTTGGTGAAGATCGGTTGAGGGAAAGGGGTAGTTTACCTGCAACGTTTTTTTAACAAGGGTATTTTCTATGGCAAACGATAACAGCCGCAAATCCACAAACAGAATCAAATAATGTTTTGCATACAGCCCTGATTTGTAGAGTACTCAAGACCTATTGTTTTTGGTGAATATCGGTTAAGGGGAAGGGGTAGTTTACCTGCAACGTTTTTTTATCAAGCGTATTTTCTATGGCAAACGATAACAGCCGCAAATTCAAACAGAATGAAATAATTTTTTGCATACGTCCCTGAATTGTAGAGGTCTCAATGACTTTCGATTTTGGTGAAGATCGGTTAAGGGGAAGGGGTAGTTTACCTGCAACCTTTTACGTTTTAACAAGAGTAAAGTACTTGAAAATTTATTTAAACTTTTTGAAACAATGGTAATTGTTAAAAATAAAATAATTTTGTTGCCAGGCAATAAAATTATAATTTTTTCATTTTAATGTAATATAATATTTTTCATTTAATACAGCAATAAAAAGGCAGGTAAGACACAGCCTGGTTGTTTGGCTGAAAATGATTTTAAATATAAATCTTAGAATATGGAAGTCATGTATGGTTCTCCATACCGATATTTTAGTATTATTTTCCCAACTCAACACAACATAACTTATTCTTAAGATTCTTTTAACAATTATAACATTTTCATAGTTTTATAACACTCCTGCTACCTTCTACTCTTCTCTTTATAACACAACTTCAATAATAGAGTATCCATCTTTTGATGTCTACTATTCTTTTTATAACATAACTTTAATAATGTATAATCCATCCTTTGATGTCTACTCTTCTTTTTAGAACATATATCTTGTTTAGGTTTTGTTTATCCCTTTAACTATACTAGCTTAATATTTTAACACTAACATTCTTTATAACAGTTACTTATTCTTACATTTTTTGAACATAATACCTTACTTTTCTTACTTACTAGTGTTTTGTCTTTTTCAAAACTAATTTCTATCACCGTATACCTCTTTAATGTATTTTAACATATTGTTTATAATGCTAAGCACTTGTCCTTCGCACCTTTCACTTTCATATTATTTATTACTGGTAATTGACATTCTTTATTTATACATTTTTGCACATGTACTTGGGTTGCTTTGCTTTACATAGTTTTTGTTATCTTATTGTTTTTTTTCTCGGTATGCACTGTTATATGGTTTTGGCAACATGTACTTATTCAGGATATTGGTTGTTCAAACCATCACTAATTATCACTTAGTGTTGTTCACTTATTGCTTTCTTGTAACTCACTCCCTACTTACTGTATGCACTCTTGGTTCAAGTTAATATGGATGTTGTGATTATCAGACTAGCTCTATCACGTTTTATTCTCTATACATTTATTTATTATCATTTGATTTCATTGTTCTGTTTGTTTACTATTTGTCTATTTAACATTTAGTCTACACTTACATACATAGAATTATATTATTTCTGCTGTTTGTTTGTACCTTCAAGGTTCAATTATTCATTTAATTATTGTCAATTTTATAATATTTGTTATCATAGGTTTACTTATATTTAATTGGTTATTTGGCCAATCACTTGAGTGTGGTCATTGTCATTGTCTAGTCTGAGTTAATGTCATTATTTTGCTATTTATTACATTTGTAAATTTTCTCATCTTATCTCTTCTTAGTTGCATGTTTTCTCTTTATATTATAAAGTATTCCCTCCCTTTTACTGGGCGGCTTTTGGTAATATAACAATATCCAGAGAATTTCGACAAAAACTGTAAACAACGTCTATGCTCAGCAACAATTAGCTTACTAATACTTCAATATTTGGATCTCGAATTAGATTATAGTTTCACAGTAACCCCTGAAATCAAATGTTAATTTTGCTGACACCAGTCAACAGTCAGACAGGAGTAGAGATGAGTGATATCAAAAAATAATATTTCTATTTCATTTGTACGTTAGTAAAGTAAATTTTTTTTTCTAGAAGCTCGAGAATGTATTGAAATTTCAGCCTTCTAACTGAAAACAATAAAACATGCCAGTTGTACCTATTATTAAACTTTTAATTGTACTCATTACAGATATTATGCTACACTTGCTTCCTCCATTCCGACTGGGGTTTGTACACGGTCCACTGACACTTATTTCTCTACTTTGCCGGTCTAGTTATCAAAATATGAATATTAAGTCGAACATTCAATGAGCTATTTATGAGTTGGGAAACTCACTTATCAGATAAAAAAAGACAGTTGGCTCCCTGTCAACCCGTGTCAACCCGCAAGGTTGTCTACTCCAACCACGACATCCGCCATCACAAGCTCGCGTAATACGTCACAACGTCTACAGTGCCTCTAATATTACAGGCACTATAAAATCATTACTAACAAAACCGTTACCGCAGACATAACTCAATCGCATACATAATGGAAAGATACAACACAAATGACCATGGATCGGATTATTAAAACAAATCAAAGATCGTATATTTAAAAAAGTGGTTTGCAGTAGTTCAAAAAGTATGGTACTTAATTTTGTAAATTGTGATTTTTATTATGTTTCAAAACATTTCAAAATTTGAGTATTTTTTTGTTATGAATTTCTTTTTTTTATTATGAGTTATTATAAATATATCCGTTGTAGTTATGAGGAACTACAACTATAGAAACACGTAGTATCAGGATACTATTGTGAAGTTACACAATATACTGTAGGATACAGACATTACATCCTGCACTTTATCTAGCTACCCAAACCAACAGTTCTGCTAAGTGTAAACTTATCACAAATAGATCGACTTGATATTAATATTATATACCCACAAAACATACTTAGTTTAAAAGATGATTTTTGGGAACGAAGGTAATCCTAAACATCTGATGTCTTATTACAAAAAAGTAGTAATAATCGCTTTATAAGAAATAATTGCTTTTGAACATTTATGCGACTAGAAACATAATTTATTTGTCTTTATCTATTTAATTTGTGTAATATTAGAGAGTAAGTATATATTTAATTCAATAATAATTACTACGTGACATCAATGTAGTACCTAATTAACCCCGAGGCGAGCTGGAGTTAGTTGGTTTGTTAACCGTGTTTACTCCATTTTGTACTGTATCACTATCCATATCTTAATTTATCACTAGGGATCCGATTTATAGGTAAATCAATATTTGAATATATTATTATATTTTGTATTTACGTTTATAATTAAATACTTTTCACAAATATGTAATTAACACATATTTTTATCATTTCAATGTAAAGTTTTCCGGGAATAACCTTTACGTCCCGTACGCAGTGCTGTATAATAATGTTGTAACTTCTGTGTGCTTTACTTTTGCAAGAGAATGTGCCATTATGTTTTAGTTTACACAGTTAAGTGCATATCGTTCGTATATAAAACTTCGCATATATATCCTAGTATTTCATATTTCTGTCCACGTAAATATCGTCTCAGATTAAACATTTGATGGTATATTCCCTGTGGATATTAAAAATTGACATAGTTTCATGTTCAGAGGGCCCTAAGTGTAAACAGACAAAGAATTTGTATCCCTATTATTACAGTAAAAATAAGTAATACATCTGCCAGCTCAATAATACTCCTGGAAGTTTTTGTGTCAGTGATGTAGTCACGATGAAGGGTGGAAGACGATTGTTCATTTTGCAAGCGCTAAACCAGCTAATTACTTACTTTGTTGTCGTTGTACATGACTTCTCGTGTTCCTGTTCGTGTTGCGTACAGTGCTCGCCAGAGTGCCGAAGGTAAAGTGTTGCGAAAGTGCCCAGTTACAGCAGTATGTAAAGTCAATAGTAAGTATTTAAAGGTACATTCAGTTGAAAGGAAAAATGTCGATATACACAGCCTTGTGAAATATCCATAAAAGTGGATCAAGGATCCAAGTCACGCAACATCTATCCGGCAACAAACATATCGTTGTGGCTTCACGTTCCAGTTCGAAACAAGTGAAACAGGACCCTTCTTCTCCTCACAATCGGGGCCGAAGTATTGTGAATTTTGTTATGATTTGTGCAGTTTTTTCATTTTAGCAGACATTCCTCTACATAAAGTAAAAGTACAGAGCTTTGAAATTTTCTCGTGGATTACACGAAGTTACATCCCACTTATGAGAAAACACTATTATCCAAATTCTACGAATAAACATTATAAAATGCCAGAGCTGTGTGTAAAATTGATAAAATATGAGTAAGCATTGGTGAAACTACGGACTCAACAGGAAGAAAAGTGGGAAGTTTAGTTATTTGTATAATCAAAAATAACGAAATTGTTTCCGAACTTTCATTTTTGATTGGTTGCAAAGAAATATCAGCAGCAAATCACATTGCAGTCGCTAGATTGTTCAATAAAAGTTTGCATTTGTTGTGGTCAAGGAATATTAAGTACGATAAAGTATTGCTTTCTATTACCGATGCGACGTCGTATATAAAGAAAGCTGCATAAACGAGTTGTGTCAGCTATCCAAAATTTGATACACATTACCTGTGTTGTGTATGCTCTACAGAGAGTGTGTTAGAACATCCGATTCTTGTACCCTAATGTGGACAGATTAGTATTAAATGGAAAGAAAATGTTTGTTAAATCCCCTACGAGAATTCATCTTTCCAAAAACAAAAATCATAAACTTCCATTACCACCAGCAAATAATGTCACTCGCTAAGGGTCTTGTTTTTCTGCAGTCTCCCATAATGTAAATTATTAATGTTAATTATAATCTGACTTAATATGTAGAAAATGTTGATAGTTTTAAGTCAGTTGTTGACGATTTGGACAAATATTATGCTTCATCAGTAGAGATCCTTTAAAAGCTGTTAATAACAGATGTGAAAGAAATTGACAATATTTAGTTAATTTGTGACTATTTTGCGATTCGATAAAAGACACTTAAAAAACAAGTCAATTAACAAAACCGTTAATTCAATACGTTTTGTTAAAAGCAAAATCAGTTCTCTTACAGTATCAAAAATAGAAACCTTAAAATTTAAATTCAAACTTCTGTATGGAAAAAAGTGGATATAAGATTGTAAGTAAAATGGCATAAGTTTTAGAAGGTCAGGAAGTAGACATTAAAGACAGTGAATTCCTCTTTTTAAACATGCCATCGTGTAACGTAAAACGGTCGTTTTCCCAATATCGAGTTTTGTTCAGTGATAATTGGCAGTGATCTGTAATGGACAATTTCGAAATTGTGTTTGTTTTCCAACACATGCCACTACACCACTGCCAATGCCACTACAATTATATTTACAAGGAACTGCCGAGCTGACCAGCAAGTGTATTATACTTTTTTCCCTTTACAACCTGTGGATTATGTTTAACTAAAAGAAACATTTTTAACTTGTTAACAATATTTTGTCGTGTTTTAGTACATTACAAAATCAAACCTTGTTTAGTAAAATCACGTGTAATGAATGCAATTGCAGCAAACCTGCAACTTACAGTAATACATTACACGGCATTCATGTTACAACTATCCGTTTCACTTTGTACTGTGTGGAAAAACACGAAGGCAGGAATATTTAGTATTTAACGTTGTTCAAAATTACAATTTTGACATATTAATTCGTGTTAACTGCCAAATAGGCCTATTTCTATGAACTGTAACTGTAATTATTGCAAAGAATTCTCTGAGATTCAAGGCAGCTGTTTTTTATATCAAACACCATTAAAAACATACAAAAGTTCAAAGCTACATATAGGCTACGTGTGTATGTGTGAATAACGAAAACGGCAATTTGCTGTTCCAGAATCGTATTTGTGATGTTACGGTGAACTGTATACGAGTTTTGTTTTGTAAATGAAAGGGTATAACATTTAATGTAAAATGTTAACATTTTTGTACGAATTTCAAGCGTCAACTAAACATACGCAAGCAGTATACAATTTCGTTAATACAAGAGGAGGAAAGATTAACTTTGAAAGAAACATTAATAGAGAAAGAACTATCAGTAAATAGTCTGATATGTCTATGTCAGAACAGATATAATCATGACGACCGTGTTCTTTTCGTCAACAACTCAGACTTCGATCGTAAATCTACCAGGTAAAGCAGGTAATCTTGTGTTCAGCCATTATTCTTTATTTAAAAGTGTAAGATTATAAACAGTTAACAAAAGACAGCACTAAGTTTATGTTAATCGTCTTAAGAGTTTACCCTTTACTTTTTATTAAAGAGAAACTAAACCATAATCTTTCACTTGCTGAGCGTTGTTACCACACTCAGTGATTTAACGAGGATAAAATTAATTGATCTAAATATCGACGCTAATGTAAGTAGGTCTACTGCATAAGTCTATCAGAAGAATGCTTGACGTAAGTAAGCAAAAGGTTTACAGTAATCCAATGTTTCAAGTTAACGATGGAATTATGTTCTAAAACCACACATATGTTTTATACAAGGTTTAGATTACCCTAGTAAGGACGGCGCGGCCATGCAAACAAAACATTGCATAAACGAGAAATACTTCTTCTTAGCTTATATTACAAGAAATATATTCTTCTCTACATACAGTTCGTCCTGTTTGTTCAATTTGTTTACCCAGCGCTTCCTGTTTAGGAAAAAGTGGCTATAAAAAGGTACATAATACACTGGATTTCTAAATTAAAATAATGTTCACCTATAATAGCTTTATAACAATACCTTTTCTACCTATAATACGCCTATTTGTTCAACTCATGCAGGTAAAGATTAAAATATTTGACGAAGTTACTAAAAAATTGTTCACCAATAGAACATACAACTTACAGTCCTTACGTAAACTATCGGATTCGTTGATGACTCATCGATAAATATACAAATCCGGCTAAATGAATATACCTACAAACAAATACAACAGATTGTAAAAACAGTACAAGTCCCTACACAATGTACAGATTTTTTTAATTATTAATAGTTTTAAGATTAAAGAAATATGGAATATTTTATTCGTTCTACCGTCATGGTAATTATCTTCTTCTTCTTCTTCTTCTTCTTCTTCTTCTTCTTCTTCTTCTTCTTCTTCTTCTTGCAGATTAGTTTGCAGGAGTCGTACATTGTGACGAATCTTGTGCTTTCCTCTTTATTTCCTCGTAAGATTTACAAATTACATCATCCATAATTTTTTTTATACACTGCAGCCTCGGTCTTCCCTTATATCCTTTACCTTCTACTTTTCCTTCCATTACCAATTTTTCCAATGTAATGGTAATTATAAGAATATTTAAATACATTAAGACGTGTAAGATTCATAATGCTGTTTTTAATGACGCTGTCCTCTGTTTCAAGTATGTCTGTAACGAGGTTAAAGCAAATATTAGTACGGTTGCTTGCTTAATCATGTACAATAAAAGGTAGGTAGGCCTATATGTGAAATTACGTATAGAAACATTTTAATCGCTTCTGTTCTTTTCCTAACTCGTGCATTCCATTGCGAGAGCATCACTTGCACCGATAAAATGTAAAATACTCTCATACTATAAAAGTAGATAGCCTACTATAAAATACTCTACTTTTACTGGGATATCTTAGTATTAAACTTTGAGTTCATAAGATTACCTTTAAAGAGAATATATGCTGTATTTTCGTGAACCCATAAGTAAATAAATTACATTACTACTAATGTAGGCCTATATAAAGTAAGTTTGATAAATTTTCTTCCAGAAATTTTTTTCATATGAATTTATCGTATAATTAATACTATACTTTGTAATCTCTCTACATTCTGTGGAATACGTTGTAGCTTACGATGGCATTAACCTATTATTTGGTACTTTGCGGCGGTTGTACGGATTGTCATTTTTAAACAGCGTGAAAAATTATTTAGATACCAGAAGAATTGTTAATTACAATTTAATAACAGTCTAAAAACTCGTAAAGTTTTTCAAGTTTATTCCATACACACTATTGTAAAAGACAACATACACCATTTAATTAAAATTGTCATAAAGAATAACACCAATCGCAGATGTCTGCAAACATGAACGTTTCATTATACCATTATAACGTTTCAACATACGCACCGAATTGTAAGTCATAGCAACAGCTAATAGCACGTCACACCTCTCCCTTTCGCATTCCGCAACTGACTAGTTCTGCGATGTATTAGGACATTTACAGTCGGAATGAAATGTACAAATTAGAGAGTGAACGTAAATTATGTTATATTATAATTGGAAGAATTGAAAACACTTACCTCAGATCTAGAACACACGAGAGCGTTTCACACACACGACTCCCAGCCGCTCACAGTATGTACCCAACATCTCAGTGGTACTAACCCAGCTGCCTGCCAGAATTTGTATTTATGTCGATACCTAAAATACCAACCGCTATGTAAATTTAGCCGAATTTTCTTTTAAACAAACTCTATAACACACAGACGTTAATGACTAGGTTAATATTAAAATATGCTTTTAACCAGGTGTTAAGATCACACTTTTTCAAGAATTCATGATGCGATTTCAAGCAATCTGTCAGTACGTGTTGTTGACAGAAATGGTATCAAGTATTATTGAGTTTAAAACACCGAAGTAAAACGTTACGTTACGATGGCAATAATATTCAAAGCAGCTCGAATCTGATTGGTTCTCTGAAGATAGTGCTTTATTACAATAGTTATCACTCTGGCAATATGACTGTTAAAGTCTCACGTCGCTGTCGACTCATGATAAAGCCTTCATAATATTTGTCTCACCGTATATCGGACTACGTGAGTAATAGTCTATCTGTAGGTCTGTCTTTTAATTTCTAGCTGTGTTCAAATTTATGGATATTCTCCCAATTTATCTTTTAGTTTAGCCATTACAAATCTTCAAGGTAACAGGTTATTGGGATTTTTACATTTTTGAGAGGACTTTCTGGTCATTTTTCATCAAATTAACATGTTATTATAAAACCTTTGTTTTTACATACTGATAGAAAGATTTTTATCAAATAAAAAGTATTTATTTAATTATTTAAATATTGTTATGACATTACAGAACAGTTTACGTTTATATCGAATGTTCCAAGTGAATGCGGCTGTAATGTGTGTGCGTACGTGATTCTCAAAGCGTTAGCTAGACTGTGCCAGGAGCCGCCCGCACTGTGTCAAGGCCGCAATGAATTAAGGTGTAATGTTTTCCTTTATTGTTAATGCGTAGTGTGGAATATTCTGGTATTTCGGCGGGGTATAAATACAAGTACTTAGGGACGTTCATTTCCGTTTCAGTTGCGAGTTATTGTCGGGCGATTACTCTGTGCGTTCATGTGGTTATTAGTGGCGAAGTGTTATCTGTTCTATAATCGTGCGGGAAAATTGTAATACAATTGTGTTTTATATTAGTTGGCATTTTATTGCGTGTGAACAATTTTTATTTGATATGTTGTAAGATTCTATCTTGTTGATTAGAAAATGTTTAATTGTATAATTAAAGCTGGTGATTAGTGACTTAATTGGTGTCTTGTATTTTCTTTTACACTATACCATACGACAATCAGTAGACCGTCACTAACAATATTAGGTATAGTATGTCAATCGCAGTGATAACTAATACCGCACAAGAACCTGTAATCCGTATGCTACTCGCAATTTCAATAAAATTACAGTAAAAATAAATTTTGTAAAATGTGATAAAATTATAACAATTGTGCATTCACTTACAGAACTTTGTACTGAATCGACAAGAACTTGATGTTTTGACTTGATGTTCAAGTACATGAGCCGTTTTATTTCAATCTTATTCTTTTATATCTAACTAAACACAGTATTTGCATAACAAAACTTCTTTTACATTTAATATACTGCAGGTGCGTGCCCGTGCGAATGTATGTAATCGTGAGTATGTCTATATATGTATGGATGTAGGCCTATCCGATATTTAAGGACTGGTGTATCTAATGCATGTTGAGTAATAATCTTTCAAGGCTTAAGCGGCTTCAAATTTTAGGTAGGCTACACTTACAAGGAATGTAAGCAGAAATGTATGTCTGTGTCTTACATGTAATGTCTACTATGTCTTCCTTTTATGTATACACGAACATGCAAGTTAGCGAGACACGATACCAATTTTTCATTGAAAGGAACATTTTGTAGAGATGATAGATCGTTTCACTTTACTCACTCTACTTGCTGCATATTCAGTGTCTGCCGTTATGTTACTAAAGTTGCTTATTTTGTAGCGTCGTAGGTGGAAAAGAAGTTGAAGGTCATAACGAAGATAAATAATAATCACTGTCTCATTAAGTCGGTTCGTTGTACGCGTTGCGGCAAGACATATACGTTTACGTAAGTCACGCTGAATACCTGCCATAAGTTAGGCCTATACCGCCGTGTACATTTAACGAAACTGTTACATACAGCAAAGTAAATTTCATTATAATAGCGCTATTATTCTACAGAAAACAGACGATTTATTTAAGAATAGGAATACATGCAAACGCTTGTAAAATGTTAATTGTTGTATTGGAGTGTTAGTGGTCTCAAATATTTCTACTAGTAATTTTGTACCAACCACTATGTTGTCTTTGGTATTGACGAGCGCTTTCGGCATTCAAGCTATCTTCAGGTCATTTCAAACCTCCGCTCAACAGTCCCTGAAAGGATGAAGGCTTACCGCGCGGCTGTTGTGTGCAATGTGACGGTTGCATGGCTAGTAAGACGTTACTTCGTCAGAGGGCGGGGCTAGATAGGTTCGGTAAAACGGTATATAAGAAGTGAACAGTTTCATATTTCTCTGTTGGTAAATGACCTGAAGATGGCTTGAATGCCGGAAGCTCTCGTCAGTACTGAAGACAACATAATGGTTGGTACAAAATTGCTTGTATATGTGTACTCGTTCTCCATTTAGATCCAACATGGCGGATAGTAATTTTTTGCTTTGTCTGAATATATGTTTTTAAAGTAATGTCAAATCAAAGTTTATTTGTTCTTTTATTAGTTTAAATCTATCTTAATATTTTTATTTAAATGTGTATAAATCTTTCCATGCAGTCACTTATTATTTGTGACCAAATTTTAGAATGTTTAGGCATTGTTAATTTTGATCCCAAATTCCAAAAGATGTTTACCGAGATTCGATTACGTTACTATTAATAATAATAGTACGTAACATAATAATTTTAAAAGAACTACTAGAAGATTAACATGACCTAATTTTTGTTTTGTAGATTACTGAAACTGCAATTAAATCGTTTACAAAAAAGGTGAATATTATTGTTTAATACACAGACATTTTTGTGTTTAAAAAAAGTGTTTTTAATTGATTATTAAAAACATGGTGGTTTTAATTATTTCGTTTTAAAACCGAGTTACATCACTTATTCGTTGAGACAGAAAAATGCCCTATTTACACATAATTTATTATACCGTGAACGTTACATTATTCTTAAGATAAAAAGTGCTCATAACCTAAGCTAAACTAACAAAACTGAAGGGTTTTTTACGGGTTTTCCTGTCAATATGGAATCACCGTCATTAATATTAATATATATATATATATATATATATATAAAGTCTATCTGTACGATGTTTAAGCCTTGTCTCTACAAATAGATAAAGCTTGAAAAAGAGTCTATTAATTCTGAGAGCAGAGCAATATTTCTGTTATTGGTGTGAATGAAACTTATCCTGTAAAAATGGAATCAACGCCTTGCCTTTTACCATTCACTTACTCCCAAAAAATTGGCTGAAAATTCCGAGTTACGCTCTTTCATAACACGCAAGGTGTTAATAAGAAAATCTACATAAAAGTTTAGAAACATACTGTTTAGGACTAGCTATGTCATTAATCTTGGAATTGTTATAATAATAGGTTAAGTAGTAGTTATTCAAGTCATCAACAACTGGCAGGTAATAATATTAGCGGCTATTTAAGAACGCTATAAATACTTTGTTCGATAATATGACACTTGTAAATTATTTCTATCTCATTCGTGCAACGGCAAAACAAACCTGACAATTAAATTTCCTAAATTCGTGAGATACAAAGCTTCCTCAGGAAAAGGCCAAAAGCTAGTACAGAGGAGTGCCCTAACTTTATCGTGTTTACTTCCTGAACTGTTACTTGTCATGTTGCGGACGAGTCCTTTCACTGTTTCCACCATTTTCAAGTCCTAAACCACGACCTATGATGGAATGGTAGTAGTTCAGCAACATGACAAGTAGTAGTTCAGCAAGTAAACTCCACAAAAGTTGCAATAACAGAGACTGCTAATTCAAACAACAAGATGAACACACTGTGCCAGTGTCAAACCGGCCTTTGAAAAGCTTTAGAAACATTTCTATTTAATTGTAAGAGTGAGTGAAGGCGGCCGACCTTTGCTCGCTGCAGTTAGGGTTGCGCGCGCAATCGACGGCGAACGTTCGCTGTGATCTGCGGACTGCAGATTTCTCATTCACTGCTCGGCTGCAAGAGACAACGTTCCGACTCCCTCTTCGAATATTTACGACGAAGTTTGTATCCGTCTTCATGACTGGCTAAGGCTTAAACCGACTCCCGGTAAGAATTTCATTATTTTGCCTTTATAAGTAATTATATATATATGGATAATTAATAACTATAGGCAACCGAATAAAATACGTAATTATGTGTGTGTGCGGCCCGACAGCTTTATATTAAGAGAGAACTCAGTATTCAGTGATTAGCTTAACGTTCAGTATATTGCTCATGTTCCGTTTCTTATTTTAGAATAGTGTGAGAGGTATTGCAATTGCCATTGTCACTATAAAGGTGTATAACATTAAAATATTAAGGACTAAAACTTAGTGCATAGTCAGGGTATGAACTGTCCAGGCATGCAGTAGGCTGTCGGGAGGTTATTTAATTAACTGTACAGTAGAGAGTTTCTTGGTTTGAACTTCCTTAGATGAAATTTTATTAATGTTAAAACATTCTTAATGCTGTGAGTGCCTTGCAGTTAAATTTTTTGGTCAAATAATGATTATCGCTCACCACGTGGCCGTCTAACCTGCAAATTTCTGTCGAAGCATGTAGATCTGCTGCTGATGATTTTATATTACGCCACGTTTAATAAACTCTGTTCATTGTTCAGATTTACTTATTCCATAGCTGATTTTTCTACTCTTTAAGCTGATTGGAAAAACCTTAATTATGAAACTTGTGCTTTAATTGAGTGTTAGTTGGAGGCCCGTTATGGGGTTAATTACCTGAACTCGGGTGTACATTCTTTGTGTAAAGTTCTCTAATTTATTTGAATGAACAGGGTTCTCGAATTAAGCCGGAGCCTGGTCTCGCTGAGAGCTGAACACCTGCTCCAGACATGGACCATTACAAGATCCTCTCCGAAGAGGGAGCGGGAGACTGATTCTCTATGTAACACTCGCCAGCATTTATAAGGTGATATTCATGCCTTTATTTTATTTTTTGGGGGCCGGGCCGGCAGTGTGCCCGTTTACTTTAATTATCTTTGAAGCCATGTGACCACGCGTCCAGACTGTCTACCGGAAAGTGGAGCAGTGATCATGACTCTGAACACTATAATTTAAATTCATGAACATTTTTTATAACTCATTTACATAACACTAAGTGCACTGCCTGTAAGTGTGTGCTGCACTGGGGGAGCGCGCCAGAGCTATTTTACTCTTGTACATTTTACAGTTGCATCTCATTTTCAGTTAACTTTTTACAAAATTTATATTACAGGTCAGTAGCTTTGTTCCGGCGGGAACAGCTGTGAATATATTTTAATTTCACTATGGGTTTAACATTTAAGGGCTGGGGGTTTTCTGGTTTTTTTAGGGCCGTTTCTGGGGGTTTAAAAAGGGACTTAGTTTTGTCTGACATGTTGATGCAGCTGGAGGCAGGCTGAATTCCTGTCTAACTTTGTCAACCACATGCGAGCGCGCTGCCTCAACTGCTAGGGCACAACTGCCTTATTGTATCTTTTCATTTTAATTATATGTATGTAGCCATTCGGCGTTAATAGGAAATAATTTGATTTTTTGGACATATATTAGTTGATTTTGCTCCTTGTATAAGGGCTATACTGATTGTTTTTCTTAACTGGCAAAACACATATTGATTAACTTTCACTTGTAGTATTTGCTGTCTAATTTTCTTTAACTATAAAACATGTATTCATTATTTTTTTTGATAAACCATATATTGTCAAGATTTTCCGAAATTGTAAAGCCTTGAGTGATTAATTTCTGACTATTAAAGTACATAAAGATTTTTAATTCCTTCGGAATTTGTGAAGTCAAATAACTGTTTAGCATTCTATAACCACTGTTTCAAATTAGGTGATGTAGTCCTGTCAATTTTATTTAATGTTGTGAAAGGAACTTAAGGTTCATACGCTCATGATGGGTCATTGATAAGTGGAATGCTAGACAAATGGGCGGTCCGGTTTTATTTACGCGCAATGAATTATTATCATCCTTTCTGGGGTTTTGGTTTTATGTAATGCTACAAAACGGGTTGTCGATGGGCGAATATTTTATCACTGCTGGGTTATAAGATTGTAGTTACACTACCTGTTAGGCGGGTGCATTCCAGGGGCAGTCGTGTTAAATTAATGTAATTGTGAGTTTGTGTGCCTTATGTTTCTGTGTGTATTATGTTTGTCCGTGTCTAGCTAGCCACCGGATGGGGGAGAATTTTATATTTATATATATACATGGATTTACTGAATTTCTCCACACACTTGTTATGCTATTATATGTATATAGATGTTTACTGAATTATACACACTTGTGATGTTATTATATTTCTATATATATGTTCACTGAATTACACACATTTGTTATGCTGTACACCTGTTGTTATATTGTGTCATAGAATTGGCTTACATCTATGAATACTTTGCAAACAATAAACTTGTTACTGTTATCTTACAGCTGAGTTTCATTGCAAGTCCCGTCATACTGGACCTGGCACGATTTTTGCTTCTCTAGGCTCCTGCCTACTCTTAATTGACTTGTGGGTTCTCTTTCAAAAAAAAAAAGAATATTAAGATAAAATAAGTTGTTTTATATTCAAAAAATATGCATAAAAGGAAAGAGGGGTCACAACACGAATGTGCCAATCTGTAGGTATAACCAAAGTAGGGGCCTATATTCAACACTATAAATTATGGGCAACAGCTTTGCTAATTTTAAATTTGTATGTGTGTGTGTTTAAGATATTTGAAATATCTTTAATAATGTTAATGTTTGTTAACGAAATTCTGAAAATTTCAACTGATATTATGAAAACGTGATCTCTTGTTTCTAATTTCTTGTGGATTTGAAAAAATAGATAAAGGTATTCTCATCCAATGAACCTGCTATAAAAGATTCAAAATAATAATTTTCCGTAACATAATAGGAAGATTTAAAACAATTGTAACGATATCAATTAAAACTATACATCGCGGTTGGTGCGATAGGACAACAAATCTTTCTCACGAACAGCTGCTGCTACTACAATAACGATATTTTAGTGTTGTCCAATCGCTATAATAACAAACTGTTCCTTTTAAAATCATTTTTCAAAAGCATGTAATTAACTTTTCTAGATGATGTTGGTTAGGGTGAATTGAGATAAGTTTAAGATAAAACTTTCTCCGATTTAATATAACTATGTAGGCCTATGTATCCGTTAGCATGTTGTTGTATAACATTATATATTATGGCTGTCGCCTGGGTCATCGTGTTAAACACTGGAAACTGAATATTTGTCGCCAAGTGAAACTGTTAATTACAACTTTCATTAAAATTAAAAATAAACAAAATCACTCATATTCAGTTATTCAAACTTAAGCTTGGCCACCACAAAGCGATGTAAACAACAATAAATGTAACCTTATTTTTAATGTTGCACAAAGTAGTACACTCTCTCTCTCTCTCTCCTATGGCGCTACAGCCCAAATCGGGCCCTGGCCTCCACCAATCTCCGCCTCCAATCCACTCTATCCACTGCAACCCTCCTCCAGTTTCTTATCCCCATGTCTCTCGCGTCCTCTGCAACGCCACCTTTCCACCTCTTCCTCGGTCTACCTCTAGGTCTCGTTCCCTCCCATGTACCCAGCAAAGCCCTCTTCGGTTTCCTGCCATCCTCCATTCTTATAACATGTCCAGCCCAACGCAGTCTTTGAATTCTTATAAATTTTGAGACTGGTATCTCTTTATATATTTGATACAGTTCGTTGTTGTATCTCAGTCTCCATGAGCCATTTTCTTGTATTGGGTCTATAATGCGTCTGAGGACTTTCCTTTCAAAGGTGTCTACTATGTAGACTGTTTTCTGTGTGATTGTCCATGCCTCACACATAACACCGGTCTGATGACAGTCCTATATTTTCCCATATTTTCATTTTTGTTTCCCTGTGCACATCCCCAGACCTAAATGATGGCAGCAATGCGAACTACACAAAGTAATACACAATAAACAATTTCCTCTAAACCGCAAATTTCATTAAAAAAATAATCCTATAACGCGCTGTATTATTGCAGCTTTAAAACTGAACTTCTCCAGCCGCTGTCGCTTATACTCATACACTGCCGACGTTTCTCGAGTGCATATCAAAAATAATTCCGTAGTTACAGTCATGTTGGAACACACTGGAAGCTATGTCAAGGCTTAACTTATGCACATACCGCAGACCGAATACCGCCTACCTCATGGGCGTAAGTATATGTGTAGATCCGTTAAATCGAAGCATTAAATAATTTATTGTATTATTAACATAACCGATAACAACGGTTACAAATTTTGTTCAACGGCAACACGATATAATGACGTTTTTGTATACTCAATTATTATTAATATTCAGAAATACTTAAGTTGCTCAATGTAAGCAGTGTTTGTTTCAGTTTTTCAACTTACTGTCATGGTAAGTTTTTCAAATTACTGAATTCCGGCTAAAAAGTCTGACGGAACAAACCTTGCATTAGACTATTCATTTTGTTCTTGATACTGCGTCTCACAGTGCGACTACTTCGTTCTGTAAACATGTATCTGATTAGCTTCCTTGTTATGCTGACTGCTGCCAAGGTAATGGAGTGCTGTGCACGTTAGAGTATAGTTATAGTAACACAGGAAATGAAAAGATCATGACATTGCCCTAGGCAGAACATTCATACATTATTAGCTTCAAATCCCCCCTAACCCAAAGTCTAAATTCATAAACAGCCATTCTCTTTGCTAACAGAAAGTCGCCTTGTAGCAATCACATTAAATTATTATGTTTCTCGTAACGGAACAAAAACACTATATAATGTGAGGGTTAGTTTCTACAGTCAGAATAAATCTTCTGCTGACATTGTCCTATGTGTTTCCAGTCAGATGACAGAGATCTATCTTGTCTAAAGAATTTAGTAAAGAACCTAGTTTTGTTTTATGTTAGGCCTACTAGTTAATAAGGGACGATTGTTTCACTTCTATCAATACCGTATTTGTAACATCTACAGAACGAGTAATATGTTCACGTCAGTTTTAAATACAGCTGATAACTACTTAAGTATTTAAAGATTTTATAAAAACTGTTTTAAAGGAACGTACAAGTTTGTCGCCAAATATACGGAATATCGAGCAGATTAAACGGAGATAGGCTATTCAATGACTACTTATGTACAGACCTATCTCATCCAAATATTAACATTTGATAAAAGATTAATCAGATAGGTTGTTACGTATAAATACGAGGCGCAGTTTTTGCCACAGTGAGGAAAGTTAAACATTGTCTGAACAGAACTCTTTAGAGTAATATATGGTGTATTAAGTAAAACATGAAGGATGGAGAAAATAAATATTAGATCACTAACAGAAGATTTCGTGTGTAATAGCACTGAGTGTGGAAAGCTCAGACATGCACCCCAATTAGAAGAATCAAGGGTACAAAAAACTGTTGAGAAAATTTTCTATACTCCAATAGAGTGCAATACTGATATAATTGTGAAGGACTGGACAGCTAATCAATGGAAATGCTGAAAGCAATTCATGACGGTGGGTCTTTTAGGATCCAAAACTCATCAACAATTACAGAAAACAAAAGAAAGGAAAAGAAAGAAATAGTAGAAAACGTTTCTGTTTTGATATGTCTAATCATTCTAAAAGCGATTCCAATGCTTTAATTCAGAACTACTGTAATTATTGAAAATTGAACTATCTTTGATATACGTGTACAATAGGACATTCGCATAATTTGGAAAGGTAGGTTTACATTCCAAAAATTTGACTACACAGGTTTCTGCATTTTCGAATAAATGCACCTTCTGTGATAAAATGTTTATAAACAGTTACGATGGTCTCACTGATCGTCGTGTTGTACAGTAGAAACATAATAACTGACACCAATTAATTCACTAATTACACACTTTAATTAGAAACAAACAGCAGTTAGAAATCTACAAAGGCACTCTTATACAATAAATCAGGTTAAATGTGTACAATACATAACAATAAATCCCACCTTGTTATAGTTGCGTACTAACACAATTACACTCAAACCAGAAGTCGTAATAAGAACCGCTCAGCACCGCACTTGTAATATCGGCAGGTCTAACTGAACTCAGCCGCTTCAAAATCCAGTAATTTTACTCCGGCTACCTTGCATTGTGGTGGCAGAGCGGGCCTGGTTGCCGTTAGAATAGTCTTGTACGTTATAACAAAAAGAAAAATGTGTTGTGTCGTGTTGTTCGTGTTGTAATATGTCGGGCGTTACCTGCGCGCACTTTTTGTTACTTACTGATGACTGGATCCTCTGCGGTGATGTAGTCCTGTAAAACAACTTAATCTACTATGTGTTTGTGGGCGCCACTTGGAATCTTTTGTTCCAAGAAATATGTTATTAAAATTAAAATTTTGAATTCTTAGCAAATAGTTTAATTCTATGAAAAAATGTGAACAAGACAGTTTGGGTTTGAAAAAATAAAGTATGTTTAATGATTCTTAAAAAATCGTCTGAAGGACTAACATTCGTGAAAAAATTATAAAATTGCAGTTACAAAAAAATTATAAGTTATTATTATTATTGACAAGTTTTTTCTCCAATCAAGTATCGCCTAACAAATATATTATTTTTACTCAGTTGAAAGGCATGAGTTTAATATGTGAAAAATCTTTACTCTCAGGACGTGACTCCTTTGAACTACCAAGACATATCAATAAGATGCTTTACAAAAATGAAGTGATTTGAAGGTGTGTGTGGCATGTGTAGTACAACTGTGTGACAAATGTAACCAGGTAAAAATTATTTTAACTTTGACAACTCACGTTCCGATGGGTAATTATTCTCGCACTGGACACTTCTCTCGGGTAGTTTTCAATCTCGCCTCTTCGTGTCGACGTTCCTTGTGCACTGAATTTATTTTAAGTCAAAATGCGATTTTTTACAACTTCCGCACTTTCGTAAAACAGTTTGGCAGTAGATTTACGCTCGAACCCCGCCGCCGTCGATCAGCTGCTTCGCGTTGGTTCTCAAATTGGCCGCCACAGCGCTGATTCCCTTGCAGTCAAGAGAAAGGCTTTGTGTATGTTACGTTATGGGGAGTTTTTCCCAAGTCAGTTTGTCTTAGCGAATACAGCAGAATTGATTCTCTATTAAAATTTTGGTCCCCCCTGGGCCGTTGATATTCCGGCTGCGTGTGTTCTATTAAATGTGCCGTGTTGCTGCTCAATTTCAGCAACACATTGGCGTAGACTCTTGTAGAGCTTAAGTCAGTGGTTTTGTCAAAGTACGGGAAAAGCCTTTCTTCGTTCTTGTGTCGACTTCTCGCCTTCGGTTTCGCCTCGGTTGCGGTGATCAGTGTCGTGGATGATGCGTCTGTTCTGGATTCCAAGCATGAAGTGTTTTTGGGTCGAATTTGGTCTTCCTTTTATACTTTGTCAGGCTCATTGTTTTAGCTTTTCGACATGAACGTCCGGTGTATTTGTGTAAAAATTCCTTCTAGAACGTTCGAGAATAATGAAATGGAACACCATGGAACAAATTTAACTTCCGTCGAAGCTTTTAGAACAAAATTTCTTATTCTTCACACTAAGGATATTACAAAAATTATTCTGGTATTTGTCAAACAATTTTACATCAGTACTCACAATTTGCATGCCATTACTACATTTGGATTCTCTGCTTTCAACTGAATCTAATGATACTAATTACGATAGGTTTTTGAATAAATTAACTATAATAAAACAACACAACATACAACTCTTACCTTGGAATGTTCCACAAAATTCAATTTTTGAACTAAAAAATTGTTGTGTAGCTGTTTGGTTTCTTCTACAACATTAACACATAATATTACCATCTTTCTATAACAAAATAAATAAAGTTTAACATATATAATACACAAATAAGTTCAGATTTACATGGTCCATGCCTATGGCCTACGTTGTTGTCACTGTTAGAATACAATAATTAGTCTTTTTCTTTAATATATATGGGATTTTTCTAGTATACACTAAGAGTTTATTATATTGTCTGTCTTTTGTGATACCTGGTTTATCCTGATACATATTATTTCTATTGTAGGATAACTTAGCATCATATTGGTTTGCCTGAGTTGTCCTTATTCTTTGTGTGACAAATCTCACTCTTATAAGTCAAATTCTTTAATAATTGATCTTATTTTCAACTGAGTCTGTTTGTTTTCATGGTACACTAAAGTATTGTACCCTTTTCTTTTATTTTTGTTAACATTTTGTAAATATTTAGTCAAATATGACTATTTCTTGTAATGGTTGCTTGGCCTTAGCCATACATGGTATAGGTAAATAGTTTGCTAACTCGACTATTACAGTGTTTAAGTTAGTCAAATATATTAGTATAGTCGCTTTATATTATATTTCAACTTTCTAATGCAATTTGGTTGCATTTTGTCAACGTTAAATCCATAAATATCACAATATTATAGGCTTACTACATGTTTTTAGTTAATACTGTTTTTGGCTATTTTAACTGACTTTTATTCATTTGACAGCTTTCTTTATTTAAGATAAATTGTTCATCTTAGTCTACTTGACACTTACATATAGTTTTTATCTCAATTTGATAATAATTAATTTTTACATGAAATCTGAGTGATTGGTCTCAAATCCAACACCTTAATATTTTTTTGTCATAACATTTATATATTTTTTTATTTTAACTTAGATCCTTTCTAATAATGTATTTAAGTCATTTAATACATTTATTTTATTTACATTACATAATATAATAATGGATCATGTCACAATAAATAGTTCTTTATACCCTATTCAGAGTTACAAAACTTAATAATTAATAACTTCATTTTGGTGGTTTCTGATATTATTTGTCTCTCTTATAGTATATTATGGGTTTTACACTGTTCTTCACTTGAATAATATATATGGGGTTTGAGTCTTAGTCATAGTCTGGTCGTTTTTCATGTTAGTAGTATTAATTATTAGACAATATTACAAAATTTTTAGGACTACTTGGGTTCGATACTGTTCACCTCACTTTCCTCTCATGATAAATTGCTGTGTACATGATTTCCTTTATGGAACGTTTTGTGACGTTACAACGTCTAGAAGGGGACTCTCAAATTATCTAGCGCGTTACGAAATTATGCTGTATACACTATACGTTTAAAGAATCACGTAGTCACGCAGCGATGCTATATTACCAATTTTCTCAGCGTGTCAATATATTTATGTATAATTATTAATAATTTTTAACAAAATGCTATTGTTTTAATTTAATTTAAATCAAAACAACATTTGTTTTAGTATGACAGAAATTAATTTAATTGTATAATTAACATATTATGAAAAAACGGGATGCTTTTTGAACATCCCTGTCTAACAAAAATTGTTATTACTGACAATTAAATCCTTAAATTCGTAGTGAGAGTTAATCAATGAATTTTTCAGTGAAGGTTTTGTGAGGATCGGTCAAAAATATAACACAAATTTTAACTTATTTGTGTCGACGTGTCGACAGTGTTTATTGTCATCATCAGGACAATTGTTGCTAACGCCAAACACACAGCTGTGTCACAACAATTGTCCTGATGATGACAATAAACATTGTTGAAACGTTGACACAGATAAGTTAAAATTTTTGTTATATTTTTGACCGATCCTCATAAACTCTTCACTGGAAAAAACATTACAATACAATAAATTCTATATGATATACGAGGTCTGACACAAAAATAACGAGACTGTTAGCATTACTAAGGAACTACTTATTGTGTTGTATTGCGCGTACACTGTGTTTGACCTTGAACTGTATTCTTATGCGGTGACAAGTTGCAAGTCGCTCGGTTGACTCGGTCGCAGTGAGAAAACAGTTGAATACAGTCGTGTTTTTACGCTTCGCCGGAAAATGTCTGTACGAAAAGTGATCAGCGCGTTAACATCAGGTTTTTCGTGAAACTTAAAAAGTCTGCAACAGAGACTTACCAAATGTTGTTGGAAGCTTATGGCGATAAATGTGTGTCGCGTGCACGTGTCTTTGAATGGCATAGGAGATTTTTAGAAGGCAGGGACTCCGTGAAAGATGACGACCACACACATCAACAATCGACGAAAACGTTGTAAAAGTTCGAGACACAATACAAAAGACCGAAGATTCAGTGTCTGTGCTGTTGCTGGAATGTTGCACAAGAACAGAGAAAGTGTTCGGGGCATTTTAACAGAAGAGTTGAACATGAGGAAGGTGTGTGCAAAAATGGTGCTTTGTCAGATGAACAGAAGGAAAGGAGAACGGAACTTTGTTGTGACTTTTGGAACGGATTGATGGAGAGCCCAGTTTTATAAAGAGTGTTATTACAGCTGATGAGACGTGGATATTTACGTACGATCCAGAAACAAAGCGGCAATCAATGGATCGGAAAACATGGATTGTTTTCCCAAAGAACAAAAAAAGCACGAATCAGTCGTTCGAAGTTCAAGGTAATGCTTATCGTTTTCTTCGATATCCAGGGCATCGTTATGGCAGAATGGGTACCCAGTGATCAAACACTTAACCAGCAATATTATAAACAAGTTTTGGAAAAATTGGGTGAACGTGTTAGAAAGAATCGCCCTGAATTGTGGAACAATGGGTGGATCTTGCACCAGGACAATGCGCCTGCCCACAATGCTTTATCAGTCAAACAATTTTTTGGCCAGTAAAAACATCACAGTCCTTGAACATCCACCATATTCCTACGATTTAGCACCGTGCGATTTTTTCCTATTCCCCAAAATCAAGTCGGCGCTAAAAGGGACCCATTGTTCAACGGTGGAAGTGGTACAGGCGAAAACAGCGGAGCTCCTGCGCAGCCTGACGGAAAGCGATATGCAGAAATGTTTTGAGCAGTGGAAAGAACGTATACAGAAGTGTGTGCACTCAATGGAGTCCTACTTTGAAGGCGACCACCAGTAATTGTACATATCAGGTAAATAAAAAAAATTACAGCATCAGTCTCGTTATTTTTGTGTCAGACCTCGTACTTTTTGTATCTAGGGTCTTCAAATTTATCTCAACACAATTGTATTATAACAAAAATTATAAGCACTTATAAATATTTTATGAATTGTACTGCAAATTTTATTCAAACTAGGCATAGAAATAAACCATTCTCTCAAACTGCAATAACCTTTTAATTCTATTAGTTTAAATAAAAATAATTTAGATATGACTTGCTAACTGATCTAGAGATGAATATCAAATTCTTTTACATTAAAACCAGGTAAACTTGTAAGCCGGTACTAAATCTTAATAGCTGACTCATGCAAAACATAACTAAGTTCTGCATATTCCATCGTTTGATAATACGAATCTATAGCCATACGATATTAAACTATAAATGAAGGCAGAGTGGCATCGCCAGAGAAACACACAATATCCCTCTCCAACGTGTTTAGTCTGTAAAGTTATATAATACAGTGTGATGGGGTAATAAAGCCGCCCTTTATTAGTTTCCTCATAATGTCATTTTACTCCGTTGCCGCTTCCAAATTACTCTGTAGTTTGACAAAAGCATTTAATGCCGTACTTTACAGGGTCCTCTTTTATGGATTACTCGCTAAATGTTTTGTAAAATAAGACTTATTTGTAATTGTTTCGACTAGGGTAAATGCTTCCATACTTTACATAGTAAAGATTTAAGTCAATAATTGTGTATTGTAAATAAAATATTACAATATTATTCTAATACTAATTATTATTATTATTCTAATATTGATCTTGTTAATTTAAATCTAAAATCTCTGCTAAGAAGAAAATATTTTTAGTAACAAATTTTGGAAAAATAAATATTTCGAAAGAGATTAAAATATAAATTAAATTTTTTCATAATTTTTATCTTTAAGTACATTCTTTCCTTTCGCAGGTGTATATATTTTGTTAACACCCGTTACCCAGAAAACGAAACGATTGTTGATTTTTTGCAAGTAATGTCTTTAACTTTCGTTAACTGAGTGTTTGACTTTATAGAACAGAGTAACAAGATTAAGTGTTTAATGTGCTTATTCAGAATAACAAAATGTGCAAACCTTTGTTCACAGAAAAACAGGAAACTAAGCGTTCCTATTTGTGTCAATCAGCTCACGTAATTAACTACCATTTACTTAAAAAGTCTTCTGTGAAGTTTTTCGAATGCTTCACTGATATCTGTTCACAGATAAATTGTTTAACCGGCGATTACTGTAAACCTACAGTTCAGATGTGGTTAATTAACAAATAATCAAGAATTAACAAAAAAATGAGTGATTGTGCTAATATTTTTGTAACACGTTGTTTTAACAAAGTTACAGTTTTAACAACTTATTCGGATTAAGTTTAATAAGCAATAATATGCAAGTTTAATAAACTTGCATAACCCTTATGTTTAAGAATATTGCTGCCTTTTAACAATTTGTTATGAAACAAATTAAAACAACATAAACGTGTCCTACTAAACAGTACTCTTCAATGTAACGAATGATTTTACATTAGTGTAATAATAAAATTTAGAAAAGTTTTAAATATATTGATTAATAATTCTGAAATAAGTTTATTAATTGCCTATTAACGATTAATTTTTTTTATGTATTGATTACGGTTTATCAGAAATATAGGTTTGCTCTGGATCCAGGATTCTGTCCCCAAAATAAATATAGTCACGAATAATTTGAAACTCTTGAAAGATAAAGTTAGAGAAAAGTGATATGTGAGCCTGGTGTAGTTACAGATAACTTTGACATTCATGATAGCCTAAGATACGTGTACATATTGGTTGCCATGTCAAGTTTGTAATTAGACTCAAGAATGGTTTACGTAAACATAATTTATGAACCCAGCCCAACCAAGAAATAAATTATTAGGATTTGATTAATTGGAGCTCAGAGTGGGGTTGCGTAGTAAATCAAACTGAATACGATTCCCACAATAGGCAGCAACTCAAAGCGTTGAATCGGAATGGCTGGTCATTCCAGTGTATTCCGTATAGCACAACTGTGTAAGCCCACACATCCGTCTCCAAATGTAATGAAGGGCCAGCCACCCACTCCACCGAGCAGACCTCCATTGATTGACGACCAACAAATGTTACCCAGATATTATCAACAAAAAGTAAACTAACCTCGCGTATTGAACAAATGTCAAACATTGAACTATAAGTTGCGTTGACAGCTGTAAGGCAATTAACATATCACAATGAAACAAATTACAGCCCTTATCGAGTCAAACGATTTTTAAAAAAAGTCGGCGGGGGCTGTGTCGGAGCCACGGCCGCAAATCTTCAGAGCGCAGAATACGCCTGTGTGCTTTAGGGTTGGTAATGTGTTATGAATAAAAACATTAAAAACTGCAGGAACGGATAAAGGTACAGTTCCGATGCCGCTAAATATCATTTCTTTATTTACTTGTTACTATGGTAATTAATTCTGGTCTCCATGGTGATGCAACGGCATCACTTTAACAGCCACTATCTTTACGTCCATCTGGAACCACAGTCTGTCACAAACGTCATACGCGTGTCCCAATTCATTATTAAAGAATGTTTTGTGGATGTACTTTGTAGCTAACTGCCACGTTTTGCTGAATTCGATCGGCTGATACACTTGCGAAGTCGGGCGCTCTTCCTCATCCAACTCGACTTCAGTATTTATTTCCTTGTCTTTTAAGCGTTATCGGTAAATCCTCTGACGTTCGGCATTGGCCATTTTAGTTTTTTGTGAATTACCGATGATTTTCTCTACTCTCCTGTATGGGTTTACGATACTTTTGAGCACGTTTAGCATCCATATACCGCGACATTTTGTCCGAACACACGATTTTTACAACTTGAATTACGATTATTCAAACCTCTTAATAATATAACCGCTATTACGGTACACTATGTAGATAGTACTCGATGAGACAATTTTAACGACACCTCACTCAACGTTCTATCGCATCGAAAACCGGAGAAACACTCATTTTAGTGCGCGCCGAGCGGCGCAAAACATTTCTATTTCTCCCCCGCTCACCCCGCACTTGATGATGCAATATCCCATTTATATTGTGCTATTTATTATCTCTGTTCCTTTATCTGTCAAATGGTACCTTATATAAGCGTGAATCTTTTGTCGTTTTGATAATATTTTAATTTAAAACGTGACGTGAAAACGTAACGCTGGATTTTCTGGTTGGGGGTGCCTATTGCTGGCCTGAAAGTTAAGACGTATTCTACGTCAAAATCATGTTCAACTTTAGTTAATAAACGGGAAGATAAAATATATACTAAATGAGTGTAAATCTATTAGTGAATTGTGGGACGTTTTATGTAACACCGTATGTTGTCATATAAGTTGATTGTCCCACTTCCACCTAACTACGCCCACTACAATTTTAAGTATGTAAAGTCATTTCTTTTCTCCGTGTCAACATGTATGAGAAGATCGTAACAGACATTAAAAATTATTACACTTATTACTTATTTTATTTCATCTACATTTATATTTATAATATTAACCTCAATTCCAAGATGACACTTTCACGTTGTGACAGCAGTTTCTGGTGACGTAAACAAAATAAAATTTTTGTTTCTCTGTCAGAGATACACAGAGTTCTCAAATGTTTTTAGTTACTAAACATAATGTTATTGGAAAAACAATTATACCTATTAGTAATGTCAGGTAAGATAAAATAAAATGGAAAAAAAATGATATTATTCTACCAAATATTGTAGAAATCAATACAGTCAGAATGCAATATTTTTATATTAAATTTGGCATATCTTTCAGACTATTGCGTTTCTTTTTCTTAATTCCATAATGTAATACAAATAAAAATAGTAAACTAATGGAGTAATCTGTATATTTGCTTTTCACAACAGTACTATAACATCGATAAAATTACAACAGCAGTTGAAACAAATTTCATTATGATATACTAAATTTATAAACGGAGGAAAAATGTTCTTTAAAACAGTATAAAAGCTGATAGATGAAGTTCTCATAAAACACAATCTTCCGTAGCTGCCTTGTAGCAGACAGTAATTCTATTAAAGTTATTCATCCTCTATTACTTTATTTCATTATTAAAAAGTATATAAATTTGTTTTCATATGCTAGATATTTAATAATTAAGGTTTACAAACATAACTGTAATTACTGAATGCTGTAGTTATCCTTAGTTTTAAATTACAATACTAGTAATTTTGCGGCGGGTTGAAATTAAAATATTTTTAGCTTACACTTAGTCAATAAAGTTTTATATACAGAAATAATAACTACTGTATGAAATACATATAAAAGTTTATTCATTAATACCTAAATTCAAAGTACAAATTAAAAAATTACACACGTAAGCATAAGAAAAATAAAAAGATTCAACGTGAGTTTCTGTACGTTCCGTTTGTGAATGTACAAGGACGAGAAAAATGTATACACATATTAGAAATTGGAGTCGTCAACACCTGATTAGGTAGTAGACTAAAAGTAGAGAAGTTTCTAAGTCCTGACAATAAAAATCACTACTAAATGTATATGATGATTCAAAATTTGCTTTAAGTAAAATAAAAACATGCATTGTCTTTCCTGAAAATAACAAATATTTGATTAAAATGCTAGCCGCATCACTAATATATCTTTGAAAGCAACAAATTTAATACATTTAACTTATTATGTTTTATAATTTCAAAATAAGTAATTTTATTCGAGAAAAAACATACCGTAGACGTGTTAAAAATAAGCGACTGAGTAAATAAAAAACCCCGGTTACCTTCATACAATAAAAGAGTTTAATTTTCCTCTAGGTGTTTAGTTGGAGAAGAAATGAAATAATGTGGATTTGAAGCACGACTTTTTTTGTATCTCCACGTCTCACAGTGGTCATTTTCATTATTCTAGTAGATAATAAATATCCGTTGCAAATTATTATTTTTAAATCGGTTTCATTCAACTTTAACTGTTAAATAATTTAAGGTGGCGACCCCTTGCCATGGTTTAAAACTGAAAAACCAATAAATACCTTGTTAACGTTTTTATTTCAAGATTCGAACTTTTTATAATGTATGTTAACTAACATTAGTATATAATTTAATGTTTATATAATATAATAACAATAGTAATATAAATTAACATTATACACGACAAAAGTTTTTAGTTAAATAATGACAAAAAATGTACTAAAAAATATACATTTTATATGCTACTGTGTAGAAAATAAATTAATAATCGCTGTCAGAATCATCGGAATCGCTACTTGTCGATAGCGAAACATTTACTATTTGCGGCTCTTGTAGCAATATTAAAACCTCTTTAATCAAAGGTTCTTTGTATGAGCGATTCCCTATGCACTGTGATAATGATGATATAAGAGGATCCGATGAAACTAAAAGGACGTTTAATAAATCTCGCATGGTCTTTTCTCGAGAAAACTTTCTTGTATAAAACTGACGATAGAGTCTAAAATGTTTGTTTCGAGATTCCAGTGCTTCCTCTGAAAACATTCCAATAGGAAGAACAGCTGCCTTAATTATATCAGATTCATGCATAAGTATGCGGTGGATGCTCGATGCCATGTAATACCACAGATAAAGTTGTACAAACATTTTAGCTGTATCCTTTGCATAATCACTGAATGCTTCAGAGTTGATGGCAAAGCCACATGATATTGTAAGCAAAATAACATAAAGACGTTTTAAGTAATCTTCATTAAGGCCTGTTATAGAAGATGCAAGAGAAAACTCGGGAGAGAATCTGCGGGCAGTGTTTCCATCATTAGTTGTACCGAACCCCGGCTTAGGAATATCAATCAGTACATTCATCTCGGTTTTTAGCATATTAATTATTCTCGTCTTTCGTTCCTTGATCTTCTGCTTATCATTTCTATCACGAATCTGCCACTTTTTTAATTCGAGACGATAAGAGATATGTAAGCAACATTCTAGACAACGTATCCATGCATGAAGATTTGAAATTCCATACTCAAATAAATGAGGTTTGACTTCAAGGCTCCACATTTTTTCGAGTTGATTCATCATCTTCGGAGTTGCCCCACAAATACCACATGTTTGTGTGCATGTGTCGCTGATGACTCCAAATGTCTTTCCGTCAATCATAGTCATCTTTAACTCAGGTTTCACAATTATTACAGTATTTAGGAAAAGACAGTTTGCAGGCTGGATCTCATTTATTTGGTTGTCAATGTTTTGGATTTCTCTTTTTGTTACTTCCATTGTTTCTTTTTCAAAGATCAGCTTAATGGGTCTACAGTATCTCGTTGATGATGGACGTGGATTCTGCCACAATATATACCCATTTTTCGTTTGTAACTGCAGTGGAACAATACATACAGCAAACAAATTTGCGTCACTCTTGGATGGATTACCCACTTCACTATACCCTTGTTTGTAAGTGGACTGACCAGCACTACCGTCACATCCCCATTTACAAACAAGAGTCACACCTTGCGATAACTCTGTCATATTTTGATTTAAAACTTCTTTTTGCATTTCTACGATTCTACTTGCCGTATGATTGAGGATCGCTTGCAAGTTCACTTCTGCAGATATATCCGACACAAGAATATGTTGTACATTTGGATAGCATTTCTTTTTTGCCTCTAGTAAAGAATTATAGCTAGGGTATATATCACCATTTCTAGATTTTGCTCCAGACTGCATTAATACATATGATCTCTTCGTATATCGACCATCAACATACAGTGCGAGGGCCTCGTCTGCAGTATATTTTATAGCAATTAACCTTGGCGTCTGAAAACACTTTTTTATTGTAGTTGCTCTATGTCCTCATCAAGCCATCGGTTATGTCTTGCCTCAAATACTTTTAAAGTACGTTGACAATCTTTCCACATTTTGGCAAATTTACTATTGTAATTATCAATAACTTTCTTAACCTTGTAATATTGTTCATTTTCAGTCTCTTCTAAATCAAGTTTGTTCAAAACATATGCTAAAACAGACAAGTTTTTTTGTTTTAGTACACTTTCTTCACGCCAAATATTGAATAAGGTCCTTCTTGATATCGACATAGGAACTAAAACAATTAATATTTCCGACCTTGGCACTTATTGGCAGCCAGTTTTAGGTTAAATAGAAAGCTAAGAATTTTTTCTAATAAACAAAAAAAAAATCACTACGAATAAACGTGAATACAGGTTTACTTCACAAGGAAAGCGAAAAAAAAAACTCATTTACATGTGCGATATTCAGTTCCCATTTCCTTACGTTTGGTTAAGAAATAAAAGTATTTATTACTTACAATGTAAGCATAAATATTCCAACACAAATATATAACAGAAAATATTATGAACTGATAGACACAAACAATTACTATAACCTTTAATACGAGACGTACTAATCTCAACTAAAATAACTAATCAAAGTGCAAAACATTTAACACCTAGGTATGACGTCATCATACATTGTTGCGCTGGATTTGTTTACATCAGTTACAACAAAAGTATCGAACTTTAATACAAAATGAAAATAAACGAAATTGGTGACGCTTTATTTTTGATATTATTACTTCCTAGAATAGCTCAATCGACCTCTCGTCTGCAAGTTATAAAGTTGAATTCTGAGCTTTGAAACAAAAAGACGTTAAAAATCTTAGGAAAAGTGTCGAATAATGTGTAACGAAAGTGAAAAATTGAGTAACGAAAACAAAAAATGAAAAGCTGCAATACGAAAATCTCGTCATTTACAGCTAGGTTCTACACAAAAAACCGACTTAAAATATTTGACCAAATTATTCATGAATTTACCTTACTATTTTATGCTCATTGACATACGATTATAAGTAAATTACAAGCGATGAACACGTTATGGCCGTTCATATTGTTTCGACGGTCTACTGATCATCATATGGTAGGCCTTACAGTGGAAAACAAAATACAAGACACCAATTAAGTCACTAATCGCCAGCTTTAATTTTCACAATTAAACAGTTTGTAATCAACAAGATAATAATGACAATGAATAGAGTCTCGTTCAAATATAAAATACATAACACTTCGCCACAATACTTCGAACCGCTTTGGGATAAATCGCCACTTATACTGAACTAAGCGTAACTGAGTGCTGGTATTCATACACCGCTGATATTCCAGAATAATCCATGCTACGAGTCAACACGCTACTAGAAAACACTAGACTGTAATTGCTTGCCGCCTTGAACACAGTGTGCGCGGACTGGTGAAATCTGGATCAGTCTCGGCTACGGACGCGTGACAAGTGTGACGTAATTGTCCTTCATCTCAAATTAGCACCAATACGTACGCAAACACACATTATCGCCGGCTTCCACCGGAATACCCGAGAAACAGGGAGAATGTTCTGTAATAGCGTAACACTACCCCCTCCTTAAGTAATACTTAAGCGTAACACTACCTCTCTGAAGTAATACTTGGCGTAAATTCATCTTCATCACCGTTTCCCTCGGGAGCTTCCATTAACTCAGAAACAAGCAAGAGTTTTGTCTCGACACCCACAGTTGGTTTTCTAATCACTTCTTTTGTCGTTCCTCTTATTTGTACTTTCTCTGCTAGTTCTTCTTCCATTTCGGCTTTCAATAAGAAGGGTTCTTCTTGATCACACCTGTTGATTTCTTTTTCGGCCCATGCTACTTGCTAGGTCGAATGGTTGGTAGCTCCTCTCATTTTAGCCATGAAAAGCTTTATCTTCTCTTGGCCAACGCTCAGGATATTCTCTCTTAAGTCCACAACGAATGTCCGTGCCAAGAATGACTTCAAGGACATGTCTGCAACAAGCATTTGGTGTCTAAACTCGGGAAGACCCAGGCGTACACTTACGTCTACCATTCCTAACACTTTGACGGGGCTTCCAGTCACAGTCTGTATTGTACAAGATCTAATTAGAGGCTGGAGGTTGCTAACTAAGTAAAGCGCACAATGTCACTGTTGCGCCTGTGCCAACTGTAGATAATTTTGTTTTACCTTCCGCAAATCCATTAACGATCAAGTTTCCACTGGTCTTATGTGGCGTGGAAACTGTGTGCTGTTCTGGAGCTTTACATCTCCAATTGATGCGATCACTCTTTTCTCTCGGTATTTTCTTCTCCCAACAGTCTTCCTGTAGATCAGCGGTTTCCAAACTGTGCTCCGCGGAGCATTTGGTGCTGCGCGAAACATCTCTTAGTGATCCTTGAAGAAATTGGAAGAAGAAAGAAATGACCAGGTCTTAAAATTGTGAATTTTGTGCGGCCATGAGTCGTGTGTCGGTAAAAATCGAGTAGAAATAATTGAGGTGCATACTTAACTTTCCGCAGGTAACAATGGAAGTCGGGCGTTGCCGCAAGACGATAAGCCGTTAGGCGTCTTCTTTTGTTGTGAACCTTTGCCCGCCGACAACGAGTTTCTTGTTCACGCCCTCGAGTTTGAAGATCCCAAGATAGCGTCTTATTACATTAATTGGTTTATACCATCACACTGTAGTTAGAAGATCCCTCTATCACATTGCCGTTACGATGGGTCACACAAACAATGTTGTCTGACAAACAATTGAAAAGTTCAAGAACGCCACAACGATTTGACCGATGGGAAAAAGGCAGAAGACCGAATTGTTACAACTGTGGAAAACGTGGTCATCTACAACTAGAGCTTTTATCATTTCGGCATTAAGTGTTCTGGCTGTCAGGTGGCACTTTCTGTAGTAGCTCTGCAGCAGGTCCTTTTAAAGAGAGAAGGAGTGAATCTGCCTTGTCTTTCTCTGTCTAGTGTGTCTAGCAGCAAGTAAGCTAGTGTCAATATAAGAATGTCGCAATAAAGTACACTGGAACTTACAAAATCCTTCAAATCATATAAATCCTTCAAATGATATGTTTTCTCGTTTATGTAATTATAGTGCAGCGATTTCAATCTAAAACAATGATTTCTTGTATAACGTTTGCTCAGTAAGTTTTGATTATGTAACGTTATTTGGAATAGTAATTTGTGAATGCCTAGAATTTAAGATCGATTTTAAATCAGAATTTGAATACTTCCACCACAATAACTAATTTAATATTCCACCACAATATGCTTTATTACGGGACTTTCTTTAACAAACTTTCAAAGTGTTAAAGTTTTAAATATTTTATTTTGTTTGTATTAATTTATTATCATTGTCACTTTTTCAGATAAATTTATTATGAAGTTTTCAATTACTTTATACCTAGCCACTTCTCTATTAAAACCATACAGTATTATTTTTCTCAACGTGATAGACACATCTTTCCCAGTCTTGTGCAGTTATGCAATCTAAAGTCTGATTTGCCCAATGAAGGACACCTTTTATTTTAAAAATTTGGTTTTGATTGGTAAATTGTTGCTTTACATGTGCCTATATTAATTGAATGAATTTGCACTGGTAGTGATGGGGAGATAAATGAATTATTTCAAGTAAGCGTTCAAAACCCATTTTATCCACTTCGTATACTATTTCACTTTTCCTGTAAGTTCAACTCTAGATTCACACAGAATGTTTTTGAAACACAACCAGTTTCCAATTTAAATTTTTCTAGAGGACATAGTTAAAGGTTTATTTATTTGCATTAAATGATATCCAGCATTCTCCATGTCTATAATAGAGGATTCTTTAATTAGAGTAGCTGGTTTTTTAAAATCACTCTTTTAAAACACAAACATTTATCTCAGAAGAAGAGAAAGCTAAACCATGCACAAAAACTAACCTACTCCCATTCAAAACTCCATCTTCTCGAATCCAGCAAGCAACGTAACTATTCTTCCTCCCTTTCCAGAAGGCGCCTTTATTCGTTTGTATAATGAGGCCAAATGAAATTGGAGGATGAATTTGAGAAATAAAAGTTTCGTCAACACATTAAAACAAATTGGTCTCTCGTCATTTTCCTTTCTAAATCTGTTCATTTTACATAACAATGCTTTTCTTGCTTGAGCTATATCAAAATTTTTAGCAGATGTATTCATATACCATTGATTGTGACAGTGACAGTATTACTTTATTGTATTTATTACAATTATGTCCTTAAAACGCAATTATTAAGTTAAGTATTGTTTTAGGTGTTGCAAAACTTAAGCTTCTATCGACCTTAATTTTTATAAGCATTACAAGAACGGTTAAGAGAATATAAAGATTGTACGCCTCCTCCTCCCCTTCCTCCTATGCCACCGAAGTCGAGCCTTGGCCTACTCCATCCTGACACTCCACCTCTCTCCTTAAGTAGAAAAGAGCTTCCTTCCTCACACTTCCAACATCTGTCTTTCATCCACAGCGACAGCATCTTCCCATCTTTTCCTTGGACTGCCTTTTGGCCTGTTGCCACTCATACTGCATATAAGAACTCTTTTAGGTATTCGTTTGTCGTTCATTCTCCAGACTCACTTTCCTTCTCTGACCCCTTCTCCAGACTCACTTTCCTTCTCTGACCCACTAACGCGCTACCGCCTCGACACAGCTGTCCTTACAAATTCATACGCACGCGCCTCTACACTATCATTCTAAAATCTAACTACACTGACTGCCTATATACTACTAAACACATTGCCGGCCTAATAATTTTATTCCCTTCTCTTTGATTACTGATTAATTTAATTGTTTTTAACTTTAATTATTATTTCTGCACACTCTACTTTGCACGCTTCCCTGACTGACAACCTCTCTCAATTGTCTTTTCACCATGACCCGACGCAAACCCCGGCCGCCCGCTACCACGCAAAAACATCCTCCCGATCGCTCGCCATCCCCTGCTTCCTCACTCGCCTCCTCAGCCTCATCAATTTCAATACCCACTACTCGCTCTCGTAAAAGGCAAGCTACGCCCAAACCGACCTCCCCAATCCCCCCTCACCACAATCACCATCACCCTCCACTTCAGCCCCCCTTAACAAGCGCCAACCTACCCCTACAAATACCCAACCCCCCCCGCCTCCTCAATCCCAAACTTTATTAATCCTAAAGCATACGAAGAATCCAAACAACCCTATCTTTCTCTCCAACCTCATCAAAACCCATTGCCCGAAACTTCGGCTCCCCCGCAACTTCTTCTCCCCCAAAAACGCTATTACCACCCTGCAATTCTCCTCCCTCCCAGACCTCCAATTGTTCTGCCAATATATACCCGTGTCCACTTTCGGACCTAATGCCGTACACAGGGCATTCCAAACAACCCAACCGACACAGAAACCCAAAGACCCCCCCCCAGAAAACCTCTAAAAACCCTAGTCGTCCGTGGTGTCGCTCCAGACATCGACATACTGGACTTCCAGGAAGCTTTGGAAGAGGACCAGCGCCTCCAAATAGCTTTCTGCAAGCGAATTATGTCGGATCTGAGACCGACCGGCCGCATCCGAATTTTTAGCCACGACGCAGAAACCATTAACCTATTACTAACTGAAGGCGCCTTTGTCGCTGGCAGACGCTACCGGACGGAAGAATCCCGACAGACGGAACGTCATATACCTTGCCCCCGCTGCCACCTTTATGGCCACACAGCTGCCTCCTGTTCCTACCAACCCCGTTGCCGCGTGTGCGGCAATAAAACTCCCACTGCCCTTTGCCCGCATACCAACCACGACTTCAGCTCGCCGTTCTGTGCGACCTGTAACTCCTCCTCAGACCATTTCACGGGCCAAACTAAATGCCCGAAATATCCTAAACAGACTCCGGTCCCCGCCTCGCAAGCCCCCGTCGTCCCAATAATACCCGCATCACCACCTAAGGCAAACCCGTGGAAACCACAACCCACAGACTTCCCCTCTCTCAAAACCGCTATCGCCACCGCCTCCGCACCTACACAAACCGCCCCCACCTTACCTCAACCGGCCCAATGGCCAACCCGCCGAAACCGAAATTACTCCAGAAAACTCCAACGCTCCTTCTACTCCTACCACAATCGACACAACGACTATCCTTGGCCTCTTTCAGTCGATGATGACCGACGTACAGAAAATGATTACAGACATGACTCGATCAGTCTTTGACGCCCTCATCGCAGTCATTTATAATGTTACAGAACCCGTCTCTCACAACAAACTACGTACTAGCGTAAACCAAATCACTAAGCGACTATTTGACACTAGGACGCTTTTTAACCGGACCCCTGAAGGCCTTACAATCCTTCACTCCAAATCCAAGCGATAAGCTTCGATGGGAGAAGACGGCAGCGTAATCCGCAAGAACCATCTCACCCTTCTTCATCTCAACGTTCGTAGCCTCCGGGCTCGACGAGATGAACTCCTCCTCTTTCTACAGGAATCCCATACAGACGTCGCCACCCTTAATGAAACTTATCTCACTGCCAGGCATCGCCTGTTCTTCCCGGGCTATACCCTCTTCAGGCAGGACAACGGATCTCACTCGGGCGGAGTTGCGATACTTGTTCGTAACTCTCTCCGAGCGAAAGTAGTACCCCTATCAAACAGCCCGACTGACTCACTTCTGGTTAAACTCAGCTTCGAAAACTCCCCTCCCCTCTTCATAGCAACATACTACTGCCCCCCACGTGCCGACCTAGACGTCAACTACCTCCATCATTTGGCCATGACCTACCCCCGTTTACTTCTCTTCGGAGATCTAAACGCCCACCACCGACAACTCGGAGACTGTTATAACACCGCCCGAGGTACGAGTGTGCTTCAGGCGGTCAATAACTTCGGTCTCAGGCACCATCGTACCCCGTTTACCCTCCAGCCGGTAACTCCGCCCCAACGTCCTACCTGTCCCGATAAGCTGTTTACCTCAGCCGACATCTCCCGTAAAATAAGCGGAATCTCCCAAGGCCCGGATGTTGGCTCTGACCACATCCCTATTCTTCTAGTAATTGCCTACGGCCACGTAAAATACCCCACCCTGGAACCCCGCACGACGGCCGTAACAGACTTTCACGCTGCCGACTGGCCTCTTTTTTCTCAAGCTTTAGCTTCCCTAATATCCCTTTTCCAGCCCCACCCACCACCCCCACGCAAACGGACGCTTACAATCACCTAATCACGACATCGATTCAGACGGCGATGGCACAGGCCATACCGACGAAACATGTCCGCTACTCCCAGCTCAGGCTCCCTCCCCCGGTCCTTACACTGATACGCCGGAAACGCTGGATCCGCCGCCTCTTAAACAGAGATCGGCGGAACGAGCATCTCTGCTTGGAATACAGGAGACTTTCAAATGCCGTCAAGATCGCCATAAAAGATTTTCACTCTTCCCGCATTGAGAGCCCCTGTACTTCAGTACAGGATTCCTTTCGAAACGACACTCCCAGATTCTGGAAACAGGTCAAACGTCTTCACAACCCGCCCAAAGCCGATACCCCTCTCCAGTTAGGCGACCGCCTTCTCGTCAGCGATGAGGAGAAGGCCGCTGCCTTTCGGGACTCTCTCCAGACCATCCATAGCCACCCCGTTAGCCCGGACTTTGACGCCATCGCCGAAAATACTATAGACACTTTTTTAACCACCCACTCAGACCTCTTCACCCCACACGACGTCCTAACCGCAGACCACGACCATCCGCTGGAGCGACCCATCGAACCAGACGACATCAAAGACCGACTTGGAAAATGTAGAAATACAGCCCCCGGCCCTGACGGAATCCCCAACCGGATTTTAAAAGCGCTCCCCGACACTGCTATCGAAGCCCTAGCCCATCTGTACACAGCTAGTCTCCTCCTCGGCAACGTCCCGCGGGCCTGGAAACACGCCCATGTCCTCATGTTCCCCAAACCTAACAAAAGAGCCAGCCTCCCGTCGAACTATCGCCCGATTTCTCTCACCCCTGCAATCTCCAGGCTTTTCGAGAAAATCCTCGTGGCCAGGATACATCCCCACCTACAAACTCATAGGTCCTCCCCAGTACCCAGGGCGGATTCCGCCCTGGTTACAACATATACGATCAACTTGTTCGGGTTATCAGCGCCATCCAGGACAACTCGGCCCGCAAAACCCCGACCATCTTAGCCCTACTCGACATCCGCAAAGCCTTCGACTCTGTCTGGCACAATGGCCTCCGTTTTAAGATCCTCGGATGTCACTTTCCCCCAACCATCGTCAAATGGCTCTCCCAGTTCCTGGATGGCCGCACGGCACAAGTCCGAGTCCGTCAGCATCTCTCGGCACCCTTCCGCCTTCATGCCGGTGTCCCCCAAGGCTCCGCCATTAGCCCGCTACTGTATATCATCTTTACGAAAGACACCCCTCCCCCTCCGCCTACTCTACCCTACCCATCTGCAGGCCTAGCCCAGTACGCCGACGATACTGCCTACTGGGTCTCAGCAGGCGCACACCGGCAGATCCCAATCAAATTACAACAAATCCTAGAACCTTTCTTCGCCTACTGCAATACTTGGCGAATAACTGTAAACGCGGACAAGACCCAACTCTGTGTTTTCAACTCCACTGGACGCAACATGTCGCATTTCTATACAACGCCCGTCCGCGTTGGCCCATCATCAGTACGCCCGAAGCGTGATTGCCAATATCTAGGCGTCACGCTTGACTCCAAACTTACCTGGCGACCACACATCAAACGCACAACTACCATCGCCCGTACCCGCCTCCGTTCTCTCCGAACCCTCAGCCGACTAAACCACTGCTCCAGCGACTTTCTAGGCCGAATCTATACTACATGTATCCGACCCATCCTCACATATGCACACCCAGTTCTCCTTACTGCCTCTCCAGCCTACCTCGATCTCCACCGTCTCACAGAACGACGGGCCCTACGACTCATATACCGCCGACCACGCCTGACGAAGGCTTCCAATGCCGCCCTGTATGCGCTTAACACCCGCTTCCCTGACCTTGATTCCTTCCTTGTTAAACTCAACTGGAAGTATTCCCGCACAGCCTCCCGCCGCAATTGCATTCAAACGATAGTCCCGTCAATTAATAGAAACACCCGCAATACAAGCCGACCTTTCTACTTACTAAATCGCCTCCTCGCAGTAGCCAATGGTCCTCCCCCTCGCCTCCAACCACGCCGGCGTCAACGACACAGACCTGTTTAAGCAGTAACACATACCTTTTCCCCGCCACGGACTTATCTCTCCCAGGCAGTAGCGACCTGTCTTCCTAAAGCAGCCTCAATACCCAACACGCGATAAAACTCCCCCACACTCTCTTCTCTTCACTGTAAACACACGCTCTAGTTCCCCACACTTACGTACCCGCATATAATCCGAATCTGTTCCTTCCGCCTCCCTTGACGGCTCCCTGTCGCCACCTAACAGCTTTGGCGACCAGCGTCACACGTCCTAGTCTTGGCCGCCCCCCCCTGCAAGAACGTCGCAGAACAATATGAAGAAGAAATAAACTAAATAAACAAAATGCATAAATAAAGATGCCCCAGAACAATTATAACGGCCACATCCATCTACCTCTCCCGCTCGAGTATGGCTACACACTACACCTCACACAATATCACCAACAAACAGTACTCTCCCAACTAAGTGCCTCCACCTTCTCTGCGTTCCGGTCGTCTGGCGTACGTCCCCCCAAAACCCCTTACCCACACGGCTGAAGGGAGCTCGTCTCCAAAACAGCCCGAGTCCGAACTTACCGGTCGGTCTCAAACAGCAAAAAAAAAAAAAAAAAAAAAAAAAAATTCGTTTGTCGTTCATTCTTATGATATGAAGCCCATTACCAGCCCATTGCAGCATCCTCAATTTTACTTACACTTCTACCGTTGATTCGTTGAAGTGACAATATATCTCATCATTATCCCGTATGTTCTATTCCCTATTTCTAAATATGGGGCTCAGGATCAATCTCAGGGGCTTCCTTTCAAATATCTTCAGGCGTTCGATTGTTCTTTGCCTTAATATACAGCATTCACTGCCATAGCACATCATGGGTAGTATGATAGTTTTGTATACAAGCATTTTTGTCTGCCTATGAACAACTCTTGACTTAAGGGTGGTGATAAGGGCAAAGTAGGCTTTTAATATAAAGATACTATTGTAAATGTTATTGTCGACTGTACGTATTACAGTATATTAATACAATATTAAGTCAGCTTGGAATTTAGCTAGGTGTGAAAGATTTTCCTTTGTTCTTATGAGAAATAACTTATCATGTATTTCAGAATAAAATAAATGTAGTAAATATTTTATTTAACAATTATGAAATTTAATTCTAGTACGTATATATGTAAAGATGCGTCACATTTTATATGTGACACTACTTAAAGTGCACCTTTATAAATTATTTTGAACAACGACTAATGGGAAAAGAAATCTGCCAAGTATATAAACTCCTACAGAATTGCAGATTTACTGAGTGATTTTCGCATCTATGTAGAACAGAAACACATAGAACACAAAACTTCTGACTGAATGAAACTTTAAAACAACCAGACCTTGTGGAAGACCTTCCAAAAGATGGTTAAACAGTCTAACAGAAAGTCACAGGACGGACTTGAAATAAGGTAATTTATTATCAATAACGTGACTTGGACCATAATCAATAATGTTTAAACTAGAAGCGAGTCAAGCAAGCATGGTTTGTAAATATCAAAATATTAGAATTCAATTATTTAAAACGAACGCACACATTAAGTTCAATAGTTTGTGTTTGAAGAATAATTTAGTACCAAAGTATGCCATCAAACACAATAATTCATCTTCAAAAGCTGCTAGAAACACGAAAAAACATGCCGAAAATTTCCGGATAAAACAGGAAATTAAGTCATTATACGCTAAGAAAACCACACTTAACACACGTCTTTTTAAACTACATTTGAAAATCTATAACAATATTCATCCCGCGATAATCGACAATGTCATGGATTCAGTAAATAAATACATAACCGATAATATACGCAGTATACGTTTAAGACAAGCAATGAAAATTAAGAGATTAATAGACTTACAACGCCCGCATTCCGACATCAATTGTAAACATACATTTTACCCACGGATTTCCAATTTAACCTCAATAGTTTTCAACGAAGACGAAATAAATATTTTTAATAAGGGCATACATTACAATTTTCCACCTATCAACAAACATCAAGTCTTACAAGAGATTATCTGTGCTGAGACTGCAGTAAACGCAATCTCAGATCCTAAACTTCAGAACAAAGCACGTTTCTTAATAAACAATAAATTCAATAATACCATAGACAGGCATACCCTGGACAATCACACATCTCATATTACACAAAAACAGATAAGATTTCATACTGAATTCAAGACACTGAAGAAAATAAAAACAAAACTAATTGACAATAACGCCCGAATTACAAAAGCTGATAAAGGCTATACATTGGTAGTTATAGATAATGATACGTATACACAGAAGGTCAACGAGTTCATTTCCGATAACAACATTAAAGTTTTAAACTCTGATCCCACTGACTCCTTTGTCAAAATTTTAAATAGCACGATTAATAAATGCGTTACCTTATTTGATGAGCGTACGCCGTTATTTAAAACCTATTAACGCTAAAGCGCCCAGGCTCACAGGCCTACCAAAAATTCACAAAGACAATGTCTCGATTAGACCTTTGGTTAATTTCACCACGGCACCAGGTTTCAAGACAGCTAAATATCTTGTTAAATTAATAAAGGAAAATATTCATTTAAAGAACAACCACAGGATTATAAATAATACTGCTTTTATAAACAAGACTAGACATATAAAATTACTGCCGAATTATAAACTGGCGTCTTTTGATATAATAAATCTCTATACTAATATACCGGTGAAGGAAACAATTGATATTTTAGAAACAATTTGTGCGACACCAAAAACCTAAGTACCAGGACGATAGATGAGTTAATCCTTTTACTTGAAATTGTTCTACAACAGAATTATTTTACCTTCAACGACCAGTACGTATTTCATTCAAGGAGATGGTTTGGCCACGGGTTCTCCTCTGTCCTGTTTACTGGCGGATATTTATCTGAATTTTTATGAAAATTCCTATTTTCTCTCCAACAACAGTTACGCTAATAATATAATTTTCTATGGTCGATATGTAGATGACACATTTTTAACCTTTAATGGCACTTTACGCCAAATAAATAGTCTAAAAAATACCATGAATAACATAAACTGTAATATCCAATTCACTCTGGAGACCGAAACCGATAATAGGCTAAATTTCTTAGATTTAACTGTCATTAGACACACAGATAATCTGAAATTTAAAATATATAGAAAACCGACCACTACTGATGTAACTATACACGCCGACTCGCATCATCCCTTTTCACAAAAAATAGCAGCATACAATAGCTTCATACACAGATTATTAACGATACCCCTTGACATTGAGGATTTCAACAATGAGCTCAATACAATAAAACATATAGCAGTAGCCAATGGTTACAACAGTTCAATGATTGATAACATCCTCAGAAAGCACAAATATAAAAAGTCCAAACCTGAACCAGCTAAAAATTCTAAGACCACATTCATTTCAACCACTTAAACTAATATAATGCCCAGAATGTTAAAATCCATATTAAATAAAATCAGTATTACTACTACTTTTGAAAACTAATAATAGTCTATGGAAATTAGTTCGCCCAAATATTCAAACCCACTAGGAGATAAAAACGGGCATATATAAACTAATATGTAACGACTGTGATAGTTTCTATATTGGCCAGACAGGGAGACCTTTCATCAAAAGATTTCAAGAACACACACCACGCCAACATTTAAATAACATATATTCACTTGAAAACATTAGGTCAAATTACGCACGCCATTTGATTTCAAACAACCATACTTACACCGATTTCAGGTCTAATCTTATACCTTTACATTACTGTAACAAGGGTCACTAAATGGACGCATTGGAGGAGTTTGAAATATACAAAAGTTATAACAGCAACCATGATGGTATACTGAATGATAAATTGAATTTTAAATCCAACCCACTGTACGACACCGCGTTGCATTTGCTTGAGATAAGCAACCTTGAAATAACTCGAAGTCCAAATATTCAGTATCCAACCGAACGTTACACGGTGCGCACCGAATCGGACACGTGTGTTTAAATAATACACTTTTATGAATTTTAATATTTGACGATCTCTTCCCGAGTGATACGTCTGATGATGGGACATAGTTCCCGAAACGCGTAACAACAACAACAACGCAACGAAGTCACAGGACGGATTTGAAATAAGGTAATTTATTAGTCTAACAGAAGATCTGAAAACGCTAGGTACAAGAGGTTGGAGGAAGACTGCTGAATATAGAAAAGGTAAAGTTTTTAAGAACCCAAACCCAGCAAGGATTATAAATTTGAAGGAAGGGGAATAAAATAATTATTGAAAGCAAAAGAAATATAATAACTGTCTTGTAGTTTATTACCAACATGTTCAATTTCCGATAAAAATGAAACAAGATTCAATTTTACTTATAAATACTTTAAACTGTAATGTAGTTAGTAAAAGTTAAAAAGGAGGTATGAGAGGCAGCGAGGCTAAAAAACAAGTGATGTGGAAGTAACGGACAAGAGAAGAGCGATAGAATGTGACACCATGTTCCAGCCTGTCATAACATTCCACAAGCAGTAATAGTTTTGCTCATTTCTGAAATTGTCACATTCAATTATCCAATTCCCGCTAAGAAAGAAAATGTGACCATATAAAGCCACTTACGTTTTTTTGAAACTCAACATTTATAAAAATGTACATTTACTTTTATGTAAATCAGAAATGGAAAACTAAAAGAAACGTTATTCAGTATATTACAAATTTTATTCCTTACTCTAGTAGTACTAATGTTTAGAACTGCAGAAATATTAAATGTTTATAATTAATTAGTTCTCTTAATTGATATTTTCCATTAACAACTAGTTACCACAACTTATCACGTCAATCTTTCTTCCTGAATTTAAAAATGCGTTCTGAGCATACGGATTTACAAATTTAAGAATATAATTTTTTATGATTTAGTCGAAAGTGTAATTAAGTCGGCTTTATTTAATTTAAGAGTTTTCTCTGTTTCATTGACAATTAGTGGGATGATAATTATCAGCCCTAATGATTATAATATGTGAACCAAAATACCAAAGGTTGTAAGGTTCATCGGTTTTCCTTAAAAGTATTGCAATCTTTATGTTATTAATAACATATTGACTTAAAAATTTAGTTTTTATAAGTATAACGTATACCGTATAACTTTAGTTACAATACATATTCAAATAATAAAGTTATAAAGTTTTAGGTTATTTTATTTAATTATGTACGATTTAACCGAAAAAGATATGATTGCGTAAACTAGTTCTCTATGCATAAACCATTGAGTCACACCGTTACGTTTACATCGTTACGTTCTCAAGTCTTTAACTTAATCTTATATATTTAATTATCTGACTATAATTTTTTTTCGTATTCATAAACATAGTTAGACACCACCAAGAAGACAGTTAAAAAATAATGTCTATGAATGTGCACGGTCGCGCCTGCGTACATTACTCAACTCATTCCTGAGAAGCATCTAATAATTAATATAATAGATTATTATAATAGACGTCATAAAGAACTGCATATGAAGAATAGCAGTAACAAAAAGGACATCATAATCATATGGAGTGCCACCACCCTGTTCATATCCACTGCGTATAGATTATTATAATAGACGTCATAAAGAACTGCATATGAAGAATAACAGTAACAAAAATGACCTCATAATCATATGGAGTGCCACCACCCTGTTCATATCCACTGCGTTAGGAGGTTTTTACCTTAAAACAGCCGTATACTTTAATGCTTCTGAAATTTTCCTACATGAATTATTATTACCACAACTTTATATTTGCTATATAGAACTATTAAAGTACAGGCTTTCTATAACGATTTGCTGCTATGAAAGCGACTTACTTGTAGAACAACTTGGTAGACAACTAACAAATCTACCAGATTAGGCTCCCCTGGGCGTCGAAATTACATTGATGTCAGTTCTAAAGGACACCATTTTTAACCCCTCTCTCTGTTTGTAACTTACTATATCACAAATCGTTACACTTTCAAGTATCATTGTGGTTATGTTATAACAACAAATTTAAGAAAGTTGTACAATGTAATTCAATGAATATTTAATAAACAACATTGTGTAAAAAACACCTTTTATAGACAAATGAAAAGTTACCAAGCAGACAATTATTAAAGTCTAAGCTGTCGTACCGGGTGTTGGCGCGGAATTGTTACATTTACATACAAAGCCAATATTACTTATTGTGCCTACGTTGTGGGGTCATATGACACGTTTACTTCTATAGCAACGTTACGTTCTGGTTCGTGAGTTCAACATATCTATAATACGTTTGCATACCCAGCCAGGTTGTGTTTTTTGAGCTCAATCGAGTGAAGTTCAAACGTCACGTCACATAGAAAGATTAAACGTTCAGAAAGGAGAGCGTATTGTAAGATGAAGTAATTAAGATGGATTTAAAAACATTCAAAAACAAATCTGAAAATTTTAAAACCTTAGTCCCTTCTCATAAGTGCGCATGAATTATAATTACAGTAAGTAATAATCATAATTTAAGTAATTTACACTTACTTTGATACTCGTATTAATATACTGTACCATAAAAATATATTTTATTTTATTTTTGGGTACTAACAGATATTAGGGAATTACAAACCATTAACAATTTAACAGTTTAAAATCCTGATAATGAATATCTTCCAAAGAAGATTATTCTAAGAGCAACAATAGGCTTTTAAAGCATTTAAATTCTTTGAATACTTAGTCTATGTCTATCACATAGGCTTAAATTAAAAAATGCACTGAGAATACAAAACCTTGTAGCTATAAAGCTTTGTAATTGAAACAATTTGCAAACAAATGTTTATTTAAATAGCTAACATATTTACATTAAGGAGGTGTTGAATTGAGAAGTTGAAGATGGACAGAACAAAACAAAGTAAATAAAGAAAACTGTAGAAGAGAAGAAATAAAAATTAATTTCAACCCACCTTCAAAAGAGGAGATTGAAGCAGCAGTTAAACAATTGAAGAATGGCAATTCTCCAGGTTCGGACAATTTTCCACCAGAGTTGTCAACTATTAATCCAAACGTTGCTGGAAATATTATACATACTCTCTTTAGGAAAGTAAGGGAAAATGAGAAGATGCCTGAAGAGTGGAGAGAGGGTCTCATGGTAAAACTGCCTAGGAAAGGGAATATTGCTCACTGTCACAATTACTCTCCATTCCAAGCGAGGTAATAGAACGAGTAATTTTAAACAGAATAAAAGACCAGGTTGAGGATAGGCTGGAAAAATAACAGGCAGGCTTTAGGAGTAATCGCTCATGTACGGATCAAATCAACTCTCTGCGCATTATCATTGAACAGTCAGATGAGTTCATCAGTAATTTTCACCTCCTGTGCACACGATGACTCAAACTTATCTTCTGAAAACATATACTTAGTCTATGATGTCAATGCTGGTAACGCCATGCTATAAACAAAAAATACATTCAAATACTTTTATGAATAAATAGTGTGTTGTAATAGTCTGCTATGAGTAATCTTTTATTATAAAACAGTATGAATGAGCAATGCACATCAACGAATTTGTATCAGGTGTTAACATAGGCCCACTAAAACTTCTCCGAAGATTCAACTGTACTTCTTAATAAGTTAAAAATGTACACTGGTGCTCTTTACACTTGCATAAGGTTGTCTGTTTAGTGTGTTTATAAGTCAGCAAACTTGTTAGGTTATAAGTGAGATTTTGTAAAAAACATAAGAAACAGTCACAAGATTACAGGATAATGAAGGCATTTAAATGATAACGCGTCACTGGAGTATATTTCCGACTGAAAATGCAATTAGGTACAACCACTTTTTTCTTTAAAACTGACGTTTTAAATGTAGTATATAATAATTTTGTAAACTTAAAAATTATCGCTTAACAAGCACACGCGTTTATTTGTATTCTAACGTGAATTTTTTTTACGTTAACCAACCATTTAGTATTGCTATTTGCGTAATCGAATACATCAGATTACCATTAATTAAGGACTAAGCGGTGCATGAAGCGAAAACATGTAATTAAATTCGAACATGGTCTGAACTTTGTTCGCTGCTGCTAACTAAATTCAATCGGTCCGTATAGAACTAGTTACATTACAGGTAACATATTTATGTTATATTGCAAAACAAAGTATTTAATAACAAGGTAAAGTTGTATTTCCAGAGATCGCCTGTATTTATTGTAAACTGTGGATTCTAGGCCTAATTCTGTTGACTGCAATCGTAAATTGTCTTCAGGCTAGCTCAATGTTCGCTTTGTATGAGTTCAGTTACCGTATTGGGCTCAAGGTCGAGTCAGTCCAGCACCATGTACATACTTTTGAGACAGTAAGGCAGTTTGTCTATGTACGCAAGCCTTAGCCAATAATAACGTGACGTGTACACGTGAACACACACAACGTCTCCCATCCACACATAGCTAGTCACTCTATGTGGTTAAACAACTGACTTCCTCTTTAGTAATGGTGTAAACTGTACCCGGCTACAGGGTTCGACAGGTTATCTTTGAGAGAAGTTAATAATAATGATGAATATGATGTTATTATAAATTTTAGATCTCTATCTTTATCTGTGCTCAGCGCTTGAATTAATTTAATAGGTATTGTCCTAGTAAAACATGGTTAAAAAGCAGTACGATGAAACACAAATATACATTTCTTATTTATTTTAAGTTGTAGTTACATGTTACAATGTAGTTCTTAATTGTTTACAATCCGTTTTTATCTGGCATAGTCTTTATTCATATATGTTAACTGAAAGATTACGATTTGACATTCTACAAACTAAATGAAAATTTCGTTTCCGTGTATTTTCATGGTCTTTTTTAAGCTTGTTCTCTATACGTTATTTACACATTGAATTTTAGTAGGAAATCTTAATAATCAAGACGAGGCCTGAAAAGCTTTCAAATATATTACTCCACTGACCGAACCTTTTGTCTCGCGTGTCATTGGCGCTAATGTCCATTGTCTCATGTCATAGACAGATATTAAACACATGTAGAAATATAACAATATGATAATTGTTCTTTTCATATTATATCCCTAATGATAAAGATCAAAGTATGTAAACCGCTTGTTTAACGAAATAATGTTGTTTGCAGAACGAATTGATGTTTTAACACCTCACATAATGTAAGACAGACTATATACATCTGCTAAAATGGTTGGGAGGTCTTAACCAAACGAATGACTGCAGCATCCCCAAACAACAATGGAATATAAAACCGAAAGGGCAGTGAGGGGGGCGTCCAAAAAAGCGTTAGAGTGACCAGCTCTAGACCATCTGCTTGGGACCAGAACGAACCATTTTTGCAAAGAGAATTAACACTGTTGCACACCACTACAGAAAAATTATTCCGGTTAGAGTTTTCAAACTTCACAGCTCATCATCAGATCGGAAATGTTTACCACTTATCAATATAGGAAATAGATTTCCGATATGATGATGAGCTGTAAAGATTGAAAGCGCTAATCGGTATAATTTTTCTATAGTGGTGTGCAACAGTATTAATTCTGTTTGTTATTAGGACCACTAACATGACTTTCTTAATTGAACACTTTTTGGTTTAGTCCTAGCTAACGATGGTGATGATGACGATTATATTTATATGAATAATGTATTATATAATACATTGTTACGAAGGTCACTTGATGGTCGTAGGTACAGTGGAAACAAAATAAGTACAAAACACCAATTAAGTCAGTAATCACCAGCTTTAATTTTTACAGTTAAACAGTTTGTAATTAACAACACAGTCTACTACAACAAATCAAATATAAATTGTTCACACGCAATAAAATGTCCACTACAAATTAACACAATTGTATTACAATTATACCGTCCGATTATAAAACACGACTCTTAACTAATAACCACTTGAACGCGCACAGTAATATCGCTACTATAACTCTCGAACCGCACTGTCAAAAATCTCGCACTGAACTAACTGAACGTCGTTGAGTACTGGTATATACGAGGGGGGACACAAAAGTAACGAGAATTTTTCTCTGGCCGTTGGTAGAACGCTAGTTCCGACTTCTTCCGCTAGGTGCCTTCACTAGACACCATTTTGTATCAGTTGCCCTAGCGGAATTGTTGTGGAAACATTAGTGCGGTCAGTGTGACTATTTTTTGTAAGCGTTGTTTCACGTTTTCGGCGATTTGTCAACGGCAGACATTAAATACCAACGTGCTAACATCAGGTTCTGTTTCCTTTTAGGGAAATCAGCAGCTGAAACTGTCGCAATGCTTCGGACGTCTTATGGAGAGGAAGCTTTGAGCCAGGCAAGGATTTACGAGTGGTTTTCTCGTTTTAAAAGTGGTGAAATGTCAATTGAAGACGAACCACGACCGGGACGTCCCTCGACTTCCAAAACGGACGAAAACATTGAAAAAATCCGTGTTGCGATCATGTTTGATCGTCGTAGCACAATCGATGAATTGGAGGAAATGACTGGAATATCCTGGAGTTCATGCCAACGAATTTTGACTGAAGATCTGAAGATGAAACGTGTTGCAGCAAAATTCGTTCCGCGTGTGCTTTCTGACGACCAGAGAGCCAATCGTTTGAGTGTGTGCCGGGAATTGAAAGAACAGTCAGAAATTGATCCGGATTTTTACGCAAAAGTCATCACGGGCGACGAATCGTGGTGTTATGAATACGACCCAGAAACCAAGCAACAATCCAGCCAGTGGAAGACTGCTTCATCACCGTTTCATCTTCAGATCTTCAGTCAAAATTCGTTGGCATGAACTCAAGGATATTCCAGTCATTTCCTCCAATTCATCGGTTGTTCTACGACGATCAAACATGATCGCAACACGGATTTTTTTCAATGTTTTCGTTCGTTTTGGAAGTCGACGGACGTCCCGGTCGTGGTTCGTCTTCAATTGACATTTCACCACTTTTAAAACGAGAAAACCACTCGTAAATCCTTGCCTGGCTCAAAGCTTCCTCTCCATAAGACGTCCGAAGCATTGCGACAGTTTCTGCTGCTGATTTCCCTAAAAGGAAACAGAACTTGATGTTAGCACGTTGGTATTTAATGTCTGCCATTGACAAATCGCCGAAAACGTGAAACAGCGCTTACAAAAAATAGTCACACTGACCGCACTAATGTTTCCACAACAATTCCGCTAGGGCAACTGATACAAAATGGTGTCTAGTGAAGGCACCTAGCGGGAGAAGTCGGAACTAGCGTTCTACCAACTGCCAGAGAAAAATTCTCGTTACTTTTGGGTCCCCCTTCGTATACCGCACCAAATTACTAGATTATTCGATAGTGCCAGTATAGTTACGATGTAATTATGTGCGGCCTTGAGGAATTGACACAGTCCGTGCACCCGAGCGAAGTCTCCCACCATCTAGAAGATGCGTCAACAAGCACGTACGCCACACACGTTACATTCCGGATCACTCTGGAACATTCGATAAACACGTAGATCGTTCTGTGATGTCGTAATACTGCCCCCTACTTAAGCCTGTTCGTCCCGAACTGGCAATCCGTCTCTGAAGTAGTACTTAGCCAGGCGACCTTGAATTTTCGCTGTCCTTCCTGTTGAATCCGGTAAACAACATCGTTAATTCTTTTTTTCACAGTGTAGGGTCCTTCCCAGTTAGACTGAAGCTTAGGTGAGCGACCACGATGGCGCTTTGGATTCAACAACCAGACCTGATCTCCTTCTTGGAAACCCACACTATTGCTGCGAATGTCATATCGAGTTTTCATTTTATCACTGGCAATCTTCAGCCGTCCTCTTACCAAGCGATTCATTTCTCGCAGTTGGTTTTCTAATTGCGAGGAACAGTTCTGCGGCTCTTGAGACTGAATCTCAGGTGATCCGAACATTAAGTCCCCAGGAAGACGAATCTCCCGCCCAAACACCAATTTTGCTGGAGTCATGCCGGTTGTGTCGTGTACTGATGATCTATACGCCATGAGGAATAGTGGTATAAGTTGGTCCCAGTCTGTTTGGTTCTCGTCAACAACCTTCGAAAGATGCTGCTCAAGTATCCTATTGAATCTCTCAACCACCCCGTCCGACTGAGGATGCAGAGGCGTTGTCCTGGTCTTTCGAATTCCGAGTAGACGGCATAATTCTTTAAACACTCCTTATTCGAAATTTCTCCCTTGATCCGTATGGATTTCCATAGGGGCTCCATAACGGCAACAGAAGTTGTGAACTAACTGCTTTGCCACAGTGGTAACCTCCTGATTTGGATTTGCGTAGGCTTCCACCCACTTAGGAAAGTAGTCACCTACAACCATGATGTACCGGTTTCCATCGTCAGTAACTGGGAATGGTCCAGCAATGTCTACGGCAATTCTCTCGAAAGGCAGTCCAACGTTATATTGTCTCATTTTTCCCCTGCTTCTGGTTAGTGGGCCCTCGCTTGCAGCACATATTTCACACGTCCGAAACCATTCCTCCACGTTGTGGCGAAGATGAAGCCAATATAATCGCTTCCGTATTTTGTCAAGGGTTTTGTTAACGCCAAGATGGCCTCCAGATGTTCCATCATGCATCTCCTTCAAAACAGACTTTACTTCGGGGAACTATCAACTGCATGACCACGTCTCGTCCATCTGCACTTTCCCAAGCCCTTTTCAGCAATCCATTTTCTAAGGTGAGAGATTCAAATTGTGCCTAGTAGCTCTTCAGCACTTCGGAACCATGGCAGATTTCTTGCCAATCCGCGCGGCGACCTTTCTCTTTTGCTGCCAAGATCGGTCCAATGTCTTCATCAGTCATCTGTTCTTGTTGACAGTCTTGTGTTGTCCAGCCGTCAGCCAGGAAATGTACAGTGATGGCTTGAACATGTTCGCTTGAGTTTTGTTCTTCCTTTCTGTGGCAATGTCGGCAGACTTACGGGCACGGTCTTCGTGATAAGCCGTCGATGTTGTACCTTGAAGTTGTACTCTTGCAGACGTTCAAGCCACCTTGCCAACTGTCCTTCAGCATTTTTAAATCTCAAGAGCCATGCAAGCGCGGCACGGTCGGTACGCAGTGAAAACTCTCTCCCATAGAGGTATTTTTGGAAGTGCTCCAACGCTCGGACGATCGCCAGCAAATCTCTCCTTGTGACGCAATAATTTCTCTCCGGTTTAGAAAGTGTCTTGCTGTAATACGCTATTACTCGTTCTTCACCGTTTTTAACTTGAGACAAAACTGCTCCTAGACCAGTATTGCTTACGTCTGTGTCCAAAATGTACTTCCCTTCGGAATCTGGGAAAGCGAGAATTGGCTGCGAACATAATGCAATTTTCAAAGTCCTAAATGCTTGATCACATTCCCTCGACCACTGGAAGTTTCGTTTATTTTCTGTTAGCTCATGTTGTGGTTTAGCAATAGTAGCGAAGCCTTTCACAAAACGTCTGTGATATCAGCATAACCCCAGGAAACTCCGAACTTCGTGTTTACTCTTTGGAACTGGCCAGTCTCTTACGGTGTCTACTTTATTAGGATCCATGCTAACACGCGCTGCCGAAACTAGATGGCCCAGATACTGTACTTTCTTCTGGAATAGAGAACACTTCTTCGGGCTCAGCTTTAGTTGTGCACCGTGAATTCTAGTCAGAACCTCCTTAAGGTTTTCAAAATGGTCTTTGAAAGTCTACCCGATGACTATGACATCGTCTAAATAAACAAGGCAAGTTTTCCATGTCAGGCCTCGGAGTATCAGGTCCGTCAATCTTTCAAATGTTACCGGTGCATTACAGAGTCCAAATGGCATGACGTTAAATTGGAATAAGCCACTTGGGGTCGAGAAAGCGGTCTTTTCCTTGTCTTCTTGATGAAGACCCACTTGCCAATATCCACTCTTCAGGTCCAATGTGGAAAACTACTGTGCTCCGGACAACGTGTCGAGTGTATCGTCAACGCAAGGTAATGGATAGCAGTCTTTCTTTGTAACGTCATTTAACCTCCGGTAGTCTACGCAAAAACGCAATCCACCATCCTTCTTCGCTACCAGCACTACAGGAGAAGACCAAGCACTTGACGAAGGTTCGATTACTCCCTCTGTCAACATGTCCTGTACTAACCGAGACATTTCCTCTTATTTAGATAATGGAGGCCTTCGAGGAGGTTGGTGTATCGGTGTTGTGTCACCGGTATTGATGCGATGTTGCACAAGAGAAGTTCTTCCCAGTGACTGTCCCCGAACTGCAAAACAATCTTTGAATTCGTGTAAAAACTGTCAGAGTTCTTTTACCTCACCACTTGAGAGGTCGTTAGAAGATTTGTTCAATAATTCTTGCAGTTCCTCTGGTAATTTGGAATTATCCGAAGCACTGGATCTTCGTTGCGTCATTCCGGCTACCCAGGGCACAGGAGTCAATTTGCCTAGCAGCGTATTGCTTTGTAAAGTGATAGCTTGATCCAAAATATTCGCCACTCTGATAGGTACATTTCCGGTTTCGTCAGGTTTTACTAAACTTCTGGCAATTAGTATGCCCGGTGTGCTGACTACCTGGGGTTCGAATATAGAGCACTGGTTGCCCCTAGTATCTACCTCGTTTCTAACCATGATGATCTTTTCGGAGTTTGGCGGAACAGTTACGGCCACTTGGTTTATAACGTCCATCGATTTTTCTGATGTCGTCATTGTTGGTAGCATTACCTCTTCACTTCCGATTCTGAAGACATTGTTTTTGAAGTCGACTATTAATCTGTATGCATTCATAACGTCCACACCAAGAATTGCTTCATCCACAATGTCTGCAACAACTAATTGATGATTAAACTCAAGTCGACCGAGGCGTAGGTGTATCTCCAGTTTTCCATACACTTTTACAGGGCGTGCAGTAGCTGTTCGCAAGCTGCAAGAGCACCAGATTGGCTTGAGATCTTTCACCACGTCGGATCGCACAATAGAAACTGTTGCGCCTGTGTCAACTGTAATTGAGGTTGACCTTTCTTGAACAAATCCGGTAACTAACAAGGTCCCGCTGTTTTTCTGAATTGTAGAAATTGCATATTGTCTAGTGGCTTCGTCCCTCCAGTTAGTAAGTACACGCCCCGTTGTACCGACTATTGCTCGTTTCCCTGCTGCTGAATTCTAACCCCACAATCTCGTTGTAGATGTCCAGGTTTCCCACATCTAAAACACTTCGGTCTTCCATCTTTTCTTATTTTAATCTGTGGCGCCGACCGTCGAGTCTCTGTTCCTTGTTCTTCTTCCTCATCGTCTGTGCCGTCGGGATCTTTTAGCTCGCGCACTTTATGTCTTGTTCAACCAGACGCTGATTTGGCGGCCTCAAATTTCAAAGCATGTACCAGGACGTCCGCACTCTTCTGGTGTCTTGCCATTCGTAACACTTGCTGTAGTTCGTTATCTCGGAAACCGGCAGTAAATGTCTGCATCGCAAAACTCGTTCGAAAATCTTCTGGCGCTTCAGGATAGGCCAGTCTAATTAGGCTGTCGATACGTGCTTCAAACTCTTGAAGGCTCTCCCCGGAATGCTGTTGCCTTGCTCTCAACTAAGCGTAGTACACATCTCGCAAATGTTTATCACCATACCGTAATTGCAGAGCTTTTATCAATTCGGCATAGGTGTCGCTGTCAGGTGGCACTTTCTGTAGTAGTTCTGCCGCGGGTCCTTTTAATGAGAGAACGAGTGAAACAGCCTTGTCTTTCTCTGCCCAATTATTTGCGCATGCAGCAGCTTCAAATTGGCGGAGGTACGTTGCCAGTGACTGCTTCCGTTCAGAGTTGGAGCTTTGACATGAACTGTCGCTACTGCAGGCAAAGTGACTTTCTCTAATAACTTATTTTCTGTGTCTTTTTCCGTCTTTATCACTGGTACAGTCTGTTCAGAAATTTGTTTTGGTTGAATCTTCATGCACTGTTCAACTTCAATTTTAATTTGTTTTCTTATGTTTGCCATTGAGTTTTCTACTGCAGATATTTTTGTTGACATAACTTCTTCCACAGTCAAGACAGATGTTTCTACTTCAGCTATTTTATTTGATATGGATTCTTCTACGTCAGATATTCTGGTAATCTAATTATTGAGTTCACCTCGTAATTCACCTACGTCACCACGTAGGAGACCCAATTCTGCGGTAGTATGTTCTTGCATCTGCTTTTGCTCTTGAATTAACGCTTTGATGTCACCTGTTTCACGTTTACGTTCCTCTGCTCCTGCTTACGTTCCTCTTTTTGTCTTTCTTCTGTTTCTAGCATTAGTGCTTTCTGACGTTCCTCAGCCTCTTCCCTTTCTTGTCTTCGTTCTTCTTTTTGTCGTCTTTCTGCTTCTTCCGCCTCCTGTCTGCGTTCTCATCCTGTCGTTTTTCTGCTTCTTCCTGTGTCTGCCGCAGCAGTGTTTGTAAAGCTTCCATCATCTGACTGGGATCAATATTTACCGATTAATTACGAATCACACTAGTCTTGTACAAAGTGTACACTGTTTCCACTGTTTACCGTTTTATCCCAGTTCTGACACCACTGTTACGACGGTCACTTGATCGTCGTAGGTACAGTGGAAACAAAATAAGTACAAAACACCAATTAAGTCACTAATCACCAGCTTTAATTTTTACAGTTCAACAGTCCGTAATTAACAACACAGTCTACTACAACAAATCAAATATAAATTGTTCACATGAAATAAAATGTCCACTAAAATTTAACACAATTGTATTACAATTATACCGTCCGATTATAAAAAACCACTCTTAACTAATAACCACTTGAACGCGCACAGTAATATCGCTACTATAATTCTCGAACCGCACTGTCGAAAATCTCGCACTGAACGTCGTTGAGTACTGATATATATACCGCCCCAAATTACTAGATTGTTCGATAGCGCCAGTATAGTTACAACGTAATTATGTGCGGCCTTGACACAGTCCGTGCACCCGAGCGAAGTCTCGCACCATCTAGAAGATGCGTCAACAAGCACGTACGCCACACACGTTACATTCCGGATCACTCTGGAACATTCGATAAACACGTAGATCGTTCTGTGATGTCGTAATAATATTTTTAATTTTTTATTGTTTACATAATACATTCAATTTTTTTGCAGAAACCCCGATTTAAAAATTGATTGTTGAAAATGAAAAGCTATTTGATAAATCACATGTCGAGGAACTAACTGGTAAAATGTTTGCCACTTTGAACTTTATTTATTACAGATACTGGTAATGAAATTATTTCGAATTAATTTTAATCTAATCGATTGTGTGTCCCTATGTATACATGATTATACGCCAACTACCGTGAATACCAATATAAAGTCAAAAAAAATTTGAAAAACATTTTTAATTATTTTGTATTCCAATCTCACTCACTAACAAGATGAATCTCAAAAACACACATAAAACGACACTTTTCTAATATTTACACAGTAATAAAGTAGAGTAACGTTCAATTTCTTTTTTACAACATAATCTGAATATAATGTTAAAAGTAAAGAGAGTGTTGGTTAAAGAGTTTTATTGTAGTAATAAACTCAGTGGCGTATTATGTAAATAACACAGGTAATAAAATCTATTCACGTTTGGGTATTTATAGTCAGTTTCAGAATATAAGTTTCAGTTGAATGAGTAGATTTCTATTTAGATGAAAAATAAATGCCAATTTATATGTAAACCTCTGTTGGTAACTGCGTTGTAACAAAAAAACTTGATCTGTAACTTCTAGTACCAATAGTATCGTAAATTGTACATAGGCCTACTTATTTTGTTGAGTAACACAAGATTATGTATTCACATAATTTTTTTTAACTTAAGCAGTTTAACTCACAGCTCTGCATTTTACTCATTATTTTTATAATTTAGTTATATTTATTTTAATTTTGTATCCATAGCACATTTCCGTAATTACAGATGTTATTAGTGATAAAACTATATCTCTATTTTTTTTTAACTCTTAAAGAAGTACAAATTCAAACAGAGTAGTCGTATATAATTTATGTATACCATCTTCTCTTATATTTTTCTATCTTTCCCCGAACACAAACAGACATAAAATAATCATCTGGCTTCTGTCTACTTATTCTTGTCTCCTGGAAACGTATCTGTCATTTTTGCTCTCCGTCTTTCCTTTCTCCACTCACAGTCTTACTTTTAGATAACAAACAGATAACATATTTAAACAATTCCTCTTTCTCTCTTGCCGCCTCTCTCTCAATGTCTTTCCTCCCTTCCTCACTCATTCGCTATTTGTCACCCTCTCCCTTGTCTCTCTGTTCCTCTCTCTCTCTCTCTCTCTCTCTCTCTCTCTCTCTCTCTCTCTCTCTCTCTCTCTCTCTCTCTCTCTCTCTCTCTCTACCTATACATCTCTCTCTCTCTTCCACCTCTCTCTTCTCCTCTTTTGCGTAATAACACAAACGCGGATAAACAGTCTCACATTTATCTCCTTCCAGTTGAAGTTACAGTATATATGGCACAATATTTTTAAAACAAAAGCAGGGTGTTCTACAGAGTTCATTTTTTTTATAGTACGTTTCATTTCGCTATCGATTGTTTTTTATACATTTACTATTATTAAGAAAGGTTTCTCTGAATCACGAGCACTACTAACATACATAGAAGCTTTTGCTCCATATTCTTGAGTACGGTTTCTTAACTATTTCACATACATTAAACAATTTTTTCTCTCATTATGTATTCTTAAATAATACACAAACGTTACTATTCTTACTCTGTGTAGGCTTTTTGCTTTAATACTATTATGACCATATGTAATTGCATCTATTATCATTAGCTGCGTTACTCCCATACCATATGTGTAGCAATTTCTAAGTGTAGTGTATTACGTATGTCTTTTACTATTGCTTTTTATATTGACCGTTAGGTTCAACTTTTATAGTTATGCTAAATGCGATGGTAGTATTGCCTCACGCTAGATTACCAGATTCCCAACATCCAGACGTAGTTTTTATTTTCTTAGGGCGTATCATCCTTCCTAATTATGAAACGTTTCTCGACAGACACAGAATCTGCTGCGAGAATCGTCTAATAACATGAAGAAATTAAGGGACTACTGCCCGTTATGGCCTTTCTCATTAGTGTTACGGTCAAAAGGGTTTATTACGTAAATTGGCTTTTACAGCATTCTTGTTAGGATATTGTTTAGGATAGTAAGCTCAAATATGTAAATACTGTCATGAATACCAAATTCAGTGTGAATTATCGTGTGTACGATACATTGTAAAAGCGGTGTAATTGTTTCAGCTGTATTCTTTCCGAAAATGATATTACTAAGGCAAACAGTTATTAAGAAATTCAGGTTCTAACATTTGTTGATAAACGACAATCAAATGTTATTTATACTCGTAGAATACACTCTCAAAGAGACTACAACACTTAGCGTACATTGGGAGTAGCCACTTGTTGGCAGCTCTCCCCTGAACAATTGTCTTCTTTTATTAACAACTGATATCAGTGTTGTTACTTTAACATTTTAGACTTACATACGTCATGTTATTACCAAATTACAATTGAAACCATATTGAATTGAAATTTTATTTGTTTTGTTGACAAATTTCCGTTGCTAAAACTCGATGGGAAGGAATAACTATTACCGACATGCATCGTGGTCTGTGGACGGACAATCTTCTTTAAATAAATAACTGACTTTCACATATCAATCACTGAACTTACAAAATTAATCTTTGTTATACATAATTCAGATGTTAATGGATTTAATCACTGTTTCAACTAAATAGGTTTTTATTAAAAATTAAAAATTTTTATATTCTAACTCAACGGGAACACGTTTATTTTTATGTTGAAAAGAGTAAACATGAAACTTAAAAAACATAAGATATAAATGCATATTAAAATTAATATATATTATCAAAAAACTATCTTGTCCCTTAACTACATATCTTGCAAGTAACTCCTATATAAATACGGTATATTTTCTAATGTTGTGTAAAAAATATTTGAGATTTACCCTCATGTTTTTTTTTTCTTCTGCAAGATTATTCAATATACTTATTGTAATCTGCCACTCTTCCCATAGTCTAGGTTTGGACACAGTTGTTGCCAAATCTCCTACGATCACAGTTTGATTGTCCCATATCTTCCACTTAAGACATGAATGTTGTAATTCTCTTGTAAAGTACACTGTAGACATTTATATTATATTCACTTCGTTGTGAGATACAGTCACTTACACTCTTTGCAAAATCAATAGCCTAAAGTATTTATAAAATCACTAATTGTTTTCAAAACATTTTACATACATTTAATCGTAATTCAAAATAAATAGTTTTGAAAATTTTGAATCACGTCTCTATTAAGTGTTATACTTATTATTAATGTATCTTGAGTTAATTCTGCTATTTTCTTTTCAGCCTGCATTGGCAACTAGTAATATAGAAAGTGGTGGCTGCAGATGTGCTTGTTAAATAATAAAGAGAAAAATATATCTCTCAGTATGGACGAAGAAAAGTCTAAGTTAGTAGAAGAAACTCACCAGTCCCAATCTTTAACTTATTATTTTATAATAAAAATATAACATTATTACATTTTCAGACTCTAAAATTACTTACAATTTAATTTTAAAATAAAAAGTTTTCCAAGAAAAATTTTCTTTGTTATGCCTTTGAGAATTATATACCTAGAATTAAACCTTAAGTTAATTATATTTCTGTTTGGAAAGGAAAAATAATATAAATACAATTATGGCCCAGAAATAAAATATCCCTTACTTTTTTAAGAAATACCTTTTTAGCTATTAACTATGGATACTAACAACATAACATACATGAATACAAAAACGATATCTTCAAAGTTGCGACTGTGTGAACAGAAAATATTTAAATTATTTGGATGGGGAGAACGACTATACTGGTCGACTTTGCACAGCTGCTCAAAGCATCTCTTGTGATGGCGGTTTGCAATACTAGAGTTTATCAATAGTTTGTTGTTTATCTGTCATTCGTTGTATCGCTACCATCTATTGTGTTTTATGAGCTGTGTTAGAAGCTTGTGTTTACTGGTTGCACAGCTTAACCATCCGCTTTCACACCGACTACCCTTACTGTACCGCTTTGTTTAGCTTTCTGTAACCAAGACATGGTTTTGGGCCACATAGGCTTTACGTCTTCGACACTGTTTTCCTGCGGTAAAAAATATGAGTACTGTATAAGCAGACAGCTAGTCCTAAAAATACAATTATTTTTCAGAACAGAATGTTATATTAATAACTTATTACATTTCAAATGTTGGTGGCTGTGCAACCATCCAAACTTAACACCAGCCTGCATCGGTTGCTTGTAAGCCATCAGAACAAAAATATGTAATCCAGTAACGCTGAATCGTTTGTGGGCATGAGCTGTTAATAAAGGTGAAAAATAGTACTATGTATATTAAAATAGAGTAGATATTGAGCATCCGGGAACTTTCATAGGCTTTGAAAATTTAGCCAGAGCATTTTTAGTGTACAAATATCCTTTCTAGGATTAGCCTTAACTAAATGTAATGTCTTTTAAGCGTTATGATATATCAATCCATAGTCCTTCATTAATCAAACGAATAACAATCAAACAAAGAATAAGATAAAATACAAAAATAAAGCAAAGAATTCTGAACATACCAGAAAATACCATTTGGATATTACAATTATGAAATTTAAAGCAGAGAAAGGATTATATTTTTGAGCTATAATCCATTCCGTGTCTCGAATTTTAAAGTACGGGAAAGGCCGTAAAAGGTTTGCGAAAGCTATTATTCCATAGATTAAGGAAAGATGAAGTCGAGTTCACAATAAAACATAGGTTACGGACGAAAAACGAGACAATACTATGAAGCTGATTTGCACTGCGAAATGTATGGGTAGTTGGTCGTCTACTGTGAAAGAGATGTAGGCCTACAGACAAAGAAGAACGCTTGGCTGGAAGTTGCTAACAATTTCCTGTAACAAAAATATCATCTGTATTTAAATATTTACTTAAAATTGACAAAATTCAGCAGAAAGATGAAAATGCCCTTCAGATATAGGCTATAGGTAATACGATTATTCCAAGAAATACGACATTGTGCTGTTATCGAAAATAGCCTGTGTAGTCATAACTCAATTATTATCACATTAGAAGAATAGGAGAGGAGTTTCTCTTTTCTAAAACAAACTCTTATGGACTTCGTATTTGTTATACTTTATGGTAGTTTTATTTAATGTTATAATGTGTTTAGTTAATTTAAACATCCAATTGAATTCTGGATTTGTCTAATTAAATAGGTGTCTGGTTTTATCAGGTGCTAAGACTTAGCTTTATATTATATTTGTTTAAATTTGCCTACTAATACAAAATTATAATGAAGGTTAAATACTGATCAAAATGCAGTAAAGGGTAGAAATGCTCACCTGATAACACCTGCGTCCCAACGTTGTGGTAACCACTTATTCATAGTTTCGAACGCACGTGTCAAGTGACTGTGTCATCTACATGTCCTTGTAGGAGAGACTTTCTTGAATAAAGAAACAGTAGCTGTATGTGTGTGTGTGTATCGCATAGAATAATTAATCGAGATATATGTTGTTAAATGAAGAGGATTTATTAATTATGTTATTATTCCAATCTACTGAGATTTTAATACAGATTATAAATATAATTAATCTGCCTCTTTTGACCTTTGTAACAAAACTAAATTTCCTTCTGTACAATGAAATAATTAATATTTAGAAGTTCGTTTTGTATTATTTACTATAAAGTCTTTACTGATGTGACAGTCTGTTTTTGAATGTTTTTATAGCTTTACGTAAATACTGTAAGTTCACTTCCGTTTTATATCGACTCCAGATCCTTCAGATGACGGGTTGATCCTGGATGATCCTGATTATGGATGAATACGTGTGTTGACATACTCTATCCTGCTTCAAGGTCGCTTTTGGCAGTATAGGTATTTCGCACGGACATGTTCACATAATTGTAACGACTACGTAGGAACTCTCTCAAACAGCCGAGAGCGTCCTTCCATCCGTTTCGCGGGTAGCCCAGCAAGTGCAGTTTCCCAGTCAAGGCAGCACTAGAGTACCCTCTAGACTTTTCGAGTGCTTGGTAACGACCCAAATTATGGAACATTATTCTGGAACAGCTACAGGCCATATAGCAGGAGCGGCCACGTTAGTTAGTTAGTCAGTTACGTAGAGTGATTCCTTTAGTGCGGATCGAGCTGTTTTTGAAGAGAAGTGGAAAGTGTTTACTGTGTTATAAATAGAGTAGAACTCTATTACTTGACATTATTGTTTGCGTGTTGACAAATTTAACTTGAATTATTGTGCGAGAGTACATTGTTAATTACAAACTCTTTTTTGTGTATTATTAATGCTGGTAATCAGTGATTTCATTGGTGCCTTTATTTGGTTTCGACTGCACCACACGACGATCAGTGCGACTGTCGTAACAATACACTTTCATCGAGAACTGATACTGTTACTGTTAAATTGTGTATTATGCTTACACCACTTTTCCAGTCAGCATAAAGTGTTTATTTACTCTAATCCGATATCTTGATCTATCGCATAATAGCACAGTTATAATAATTCTCGCAGTAACTCTAGGAATTTTCTAACTTAGTCTGTTGCAATTGGCACACGATCGTCTTGTGTACCAAACATCGTTTACATGAAAAGTCCGAAGGGAGAATGATTTATCCGTTCTAAGTCGTCTTCATCGACTGAAATCCCGTAATCTGATCGGTTTTTCGGTGACCCTTTCCATGCTTTTCTTACAGATACTAAATGTTCTTGTCCAAGTAGGTTTCCGTACAGAAACATTCTTATTCAAAAAACGTGAAACGTTTTACGAGCAAATTTATTGAGCTACAAAACCTTTTTAATTAAAAACGTGCTAAGGACCATTTTAAAGATGCGTTACAAGTCTAAAATACTTAATACTAACATTCTTTACAATATTCCTTCTCATATAATTTATAACAGTGTCTTCACAATCTTCATATACTCTCTGCCACATCCCATATGTAGTTAGAATATCCATTGCAATACATGTGTGTGTATTTAAACGTAGTTACGGAAGGAGGTATTTTACTGACATTCAGAATGTTTTCAATTGCAAGTGACACAAGGAATTAATTTTTAAATGAAATTAACGTTAGTTTAAACAGAAAACTATTAGTAGTGTATTACACAATGCCATCGTTATTAACAATGTTATTGTTATTAACAATGGTGTATTACACCTGCCAACCTCTCTCTTACACAGAATATGTACGAAAAATGCTCACGCACATATTGACAAAAACACTCATATGCCACAGTGCCGACACACAAACACGCGAGCGCGAGCGCGCGCGAAATGTATTCGCTTTTGTTAATTTGACTACAATGCTGTAGACGTCAGAACCACAGGAATGTGACCATTTATAGAAAACCTTTAGTCTTCACTGCCAATAATGAGGATGAATTTTGAGCTTTGCTGTATCATTGCTAATTTATCTGTCATATAAATAAAATATCGGTATGGAGAACCATACATGACTTCCATATTCTAAGATTTATATTTAAAATCATTTTCGAAATGAAATATTACCATAGAAACTACTTCTTTCTACTTACTGCTTCAGCCTTAACCACAGTACTGTGGTCACTAACGTATACCACCTCACGTTATCGCACTCGATTTTCACTGATGATGGAAGTCGATGGCATTGCCGAAATGTCTGGTTTTGTAGAAAACATTGGACTACGGCCAAATATCCCGGGAAGGAATTTTAACAAAAACTACTTCTTTGTTGCCGATAACGTTGTACACATATATATCAGTGGCGAAGTTACAGGGAGGCAATTGAGGCAATGCCTACCCTAACAAATTCTGTAGAATAAAAATTATAAATACGTATGAACTACATAACGTAAAGATTATACATTGTTACTGTGACTGTCAAATTTATTAAACCGAAACGTGCTTTATTGAGCGACCGCTAGATGGTGACAGGTGAGATTCGGCATAGTTCGTTTAAATCGAATGAGGCAACCTGAACTTGCCTCAGCGTTTTTTGTATACATCGTATGTAAGCAATGTAGTGGTGTGATAGGGAAGTGTAGGGAGGGGGGATTGTCCCGCGCTGTACACATAGAGCGTTGAGGCATGCCTCACTTCTGTGGTCCAAACAGTTAAGTTAAAGCGCCTGTGTTGTTACTAAGTGTTTATTTTATGCGGTTATTAAAAGTGTCACTGTTATTCCGCTGAACTAACAGATGATCAAGATTGTTATTTGAATTATTTGTAACATTAAACATATATATAGAAACTAACCAAGTTTAAAAATTTGAAGTTCAATCAGTTGTATTATTGTGTATGACTAATACAAGGATTGTTCAATAGACACACGTATAGAGCTGTAAAGCATTTTTTATTCAACGATTTTAAAAGAAGTCTCCAATAACATTAAGACATGAGTTCCACTGTTGCGCTAACCTGTAGATTCCCTGCTAGTAAAATTCTTACGGCGTTTGTGGAACCATTCGGTTACAGCAAACTCTACCTCAGCGTCCGATTTGACCCACCGTCCTTTTAGTGATTCCTTAAAAAAAATTTAAGATAAGATTTTTGCCTACCCATTCATTAACTACTAGCTTCGCCAGTAAGCAAATTGATGTCCATTTTTTCGGCTTGCACGCGTTATGTTGGTGTGGGTTTCGGCACTTTCCATTTAAAAATCGTGCAAACGTAAGAAAATAAACATGAGTGAGGCCAGAAATAACGTGAATTGTGTGTTTGTGTCTTACCTGCCTTTTTATTGCCGTATTAAATGAAAAATATTATATTACATTAAAATTAAAAAATTTTAGTTTTATTGCCTGGCAACAAAATTATTTTATTTTTAACAATTACCATTGTTTCAAAAAGGTTAAATAAATTTGCAAGTACTTTACTCTTGTTAAAACGTAAAAGGTTGCAGGTAAACTACCCCTTCCCCTTAATCGATCTTCACCAAAATCAAAAGTCCTTGAGACCTCAACAATTCAGGGACGTATGCAAAAAATTATTTGATTCTGTTTGAATTTGCGGCTGTTATCGTTTGCCATAGAAAATACGCTTGATAAAAAAACGGTGCAGGTAAACTACCCCTTCCCCTTAACCGATCTTCACCAAAAACAATAGGTCTTGAGTACTCTACAATTCAGGGCTGTATACGAAACATTATTTAAGTCTGTTTGAATTTGCGGCTGTTACCGTTTGCCAAAAAAAAAAAATTCCCTTGATAAAAAAAACCGTTGCTGGTAAACTACCCCTTCCCCTCAACCGATCTTCACCAAAAACAATAGGTCGCGAGTACTCTACAAATCAGGGCTGTATGCAAAAAATTATTTGATTCTGTTCGAATTTGCGGCAGTTATCGTTTGCCATAGAAAATACGCTTGATAAAAAACGGTTGCAGGTAAACTACCCCTTCCCCTCAACCGATCTTCACCAAAAACAATAGGTCTTGAGTACTCTACAAATCAGGGCTGTATGCAGAAAAGTATTTGATTCTGTTTGAATTTGCGGCTGTTATCGTTTGCCATAAAAAATACCCTTGTTAAAAAAACGTTGTCGGTAAACTACCCCTTTCCCTTAACCGATCTTCACCAAAAACAATAGGTCTTGAGAACTCTACAATTTAGGGCTGTATGCAAATAATCTTTTGATTCTGTTTGAATTTGCGGCTGTTATCGTTTGCAAAAAAAAAAAAATTTCCCTTGATAAAAAAAACCGTTGCTGGTAAACTACCCCTTTCCCTCAACCGATCTTCACCAAAAACAATAGGTCGCGAGTACTCTACAAATCAGGGCTGTATGCAAGAAATTATTTGATTCTGTTTGAATTTGCGGCAGTTATCGTTTGCCATAAAAAATACGCTTGATAAAAAACGTTGCCGGTAAACTACCCCTTCCCATCAACCGATCTTCACCAAAAACAATAGGTCTTGAGTACTCTACAAATCAGGGCAGTATGCAGAAAAGTATTTGATTCTGTTTGAATTTGCGGCTGTTATCGTTTGCCATAAAAAATACCCTTGTTAAAAAAACGTTGTCGGTAAACTACCCCTTTCCCTTAACCGATCTTCACCAAAAACAATAGGTCTTGAGAACTCTACAATTTATGGCTGTATGCAAATAATCTTTTGATTCTGTTTGAATTTGCGGCTGTTATCGTTTGCCATAGGAAATGCCCTTGTTAAAACATAAAACGTTACAGGTAAACTACCCCTTTCCCTTAACCGATCTTCACCAAAATCAACAGATCTTGAGAACTCTACAATTCAGGGCTGTATGCGAAATATTATTTGATTCTGTTTGAATTTGCGGCTGTTATCGTTTGCAAAAGAAAAAAATTTCCCTTGATAAAAAAAACCGTTGCTGGTAAACTACCCCTTTCCCTCAACCGATCTTCACCAAAAACAATAGGTCGCGAGTACTCTACAAATCAGGGCTGTATGCAAGAAATTATTTGATTCTGTTTGAATTTGCGGCAGTTATCGTTTGCCATAAAAAATACGCTTGATAAAAAACGTTGCCGGTAAACTACCCCTTCCCATCAACCGATCTTCACCAAAAACAATAGATCTTGAGTACTCTACAAATCAGGGCAGTATGCAGAAAATTATTTGATTCTGTTTGAATTTGCGGCTGTTATCGTTTGCCATAAAAAATACCCTTGTTAAAAAAACGTTGTCGGTAAACTACCCCTTTCCCTTAACCGATCTTCACCAAAAACAATAGGTCTTGAGAACTCTACAATTTAGGGCTGTATGCAAATAATCTCTTGATTCTGTTTGAATTTGCGGCCGTTATCGTTTGCCATAGGAAATACCCTTGTTAAAACATAAAACGTTACAAGTAAACTACCCCTTTCCCTTAACCGATCTTCACCAAAAACAATAGGTCTCGAGTACTCTACAATTTAGGGCTGTATGCAAATAATCTTTTGATTCTGTTTGAATTTGCGGCTGTTATCGTTTGCCATAGGAAATACCCTTGTTAAAACATAAAACGTTACAAGTAAACTACCCCTTTCCCTTAACCGATCTTCACCAAAAACAAAAGGTCTTGAGAACTCTACAATTAAGGGCTGTATACGAAACATTATTTGATTCTGTTTGAATTTGCGGCTGTTATCGTTTGCCAAAAAAAAAATTTCCCTTGATAAAAAAAAACCGTTGCTGGTAAACTACCCCTTTCCTTCAACCGATCTTCACCAAAAACAATAGGTCGCGAGTCCTCTACAAATCAGGGCTGTATACAAAAAATTATTTGATTCTGTTTGAATTTGCGGGAGTTATCGTTTGCCATAGAAAAAAAATCTACAGACACACAGACAGACACACAGACACACAGGCACACAGACACACAGACAGACACACACACAGACACTTTTCGGAAAACGACTTTTTTCATGTTTTGAGTGTAGTAGAATCAGAATCTGCAATAATCTCGAACCCGATTTTTTTTGCCATCACCATACTTCCATTCCTTAAGGAAATATGGAAGTAAAATACTTATTTAAATTAACATTTTAAAAACCATGAAAACGCTAAGAGCAGAAGCAATAAATTAAAATATTGATTTTATTTCAACAGAGAAAATGAATTCAATATGATGTCAATTCAGATGTTAAGTCATGAAAATCTACAAAATTCCTTGTGTATAGGCTCAATTGTCATATTATTTAATTTATTTATTTGAAGCTACGCCTTTTGTTTGCATGACAGACCTATTTCTGTATCAAACGTTGGTGACGAACTTGATGTGGGAAACTTGAAATCTTTTCGTAACGTACCCAAAAGCGGGCGATAAACGTCTAGTCGTTTGAAAACTGTAGCAAAAGCGGCCATTAAATTATTTCGCTTCATGTGTTTCCCTTCAATGTGTTCGACATTATTGTCATCTATTCCTTCGTAGTACGATAGATTAGCTTCTCACTCCTCTCCTAACTAAGCGATTCCTCGTGTGTTTCTTTCATTTTAAGTGATGATTTTGAACAGCCTGAAACCCGTAAAAGCAGTAATACTTATTTATGTTCTCACGTAGGCTTCCGTGGTCGGTGTCCATTATGTTTGTAACATCTTCTTCCAGTATGGACCGCGTCAATAATGTCTAGTATGACAACGTTTCACTCACATTACCATGACCTCACTTAGACCTGAGGATACTCATTGTAATATGAGTGAAACGTTGTCATACAAGACATTATTGACGCAATCGATACTCTAAGAAGATTTTTAAAATACAATATTTATTTATGTCGGTACATAGCCCTACTTTTCAACGTATTTTATACAGGCCTATTTACAGAACTAAAAGTAAATTTTTCACTGGCATTTACTATCCATGGATAAAATATGAAATATTTTGATATTTGGAAATGTTCTAATATTTATGTTAGGCTACATGTGTGCAAATTGTGTATCAGTCATACTTTGATAGTTGCTGGATTCTAGACTCATGTTACTTACGCAACTACCCTTACGTTGAGCCTGCTGTTTTACAAATACTTTAATTTATATAATTTTACGTGATTAAACTGTCGAGTGCCTGTGGCGGTTTACTTACTTCACCATCATTGTCTCAATTACTATTGTCCACCAAATTTACACTAAGCATTTGTTTGCAGTTCTAGGCAAAATTATTTTTACATAATTAATATAGATGTGTCTCTAGTACCTAATACACACACACACACACACACGCGATCGCATATTTTAGTGTAATATATAAACTAATAGGAAGTATACCTGAGGAGATCAATCTATCTATATTGTAATAAACCTACGAATCGGAGTGCCTTAAGGCATTTAGTTCCTCGACTCAATTTCATATCTCCTTTTTTTAACATAAATTATGACATTTGTTCCTGACCACATTTGAAAAGGATCTTTTCTTGCGATTGATCGCCCTGTGTTTGCAACGCATGTTTTCTTTGTAACATGTTTTTACAGCTATCCGATGCCACCTTTTCATGATAAACATGATCTTATAATTATTCCCATCAATATTTCTCTCGAATACCACTGGCATATAATTTCCGTCCTTCATACGGTCTTCAGCTATTCCATAAAATTCTTTGTACTTTCCTTCAGCAACATTGTCCCATTAGCGTGGTCCAGTTACTTAATGAGTCCATAAATTACAGCCATATAGAGACAGACTCCTCCGTGCAAGAGACTATAATATATTTCGTTACTTCTCATTCAACAGTGTATATCCTTTGTGGTGATGATGATGGTAATCGTGTTAGTGATGCTGCTAATAAAGATATTGATGAATGCGAAACAACGGCGACGACGACGACGATGACGATAATGATGATGATGATGACACAACTGAAATATAAGTAAGACTATGTTTTTTTGGTAACGGCTTCGGTGATATTTATCATTGCAGAGATTTTATGTAACATTCTGAAGTTACTCTAATAATTATAATGCATAGTTACTTGTTAACTAATCGCGCTCAGACGAAAATGGACAGATGAGAAAAATTACATTATTATTACTGAATTCATCAAAGCAACTAAAGGTTACGTTCACACATACCGTTATTAACCCGTTAGCAAGACCAACCTAACTACTTGTTTTACACGTGATAAGAGAAAAATGTCTCACATACTTTCGGATGCTGTTATTAGCGCTTATGGAGATCATTAATAACGAGTAAAACATAAGGTAAATTTGCAGAGAGTATAATGTTACAGAATTGGAAAGGTGAGGATTTCTGAAAACATATTCGGTGTTTGTGAATATTCCTATTTGGTATAAGATATAAGTAAAATAAGAGAAATGGGTGAGAGAAAAAGGGGGAGAGGTGGCGTAAGAACAGAAACTAAGAAGGTACTGAGGAGGTATTGGAAAGGAATATTTATTTAGAGTTCTGGCCACATGAAAAGAATACAATTCTCTTGAGAACAATTTATCACTTCTCAAAACGATGTGATCTTTGTAGTTACTGGCAAAGTTACAATCCACTAAATTTCATGGATCTATCATTCTTTACGTCCTCATCCACGTGAAATCGTATTTTTCTCTTAAACTACCCTGTCAATATACATCTTCCCTTCCTTCTTCTTCTTCTGTCAGGGACTAGGCGAGTCACCCGTTCCTGTCCCAAATAAATACATCCACTTCTCCAACCATCCACTTCCTAGGTCTTCCTATATTTCTTTGTCCAATGGGCTTGTATAGCCAAACTAGCCGAAATATAATACCGACAATTATAGACTCGAGTATATTGTTAGGACGTATAGGCTAATTTAGCTTGATAGAGTATTTTACATATATGTGAATAGATAGAGTATGTCGAATACGAATTTTGTTTAAAATTGTATACGTTTTGTATAATTAATGTTGATTTCTGCAACATTATTTACTTGCAATATATGCACAGGTTTTTGCAGCCTAAAGAGTCTTTATTATCATTATCGCATCTTGAAAATGTTGTCAGTAATAAAAGACATACCGGATGTCATAAAGGAAATATAATCGTGTAATAGGTAACGTGTTAGGTTTTATGGCCAACCTTGATATCTACAAAATTATAAATTCGATTACTCAGTACCAGTTCTGCAGGCAACTTCAAATACAAATCAAGTTGACGAGTCGTAAAGTTGCTTAACCTAAAAAAAAAAAAAAATCGTTCACCGTGGTCGAATGGTAAACTACAGGTTACATACAGATATCCAGAAAGAAATGTAAACATAATGTTCATTTTTAGAGTTGTTTCCTAGGTGTTCATTTTTACAGTTGTTGAATAATTTAATTTAAAAGTTATACAAGTAAGATGCTAGTTCTTAAATAATTACATTAAAATCGTACGTACTCTGTAAAAAAATAAATAACATAATAAATTCTTTGAAGACTTTTACGCTCGGAGTCAATATTCGTAAAAATTCTATGTTTTAAGGTTGCGGTCGGTTGTTTACAAATCTACTGCCCAACGTTTCATAGCTGCCACCTTCAACGACGTGATTGTGGACTAAATTTAAACCTCACAGCAGACAGTGATCTATTTTGTTTTAAATATTTTTGTGCTTTTCAGACATTAAGACATTACTGACAGTTAATATTTGACATTTAACTAACAATTTAACAACTTAAAATTTAGGTGATGAACATTTTTGAAAATCAATCTAATAGCAACAATGTGAACTACAAGAATTTAAAACCTTACTGTATCGATTTCAGTTTTATATCAGATTTCTTACTTTATACTCTTAACCAATAAAACTTATATTAGTTTTACTAGTGTTACATTACCAAAAGCTACTAGTGTCCTCCAAAAGGAGAGGATACCTTATAATATAAAGAGGAAACATGTAGCTAAGAAGAGATAAGATGAGAAAATTGACAATTTAGTAAATAGCAAAATAATGACATTAACTTAGATTAGACAATGACAATGACCACACCCAAGTGATTGACCAAATGACAAAATAAATGTAATTAAACCTATGATAAAAATGTCATAAAAGTGACAATAAAAAATGAATAATTGAACCTTGAAAGTACAAACCACCAACAGAAATAATGTAATTCTATGTATATAAGTGTAGACTAAATGTTAAGTAGACAAATAGTAAATAAACAGAACAATGAAATCAAATGATAATAAATAAATGTATAGGGAACAAAAAGGTGACAGAGCTAGTCTGATAATCACAACATTCATATTAAATTGAACCAAGATTGCATAAAGTAGCTAGGGCGTGAGTTAAAAAAAACAATAAGTGAACAACACTAGGTAAAGCAAAGCAACACAAGTGCATGTGTAAAAATGTATAAATAAAGAATGTCAGTTACCAGTAATAAATAATATGAAAGTGAAAGGTGCGAAGGTCAAGTGCTTAGCATAATAAAGAATATGTCAAAATACATTAAGAAGGTGTACATATGAAACCCCTTTTTCCTTTTATGCTTTATATATAAAAAAAACCTTGTTTTTTTGTTTTATTTTTTTGTATTTATTTTTTTTTTTAAAGAGAGGCCACTAGTTATTAGAACTAGGCAACAGCCTAGAGAAGCCAAAAATGCGCTGGGTCCAGTATGATGGGACTTGCAAATGAAACTCTGCTCTAAGATAACAATAACAAGATTTATTGTATTCATGTTTTTGTACAATTAACTCCCCAAGTGTACAATATATGCGCAAGATAATATGTGTAAGATAATATTACAAGTGTTTTCATAATCAAGAATAGCTCAAATTTCAAAAACCACAATCGTTATTATTCTTAAAATCGTTATTATAATTCACATTCGACATAGGCATCGCCAAATAATTGAGCTTGATATTACTGAGCAGAATACAGTTACTTTAAATAATGTAAAATGGCGCATAGTATCGACCCTCCCAGTAGGTCACATAAATCAGAACCATAAATATATATATGTATGCATAATAACGTATAACAATCTAACAATCACATAAGGCATAACACACAACATATAATTAACATAGATACACATTTACACATAAATGGCACACACCATGTCCACCTGGTTAACAGCGTATATTTTGTCATCTTAACACCCTCAAACCCTCTTATTCGGATCAAATATCCGGCCCATCTTAAAATTTTCTTTTTTAATTAACAAACCCCAAAACCAAATAATAAGTAACAAAAGAGCAGAGTAGACACACCCCCAAAATTCTAAGTATATGAACAGCCAAAGTCAATTTGGTTAAATAGTCCGAACGGCACACAAGTACCAAGCAAAAGGTAATTATCAATTTCGGCTCCCAATAATGATAATAATAATAATAATAAGTGCTATCACGAGGTCAATATGGATGCCCGTTTGCCTAACTGCATATCTTATTTCCTTTATTTTCTTAACAAAAATTTTAAGCAAAATCAGTGGAACGTAACCACCCATAAATAACTGATAACTGGTATTGATTTGTTTTACCTTCTTTAACATTTACTAATGAAATATTATTATGAGTTATAAAAAAAAATTAACAATTCTTGTGCTGGCTATGGCAAAATTTAGTGGTTACAAAATTATTTAAACAGTGGAATTGAATTTCGAGAAACAGAATCTATGGAATTGATTTACTAAAACCTACTTGAGGTGTTCATAAAGAATCCCCTTGACCTCAGGCACGGTCATGCGCCCGGACTAGATCCAACAAACTATGACATGTTATTGTCCTGTGGTTAACGGCACCAACAGGTGTCGTCCACAGGTTCAAGCACCGCCCCCAACCTTTAAATTACTAACCAATTCAACCCAATTAAATGGAAAAGTAATTAACCATGAAAATTCCCCTACAGGGTACCGAGATACCCGTGCATGCATGCTTAACACTGAAATCATTTAGTGGCAGACAGTGCCGCCCATATTTACAGAAAACTAACATCAACTCGGGTGATGCATGACCCTGGCTGAGTTTACAATTCTCTTAATGAGATAAACATTAATATGTAATGAGGCCTAAGCCTTAGCAAAAAATGAAAAGGTAACATGTAAACCCAAATGTCCCATTGTACTTGCGCGGAACAAAGTCCCAAACTGGAGCATCTCCAAAGTGTCTCAAAGAAAGTGTATCGGCCACAAACATTTTGTTTCTTAAAAAAGCTTAAATGTCACCTGGTTAGCAGCGTAAGGGTAGATGATCTTGTCGAGTGTGTCCGTCCATCCGGCCTGACAGCTTGACGGAAGTGGTTGCATTTATTTCATGGAAAGCAGGTATTCGGCCATCCTCTGGAGCGAGACAGATTATCGTCTACTTCGGAAACCCGGAAGGTCACGTAGTCTTCTACTTATACATAGTAACAGATAGTAGACAAAATTTCAAATCGAGGCTGTCAGCCGGACACAGACGCTGCTACGCTGAACGGTAAGGGTGAAGTGGTCCGTACAGTTGCTGAAAAAATAGTATGAAGAGCGGGACTCAGAGCGCGTGCGGATCGGCCCGGTGGCAAGATAACGCGGAGAACGTAATTTATTACGACGGCAAGATGCCGATAATACGTAATTTAATAATTCCACTCAGTCCGTTCTGACTGAGTGAGAAACGGTGAAAAACACCGCCGAGTTTTTCCAAAACACGGCACACCCCCACCCCAAAAGGGCAACTTGGTTGCCTCACAGTTAAACTCAGGGAGGGTACCCTGCAGTGTACCCCCTTCTCAAAACACGCTAGTGGACTTCGTGATTATGGCGGCCCAGCAGCACTTGCCCTCAGGAGAACAGAGGAACCTCACAACTGCGTCCGTTCTCATGCGACCCCCTCCGCCATGCCTCCCCACGGGACCGCCCCAAGACGTCACCCTCTCCGGTGACCATCACCTACTCCCACCGGTCCCACTCACATACCCGTCCTACGACCAAACAAGGTATCTCCCACCTTGGTATGTGAGCGACCGTACTACTTCTCGTCCATCTCTTGGACCGACCAGCCACATCCACCCACAAGGCATATCCATCCTTGCCATATGGCTGGCCCACATCCCTACACAAGGGCGGACGGCCCCGCTTAGCCAGACAGAGACGACCGCACCAAGGGCATGCGAACATTAATCTCTACTGTTACTTTACATTTGATTACACCGTAACTAGCAGGGGAGGTTTACTTCACCACAGCACCATCGGTACACCATATATATATATATATATATATATATATATATATATATATATAGACTTAGCGCCGCATAATTTCTTCATCACACGCCAATTTTTACCCAGGGTATCTAAAACAAATTTGAGGAACTTGTATAAGTACATCTTTAGGTGAAGAAGTTATTTTGCCCAAGTTATGGTGTGTCAGCGTACGAAAAACTTATACAAATTTTTATACATCGTATTTTTGCTGTACGCTGAAGCCAGACAACCTGTTCGATATATACAAATGTATATAATGAAATATGGGTAGTTAGTCGGCCATATTGGCATTCGTAATAATTATTCTATAAAATTTGTAACATGTGTAAAAAAGACAGACACTACAGAGGAAAGTGTGTTTTTATTCTGTTTAGTTGGTATAACGAAATATTGGACCTGCCATAATTTATTCTGTTTAGTCGTCTAGTGCGGTAATTCGTTGAGTTTTCTAACGTGTGTGGGACAGAATTTTGTAATTCGTATGAAGTGTTTGTGATTGCAAGTCGAAGTAAAAATATGTTGGAGGCGCTAGGAATAATAATGAAAGGTAAGATGATCATTTATTTAGTGTATGTTCTCCGTTGTTTGTAGGAAATTAGCTGTTAGGTTATGTATGAATGTCTCGCTTACTTTGGGTTGTACACTAGGCCTACCGGTTGTTATAGACCCAACTATACATAATATCACTGTGTTCTGTCCAAAATTTAATAATGGAGCAAATTAGCATTCTAATTTAATTAATACAATATACCTAGGCTAACGCCATGCGTTCTTATGGGAGTAAAAATTTAATTTTTTGTCTCCGTAAATAGGTTCGACCGCCGTTTAAAATTATTTTTCTCGTGTTTATATAACATAGAAGAATATAATAAAAATATATCAGCGCAATATCAGCATTGATGAGAATCTTCATAATTACCCAAGGGGTAATTAACTAATTTTTAAAAAAAGTCCCTGTAAGGCACTGAAGCAATTTAATTAAATAAAGTTTCTTTATTATAGATATATAAAGACCTGTAAGTCTGACAATTATTTTGTCTACTCTAGCCTACCTATATATGTGTAATGTATCCAATTTGTAAATCATTTTATTCGTAAAATGTGGTCCTACCTAACACAAGATGGTACGCCTTACTATAATATATTTAATTTGAACTCTGCTCGTATTTAACTAGTTACAAATTTTATTTAATTCTTCAGTCCAGCTATATTACTCTAAATATACTTTCAAATTCAGCATTTTTCATAAAATTCATAAAAGAAATACGTTAGGTTATGTTTCATGTCTAGATTACTTTGTCGAACACGTATCTGTTATAGAACCAACTATGCCTAATAGCACTGTGTTCTGCCCAAAATTTAATAATTGAGCAAGTTAGCATTCTAATTTAATTAATACAATTTTATTTTTTCATTATTAGCGGGCCAATTTATACAAAAACAAAAATTCTGGAGTTTTGTATTGTAGTGTTTTAGGGTAAATAGAATTGCCATAATAAATTTAATACAGCAGGCGTATTGTTTTGATTGTGAAACAAAAATCATTTGTTTGATGTTTTAATTCAGTTCACTTATCCCCAATAAGTAAAAACCTTTACAAAGGTGCATAAGGTATTATCATTTGCTTTAAAAAATTGAATTCCAAAATAATACAAAGACTATTTAAATTAGATTTGTTCCTTTACTGCATTAATAAAACCTGTTATATACGCGTCACCTTATGCTACATAAATATCAAACACACTTAGTTAGTTAGTGATTAATTATGTTAACAAAACTAGCAAACTAGCAGGGCATTAGCCGATTAACTTACAGCGGAATAGCCTGTAAGCCTAACCTAACTCTGAAATAAAATGAATTACTTTTAGGAAAAAATCAAAATTTGTTTGTGTTATGTAGGCTTGGGTGTTAAGTATAATAGGCTAAGTTCTTTATCACAGTAAATTGTCTCTAGCTCCAGATACTTGCATGTCTACATCAATTGTCATATTTTATTCTTCGTATTGTTAAAAAATGTCATATTTTACTTTTCAGATGACTGTGAAAGTAGGCCTAGGAGACGTACAGCAAAAAAAGGTACATATAGTTTTAATTGTTATTTATATTCAGTGTATAAAAGCACCCCTTAACTCTAATCAACTAAAAATATAAAATTAATTAACCCATTTTTGAAAAAGACCCTGTGAGGGAACTGACTCCAGTTAAATGAAATATGTATTCTGTATTAAATGCTTATTCTGTATAAATATCAAGTTACTGATACCTTTACACAGAATAATTTTATTTAGATTAAGTCTGGCCTATGATAATATAACTGATTTAGCTAAACTTACTGCGGATTAGCCTGTAAGCCTAACCTAACTCTGAAATAAAATTAATTACTTTTAGAAAAAGATCAAAAGTTTATAGGCCTGGGTGTTAAGTATAATAGACTAAGTTCTGTGTCACAGTTGAATTATCTTTAGCTCCAGAACTTACACCAATAGTGCATGTCTACATATATTTTCATACTTTACTTTCATATTTGACTGGGAACGTAGTAAGTTCAGTGTTAATTTATTCATGTTACCTTATATTCGGTGTATAAAATCACCCCTTAAACTCTAGTTAACTTTATAATCAGGATTATATTATTCAATGTTAATCATTTGAACAGTTTTTGTTTTTCGAGTTTGTGTGATTATATTAGAAATCTTTTTCAGGAATCTTCAGTGCAGGGATGTAACCAAGCAATAGTGACTTGAGTTCATTTAAATTAAAATAGATTACTATAAAATAACTACTAGATTATGCTGTAAATTTAATTTTTTTTAGAAATTTACACAAAATCCATTAACTTTTTGTAAATTCATAGTGCTAACCTACAAATATTGTGCTAGGTTAAGAAAATAAATTATTCTCTTAATTATTAGCTTAATATTATTATAATTATTAACTTAGTGAAAAATTATGTATGAGTTTTGTAATGATCTTTCAGGTTCCTCCTGAACTTTCCAGAATTGACTGGGAAAAATGACTATTATTGCACCATCAGTAGTATCGACATCAGATGATATTGATGTGGAAAACATATGAAGTGGAGAAGGTAATATAATCAAAGCAATTTAGCCTATAGATAATTAAAAATTTTTTTTTTCTGTTTGTGAATTTTGTAACATTAGCATATTTGATTTAATGTTTGTTTCATATGTAGTGTTAGGTTTACCTAAATTATCTTTACTTGACAAACTAGACTTGTATAGGTACTTTAAATCAATTAAGAAAATCAGCTTTGAATGTAGCACAATTAATTCATACCATATTTCATTAATGTTTTGTTTTCAAAGCATTTTTTTGTTTGGGTGTTAGCCTATTTAATTTGTGTTATGGCAAAGTTAATTTTCTGCATCAGGAATGTCCTATTTCATTGAGCAAGCTTTATAGGAGATTTTGAAGTTTGTGATAAAATAGCCATTAATGATTCTTTTGTCTTGTTAATAACAACAATATAAAGTTATTAACAGTCCCATTTACATTTTAAATGAGAAAATTTAGTAACATAGTAGTTGGAATCATTTTTAATTAGTAGTATTATGTGTCAATGCTTTCAAATCAGGGGCTTCCTCTGGAAAGTATAATCATATGATAATTTTAAGATAAGTATTGTTAGAAGCTCTAAATAAGTTTGTTTATATTATTTTTTATATAAAGAGTTTTGGAAGCTGCTGGAAAACAAAAGTTCTTAATAAAGTACATAATTAGTTTAATAACATTATTTCCCATAAAATTGCAATTATTTCATTTAGTAATTTGCACTTTTGTTGATACTGGCAATGATAATTATTTTTCTCTGTTAGCTAAAATTCTTTCTTTGTTACAGAGTCCATTGTTGTAGAAGCTCTTATATCGCCAGATGATTGTGCAAAATTTATAAGTTTGGAGGTAAATTTCTCCTTATAGAACTGCTGTATTCTTATATAGTTATCATATAGTTGTCATAGTTAGCTCTCTCTGACCTCTATTTTGCACTATGAGGTGTACACTTATTTCCATTCTTATTTGGTATTCTTTTATCTCTTTCTACTATTATTTAGTTACAATAGTTTAATCATAGTAGTCTCTTTATAATTGGTTTAGTGTTTTTTGTACACTGGTCTGTCCCTTAGTGTATATCATTGACTAACATTATTTACACCTAGTGTCACATGACAGGTGTTCTTAATTACGATTATAATACATTATGTCCTTTCTTATAATATTCTTATACTATTACAATAGTGGCATTACACCTTACTTGTGGTATAGACATTAACCTTTTACTTCTATTTGGTATTATAAAGTGGTTTTGTTCACGTTTTACTTAGTGAATCCCCTTTTGGTCGGTTTTGGTTCACTTTATTTACTTAAATTCTTATTTAAAATCCATTTTGGGTATCTTATATTGGTACCTGTAGAAAGCTTATCAGTTCTTCTTGGTTAAGGCACAAAACATTTTGGTTTAGGTAGGCTTTTCCTACTGATAGATGTGAATTTAGGTGAAATTTGTACCAACAATGTGTATGTTAGGTTGATACAAATTTACATTCTTTTAACCTTATTTTCTCAAGTTTGGTTTTATTAATGATAACTAATAACTCTTTAGTTATTGCCTTTTCTTATCTTACATGATTGTTTGACTATTTGAGTAATATTTGTTATTATTATGAGACAATTTTAATACTTCTTTATGTTACATGGGTGTTATGCATAACATGTTACTATGCTTTTATTCACAGCTTCTATTCAGTTAACAGTCTAGTTACTTTCATTCTTTTATAACATATCTTGTCCTATACATTTATAATATTATCTGTTGTATATTGTACAGGAATGGGTTTCCTCTCCTTAAAACCCCACTGTTGTGTTTGTCAATTTGTACATACACCTATGCCAATGTGTTTTGAATTATTTTAATTATGTAAATCTCGGAGATATTTGGAGTTGTGGGATGTATTGATGTAAGTAATTAATTATTAACTTAGCTCTCTAAAAACTATCAGTGTTTGTGTACCTGTAACTTAAATAATTAATGAGTTATTTTATAATTCCGTTCAACCCTATTATACCTTGAAGAGAATTCTGTCTAATTTTGTATTTTTACTCTCTCTCTTTGGTGTCAGATAATTCCGCTATAAGCGCTGTAGTATCGGCTCAACGAAACTTATAGGTTATTTCAATGTTTATGTTAACCAATTATTCTATACATATTCAGTTACTTTTTTATTCCTAGCTCATTAAACCATACTCCAAATAACAAGATTTTGCCAATATATAAAGGTTCTTTATTTGTTTACTTCTTTAACATTGAATAATATATGTTCTAATTAACATACGCTTGAGCTATAGATTGTATGAATCGATTGTTGATTATTCTGATACTTTATTTAAATTTAGTTATATAGTGTGTTTTAATTTGTAATTAATTTAATTCAGGGTGTGAAGGTTCTTGTAACTGTGGGGAAGATTAAAAATACATAGATAAGAATGCAAGATTTACAAATTTAAAGTGTTGTGTAGTTAGTATGATTAATATAATAATAATTTACCAGACTAGAACGAAGCCAATCGTGTAGGCGGTTGATTGATAAATGTACTGTTCTGGACAATTATGCCGTACGATTTTCTTTCTTCGATTTAATAGAATGGAATTCTTCTCCTGTCCACTTCGGAATTACAGCTTGGATTGGTTTACAGCCCGATTGATGCTTCTTCTGCAACGCCAGGATCCAAATACGTTCTTCTCTTGGTTGAAGCAATTAGTGTTGTTCCGTGTTTTTTAAAGGTTATAACTTCTGGTGTAGTGAATATTATTAATTGTGATACTGTTAATTCTTTCTATTTGGTTTAATATATCATCAATTCCCTTCGGATATGGGACAGTTCAAGTTCTTCCTTGTATAATCCAGTTATTTATTCTCTATTGTGATTTCATACTGTAGTGTTATTTGGATTAAACTGTACTGGTGATAGTCATAAACATTGTCATTAGGATTTTGTGTTTTATAATCGTGTCTGATGATTTAAAATATTCCGATTAAATAGATAATTCTTGGGTTTTTTAATCTCATCACATTCAGATCATCAAAGCAATTATTGTCAAATTAACAACTTCCTCTTCTTCTGTCGTCCCTAGCAACACACGACTTCTTCCTTCCACATGTTTTGAATATAGTGTTTATTTCATATATTTTTTGTCTATTCCTTATCAATTTGCTATCCTATCGGAATGTAACTTTACCGACAGTTGGTTTATTATTTTCTACACATATTCTGCTGGTTTTTTGATATAAGCCGGTTTTTTTCCTTTTTTTATATTTAATCCACTTTCGATATTAAATTTTATTAATCGATATCATGGCATTATGGTATTATCATAATTTGTATAAATTTTATTATATATCATTATTAATTTAATGTTTTTTCTAGCTCTTCAAATCGTATTCATTAATTATTATTAATTGATGTACCTAACCTTTATGTTATGAGTGGTTATATAGTGGTTTTGGCTGTTAGGCCTTTTATTGTAAACAGATCTACCTGTGTTTATAACTGGTACACATCTATAGCCCCTTTTACATAAATTCATACATATAATTAAATCTTAACTATTAACATTTACATAAACAATTATTTTTTCCATATCTAATAACAATTTTATCTTGACCTATGGATCACATATAAGAAAATTCAAATCTATTAACGTTAATTAGCTGCTTCACACTTCATTCTACAACAGTCATTGAATAATACATCTTTTTTCATTATCTTTCATTAACTCAACACATATTTGGTATAACATAACATAAACTTTATCATAACATTTGTTGTCACAAAATAATACCTCTTAACTCAAAATTCTTATTTGCTATTAGTAAATTAATGTTTCATTTTTTGTTTGTTTTTCATTAAACATATATCATCAACTATTGTCTAACTTACAGGTTCGGTTATTCTTGTTAATATTACCTTGCATCCTTATTTACCTGTATCTATGATTATAAATATAATTATTAGCTCTTTGTTCTATCATGGGGTTAAATATTGACTTGTTTATTATTCTGTGAACCTTGTTTTTATGTAACTTGAGTGCTAGCATTTCTGTTGCGTTACAATATTGGTCATCTCAGTTAGTCAGTTCTTGTCCATCTCTTCAATCTGTAAGTTGTTCAGTCATTGCATATACGGGTAAGATGTTCTATAGTTGACTGGCTCTTGGAATCTATATTTTATACCATGGTTGTTAGGTGTCTTTCTCGTAGTATGTTTCTTCCTTGTCTTCATTGGTTCCTTACTGACCGAAAACTATTGGGTTGTTGGTTCCTGTGGTACAACCATTGTTCGGTGCATCTTCTTTTTCTTATAATGTTATTTCACTTGTTAGTTACCATTAGTTTTATTAACTCTTATTGTTGTGAGTTTATCCTTGGTGATGAGTAGCTCATGTAGTTTCATGCTTGGCCTTTTAGAAGAAACACTTGGTTTGTCTCTTTCACTCAATTATTGACATGTGTTAATATTTTGGGTTACTGAAATATTTGGGCTCATATGTCTCGTTACAATATTAACTGGTTGTAGGCATATAAACTTATACACTGTTGTGAGAATTGTACAAAAGTACCTTTAAGCTAATTTCAAAACACAACATTTCAGAATTAATCACATTTTTTTCACTTTATAGGCTATGTCACACCAAAAGAAAATGTACAGGTCACTTTCAACAACAGTTGACAACAGCTGACTGAATATTATCCGATGACAAAATACTAAACAGATGGGAGATAGTCACACCAACCAACCATTTTGTATATAGTCTTTAAAATGAGATTTTTTTGCTTGTACACGGAAAACCTGGATCACTGTATTAAGATATATATTTTAGATATGTAGGTCAATTTATTAATTTTGAGCTATTAATTTAGCTAGTGCTAAGCTTTAAAACACAGTTATTTGTATGAAAGAAAAGTACAATTTTGTAGGCCAAGTAATAAATCCAACTATGATTCTGAAAAATTGTCACGGGTAGGAAAATAAAAATAATAATAATTCACCGATCTGAATGACGTTTTACAGAATCGTGATAAACATAAAATTACTTTTGATAGTGATCCCATGCTCATCCCAAGTTGAAACTTTCAGAATATGTAGAGGAAAACAATATCTTTCACATATATTTTTTTGAGAATTTTAAAAATACAGTTTTTCAAAATTCAGTAAATGCAATAATGATGTGTTTATAAAAAATATATATTTTTTCAACTAATTATGTTTTATATCATATGAAAGCCCTTTAAAAGAGCTTTCAAATGAACTCGATGTCATTGTTCTAGCTTAATTAGAACAGAAGTTGTGAACAAATCAATATTGTTGCGCAAGTCAAAAATTTTATTTATTTTTTTCATTTTTGAGCACCCATTACTCAGTAACCTTTCGTCAGAAAAATGTGAAAAAATTGATTTGTGTTACTATTTATGAATACTACATGCATACTTAATTTCAAATAAATCTAAGAGGGTCAGGTTGTAGCACTTGTTGATTTGACACGGAATATCTCTTAAATGTAACTTGAAGTTTTCATTTTGTTGTAAACATACCAGTCTAGTTTTTCTATTTATAGTTTATGCTTTTTTTTTTTTTTAATAATTTCAACTATTTGAACCCCTAATCAATCCTACACTCCCTCGCAGAAAAACCTATATTTAGTTCATTTATATTGTCATCTGAGTTTAGTTATGTTTGATGTAATAAATAAAATGTTTATTTCATCAAAGGTGTTTTCACTTTTTGTAATTATGTTCTTGTAAATAAATATTCTATGTACTTTATGAATGTAATCTTATAGTTACTGATAAAGTAACAAAGCCCAAATGTCTGTGTGGTATTTTTGTTGTAATAATATTTGTCTGATATGTATTATTTTTGCAATGTTTTTATGTATCTTCTATGAAGAAATAATTTGTTCATTATCCTTAATAATTATTAATTATTGATACCTTAGAATTGAAACTGTTTTGTATAAATTTTGTAATAAAAATCAATGTACTTGTAAGTCTTTTTTTATCAATAACCTATTGAAAATAACACATTCCTTGTGCAATGCAAGTAGGCCTACCAAATACCTACCAAAAATGTATATCCCCAATTTTTGATAGAATATTTGATTTTTGTTGCCATCAGAATTTTACTTTGATTTTACTTTCATGTTCCATAAGGAAATGGAAGTATGGTGATGGCAAAAAAAATCGTGTTAGAGATTTTTGCAGATTCTGATTATACTACCCTCAAAACATGAAAAAAAGTAATTTATCGAAAAGTGTCTGTGTGTCTGTCTAGATTTTTTATGGCAAACGATAAGAGCCGCAAATTCAAACAGAATCAAATAATTTTTTGCATACAGCCCTGAATTGTAGAGTATTCAAGACCTATTGTTTTTTGTGAAGATCGGTTAAGATAAAGGGGTAGTTTACCTGCAATATTTTATGTTGTAACAAGAGAAATTTTTTCATGACGAACGATAACTGCCGTAAATTCAAACAGAATCAGATATTTTTTTACATATGTGCCCGAGTTATAGAGGACTCAAGGCCTATTGATTTTGGTGAAGATCGGTTACGGGGAAAGGGTAGTTTACCAGAAACATTTTGTTGTTGTAACGTAATAGTTTACCTGATAATTTTTTGTATATATGTGCTACGTTATTGACAACAAAGAAGCAGTTTGTTTTTAAAATTCCTTCCCGGCCTGTTTGGCCGTAGACCAATGTTTTCTGCAAAACCAGACGTTTCGCCAGTGCCATCGACTTCCATCATCAGTGAAAATCAAGTGCGATAACGTGAGGTGGTATACGTTAGTGCCCACAGTAAGTGGCTGAAGCAGTAAGTAGAAAGAAGTAGTTTCAATGGAAATATTTCATTTCGAAAATGATTTTAAATATAAATCTTAGAACATGGAAGTCGTGTATGATTCTCCATACCAATATTTTGTTCTTAAGTGTGCTATTAAGTATTAGGAATCTTCTCCATGTCAAGGTATAGGATTACAGCCTGTTTTGCCTTCACTGAAGGCATCTCTTTTCCTTGCCCTACCTATATCTCGTCTTCCCTGAGGTCTGTATCTTATTACTTGTTTAGGTAGTCCCATGTTTTCCATTCTCTTGATATCCTGCCTCTATTTTATTTGTCCTTCCCTTATTCTGCCGGCTATAGAATATACATTTTACTTGGTACTTATATTTTCATTTCATATTTGATATCTAAGGGTTTGCATTATGAATACTCGACACAATATTTTTCTTGTTAGATTCGAAGTTTTAAGTAATTTTCTCTTAAAAAGTGTGTATGAACATTTTAGCACGACGAGATTGTCTGTTTTATTATTATTCTTAACGTTTTGGTTTTTATTATTAATTTTTGGTTTATTGATTTATTCTACCCAATTAAATCTATTATTGAATCCGATATGAATAAATCGGTTTACTTACTCTTTGACATCGTTTATTAATTTTGTTTAAATAGTTTAGAATGTTTTTTGTTCCATTTCATGAGTTCGATTCTGAAGAAGTTGCGTTGACTCTTCTATTATTAGCTGCGGTGAGTTGCTCTGTACTTTCCTGTATAGACACTAACATAAACACAACATGTACATGATACTTAATATTATTATAACATTAATAGTTAATAACATTTTATTATGGCCTATGCATACTGAATTGGTCATTGTCACTTCTGATAGTGTCCTTTTTCTTCATCTTGTGGTTTTATTACCTTAACTATAGTTTGTTAAGTGAGTTTACTATACTTTAGGAAGTTACCTTTTTATATGGGTTGTAATCCTATCAAATTATTCTCGTTATTGCTTGAATATCTCTTATCATTGTTTTGATAGCACTGTTATTATTGTGCAGTAGTTCATTCTGCATTTATACTGAAAATTGCTTTGGTTTAAAGTAACCAAGATTACTTGCATCTAGCTGTCAACATGGTTTATTTATTATTATGGTTATTATTAGTATTTGGGTGGCTATAATCCTTGAATTTACTTATTCGAATAGTATTCTGCCTCATTCAATGTTGTTGCTTTAGTTCCTACTCTTTTATGATAAGTTTACAAGATAATTTTGTTCGTCATGCATCCATTCTATGGCAAGCATATAGTTATAATATACAACAATGGATTATTGTCGGTTTTGTGTTTCTGTATTACATTTGATTTATTTGACTTTATGTAGTACTGGTATATCTATTGGTTATTATTAGATTACATTTTGTTTATCTTTTACAGTCTTTACTATTGGTAATTAGTGGTTATTTCTAATATCAATTCCTAATTTTAAAATTAAAGGTGTACCTTCAATTTCACCAGAAGGAAAGTGGTATGTTGGTACAATGTAAGTAAAACATTTTGTTCTGTTTTCTTTTTTTCATATTTGGTTCAAACGTACAAGTGAAAAACTTTCTGGGGCGATGTAGCTCACAAACCCTACAAAGACTCGGCGTTTTCCACAACTTGTATTTAGGAAAGAACAAAAAGAAAAATCAGATTTCTGTGTTATGATCTGCACTATTCTGTTAGTTATTATGGTTTGTACCCTAAGAATATTCGTATGTTAGCCTCCGAATACTTGTTTGCAAATAATGTCGATTTTCTGGTGAACTGGGCCGGTAAAAGATTGTTTTACTGGCTTCATACAGCGACATTCAAGGTTGTCTTTTAGAGAGGCTGAAGCAACAAGTTTTGCAATAGCATTTAGTTTTAATAAACATAACATAAAACTTTCTTCAATATTGGAATTCTGTGATAAGTCGCCTTCATTTTTACTGTCACAATATTTGGAATGTGAAGGAAACCAGGCAGCATAACGACAGTGCACTGTCCTAACAAAGTTGTCAGTTTGAAGGGAAATAAACAAGTCAGCAGGGTTACCCCTTTGGAAAAGGGTGAAACCAGTGGTATTTTCATAGATGGCAGCTGGAAACCACCACTTATCGTTATATCCACAGAGTGTTATGTAGATATCACTTTGATTATTTATGGACCAGCAGGTTGTATTGGAGTAGCACATCCATCAAGATAAATTACAGCCTCTCTTTTTTTACTATTTATGAAACAGTTTATACCTCATACCCGTTACAATCTGACTTCAGCCATTAGACAAGTGTTTATATGGCCTGTTTCGGTGCAGCCGCTGAGAGCTGGATGACAATAAACCCAGGTAAAACCATGACATACCTGGGCTAACAAAAGATGCTCTTTCAAAGGCAGCTACACCATCTAACTGACAGCAGGTTTTAGTTCAACTGGAATTTGGCCATTAAATGAAAATATATTCAGTATCGAAGAGTTTCTGTGTTCACCTGTAATTGACAGAGAGATAGGAGACAAAAGTAATTATGAAGGAAGATTAACACCAACAAAAGATTGTCAAGAGACCACAGTAGCCGGACCTCCCACGTCGGAAATAAACGAGACATCTGCTAATACCTTATCACAATTGACACCAGAATAAATTCGCCCTTATCCGAAAGCGACTGCAAAAATAAAATAGAAATGCGCCAAGAAGAAAAAGTCAAGTATTCTCACTGACTCCTATTAAAAAAGCAATTCGTATTGAAGAGGAGGCATGACAAAAGAAAGAGCGATCAAAACGGAAACTAATCATGAACGGTAAAACGAAGGCGATTTGTGGACTGTATAGAAACGGTCAATCAAACTCTCCAAGACTTAAGAAATTGTAACAAATTAGTGGGTAGCGTAACATTTGTTATTTCAGAGGATTCTCGCTAGAGATTACCGGTAACTGCAAGAGGAACCCGCGCTGATATTGTCTCAGTGTGTTTAAAGTCCTCGGCGATGTGGAATGCTATTCAGACTAAATTTGCAAAGCAATATGAGAGCCCATTTAGGAGGAGGAGGAGATGGTGATTTTTCTACAAACTTACTGCACCTCGGTGACGGTAGTGTTCCTAATGACGATAGCTTCACAGAAATTGACGAAAAACTGGGACATAGTAAATAGTACAACACTGTATTAATTGCTAAATTCTGTGCAAAACGTCAAGTGTTTACTTGATAAAAATTACAAGTGGTTATTCCCAAAGAATCGAATCTGTGAAGGAAAATAATGATACAAGTTTGGAAAAATTTTCTGGGGATAATAAAAAGTCCGAAGAATCTATTAACACCGTATTTAATATTGAAAATATAGTGTACTATCTCCAAGAATTTTTGAATTCTTTAAATCAATCTTGCATTCCGCCACAACGGTTCATTCTAAAGGTTGGCACTCCAACAATGTTGTTGAAAAATTTACATCCTCCGAACGTTTGCATAATACAAAATGCAGGTGACACGGGAATTTCTGTGTCAAGTAGGTAATAGCGTTATTATCAGTCTCAAAAGCCCTCTTCACACACACATTCGAATCAGTAGGCTACTGGTTGTTAGCATTACCTGGTGTAATTACCAACTTATAAATTGTAACATTCTTTACTTTAGTACACACTTGAAGGAAATTAACAGTTTCGAAATTACATCCTGTTGTGTCATTACGACATTAAGAATGTTGTTGGCGTGAATTTAATGCGACAGATTTTTTTTACCTCTGCCCATGTTCTCTCAGTCCTCTCACTTACTCACTCACTCACTCTCTCTCTCTCTCTCGCGCGCACACGCACGCGCGCCAACTCGTACAGTTTCTTCTTTTTGTCAACAATTTCAGTGTTACACACAATCCTTCACTGTTTGTTTGTATCTGTTTGTGTAATCATTCATTGTGTTTGTACAGACTACACATTCAAACTTGAGTAATCTGTTTGTAGCAGTGTAACATTTCAACAAACACTTAAAGAGGCGCGCTTTGGGTGCAGTCGCAGAAGGACCTGCCGTGCTAACTTAATGAAAATAAAAGGAAATTAATAGTGAGGTAGTCATGTTTAATTAAAGGTAGTAGTGAGGTTTGCCCCTATTAGTGAGGTAGATGGGGAAAATTGACAGAGAAAGAGTGAGGGGGAGAAGAGAGACGGGGGAGAGAGAATTACGAATTTTTAATTATCTCATTCATACCGAATATCATTTGTAAGAATATAGTTATGCAGTTGTTGGTATACAGTAGTACCGAAGCAACATGTTTCAAGTTGACTCCCATCCGTTGGAAATTTATTCACCATTCTGATTAATAAAAATTTCTACAAGTACCAATAATATAAATAACAACCTGCAGAAGCAGAAGAGTTTATATCTTACAGAGTTGAAGAGTTGTAATGTTACATTAATTATATTTTTGCTTTTCGTATATCACAGTGAGCAGTAATCTAATTTTTTTGAAATAATACGTGAAGGCTTATATATTAAGAATTAATTTTTTTTTATAGTTTCCGTAACTTGCTTGTAAAATAATTAGGTATCCAAAAGGTAAGTTACATATTTTAATAGCAACTTATAAGTTCCTCATCCTCGGTTTTTTCCTTTCTTCAAAATGTACCACTTCTTAATTGCGAATAAATTATTTAACGTAATAATCGTTTCACCAAAGGCTGTTTGGATCCTGTTAATAAAACTCTTGAGTCTGCTGCACATAATCCTCGCTTTTGGTTCATGTTTCGTTAACTTTCTACATTACAATAAGTTTAATTATTTTCAAGTTCCTTATAAGTAGCCAACTGTAGTAAACATCATGTACTTTGACCTCTCTCTCACTCTCTCTCTCTTTCTTTCTGTTACTCTTGTTCTTCTCAATAACTGTATCTCAGGAAGTCTGAACGTAACAGGTTCTTAAGTAAACTTCATATGACTTAACGTGCAAAATCTTAAACATCATTTGGGCTTCAGTTATGTTATAATTTTGTAAGAAAGCTTTACAAAATACTTTTTACACTGCTTCTGTATACGAAACTAGGTGCAGGTATGTAATCAAATTTTTTAGTAGGCCTATTTATTCTAACAATGTTACAGTTTCTTGAAAACGCCGTATGTAAACAAACATTAAAACTTAGTAATAAGGTTTATCAAACTACTATTTTTCTTGGACGCATTAACGCAAATCAGTAATCTAGAGACCAATTTTATATTGAAAAATCGATGTCTAATAAACGGAATTTGATATGCAAAAATCCATCGGTTAAGAAAATAAAGTAAACTTGGTTAGTAACAAATAATTTTGGCAAAAATTTTTAATTTGATATAGGCTATAATTGATTCCAATTTTATTACAATCTGAGAAATGAAGCCAAATAGATTTTCATAAACGTTGGTCTAGTAACAAAAAAAGTTTCATTCTTAAGCGCACAATATTATAATTTCCCTTTCATCCCGGAAAAAAGACTGTATTAAGCTACTATCATACTTGTCTAGTCTACACTATTTAATGGGTATATTATAGGTTTCACAAAAATTGATTATCTTACACATGGTTTTAATATATCACTAAACTTTGTGAAAAGTCTGAGTGAAAAGAATTATATACACAACGGTTGATGTTAATACAGGTCTTAATTCGTTTCAAAATTTATAGATAAATAAAAAATTAAAATTATCACATATATTGTGTGGTGTATAAAATAAATTGTAATAATCCTTTCTAATATGATTACTTAAGCCATAATATCCGAAGTTGGACCGTTCCTTTATTCTTCTGTAGCCTCCTACATTCTTGCGTATCTGCTGTCATATTCGCGTCTCACAGTCATAGTAGACAGTAGGCTATAATATTATACCTTTTTTTGCGTTGTCTGAGACTTGTCTCAGAGGATAAGACTCAGGCTGATCTGGGGCAAGCACCCTTCCGCCGATTGGAGATTTAGAGGAGTCGCACGCCAGCGCAGCGCGGACCGGTGGTGAAGTAGGTGGAGGCATTCAGGATAGAGTGTAGTGTATGGATGTATATTTGTGTGTTTACGTAGTGTGCAGAGCCAAATGGGTGATGGTAGAGCCATAATAAAAGTATAAGTCAAACGACAGCCAAGACGAAGTCGAGTAACGCAGGACGCCAAAGCTGGAGGGAGGTGTCAGAGAGGCGTCAAGGTAAGGCGGGGAGGCACAAAGGAGAGGGATAAAGACCGGATAGGTAGATAGGAAAATTTAAGATGTTAAGTTATCAATAAGGAAGCCAGGTGTAGTAAGTATGACGAAGAGACTTAATTATTTCTATTTCTCCGTTGGCGGGGGTTTCTGGGAGGAGGTCCATCGGGAATGGTGAGGAGACGGTTTATGACAAAGGAAGGTCTGCGGTAGTTACAGGTAGTATTAATATTATACAATACCTCCTTCACATTTAAGTTGAGGAATTCCAATCAGCCTTCCGTTGCGTTACTTCTCTCTTGAGCCCTTGATATAATTCGTTGCCTGCTCTTTATTGCAGCTGTAATATCTCCTTCGTTTTATAATTCGTAACGTTAAATATTCTTCCTCACCCTGGAATTTTCCATTCTCTTTTACTAATTTCTTTTCACTTCATAAGACTTTTCTATACAAAAGCAAGTATATAAAAAAGTTATAAGGTCGGGGATTAGCAACCAAACGGCATTGTTTAAAAACATTTATCTACAAGTTTCTTTTCTATAGTTCATCGTACACACCCTTGCGAGATAAAAATAAATACACGGTAGTTTCTTTCGCAATTTTTCGCATTATTTTGAGACAATCGACTGGTGATTTAGAGATAAATACTTAATATTAATGGGGTCTCATACATTTTATATTATATCTGTTTTCTATCCTACTGATAGAATTAGAAAAACGGTAGCTATCTCTCTTTTCCTTTTAAAAGCACAATACATATTAATTTACCAAGTAGCAGTTTCCTTCTTCATTTAAAATTTCTATCAAATCTACTGTATATTGGACAAAACAGAAGGGGAAACATACGTGCTTACAAGGTAGTGTAAACATCCTGTAATGCTGTCAAATCAAAATACAAAGGAAGGGGAAGTGAATACTGTAATGAGTAGCCCCTACATTCATATTTATGCAGGTGTAGGTGATGATTAAGGCCCGGATTTTTATGTAATTACATATTTGAATGCTGAGTGCACATTTACACGGAAAAGCCAGATATCGGCGAATCATACCAATAGGTGTCTTATCCGCTAGTTTAATTTTACATATTTTTACATATTTTGTTCATATTACATATTTCACTCCATCTTACATATTTCTACACATTTTACTATACTTTACTTCAATTTGAAAATTGAAATGGCAAAAAATAGTTAGGCCTATAACAACATTACTCAGATGCGCAAATGTGCAATTAATCAGAATCAGGTCCAATTAAATTTATTACAAGAAAAGGCAAAATATTGCATCTGTTGCAATTGCACACATAGATTCTACTCTCAAGAAGTAAAATTTTTTACGAGCTCAAGCGACAAGTAAGGCATTTTGCACGGGATGTTAGATGAGAATGGTATGCGCGGCCCCACTCATTTACGTTTTGTTCGCTCGTTCAGCGGGGTCGGTGGGGAAAGAACGTGCTGTCCGCGGTAAATAAATACTCTTCGCAGATCTTGCAATTCTCGCAACGGATTCCATCTACCTAAACAAACAAATATCTATATAACTCTATGCTATTGTAGGGCACAATGTGATTTTTGACGCCAGTATTATCGACGCTCTCGGAGTGTAAGCCTACACGTAAATAACAATCTGGCGTGCAGTGTGGTGTGTTGAAGTTATTGTCAAGTCAGTGTTTTGTCTTTCGCCTACACTTCTGCGCTTGCTTGTTTCTTGCCTTGGCGGATTCTCGTTGTTGGACAAAAGACGTCTTAAATAATATATTGTGCGGTATTGTTCAACGCAAGTTCTTAAGAGTTTTAAATACAAATATCCTTGTTTTATCATGGCACCGACCGCATCATCTTTGTCATCTAAGTTAAAATCATGGGTACAGATTGACAGTGCTTTTACAACTGACGATAAAGCTGTATTTTGCCAAGTTTGTTATGGCCAAATGGTGTTAAAGAAGAGAAGGTACTGCTGTTGTATACAGATGCAGCAGCATACATGTTAAAAGCAGGTAATTCTCTAAATGTGTTTTACCCCAACCTACTACATGTTACATGCCTGGCTCATGGATTGCATCAAGTAGCTGAAACTGTCAGAGACCTTTTCCCCGAAGTAAATACATTAATATCAGCAACAAAAAAGGTGTTCTTGAAAGCTCCTTACCGTATCCAGTGCTACAAACAAAGGCTACCTGACACACCTCTGCCTCCAGAACCCGTAATTACAAGATGGGGAACCTGGATCGAAGCCGTAAATTTCTACAGTGACAACTTTGAAGCTGTGAAGTATGTGGTGGAAACATTATCTCCCGATTCTGCAGTGTCAGCGAGCGAATCCTTGTCTGCATTCAACAACTCTAAGGTGATATGTTCAGTTTCGTACATCAAAACGCATATCAGTTGTATCAAGAAACTGGAGACTGCAGGTCTGACTCTCCAAGAGGCCATAGGAATAGTTGAAGAAGCAGTTAACAAGTTAAATGCTGTGCAGGGTGAAGTCGGTGACAAAGTTTCTACTAAATTAAATGCTGTGCTGAATAGAAACCCTGGTTACTCAACTTTACATACCATTTATCGCATATGTAACGGCGAAACTGTAGAATCGATTGAGAATATTCTTCCAAGTACGATTCCTCTATATAAACATGCGCCGGTGACGACATGTGATGTCGAGAGATCCTTTTCTATATATAAAAACATACTCTCAGACCGAAGACAGTCCATGTCAACAGACAATATAGAAAAGTATTTAATAATTAATTGTGCAACTAAACAGTGGAAAAAAAACTTACATGGACACTTTATTCTTATGCAGAGTTATAGTAGAGATTTATATATATATATATATATATATATACAATATAGATTTTCAAGTCAAAAATCTACCTTTAATTTTATAGTAATTTCAACTCTCCTAGTAAAATACTTTGTTAAATAGTTAATAATTCTCAATGTTTTACTTTATACTCATGTCCTATACTACAGAAATCCATAGGTAAAATACTTTGTTGTTGTTAATTTTATAATATCAAGGTTTCTTTTTTAATACTGTTTTCTAAAATATGTTTTCATAAATTTTCTAAAGTACAATAAACAATTGAAAAGTAATTCATTTCTTATGCATGCTGTCTTATTGTAAACTCTTCAACAAAGAGTTGAACTTTCAGATACTGTGTATTCTGAGGGTTAACTTATTTTCTGTAACAGAAGTGGTAATCTAACTGGTGATTAGTGTCAGCCCCGAACTTGATTAGTATTTTATGGATTACATTGACTTTGCTCAAAATATATTTGCATGTTTTGAAAGTGATTTTAAAAAGTTTAAAATGAAGCACCTATTATTTTCAAAACCTTTCAAAGAGGGCACTGTTATGTTCTCGTAAAATGTAAATTATATTGTTGATGTGAAAGTATTTTAATACTACATATTTCTTAAATATTACATATTTAGCTACATATTTTCCTTATTTTTCCTACATATTTATGTACATAAAGGGAGACTGTGCGCTGCGCCGTACGCTAGACAGAGAGGGTATAATAGCAACTATCTCGCTCTACTTTCGTTAGTGAAACACGCGGCGGATGAGTAAATTTTAGTCCATCCATTTTTGCAGTTCAACCTGCGATAACTTCAAAACCAATAAATATACAGCAATTCTGAAAACTGCATTGTGTTCAGTAATTAAATCTCTATAAGTAGCCAAAATCTCAATTAATATAATTAACAATTACAGAATTGCAAAAATTAGTTTGGAGATACGTCCGGATGTGACAGGTTGTACTGTATTTACCTTATAACAATTCCCCCTAAATAAAAGGGAAATCCCCAAATTCATATTTCGAAGCCACCTGTTGTAGATAAAACGGTATTTATCTTGGATACATTTTACATACGTTTAATCTCATACAAACGTTTTTATGTGTGTTCCCATCAGCACCGACACACCTGTACAGGCTTCTCCATATTTTTCTACACCTGTCCAAATATGACTATACTGATTACAATAGTAATTTCTTCTACGGTTTGTTTATGACCATAAGATATGTCTTTATAGTTCCTTTTAAATACCATTATTTTCTGCTCATTCGTACAAAACTTTTAATTGTTGAATGTGCCAATTCTGATAATCTTTGCCAAACCCAAATTTTAATGTTATACGGCGTCACCTTATTATGTAGCAAACAAAATTAGAACAAATCACTGTTATTTTAGCAGTAGCTTTTTTAAGGAGCCCAGAGTAGGCCTATACCTACCCGACACGCACACATTTGAAGGATCAGTATTTTGTCTTGGAGTTCACTCTCCCAGCTGAGATACCCATGTTTTTAGGGACCAGGAACTCGCATTTGAACTTCTATCATCAGCTACATAATGTAAATCCTAGATAAATGTACAAGCCTATGCTCTAAAAGCCTAAGCTATGATACCCACAATCATCTACGTTTTACTAAAATAATGGTTGCAAGTTAAATTTTTTGATTCATGTTGATGCTTTTGTCTCGAAGAAACCAGGTAAATTAATCTGCTTTTCGTATCCGGCCGACGATGGTGTGCTCCCACTTACGAACAGTGGCACTTGCAACTCGTTTCACTTGCGAACACTCAAGTAGATAAGACACGTAATTAATTTTTGATACGTGAGAGTACCTCCCACTTGCGAACACACAAACAACGATGTATGTACATCCACCCTGTATTGTGTTTATGTTTTTATAATTCGTTAAATGTATTTTTTGTTACCAACTACGTTTACCAAGTTACAATTTTTATAAAACTCACATACACACACACTTGCATAGCCGCTCCCTCACTCTCTCTCTCTCTCTCTCTCTCTCTCTCTCTCTCTCTCTCTCTCTCTCTCTCTCTCTCTCTAAATTAAAAAGGAAGGTTATTTTTTATTTATTTTTATTAGTCAACTTGTAGAACGGACGACGTGATCTTGAGAAACATCCCAACTTCAGAATCTTTTTCATATCTTTTAGTTTATCCAATTCAGTATACTTTTTCGTCCTTTTCATAGCGTAAAAATTTCACTCCATCGTTACATCGTGTTCTGAATACATTTCTCTGCCTCAGATTATAAACATTTGATAATGTTTTTTATTCTTGGATGTGGTCTTCCAACGTGGCTGTTTAGTTTCTGATGCGTGCTTGTACGGTATTATTCATTGTATGACGTCGGAAGTAGCAGTTCCGTAACTCCTGTGGCACTAATAATTGTCTAGCTATTGTTCTACGAAACAATTAAAGAATTAATCGAGTTTCTCTTCCTCTGGAACTTGACCATGGATATACTACCAGCCACATTCTACATCTTTTCGAAGGAAAGCAAGTGTAGCACACATTAGGATTTTTGTGCTCCCTAAGTCATTTGAATGTGTATATTCGTGCAAAGTGACTACTGCAGCTTTTGAATTTTCCATTCATGAAAAATTACTTTTAATCTTTCAAACTCTCTTTTCTATTGATTTAACCAAAAATCGGGAGCTTAGCTTGCACAACGTCTTCGCCCGGACGGAAACTACTCTCGTCAATTTTCAAACCGGGACAACTGACAAACTGGCCGGGACCCCGGGATCAGGTCGTCAAACCGGGACAATCCCGGTCAAACCGGGACGTATGGTAAGCCTATTTATACATGTATTTATCGGTTTTCAATATTGATGTGAGCATTGTACTGTAGAATTAGGAAGCGATTGTATTGAACGAATCACGATTATCAAATGATATACGGTATTCCTTTTAGTTCAACAATTCCGTCATCTCGTCTCCGGTACTTTGGAAAACCATTGTTATTTTCAATAGTTTAACGTAAAATCTTGCTCGGTTATTATGTGTACATATTCCATCAATCATGCAAGGAACATTAGGATTACGAGCTCTACAAGATCCATGTATCATTCGAGATAACAATTTTATGAATCCTTGGAAAAGTGATACGGCACAAAACTTAGAATAAGCAAGAGGTAGTGTATTAACTTTTTAAATTGTATATTATTATTATTTTTATTATGTTTTTACTATAAAATATTCATATTATTTTAATATGATTTTCTGGAACACGTTTGGTGGAAACGTAAAACCGGCCAGCTGATAAATAAGAGGTTGCGAGTTCAGACGTAGATGTGTATATATGTGTCAGCCAAAACAGTGTTTTGTAAACGTACACGTCTGTCATTACAACATTAAGAATGTTATTTGACCTTGACTAGGTACTCATGTTGACGGGAATGAGAAATCTTGTGGTGTTAGCGCTGAATAGCCACAACACAGGGGGGGGGGGCCATTACGGCTTCCCGCGCTAACCTAGCGATCAGCTGTTTTTGCCGCGTGACGTCCGACTGGTGGAAGAAATACGCGCGAGTCTTGATTTACCATGCAATCTTACCTGAGGCAATGTCCTACTTAGCATCTCTCTGCTGTTTACACGAAATATTAACAATAATTTTAATGAGCTATTCATATAGAAAAAGGATTAAACAACAAGATTAAATGGTTTGCGGCAAAAAATAATGGTAAAATCTATTTCTACATTTAATAGAAAAGTAAGCAAGTCTGTCCACATATAACATTGACAAAATGGCACAAGATGTAAAATTAAGTCGGAATTTTTTATTATTCGTTAATTTTATATTAATAGAATTATTTCGATTGTTATTAATTTACTTAGAAACCTCAGATGATACTGATATTTTTCAGTGAAACGCGCGTCAGGTGTTAAAAAGAATATACGAAATTATACTACTTGCAGAAGAAACAAATTGAAAACATCACAAATTTTATATATATATATATATATATATATATATAATATGCCTGCGTGGGTGGGTGCGCGTACGTGCACACGCGTGCGCGCATGAGTGCGTGTATAAACATTTCTATGTAGTATAATATATTTGAAACAAGCTTCCAATTATTATAATTATAATCAATATCATAATCATTTTCTTTATCTACATTTTCTACATTCTACATTATCTACATTGAAATTTATTGACATTTAAAAGATACATTAAATATACTGTATTGAAAGGGACACTGTGCGCTGCGCCGTACGCTAGACAGAAAGGGTATAATAAGCAACTATCTCGCTCTAGCTTCGTCGTCAAACACGCGGCCGCATGAGTAAGTTTTATTCAATCCATTTTTGCAGTTCAACCTGCGATAACTTCAAAACCAATAAATATACAGCAATTCTGAAAACTGAATTGTGTTCAGTAATTAAATCTCTATAAGTAGCCAAAATCTCAATTAATATAATTAACAATTACAGAAGATACACAGAAGAAGAACGTGTTTTTTTAGACGTTTCTATTGGTTTAGCATTTGCATTTGTACACTGTACTCTTAACTACATATTATACTAATGTACAATGAAGATATACTTATTATATCTTTATTTAGTATATAGTTATTTACGTGTCAAGAAAAGAACGTGTGAATAAAGTGATCACAACATTTTATACCTTATATGTTTTCTGTCATTGAATGATTAACCCACTTTTTAATAACAGCGTTGAAAAATAGTTGATTACGTCTTTCAAAGATTATTTTTACTACGGTACTGAAATTAAAAATAACTAAGATCGTATACAGGAATTAAACGTAGGCGACTGGAAGCAGTAATTGTATAAACAGCCGAGACACACCACCTGCTAATATTGCAGGAATTGCTTACGTTCAGTAGACTTGGCAACGTTGTGACCTTCGTGACTTTATATACATTTTGTGGCAACACTGTGCATATTTTTCATCACTAAAAGCTAAACCGATATCCGTGATAAAATAGTAATGCATTTTTTTACACGTGTGAGTCGTTTGTAACGATAAAGTTAACAGGGTAATTATTATTCAACTTTTTTCAACAAACTATCTTGAAACGGATATATATTTTTACGGTTTTTTATGCTGATTACGAATATGTAAGAATAAAATGTCTAAGCTTACTTGTAACTTTTATATATGGGGTCTCAAAAAGATGAACTTCTCTGGTCAGAACTTGCATGTTTAGCTAATGATGGATAAACGTGATTATATATATACATATATATATATATATATATACCACCTAGTTTTAACTCAAAATAAACACCATGGTAAACAACCGGGGAATGCGGAATGGCTCGGACCCTACAATGAACAACATCAACATCAACAACTAACTCCTTATCGGTTTTTTTTTCAAAGGGGAGGGGTAGGAATATTGGGAAGATGAAACGGGGCAAGGATCATTGAAAGGTCAATAGCTAGGACTAAGTGAAAGGACATGGTTCCCTCCGAAAAGGAGAATGACTGGAAAAAACCAAGGCTCGCGTGGGCAGGGGCGCAACCCTGAAGTAGATGAACACCACTGGGACTGTGGGGAACATCTACCCGCTACCCGTTAACCTCTTCTTCTTACCTTTCTGTGACGGACTTTGGGTACTCGTTTCTTTCGGATTCCACTCTCTGAGAAACTATCTCTCGTTGAGCTGTACTGACTGGTTTCTTCGGAATCAGAATCAAGGCAACTTACCTCACTACTTTCACTCCGCTTAGGATTATCCATGTCATCTAACTCCTCTGCTACAATTTCTTCCTTTTCTACTTCTTTCTTTTCTTTTAAAATTTCCCCTTCTTCGTCCCCATAATCCAAATCAACCTCATGACACTGCAGCTCCTCACCATCTTCCAGTTGCTCCTCTGATCCATCTTCAACCACATGTTCCCTCAGCTCCTCACCAATTTCTTCATCACATTGGTCACCAGCCGCTTCACAAACTTCTTCACCAACTTCTTCTCCAATCTCATTAACATCCTCCTTTTCATCAACACGTTCCTCATCAACATCATCGCCATCACGTCCACTACCACCATCAGAACACTGCACATCTTCATCCTCTAGTTGCTCACCTGGTCCGCCTGAAACTTCTTCCCATTCCTCGGAATCCTCAACACTACTTACAGAAGGCGTCTGGACATCTTCACACACTACATCATTCTCACTCACACACTCCACAACGCTGCCACCAAATTTCTCCTCCACTTCTACCTCATCTACTTCTACCACACTTGCGGCATGGACATCCCCTTGTCCACCCGCAACCTCAGAAACACTTGCAGCCTGGACATCCCTGTGTCCATCCGCAAACTCAGACTCTTCAGTCTCCCTAACACCTATAACTATACTTCCCTGTGCAGCATCCGCAGACCGCTCTTCTGCCTTTTCTGTCGATGCCACTCCTTCACCACTTTCAGCAACTACAACGTCCTCAACATTTTCCACCCTGGAATCCAGCTGTCCAGGCTCATGTGCAATGACTAAATTAATTTCTACTGGCGATGGTGAAGCTACACCATCAAGTGACTTCTCATATCCCTGCGTAGGCGATGACGATATTACCGGATCTGGATCCGTCACGAACCGAGATGGAAATACCGGAACAAATTCTGCGGCATCTGGATTCAACCATGACGTCCTCTTCGAGTCCTGTAACTCAATATCAGCAGATGGTTTCTTAGGCTCTTGTATTGATCCACAGAAGTTATTCCGCTTTTCTTCTTCTGCTTCACCTTCTTCATCCACTACTCTATTAGGCACCTGTAATTCCTCTGGAACCTTTAAACTCTCACTTTTCTCCAAATAAGAATGACGCCTAACTACAGGCTCCGTACTTGCCGATGTTTGTTCCCTAATATAATCTCTTCCTCCCCTGTTAAATTCATACTTATTTCTTTTCTGGGCTGTAGCTGTTGTTACCGTCCTCTCACTTGCCACACCCTTTTAGCCTCCATTACTTCCGGAATATTCAGTTTTTCTGACTGTCTCTTGTGTTCTCCTCCAACCGCCATGTTTGTCCTTTCAGATCCTCTTAATGAACCACTGGAGTATTGGGCATCTTTAGCAGCTCTTCCTCGGGACTCATCATTCTCCTGGATTCTCCTGGCATGCGCACACCACCGGTCCAGGTCTGCAAAACAACGTGGAGGCTCCGCGAAAACCAGCCGGGATCTCTCTTGGGGATTCAGACCTTCTCGTATTACTTGTATGACTTCCGTCTCGGGCAACCCCAGTCTTAATATACGGGCAGCTTTCCTTACATCGTGCACGAAATCCCCCAACGCCTCTCCGTTGGCCTGTAGGCGATAGAATAACTTAAACTTCAACTGATCACGTCGTCGATGGGGTATGAAGAAGTCCAACACCTGCGCATGGAAAGCGTCAACACTGCCGCCCCGACGCAGAGTGTTTGTGATCAGCTCTGCCAATGGACCCCGGCAATACGGGTATATAAGGGACAAGACCTCCCCATCGGGGACCCCCGGGAAATCTGCCAACTGCAGAACAAGATGTAAGAAAACCAGCAACTGCTCCTCATCTATTCCATCTAACACTGAAAGTTTCTGGAGAACTCCTGAAAGAGGGTGGGGCAATTTCTGGTAGCATACCCCCGCCAGAATTGCACAATTCACAACACACAACAACAAACATAAATTTTCACGAAAAACCTAACACAAAACATGACTTACAAAAGGAAAAACTTGAGTACTGTTCTTCCATCAAGTGGACCCCCGGGTTTCCTAGCGCTGCGAAAACCTGACCCGCTCCAGAACCAACACTCCGTCAGTCGCCAGACTCGAAAGAAGAAACGACATCAGACACTAACACCAACATACAATCCACACCACCGAACACCTATCACAACATATGACATTTCAACTAAGACCTTATCACAATTGCAGTCGGACGGTACCGACTTCCAGTCGGGCCATACCGCATCCCGCTAACCGCACGCGCTATTACTTCCATACAATAAATAAGGGAGCCCATCCCCACGCGATCTCCGGTAAGGTCCAATCTCAAAAACAACAAAAAGCCCAACTATAACACATGCCCGTGGCGGCACCAGATTTACAATTTAAATCACCTAGCAATAATTCATACACAATACATATATACCTACATAGGATATCAACCCTGCCATTGCATCAATCTATTTTCATTTTCAAATATTTTCAAATATTATTGTTTTTTTTTCAAACTATTTCCGAGTTTGCAAGCCCCATCACACCAAAGGACCCAAGGGTTCGACCCTAGAATGAACCACGCTCTCTGCTACCATCTGAAACCCCTCTTTCCTTTTATGCTTTATATATAAAAAAAAACCTTGTTTTTTGTTTTATTTTTTTGTATTTATTTTTTTTTTGAAAGAGAGGCCACTAGTTATTAGAACTAGGCAAGAGCCTAGAGAAGCCAAAAATGCGCTGGGTCCAGTACGATGGGACTTGCAAATGAAACTCTGCTCTAAGATAACAATAACAAGATTTATTGTATTCATGTTTTTGTACAATTAACTCCCCAAGTGTACAATATATGCGCAAGATAATATGTGTAAGATAATATTACAAGTGTTTTCATAATCAAGAATAGCTCAAATTTCAAAAACCACAATCGTTATTATTCTTAAAATCGTTATTATAATTCACATTCGACATAGGCATCGCCAAATAATTGAGCTTGATATTACTGAGCAGAATACAGTTACTTTAATAATGTAAAATGGCGCATAGTATCGACCCTCCCAGTAGGTCACATAAATCAGAACCATAAATATATATATGTATGCATAATAACGTATAACAATCTAACAATCACATAAGGCATAACACACAACATATAATTAACATAGATACACATTTACACATAAATGGCACACACCATGTCCACCTGGTTAACAGCGTATATTTTGTCATCTTAACACCCTCAAACCCTCTTATTCGGATCAAATATCCGGCCCATCTTAAAATTTTCTTTTTTAATTAACAAACCCCAAAACCAAATAATAAGTAACAAAAGAGCAGAGTAGACACACCCCCAAAATTCTAAGTATATGAACAGCCAAAGTCAATTTGGTTAAATAGTCCGAACGGCACACAAGTACCAAGCAAAAGGTAATTATCAATTTCGGCTCCCAATAATGATAATAATAATAATAATAAGTGCTATCACGAGGTCAATATGGATGCCCGTTTGCCTAACTGCATATCTTATTTCCTTTATTTTCTTAACAAAAATTTTAAGCAAAATCAGTGGAACGTAACCACCAATAAATAACTGATAACTGGTATTGATTTGTTTTACCTTCTTTAACATTTAATAATGAAATATTATTATGAGTTATAAAAAAAAATTAACAATTCTTGTGCTGGCTATGGCAAAATTTAGTGGTTACAAAATTATTTAAACAGTGGAATTGAATTTCGAGAAACAGAATCTATGGAATTGATTTACTAAAACCTACTTGAGGTGTTCATAAAGAATCCCCTTGACCTCAGGCACGGTCATGCGCCCGGACTAGATCCAACAAACTATGACATGTTATTGTCCTGTGGTTAACGGCACCAACAGGTGTCGTCCACAGGTTCAAGCACCGCCCCCAACCTTTAAATTACTAACCAATTCAACCCAATTAAATGGAAAAGTAATTAACCATGAAAATTCCCCTACAGGGTACCGAGATACCCTTGCATGCATGCTTAACACTGAAATCATTTAGTGGCAGACAGTGCCGCCCATATTTACAGAAAACTAACATCAACTCGGGTGATGCGTGACCCTGGCTGAGTTTACAATTCTCTTAATGAGGTAAACATTAATATGTAATGAGGCCTAAGCCTTAGCAAAAAATGAAAAGGCAACATGTAAACCCAAATGTCCCATTGTACTTGCGCGGAACAAAGTCCCAAACTGGAGCATCTCCAAAGTGTCTCAAAGAAAGTGTATCGGCCACAAACATTTTGTTTCTTAAAAAAAGCTTAAATGTCACCTGGTTAGCAGCGTAAGGGTAGATGATCTTGTCGAGTGTGTCCGTCCATCCGGCCTGACAGCTTGACGGAAGTGGTTGCATTTATTTCATGGAAAGCAGGTATTCGGCCATCCTCTGGAGCGAGAGAGATTATCGTCTACTTCGGAAACCCGGAAGGTCACGTAGTCTTCTACTTATACATAGTAACAGATAGTAGACAAAATTTCAAATCGAGGCTGTCAGCCGGACACAGACGCTGCTACGCTGAACGGTAAGGGTGAAGTGGTCCGTACAGTTGCTGAAAAAATAGTATGAAGAGCGGGACTCAGAGCGCGTGCGGATCGGCCCGGTGGCAAGATAACGCGGAGAACGTAATTTATTACGACGGCAAGATGCCGATAATACGTAATTTAATAATTCCACTCAGTCCGTTCTGACTGAGTGAAAAACGGTGAAAAACACTGCCGAGTTTTTCCAAAACACGGCACACATAATAGAAATTAGTTTTGAAAAAGACAAAACACTAGCAAGTAAGATAGAATAAGGTATCATGTTCACAAAATATAAGAATAAGTAACTGTTATAAAGAATGTTAGTGTTAAAATATTAAGTTAGTAAAGTTAAAGGGATAAACAAAACCTAAACAAGTTACATGTTATAAAAAAAGTGTAGACATCAAAAGATGGATACTCAATTATTGAAGTTGTGTTATAAAGAGGATAGTAGCAGGTAGCAGGAGTATTATAAACCTATGAAATTGTTATAAGTGTTAAAAGAATCTTAAGAATAAGTTATGTTATGTTGAGTTGGGAAAATATTTCTAATAGCAGTAATAATGTGTTGAAAGGATGAGGAAATCCTAAAAATAATGAATGTTAATTTCTTAGATATAGATGTAAAAGGTAATAATATGTCTGTAAAGAACTACTGATCATAAACCAATGTATGTAAATTTATAATAATTGTAAACAAACTAAGACAAAGCAATAAGAACGTAGGAACAAGAGCAAAATTAAATAATAATAAATGTCAACCATTGTAGGCAAGGCTAGGCCTAAAGAATTGTGAGAAAATTGTAAAATGTAAACAAATAACAACATTCAGTTAGGGAAAAAGTTAGGTAAACATAATATATTTAGCCAAGGAATAAAAATAAAACAAAATACTTTCAAAAAACACACTAATAAACCAAAATAAGTATAAAAAACGAAAGTATCAAAAGACAAAATCAGCCAATACTGAATAGAACATAGTCATGTTTGATTTCGAAATAATATTAAACAGAAATGCTATTCAATGGTACTAATAACAGAAGTATTAATAGTAATACAAGCAAATTATCTTAATTAGAAAATATTTATCCATTTTGGGCGAAAACACAAGCTATGTCTAACAATGGGTACAAAATTGTTTGAACCAATGAGAAGGATAGGTTTTGCAGTTAGAACCAAAAAACCGTTACAAATTTATACACAGTCCATTATTAGCTTCAGTAGAGTACAGATGAAAAAATAGCCGCTCCATATAATTAGTAAAAAGAATCAATCAAATGAGATAAACCATATAATAATTAATGAAAATGGAACAAAAGATGGGCAAAACATATTAACAAGATTGAACTAAGAAAAATTTTGAATTACAGAAGATACAAAATATAAAACGAAAAAATAAATAAAAGAAGGAAGACATAGCCACAAGCATACATGAAAATAAGATATCAGATATTAAGGAAGGAGTAAAGTATAAAATTTAATTAATTAACAAAACAAAAGACTCGATTCACTACACTTTAACACTGATGCACAATATATTTAATTTGGTTCAAACACTCAAACACTGAATGGCTCTTAAAAAACCAAATAATAATTATCAAAAATTTGTTCAATTCAATTAATAACACATTTGGAAAAACCAAAATATTTTTTCAACGATATAAACCTTAACCTCTAGTTACGAGCTGAACTCACGATTACTTTAGTTAATAAGAGTAGAGGGTAGTGGTATAAAGAAAAAACGTAATATTTGATTGAGTTTAAGTGAAGGATTGTACTTTCTCGAATCACTTTGTTAACTTTTGCTGTAATCCAAAGAACCTTTGACTGAATAAACACTGTAAAATTAAATTCGACATTAGACGCTCGGTGCTCAGTCAACGACCCAAACAAACATAGCCAACCGCTGAGTTAGAAATCATTCAAAGCCGGAGCATAACTTTATACATTTTCATAATTTCCTGTAATAACCAATATAAAAGGTAGAACCGATATCCAGTAAACCAATACTAAGAATTTATACCTGTTTATTATTTAATGTGACAATATATATGTGTTAATTTATTTAATGTAGCACAGTGAAAATTTTTTATCAGAATTACCGGTTGGTAATACTGCCGCGAGAGAGCGAATTTCGAATTCAGTCGATACAGAGCGTTAAGTAATACGGTTCATTGAGAAAGAAGGAAAAGCTACAAAAAATTTTAATTGTTTTAAAACAAACAATTTGGCACCTAAAGTCGGGAAAAATATAGTTAATTTAAAGCAGGTAAGAAAGAAGAGACAGGTATTGGCGAGGTCACGGGAGCGACAGATAGCGGGAAATTTACGAAGTTTTGGACTTCGTTGATATAACATCAGAAGGAGTCGAATTAAAACTATCACGACCCGAGCTGAGTGGTATAAATTGACGCAAACAACGGTTGGCGGGTAAACAATACGACTTCGGAATTTTATAAATTGCCGCAACCAACGCGGGGCTTGATAGAAAGAAGATTGCCACGGAAGCAGATTATTATAAATTGACGATCCCAACGCGAGGCATAATTGAAGAGAGAAGCAAGGTTTATTAAACTATTTAAAATTTACACGAACTATTTCATATTAATATTTTTGGAGATTTTTTTTATTGCCTCTGTTCATTTCTTTCACTGTTTTTATTATTTTTTAAGTAAATAAGTTAGTTAATTGTTACTTGATGCTATAGATCACTCTACCCTGTTGTCCGTGGTCCGTCCTCCTGACGACTGCGTGTGCTTGTGTACGTGTGTAAGTGATCCATTCTCGTTGGACGTCTCGATAACACGCTACTCGCTAAACACACGACGTTCACTAATGACAACTGATCGCAAATAATGAACATAATCTCTCAGACTGCGTTAAGTAGTCCTTATATTAAAAACGTATCGCAGATTGATTAACACTCCTCGATTTGTCAACGAATATTAAAACAGGTTGACGTTAATATCCTGACATAAAAAGTTATTTATCTATATTGGCGATAGCCTACTCATCGTCTTTAGGGCACTCTTGACAAATACAATAACTGTCCTTTATTCGTCATATCTGTCACTTCATTTGAGTGTTTTTATTACTCTTTAATTATCTGTATGTCGGAATAATTGATAAATAATTAAAGTGTCCCTTTATACGTTCACGAATGCGAACTATCGCGATACCACAGGCGCGTAACATTCTTCACAACCAGATGACGGGCGCAAACTAATAACTTACAATGCATTCAGAGGTCTTACCCCTCTGAATTTTACATCATATGATACACAAGCCTGTGATTGTTAATTTTTAAATCGTCGCGACGGGTTGGACCTGTTAATTTTTAAGACGAGTCAGGCATACAATAATTATTAATGTCTTTTATTTTATGTTTATTACACTTAAATATGCAACGCACTACATCATTGCAATGTATCACCGTTGCAATGTGTACACAAAAGCGCGGGGGCACACACACACACAAACACATATACACACACACACACACACATATATATATATACACAAGTGAGTGTGGGGGAGTGGGGTTTTATGTGCGTGTGTGAAAGAGAGGGAGGTAGGCAGACAGAGACACACAGGAAGCCAGACAAAGTGGGAGAAAAAAGATTACTCGTCTTGAAAGATGTTAAATATGCACTTGGCTGTAACATCAAATATATTTGTGACTAAAATATATTTAAAATCAACTTTCCACGCTTAATATATATAACTGTAATTATACTAGTATTTCCTTATTGCGTGCAAACATGAGATTTGTATGTTTAAATTTCCCTCATTTAATATATGATGATAATAAGAAAATATTTTATAATTTTAATAAACTTTGCAATTCACTACAGTTCTATAATAAAAAAATAAAAAACAATTATTGTTATTAAAATGGCAGAACAATCCGTGCAAAACAAAAAGGTAAGTAGAAAAATAAAACAAACATGAATTGTTGACACCAAGAAAAGGAGCTAGAAAGCTGAGAATTATTTTGTGCTTGGAATGTAGGGAGAACCAGGCAGAACGAAAAAAGAAGTTATGAATCCAAACAAATTCAGTCGTTTATAAACAAGTTTAGACAGTGTGCGAGATCACTGTCGTATTTCCAATTTCGTAGAACGATTTATGCGATTACATTAATTTATTATATTTAATTGTGTAAATGGCAATATCATGTAATTCTTTATATACACACATATATATATTGTAGCGTGACAGAAAATCCACTACATTTTAAGTCATGTGAAATCATAAAGTTTAATTACACCAACAAATGTTATAATAATATTGAATGACATTTAAATAAATCAGAGGAATGAACCACAATAAAATAAAAATCCTCACTACATTATATATAAAAACCACTGTTTTAAAAACCAAAGAAAGTATCCAAGCAACTCATCAACTCATTGTATAATATCAGTAAGTTACCCAGGAAGCTCAGAGCAGTAAACCAGTTATATAAGGCCATATCAAGAAAAAGGAGACTCAATTAAAGGGTGGTGAATACCAAAATACCCCAAAAACCAAGAAGAGGGAAGAATAAAGTTTGTGAACAGGAAGAAAACAATACCCTGAAACCTGTATAGAAGAATAAAGTCAGTTCAGTGAATAAATTAAATACTCCAAACTAAACCTCAGTCGTGATAACACCAAGTACCTTGGTTTACCCAAGAATGAGGAAGGAAGAACAGAAGAGTGAAGACTAGACGAGGGACAAGAATGAAGACCAGAAGAGGGACAAGAATGAACACCAGAAGGAAGATACGAAGAAGGACAAGAAAGAAGACAGGAGAAGAGGAAGAAATAGTATAAAAGAGACACCGTAGTAAAACCTATTATTATATAAACTACTATCAATCCCAAACCCACAAAAACTTTTCAAAAGAAAGTATAACGTACCCAAAATCTTATAAAATGTAATTATTGAGAAAACTAAAGTGCTGTATAGCGTTATAAGAAGTGCACCGGCTGAAGCTATTGTGTAATAAAGAAAATAAACTAGTCTTAACGGTCCATGATTACTAAAGGTCTGGTCTGAGATAATAAGACTCAAAATATCAGAACCAACAGTGAAAGTGAATTTGAGTAAGTGTTGTTTTTTTAAAAAAAAAATGCAATAAACTTAAAGTTGGTGATACTATAACTTAGTAGTATGCTATATCACAACTTTAAAATCTAATAATAAGCAGCATAATAAAATAATAAAATGGAAGGTTTCCAGTATTTTATTATTTTAATGTAAATCTTTATTTACAAGACATTTGTAAAAAATGATAATAAATAGAGTATGGGAGTTAATGTTTACTTATGTAGGGGATCACAATAATAATGGTTTAAACCAGAAAGGACTGGTACTAATATAGTATGAATAAGTGTAACATGTTTAAATAGACTGTTATTTCACAGTCCTAAAATCAATGTGTTAAATAAATGTATTTGTAAGGTTTATTAGAAAATAAGATTTATGTTATGTGTTTTAAAAAAGAATTATGTTTGATAAATAATAACCTACATACCAGTAATAATGTTCTAATAGGTATGCTATGTTAGCTCAAAAATAGTTAAAAGATATATGTTCAAACCATATCTGCAATATGTTCAATTGTGCAGATTGCTAAACCATGTTCATAATTATTTATTTTAAATATGTAGTGTTAATTAACTACTACACAACACAATAAGTTATAAATCATGTTATTTTCATATAATTGTAATTATGTAAAGTCAGAGGAGGAATTAAGTTTAAATTATTTGAGAAAGAAAGAAATATAAAATTCTAAAATCTAGGCCATTTGGTGAAATCAGAGAACCAATATAAAATAGTATAACTCACTTATAAATCCTGTAAACTACCAAGATTTATATAAGATAACACAATTAACCACTACTAGGAATGATCCTATGAATTAAAATGATAATAAGGAAATATACCTTAACATTTTGTAAATTGTCAAAATATATAAATTAATTAATTTTAAAGAGCAATGTCAAATTTACAGATTAACACAAAAAAACCAGTTCAAAGGTGTAATTTATATGTATTTAAGGAGAGGAAGAGGAATATGACTAATTAAAATTTATTATAATAGTATTAATAATATTTAAATGGAGGGGATTTTGTATAAAGACGGAAATCCAATTTTGAGCCTATATTTCCATAAAGTAAAGAAATTTGTTAATTTCCACAAAATACCTACAGATATGGACTATAATACATCAATTTAAAGGGAATGAGATGATTAAACCAATAATAAGGTTAATAATTCATAAAAGTGAGGAATAAAATAGATAAATTCCATACATAATGTAATATTTTATCATATGTATGGGAAGTCGTAAAATATTAACAATACTTTCTCAAAGATTAACTGGGCAAGAATTATGACCAAGTTAATTAGTCTTTTGTTGAATATCAAGCTGGACAGTTGTGTAAAAGAACGTTTCTTTAAAAAATCGAGAAAGATGGTACTAGCGTTTAGCCATTGAAATCAGTGAACAAGAGTTAAACGGTTTAGACACTTTTTAAAGCTAAAGCAGTTCATACATTCACGACAATAGTGAAAACAAATACTTAACTACATAATACGAGTGATAGAAACAAGTAAAACACTATGTTTCAACTGATTTATTCTGCAAATCCTAACCAATAATTTGAGAACTTAACCGTAGAAGTTGAACACATAGAAAATAAACTAACTAACGCAAGTTTACACAGAACACTTCACCAGAATACACCAAATAGATTAACAGACATATTACACCAGTGCGGGGACATTTTAGACCTTGACGAAGGTAATTTTGTCGTGATTTTGGGACATGCCGAGTTCACATTAACTACGCCAGAACTAGTAGCGGCCATCTTTTAATTCTACAGAGCCGGCCTTCTTTATCCGGCAGTGACGTCATCGTCTGCGTATGGTACGACAACGATCATACACATTACATATTAGAATTATTTAAATTTTATTGAATAATAATTATTGTATTTGTGTTAATTGTTAATGTTATACTTTCTCGTCACCCTTCTCTGACTATTAATTCTAATCGCTCAAAGAACCTGTCTTATAATATATTAAATATCATAAATTTTGTTCTGTATGACACAATCGATAATTCCCGAGACAGAGTCGATAATTGCTCTCCATCGATAAAATATCGATTATTTATTTAAAATTGTCAATAAATCTTTATATTTCCATTATTTTGTATCTGTACTTATTTCACAGGGTACTTTAAGGGTATTTATAAGGCTGAAGGACTTAAGTGAGAAGAATATATTCTATTTTGAACAAGATATAGGACCAGTCAGAAAAGTCACCAATCGATTATTACCCGGAGTTAATCTATTTAACTCCAGACTTGGTACAAATCTTCAAGAAGTGCTCGACGGTCAATAAATACCTACCTGTTATTAAAATTTTACCAGAACCTTTTAAAAAACAGATTTATCTCTTATACATACCTCTATAAACATAAACAAAATTATTTTATTATTTGAAAATTCTATAATTAGTGAATTTTCCGTATACATTTTATTTTTTTGTAACGACCGGCATACAGCGGTCTGGTGACCAAGTGGCTAGCCCAAACAGTGGGACTTGAATTGATTATAGCCATATAAACAGGGACGTCTTACAAAGTGGCTTCCATCGCGGGGCTTGAAAGAGGCAGACGTCTCGGTCCCGTATTGTTACAAAGTGGCTTCCATCGCGGGGCTTGAACGAGGCAGACGCCTCTGAATTCTTACAAAGTGGCGTCCAACTTAGAGGGCTTAATAATCTAAGCCTGGCAGCGGTTATCCAGTCAGGAAGAAGGGCAACAATAATAAACCAAAATGGAAGAAATTACACAAGAAGGGATGGATAAGATAACGGAGATATTTCAACAAATAATGGGACAAATGGAATCCACAAAAGAAGAATTATGTAAGAAAATGGACGAGATTAGGGAAGATAACAAGAAGATGGCGGAAAATTTAAGCAAGAAAATGGATTCCATGAATGAAGGATTAAGGAAAAATAATGAGAGACTGGAAGAGGAAAATAAGAAGATGAGAGAGGACAGATTAAAAAGAGAAGAATTGAGAAAGGAGAAGACCGAAGAAATGAAATATGATAGCAAACCAGAACCAGAGGAAATACCAAACAATAAAACCATGGAACCAATCGTAGTATTACCTGAAAAGAAAACTAACGGGAATACAGGAAATACTAAAGATATGGAAGTGGAACCAAAGGAAGGAGGACAACGCTTCCAAGGAAATTAATGAAAACCAAGGAAGAAATAGAGATGATGAAACATGGGTTAATTGATGGCAATAATATCCCAATTACCTATGACAAAGACATCATGAATTCTATGAATTATAGAAGGAGAATCGAAGTAATTTCAGAAATAAAGTACCACCAAACAGTAGTTTAACAATGGGGAAGAACCAGAGGTAAACGGAATACTACATGTGGACTAGATCAGTTCCAGTGCGGAACTAAACAGTGTATTTCAGAAAGATGGAAATATAACATCTTATCAGACTGTGACGATGGCACTGGTGAATCACCAGAGTGTGTTCCATTAGTGCGCCATCCAGGACTATTCCAGTGTACAATTACACAAAAATGTATACCTTCCGGATGGATATGTGATGATGAACCAGATTACGGGGATTCAGAGAAGCAAATAATTGATAAACCAGATGAAGACCATCACAGATATTTTTCAGGTCATACAGCATATGGACCAGAGACCTATTGGAATATAAGACAATATAATAATGGGAACAATACTAATTACCATGATAATAATACGGGTCCAAATTATCAAAACCCGAATCGACCCTCTGATGGTTATCAGGGTAACCACAATCCCTACCCTAATAACGTAAATAGTCAGAGAAGCCCCAATTATGGTAATAGTCCTTACCATAATAATACCAATCGTACGGGTCCCAATAATAGTAATTTTAATAATAATAGGTATCCTCGCCCTAGAGTGAACTTTATACGAGCTGAAGACAATCGTCAACGAAGAAACTACTATCAGCGGCGTAACAGTTTCCATGAGGAGGAGGATCGTTGGAGAAGCCTAGAACGGGACCAACCGAGGTACTATCCGACGCGTAGGAGCAATAGTTTGGATCTGATAAGGATCCATACGGATACCTAATGAGGTGGTAAAAGGGATGGATGTCATGATAACCAACAACGGCAAAACCACCACAAAGAAGATGAAAATAATTACCACTGAGGAAAAATGAGAAGAAGAAGGGACAAAGAACCAAAATGGGAATTTAAGAAATAAATTAATTAAGAAACTACACCTTATAAAGGAACTATGAGCAACAATGCACTATAATAAAAGCATCCACCTGGATATAAAGGAAAAATAATAATAAGAAATACGTTTGAATAAAGACAAGAAAAGAGTCATACAATATTTATGAAACTAATATGATATGTTTACCATATAATTATAAAAACTATTACAATCATTTATGAAAGGTCTATGTGGCAGTAACATAAGAAGAATTTTGAAATAAACATCTAAATTCTAAAAAGAAATATAAGCATATATTACCTACAATTATTAGAAAATTTTATGGCAATGATATAAGAAGAGTTTGAACTTAAAACAGCCAAATTCTAAAAAGAAATATAACCACATATTATCTACAATTATTAGAAAATTTTATGGCAATGATAGAAGAAGAATTAGAATTTAAAAACCTCAAAATTCTAAACATAATGTAAGCCAATTACATACAATTTATTTGAAGAGAAACATATTTTGAAGGAAGAATAACAAGAAGAATTTTGAAATAAACAGCCAAATTCTAAAAAGAAATATAAGCACATATTATCTACAATTATTAGAAAATTTTATGGCAAGAATACAGAAGAATTAGAATTAAAACCCCAAAATTCTAAATACATGTAAGCCAATCTTACATAAAGATTATTTGAAGGAAATTATTTGAAAAGAAGATATGCCTAAGAAGAAGTTAAAATAAATAACTAAATACTAAAAACAAAGGTAAGCCCATCTTACATAAAATAAAAAATATATTTGAAGGAAAATTTTATGGCAATGATAGAAGAAGAATTTCGAATGTTAAAAACCCCTAATTTCTAAAAACATAATGTAAGCCAATTACATACAATTTGTTTGAGAAGGAACATTTTGGAAGAAGATATATAAAACAGAATTTTGAATGTAAACCAACCAAATTCTAAAAACAAATGTAAGCCCACTTTACATAACAAATATTTGAAGAAAAACTTTATGGCTATAATATAATAATAAAGAAGGAGAGAATTTAGAAATAAAACCATCTAAGGTCAAAAACAAGTAAGGACAGATTACTAAATATTTATTTGAAGAGAAACATTTTGACAATAATACCAAGAGAGTTTAGAGAAATAAAACCAGCCAAAACACATGTAAGCCCACCTTACATACAAATTATTTGAGAAAACGTCACAGAATAATATAAGAAGAGTGAATTTTGAATTATGAATAAATCAAGTTTCCCAAACCAAGTATAAGTACAAATTACCAACCAATTATAAATAAAACAATATGGTGAAATAAACTGATGAGATTTCCTACCATATTTATGGTAAACATAGAAGATAATTACCATGGTAACAAAGGATCATAATGGGATGAATAAGAGGAAACAGATTTAGAATTAAAACAAATAATTCTAGACAGTATAATCATGTCTAAGTTCAATATGAAGAGTAAAAACCTTTCCGTAAAATGGTGTTGAAGGAAATAAAAAAGAAAATTTCTTTAATACGATTTAAGTGATTGAATAAAATAAAGTACAAAAACTTCTTTGGAATTATGAGGGAATGAAACTTTAAGTGGTATGAGGAGAAAATATGACCTCATAATGAAATTAATAAAAAAACCATCATTTGCAAGTATAATAGCAATGACCGGAATAATGTGAAAATAATGTCAAAAATTTATGTAATTAAATGAATTAATATAAAATGATTTATGAATTAAATGACAATTATGATAATGACAGTTATACAAATTCTAGAAAATAGAACAAGTGGAAATTTTAAGAACGATGAAACAGTCTAAAAATGTCATAAAGATATGCTACTATAAATAATGCAGATTATAATGAAAAAACCAGAAGGTAATAAAGAATTTATAACCAAAAGATTTATATGATAAGAAAAGATGAAAAAATGTAATAATAGAAGAGCTTCCTACCATAATATCAAATGAAAGAAACATCCAGATAATAAGTCAGATGAACAACTGAGATAGAAATATTAAAATCTCTGAGAAGTATAATAAGTAATAAGTGAAGTATCCCAAAGATATTTTTTAAATAGTAACAAATGTGTACTATTCTGAATAATTTTTTTAATCTGTCTGATGATAATTCCAGCAGGATTAATATGTTTTTTTTGAGCAGAGATGATTTGCCTCTGCACTCAAATATGTGTGAAGTATTGGACAGCAGAGGAAGTAGCGTACAGTGCCTCTCTGAACTGAACCAGCTCACAAAGTAGGGAACGATAGGGAGAAAATATCCCAAGGAGAAAATACTAAGAAGAAATATAAAAATGAAATAATAAATATGAAACTCAGAAGACTATTACTATCAAGGAAGATCAAGTGACAATGATATAAACTCAAATATAAATAAGAAAATTTTAAAATGGAAGGAAGTCCAAAATAGTAACAAATTTAGAATAATTATCATAAGCAATTGTTTCAGACAAAGCAAGTATAGTCTGAAAAAATTACTTCTGGAGAAGGGCATTCTGTAGCGTGACAGAAAATCCACTACATTTTAAGTCATGTGAAATCATAAAGTTTAATTACACCAACAAATGTTATAATAATATTGAATGACATTTGAATAAATCAGAGGAATGAACCACAATAAATTAAAAACCCTCACTACATTGTATATAAAAACCACTGTTTTAAAAATCAAAGAAAGTATCGAAGCAACTCATCAACTCATTGTATAATATCAGTAAGTTACCCAGGAAGCTCAGAGCAGTAAACCAGTTATATAAGGCCATATCAAGAAAAAGGAGACTCAATTAAAGGGTGGTGAATACCAAAATACCCCAAAAACCAAGAAGAGGGAAGAATAAAGTTTGTAAACAGGAAGAAAACAATACCCTGAAACCTGTATAGAAGAATAAAGTCAGTTCAGTGAATAAATTAAATACTCCAAACTAAACCTCAGTCGTGATAACACCAAGTACCTTGGTTTACCCAAGAATGAGGAAGGAAGAACAGAAGAGTGAAGACTAGACGAGGGACAAGAATGAAGACCAGAAGAGCGACAAGAATGAATACCAGAAGGAAGATACGAAGAAGGACAAGAAAGAAGACAGGAGAAGAGGAAGAAATAGTATAAAAGAAACACCGTAGTAAAACCTATTATTATATAAACTACTATCAATCCCAAACCCACAAAAACTTTTCAAAAGAAAGTATAACGTACCCAAAATCTTATAAAATGTAATTATTGAGAAAACTAAAGTGCTGTATAGCGTTATAAGAAGTGCACCGGCTGAAGCTATTGTGTAATAAAGAAAATAAGCTAGTCTTAACGGTCCATGATTACTAAAGGTCTGGTCTGAGATAATAAGACTCAAAATATCAGAACCAACAGTGAAAGTGAATTTGAGTAAGTGTTGTTTTTTTTAAAAAAAAAATGCAATAAACTTAAAGTTGGTGATACTATAACTTAGTAGTATGCTATATCACAACTTTAAAATCTAATAATAAGCAGCATAATAAAATAATAAAATGGAAGGTTTCCAGTATTTTATTATTTTAATGTAAATCTTTATTTACAAGACATTTGTAAAAAATGATAATAAATAGAGTATGGGAGTTAATGTTTACTTATGTAGGGGATCACAATAATAATGGTTTAAACCAGAAAGGACTGGTACTAATATAGTATGAATAAGTGTAGCATGTTTAAATAGACTGTTATTTCACAGTCCTAAAATCAATGTGTTAAATAAATGTATTTGTAAGGTTTATTAGAAAATAAGATTTATGTTATGTGTTTTAAAAAAGAATTATGTTTGATAAATAATAACCTACATACCAGTAATAATGTTCTAATAGGTATGCTATGTTAGCTCAAAAATAGTTAAAAGATATATGTTCAAACCATATTTGCAATATGTTCAATTGTGCAGATTGCTAAACCATGTTCATAATTATTTATTTTAAATATGTAGTGTTAATTAACTACTACACAACACAATAAGTTATAAATCATGTTATTTTCATATAATTGTAATTATGTAAAGTCAGAGGAGGAATTAAGTTTAAATTATTTGAGAAAGAAAGAAATATAAAATTCTAAAATCTAGGCCATTTGGTGAAATCAGAGAACCAATATAAAATAGTATAACTCACTTATAAATCCTGTAAACTACCAAGATTTATATAAGATAACACAATTAACCACTACTAGGAATGATCCTATGAATTAAAATGATAATAAGGAAATATACCTTAACATTTTGTAAATTGTCAAAATATATAAATTAATTAATTTTAAAGAGCAATGTCAAATTTACAGATTAACACAAAAAAACCAGTTCAAAGGTGTAATTTATATGTATTTAAGGAAAGGAAGAGGAATATGACTAATTAAAATTTATTATAATAGTATTAATAATATTTAAATGGAGGGGATTTTGTATAAAGACGGAAATCCAATTTTGAGCCTATATTTCCATAAAGTAAAGAAATTTGTTAATTTCCACAAAATACCTACAGATATGGACTATAATACATCAATTTAAAGGGAATGAGATGATTAAACCAATAATAAGGTTAATAATTCATAAAAGTGAGGAATAAAATAGATAAATTCCATACATAATGTAATATTTTATCATATGTATGGGAAGTCGAAAAATATTAACAATACTTTTTCAAAGATTAACTGGGCAAGAATTATGACCAAGTTAATTAGTCTTTTGTTGAATATCAAGCTGGACAGTTGTGTAAAAGGACGTTTCTTTAAAGAATCGAGAAAGATGGTACTAGCGTTTAGCCATTGAAATCAGTGAACGAAAGTTAAACGGTTTAGACACTTTCTAAAGCTAAAGCAGTTCATACATTCACGACAATAGTGAAAACAAATACTTAACTACATAATACGAGTGATAGAAACAAGTAAAACACTATGTTTCAACTGATTTATTCTGCAAATCCTAACCAATAATTTGAGAACTTAACCGTAGAAGTTGAACACATAGAAAATAAACTAACTAACGCAAGTTTACACAGAACACTTCACCAGAATACACCAAATAGAGTAACAGACATATTACACCAGTGCGGGGACATTTTAGACCTTGACGAAGGTAATTTTGTCGTGATTTTGGGACATGCCGAGTTCACATTAACTACGCCAGAACTAGTAGCGGCCATCTTTTAATTCTACAGAGCCGGCCTTCTTTATCCGGCAGTGACGTCATCGTCTGCGTATGGTACGACAACGATCATACACATTACATATTAGAATTATTTATATTTTATTGAATAATAATTATTGTATTTGTGTTAATTGTTAATGTTATACTTTCTCGTCACCCTTCTCTGACTATTAATTCTAATCGCTCAAAGAACCTGTCTTATAATATATTAAATATCATAAATTTTGTTCTGTATGACACAATCGATAATTCCCGAGACAGAGTCGATAATTGCTCTCCATCGATAAAATATCGATTATTTATTTAAAATTGTCAATAAATCTTTATATTTCCATTATTTTGTATCTGTACTTATTTCACAGGGTACTTTAAGGGTATTTATAACGCTGAAGGACTTAAGTGAGACGAATATATTCTATTTTGAACAAGATATAGGACCAGTCAGAAAAGTCACCAATCGATTATTACCCGGAGTTAATCTATTTAACTCCAGACTTGGTGCAAATCTTCAAGAAGTGCTCGACGGTCAATAAATACCTACCTGTTATTAAAATTTTACCAGAACCTTTTAAAAAACAGATTTATCTCTTATACATACCTCTATAAACATAAACAAAATTATTTTATTATTTGAAAATTCTATAATTAGTGAATTTTCCGTATACATTTTATTTTTTTGTAACGACCGGCATACAGCGGTCTGGGGACCAAGTGGCTAGTCCAAACAGTGGGACTTGAATTGATTATAGCCATATAAACAGGGACGTCTTACAAAGTGGCTTCCATCGCGGGGCTTGAAAGAGGCAGACGTCTCGGTCCCGTATTGTTACAATGTATATATATATATATATATATATATATATATATAATCACGTTTATCCATCATTAGCTAAACATGCAAGTTCTGACCAGAGAAGTTCATCTTTTTGAGACCCCATATATAAAAGTTACGAGTAAGCTTAGACATTTTATTCTTACATATTCGTAATCAGCATAAAAAACCGTAAAAATATATATCCGTTTCAAGATAGTTTGTTGAAAAAAGTTGAATAATAATTACCCTGTTAACATAATCGTTACAAACGACTCACACGTGTAAAAAAATGCATTACTATTTTATCACGGATATCGGTTTAGCTTTTATGAAAAATACGCACAGTGTTGCCACAAAATGTATATAAAGTCACGAAGGTCACAACGTTGCCAAGTCTACTGAACGTAAGCAATTCCTGCAATATTAGCAGGTGGTGTGTCTCGGGTGTTTATACAATTACTTCTTCCAGTCGCCTACGTTTAATTCCTGTATACGATCTTAGTTATTTTTAATTTCAGTACCGTAGTAAAAATAAACTTTGAAAGACGTAATCAACTATTTTTCAACGCTGTTATTAAAAAGTGGGTTAATCATTCAATGACAGAAAACATATAAGGTATAAAATGTTGTGATCACTTTATTCACACGTTCTTTTCTTGACACGTAAATAACTATATACTAAATAAAGATATAATAAGTATATCTTCAATGTACATTAGTATAATATGTAGTTAAAAAGTACAGTACAACCTGTCACATCCGGACCTGTGATATCCGGAACCTCCCATATCCTGACGTATCTCCAAACTAATTTTTGCAATTTTGGTTAGCGAAATGGTTAGGGATGTAAAGATACTACTCAAAAAACACGTTCTTCTTCTGTGTATCTTCTGTAATTGTTAATTATATTAATTGAGATTTTGGCTACTTATAGAGATTTAATTACTGAACCCAATGCAGTTTTCAGAATTGCTGTATATTTATTGGTTTTGAAGTTATCGCAGGTTGAACTGCAAAAATGAATTGAATAAAATTCGTCTAAAATCATCCGCCCGCGAGTTTCACTGTGAGGAAGTTAGAGAGAGATAGTTGCTTATTATACGCTCTCTGTCTAACGTACGGCGCAGGCACAGTGTGTCCCTTTCAATACAGTATATTTAATGTATCTTTTAAATGTCAATAAATTTCAAATGAAATTTGGGTATATCTGAAATCCTTGAATAATTTACGCACCCGAAATTTTCGCCGGTATTTTTCGTCAAAAAAGTGCGTTAATTATGCGAGAAAATACGGTATTTATAAATGACCTTGTGATATCCGGATTTTTCCATATCCGGATCGGCCGGTCGCCATATTAGTCCGGATATGACAGGTTGTACCTGTACTGGTAAAAGTATGAATACGGTACAGATAGACTTTTATTACAAATATTTTTTGCTACGGTTTTCTATAAATAGTAACTATTCTCGGTAAAATAAAAATAAAATAAAATAAAAGATTAAATACAAATATCTAATATTTTCTGAATAAAATATATGTATATTTTAACAAATAATAATTATGTAACTCTGAAAAAATTTAAGACAAATCTTCATTAACTCTTGTAGGGAATTAATTAAATCTTCATTAATCTTTAAAACTCTTGTAGGGAATTCGTTTTACACACTTAGGCCTATATGTATTGAACATAATTATTATAAAACCATTTATTATTAAAAGGGGTTGTTTAAATTACATATTTATTCCTACAATTCGCCCACTCCGATTATTTCTTTTGTTAAATAAATCTTATGACATGTCTTTTATATGTTTTGTACACCTCAGATTTTGTGTACACTGTATATATTTCGTATTTTTAATGTATTTAGCTAAGTTTTTATTGGCCTAGGACACCGGTCCTTCTCAAAATTTGCATATAATTTTACCCTGATTAACGAAACAGCTCCTCTCTGTCTGTGTACCTCTGTCTCACTTTCTTGCGCTCTCTCTCTCTCTCTCTCTCTCTCTCTCTCTCTCTCTCTCTCTCTCTCACCCCCTTCTCTCTCTCTCTCCCTCTCTCTCTCTCTCTCTCTCTCTCTCTCTCTCTCTCTCTCTCTCTCTCTCTCTCTCTCTCTCCTTATTCGTTCTATTTCTATCCCTTATTTTTATTAAAGAATGAGCCAAGGAGGTTATGTACATTTACGCCTGCCGGACACCTCTAAGGTTGCCTCTGTAAGAAACAATAAAATTTCTCAAGTGTTTATGAAATAAGGAGGACACTGGAACATGGTAAACGCATAGTAATGTTTATTTGGCTGAGACAAGATAAACGAGAAACGTGACACATTTCTGGCGGGAACGATTATGCATTTTGCAAACTGGCGTCTACGTCACACACGTCCGTATTTTCTACAAACATTGTGCACAGTTTAATCTGAGTTGTGGTATCTCGAACTCAGAAATGGTTAATATACGTCAGCCACTGCTATGTACAGTGATATGTGTTGTGTCTATTCAGCGCTAACACCACAGGTCTCCAGCACAGAGACAAGATTTCTCATTCCCGTCAACATGAGTACCTACTCAAGGTCAAATAACATTCTTAATGTTGTAATGACAGACGTGTACGTTTACAAAACACTGTTTTGGCTGACACATATATACACATCTACGTCTGAACTCGCAACCTCTTATTTACCAGCTGGCCGGTTTTACGTTTCCACCAAACGTGTTCCAGAAAATCATATTAAAATAATATGAATATTTTATAGTAAAAACATAATAATAATATACAATTTAAAAAGTTAATACACTACCTCTTGCTTATCCTAAGTTTTGTGCGGAGAAATACCTGACCCAGTCAGTTTTCCAAGGATTCATAAAATTGTTATCTCGAATGATACATGGATCTTGTAGAGCTCGTAATCCTAATGTTCCTTGCATGATTGATGGAATATGTACACATAATAACCGAGCAACATTTTACGTTAAACTATTGAAAATAACAATGGTTTTCCAAAGTACCGGAGACGAGATGACGGAATTGTTGAACTAAAAGGAATACCGTATATCATTTGATAATCGTGATTCGTTCAATACAATCGCTTCCTAATTCTACAGTACAATGCTCACATCAATATTGAAAACCGATAAATACATGTATAAATAGGCTTACCATACGTCCCGGTTTTACCGGGATTGTCCCGGTTTGACGACCTGATCCCGGGGTCCCGGCCAGTTTGTCAATTGTCCCGGTTTGAAAATTGACGAGAGTAGTTTCCGTCCGGGCGAAGACGTTGTGCAAGCTAAGCTCCCGATTTTTTGTTAAATCAATAGAAAAGAGAGTTTGAAAGATTAAAAGTAATTCTTCATGAATGGAAAATTCAAAAGCTGCAGTAGTCACTTTGCACGAGTATACACATTCAAATGACTTAGGGAGCACAAAAATCCTAATGTGTGCTATACTTGCTTTCCTTCGAAAAGATGTAGAATGTGGCTGGCAGTATATCCATGGTCAAGTTCCAGAAGAAGAGAAACTCGATTAATTCTTTAATTGTTTCGTAGAACAATAGCTAGACAATGATTAGTGCCACAGGAGTTACGAAACTGCTACTTCCGACGTCATACAATGAATAATACCGTACAAGCACGCATCAGAAACTAAACAGCCACGTTGGAAGACCACATCCAAGAATAAAAAACATTATCAATTGTTTATAATCTGAGGCAGAGAAATCTATTCAGAACACGATGTAACGATGGAGTGATATTTTTAAGCTATGAAAAGGACGAAAAAGTATACTGAATTGGATAAACTAAAAGATATGAAAAAGATTCTGAAGTTGGGATGTTTCTCAAGATCACGTCGTCCGTTCTACAAGTTGACTAATAAAAATAAATAAAAAATAACCTTCCTTTTTAATTTAGAGAGAGAGAGAGAGAGAGAGAGAGAGAGAGTGAGGGAGCGGCTATGCAAGTGTGTGTGTGTGTGTGTGTGTGTGTGTGTGCGTTTTATAAAAATTGTAACTTGGTAAACGTAGTTGGTAACAAAAAATACATTTAACGAATTATAAAAACATAAACACAATACAGGGTGGATGTACATACATCGTTGTTTGTGTGTTCGCAAGTGGGAGGTACTCTCACGTATCAAAAATTAATTACGTGTCTTATCTACTTGAGTGTTCGCAAGTGAAACGAGTTGCAAGTGCCACTGTTCGTAAGTGGGAGCACACCATCGTCGGCCGGATACGAAAAGCAGATTAATTTACCTGGTTTCTTCGAAACAAAAGCATCAACATGAATCAAAAAATTTACCTTGCAACCATTATTTTAGTAAAACGTAGATGATTGTGGGTACCATAGCTTAGGCTTTTAGAGCATAGGCTTGTAAATTTCTCTAGGATTTACATTATGTAGCTTATGATAGAAGTTCAAATGCGAGTTCCTGGTCCCTAAAAACATGGATATCTCAGCTGGGAGAGTGAACTCCAAGACAAAATACTGATCCTTCAAAAGTGTGTGTGTCGGGTAGGTATAGGCCTACTAGTAGGCCTACTCTGGGCTCCTTAAAAAAGCTACTGCTAAAATAACAGTGATTTGTTCTAATTTTGTTTGCTACATAATAAGGAGACGCCGTATAACATTAAAATTTGGGTTTGGCAAAGATTATCAGAATTGGCACATTCAACAATTAAAAGTTTTGTACGAATGAGCAGAACATAATGGTATTTAAAAGGAACTATAAAGACATATCTTATGGTCATAAACAAACCGTAGAAGAAATTACTATTGTAATCAGTATAGTCATATTTGGACAGGTGTAGAAAAATATGGAGAAGGCTGTACAGGTGTGTCGGTGCTGATGGGAACACACATAAAAACGTTTGTATGAGATTAAACGTATGTAAAATGTATCCAAGATAAATACCGTTTTATCTACAACAGGTGGCTTCGAAATATGAATTTGGGGATTTCCCTTTTATTTAGGGGGAATTGTTATAAGGTAAATACAGTACAACCTGTCACATCCGGACCTGTGATATCCGGAACCTCCCATATCCGGACGTATCTCCAAACTAATTTTTGCAATTTTGGTTAGCGAATGGTTAGGGATGTAAAGATACTACTCTTGATGTTTTGGCTGATCACCACTTTTTCTTCACTACACTTACGTCATTCTGCGATATGGTTCACTGTTTTTGAATATTTAAGTTTTTACAATTGAAATACTTTATTTGGGGCAACTGAGTCTGGGGCAGCGGCGTTAGGTCGACTCACTTTGGCTTCATGGCTTCCAAAAAACGTGTGCATTGTATGAAGCAGCCGAATCACAAACTTTTTCAAAAACTGATGTAGGCGTACTGTAAGTAAAACTTTTTAACCTATTTTACTTTTTGTATTTTAAAGAGTACAGTGTACAAATTCAAATGCTAAACCAATAGAAACGTCTAAAAAAACACGTTCTTGTCCTGTGTATCTTCTGTAATTGTTAATTATATTAATTGAGATTTTGGCTACTTATAGAGATTTAATTACTGAACACAATGCAGTTTTCAGAATTGCTGTATATTAATTCGGTTTGAAGTTATCGCAGGTTGAACTGCAAAAATGAATTGAATAAAATTCGTCTAAAATCATCCGCCCGGGAGATTCACTGTGAGGAAGTTAGAGAGAGATAGTTGCTTATTATACGCTCTCTGTCTAGCTTACGGCGCAGCGCACAGTCTGTCCCTTTATGTACATAAATATGTAGGAAAAATAAGGAAAATATGTAGCTAAATATGTAATATTTAAGAAATATGTAGTATTAAAATACTTTCACATCAGCAATGTAATTTACATTTTACGAGAACATAACAGTGCCCCCTTTGAAATGTTTTGAAAATAATAGGTGCTTCATTTTAAACTTTTTAAAATCACTTTCAAAACATGCAAATATATTTTGAGCAAAGTCAATGTAATCCATAAAATACTAACCAAGTTCGGGGCTGACACTAATCACCAGTTAGATTACCACTTCTGTTACAGAAAATAAGTTAACCCTCAGAATACACAGTATCTGAAAGTTCAACTCTTTGTTGAAGAGTTTACAATAAGACAGCATGCATAAGAAATGAATTACTTTTCAATTGTTTATTGTACTTTAGAAAATTTATGAAAACATATTTTAGAAAACAGTATTAAAAAAGAAATCTTGATATTATAAAATTAACAACAACAAAGTATTTTACCTATGGATTTCTGTAGTATAAAGTAAAAAATTGAGAATTATTAACTATTTAACAAAATATTTTACTAGGAGAGTTGAAATTACTATAAAATTAAAGGTAGATTTTTGACTTGAAAATCTATATTGTATATATATATATAACTCTACTATAACTCTGCATAAGAATAAAGTGTCCATGTAAGTTTTTTTTTCCACTGTTTAGTTGTACAATTAATTATTAAATACTTTTCTATATTGTCTGTTGACATGGACTGTCTTCGGTCTGAGAGTATGTTTGTATATATAGAAAAGGATCTCTCGACATCACGTGTCGTCACCGGCGCATGTTTATATAGAGGAATCGTACTTGGAAGAATATTCTCAATCGATTATACAGTTTCGCCGTTACATATGCGATAAATGGTATGTAAAGTTGAGTAACCAGGGTTTCTATTCAGCACAGCATTTAATTTAGTAGAAACTTTGTCACCGACTTCACCCTGCACAGCATTTAACTTGTTAACTGCTTCTTCAACTATTCCTATGGCTTCTTGGAGAGTCAGACCTGCAGTCTCCAGTTTCTTGATACAACTGAAATGCGTTTTGATGTACGAAACTGAACATATCACCTTAGAGTTGTTGAATGCAGACAAGGATTCGCTCGCTGACACTGCAGAATCGGGAGATAATGTTTCCACCACATACTTCACAGCTTCAAAGTTGTCACTGTAGAAATTTACGCCTTCTATCCAGGTTCCCCATCTTGTAATTACGGGTTCTGGAGGCAGAGGTGTGTCAGGTAGCCTTTGTTTGTAGCACTGGATACGGTAAGGAGCTTTCAAGAACACCTTTTTTGTTGCTGATATTAATGTATTTACTTCGGGGAAAAGGTCTCTGACAGTTTCAGCTACTCGATGCAATCCATGAGCCAGGCATGTAACATGTAGTAGGTTGGGGTAAAACACATTTAGAGAATTACCTGCTTTTAACATGTATGCTGCTGCATCTGTATACAACAGCAGTACCTTCTCTTCTTTAACACCATTTGGCCATAACAAACTTGGCAAAATACAGCTTTATCGTCAGTTGTAAAAGCACTGTCAATCTGTACCCATGATTTTAACTTAGATGACAAAGATGATGCGGTCGGTGCCATGATAAAACAAGGATATTTGTATTTAAAACACTTAAGAACTTGCGTTGAACAATACCGCACAATATATTATTTAAGACGTCTTTTGTCCAACAACGAGAATCCGCCAAGGCAAGAAACAAGCAAGCGCAGAAGTGTAGGCGAAAGACAAAACACTGACTTGACAATAACTTCAACACACCACACTGCACGCCAGATTGTTATTTACGTGTAGGCTTACACTCCGAGAGCGTCGATAATACTGGCGTCGAAAATCACATTGTGCCCTACAATAGCATAGAGTTATATAGATATTTGTTTGTTTAGGTAGATGGAATCCGTTGCGAGAATTGCAAGATCTGCGAAGAGTATTTATTTACCGCGGACAGCACGTTCTTTCCCCACCGAGCCTGCTGAACGTGCGAACGAAACGTAAATGAGTGGGGCCGCGCATACCATTCTCATCTAACATCCCGTGCAAAATGCCTTACTTGTCGCTTGAGCTCGTAAAAAATTTTACTTCTTGAAAGTAGAATCTATGTGTGCAATTGCAACAGATGCAATTATTTTGCCTTTTCTTGTAATAAATTAATTGGACCTGATTCTGATTAATTGCACATTTGCGCATCTGAGTAATGTTGTTATAGGCCTAACTATTTTTTGCCATTTCAATTTTCAAATTGAAATAAAGTATAGTAAAATAGCTAAAATATGTAGAAATATGTAAGATGGAGTGAAATATGTAATATGAACAAAATATGTAAAAATATGTGAAATTAAACTCGCGGATAAGACACCTATTGGTATGATTCGCCGATATCTGGCTTTTCCGTGTAAATGTGCACTCAGCATTCAAATATGTAATTACATAAAAATCCGGGCCTTAATCATCACCTACACCTGCATAAATATGAATGTAGGGGCTACTCATTACAGTATTCACTTCCCCTTCCTTTGTATTTTGATTTGACAGCATTACAGGATGTTTACACTACCTTGTAAGCACGTATGTTTCCCCTTCTGTTTTGTCCAATATACAGTAGATTTGATAGAAATTTTAAATGAAGAAGGAAACTGCTACTTGGTAAATTAATATGTATTGTGCTTTTAAAAGGAAAAGAGAGATAGCTACCTTTTTCTAATTCTATCAGTAGGATAGAAAACATATATAATATAAAATGTATGAGACCGCATTAATATTAAGTATTTATCTCTAAATCACCAGTCGATTGCCTCAAAATAATGCGAAAAATTGCGAAAGAAACTACCGTGTAGTTATTTTTATCTCGCAAGGGTGTGTACGATGAACTATAGAAAAGAAACTTGTAAATAAATGTTTTTATACAATGCCGTTTGGTTGCTAATCCCCGACCTTATAACTTTTTTATATACTTGCTTTTGTATAGAAAAGTCTTATGAAGTGAAAAGAAATTAGTAAAAGAGAATGGAAAATTCCAGGGTGAGGAAGAATATTTAACGTTACGAATTATAAAACGAAGGAGATATTACAGCTGCAATAAAGAGCAGGCAACGAATTATATCAAGGGCTCAAGAGAGAAGTAACGCAACGGAAGGCTGATTGGAATTCCTCAACTTAAATGTGAAGGAGGTATTGTATAATATTAATACTACCTGTAACTCCCGCAGACCTTCCTTTGTCATAAACCGTCTCCTCACCATTCCCGATGGACCTCCTCCCAGAAACCCCCGCCAACGGAGAAATAGAAATAATTAAGTCTCTTTGTCATACTTACTACACCTGGCTTCCTTCTTGATAACTTAACATCTTAAATTTTCCTATCTACCTATCCGGTCTTTATCCCTCTCCTTTGTGCCTCCCCGCCTTACCTTGACGCCTCTCTGACACCTTCCTCCGGCGTCCTGCGTTACTCGACCTCGTCTTGGCTGTCGTTTGACTTATACTTTTATTATGGCTCTTTCATCACCCATTTGGCTCTGCACACTACGTAAACACACAAATACACATCCATACACTACACTCTATCCTGAATGCCTCCACCTACTTCGCCACCTGTCCGCGCTGCGCTGGCGTGCGACTCCTCTAAATCTCCAATCGGCGGAAGGGTGCTTGCCCCAGATCAGCCTGAGTCTTATCCTCTCAGACAAGTCTCAGACAACGCAAAAAAAGGTATAATATTATAGCCTACTGTCTACTATGACTGTGAGACGCGAATATGACAGCAGATATGCAAGAATGTAGGAGGCTACAGAAGAATAAAGGAACGGTCCAACTTCGGATATTATGGCTTAAGTAATCATATTAGAAAGGATTATTACAATTTATTTTATACACCACACAATATATGTGATAATTTTAATTTTTTATTTATCTATAAATTTTGAAACGAATTAAGACCTGTATTAACATCAACCGTTGTGTATATAATTCTTTTCACTCAGACTTTTCACAAAGTTTAGTGATATATTAAAACCATGTGTAAGATAATCAATTTTTGTGAAACCTATAATATACCCATTAAATAGTGTAGACTAGACAAGTATGATAGTAGCTTAATACAGTCTTTTTTCCGGGATGAAAGGGAAATTATAATATTGTGCGCTTAAGAATGAACCTTTTTTTGTTACTAGACCAACGTTTATGAAAATCTATTTGGCTTCATTTCTCAGATTGTAATAAAATTGGAATCAATTATAGCCTATATAAAATTAAAAATTTTTGCCAAAATTATTTGTTACTAACCAAGTTTACTTTATTTTCTTAACCGATGGATTTTTGCATATCAAATTCCGTTTATTAGACATCGATTTTTCAATATAAAATTGGTCTCTTGATTACTGATTTGCGTTAATGCGTCCAAGAAAAATAGTAGTTTGATAAACCTTATTACTAAGTTTTAATGTTTGTTTACATACGGCGTTTTCAAGAAACTGTAACAGTGTTAGAATAAATAGGCCTACTTAAAAATTTGATTACATACCTGCACCTAGTTTCGTATACAGAAGCAGTGTAAAAAGTATTTTGTAAAGCTTTCTTACAAAATTATAACATAACTGAAGCCCAAATGATGTTTAAGATTTTGCACGTTGTCATATGAAGTTTACTTAAGGACCTGTTACGTTCAGACTTCCTGAGATACAGTTATTGAGAAGAACAAGAGTAACAGAAAGAAAGACAGAGAGAGTGAGAGAGAGGTCAAAGTACATGATGTTTACTACAGTTGGCTACTTATAAGGAACTTGAAAATAATTAAACTTATTGTAATGTAGAAAGTTAACGAAACATGAACCAAAAGCGAGGATTATGTGCAGCAGACTCAAGAGTTTTATTAACAGGATCCAAACAGCCTTTGGTGAAACGATTATTACGTTAAATAATTTATTCGCAATTAAGAAGTGGTACATTTTGAAGAAAGGAAAAAACCGAGGATGAGGAACTTATAAGTTGCTATTAAAATATGTAACTTACCTTCTGGATACCTAATTATTTTACAAGCAAGTTACGGAAACTATAAAAAAAATTAATTCTTAATATATAAGCCTTCACGTATTATTTAAAAAAATTAGATTACTGCTCACTGTGATATACGAAAAGCAAAAATATAATTAATGTAACATTACAACTCTTCAACTCTGTAAGATATAAACTCTTCTGCTTCTGCAGGTTGTTATTTATATTATTGGTACTTGTAGAAATTTTTATTAATCAGAATGGTGAATAAATTTCCAACGGATGGGAGTCAACTTGAAACATGTTGCTTCGGTACTACTGTATACCAATAATTGCATAACTATATTCTTACAAATGATATTCGGTATGAATGAGAATAATTAAAAATTCGTAATTCTCTCTCCCCCGTCTCTCTTCTCCCCCTAACTCTTTCTCTGTCAATTTTCCCCATCTACCTCACTAATAGGGACAAACCTCACTACTACCTTTAATTAAACATGACTACCTCACTATTAATTTCCTTTTATTTTCATTAAGTTAGCACGGCAGGTCCTTCTGCGACTGCACCCAAAGCGCGCCTCTTTAAGTGTTTGTTGAAATGTTACACTGCTACAAACAGATTACTCAAGTTTGAATGTGTAGTCTATACGAACACAATGAATGATTAAACAAACACGCACACCACACTACCTTGGACAGGCATATGTACATATGACTGTCATCTCACGTTTCTTATTTAATTTTTATTTAACTTTTTAATACTTTTATATGTTTAATTATTATGTAATCGTTAAGGATAAATAGGAGAAATAACTCTTTTTAATTGCCTTCATTATATCAAAAAGTAATTCCTTGCTGGATCGTGAAATATTTACAATTCATCTTTATTTACGTAGGTCTTGAATGTTGTGACACCGATCCTTTGAAGTATTCTCCGATCTTTATATGTACGGTATTCTTTTCCGGATGTCTCTCTTTGACTATGATCCCAGGCATTCAAAGTTTTGTGTTTGGACTCCTATGATTTTCTGGCCTACTATTATTATACATTTTTATGTGCAAGAAAGTGGCTGAAATTTCCATTTATAAACTACCTGATCCCTCTCGAACAGTCAGTGATTACTATAGACCGGGGTGACACGAGTTCTGGAAAGACACTCTAGAGAGTATCGCTGTATCTCTTCTGTACCGTTTTGCTTCTTCCATTCACTTTATGCCCACTCTATTTTTGTTAGTCTACGACAAACAATCTTTGGTATTAGATTTCTAACGACCAAAAATACTTCCAAAGAATTTGATCTTCTTGCCTGTCCTTTCAAACGGAGCACTGTTTCTATTTTAACAGGACGCACAATACCCTACAGTTTAAGAATATATAGACGAAAAAGTGTATGTAGCTGCAGTGAGGCGAACGAACCCGACAGTATCATACCGAGGTTATCTAAACGAATACCGGAGAAATGCGGACACGGAGATTTGCGAACACAAGCTATTTCCGGAGATTTGCGGACACTAGGCATTTTGCTACCTGAGAGAGGGATGACAAAATTCCAAAAGTATTTCTATACCGGAGGCTTGCGGACAGGCCGTATCTGAGGTGCGCCCGCTTGAATAGCAACAAACTTTCGTCAATTACTAAATTTTCAAATAGATTTAAGGCCTCTCTAAATTTTTTTCTTGTGTGTTCGACAATAAGCCGTATTTTTACAAGGCTATCTTGAGTAGGGGTAGAATTGTCACAAAAATGTAAAAGTCGCAGAATTAGTTTGAATCGGTCCCTAGACATAATTTGGGGAAATATCGGCGTCAGTAATAGCAAATCCTTTGCCCAATATTCGTCTATTTCTAATTTGTTTACTCTTGGCATCAGCAGTGAACACGCCAAGAAGAAATTAAATTCTGCAGGCTCTATATCTTTCCATCGGGACAATCGGGATATTAATGTCAATTTTGCGGTAACAAATTTGTAATAATTATTTAATTCTGTACAAATAACAGAAATAAATTCTAAGGGGAAAAATATTTAAAAAAATCTAAGTGAGTTGCCGTGTCTTCGAAACTAATTCGTAATCCGCTAACTGCTTTATCAAAAGAGTGACGTTTTGTCGCAGGACTGTTGGCCGACCAATCGTAAATTCTTTTTCGCTTCTGAAGATTTCTTACCTCTTCTTCTTCTTCTTCTTCTTCTTCGTCTTCTTCTTCTTCTTCTTCTTCTTCTTCTTCTTCTTCTTCTTCTTCTTCTTCTTCTTCTTCTTCTTCTTCTTCTTCTTCTTCATCATCATCTTCTCCTGCTGATGTTTCATTTTCTGATGAAGCTGCACGTGGTGTTGAACGATTATGAGAAGGCCCGGGAGCATCCATATCTTTGTCTGAGAAAATGTTGTCTTCCTCGTCACTACTCTTCATCAATAATTCCATAACTTCCTTCTCGGATTCTGTGCCATTGTAAACACAATATTCACACCTACTGTTTGCTAAAGAGAATCACAAACAAGACTGAACAGATGTTCTACAGACAGAAAGTAATTATACCTTGCACCCAATGTTGAGAACAATAGCCGTGGTAAGGAATTTGAACAAAGAAAATGATTTTTCTTCATGTTTTGAGGGTAGTACAATCAGAATCTGCCCTTATCTCGAACACGATGTTTTTCGCGATAACCATACTTCCATTCCTTACGAAACATGGAAGTAAAAAAGTTGCTAGCTGAAAAAATAATAGAAGAACCTAAACATTAAGATATTAACACCATTCGTCAATTTTGTCAACCCTCTGGGGGTCCGGTCTAGTTCATCCCTCCCGTAAATACGCCTCTAACCACGAGATGACATTGTTTACATTCTAACCGCATTAAAGTTTTGTTATTACAGTTTTCCAGTAAGCTACATTTTTCAGATTTACAGTAAATTATTATATTTACTGACAACATGTACAAAGTGCTTTTTTATTTATGGTCAACCATTCGTCGAGCAGGACGTAGTATGTGCCTACGCTTGGTCTGCATCTGCAATGTTTATGGGTTTTGTCAAGTCGCAGTTATTATTTTCAGCCCAACGATCCATAAATCAATCGTAAATTTGCATCGTTGTAACAAAGGCTATTCAATTTTGGTTTATTACTGTGCTCTTTTTCTTATATACGCTCGCGGGCGTGCCGAAGAAGAGGACAGAGTTATACACGTTGCGAGCGAAGAGGATGCCGCACCGTTTCTGGTTTCGCACAGTACTGCCTCTGAAACGGGGAATTACACGACATTAACCTGTCCTAGCTCCTTACAAACCTGAATAATGTGTTAAACACAAACATTTGCATTTACAATTAATATATATATATATAATATTTCTGTATTAATATTATAAAAATTCTGTATAATATTTACCTTATTTCTTCCGTCGTGTGACTTCGTGTTGCGTTCGATTGAATATCTTTACGCGTTTCGAAACGTGTTTTGTCTTCAGAATAAAAAATCACTCAAAGTGAGGTCGTTAAACATCAAAATTGCAAATATTAAAACAGTTCTACACATGTCCGCATTACATGAGTGCGCACTCGAGTCTCTCGGTATTTTCCTGTTGCTTTCCTCTACTATTGGGGAGTCAAAACTGGAACCCTTGCGCTGCCAGCTCTTATCGCAATGTGGACTGTGTAAATACCCGCTTACGCTACGCAAGTACTGTACGCAATAATTTTCCCATCTATATTTTTATCGTCAGTAATTAGGACCAACTGTCTGGGGAGGTGTGGTTTGTATTAGTTTACTTGCGAACAGATTTTAATACTAAACAAAATAAATGTATTTAATTATGGCAAGGAAAAAACAAAATCGTTTTAATGTTTTCCAAACCTAATGTCTATTAATCCCAAAATTGGTGGAACAGGGAAATGAAGAAACAGATCAACGATACATGGGATCTAGTCGGCGAAATAACTGACCTTTTTTCCTTTCGTTGTAAACAGAACGAAAACGTTATAGGCCTAACATACTGTTACGACATTGCAGAACAATCTACGTGTTTCTCGGCTATTCCAGTGGAATCCGGCTGTAATGCGTATGTGCGTACACATTGCTGCTACTTTGAGATGGACAATTAGTGGCACGTGTCATGAATCCGCAACGAGACCATACCGATCCGCGCGTGCTGTGTTCAAGGCCGCAATCAATTACGTTCTAGTGTTTTGTAGTAGACGCCTATTAGCGAATATTCTGGAACCTTATCGGGTACTCAGCGACGCTCAGTTCAGTTTGAGTTGCGATTGAATCGAGTGCTGTTCGAAGTAATTGTAGCGAAGTGTTTTATAATTGTGCGGGACAATTGTAATACAATACAGTAATTGTCTTTTATATTAGTTGACATTTTTATTGCGTGTGAACAATTTTTTAATTGATTTGTTGCAAGAGACTATCTTGTTGATTACAAACTGTATAATTGTGATAATTTAAGCTGGTGATTAGTGATTTAATTGGTGTCTTGTATTTTGTTTTCCACTGTACCATACGACGATCAGTAGACCGTCGTAACAATACGATGTTCAATATTCTACATTTAATTTTTAGACTGTACTTTTTTTACTTGTACTTACAATTACTTTCTATTTTTAGTAGGACCAAGAAAACGCTGATAATAGCACAAGCTGGACTGAGATAATAATATTAACACTTTAATTACCAACGAAACTAAAACGCGACATTTATGTTGCCAACACCTTAAGTTGACGCGACACCAGCAGTGATTACATGTTAACAGCTGATTTTTCATTTCCCTCCCACCGCTCAGAATTTCAAAGTAGACGTGCCCTTAGCTCTTAATACTACTATACGTAAATCGATAAATGGAGAAATTAAACATATGGTACTAGAAGAGCATGACCCCACGCGTCGAAGACGAAACATGATATAAATACACCTTGATTATTATTATTATTACGTATTATATAGTAGTATTAGATATTATATGGGAGAAATTAACAAAGTGCGAGGGGGCAGATAAAGGACAGTGAAGGATTGTGTGTAACACTGAAATTGTTGACAAGAAAAAGAAGAAACTGTACGAGTTGGCGCGCGTGCGTGTGCGCGCGAGAGAGAGAGAGAGAGTGAGTGAGTGAGTGAGTGAGAGGACTGAAAGAGAGAAACATGGGCAGAGGTAAAAAAAATCTGTCGCATTAAATTCACGCCAACAACATTCTTAATGTCGTAATGACACAACAGTCTATGTTTACAAAATTACTACCGTTGTGACGACGCAAATATACAGATCTAATGTGTGTTGGCAGGCTGACGCGTTCGTACTACTAATTCATTCGAAGGCTGTATTCACTCCTCTCTGTATTAAAATAATACAAATGTTCTTTTATAGTAATAATATAATAATAATAATAACAACTATCACGATTTGTAGGCTTAAGCATTCATAACATAAACAGTTTTCTAACGTTCCCTCCTCTCAAGACTTCTACGAACTTTTTTTAACCTATTGATTTTACTCCATTTTTAATAATTCACCAATCCCTTCAGTTTATAACTTACTGCTTACATGTCGGAGTCATGTGATAGTATGAAACTTTTATTGAGCAGAATTCAGTATGACGGATATTCGTGACATACCTACGGAGATGTGAAAGTAACGTAGTTTTACTTTGATTGCAGCTTGGATTCACTAAATTCTGTTGCCTTCTGTACGAGTGGGTAAATTCTATGCAGGAATGGGAAAATTATTATGTAAAAAAAAGCAGTGATCATTAAAGACAGAGGCACTGAGTGTAGGAGATCAGACCGTTGTAGGTCAAGTACTAGTAAAACCTGGAAAAGCTTATCGTCCACTACTACATATTAAGTAGGTTTAATGAAAATTATGTAAATGGAACGGATGTAATTTCGAAACTGTTAATTTCCTTCAAGTGTGTACTAAAGTAAAGAATGTTACAATTTATAAGTTGGTAATTACACCAGGTAGGCTTAAACAGTTAATGCTAACAACCAGTAGCCTACTGATTCGAATGTGTGTGTGAAGAGGGCTTTTGAGTCGATAATAACGCTATTACCTACTTGACACAGAAATTCCCGTGTCACCTGCACTTTGTATTATGCAAACGTTCGGAGGATGTAAATTTTTCAACAACATTGTTGGAGTGCCAACTTTAGAATGAACCGTTGTGGCGGAATGCAAGATTGATTTAAAGAATTCAAAAATTCTTGGAGATAGTACACTATATTTTCAATATTAAATACGGTGTCAATAGATTCTTCGGACTTTTTATTATCCCCAGAAAATTTTTCCAAACTTGTATCATTATTTTCCTTCACAGATTCGATTCTTTGGGAATAACCACTTGTAATTTTTATCAAGTAAACACTTGACGTTTTTCACAGAATTTAGCAATCAATACAGTTGTACTATTTACTATGTCCCAGTTTTTGGCAATTTCTGTGAAGCTATCGTCATTAGGAACACTACCGTCACCGAGGTGCAGTAAGTTTGTAGAAAAATCACCATCTCCTCCTCCTCCTAAATGGGCTCTCATATTGCTTTGCAAATTTAGTCTGAATAGCATTCCACATCGCCGAAGACTTTAAACACACTGAGACAATATCAGCGCGGGTTCCTCTTGCAGTTACCGGTAATCTCTAGCGAGAATCCTCTGAAATAAGAAATGTTACGCTACCCACTAATTTGTTACAATTTCTTAAGTCTTGGAGAGTTTGATTGACCGTTTCTATACAGTCCACAAATCGCCTTCGTTTTACCGTTCATGATTAGTTTCCGTTTTGATCGCTCTTTCTTTTGTCATGCCTCCTCTTCAACACGAATTGCTTTTTTAATAGGAGTCAGTGAGAATACTTGACTTTTTCTTCTTGGCGCATTTTTATTTTATTTTTGCAGTCGCTTTCGGATAAGGGCGAATTTATTCTGGTGTCAATTGTGATAAGGTATTAGCAGATGTCTCGTTTATTCCCGACGTGGGAGGTCCGGCTACTGTGGTCTCTTGACAATCTTTTGTTGGTGTTAATCTTCCTTCATAATTACTTTTGTCTCCTATCTCTCTGTCAATTACAGGTGAACACAGAAACTCTTCGATACTGAATATATTTTCATTTAATGGCCAAATTCCAGTTGAACTAAAACCTGCTGTCAGTTAGATGGTGTAGCTGCCTTTGAAAAAGTATCTTTTGCTAGCCCAGGTATGTCATGGTTTTACCTGGGTTTATTGTCATCCAGCTCTCAGCGGCTGCACCGAAACAGGCCATATAAACACTTGTCTAATGGCTGAAGTCAGATTGTAACGGGTATGAGGTATAAACTGTTTCATAAATAGTAAAAAAAGAGAGGCTGTAATTTATCTTGATGGATGTGCTACTCCAATACAACCTGCTGGTCCATAAATAATCAAAGTGATATCTACATAACACTCTGTGGATATAACGATAAGTGGTGGTTTCCAGCTGCCATCTATGAAAATACCACTGGTTTCACCCTTTTCCAAAGGGGTAACCCTGCTGACTTGTTTATTTCCCTTCAAACTGACAACTTTGTTAGGACAGTGCACTGTTGTTATGCTGCCTGGTTTCCTTCACATTCCAAATATTGTGACAATAAAAATGAAGGCGACTTATCACAGAATTCCAATATTGAAGAAAGTTTTATGTTATGTTTATTAAAACTAAATGCTATTGCAAAACTTGTTGCTTCAGCCTCTCTAAAAGACAACCTTGAATGTCGCTGCATGAAGCCAGTTAAACAATCTTTTACCGGCCCAGTTCACCAGAAAATCGACATTATTTGCAAAGACGTATTCGGAGGCTAACATACGAATATTCTTAGGGTACAAACCATAATAACTAACAGAATAGTGCAGATCATAACACAGAAATCTGATTTTTCTTTTTGTTCTTTCCTAAATACAAGTTGTGGAAAACGCTGAGTCTTTGTAGGGTTTGTGAGCTACATCGCCCCAGAAAGTTTTTCACTTGTACGTTTGAACCAAATATGAAAAAAAGAAAACAGAACAAAATGTTTTACTTACATTGTACCAACATACCACTTTCCTTCTGGTGAAATTGAAGGTACACCTTTAATTTTAAAATTAGTGGCTGAAGTGTAGTGCTGCTGGCCACTCTACCTTTAGTGCGTGTGTCGAACACTCACTTTAGGCAACCTATTCTACCTCCTAAATTTCCTAGGCGGCATAAAAAGGAGCCATTATTACTATTATCATTTTAAAAATTTTAGTTTTTTAGGATTTAATAAACACGTAATCTTCATTATAGGATCACAAGTAACTGACACATAATTAATTCTGAGATCTGTTAGGTTATGAATTAATTTTCTTTTAAAAGTTATAGAGAAACATAACTTGCCCTCATGTTGCCACATTGCTTTTGTATTAGTATGATTCAATTGTACACTTACCATGGATCCAACAAAGTACGTAGCTGTAAACACCCATAGCAAATTAGTGACAAAAAGGTTGCTTTACACGTTCTAAAATACAAAAGGGAACAAAGACTCATTTTACTGTACACTGCTATAATCAGACTGGAGGAGCATGTACTACAAGCTATAACAAAAACGTTATACAGTTGCAGAGGTGCTGCGACTAAGGGACACTTGAAGAAGTACAAAGTATCAACTTATGTCTATCTGCTCTCCCCTATATGGTAATACTGTCTTATAACGACTGTTAAACAAATCAAATGTATTGTATACCTTTATATGTGTATTTGTACACAATATATCATAAACGTTTTTTGTGGCAAAAATACCTTTATATGTGTATTTATACACAATATATCATAAAAGTTTTTTGCGACAAAAATATCTGTCAAATTTTTGTATGTTGTAATGGTACATATAACACTACCAACACCAGCGTACCACAAATAAGTTGAAAGCCACTACAATTAAGAATACCTACAAAGTCAAGCATACGATCATGGATAAAAAAGGAAGTATCATAAGCCAAAACCAAGTGAATTAAAATGAAGAAGGAATTACCAGTAAATGTGCAACTAAAGAAGATAAAGCAAGACTAACGACGAGACGACATACATAATTACCCAATAGATCAAACAGTGAGAAGGAAACCCATTAAAGACAAAATCAAGAAGAAACCTATTAACCGTGAGAAGGAAACCAGTGAAAACAACGTCATGAAGAAACTTATTAAGAGGGAGGAAGGAATCGGTGAAGAGAAGAAGAAAATATCCAGATCAAACACAAAAAAGGGAGATAACATGAATTATAATGAACTAACATATGGCAATAAAAGAATTATTATAAAAGAAGAAAGAATAAATGGAATAAACAACATGATTTAAACCCCTAAGCTGCAAAACAAATTGACACTGACCAAAACTTATTAAGTGAATACCTTCCTTGACAATGTAATACAAACAATAATCAATAAGAATTAATTATTGAACATAAAAAGTAACAAAGAGAATGAATAATAATAAGTTCTTAGCTAAATTATGTGTAGACATGAAAAGAGGGCTATGTCCAAAACACCAATGACCAATTTTAAAGTGGAATTGATATTAGAAATAACCACTAATTACCAATAGTAAAGACTGTAAAAGATAAACAAAATGTAATCTAATAATAACCAATAGATATACCAGTCATGCATAAAGTCAAATAAATCAAATGTAATACAGAAACACAAAACCGACAATAATCCATTGTTGTATATTATAACTATATGCTTGCCATAGAATGGATGCATGATGAACAAAATTATCTTGTAAACTTATCATAAAAGAGTATGAACTAAACCAACAACATTGAATGAGGCACAATACTATTCGAATAAGTAAATTCAAGGATTATAGCCACCCAAATACTAATAATAACCATAATAATAAATAAACCATGTTGACAGCTAGATGCAAGTAATCTTGGTTACTTTAAACCAAAGCAATTTTCAGTATAAATGCAGAATGAACTACTGCACAATAATAACAGTGCTATCAAAACAATGATAAGAGATATTCAAGCAATAATGAGAATAATTTGATAGGATTACAACCCATATAAAAAGGTAACTTCCTAAAGTATAGTAAACTCACTTAACAAACTATAGTTAAGGTAATAAATCCACAAGATGAAGGAAAAGGACACTATCAGAAGTGACAATGACCAATGCAGTATGCATAGGCCATAATAAAATGTTATTAACTATTAATGTTAATATAATAGTAAGTATCATGTACATGTTGTGTTTATGTTAGTGTCTATACAGGAAAGTACAGAGCAACTCACCGCAGCTAATAATAGAAGAGTCAACGCAACTTCTTCAGAATCGAACTCATGAAATGGAACAAAAAACATTCTAAACTATTTAAACAAAATTAATAAACGATGTCAAAGAGTAAGTAAACCGATTTATTCATATCGGATTCAATAATAGATTGAATTGGGTAGAATAAATCAATAAACCAAAAATTAATAATAAAAACCAAAACGTTAAGAATAATAATAAAACAGACAATCTCGTCGTGCTAAAATGTTCATACACACTTTCTAAGAGAATATTACTTATAACTTCGAATCTAACAAGAAAAATATTGTGTCGAGTATTCATAATACAAACCCTTAGATATCAAATATGAAATGAAAATATAAGAACCAAGTAAAATGTATATTCTATAGCCGGCAGAATAAGGGAAGGACAAATAAAATAGAGGCAGGATATCAAGAGAATGGAAAACATGAGACTACCTAAACAAGTAATAAGATACAGACCTCAGGGAAGACGAGATATAGGTAGGGCAAGGAAAAGAGATGCCTTCAGTGAAGGCAAAACAGGCTGTAATCCTATACCTTGACATGGAGAAGATTCCTAATACTTAATAGCACACTTAAGAACAAAATATTGGTATGGAGAATCATACACGACTTCCATGTTCTAAGATTTATATTTAAAATCATTTTCGAAATGAAATATTTCCATTAAAACTACTTCTTTCTACTTACTGCTTCAGCCACTTACTGTGGGCACTAACGTATACCACCTCACGTTATCGCACTTGATTTTCACTGATGATGGAAGTCGATGGCACTGGCGAAACGTCTGGTTTTGCAGAAAACATTGGTCTACGGCCAAACAGGCCGGGAAGGAATTTTAAAAACAAACTGCTTCTTTGTTGTCAATAACGTAGTATATATATACAAAAAATTATCAGGTAAACTATTACGTTACAACAAAAAAATGTTTCTGGTAAACTACCCTTTCCTCGTAACCGATCTTTACCAAAATCAATAGGCCTTGAGTCCTCTATAACTCGGGCACATATGTAAAAAAATATCTGATTCTGTTTGAATTTACGGCAGTTATCGTTCGTCATGAAAAAATTTCTCTTGTTACAACATAAAATATTGCAGGTAAACTACCCCTTTATCTTAACCGATCTTCACAAAAAACAATAGGTCTTGAATACTCTACAATTCAGGGCTGTATGCAAAAAATTATTTGATTCTGTTTGAATTTGCGGCTCTTATCGTTTGCCATAAAAAATCTAGACAGACACACAGACACTTTTCGATAAATTACTTTTTTTCATGTTTTGAGGGTAGTATAATCAGAATCTGCAAAACTCTCTAACACGATTTTTTTTGCCATCACCATACTTCCATTTCCTTATGGAACATGAAAGTGAAATCAAAGTAAAATTCTGATGGCAACAAAAATCAAATATTCTATCAAAAATTGGGGATATACATTTTTGGTAGGTATTTGGTAGGCCTACTTGCATTGCACAAGGAATGTGTTATTTTCAATAGGTTATTGATAAAAAATGACTTACAAGTACATTGATTTTTATTACAAAATTTATACAAAACAGTTTCAATTCTGAGGTATCAATAATTAATAAATATTAAGGATAATTAACAAATTATTTCTTCAGAGAAGATACATAAAAACATTGCAAAAATAATACATATCAGACAAATATTATTACAACAAAAATACCACACAGACATTTGGGCTTTGTTACTTTATCAGTAACTATAAGATTACATTAATAAAGTACATAGAATATTTATTTACAAGAACATAATTACAAAAAGTGAAAACACCTTTGATGAAATAAACATTTTATTTATTACATCAAACATAACTAAACTCAGATGACAATATAAATGAACTAAATATAGGGTTTTCTGCGAGGGAGTGTAGGATTGATTAGGGGTTCAATTAGTTTAAATTATTAAAAAAAAAATAGCATAAACTATAAATAGAAAAACTAGACTGGTATGTTTACAACAAAATGAAAACTTCAAGTTACATTTAAGAGATATTCCGTGTCAAATCAACAAGTGCTACAACCTGACCCTCTTAGATTTATTTGAAATTAAGTATGCATGTAGTATTCATAAATAGTAACACATATCAATTTTTTCACATTTTTCTGACGAAAGGTTACTGAGTAATGGGTGCTCAAAAATGAAAAAAAAAAATAAAATTTTTGACTTGCGCAACAATATTGATTTGTTCACAACTTGTGTTCTAATTAAGCTAGAACAATGACATCGAGTTCATTTGAAAACTCTTTTAAAGGGGTTTCATATGATATAAAACATAATTAGTTGAAAATATATGTTTTTTTTATAAACACATCATTATTGCATTTACTGAATTTTGAAAAACTTTTTTTTTGAAATTCTCAAAAAAATATATGTGAAAGATATTGTTTTCCTCTACATATTCTGAAAGTTTGAACTTGGGATGAGCATGGGATCACTATCAAAAGTAATTTTATGTTTATCACGATTCTGTAAAACGTCATTCAGATCGGTGAATTATTATTATTTTTATTTTCCTACCCGTGACAATTTTTCAGAATCATAGTTGGATTTATTACTTGGCCTACAAAATTGTACTTTTCTTTCATACAAATAACTGTGTTTTAAAGCTTAGCACTAGCTAAATTAATAGCTCAAAATTAATAAATTGACCTACATATCTAAAATATATATCTTAATACAGTGATCCAGGTTTTCCGTGTACAAGCACAAAAATCTCATTTTAAAGACTATATACAAAATGGTTGGTTGGTGTGACTATCTCCCATCTGTTTAGTATTTTGTCATCGGATAATATTACGTCAGCTGTTGTCAACTGTTGTTGAAAGTGACCTGTACATTTTCTTTTGGTGTGACATAGCCTATAAAGTGAAAAAAATGTGATTAATTCTGAAATGTTGTGTTTTGAAATTAGCTTAAAGGTACTTTTGTACAATTCTTACAACAGTGTATAAGTTTATATGCCTACAACCAGTTAATATTGTAACGAGACATATGAGCCCAAATATTTCAGTAACCCAAAATATTAACACATGTCAATAATTGAGTGAAAGAGACAAACCAAGTGTTTCTTCTAAAAGGCCAAGCATGAAACTACATGAGCTACTCATCACCAAGGATAAACTCACAACAATAAGAGTTAATAAAACTAATGGTAACTAACAAGTGAAATAACATTATAAGAAAAAGAAGATGCACCGAACAATGGTTGTACCACAGGAACCAACAACCCAATAGTTTTCGGTCAGTAAGGAACCAATGAAGACAAGGAAGAAACATACTACGAGAAAGATACCTAACAACCATGGCATAAAATATAGATTCCAAGAGCCAGTCAACTATAGAACATCTTACCCGTATATGCAATGACTGAACAACTTACAGATTGAAGAGATGGACAAGAACTGACTAACTGAGATGACCAATATTGTAACGCAACAGAAATTCTAGCATTCAAGTGACATAAAAACAAGGTTTACAGAATAATAAACAAGTCAATATTTAACCCCATGATAGAACAAAGACCTAATAATTATATTTATAATCATAGATAAAGGTAAATAAGGATGCAAGGTAATATTAACAAGAATAACCGAACCTGTAAGTTAGACAATAGTTGATGATATATGTTTAATGAAAAACAAACACAAAATGAAACAATAATTTACTAAGAGCAAATAAGAATTTTGAGTTAAGAGGTATTATTTTGTGACAACAAATGTTATGATAAAGTTTATGTTATGTTATACCAAATATGTGTTGAGTTAATGAAAGATAATGAAACAAGATGTATTATTCAATGACTGTTGTAGAATGAAGTGTGAAGCAGCTAATTAACGTTAATAGATTTGAATTTTCTTATATGTGATCCATAGGTCAAGATAAAATTGTTATTAGATATGGAAAAAATAATTGTTTATGTAAATGTTAATAGTTAAAATTTAATTATATGTATGAATTTATGTAAAAGGGGCTATAGATGTGTACCAGTTATAAACACAGGTAGATCTGTTTACAATAAAAGGCCTAACAGCCAAAACCACTATATAACCACTCATAACATAAAGGTTAGGTACATCAATTAATAATAATTAATGAATACGATTTGAAGAGCTAGAAAAAACATTAAATTAATAATGATATATAATAAAATTTATACAAATTATGATAATACCATAATGCCATGATATCGATTAATAACATTTAATATCGAAAGTGGATTAAATATAAAAAAAGGAAAAAAACCGGCTTATATCAAAAAACCAGCAGAATATGTGTAGAAAATAATAAACCAACTATCGGTAAAGTTACATTCCGATAGGATAGCAAATTGATAAGGAATAGACAAAAAATATATGAAATAAACACTATATTCAAAACATGTGGAAGGAAGAAGTCATGTGTTGCTAGGGACGACAGAAGAAGAGGAAGTTGTTAATTTGACAATAATTGCTTTGATGATCTGAATGTGATGAGATTAAAAAACCCAAGAATTATCTATTTAATAGGAATATTTTAAATCATCAGACACGATTATAAAACACAAAATCCTAATGACAATATTTATGACTATCACCAGTACAGTTTAATCCAAATAACACTACAGTATGAAATCACAATATAGAATAAATAACTGGATTATACAAGGAAGAACTTGAACTGTCCCATATCCGAAGGGAATTGATGATATATTAAACCAAATAGAAAGAATTAACAGTATCACAATTAATAATATTCACTACACCAGAAGTTATAACCTTTCAAAAACACGGAACAACACTAATTGCTTCAACCAAGAGAAGAACGTATTTGGATCCTGGCGTTGCAGAAGAAGCATCAATCGGGCTGTAAACCAATCCACAAAACTGTAATTCCGAAGTGGACAGGAGAAGAATTCCATTCTATTAAATCGAAGAAAGAAAATCGTACGGCATAATTGTCCAGAACAGTAAATTTATCAATCAACCGCCTACACGATTGGCTTCGTTCTAGTCTGGTAAATTATTATTATATTAATCATACTAACTACACAACACTTTAAATTTGTAAATCTTGCATTCTTATCTATGTATTTTTAATCTTCCCCACAGTTACAAGAACCTTCACACCCTGAATTAAATTAATTACAAATTAAAACACACTATATAACTAAATTTAAATAAAGTATCAGAATAATCAACAATCGATTCATACAATCTATAGCTCAAGCATATGTTAATTAGAACATATATTATTCAATGTTAAAGAAGTAAGCAAATAAAGAACCTTTATATATTGGCAAAATCTTGTTATTTGGAGTATGGTTTAATGAGCTAGGAATAAAAAAGTAACTGAATAAGTATAGAATAATTGGTTAACATAAACATTGAAATAACCTATAAGTTTCGTTGAGCCGATACTACAGCGCTTATAGCGGAATTATCTGACACCAAAGAGAGAGAGTAAAAATACAAAATTACAAATACAATTATTACTCAAATAGTCAAACAATCATGTAAGATAAGAAAAGGCAATAACTAAAGAGTTATTAGTTATCATTAATAAAACCAAACTTGAGAAAATAAGGTTAAAAGAATGTAAATTTGTATCAACCTAACATACACATTGTTGGTACAAATTTCATCTAAATTCACATCTAGCAGTAGGAAAAGCCTACCTAAACCAAAATCTTTTGTGCCTTAAACCAAGAAGAACTGATAAGCTTTCTACAGGTACCAATATAAGATACCCAAAATGGATTTTAAATAAGAATTTAAGTAAATAAAGTGAACCAAAACCGACCAAAAGGGGATTCACTAAGTAAAACGTGAACAAAACCACTTTATAATACCAAATAGAAGTAAAAGGTTAATGTCTATACCACAAGTAAGGTGTAATGCCACTATTGTAATAGTATAAGAATATTATAAGAAAGGACATAATGTATTATAATTGTAATTAAGAACACCTGTCATGTGACACCACATTTAAGTAATGTTAGTCAATGATATACACTAAGGGACAGACCAGTGTACAAAAAACACTAAACCAATTATAAAGAGACTACTATGATTAAACTATTGTAACTAAATAATAGTAGAAAGAGATAAAAGAATACCAAATAAGAATGGAAATAAGTGTACACCTCATAGTGCAAAATAGAGGTCAGAGAGAGATAACTATATAAGAATACAGCAGTTCTATAAGGAGAAATTTACCTCCAAACTTATAAATTTTGCACAATCATCTGGCGATATAAGAGCTTCTACAACAATGGACTCTGTAACAAAGAAAGAATTTTAGCTAACAGAAAAAAATAATTATCATTGTCAGTATCAACAAAAGTGCAAATTACTAAATGCAATAATTGCAATTTTATGGGAAATAATGTTATTAAACTAATTATGTACTTTATTAAGAACTTTTGTTTTCCAGCAGCTTCCAAAACTCTTTATATAAAAAATAATATAAACAAACTTATTTAGAGCTTCTAACAATACTTATCTTAAAATTATCATATGATTATACTTTCCAAAGGAAGCCCCTGATTTGAAAGCATTGACACATAATACTACTAATTAAAAATGATTCCAACTACTATTGGCTGATCCCGGCCCAAGTGGGCCGAAACAGTTTAAGAAAAGTAACGTCCCGCAAGTGCGGACCGGAAGAGTTAATTTGTTCAGCCCAAGCGGGCGAAAATTATGTATCTTGCATTAAATATTTGTCTGCTGGTCTTCCATTATGATTGAAGATGTTGTGTAGGATGTATTAAATTACATTAAGAAATAAGAGAAGTGGACTGTATACGAATAGTTTTAATAATTTGAATGATCACATTACAGCTGTAATAAATTGAAAGAAGGCTGGCTAATGCTGCATATTGAATTAATAATTAATAAATTTAGTTAAGAATGAAGTTGTGGCGCTAGTTGGCCATGATAGAAAATAGTAAGGCCTAAGGCCTACTTCTAATGTCGACACTAACTTGACGGAAAGGTCCGGCGAACCGAACGCCGAGATTACTGAATGTGCACTGATCAAAGTACGATTACGCGAACGTTGATGAGATATAAATCAGATTAGCCAACCTAGTAAAATAAAATCATCGCGCTACCGTCCATAAGCTGCCCGTCAAAAATCAAAAAGATTTTTAATACATTCTTTAATAAATTATAATTCATTTACAATTCAATTTGACATAGTGGAGTTTTGATAATTAGAATCAGCTTCAAGGCTGAGTTGAACCTTGAGTTGAGATTAGATAACGGCAATCGGCCGCTAATTTGAGATAAGCATGCAGATAGGCGACTGTAGGCCAAGGTTGGCAAACAGCTGTTTCATGTACCACTAAGTCTGGTTAACCAATATTACTGACACAAGTGCGCAGTACGTAACATTACAAAACATGAACGAAAAATACATAATATGCAAGTCATAGAGTTAGCTTAATGCTAGCTAAGGTCCGTAGACCTGTACAGAAGTTCATTACATGAATGAAATTGTTGTTGAACATGTTACAGTTGCATGTTTCATTGTATATTCAGGAGGGCGACATGTATCGACCTAAATACGCTATTCCTGAAGTTTCAGGAATTTACAATGTATGCCAACGTGTGAGCAACCTAGATGCTGAATGTAGCCCAGATATGACGTGTATGTCATAATTTAAATAAAGAATTGTGCATGCTTACTTACAAAAATGAATAAAATATAAGTACAATATAAATAAATTAGACAAGGCAGTTACACACGGTAGACGCTTACAATAGTTTACATCGACACAATTTATGTGAATACAACAATAATAATTTGCATAATTACAAGATAAATAATTGTAATGTCAGCCAACAATACAATACTGAAATTACAGAAACAATTTAACAATTTAAGACATTCACAAAATAGTACATATTTATCAGCAACAATATAAAGAAATGAATGCATGGTTACTTGACAGCAAACATGCGAATATTATGTAATAACATTAATAAATAAGACCACACAAAGACATGCAGTACACCCCATGAGATCAATGAAAGTGTGACATAGTATGCCACAAAAATTAACATACAATACAAATATTAAGATATCACCAGAACTGTGATACTCAGAAGCGTGCCATGACGCAAAATTGACAAAAATATTGTGACAATCCATCACAATCATGTTGACCAAATGGTCGTAATAAATAATAAGTCAATGGCGGAATAAAGCCGCATTGTGCTGTAACCATAGTGTCACATTTCGTCTCGCGCTGGCAATAAGGTCGGACACCAATTCCAGGTGAATAGCCCTAGTTGCTAAGCAAACAAACAGAGACACGTACGCCTTAGTAAGAGTTCTAGACTTCTGCCCGCCATGACGAATCATGAAGGGACCACCATAATCAACCGCGCAAAATAGAAATGGCCTTGAAGGAGTGACTCTAGGGGATGGCAATATGCCAAGCCTCTGAACCTGCTGTGTGGCGCTAAACCTGATGCACTTGAGACACTTACGAATAACGGAACGGATGACTAGCCGGGCATTAACAATCCACCAACGTTGACGCAGTGAATGATGCACGAGCTGCGCACCAGCATGAAGCAAACGAATGTGTTCGCGTTCGATGATAAGGCGTGTGACATGCGCCGATGGGGGTAGTACGATAGGATGTTTCGAGTCGTAAGATAACTGGGAATGCTGCGATCGTCCGCCTACGCGTATCACTCCAGTGTCGTCAAGAAACGAACGGGTCGAGAGAGGCTAACTTGCTTCTGAGGGAAACAGAAGATCCGTTCCGAAGACAACTAATTTCGCCTGGGAAGTGGGTCGATTGAGATTGCCTTATAAAGAAATTAAGAGACTGATGAATTTCCGCAGGGGTCAGATCGCCCGAAAGCCTGTCCGCAGATGAGTGCCTAATATTTCTGATGAAACGAAAACAGTAAGCGTATACACGTGTCAGCCGGTGTAACGAGGAAAAGTCCAACGATAAGTCAACAGCCAGGGTAGACATTAGCGAACGGTTATGTGTAGTTTTCTCTTCCGCGATGACTTCCGAAGATGATGGAGTGGCCGGTACGAAAGATGGGAAAGGATTAGACTCTGACGATTGAGACAGACAGCCAGGACCGTGCCACCAAAGCGAGCAATCGCGCAAAACGTCCGGGAGACACCCCCTAGAAATAATATCAGCAGGATTGCGTCGCGAATCAATGTGATGCCAGGTACAAGTTTGCGTGCGACGCTGAATTTCAGCAACCCTATTAGCGACGTATGTTTTCCAACGCGAAGACTGCGCATGAATCCAGTAAAGAGCCACCATAGAATCGGAATACAAATGTACATCCTCAATGAATGAATGAAGAGCAGGAATAATTTTAGACACAAGTCGCGATAATAACAAACAAGCGCAGAGCTCGATACGAGGTAATGACACTTGGCGCAAGGGAGCCACGCGAGATTTTGAACACAAAAGACGACAGGAAGCAGTAGCATCTTGATAAATGACTCGGACATACACACAACAGCCGAACCCTCTCTCGGAAGCATCCGAAAAACCATGCAACTGAACTGTAACCGCCTGATGGTTGCAACGAATAGATCGCGGGACCACTATTTTACCAATCAGACTTAATTTGTTACACAAAGAATGCCAATCCGACAGTGACTGACCGGAAAGCGGTTCATCCCAACTAAGCTTACAAAGCCAGAGTCGCTGCATGAAGTGTTTATACAAAAAGACAACTGGTCCGATTAAACCCAGTGGATCATATATTCCGGCGATTATTGAAAGAATTTGCCTCTTGGATATGCTATGAAGAACCGGAGATAGGTTGACATCAAACAAAAATGAATCAGCAGTGTTGTTCCAAAGAATGCCCAGGGTACGCACATTGTCCTGTTTATTTAGGGGTCGTGAAAGGTTGTGATGACTTGCGACCGCTGTGGGTTCATTTGATGCCCATTTGTGCAACGTGAAACCATATTGAGCAAGTAACGCACCTAGGTCGGATTTCAGATTAGTCAGATCGGGGATAGTGTCAGAACCGGTAAGTAGATCGTCTACATAAAAATCGTTAGTGATGGCTAAAGCCGCTTGGGGAAAGGAAGTTTGATTGTCTCTAGCAATTTGTAAAAGGCACCGTGTGGCCAAAAAGGAGGCGCTAGCCGTGCCGTAAGTTACTGTTCGCAGCGCGAAATGCTTAAGTGGTTCGAGGGGAGAGTCACGCCACAAAATACGCTGATAGTGACAGTCCTCTTCAGCAACGCGAATCTGACGATACATTTTTTCGATGTCAGCAATCAGGACATACTTATGTGTGCGAAACCGCAACAGAATAGAGAAGAGATCTTGCTGAACATTGGGGCCTACCAATAATAGGTCATTTAACGAAAGGCCATTTGTAGTCTTGGAAGAACCATCAAAGACAACGCGCAATTTTTTGGTCAAGCTAGAATGTTTAAACACGGCATGGTGAGGCAAGTAATAAATATTTGACGATCCTAAATTGATAGCGCCATGATCAATGGGTGTCATGTGCCCAAGCTTCATGTATTCCCCGATAAAGTCTGCGTAGACGCGAGCGAGCTTGGGATCGCGCCTGAATCGACGCTCCAAGTTTAAAAACCTTGATTCGGCACTTGTGTAGGATTACCCTAAGTGAGGATTATCAGACTTGAATGGGAGCGACACTATAAATCTACCCTCGTGGTTGCGCTGAGTGTAGCGCATAAAATGCTCTTCGCAAGCCGACTCGCCATTAGGGGTATCGCCGGGGATCGTTTCTGCCTCCCAAAATCTCTCAAGAGATTGCAGGATTTGGCTGTCATTGTTCCTTGCCAAGAACGAAACAGCAGGACCCTGGGTGTGGCAGTGCTTGGGCAGATTGCCGGCCAAAATGTAACCCAGTTTTGTCTCCTGAATGATAGGGAAGTTGGGTCCGCGTGTGTACTTATTAGCTAATATTAAATCTAGATAAAATTGAGCCCCCAATAGTATGTCGATCTGTGAAGATATATTAAAATCTGGGTCGGCGAGAAAAATTTTATTTGGAATGTGGAACCGGTTGATGTCAAACGATATTGAAGGCAGATTATGAGTTAAGTTAGATAAGACGGCAAATTTGGCCTCGAAACTATGTCTCTGATAGCGAGACATAATACGCATAGAAACAATGTCAGTAGCGCAACACGCTGTGTTGCTTATTCCTGTAATCGGAATATTAGATCGGGTTAGTTTGAGGTGCAATCTTTTCGCAAATGATTTCGTACAAAAATTGATCTGAGACCCGGCGTCAAGAAGTGCGCGCGCCTTATGCCTATTGCCAGCCTGATCAATGACATATACAACTGCAGTGGATAAAAGTACATTGTTTTTACACTGTAATTTAAATGAGCAGTAGTTACTGCTGGCAGTTGCTGATTTCGGCACGTAATTAGCTTGCAGCAAGGTGTGGTGACCCTTTGAACAAATTTTACAAACCTGTTTACTTTTACAATTTGTTATCAAATGACCTGCTTTAAGGCAATTAATACAACATTTATGGTTTGCCACCAATTGCCCCCGCTCAGCGGCACTTAATATGCGAAAATTATTACACATGTAAAGCGGGTGATCAGATTTACAGCACACACATGAATAATGCCTTGCCGTAGCATGATAACTCTTAAAGGTACTGCTGCCAGCAGTATTTCTTAAACTACATTTCTCAAACTTATTGTTTGGTTTTACACTAGGTTTATTGAATTGCTGTCCGGGTTCAATTGGCATAGTATTTTCTAAAAGCTGTCGGCGCAAATTCAAAAAATGAGTAAAGTCTTGAAAACTAGGCAAGTTGTCAGCGTCTATAGACTCCTTCCAACGTTTTAAAGTGATAGGGTCAAGTTTAGTGGAAAGCAATTGTATAGTAATAAACTCAAATAGGTTTACAGACAGCTTCATTGCCGCCAGCGAATTAACAGAAGACGTTATAGTATTCGTAAACTCAGCCAAGCTTTGGACTGAGTCTTTATCGTGGACTTAACCTGAAATAGCTTCTGTACATAATATTTTGCTAATATAAATGGATTATTGTACCTATCGGACAGCAAGTTCAACGCTATTACATAATTCTCTTGACAAATTGGTAATGATTTAATTAAGTCTAATGGTTCACACTTCACCGATGAATGCAAGTAATGCAGTTTCTGTACTGGTGTTAAATCTGATCTTGAATGCACCAGATCATTAAAAATTGAATAGAAATGTTGCCACTCAAGTATGTTGCCTGAGAAGCAGGGCAAACTTATCGGTTTTAAATGCACAGGCGTCGATAGTACAGGAGGCACAGTCTGAGTATTAACAGTGTCAAGAAGTTGTAAAATGTTTGCCTCAGTTGAGTATATCATTTCCTCAACCTCGATTCGGTCTGCCTGAGCAGTGCTCACGTCTTTACTTATAAGCTCTATCTCAGACTGTACTTCGTCGTACTTCGAGGCTAAGCTCTTAAGACTTTCTAATCTCACAGTAAAAAAATGTTTTGTGGTTAAATTAATGTCAAATGAATTTACCGCGGATTGTATCCGCACTATCGCGGACTTTAATCCGCCTCTCTTTCTGGTCAGCACCTTGAGGCCTTCCTCAGACATTCTTTTACGCACCTTATTACTGTTGCTGGTGGTACCTGGTCAGCGACGTCCCGCAGCGTCGGCTCCTTGATGATGATGGTGAACAGCTGGCAAGATGACCACCTTGAGGCACTGCAGCCGGCAGGAACTTGCTATCACGTTGCTTGAAGACGACGAGCGAAGTGGCGACGCAAATCACGCCACGGTCGCATTAGCTGACGTGCTAACCCGCCCGTGATGGCCAGAAAAAGATACAACAGACATTAAGTGGAAATCCAGGTCCGGAGTGACCAAAAATATGGCTGATCCCGGCCCAAGTGGGCCGAAACAGTTTAAGAAAAGTAACGTCCCGCAAGTGCGGACCGGAAGAGTTAATTTGTTCAGCCCAAGCGGGCGAAAATTATGTATCTTGCATTAAATATTTGTCTGCTGGTCTTCCATTATGATTGAAGATGTTGTGTAGGATGTATTAAATTACATTAAGAAATAAGAGAAGTGGACTGTATACGAATAGTTTTAATAATTTGAATGATCACATTACAGCTGTAATAAATTGAAAGAAGGCTGGCTAATGCTGCATATTGAATTAATAATTAATAAATTTAGTTAAGAATGAAGTTGTGGCGCTAATTGGCCATGATAGAAAATAGTAAGGCCTAAGGCCTACATCTAATGTCGACACTAACTTGACGGAAAGGTCCGGCGAACCGAACGCCGAGATTACTGAATGTGCACTGATCAAAGTACGATTACGCGAACGTTGATGAGATATAAATCAGATTAGCCAACCTAGTAAAATAAAATCATCGCGCTACCGTCCAACTATGTTACTAAATTTTCTCATTTAAAATGTAAATGGGACTGTTAATAACTTTATATTGTTGTCATTAACAAGACAAAACAATCATTAATGGCTATTTTATCACAAACTTCAAAATCTCCTATAAAGCTTGCTCAATGAAATAGGACATTCCTGATGCAGAAAATTAACTTTGCCATAACACAAATTAAGTAGGCTAAGACCCAAACAAAAAAATGCTTTGAAAACAAAACATTAATGAAATATGGTATGAATTAATTGTGCTACATTCAAAGCTGATTTTCTTAATTGATTTAAAGTACCTATACAAGTCTAGTTTGTCAAGTAAAGATAATTTAGGTAAACCTAACACTACATATGAAACAAACATTAAATCAAATATGCTAATGTTACAAAATTCACAAACAGAAAAAAAAAATGTTAAATTATCTATAGGCTAAATTGCTTTGATTATATTACCTTCTCCACTTCATATGTTTTCCACATCAATATCATCTGATGTCGATACTACTGATGGTGCAATAATAGTCATTTTTTCCCAGTCAATTCTGGAAAGTTCAGGAGAAACCTGAAAGATCATTACAAAACTCATACATAATTTTTCACTAAGTTAATAATGATAATAATATTAAGCTAATAATTAAGAGAATAATTTATTTTCTTAACCTAGCACAATATTTGTAGGTTAGCACTATGAATTTACAAAAAGTTAATGGATTTTGTGTAAATTTCGAAAAAAAATTAAATTTACAGCATAATCTAGTAGTTATTTTATAGTAATCTATTTTAATTTAAATGAACTCAAGTCACTATTGCTTGGTTACATCTCTGCACTGAAGATTCCTGAAAAAGATTTCTAATATAATCATACAAACTCGAAAAACAAAAACTGTTCAAATGATTAACATTGAATAATATAATCCCGATTATAAGGGTATTATAACTAGCAAATACATTACGGATAATTCATCCATACTCCGTATCATTTAAATCTACTATTAAGTATAACACACCCCATAAAATATTTTAGAATATTAAGATACTAATTTTTTTAAATTTCATGTGATATTAGTTGAGTATCATTTAGGAGGTTAAACAATATAAATACAATTCTACACATTAAGTTACAGATTATAAATACAGATAATAAGAAATTAAATAAAAATAACACTATAGGCCTACATCAATTATCGGGTTTCAGAACCTGCTGCTGTAAGCAGTGATAATTTTAGTTTAGTGAGCTTTAATCAGACTTGCATGCAATAATAAATTTTACATAAGATAAAAGAACGATGCTTTCTTTAGTCACCAGCAAAACCTTTTCTGTCTGCAAGTTAATATTATAAAATTTAAAAACAGCACAATTTTATTAAAAAATTTAATCGAGATTAAAATGCATGTTTAAGTCAAAAATTAGTGAAGTCACAGTTCATATTCTCTTTTCACTTTTTCTTTTACCTGAAAAATGTTAGCCCTTAATTTTTAAAGCAGAGCTGTGTTAAAACAAAATTTTTATGACAAATATATTACAATTTAATGGACTCAATGGTATGAAAGTAACTATGTGTACAAAAAATTACAACAGTTTGCTTCAGTGAGGATACAGTAGCCATAGGCCTATATTATAAATTTTGTTATATTAAGTCTTAAAATTAACCTTAACTTACTAAGTCATATCTTATTAAGTAATTACGTTTCTCTGAAAAATGCTGAATTTGAAAGTATATTTAGAGTAATATAGCTGGACTGAAGAATTAAATAAAATTTGTAACTAGTTAAATACGAGCAGAGTTCAAATTAAATATATTATAGTAAGGCGTACCATCTTGTGTTAGGTAGGACCACATTTTACGAATAAAATGATTTACAAATTGGATACATTACACATATAAAGGTAGGCTAGAGTAGACAAAATAATTGTCAGACTTACAGGAGTATCTATAATAAAGAAACATTATTTAATTAAATTGCATTCAGTGCCTTACAGGGACTTTTTTAAAAATTAGTTAATTACCCCTTGGGTAATTATGAAGATTCTCATCAATGCTGATATTGCGCTGATATATTTTTATTATATTCTTCTATGTTATATAAACACGAGAAAAATAATTTTAAACGGCGGTCGAACCTATTTACGGAGACAAAAAATTAAATTTTTACTCCCATAAGAACGCATGGTGTTAGCCTAGGTATATTGTATTAATTAAATTAGAATGCTAATTTGCTCCATTATTAAATTTTGGACAGAACACAGTGATATTATGTATAGTTGGGTCTATAACAACCGGTAGGCCTAGTGTTACAACCCAAAGTAATCGAGACATTCATACATAACCTAACAGCTAATTTCCTACAAACAACGGACAACATACACAAAATAAATGATCATCTTACCTTTCATTATTATTCCTAGCGCCTCCAACATATTTTTACTTCGACTTGCAATCACAAAAACTTCATACGAATAACAAAATTCTGTCCCACACACGTTAACAAACGAAAACGAATTACCGCACAGCGACGACTAAACAGAATAAATATGGCAGGTCGCAATATTTCGTTATACCAACTAAACAGAATAAAAACACACTTCCCTCTGTAGTGTCTGTCTTTTTTACACATGTTACAGATTTTATAGAATAATTATTACGAATGCCAATATGGCCGACTAACTACCCATATTTCATTATATACATTTGTATATATCGAACAGGTTGTCTGGCTTCAGCGTACAGCAAAAATACGATGTATAAAAATTTGTATAAGTTTTTCGTACGCTGACACACCATAACTTGGGCAAAATAACTTTATCACCTAAAAATGTACTTATACAAGTTCGTCAAATTTGTTTTAGATACCCTGGGTAAAAATTGGGGTGTGATGAAGAAATTATGCGGCGCTAAGTCCGTTTCTTGATGTATATAATACATTTAATATTTATAAATAAATTTACCTCAAGATATACCTTTTTTCCCCTTATTAGGAAGATGTTTCGGGTACCATCTTGTACCCATCCTCAGCCTTCCGGTTTTTGTGTCTGGTGAAGTACATATGTGTTGGTTGACTATTATTATTCTGGCTTCCTGTTGGCTTCTAGTACTTCAAATTAGTTTTATTGTGTGTGATTGTGGTGTATGTGTTAGTTTTTTGTGTATTTTCAATGTTGAGTGCTTTGAATATTGTGTCATGATTTGTACTGATTTGTATTTGTTCAGGTATTTGTTTGTTTTGTGTTTTATGTTTGTATATTTGTAAATTTTCCCAAATGTTCATTATAGTGGCTTTGTGTGGTATATGTTTTATTAGTGTCACATTGGTTATGTCTGGGAATTCATGTCCTGTGTTTACTGCATGTGTGGCTAAATTTGATTTATATATTTCTGTTTTTTTGTATGCGTTTAGGTGTTCAAAATAACGTTTTTTCAGCTGTTTTTTTGTTTGTTCTATGTAACATTTATTGCAATCTTGGCATTCAATTTTGTATATACCGTTAGTTGTTTTATTATCATTGTTGTGTGGGCTATTTAGTTTTTGTAAATTATTTTTAGTAGTTTTGTATGTTATTTTAATATCTGTGTTTTTAAATAGTTTTGTTAGTTTTGTCATTTTATTATTTATGTATGTGAATGTGGCCCATTTTTTGTTGTTGTTATTATTTATGTGTTGTTCATTTTGATTAATTCTGAATTGTTCAGTTTTTATTTTATATTTGATTTTATTTTCTATTTTGTTTACAGTATTTTTATTGTATCCATTTTCATAACCAATTTGGTATATTATATTTCTTTCTTTGTCAGTTTCTAGTTTGTTTATGGGAATTTTGTACATTCTGTTAAATAGCGAATAGAATGCTGCCATTTTATGTTGTGGTGGGTGGTTAGAATGGTTAGGTATAACGATGTTAGTAGAAGTTGGTTTTCTATATATTGCATATTGTATGTGGTTGTTGTATCTTGTGACGGTTATGTCTAAATAGTTGATTTTGTTATGTTTTTCTTTATCTTCTGTGAATTGTATTTTAGGATGTAACAAATCAATAACATACATCCTAAAATACAATATATCAATTTGTTATATATATATATATATAAACTTGAATATATATAATACAAATGAATATATATACTGTATATATATATATATATATATATACTGTATATATATATTGTAATAAAACAAAATATTCAAATGTAAGTGTATGACTTTCTAACTTCTCTGACTTTCTATCCTTATATACCTTATTAACAATTAGTTCTTTGACTAGCATAACAGTGATTATTGATTGTACAATTAAAATATAACACATATCTATATCAAAACTGGTACCTTGAATAATACCTTTTATGTGTACTGATTACACCTAGTAACATAATTAAAAACATTTTATAACATGGGGAATGATATCTACCTTTAGATATGGCATTCCTAATTTAAATTAACAACAAAATAACATCTTATAAACATAATATTTCTTACTAATAAATCTTATTTGTCTAGTTTAATATATGGAACAGGAACATAACATATTGGTTCCATATAATGGTTAACACCTTCTTAAAACTATTTATTTACAGTCTGCTCTGTATATCCCAATTTTAAGGATGTATTCCCCGTCTTTAAGTATAACACTAGCTATCTGTTTATTATTTCATTCTATGGAATGTTCTTATAAATTCAGTAGCATTTCATTAGCAATATTATTACTTCATATCAAATATGATACTGTTCAAAAAACACTTAAAGTTTATTCATTTGTACGGCAACTCACGTACCTTTTCAAAGTTTATTGGCTATAATTCAATAACTTACACTTGTCCATGGTTATTTATTAATATTATTACTAGTCCTTTTCTAGCTTTACAACATGAAATATTTAACCATGGGGGACTGTGAAGATTTGTTCATATAAACTACACAATAACTCTTTTGGGTGCACTGTTACTTAATACTATTAACACTTTTGGTTTTTGTCAGTTTTACATTGTGATATGGTTTTTTGGGGTGTTATACTTTCTTTTTGGACATTCATTTATTTTTGGGGTTTTTGGGTTCTCTCCCTATGGGGTTTCTTTTTGGTATTGGTCGTCTCACTTCCTTTTTTCTAGTGGATCTTCTCTGGTTTCTTATTCTTCAGTATTTTTGGTCATTCTATAATTCTTCATTCTTCGTTCTTCAGTATTTTTGTTCCTTCTATATTTCTTCTTTCTTCTTTCTTCTTTCTTCTTTCTTCTTTCTTCTTTCTTCTTTCTTCTTTCTTCTTTCTTCTTTCTTCTTTCTTCTTTCTTCAGTACCATTCGCTGTGTATGCTTTTGCTTCTCCTGGTCTGGTTTCTTTGTCGGGGTATCTTAATTGCCTGCTTCTATCCTACCTGGGTAATTTTGTTATTCACATTTTAGTTTTCTGGGTTTTTTTAAATTTGTAGTATATATATTATTTGCAGATTTTTGCTTTATGTTTACTTTTCTTGTGATTATATTAATTAATAGTGCCTTTTAATTGATTCTCATCTGGATATTCCATATATTTGAGCTTTATTAATGATCATTGAGTAATTTATTTTTGTGGATTATCTGTCATGCTACAATATATACATATTGCGACAACACAAATTACTAAACTATTGGCGCATAGGATATGATAGTATGTGTATTTCAAATTACAAGTCTATATTGGAGGGTTTAAGATTATTTATTGTACAAACACAAGTTATAGTTTATATGGTATATTTGAAATGTACAGAATGTAATGTTTGATATAGAGTCTTTCTTTTAAAAATGTTAAATAATGTTCATATGCAAGACGTGATACGTTACATAAGAAGACTCCCACGATGATGTTGTTGAAGAGAAGGGCCGGTCTTTGCGGTATAGATGGTTCGTCAGGTGTGGCTTACAAATGACAGACGTTTCACCAGAAACGTTTACAGCTGGGCTGGCGTCCTGTAACAGCTGGGCTGGTCCTATAACAGCTGGGCTGGTGTCCTATAACAGCTGGGCTGATGTCATATAACAGCTGGGCTGATGTCCTGCAATTCCCACGATGAATCCGACACTTCGCACACACAACGGTACTACGGATTTTATTACTCGCAAAACTTATATAGAGTTTAAGACCAAGTAATACCTCAGGTGACAGTGAGTTAATCTAATAACGGTATATTGAGCTTATACCTCTCCGGCTTCTTCAAGTGTTCTCGCGAATACGAAGGTCTACCGCGATCAGCAGACCACCCTATGAGGAAATCTTGCACTAGCACGGAAACGTCTTGATGGAACTATTGCGTAACAATTAATGATACTGCCACTGCGGAAAATCTCGCACAGTGATACAGTTACACTCATTTCTTACACACGTAATACTACAATATTAATATCGTGTGTAAAGATATAAAATCAATTGTTATGCGTCACACGCGTTACTATCCCCGAAAAGTCTTAACAGATCCTTGCAAGCGGTAGAGTCTTGTACAAGGATTGTATGTACCGTTCGCGGTAGCAGCAGTGAAGAACTGCTTGTAATTTTTCGCACAATGCGTTAAAACACTGATGTGTGCAAATGTACTACACACACAGTTCTGAGTCTTCCCGTTTCACTAACGACGAATAGTTTTACAACACCTTGCAAGCGGTAGAATCTTGTACAAGGAGTGCACGTTCCGTTCGCGGTAGATGGCGTAGAAGAACTGCCTGTGTAACGACAGGCTTAAGAAAATTTTCAACCACCAGTCAGCATTCTATTGGTGGATGGAAGTCACATGGTTAGTATAAAGTGACCATGCACTTTTCATGCCGTAGAGTGCATTTACTTTGTAACAGCATGCATAGCGGTAATCAGACTACTCGTATCCCATGCATGCTGCCTACATACTAATAATATACATGAACGTAAACAATAGTCCGACAGGTATAGGGATTGTAGCGATACACATGTCTCAGTTCAGCTAATGTCAAAACAACGATAATACTTCACGCACCGCCCGGGAAACGTTTCCCACTCGCGCACGCGCGCACATTTCCACTAACACAGTACATGAATAACCATAAATAATAATGCACAGTTTTTCTAAACTAAACCCTTAACCTTACTAAATACAATTGATAACAACCAAACTTAACCATCTACCAATATAATATGAATGTCCATTGTCTGTGTAATATATGAACTTGCCCCGCCTATCATGATCCTGGGATTCGTTGCAATATATATATATATATATATATATATATATATACATATATATATGATACAATAACAATTTGTATTCAACAAGGTACTCTCGTACAATTATTCAAGTTAAATTTGTCCACACGCAATCATGATGTGAAGTAATAGAGTTCCGCACTAATTATAACACAATAATCAGTTTCCACTATTCCTCGACAAACACTCAACACGCACTAAGGAAATAGCCCACTGAAACTCATTAACTAAGCCTCAGTGGTTGCTTATATATAGTCTGCAGATGTTCCGAAATAATGATCCACAATTTGCGTCTCTAAGAAGCACTCGAAAGGTCTAGAGAGTACCTTTGTACACGGCCTCGACAGAGACACGCAGCTGCTAGGCTAGCCGAGAAATGCGTAGAACGACACTCTCGACTGTTTGAGAGTGTTCTGTCGTAACACTCCCCCTTCCTTAAACCTGTTCGTTCCGACAGAACGAAAAAAAAGGGATGAATCTAATCGAACTCAGACTTACAAAACAGTTTAGACAGTGTATGAGATGACTGTTCACGCAACCCTTTATGACATTACATTAATTTTGTGTACTCGTATTTAATAGCACATAATTCCTTAAGATACCAAAAACATAGACTTTCAAACGCACAACCTCGTGTTCTTTCACATAATACTTTGCACAATTTCATTTTCTTGTGACTGGTTTATCAGAATTGAACCTATGTTTATATATATATGTGTATATGTAAATACAATTCATATCTGCATTGTACGTACATACATCTTCTCTGTCTTCTCTCTGTCTCTCTCTCTCTCTCCTAATACATGGTTCTGTTTTTATTATTTTATTAACAACCTACAAAAATATAGACGCTGAATATGAAAGTAGTTATTGAATACGTTAGGAAACTGATAATATTTATTTTTCGTTGTGCCGTTTTACTGTTTATGTGCGTGTATTTGTGTTTCAGCGCTAGCAAAAAGGGAGGAAAGCATATACGTCCATATTTCTACGAAATGAAAAGAATAATACTTTTATCAGAAGCGTTTCGTGATAGTATAATGTAGCAGTATGTATGCTCAGATTGAGACACTGAAAACGTCTTAGTTCACATATAGAGTTTCATGAAATACCCTGTAGTTAACAAGTAAAGCAGAGGTCACTTTAGTACCCATGCGTAGGGGAAAGATTGTACTCACATAGACGTGACGTAATCTAGTTAATGAAAGACAGTAATTATTAAATGACACAATTTAAGACAAAGAAAAATGTAACTTGTGTAGAAGTTAATATTACAGTAATATTATTCAAATCGGTTGCCAGACAACTGAGTTTTTGTCAGAACAAAACTATTAGTAATGAAATTTCGTAGTACGAATTTACGACGCTACATTAGCATGAATTTAAATAATTCGGTTTAGATAAAACTAAGGAAAATATTCAAAATAAAGCTACTGCAATTGAAATTTTCATAGCCCTGAGTAGAAGTGACGTGATCATTTTGTTTTTCGTACGCTTGATTGTATCTAAAAAAAAAAAAATAGAATAATGCGTGTGGAAAACAGAAACACAGCAAGGTAGAAAAATACTCAAAAATACAAACTATATTTACTGGCACAACATATAATATTTTATCAAAGAACAAATGTTTTCCAGAAAGTTAATTTGTTCTAGTGTTGTGTATTTAGTTCGAGGGAAATGCATTCAGGACCTCTAATCGTTGATACGCTTACAAAACAATATTATTCTCATTTAAACGTCACAAAGTTTTTGGTATTTCATTTGTCAGTATTCTTCCTTCATGAAGATAAGCACTTTCTTGAAGAACTTAATTGAAGAAAAGCTCTGATTATTGATAATGCAAGCATTACAACGCACAATAGCAGCAGTTGACAATACACCGGGAAACGTAATGACACATCTGACCTCTTTTCAAACAGCAATGTGAACGTCGTCAATTTTATGCAGTCTCTTTCGATTATACGTATAAGTGTCTTGCACTAGATGCTCATTTGGCAGTAAGGTCAGGTCAATGCTAGTTACGAATTATGATAACTTAGGTACGACACATTTGAACCGCACGATAAAGCGACTAAAGAAGGACAAAGAAAATAGTTGAATAAAAATTTAAGCAAGATCCATGTAGATGTAGATGGTAAAAATATAAGAATCCTGTGTACGTGTGCATGCCAAAAACATTTTGTATTATATGCATTATTTAAAATGTTTAAATGTACTTCCAACATACAACACACCCACACACGCGCGCGCGCGCACACACACACACGTCAGACAGTTCTGGTATCAGACTTTCTACCCACCGTCAGTCACATTCATCCGTTTGTTTCTACAAGTTCTTAAGATGCTTTCAGGAAAAACTGAAGAAGGCTAGTACATTGTTGGAAAAACGTGTCCGAAAACTAAAAAAGGTGTTTTTTTTTTTAGAAAACTAAAAACAAATATGCGTGAGAATATTTTTGTTAAAGAACACCTATCAAGGAATAGGTCTAATTTAATAAGAAAATACTCAAAAATACAGAAAACATTATTTACTTAAAGAGTTATTTCACCTTCCGGACTGTGCTAACAATAAAAGAAATAAGTAAATAAAAAAGCAGGATATTAATAAATGGTAAAGATTGTTTCGAGATGGGAGGCGTACTTTTGCTGATGATGATGATGACAACGATGTTGTTGTTTTGTTGATGATGTTGATTATGACGGCGATGACGACGACGATGATGATGATAATGGTGATGAACAGTATAAGTCTGCCTTCCACGTCATGGAGAACGGGTCTAGCCTGCTAAAGACTAATTGTGCTTTCTTTCTAAAACATATGGAATAGCAGTAGATAAATATTAAAAAATAGGGTCTATTTAAAAAAATATAAAAAAATCATTTCAAATTACAGATAAACTTTTCTTCCTAGTAGTCTATTGGACCACATTTGGTATTATATTTTCTTAAATTATTTCATTTTAATTACAAAAATTATTAGTTAGCTGCCTTGTAATACAATTACAGTTTATAGTTAATATGCAAAACACCTATTCTGAATTTCGGCTTCATTTTGAGTGTATTGTATACATAAAAGGTAAAATTATTTTTATCAGATTCATCGAAAACGATTACATTTTAATATTAAAATTTAAGCTTTATGCTTCTAGGTTTCAGATTTTTCTTAATTGCGTATGAAATAAATATTCCAAAAGCATTGTTTATGACAGAGAAGTAAGTTCATATATTTGCTAAAAGTGCTCCGTTCAAGTATTTATGGAAACATAAATGTATTTAAGATCTAGAATTAAAATAATTATTATTTAGGCATTATTGATTTAAATATTCTAAAAAACCTAAAGCAACGTTTGGAATAGTTAATCCATACTTTAAAATTGTTATTTTATTAAAATTTAGTAGAGTAGTTGGTGTTTTTGTAGCTCTTCTTATACATTTTTAGATTTTTAAGGTAGAGTGAAACCTCCAATACACGTAGTAGTAACAAGGCGTTTTCACTTTTCCATGGTATTTATCAACTTGTTTTACTCATTGTTTAGCCTACTTTAAACTCTATGTGTGTGGTTAGAAGATACGGGGTCAATACTTATGGATTGCTATTCATAACGTTATTATTTGCGGACGATATTTAAGTTAACACAATTGGACAGCCAATATTGAAAAAGTATTAAGCAGGAAGGAGTAGCAAAGTACCAGTAAATGGAAATAAATTCAATCCTCCCTCTCAGTCTTAAACTTACTTTCTATCATTTCTCCGTACTAAGTGACCGTGGAGTCGTGTGGATTGGCACGTGTCACACATACCTATAAATTTTTCTGGACTCATCCAACAGTTGGTATTTTTTGATATTCTACTTATTTAAAATAAATTAGAATTTACATGAAAGTACAAATAATAACAATGCGAAAGAAATAACATTCCAGAAGTGTTTATTCCAGTAAACACAGTAATAGCTTAATAATATCATGAACACGACTTTGTTTCCCGTTTCAGGTAATAAATAATGGGACGGAACGGTGTCACGTGAGGAAGGTGAATCCTATTGGCCACAGCTGTGACATGTCACCGCAAATTCCCCTTAAAGTAAACAACTTTCATTACAGTAGGCGTGCTATGTAGGTTAACCAGGTAGTGCAACTTGAGTTCTGTGTCGACCACAAACCCGTCCCTAACCACAGAGTTAAATGTAGGATTTCTGAAAGTGTGAGAGCATCCTAAACCGCACAAGACTTACATAGAAATTCTAACTGAACGTGAGAGGTTATTCGCTCATACGCGCGTACACACAATCATAAATGTTTGCAGCACGAATGGCGTATAAACACATAGGACCTATACGTTGGCCTAATTCGTCAAGTGAATTTATCTAAAAAGTAGGCCAAGTGTATTTAATTACTCATATTTTATTATTGAATGAAAATGTGAGTAAAATTGAATGCACGTAATTACTAACTATTTTTTTAATTTTTTGGCTTGTATTTAGATTTTTAAAATAAAATATTGCTCTAAGTTATTAGAGCTCTGTGCGCACGCACACATACGCACACTACCTCAATATCTCATACCGCGTATCACATACTGTAGTCGTCTCGTTATCGTCGTTGCTGCATTTGTCATCAACTTCTTGGTTACCATCATTTTCATCATCATCATCACCGTTCTCATTGTTTAGAATTAAAGTTGTTTTGTTTAGTGGTATCTAATAACTTTAATGTAATCTGTAAACTGCACCTTAACTTTCGTAATTTTTTGCTGGTAATTTATTTTTAACAATTGGTTTATTATTTTGTGAATATAAATTTTGCCTTAAACATGTTTTTAACAATGGCAATTATAGTTATTTATTTGATTAAATTTAAAATTTTTATTCGGTTTTTGAAAATGTTGACTAATTTTTGCTCAAGAAACTGGGTTACTGGAGGTAATATTACTTTTACAATACAGACTGGTGGGACTGCGAGTTTTACAGCCTGTGCGTAACTTAGTTTGCCTTGGTTAACTAAGCATACAAGTTCCTTTGCATCGAAGTAGGTAAGTCTCTTCAGGATACGTAATTCCTGAAAAACTACTTCCTGATTTTAAACAGGATAATTGCGGAAACTCGATGAATGCTGACCACCGCGAAATGAAAGTTTTTCGAGCGTTGTTATTCAGTTCATAACAACTAATTATAATTTGTAATGCAGATGTGTGTGTGTTTTGTTTATACATAACACTAAATAACTTCAAACTTTATGATAATATTCTAAAATATTTTTGGATTTAATACCTGTATTATACTAAACATAGTAAATAGTTAGTATTACGGCCATAATAGTATACAACTGGATATTGTCTTGAACCTCTAATAACCTAAAACATTATCTCTTTGTCTTGCGTGACTTGCTCATATGGGCACTTAAAAACACTTTATATCTTTACTTTCCACACAAAATCGTATTTACACAACAGTTGTTGTATGTGTGATGCTAATCCAGCCAGCGAGCAAAATTTTCTAAGTATTATGAATTATAAAGTTACTACTGTTTCTGTGTGAGTAGTAAGTTATTTATAGAGGTGTGTAAAGAGTACCAATGTGAAGTGTTGATTCAAAACCGTAAGTGAAATGTCAAGTGTCGGTGGAAGGTAATTATTATTATTACATAGGCGATCCAAAGGCAGTAAAACAACAATATGGTCTATTATACACTCTACCCAAATTAAAACTAGAATTCGTCATGAGAATAATTTAATGTGCGAATAGTGATAAAATCAATATTTCTAATTATTTTATTGTTAGCGCAATAATAGTATTGTTAATAGCAATAGTTATCGTCTATATTTTCAAGCCATTATTATTTGGTTATTAATAAGTCATTAGGTTAATAACCGTAGACTATATGATAATTGTTAATAACAAGTGGTTTATTAAGCTTTATAACCACTGGATCATGTGGAAAATTACTGTGTTTACAGCATTACACTTTAGTTATTCAAGTCAAAACTGTTTAGTAAACTTTGCTGACAATACTTTAGAAAAATTAGCTGACAACTGGAAAAATTGTATTTCTACGAATACTTGTGTCAGTTACTAAATATGATTGTAAAAATATGTTCAACTAAAATTACATTAAGGTGTGCCAATGTTTTAATTTTGAAAATTTTTGAAGAAATGCATTAAAATATTCATATTAAATGTAGTATTAAAATAACAGTGTACGTTTTACTTTCTGTTACATAACTTCAGTTGTTGACAACTAAGAAATTGATGTCATTTATTACTACGACATAATAGGAACTCACAGTGTAGACTCTTGTCTTATTAGCACGACCCTTTCATAAAGTGGACATATTTACGCACAATCTAAGTTATGGTTTTCTTATAAATAAATAAACTTTCTGCTTTATTGTACACAAACATAAGAAGCTAAACTATAGTAAATTGTTATCACTTTGTTTTAAAACATCACACACATAAAATCTATATACATAGGCTACTGCAATGCACATTCTAATTGCATATGGAATGTAGCAGATAATAAAAAAATATGGTAGCACATAAAGACGTTCTGTGAATAAGTAAAGATTACAGATTTAAATATTATAAATTAGTTAGTAACGAATATTGTAAACAATGTAAGTTTTAAATATTTTAGGCGTGTAAAACAACTTAAAGTGCTGTGAAGTGGTGTGTAAATTTTGTGATATTGGATTTTTTGTGATGGGAATTTTATCAGAATGTTTGTAATAAAAAAGTCCTAATTTATGACAATACTTATTTTAAAAATTGGTAACTGAATGTACACGTTCTTTAAGTAAAAAGTATTTTATAGTCCAATAACTTCGGTCGTCAACATTTCAGGTTTTTTGCACAAGAATTGTTCTGTTCGAAATCCTTCTTGATCAAGATCATTTATTATCTATAGAAAATCATGAGTAGGGGTTACCGAAAAACCCTAGAAGGTATTTCATCAGGTGACGAAAATTCAGTCGATGAAAATTACTTTTAACGAATAGATTAGCCTGTCTTTGGAATTGGTAACATGTAGTCGGTACAATACTTGGTACATGACGATCGGTCTGCCAATCGCGATGTATATAATCTACTAGACAGTTTAACAATGCGTGTTTTGAATAAAAGCTCATGTAAAGCGATGAAAATTTAAAGACGTTAAAGAGGTTAAAAACCTACTTGCAAAAAGCTAATCTAAAATTTAGGTGTAATGACACAAAGCTTATTGGCTTAGAACAGTAGTTAGTTAAATGTTGATTATACTGTAATTTAATATTAACCAAAAACTATCCGCTGATACAACGCTTGTCGTTTAAAATCATTTACTATAGTACTTTTCTACTTGATTTTTACAATCTAATCATTAATAAAGTTATAACAATTGAATTTTGTCTTCTTTAAACCCATTCCATAACACCGCTTTCAAGAACTAATGAAACTTTACTGAAGTTATAAATTAGTTTTGTATCGTATTGTTTTTCAATTAACTTCCTTGAAAGTGAGTCCATTTTCTATTAGTCTGAAAATGGTTTCTTGTTATGTAGTTATTCTTTAACAAAAATAACTAAAGGGGGAAAAGGTCGGTTTTATATTAACAAAAACTATAGTATGTGTTACCAGACGAATTCAGTTTAACTTTATTTTTTCTTGGTTTTGTTACAATTGTTATGACTGTTTACAAATTAAACCCCTCGGGGGAGCCTGTAACCTCTAGAGGGCGCGTCCCCAGGTGGCGGATAGGGGAATGCCATAACCAATCTGGTTCTTACTAGATCGGCGGGTAGGAGGGAAATAAAATACCTCCCGCGGACCAACAGGCGGGGTAGGTAGGGCTCCTCAGCCGCAGAGAAGGCAACCTACCTAAGAGAAGGACACTCTGAAATCAAACCCTGGCCCTCCAGGATGGGGGTTGAGTCGTTAGGCTAGCAACCTTCACTTGTAAAAGCCATAAGATGCTAACAAACCCAACAAGAACCAGCTTCGGATGGTGGACAGGGATTTTGGTAGACGAACACAGCAACGGAAATGGACTTTGAGTTTGGCTATATGGAATATTCAAGGAATCAGAAATAAACAGCAAGAAATACTACAAGAATGCCTGAAACGGAAAATAGATATTATTGTCCTCTCGGAAACGAAGAAAAAAGGAAATGGGAATGAAAATCTGAAAGAGTACATACACTTCTTTTCTGGTGTAAAAAAAAGATCAAAGAGCTCATGCAGGGGTATCCATATTTATTCATAAAAAATACCGGAATCTGGTAAAATCATGGGAGCCCATTAATGAAAAGTTTTTAAAAAAGACAATTCAGCTAAGAGGGAGAATTATTACAATAATTGGCATATATGCTTTAACTCAGGACGCCGCAGTTCAAACCAAAGACAATTTTGAAGAAGCTCTGAGAGAAATCATAGAGGACATCCCAAACAGTCACGAAATAATCATTGCAGGAAATCTTAAGCCAGAGTCGGAAAACAAAGAAACAGTAAAGTAGTTGGCACGCACGGAGAAGAGACAGTTAATAACAATGGTGAGAGATTAATCGATTTCTGTGAACAATATGAATTGAAAATAATGAATACCTTCAATGCTCACAAAGACATCCAAAAGTATACGTGGTACCAGAACACAAGAGGTCTAAGATCTATAATAGATTATGTAATATTGAGACAAAGATCTGGTTTGAGAGTGCGGGATGTGAGAGTGAGTGCACAGGGGTGCTGAATGTGGGTCAGATCACAGATTGGTCGTTGCTAAACTGTATATAGGAGCTCATGTATATGCTAGCTTCATAGGAGCTCATGTAGAAAGAGCAGAAAATGTGGACCCGAAAATTGAAGACGCAAAATATAATTTGAAGAGCTTTCAGCACGATAGTACAAGAATGCTGTATTCGTGGAGATTAGAACAAAAGTTAATGACAGCAACCAGATCCACTTTACAAGAATACGAGCTTATAAAGAAATATACGAGGCACGTCCAGAAAGTAATAATACAACACTTGTTAAAAATCGAAAAATGAATATATTTTAATGAAATTTACAGAGTATGTGCCAGCATATGTTATCATTTCTCCACATAATCGCCGTTGAGGTCAATGCACTTTTGAAGCCTGGGCACCAGCTTTTGTATACCCTCGTCGTATACCTTCCGCTCCACCTCCTTAAGCCACATTTTCACAGTCTCCATGACCTCCTCATCGTCCGAAAATCGCTGTCCACCCAAGAACTCCTTCAATTTGGTGAAAAGATGGTAATCCGAGGGTGCCAGGTCCGGGGAGTAGGGTGGGTGAGTCACAATGTCCCATCCAAACGACACGAGCAGGTCCTGAGTGAGCCGGGCGGTATGGGGTCTGGCGTTGTCATGAAGGAGTGACACACCACGAGTCAGAATTCCCCTCCTTTTGTCTTTGATTTTTTGTTTCAACTTCTTTAGGGTCTCACAATATGCAGCAGCATTGATGGTGGTCCCTTTGGGCATGAAATCGACCAACAAGATCCCGTTCCGGTCCCAAAAGACGGATGCCATGATTTTCCTCTGTGAAGACTGAACTTTGAATTTTTTGGATGTTGGCGAATGGGTATGGCGCCACTGCAGAGACCGTCTTTTTGGCTCAGGAGTATAGTGACACACCCACGTTTCGTCCCCAGTCACAAATGAGTCGAGAAAGGATTCACCCACGGTACGTGGAGCAAACGGGGGACGAACTGGTTGACGTGTTAAGCTGCTGCGACGACATTTCGTAACGGACTGAGGCGCTCGATGTCTCATTTTGACCGGTAAGAACCCGTCTACACGTCACGGGTGCCAACTTTGAAAAACAAAATTTCCCTATGTCGTACACAGCCCTTGTATTCTTACTTTCTGGACGTGCGAGAAGCGGCTGAGGAAGCCCTAGGAAGACAGGATCGGAAATCAAATAAACCATTCTGATGGGATAGTAAAATAGGAGAGAAAATCAAAAAGGTAAAGGAAACATATTTGAAACTAATACAAACTAAAGATGAAGAGTAAAGAAGAATTAAAAAGAAAGAATAGAGAAGTAAAACAACAAGTAATGAAGAAGAAAATTAATGCTTGGGAGAACAGATGTGAATGCGTAGATAATCAGCTGGGAGATGCACAAAGCTCAGAAGCTTGGAAGACAATTAAAGCCATAATACTACAAACCGGACACAGATATTTTTGAACAACATACCTAAAACAAAATGGATACAACAATTTATGGAGCTATTGGTTGAAACAAGGAATAAATTCATTCCTAATGACCATGAAATAAAAGTAACTGGAAAAATTGCACTACGTATTAAAGAAGTTCAAGAGGCAATAAAAGGTACAAAACTGAGGAAATCCCCTGGTCCGGGAGGAATAAACCCAGAATTAATTAGATATGGGCCCCCAAGATGTTTGAAATGCTGAGAAACTTATTCGAAAGATGCCTAAATGGAGAAGAAGTGCCAGTGGAGTGGCGAACATCGTATATCTCACAAGTCTATAAGAAGGGTTCAAAGTTGGACCCTAGAAATTACAGAGAAATTGCTGTGATCTCGACCATCGGGAGAATATATTCAAGGATTTTGAAAAACTTAATTGACGAAGACATCAAGGCCAAGCAGCCCGAAGAACAATCAGGTGTTAGAGCGGGGCGATCCACAGTAGACAACATCTTTACTATCAAAATAGCAGTTGAAAGAGAGTACAGCATAATAGAGAAACGCATATAGTTTTAATAGATTTAGAAAAGGCATGCGATAGCGTCCCAATCTCACAGTTATGGAAGGAGATGGAGCATTTGAACATAAATGCAAATTTGATTGCAGCCACCAGAAGATACTATCAACAAAATATCACCAGGGTCAAACTGGGAAACAAACTCACTCTCCCATTCGAAACTACAAAAGGCGTAAGACAACGATGCTGCTTGTCCCCTAACCTCGTTAAAATATACTTACACAGATCTCTAGTAAGATGGACAAAGAAGTGTAAAAGCATGGGGCTGAGAGTAGGAGATGACAATCTGTTCACTCTATATTTTGCCGATGACCAGATTGTGGTAGCAGAGGATGACGAAAACCTCGAGTATATGGTCAGAAAGTTAAAAGAGGAATATGACGCAGCTGGTTTTACGATGAACATGGCAAAATGTGAGTACCTGATAGTGGGCAATGAAGAAGTTAAGGACTTAAAATTGGATGTGGACAGGATAAGAGGTGTTGAAAAAAGTAAATACTTAGGCGTTATTTTCAACAAACAGGGAAGCAGCAAAGATGAAATTCAAGAACGTGTTAACAAGGGGCGAAACGTTATAAGAACGCTGAATTCGCTTCTATGGGAAAGAAGTATAACCAGAAATACAAAGCAACATATATTGTTACAACACAAATAAGCCAAACCCAATACCAGGGATAAAAAAGATAATTCTTAATATAAAAATACTTCATATAAAATAAAATGTTTAAAAATGAATAAAATATCAATATTATGACACGACGAACGACGATATTACCAAACCCAATGATTGACCCAACAACAGAAACACAAAGAAGGGAACCACGAAACATACACAAGAAAAAAAAGGTGATTGACCAAACAATTATGAACTAACAAAGGAAGATAAGAAACCAGAACTAAAGAAGAATCAAAGGAAGGGAACAAATCCCTACGACTAAATAGAAAATAAACCAGATGAGAAGAGGAGAACCGATTTAAGATGAAGACAATTGAAGACGAAGAAGAAGAGGAAGAATGAAGAGGAGACAGGTTAAACCCAAGGAGAAAATAACACACATATAAAGGGGAGAAATAGTAGACTCAAAGATAGAATACTGTAAATAAACCCCAAATTATTATCCACTAATGAAACAAATAGTATTGTTGTAATTGAAATAACTTATGTACCTATTTTAAAGACAAAAGACAATTGTAAAGTAACGTAGTGTAGAAAAGTACACTAACACAATTATGAAGGTTAGATTTAATGAAAAATAAATAACCTAATATTATTAATAATAAAAATTATGCTGTAAAGAAATAGTGAGAAATAATAGGAAAAAAGTATAGGGATTACCCATTAAGTAACACTCAATACAAACAGTGAACCAAAGTAAAGTGCAATAGTGAAAGTGTAAATACCCTAGAAATAGTGAAAGTGTAAATACCCTAAAAATAGTGAAAGTGTATCAGTGATGAACCTCTACTAATTAAAGGTGAAGGTGATACAGGGAAATAGTAGTGTTAAGCAATAAAAATGTAATAGTAAATAAGAGAACACTTTATAAAACATTGACTAACAACCAATGATTTGAGTAATCTTGTGAACATTTATATAATTAAAATATCGGTATGGAGAACCATACATGACTTCCATATTCTAAGATTTATATTTAAAATCATTTTCAGCCAAACAGCCAGGGAAGGAATTTTAACAAAAAAATACTTCTTTGTTGCCAATAACGTAGTACACATATAAAAAAAATTATCCCCTCCCCCTTCAACTATAATTTTGATTTATAGAAAATTACCCCCAGTCCGTTCAACTAGCCTCTACATTTATAGATATTTCATCTATGTTTCTACAGTGGATTATTAAGATCTTATCAGGATACTTTATCAAAATTAAGTACTTTACTCATGTTACAACAAAAAATGTTTCAGGTAAACTGCCCTTTCCCCGTAACCGATCTTCACCAAAATCAACAGACATTGAGTTCTCTATAGCTCAGGCACATATGTAAAAAATTATTTGATTCTGTTTGAATTTACGGCAGTTATGGTTCGTCATATAAAAAATTACCCATGTTAAAACATACAACATGAGATTTATAAAACATATCTAAGATTTATATTTAAAATCATTTTTGAAATAAAATATTTTCATAGAACCTACTAACGCTGGGGAAATCTGAGGAGCCAATCAGAGTTGGGCCTACCTGTCACTCTGCTGAATTTGGTGGAAAGCCCTGTCACTGTCGTCAAAGTATCAGCCTTGACAGGGTCCTCTTTTTCTGCAAAATGGGAGAGGCTTGAGATGGAGTGAGTGACATGGTCCCCACCTCAATGAAGAACCCATTGTTTTATAAAAATATATTTAATTTTTGAAAACTGAAAATTCTTTTCTTGTTGTAAATATTTATATTTTATAATCAAAATGACTTTATTTTTGTTACCTGGCAACAAAATTATTTTATTTTAAACAATTACCATTGTTTCAAAAAGTTTAAATAAATTTTCAAGTACTTTACTCTTGTTAAAACGTAAAAGGTTGCTGGTAAACTACCCCTTTCCCTTAACCGATCTTCACCAAAATCGAAAGTCCTTGAGATCTCTACAATTCAGGGACGTATGCAAAACATTATTTGATTCTGTTTGAATTTGCGGCAGTTATCGTTTGCCATAGAAAAAAAAACGTTGCAGGTAAACTACCCCTTCCCCTCAACCGATCTTCACCAAAAACAATAGGTCTTGAGTACTCTACAAATCAGGGCTGTATGCAGAAAATTATTTGATTCTGTTTGAACTTGCGGCTGTTATCGTTTGCCATAGAAAATACACTTGTTAAAAAAACGTTGTAGGTAAACTACCCCTTTCCCTTAACCGATCTTCACCAAAAACAATAGGTCTTGAGAACTCTACAATTTATGGCTGTATGCAAATAATCTTTTGATTCTGTTTGAGTTTGCGGCTGTTATCGTTTGCCATAGGAAATACCCTTGTTAAAACATAAAACGTTACAGGTAAACTACCCCTTTCCCTTAACCGATCTTCACCAAAAACAACAGGTCTTGAGAACGCTACAATTCAGGGCTGTATGCGAAACATTATTTGATTCTGTTTGAATTTGCGGCTGTTATCGTTTGCCAAAAAAAAAATTTCCCTTGATAAAAAAAACCGTTGCTGGTAAACTACCCCTTTCCCTCAACCGATCTTCACCAACAACAATAGGTCTTGAGTACTCTACAAATCAGGGCTGTATGCAAAAAATTATTTGATTCTGTTTGAATTTGCGGCAGTTATCGTTTGCCATAGAAAAAAAATCTACAGACAGCACCAGACAGACAGACACACACACACAGACACTTTTCGGAAAACGACTTTTTTTCATGTTTTGAGTGTAGTAGAATCAGAATCTGCAATAATCTCGAACACGATTTTTTTTGCCATCACCATACTTCCATTCCTTAAGGAATATGGAAGTAATAAAAATAATTAAAAGTAATATTTCAAATAAATATAAAAGAAGCATGTAATATTATTCAGGGAGAAAGCCCAGATAAAAACAGTTTGTATTAACATGGTATGGAGGAGATAGTAGTATAGAAATAAGGTTTTGTTTTAAAATTAAGACTACAATGAATAAAACACCCCATGTTGAAAGGGGAAATAACTTTCATAAATTTACAAGAAGTGATGATGTTTATCACTCAAAGTAGTAACAAAAGAAAGGAATTAATGTTAGAACTAACAATAACTAGTAACTTATAAAGAAGAGTTTGGTTCAATGTTATGAAGAGGATATGGCTGAAGGGAACTTGCAGTCCATAAGCCTAATTGTTATATTTTAAAATATGTGTAATGAAAGCTGTATTGAATAGCAATTAAAACACAAACAGGATCAACAGACAACGCAAACAAATATGACAACTAAGTGAAGCCCATCAGGCTGAATTCAAAATGTAATTTAAAAGAAATCAAACAAAAACCATCATGGCTAATCTTGGCTATGAAAACATCTAACTGACAGACACACTCAAATGTCAATTGTAACAATTTCGCAAGAAACTTTACTAATCTAAGGCCAGTAAATGGCCAGTAATTATATTTAAATCATTTTAAAACAGAAAGGTTATTATAAAAGTTTAATTTAAGAAAGATATGTAATTTATCAAATGTCAAATATTTAGACTAAAGTTAATGTATAACAGAATATGACCTTATGAGGTATCATTGTAAACTTTGAAAGGAAAGAAAGATAATAGTGATATCATTTATTACCCCAAAGGAACTATAAAGGAATAAAACCATTAGGAAAACACTTAATAAATTTGAATAAAAATTCAAATCTCTTAACAATGCTTTAGAAAGAGGAATTAACCAATCAAAGGGGTGATGTTACCATAGTAACGGGCCGTTGAAGGCTAATTTTCCGTTAAAATTATTAGACTTGAAGAAATGACGCGTGGGTACGCGGCACGCAAAATTGTGATGATTGAAATTTTACTTTAAATAGTTACGAAAAGTTTCGGAAGTTAACCACGATGACCAAAGACGAATAGATGTCGACCTACTAAGATTTAACGATGTCCTGGAACCAAATACCAATAAATTAGTTAACAGAAATCCAAGACAAGATTGAAAAAGATGTCCGAAGCTTAAAACCAGTCCAAATTTGCAGAATATCCACTACCCCAGATGACAACATATCAACACTACCTGAACTGATAAGTATGGAATAAATTCCTTTATCCCAAAAAACCAAATTACTTTAAATATTTCTCAAATGATCAAATTTCTCACTATTGAACAAATATAATTTTCTTTCAAAGGTTTTTAATGCATAATTAACTTACGTAAAAACATTTTGTTAACCAAAATATTACCTCGCATTAGAGTGCAACTTTGTAACAAGAATACGACACTACCGAACAAATTGTAAAAAACACATTATACTTTCTAAGTACGTATAAGGTATGGTAGTGTACTTCTTTAATGTAACCAACGTTTATGTCTTATTTCATAATCCAAAGAACCCCAGATATTGAACAGATTAGTATATTGTATGTAAACTGTAGCCATAGCGGCAGAGAAATAATTTGTTTTCAGATCGATTTGCCAACCTTGAGATATTTGTGTTTCATGTTATAAGCCGGAGCATTTAGTTATCAAATTATTTATAATCCTTTTGTCATATTAATTAATGATTGAATTTGTATTAAATTTACCGTACAGAGTCTTACTATCGTTTTATTTCATAGGACGTTGTAGAATATATGTGTGTTAGCAAGTTTTATTCAATAACCAACCAGCGCTCGTCACGAGTGGTCAAGACAGCAACCTGTATACCGGCGGGAACCATTTGAACGCTCCAGCGGTCAACGCCAATAACACGTATCATTTTATAATTTAACTATTTTAATTGTTTTGACAGAAACAATTTGGCGCCACCCGGGATTCGCAACCCCTATGAATTAACAGGTAGGTTGTACTGGTAATTTGGACAACGCTACAGACTCCAGTAGTGACTACGATTATTGTAACGACCGGTGTGAGGCGAACACACTACATTCACACTAATACACATAATAAACAAGTGTGAACACATTTTAAAGGTACGACAGTGATACATCGTTACATATTGACGAACCCAACGCGGGGCTGTAAACGAGGACGGCACCACTCCATTCATCGTTACAATATATATATACATATATATATATATATATATTTCAATCACTTTCTGCTACAGTCCGTTTCTTGATGTATATAATACATTTAATATTTATACATAAATTTACCTCAAGATGTTATTTTTCTATTTGGAACATGTTTCGGGTACTGTCTTGTACTCATCCTCAGCCTCCCTAAGAAAAATAACTTCTTGAGGTAAATTTATGTATAAATATTAAATGTAATATATATATATATATATATAAAATAGCATGGTGCGAAGTGTAATCCATTATGGAGCAGAAGTTTGGAACGTTTCAAACGTAAATAAGAAAAAACTGATGGCAGCGGAAATGTACTTCTTCAGGAGGAGTTGTAGAAGATCAAAATTAGACAGGGTTAGAAATGAGACTATTAGAGCCGAGATGAATATTGACAGGACAATAATAGACGAAATAGAAAGGAGACAATTGACTTGGTTTGGGCATGTGAAGAGAATGAATGTTGACAGATGGCCTCGCAAAATATTGGAATGGATACCACCGGTGAGGAGGAATAGAGGACGTCCACGGAGGAGTTTACGAGGTGACGTAGCGGAAGCAATGGTTGCTAGAAATTTAGAAGAACTTACATGCTACGATAGGTTACAATGGAAGTTGGGGACGGAGAAACGGCGATAGCTGTAAAGATCCGTTATATATATATATATATATATATATATATATATATATATATATATACAAATTAAACTCTTTATAAGATATTGGTTTTAAAATAAATTGATAAGTTTGCTATATCTGTACTATCGTGTTCAACGTAGGTCACACTTTTTTGAAACCAAACTCTTTATCTATTTTGAAGTATGATATAAGACATGATGTCAAAATTATTTCATCAGTTGGGGATTGCGATAAAAGTTGTATACACTTCTAAGAATTTGAAATATCACCTTTTAAATTTTATGAATTATTTTGTATTATCGGTGCTAAATCACTGCAACTAGAACGAACAGAACTATTAGTGTAGGTTTCGATGCTATTTTTTTTAATTAGTACTTAAAATTTATCAAGTTATATTACAATTTTGAAAACAAAATCTATGGCCTAGTACGCGCATAACTTCAGGCACCACATTTCATGTTAGGCCAGCACATTGGCGGTTTGTACACCGAGTCATAATTTTTGTAGTAAGAAAGGAGCTTATTAATATGGAATCTACTTTGCTACCTGTATATGTTATTTTTTCCTTCTAATTAACTATTATATTCAGTATGTTATTAGAGTCATCAATAAACTGTAAAAAAATAAAAAAATAAGTTCTTATTTTGTAAGTCCTTAGTCATGTTTCTTAAAATATTGTTACCAAGATCACACGGATCGCCATGTTGTCTGCACAGCATGCATGGAAACAGAATAACTGATACCAGATAAAGTCTCTAATTACAACTTTAATTAAAATCAAATAACAGGTAGAAATAAACAAAGACACTCTTATTCAGTGCTACAAGTTAGAATTAGTCTATCGCACAACATCAAGTGTCATTTCCGCACTAGCAAAATTACACTGGGATTCCTCTGGGAACTGCACTGTAAACTCGTTGGTTAAAAACTACCTTTGCCGGCCACTGGCTGCTTATACTAATTTACCACTGACGACTGGAAAATAACCGGTCACTCTCCGGATGACGAACGAGAAGTAATTGCGTAGTTACAGCCGCTTTTAACTCGTTAAAAATAGTATCAATGTCCGACTTTGTATAATGCAGGCAGAATCACCGCCAAAATCTGGAACAGCTTCGTGATTTGCCGCGTGTTAAGTGTCACGTAGGCACTTTTGTTAACTTTCAGCTCAACGTAACAATATGTTATTATTTATAAAGCCGTTCGTGACTTTTGGACCAGAATTAAAATATTCTTTACGAACAAGTGTTCAAATCAACCTATTTACATATTGCGTAGTATGTGTTACAATAATGATAAAAAGGTAAGGAGAATATTTAAATGATGAATAGCAGTTGGTACCATCGTTTCGCGTCATTAGTTCTTACTTGATTCATACTTAATATGTATGTTATTGTAAGTTAAAGTAGGCCACAGTAGGTCTCTAGGCAACACACTAATGTCATCTCATTAAAGCTAACAGTCCTTTACGTCAAAAAGGACGCCACTTATCAGACGCTGCCACGTTTACTCAATGCGTTTTTATGCCCTCTAGTAGTGATGAAAACAACGGTGATGCTTTATATTTACATGGGCTCAAAATGACACAAGAAATAACACAATACATGTAAATAATATTAGCAATCAGATAGTATTTACATATTACTATATATTAATTATATAATGGTATAAATATATTATTTTTAGTGTACAAGAACCAGAACCAACTATGATTTAGAAAAGAAACATTTTAGGAATTAGTTTTGGTAGTCACAAATAATTAACATTGTCTATTAGGAGAAACTTAGTAAAATAAAATAAAATCAATTAATAAAAGTCCAAATGTAAATAAAGTGAAGGAGATATGTTTTGACGTAAAATAATGAATATTAATAACAATGTGTTGAATATTATGTTTACTGTCTACTGACTGTGATAGTAGTGTAATCAAACGATAGACTAGAGAAAATTTATAGTGTTGGGATTTTGTTTTTAAGTTCAGTACACCGTAGTGTTAGGTAACAGCGTACAAATGTACGTAAGACATACTAACTAACTGGTGCAAACGAATTATAAAGAAATACACTTGAATTATGTCACACTGATATTTAGTCTAACTATGAATTTTGCTTTTCCTAGCTAAAACTAAAAGTAATTCCTGATTCTGCTCGTAGTTGTCATTGTTGTCATTTCAAAACTTCAGACGATAATCCGATTTAAATGGAAGTAATAATTAATTATGTTTATATTAATAATTAACTAAACTATATTTTGTATGGGTATAGCGTACTTCTATGTTTACCAACTTCATTAGGTCAAAACAAAGTCCATAAAATGTAAGGAAAGAACAGTAAATAGAGAAATAAAAAATGAAATAAATAAAAATAAAAATATTATTACTAAAATAACTAATTAGTTTTGTGCTATGTCTGAAAATCACTCATGAATACTTTTGCAACACTTAATATAGTTATTGGAAAAATTAATTACTTATTACAATTATTGACCAGTACAGTGTAACATTTGGGCACGGTTGACAAAGAATCACCTTATGAGGAAAAAAATAAAGTGATTATACGAGTGATTATCAATGTCTCCGACATCAATGAGATAATAATGTTTAGTTCACACTGTATATGTCAAATTACTCACTTGCATTTATACGTTACCCAGAAAATAATAACTTTATGTATAAGAGGATTTATGAATGTTTGATGTGTATTTGTAAATATGTTTTCATCCGCTTGCTGTTATGAACTTTTCAAAAAGTGAAACCATTGAATTCTTTTTTATACGTCGGTACAAAAGCTGTATATAATTGTCAGGCATTGGCTTAATATCTGCTTAAATTTTCACTATGGTCACAGACAATAGTACGTTACATATCATTCAAAATGCTAAAATGAAATGTTGCTTTTAAATAAATAAAATATGATTTGTACTTTATAAAAAATGTTGTGTTGACTTCAGATATTAAACTTTTGTGAAACTAAATTAAAGGTAGATGGAACGTCGTAACAGAATTTTTACCTACCTTGCAAAACGTAATTTGATTTAATTATTCTCACGCGATTCAAGTCTCGCTGCATGCCACTGCACATAATATATGTTTTTTTGTAGAAGCAAGGAGTGGATTTGCATACACATAACACATTCACTTGTCTGTTTTGTTTATAATTTATTTCGTCATGCATTAAAGCTGTACCTCCCTCTAAAACTACATTTTTTTTGAGCTAAACAAAACGTATAAAAATAGAATAAGTAAGATGTCCAGAGTAATATACAAAAATAGTCTAATATTAACTCAAAGTTACATTGTTCTGACACAACTTGAAAGACATTTGTAATATATTCACCGTTCTAGTACGTGCAGACACTAAGTCACTAGTACAAATTACTTATGGTAGCCTACATATAAATTGACGGTAATTTCCACAAAAATGTAATTACTTTTTATAGTTCTGTTGCAATAAAAAAAAATGCATAAATGTCGTTAAATTTATGCATAAATACACATTGTGCTACTGCTTCTTGCAATTAAACAAATTGCTCATTGAAAATTGGACTTCTATTTTTAAACATGGACACGCATATTCTTAATCTCAGGGCAATTAGCACAACTAATTAAAAAAATTATTTTACACATAAAAAGTTACTACAATTCAATTATTAAAAAAGTTAATATAACAATTTATTAATATTCAGTCTATGGAGGCGGTCTTTGGTTTTCGTCACTGTAGCTCCTGCTTGTGTACTGAGGAGGAACGGTAGTTAGCAAGGTGATGCCTACGCATTTGATGCACCGTTGAATGAAGGAGTATCGCAATGTTTGGTGAACTGGCCAAGTTAACACCTCACGCAAGGAGGGGTGTTGTTGAAAGCTTCAGTATGATGGGCGAGGCGTTGATACCTGTGGTTTTTTGCTGATTGGGGCTTACTGGTGTTATTGTGATCAGATAGGGTATATAAATTTGTTCTTAGAATATTTCCAATGTTTAGTGTTCTAAAAATTTTATTGTGTTATGTTTTTTCCGGTATTACTTTGTTTTATGTTTTATGTTTATGTACTTGTAGGCTTTACGAAGTATTCTTTGTAGTACCTTTGTGTAACCTAGTGAACCTTTGATATACATGTTTCATTAGTGTCATGTTGCTGATGACTGAGAATTCGTGTATTTAGTGTGTCTGTGTCTAAATTGGATTTATAAAAGTTTTATGTGCATTTAGGTATTAAATTAAATATTTATAATTGTTTTTGTGTGGCCTATATACAATCTGTTACAGTCCTTGCATCCTGTTTTGTATATTCAGTTGTTCCGTTGTTGTTTAACTCATCTTCTTTGTATGAGTTATTTAGTATTTGCACAATGTTTCTCTTCCTTTAAAAGGTATTGTGATATCTACATTTTTAAAGAGTTTTGTAAGTTTTCCACGGTGCTGTTAACTTACGGGAATATAGCGAATTTTTTGCATTGTTGTTTATAATGATGAAGATGATGATGATGACTACGACGACGATGACGACGATGGTAGTGATTGTAATTTTTGTTATTAATTATTACAGTTGTTTTGTTGATGTTTTTATTATTTATTTGTTTGTGTGTCATTCTTTCTGGTGAGTTCTTAAACGTAGTGTCCTTATTTTTTATTGTACCTTATCTGATATTTTACTTATGGTACTTTTATTGTCCCCCCCACTTTCTTCAGCAGTTTAGTATATAATGTGTCGTCCTTATTATTTCCTCTGTATTTAGGGGTATTTTATAAAAAGCTACAATTTTGTGTTGCAATGTTTGGTTCACATTGTTAGGTACGGTAAGGCTAGTTTGTTATATGTATATTCCATATTTACTTAGTTGTTGTTTCTAGATATAATTACAATTGTATAATTGACTTTGTTGTCAAATTTTATCTTCTGCAAAATATATGCTTCAGTAACGTGTAATCTACTTGGGTCTAATGATTATATAACTTTATGAATCTTGGTGTCAATGTACTGTCAGAATATTTCTCCAATAATATTTGAAAAAAAAGTCACATTGGCAATTCTTTATGTTGCTGGTAAATTCTATTATTAAATTCGTAGAAATAATGGACGTCTCACTAGACTAATTTCCACCATATCTGACAATGAGCATACTTCTTGTTGCTCGAAACAAGTTCCACGTAATTGTAAAAATATCTGGATTGGTAACTAGTATAGTATAAGTGACACACACGCGCGCGCGCGCACACACACACACACACACACACATCCAGGCTAAACGATAACTTCCATAGTTCCATATCTAACACAAACTCTGTGTTAGCATATAGTGTATAAAAAGGAATCTTAATATTTTATAAATTTTCATTCTGATATCTTCAAAACGCAAAGAGATGTTAAGATAGTTGGTTGTCAATTCAGCCGTAAAAAAACAGGAAATATGTAAACACATCACGAAAGATAAAAGCTGTAACATGTGACATACGATTTTGCGGACAAATATACGCGTATAATAAAATTTTTGAAGACGATGGTTACTGTAAGTACTTAGATTTCACACTAAGATTTAACGTAGTATCTACAAACTTGGGCTCTAATTGTATTTATTCATTTTTACATATTAATATCTACATATTACAGAATCCTAATTTACCATTAATATTGCTTACACTAACCCCAAACATATTGTAAATTGTCTCCGGATCTTTATTACAAACAAAATGAAAAGAAGAAGCAAAAAAATCAAAAGGGGAAGAGTAATGCAGATAATAGAAACTGACACGACACAGATTGAAATTATAATTTTTATTTTGAATAATATTCTTTATTTGGGTCCTTCAGTTTTCGACTGTCTTGTACCCTCCTTGCATGTATCCGTGGTGCGTGTGTTACGAAGTCAAAATTTAATAATAATGTTACGACGGTCTACTTGATTGTCGTAGGTAAGTGGAAACAAAATACAAGACACCAATTAAGTCACTAATTACCAGCTTTAATTTTCACAGTTAAAAAGTTCGCAATTAACAACGTGTCTTACAAAAAATCAATTAAAAATTGTTCACATGCCATAAAATATAAACTAATAAACTAATATTGAGACCTAGACCTACGCCGACCCAGCGACTGGAGTCGGCCACACGCAGAACAGGACGTCCGGCCAATAAACACAATTGTATTACAATTATACCGCCCGATTATAAATCACAACACTACACTATTAATCACTTGAACGCACAGAGTGATATCGCTTGTAATCGCCCGACAATAACTCGAAACGCACTGTAAATATATCGCAACAATACTGACAACTAAGGCCCCTGCCGCCTTGTATTTACACATCCACGCACAGACCAGAAGTTTCCAAACTGCGTCTTAGCGCCAGTGTGTAGACATAATTAATTGCGGCCTTGACACAATCCGCGCGGCTGGCGGCTTTCAGACAAATCTGGCGTATCCGTCGAGAATCACGTACACCACAGCATTACATTCTGGATCCCTCTGGAACGTTCGATAAACACGTAGATTGTTCTGTGATGTCGTAACAATAATATCATTAATATTGTTTAATAATAGGAATTTCAAGAAGCGTTCATTACTTTAGCACTTACTTTTGTTACATACACCATTAAAACTGTATACACATAAAAACATACGTCCAGTACAAAGGAATGCCTATGTGCACAGGAGAATATGCAGCAGCCAAGAGGTTAAAGGTACTGACCATTTTGATACACAGAAACCTGAACACTTTTGCATAACTAACCGTTGCGGTGCTCATTCCATCATAGAGAAGTTTCGTTAGGTATTTACTTTATAATGTTCTAACAAAACATTTTAATGTTTTATCACCAGACACAGCAGAATGTTACTTTGCAAGGAAGTAGTAATGTTTGTATTCTTGAATGCTATTGGTTACTATAAATTTAATTATATAACCTAAACTGCTGTCACTGCACGAGAAATCCATTTTTACACGATTGTAAGGATCTCAAATCACTCATTTATTTGCAAATATTACTCACAGCAAGAAAATTTGTATTTGATGAGTAACAAGAATACTGGATATTCGGTTACAAAATACGTATTGTATCGCTAGCATCACGCTTTAGTTGTTATCAATAGGAAACGGATTTTTAAATTAAAAATTATTTTTGTAAGTAATTACACATTTTTAACATTCACGTTAATAATTAATATATTTCATAAATAGTTTATTTATTTTAAACATTTGAATGTTACTTTTTTGGGAATAACCTCTACGTGCCGTTCGCATTGCTGCATAATAAAGGTGTAACTTCTACGTGCTTCACTTTTGCAAGAGAATGAGTTGCTATTTATTTATTTATTTATTTTTTAACTATTTGCAATCAGTATAACATAAAAATAACAAACTATAAGCAAATCTTTTGTATGAGAAAAAAATAGGTGTTGACCATGTGTAGCTGTTATCCTGTGATAACAAGCTCAGTTATTCCTTAAAAGTAGGTTACCAAAAGAAACAACAGTCACAGAGATTATGGGTGCTTAAATCTAGACGGTAGGTCTAGTATTTTTTGTCTCTTTAGTCTATGAGTGTCTTCACTATTGTCTAGCAAATTTATGCAAGAATATTAGGGTGTAGTTCTAGTTTACTTAAATACTTTTCACTGCACTTACTCACTTCATCTTTAACAGATGACACTTTTAAGTCACAGACGATTTCTCTATTTGGTATAAACCAGGGTGCATTTGTTATAATCCGTAGAATTTTTTCCTGGAATCGTTCTAGAATATCTATATTAGACGTTGATGCCGACCCCCACAGCTGTATGCCGTAGGTCCAGATTGGTTTGAATGCCACTTTGTAAAGGAGTAATTTGTTGCTAAGGGACAGAGTGATTTACGTCCAATCAGCCAATAGTATTTGCTGAGTTTATGGCCAAGTTGTTTTCTTTTGTTGAAAATATGCGTCTTCCATGTCAAGCCTTTATCCAAGTGAATGCCCAGATATTTAACATTGTCCCCTTGTGGTAGGTAATGGCCATTGAAAGAGACTTGAGGTGACGCTACTCTGCACTTAGTGAAAGTGACATGGACAGACTTTGTTTCATTGATCAGGATGCGCCATGATTTCGTCCAACGTTGAATTTGATACAAGTGTTGTTGAAGCATTCTCGCAGCAATGCCAGGATCTGCATGACTAGCCAGTATTGCTTTGTCGTCGGCAAACGTTGCTGTTCGGGTATAGGGACAAGAAGGAAGATCTGACGTGAAAAGTAGATATAACGTTGGTCCAAGGACGCTTCCTTGTGGAACACCAGCTCCGACAGGGTACAACTGTGTTACTTCTAGTCCGTATTTAACCCTAAAGTACCGTTCATGCAGGTACGACTTCATAATAAGATATAGCGTGTGAGGAAGTACTTTTTTAAATTTGTAAAGGAGGCACACGTGCCAAACCCTATCGAAGGCCTGGCTTACGTCAAGGAAGGCCGCGGTACAGTAACCCTTTTTTTCAAAAGTTTGATTGATGAGTTCAACTACCCGGTGAACTTTTTCTATAGGGCTGTGTCCTTTTTTGAAGCCAAACTGGTGGTCGTGTATCAAGTTGTTTTCCTCAATCACAGTTGTTAGTCTTCGTCGAATACTTTTTAATTGGAGTTTTTAGATCTCTGGAGGCCTTGTCGTAACGTCTTTTGTCTGAGGGGTACCTGGAATTGTACCAAATCCTTCTTAGCTGTCTTTTGAGTGCTACTTTTTCCCTGACTGCTACTGGACAGCTCTGATTTCTTCTTTTTTGAGGAATTTCCGCTGTAGCTTCCCAAGCGGATTCTTGAATTATACAGTTTAATGTGTTTACCGCTACCTCTATGTCCATGTTGTTCTTGAGGGGAATCTTTAAGTTTATCTTCCGGTCAACGAGTTGTCTGAAGTACTCCCAGTCAGTTCTCTTGTTGAAAAGGGTAGCTGGTTTCTTTGTAGCGGCGAAAGTGCTACTAATGGTTGCTATGACCGGGGAGTGATCAGAGGACAGGTCCAGGTTTGATTCTATCGTAAGGTATCCTGAGGCTATCCCTTTTGTTACGAAGAAATCTAGTAAGTCAGGAATTCTGCCTGGATCTGAAGGCCAGTACGTTGGTGCAAATGTTGATAAAAAGCCAAGCTGAAGTTCTTGCATAATTTGAAATTGTAGTCTGCCTCTGCCAAGTGCAGTCAGACGGGATCCCCACAGCGTATTTGCAGCATTAAAATCGCCTCCTCCCATAAACCTGTCGCCAAGAGAGTTTAGGAACTCTATAGTTCCCTCCCTGTTTGGGGGGTAGTTGGGCGGACAGTATACAGAGGAGATTGTTAGCGGTCCGTGCCAATCTGCTACGACAATAATTGTGGCCTGAAGATAGTTTTGTTCAAACTTAAGAAGATCGCAGTGCTGTATGTGGTTTCTTATTAATATTGCGGTGCCTCCCCGAGGTCTCCTGGCTGCATCAGGGAGAGGGGTGTGGTAAAGTGTAAAGTCCCGAATGTTGAAATATGAGTTGATGGAAAAGTGAGTTTCTGAAACGAGTAGAATATCTATTTTGTTGTGAATTAAGAAAGTCTCTACTTCTTGCCTGTGAGCAGACAAGCCATTTGCATTCTATAACGCTATTTTATAGAGTTGTGCCATTACGTAAATTTTTGTTGTAGGAGTTCCGTTAGTGTATCAATCTTATCGTTGAGTCTTTTTATTTCTGCGGACATGTGGTTGATAGTTTGCTGTTGACTCGTTACTATATTCTGAAGGAAATAGATAAAGTTACTGTTATTATACTCGGTTTGCTGTAGTGCTGTAGATTGTTGTGGAACTTGTGAGTTCGTGCCATGAAGAATCTGCGCGTAAGTTGATACATTGGGTTGTTGCTGAGTGGTGTTAAAAACTGGCAGAGAATTGTCGAGCGGTTGCTGCACATTAGTTGAGTTGCTGAATTGATTGTCTTGAGAGCCTTGATGGATTTGGAGAGTCTGACGGTATTGTGTCTTTTGTAAAGGTGTGCCATTAGGGGACCGGAATCTTCTATTTATTATTTCCAGGTAAACTCTGCATATTTTGGCATTGGCAGGGTGAGCACCACCACATAGGGCGCATTTAGGGTCTCGTCCATCTTCCTTTATTTTGTACAGGTTTTATAGTCATGATTTCCTGCACATTTGTAACAACTATAGGGCCTAGTGCAGTTTTTTCCAGTGTGACCGTAGCACCAGCATCTAGTACACTGGGGTAGTTTGGTTTTCTTTATAGGTTCTTCGAATTGAACGACCGCATTTAATAGTCGTCTAATTTTGAAGATATCAGCATTATTTGCTTTTTTTTTGTAGGTCGATAAAGAAAAGATTTTTTGGTATGTTTTTTGGTCTTTCCACACCTGTATGTTTGTAATAGCTACAGCTGTATGACCTTCTTCGTTTAATGCTGCTGCTATGTCGTTTGTATCTGTAGTGTGATGAAGATTATGTAGGACTACTCTAAATTTTGTTGTTGTTGTTATATTTTAGTTAACTGTAACAAATGCCTGTCATTCGTATACAAAACACGCGTATATTTCTGCCCACGTAACTATGGTGTCAGACTAAGCAGTTGATAGGTATACCCGCTGTGGCTATTAAAAATTGATATAGTTTCATCTTTAGTAACCATAAATAGAACTAAGTAATTTAAAGAATTTGTTTTCCTTTTATGATAGAAAATATTAAATAACAGAACTAGCTACTCAGTAATACTCTGGAAATTTTTAGAAACAGTGATGTAGTCACAGTAAAGATTGGGAGACATTTTCTTCATTTTGCAAGCGCTAAACCAGCTAATTACTAATTTGTTGTCATTGTAAATCGGTTCTTGTGTTACATGGCAGCATTCTTATCGTACAGTGCTCGCTAGAATGCCGAAGGTAAAGTGTAGTAAAAATGCCTGGTCACACCAGTATGTTAAGACAGCTATATTCAGTTTATATGGAAAGTTACTACATTGTGGAGAATCCATAAAAGCGGATCAACGATCGCAAGTTACGAAACATCTATCCGGCAACAAACGTATCGCTGCCGGTTCACAAGCTTTGAAACAAGTGCTTTTGGGTGAAAAATACCCCCCCCCTCTGCTCACATTCGGGACCTACGAAATATCGTGAATTTTATTCTGATTGTACGAAGCTTTCATTGTAGCAGACATTCCACTACCCCAAGTAAACAATCCAATGATTAGACTTTTTTCGTAGGGTACACGAACTTAGATCCTCTGGATGAGTCTACTTTAAGAAAACACTATTTTCCAAACTCCTTTGAAAAAAACCATAAGAAAATATCACATCTCTATGTGAAAATGAGGAAATATGGTAGGCGTTGATGAAACTACGGACTCGACAGGAAGAAACGTGAGAAGTGTAATAACTGGTGTGCTTAAAAATGACGATATAGTTTCCGAACTTATATTTTTTATTGATTTTAAACAAATGTCAGCAGCAAATCACATTATAGTTGCTAGGTTGTTTAACGAAAGTATCCATTTGTTGAAACAAGTGTAATAATTAAGTGAGATGATTTTGCTTTTTATTACCGATGCAACGTTGTATATGAAGACAGCAGCAGAAATTGTATAAGCTATAAAAAATTGATACACGTTCCCTGTGTTGTATATGTTCCACACAGAGTGTATGAAACCTTGTATCCTAATGTGGGGAGGTTAGTATCAAATGAAAAGAAAGTGTTTGTTAAATCCCCTACGAGAATTAGTCTTTTCAAAACAAAAATCCTAACTTACCATTACCACCAGCACCAATTGTCACTCGCTGGGGACTTGGGTTTCTGCAGTGTTATATTATGCAGATAATTTTGACAGTGTTAAATCAGTTGTTGACGAATTCTACAAAAGTAATTCTTTATCAATGGATATCCTTCAAAATCTGTTAAAAGACACAAGTGTAAGAAATGTGATAGCATATATTTTTGCTAATTTAAATTTCTTTTGCGAATCGATTTAAAAAATCGAAAAGACAACAAACGTTATAACAGAAACGATCAATGAAGGAAGTTTTGTTGAAAGAAAAATCAGTTCTTTCACAGGATCAAAAATAAAAATCTTAAAATATAAGTTGAAAGTTGTGTTTTCAAAAAACTCATTTTTCGAAATTGTAAGTTAAGTTGCCCCAAATTCTAGAAGCCCAAGTAGACATTGGAAACCTAAGTGTGGTGTTCCTGTTTTAATGTATATCAGACTAACTTCACGTGACGTGGATCGGTTCTTTTCCCAATATTTACTTTTGTTCCATCCTAATCTTTTGGGATTTTTAATGGAAAATTTATAGATGGCGATTATTGTGCACTGAACTCTAATTACATTTTCAAGAAAGAACTGACGAGTTGACAACACCTTTGTTGAGTACTCATACACATTTTTCTTCTTACAATCTGTTGGATTATGTTAAACTGAAAGAAAATATCTTTTAAGTTTTAGCAAATATTCTTCATTTTTTAACACATAAAAATACATATTTCCATTTCTTCAGCACCTAGAAATCCGTTCCCCAGTTTTTAGCATACCACAATATTTACTGTATTTCCACACATTAATATTCTGGATTTGATCACTATAGTTGGATTTGATCACTTCAACGTTTGCTGTTTTATTATATTCGCATTCTTATTTATTTTCCATGTATTAACTCAACTTCGTTGCCGTTATAAAACCAATTTTATTAAATAAATTATCCTAACTTAACATAAAAATTTCCACTTCAACATAAATTTCTGAATTTTTTAACGTAAAGGTTTTTGTAGTATCTAATTAAGAAAATTATCTGACATAATTACTTTATGAAGGAGAAAAATTTTATACTTGTACATGTAAAGAATATTTTGTAAAGATAAGAGCTTAATTTTGTTAAGGTATTTGTATGGAGTGTTTTAACTTACGGGTGTGAATCGTGGACCTTAGGGAAGGTGGAGAGTGACAGACTTCAGGCAATGGAGATGTGGATTTGGCGGAGAATGACAAAAACTAGTTAGACAGATAGGAAGACGAATGAACAGATCTTAGAGGAAATAAATGAGAATAGAACACTGCTTAGGAGTATAGAGGTGAGGAAGATTAAGTTGATAGGGCATGTGATCAGACATAGTGCTTTTTTAACTAACATCTTTGAGGGCAAAGTAGTGGGGAAGAAGCCCAAAGGAAGACCAAGAACTGCATACTTCCGCAGCACAATGAGTGTCGTGAAGAGTGGGTCCTATGGAGAAATGAAGAATATCGCAAGGGATAGAGTGACGTGGCTACAGCGACAAGGCATTGCCTTTAGGAGTTAAAAAAGAGCTTAATATTTTCTAAATTACCTGAGGAGAAACATATTTCAGCTGTTTGAGTGAAACTTACAAAATCTTTTGCGACAAGACGAAATTATTTTACCGCAGACACTCATTAAGTCCTAATTAACAGTTGATGTTCGTCACTCTAACCCACGTTAATTAAATGGTTGTGATTATCAACAGTGATAATATTTTCACTTTAACAGCTGATTTGTTTTTATTTTGAGGTGTGGTTTCTTTAAAAATCTTGTTTGTTTGTGTGTGTGTGTGATGTAACAGCTTTGCAACAGGTTATCATAACAGTATTTATGGTTGTTAAATATTTATTTTATACCCAAATTATACGTGCTAATATACCATAAACGTATTACACATTCATTACAATCGGATGTCAACATAACATTCCTTGCCATTTTCTTATTATACCACACCAATTCACACTGTAGTTGCAATCTGCATTACCTAAACATTTAACTTTTATATTATCAGCTACTTTTTGTCATAGATTCTCAGTGGTGATAAGTTATATTAGCATTGGTGATAGATGGCCGAACGCTTATTTAGTCACTACTCATTAACTCGGCCGGTTGCACATTTTTGTACGAATCCCATATGCATATATTTGTCATGTTAGTGATTTTACGTTGTGTCGTACATTTAAACTCCTGTCCTTTAGCATTTCAACGGTATATTGAATACCCCGTATTCTATGTATCGTGAGCTTTTCTAACTATAAGTGTAGCAGCGGATGTGAATTTTCCTAATTTCTTATTCTGTACACCACACATAATAAGAAATCTATGCATTATGAATTATGTATTTTAAACATTCTTTAATTCTTTAATTTTTATTAAATTCTTTTCTGTTCTTATTTACTTTTGTGTAGGCTTCTTATTTACTTTAATTGCTATCGGGGTTAGGGGTGATGTCAATATTCTAAACTTTGTTTCTTTCATCATATTAGTTATTGTGGTTACAATAGCTTCCTGTTGGAGTTAACTGAGGCATTGTTTTTTTCATTCAGCTTTAATTTTGACCCATCAATTAAAATTGTCTTTTGCTTTTTCTTCTTCCTCGGCGTACCACTCTACGTAATGTTTTGGATTAAAGAAGATTGCCCTTGTTCAAATTCTATTTATTTTGAGTGACGTAAGTACGGAGTTTCAGCTTGTAACAATATTGTCTTCTACTGTACGATGACGTAAAACAGATTGTTTAGAAACCTATGTTCTTTACGAATTTATTTAACGTTTTGAAACAAAATATTGTTGTTCTGTTAAAGTATATGCATTTAACAAACATCGTATCTTGTTAAAAATTTTGCCTTATCTGATTTTACAAACAACAAATTATAGTCTTCTCTGTCTGTTGCTGTATCGGAAAAGAAATCCTGTTTTCTTCACATAGTGTAATATTATATTTATGTATCCACGGTGTTGAACAACAAGATTTGAACAATACATTCCCACTGTACTTTGTAAACGTCCCTTATTTTCAAATTGAATTATTACTAATTATCATGGTTTTCTATCTTTACATCAATTTAAATGTAAAAATATGTCAATTAGCAATTTAATAATGGTATTAGTAGCAATAAAATGACAACACTTCAAGTTGAAAATATTCCAAAATATAAACTTATTTATTTGTTTATACAACATTCCTTGTGCGTACATCAATTAAATAATCGTACAAGTCTAAAAATTCTGTCACAGTTGTAAGACGTTTTATTAAACATTTATCAAGTATATCAACAGAGAGAGTACTCGGAAAAATTAATATCAAAAGTATTGAGGATAAGCAAATTTTTTGCAAATTCCTCAAAAGCTTGAAAAATGTTTAAAATACGTACGACTGGGATATCGTAAGAAGTAATATTAAGAAGTGAAATATTGTGTTTGAATGTTATTTTTAAGAAAGACCATTCAGATAAATAATTACATTTTACCTGTTGACTGCGAATAAATGATGCGTATTTATTCAAATTGTGTACGTTTTATTAAAAATTACATTAGGTAACACACAAAGAGTAGAATTTTTATATAATTCTAAAATTATAAAATTTATAATATATAATTTTAATATAAAGTAATTGTTACACGTGTAAATGGCAATGGAAGACTATTTTCAGACATTCTTCGACATTTCAGAATACATAGACCTACTAGTAATCAAAACAACACTGTTTTAACTATGTTTTGACAGAAATCCTTACCAAATTGATTGTGAGAGAGAGTATGACTATTTAAGTATTCAAATTTTTCAGGAGTACAATTTTTATAGTCTCCCAGTGAAATATACAAACTAACTGACGTTAGGTAATTTAAATTGTGGTTAACTGAGTTGTGGTTACCACGGTACTGTACTGAATTAAGAACACCTACGAAGTTTGAGTTTCTAACAGCCCACAAGAATGGAAACATGTAACAGCCACCGAGAGTCTTAACCTAAAAAAATCAAAGAAAGGTTTTAATGACGGTACGTAATATACCATTTTAGTTCAAAGAAAATTCCTGGTTTGATGGAGCTCACACTGCGTCGTAAAACATACAAATTACACATTTCAAATGCTTACAAATTGGGTTGTTCTTACACAGTGACTAGTAAAATTGGAGCCTACAAGAGGTTGTGTAACACAGATTATGCAATCGTATTTTACTGGCTGGACGTTTTATAATCTACTATAACATAGTCGTTGTTTTTTTTTTGTAGTTTTTATTTCAAACGCGTAATATTATTTAATCAAACTGAGTATTACGTCATACAAACATACACATATACAAAGATTAAATGTGAAATCCGTTTTGTAACGTTAATTAAACAAGCAAGCAAAGATACTGGTATCAGTAAGAAATACTAGAACAGTAATACTGATCTGAAGTATTCTATACAAAGATACTATTCATCTTTACGAATCACGTAAGTGCTATAACGACCTCCAGGTATCTTTTAGATTACACAGAAGCCTAAGTCATATATTTAGCTAACGTCTAAAATATATTTCAATGTTTAAAATATAGATGTAACTAATTTTAACACATGAAATAAGTACTTCTAGTAACATCTAATTGTACCCATAGGAACGTAATTTACATACATTATATAATCAATTAAAAAATGTTTTAAGTTAGAGTGCAAGTTCTATAAACCTAGATATAATCCTGATAATGTAATTCAACATTAGGAAAAAATCAGTTGAAACATGGAGAGGCAGGAGACCTGGTAAGTAAGACATATGAAAAACATTTCCAGACGAAAAAATGTTTGTACTGATTGGCCGCGGTAGCAATTAAACCATTAGTAATAAATGTTTTAATTACATACCATGGCTACCTGACCTAGAGGTTTTAGCTAATGACTCAGGATAACGCTGTTTATAAAATCCTATGTAATTTTTAGGTTATGGCAACAATCTGAAAGGTGTTTAAGTAAGTTTGTAGGAAGATACTGCTCCAGAGATAAAGGTTCACTTAAGACAAATGAAATTTCATAGATTTTTTAAGTTGGTAATACATTAAAATACTGTCAAACAAATGAACAAAAGTTCAAAGAAATTAAATTTTACTTATTAACCAAGCCAGGTATCTAGTCATTTACGTGCATTACATTAAATATTCTGTGTTTGGCTTAAAGTAAGTAACAAGAGTTGATAAAAGAAACAACAGCTCTGATTATCAAAAACTAAAATTTGTCTCGTTAAAACCAAATGGTAGGAATACGCTAAAAAACATCCGATGGAAAAATATTTTTTTATGCATGATAATACGTCAAATAAAATTAGATTAACTAACCAATTATACAAAATTATCTTTATATTACTTGTTGTACACAAACTAAGTTTTATTAGAAAACCGTACAATATTTTCTGTCCATATGTAGAAGAGTTTTGTTGCCATTTTACTCTCCACGTTCAGGAGTACAAGGAAGTAGCTCAACACAGGAAATTCAATTACCAGTTTGTGGTTACCTTAATTTACCGGTTAGTTTGCGTGATAATATGTTCTTTGTAAGGCTACCAGCTGAGCCAATCCAATTACACGGTCCACGGGCGCAAAGGACATGTTAATGACTTTGTCACAGTGTAGTGCAGTAAAGCTCCGACGCTATACGTCAATAATTGTTGGCGCTAAACATTAAATATAACATCCGGAAACATTTAGTTATTACCAGTAAATTTTGGATTAAAAAATAGTTGTATATTATACATACAAAAACGAAAATTATATGCCATAGTGGAGACACTTTTTACACGTTTTAAAGAATCTATCCACAATTAAGAACCATTTCTGAGAAATATAATATCAACGTGATGCTGTGACAAATCACTTTGCTAGAGGATACAAAGCATATTGGGAAGGCGATGGTGGAGTCAATGCTAAGGTATGGATAAAAAATGTGGTACTTGAAGGCTGAAGAATAAATGTTGTCGAGATGAACTACTGGAGACGCAGTACAGGGATATCGAAACTGCACAAAATCTGTATTGAGGAGACTAGGAGACGGACGCAAGCGGAGAGGTGTTATGTAATTAAAATAAGAGGGCTGAGGTGGTTTGGTCTTTTTTCGAATGATGAGAATGAGGAGGAACAATGGCCAAAGCGAATACTCAAATAGACAAAACAGGGAATTCCGCGAAAGTAATGGAAGGAAGTGCGTGACGGAGTGAGGAGACGCTATAATAAACCCACGAAAAAGTTAATTTTAACCTTTTAAATAATTAAAGTAAATAATATTAAAGTTTCGTTATGATAACCTGCAACACATTCACGAAAGCTTGATTATCATGTTAATCTGAGAAATGCGAGTTACTATTGCAACAATACATATATTTGGATAATACAGGGAAGTGTTTTGTAAATAATTAGTAGAGAATATGATGAATAGTTTTAAAAAAAATCAATGTACAGGCGTGTGACATGCTGAAGCATGTCGAAGGTGTACACTTCACCCGACTGTGTTTACAGTGTAAGTCATATGTATGTGTCTCGGTGTGTGAGCCAGCCCAGACTTGCACTGTCCTACGATGGGGAGATGTCTTTGTGTATGTATAAGTTTTTGGTTGGTTTGATTAAGTGATTTAATAACTTATATTAAATGATTAACTATCATGTTTGGTATTAACATGATTAAAATAAATGAATACACATGTTTTTTACCTGTTACAAAAGACCTATCACAATTCTAAAAACACCATTAGAATAAGTACATTTAAACGCGTATGGTGAGGAAAAATTATTGCAGAAAAGTGTAATATTAAAACCTTTATGCAAATTAAAGTTAATTAGTATCGCAATTCGATAGTAATTAACGAGTGTGTTAAATGTAAATGACGAGTAAAAAATTAAAAAGATAATGCAATCAATAGCATAAAGATCAAATTTACGATATAGCGAAAGAAACTAAAAAGTGATCGGTTATAAAGGGAGACTACACACAAATTCACAAAGTTGAACATGTTAGAAAGAGCACCTGACATGTCAGTATCGCTGTCTACTATAAAACACCTCCGGCAATTTTGGACGAGAAACATACGCTAAGAAGTTGTCCGTTTGCTAATCAACGGAGAAACAGATGCCAATAAGTGACACACAGGGACACTGTGTCCCTTTGATTAGTGATTTGAATCATCATAATCACTATCATCTGCAAGACACTACGATTTATGGAGGAACGCAGGACCGTTATCAACATCAGGCTATAGAACACTGCGGCAGCGTCATCATCATCATCATCATCGTCGTCATTGTCATCACTCAGTCGAGGGACACACATGTACACACGCAACGGTAACTCTAACAATATGCAGGTAACAAATGAAGAATTGTATTTTGTGTTTAACAAACCACCCATAAAACAGAATATGAGATAACAAAGTAACACAAATACGTAAATATAAATAATGTAAATATTCTGAGTAAAAGACTTAATTGTAATATGGTGTTGAAAATAATTTTATTCAGTTTCATTTAAAAATGAAGTGTATCATTGTAAATAATAATTATTTTTAATGTAAATTTATATTATTAAAGTATTAATAGCACATATTCGATTTTTATTTGATAAAGTTTATATTATTTTTATAGATGACTTGGCATGAATTCAAATTTTTATAATGGTTCAAAGTCAGACACCCAAGCAATTTAAAAGAATTTTATTATTTGTTTATCATATACGCGTTTGTTTAAATATTTAGGACTATATGTTATTAATCAATGTCGAATATCAAAGGTATGGTATGGTTTCAGAGTGTAACCTTATAAAAGAAAATATTCTGAATTTTAATTTTTCTAATTTTTAATAACTAATTAATTTTTTTGAAGTAGTTAATAATCGTTGATTGATTTTTTTTTATTGTTTTAATTAATTATTTCATGTCATCAACGTCTCGCTCCTCTATTTAAAAATAAGTTTATTGTGCGACCACATATGCTCAACGCAGCGAACACACAAAAACATTCTACGACCTAGCCGGTGATTAACACTATAGGGCCTACAGTGGCGTTGGGTACATGGACTGAAGAGTATTCATTTTATAATACTTGTAACGTAGCAATGTATTAGTTACATTAACTAGTTAGGGAAGCTGTACAGAAACGCTCTAATAAATCTGTACAACCTCTACGACTGTGTGTGTGTGTGTGTGTGTGTGTGAGCATATATAACATCTCTGATTTGTAAAAATAAATAACTTACAACTGCTTAGTGTAATTGCTGCGGTGCAAATGTAGATAAACATATTACACCAGGGACGTATTGTATGTAATGTATACATATTGTATAAAATATACAAGTTATAATACCAACGTCCTTCAGATCATGTTAACATAACAAATTAAATAAGTGATGTAATTAAATACAACTTAAGCATGCATTTAAATTTGAAAAGAAACAAAATAAAACGTAAATGTTTTTGAAACAATGTGGAAGCATAAGTACACCGATGAATATAAATAATAAATTGTATAAAAATAACGGGAAGAAATTAAATATATGCAATAGATGAATACATAGTAAAATACACACACACAAGACTTCAACACAATTCAAGTCAGTAAACAAAATTTATAAAAAATTTGTATATCTAGTTTTGTAAATACTTTAATATCATAAGGCGTACAAAACGATTTATATTAAACTGCTTATTTATTACAAGTTATACCTTATTCTAAATGAATTATATTGAAGGAACTTTATATATTTAGTTTCTTGAAATTGTAAATTCAATGTGTTAAAACAAATTTTAATGCCTAATTTTGTGTTTACTGTTGAAATACGGTTTGCCTCATACGTTGTTGTATAGTCATCAATTTTTTTTAATTTTGTGTAAGGTATGAGTACGAATTGGGTATTACCCATTCTTAATTGGAGTGACAGAAATAAGTCATTAAAAATAATTAAAATACTTTTCAAAGTGAATGACAAAGCAAGTTTGGGACCATTTTTGTTAAAATTAACACTGTTAAAAATAAAAAACCTGGAATATCGGGCTTTGTTACACAATTAATCGTGAGTTATTAATTTTTTTCTAAATTGTAAAATTACTGTTAAGAGAATAAACTTTTTAAAGTATTATAATACTAAATTTTTCTACAAAATTACATATTTTAGAAATACAAAATTAATTTGTAAAAAGTAAATAAATCCATGATACTTACGATGGATTCAATAAGATAATAATTCAATATATTTTTTTGATATAAACAACGAGAAAACCGAAATTCGTAGAAACGACAAGAGTTTGTTGGCAAAGGAGTACAAATATTAGAATGCCAAATCTCAAGTAACAGAGTATATATGAGCGTGACTTTACAGTTAAAAGCCTTATACACCAATTCGACAGTAAAATAACACAGATGATTTACATTTGATGCCTGTTAAGCGACGGAGTATGTCGCAATTTTATATTAAATCAAAAGGCGTCAGATTTAACGAAATTAAGTTGGAATAGGTATTTGTGTGAGAGAAAACTTAACTCAGTACTGGTCTCAGGTGTATCTAGTTCAGTATAAAAGCATTCGTTTATCTCTTTCAGAAAACGAGCGCCTTATAAACTGTAGTTGAATACGCTTTTCTCAGTTTTATTTCCTACAGTACTCTCTGTATGTAGTATTTACTACGTAGAGAAATGAAGTACATATTTAAAGTATTGTGATCATAGATATAGTATGTATACTTGTACATAGTATATTATATAGTTATATAGTGAAATATATAGTATGATATTATTTAATATAGTTATTTCTGCAAGAAGACTAGTTTCTTCTAGTGTATTACGTTTCTGTCGTTTCAATACCTGACGTACGTTTCACTGAAACACATCAGCATCATCAGAGGTTAGTAAATAAACCAACAACAATCGAAATAATTGTTCATATAAACAGAAACTAGCGAATAATCAAATTTGTTTCGATTTCAATAACGGATAATCGATTTAATTCGAATAATTAACAATTTTTTATGTTTATTTACTTACCCAGTTATTTTGTTGGTTATATTATAAACATTTAATGTTTTTGTTTTTTATTTTAATAAATATATAATTTTAAATCATCCGGTTTTGTATTTTTTAGATTGTTTTTGAATTAATAAAATATTGTTATTGTGTTTGTAAATGTATTAAGATTTCCCCAAATAGTCTATATATTTTTTTACCTTTTTGTATGTTTTAAATTAACAAAATCTGTATAATATTTACCTTATTTCTTCCGTCCTGTGACTTCGTTTTGCGTTTTGATTTGATTTTACGCGTTTCGAGACATATGTCTCGTCATCAGAAATAAACAAAGTAAAAATTCACTCTTGCGAGGTCGTTACATATTAAAATACAAATATTCGAAAACGATTACACGCATACCCGTTTTACTTGAGTGCGCACTCGAGTCGGATCGATCGGTCACTGATTATCAATAGCTACCGTGTAGACAGGTCTATTGCGGTATCGTAGAGCGGGTTTGATTTAAAATTTAAATGATCGTTTAACACGAAGTCACGACTGTGTGCGTCATTGTACGCCCTATATATCTCAAATTCTTCTAAGGCGTTCATGTAAGTGCCTTTATTACAAAAATGCATGGGTTTCAAGTTGGAAACAAAGCTTGTATATTTATGATTTTCGTTTATCAAGTGACGTGCATAGTTGGATTTTACGTTTGATGGTGTTGTCTGACCCTTCAGACTGTGCTTAGGTGTATGTTCAATAAAACGTTTTTGGAAACCCCTTCCCGTCTGGCCGATATAGAAGCATTCACAATCGTCGCACGATAATTTATACACCCCCGTTTTCTTTTCTAAAGTGGTAGTTATTTTATTACGGAGTATGTTCATAAGATTATTGTTAGTTTTAAATATTACGGTTCTATTGTTATTATTTAACACACTAGTTAAAATTTTTGGCATTATGTTGGTGTACGTCGTTGAAATAAAAATGGTTTTAGTGTCTTTTTCTATACGAGGTTCAGATAGCTTGTGCTTTTGTTTCCTGAGGAGGTTGTCATTCAAGGAACTATTGTAACCATTGGCTTGAGCTATGTATTTTATTGTGTTTAGTTCTTCATTAAAATCCTCGTCGTCAAGAGGTACTGTTAAAAGTCTGTGTATAAAGTAATTAAAGGCTGACATTTTTTGCGAAAAGGGGTGATGTGAGTCGACATGTATGGTTACATCGGTGGTGGTTGGTTTCCTATAGATATTGAATTTCAGTTTATCAATGTGTTTAGTAACTGAAAAGTCCAAAAAGTTTAATTTATTATTTGTTTCAGTCTCAAGAGTGAACTGAAAGTTCTTATTTATATTATTCAAAAAGTGTTTAAAATTTTTCGATCTGTCGTAAAGTACCTTTATATATTATAAATGTGTCATCAACATAACGTGCATAAAATATGATATCATTTTTGTGAATGTTGTTAGAAAACATAAATGTGTTTTCATAAAAATTCAAATAAATATCAGCAAGCAAACCAGACAGCGGCGAGCCAATTGCTAAACCATCACGTTGACTGTAAAACTGGTCATCGAAAGTAAAATAATTTTAACTCAAAATGACTTCAAGTAGGCTCATTAGCTCTTCTATCATTTGGGCGTTTAATTTGTTACTTTCAAACAAGTTATTCCTTAGAATCTGCAGCGTTTCCCTAACTAGTATGTTAGTATACAAGTTGATAATGTCACAGGATGCCAATTTATAATTAGGGGGTAACTTAACATTCTTAACCTTATTTATAAAGTCAGTGAGATTTGCAATATTGTGGTTGTTTTTTATATCTATACTGTCCCTAATGACTTTTACAAGTTTTTTGGCTGCACGAAATCCTGGTGCTATAGTATAATTAACAAGGGGTCTAATTGGTACGTTGCCTTTATGAATTTTGGGTAGACCTGTAAACATCGGTCTACTCATGCAATTATTGAAGACTAACCTACACATAAAATTCAATAAATTTTGTCTGTTTCATAATTTAATACCAAAGTACGCTATCATAAATATTAGATCATCTTCAAAGTCAGCAAAAGTGACAATTAAACATGCCCAAACTTTCTATATCGTTATGTTTAGTATTTATTTGTAGGAGCTTTGTTTATTGTTATGGAATTATTATTAACTGTAAGCACTATTGTTTTGTCGTCTAAAACCTTTTTTAAATTATAATTATAGTATTTAATCAGATTTGGTTAAAGTAACGTTATTGTTGATAGTTTCTGCTTTATGTTATTAATAGTGTTATTTTGTTTATTTTTAATATTATAAATTTTGGTTATTATTTGTTTTGATAAATCTTATTTCCATTGATAAGGTTTCAGTTCTTATTTTATATCGTTTTTCATGTTCTATACTATTAATTTCGTTTTCAGTTTCGACTACGACATTTTTTACCACATGTTTGTTTACATATTTAAGATTTGTTTCGTTTAAGGTTTCTAGAGGAGCTATTTCGTTTTCAGTGTATTTAATAGTAGATAAATTTACTAATTTAGCGTAAAAATTGTGGTTATTATTTAGTGTGTGTAATAGTTTGTTTATTTTTTGGGTTTATTATTTATTAGTAAATTATAAGGTTTTATTTATTGTATTAAATTTATTTCTTTGTGTTTATTTAGAATTTTAATCATATGAACCTAATTGTTGTTCTATGTAGATATACATATGTAGATAATCAATTGTGTTTACTAATAGAAGGTGTATATTAATTAATGGTTTACTAATGTAGTCGATTTTTTTTGTAATTATCTAACATTTCCTCTTTAATCCATTTATAGCTTGAGTAATACGATCTATTTGTTGTTATTGTTTTATTCTTTAATCTTTGTGTATTTTGGAAAACATAGGCTGTAGGCATTTTTAGTTAAAATATATGTTTCCAAAACATTTAATTAATGGTTTTTACGTCTAATAATTTTGTTATAAGAATTAGTTTTATCATCTTCATGGTGTTTTCATCCATCGTTTTTTATGTAGGATACGTAACTCTTGTACGTAATTCTTGAAGCAAATATATAATATTATAATATCATAATATTATGTACATATTGCAACAATACGTATTTGCATATTCGCCTAGGGTAATCTATTTGTATGTATACAATAAAAATAAGCAGTTGTAAATAGTTTAAAATAGTTCATACGAGAAGGGACAAGAATTAGACAATTTGTAACCTGTTTTTAAACACCTGTTTTTAACAATTGTTGATCTACGTTATTGAGGAGTGGCGAAAATTGTGTGTACGTGTGTGGTCTGTCGTCTGTAACATGATTTATCCAATCCAGACAGGCATAAAATAAGAATAATTAAATATGTTTATTTAATAAAAATTTTCACACTAAGAATACATACAACAAATTGAATCGTGTCATTTTAAGACGTAATAATGACACACGTATGGATAAATTTGAAAGTAAATGGTAAAATTATAACACAATTATAAACAAATTAATTAAATACTCAGCTAATTAACATGTGACGAACAACTAATTAGTATGTAATCAAAGACAAGAGTATCACGATTCTCATGATTCTATAGTTTGTACATGAACACTACCTATGGATATGAAAATACGCAAAAAGTGATATGTGGAAAACCGGCGCGAAGAACAATACTTAACAGGTCTTTGAAGGCTTGGTAAGCAATCTTCAACCCGTAATTATCGTTGAGTATAAATCTCCACCCGATTCTGAACGACAGCACAGACGCTAACTCACGGGGACACTATGTCAGTTTGCTCAGCGACATAGACTCATCATTAGCATCACCATCAAGCCGTAAACAGAACATACTACAATAACTGACGAAGAAGTACCAGGGACCATCATCATCACCATGCAATAGAACATTGACAACTAACGATGTACGTGGTATGTGGGAATCAGCACATTAGAAATCATCATTAGTATCCAGGTGCCGCAGACACGCACAAAGAGTTTTCAGCTGTAACACACCAATAATCAGGTAAAAATAAACAATTATTTTATAAACAAAGACATTAAACAAATTTAATCAAAGGAAACAAATAAATAATTGTACATGGTGTATATTTAAAATTTTTAATAATTAATATAATTTACGCATGTAATTTCAATACCGTACCTGTTGTTTAGTGATTTTCTAGTTAATTAAAATAGGTCCAAAATAACTAATATTTATTAAAATAAAGTAAATATTATTTTTAATTGAATTACTACAAATAAACTTTTCAGTTTTTAATAAATAATGTAACGTGGCGGTTCCCTTAAAATAAATATTAAAACTCATACATGTTGAAGAATAGACATATCCCAAAGTGCATAACCTAACCAAGTTACTAAAGCCAGTTGAAGTACAAAATAATAGTAAAGTACTCAGTTTATTTTGTAAGTTTTATGTTTTAATATGTTTGGTTAATATTATAAAACTGATATATAATAATCATGGAAAATATACATGTCAGATCAGAACATTGTGACACTTATTTCAATTAAATACTTTATATCATATTGAATTAAAAATAGGTAAGAGCCATAACACATTAGGTATAACTCATTAATATTATATTGTGAAGGGAACGTGTGTTAATTCAGGAATCAGTTATATGAAACAATAATTGTGTACCAGTAGGTGTAAAACTGTAACTAGAAAGTATAACTTGACTAGGTATTTGTGTTTACATATTCTAAAAGGGCATAATGACAATTAAAGTGGAAACGAGACTAATACCAAAATGTTTTAACGAAATTTTGTTACATAAAACTTGTGTGATTATTAGTAAGAATCCTGAACTATTGTATTATAGAGTTTGTCAGGATGACAATCATTGTGTTTGAGGAATTACCAAGATGGTTAAATAAATCATGTTATATAATATTTGTGTTAGTAGTAGTATAAATCATGAACTAACCAGGATGTTAAGGAGTATGTAATGATGATTATTATGTTAGATAAATTAAGAAACTGTTTAAGTAAATGTTATTCTATAAAACTTGTAGTTGTATTAGGGCAAGTTTTAAAATAACTGTATTAATGTAGAGAGTAGATCCATAGTATGATTACATTTTATAAATAAGCAATGTGTATTTTGAAATTAATGATGTTAAAGTGTACGTAAGACAATATAATGTTTGTACCACAGTCAGTAGATTTTATAAGACAATGATGTTAACATTTGTCATGACCAGTACTGATATCAATTTATTTAACTATTAACATTATGTTTAAAGTAAATAGAAATTGTTTTATAACATTAAGGGTATAGAAGGAGTACTTTAAGCATAAAACATAAATTCGGGTCAAAAATAAAAAATGTTACATATAAAGATACTGAACAAAAACCTATCTTGTGAGGTATCAAAATGATCTGTGAAAAAAGGGGATTTCATTGTTGACAAATATAAAAATAACCACACCGATTTTGCACATAACGATAATTAAATAGAATTTTTATATGGTACGATATTTAAATAAATATAAATTTTTTTAAATTTAAACGATATTTTTATATAGGATTTAAATTGTATAAATTAATTGTTTGAATGCAATATTTATGACAGACACCCAAATAGCTGAAACGTTTTCTTACGTATTTTTTTAGCCTATACGTGCATTTTCTCATAAGAAAAATTTGAATTTCCATGTTTAGTTGCCCACCCAATGGCTGAATTCGTGTGTTTTAATTATGCACGCCCTTGGTTGAATTGCGGCCGTAACGTACAAGGATGTCGATTGCGTTGGAGGTATTTTATGGATAATGTTACCAAGGATTATGGAAATACTGCACGTTGCGTTTATAATTCATGATATCTATTTTCAATATTGTAGATATCACAATTATTTGAATATTTACAACAGTAACAGGTCAATATAGTACTCTATAGGTATGGTGGAGTTTCGATTTTGTATCTTCTAGTAGAAACACTTTGAAGGCCTAATACTTCGACAGACCGCAATGTGAGACTTGTTTATGTCGTTATTGAGAGAAATGTTAAATAATAACTTTAAAGTAACTTAATAGCTACAGACATTTAACAGTATATTTTAATATACTAACTATAAAAAGAAAAAAAATTCTATCAAAAGCATTGAATGTTATTTTTTATTACTTTTTGTGATTTAAAACGGAAGGAAAATAGATCACTTTTTTTAATGTGATGAGTTACTTATCTTGAAAACATTTCTGTCCAAGGCGTAAGGAACAGTTAGTAAAGTCATCTTGTTCCTTGCTCCGGATAAGATAAATTCAATAAAGTGTAAATTGAATCGCTGAGTGTTAAAAGTATAAGTTGACTATTAAGTAAAAATCAAACAATTGAACAGTATCATGTGAAATGTTATGTTCGCAAACGGGAACGGTCTTAGACCAGTTAGATCATTTAAATCCTTTGTAACCTCCATCTGTCCAACTGATTCTGCATATCTTTCGCCATTTACGCAAATCAACTCTGATTTATTCTATACACTTTTCGTACTAAGTATGCTCTACTGAAGGTTTGATTTTCAATTTACATAAGTCTGTGCTTTCTGTTCTATCTTTTTATTTTTGAAGGTTACTCGATTCTCGTGTAACACAGTCTGTCAGACGATAGGTCGAATTTACCGTGCACATTGGTTTTTGTTTCCGTTTCTAAGACTAACAGTTTTTGTGACCAAGCTTTTGTTTGGTTTTTAATTCTGGTTGTGCAGAGTTTAATCTTGGGAATAAAAGTGTAAATTTAGATTTATCATTCTAAGTCAGAACTCCAACTTAGATTCCAAACCTCAAACAAATATGCAGTTTAAATGAAGCCATTTAGTTACCATGTGCATGCCGGTAACGAACTGTAAGAAATAATTACTTGTAACTAATTATTAACAATGGTTACTGAACGGGTATGTAACTACAGTGTACTTGAACTGAATCTGGACTGATTTCCTTAACTGCTAAATCATATTAACAATCGAAGAAATATATTGAGAATTACATTGTAAAAGTATTTCTACTTAGCCGGTCGATGACTGTCAGCGGAAGGAGGAAGTAGCACCCAAGACAGAAACAGGGTAACTGTATTACTTACACTAATGACAAATGCTTGTTGTGCCGAAACACGTTCTGACAGGCATCTTCAAGTAACTTTGTTAACGTCGTTTAAACTCGCAAACTTACGTGATTTTGTTATTAAGAACATCACCGTTCTATACTTTAACACGCGTTTCATTTTCGTTGAAAACAAACCTTTCTCTTATTCTGAGATGACGTTTTCTCGGTTCCGTTTGGTGCCGAAGCAAACTAAAGATATTACACCACCAAATAGGCTACTCTACTTCATTAAACTTTGGATGGATATTGTATCCACTTACTAATCCACCGCATTAAATTTTAAAGTTTTTTAAATTGTGTGTTGAAAATAAGAAAGTAATGTTTTAAATTGTGTTACCAAATTACTTTATAAGGTTAACGTCTTAAAATATGCGTTAATTTTACACGTTATGCAATTAAACTATGTTAGAGTTGTGTGAGTCATGTATAGCGTTATTTTTTTACATCAAATTGACGTTTTAGGTTATTTAAGCTTTTCATATGTAATACTTAACACCTGAGCTACAAAAAATTTACAAAGTATACTTCCTGTATCTTATCTGTGCTAAAATATTAAAAACACCCATGTATTTCTACTCTAGATTACATGTGCCGCTATGTGTATATCGGTGCGCTTTATTTGTAGAATTATAATATCTTCTAAGACCACTTTACAAACATTGTATTTATTTTTCTAAGTGTGCTAATTATGAGCTTTTATTATTGTAAATTTTAATAAACTAACTATAATATATTTTGTAAGCTGCATTTAGTAATGAATATCATGTTAGTATTTAAAGTAAAAATAATGTTTAATGTAAACAGAAAATACATTTACTGTCGATTTGATATAAATTGGTGCCGTCAAGTATTGTTTATTTGTTACACTGATAACAAACGCCTATAACAATATCCTGTACAATGAAGTAAAAGATTTTTAGAAACTAAACTTTTCTTATTTATTTACTTGTTGTACCACTTTCCCATAATGTAGAATGTGTCCGTAATTTCAGTCTCTATTTGCCTGTATTAAGTCCCTAGTAGCAAGCTTCCATAAAGGTGAAACGATTTACTGTTTAAAGTGGCCAAGCTTGACAAAGTTAAGTAACTGTATAGTGTAAGTATAGCTACTGGAATATATATGATCTATTATTGTGACGATTGGAAAATACAGCAATTAAGAAGTACGTATAAGATGTTACATAAAGTTTTAAATTTAGTAAACTGATGTTAGTTTGAAATATAGTATTTTATGTCTCTAGAATGTTGGTCTGCTGAGTTAATAAAATCACCCAAGTGACCATGTAGAGTCAATTTAGACGTTGATGAAAGAGTCAAAGGAAGCTTTCTAGAAGGACTAAAAAACGGGGATACAGAATACATTGTTGCTGTTTTAAGTACTGTACTGAATTTCCTTGTTAACAACAGTCTAGAAATATTAGATAACACAGTTAACATAGAAATACCTCTGAATGTTTGCTGATGGCAATAGCATGTCCTAGAATCCAGTCCGACATCCACAAAACTAACCACAAATGAACTTTGTATGTGTACAAATTGTAAAGGTACTTATTCGCTAACGTAGGGTCATATAACTTGAATGCAAGAATGGAAGTAAGTTTATTAAGCATAAACTTAAAGAATGAATTCATGAAAGCCATGATGGAAGAAATCGTATAATGTAACTCATTACCAAGAACACAAAGTTGATAAATCTTGCTACAACTAATTTACCACAACAGTACAATATAGAGCATAAAACTTTCAAAGATGGAAAGCTGTTTACCAACTGTTTAGCTGGAATATTTGGTTTTGATTCGCTTTATCGGTAATGTCCATTTCACATTGTAAATTTTAGATTTGTAATTTTTTATATGAAAGAATAGAACACACCAGATACTATTCGACTATCTCACTCCGTATTTTCAACAAAGCTAGTTTGTACTTAGAAAAAGTACTCTTTGAATGAGGTATGTATACTGACACTAGGAAATGGATCAACTATGAAAACAATATGTCTCATGATTGCATATTTGTAATATTTTTTAACAAGGTACGGACGCAAAAAATTATATTCATTAATTATTTTAAATCAAAAAATATTATAAACGTTTTCCATTATATTAATATAAATGTCCAAAGTATGCTAAATATAGAAAAACATACGTCTTCCGTTTTACATATGCTTGTTTGTGTTGAAAACCTAATACAACAAAATAAAAATTACTTAGTGTTAAATAACCATATTTTTAAATCAAATTAAGAGCACTAAAAAGAACAGGAGTGAAAACGATGAGCTGATTAAATTTGAACAGCAATAAGAATTTTAGTTTGTTGTCAATAGTAATACAAAATGTCAAGTACAATAAAAATACTTACTGGTTACCATGTGCTGGAGCGTTTGCACACGTAGTAACTTTTAAACGTAAAAGACGTGACATCATTCTTAAAGTTACGCATTTGTTTGGGAAATACTGAAGAAAAATGTAAGACAATTTATATATCGTTTTATCCTTTATCAAATCCAAAATTAATTTGGTATTATGTTAGAAAAATTGTAAGCATAATATTAAAAGGTTTACATATAAGCATAAGAAGTTAATAATATCTTCAGCTCTTGTGGTAAAAACGGATTTCTAGCCTTAACTAGTGTTATGTATAAAAAGTTATTTTATGAAATTCTTACTTTTAAATTAGTAATTTTCTCTTAATTTCATGTAAGTAAAGCTATCATTTTGAATATACCTCTCGACAGATTAGCAAAATATTATATACTAACATCTTTTTGAATGTTTATTTTTGTCACAGTTTAAAGCTATCCCTCACAATCTCCCTGTTATGCGTTTGTTATGTAGCATAACATAGTAGTTACTCTCATCCTGTAATGCAAATGATAATATATTATCACTCCACGGATAGAAATTCAAATTAACGTAAATTAAAGAGCAAAGACGAGTGTTTCATTCAAGGATAATATTATTGAATTCATTTTCTTACAATATTTGCTTAGGATCAATAAAGAATTCAATCTTTTTACAAACTTCGGCTCATTAAAAGTAAATATTTGTTTAAACAGCGCCCAATTTTAGTTTTAAATAGTCTTCTTTGGCATAAGACATACATGCTTAAAAACATCTTGAGAAATTGACAGTCAATCATCTAGTAAACTATGGTCTGCCACTGTAGTAAACTACGATCTTATCAAAATTTAACCGCGCTTACTCTGAACACGAGTTTTCTTGATCAGATACAAAGTTGTTACACGAACTTCATAAGACAAGAAAAGCGAAAGGTGAAACCATTACAAGAAAGACTGACAAGTAAAGAGAAGAAGAAATTTCGAACATTCTCTCCTGTCAAACTAACAATTAATTACACATACTTTGTAAGTTCTCAGTTCCTCTGTTTTGTGGCTTTCCCATGTTCACTGTAAATGTGTTAACTTTTTTGGGGTGATGAATATCTAACCACAAAATTAAATTACAAACTTCTTTTAATATTTTTAATTTAATAGTAGCTCAGTACTATAGACGTTTTAATACAATCAAGTTAAATTATACATTAAAAAATAAACACAAATAATAGCGTACGGGGAAAAGCGTGTTCTTACTAAATGAAACTTTAGAGTTATTTACATTCAAATATCCATTTAAAAGTTATCAGAAAAATCTCTGATGATCTTAGAGAATGAACAATCAGTACAATGGTTATGTAATAAGTAAACTCATTTTTACTACTAATAAAAAAATTAATACTGCCACAGAAGTTAATAGAAAGTACTGATACCTTACATCGTTTAAGGTGACTACTAGAATACAAAACAAAGGAACTTTAATATAAAGGATTGAGATCAAAATCATAGGATCAAGTTAAACCAAGTGAGAAACTTCCAGGGTATAAACTTTTTTATAATTGAACATATATTTTGAAAGACGTATTTTTGAGAAAAGCGTTCGAAAATACAATTTTTAAATTCAATGTTTTGTTATCCCTTGAAAGAACGTGAGACTGTAAACAACCGCTTTGTAGACGCCGGAACGGTGCGTGTATCCAAATGTCATTGAAATTTTGAGCATGCTGTTTGTAGATTGGATTGAATTGATTCGCCCTTAAAGCAAACCCACAGCACACCATAAAAAGCATGTTCTTTCTAAATTAACTTTGAAAGCTATTTACGTGCAAATATCCATTTGAAAGTTTTTAGAAAAATCTCTTATGATCTTAAAGAATGAATAATCAATAGGCCTACATTGGTTATGTAAAATGTAAACTCATTATTTACGAAAGGTTTTAGTACATATTATTATAGAATTGTAGAGAATTTAAAAGTCACATTTCCAAATTTATGAAAATAAAACCTAAATAACACTGATAACCACTCACACCTAACTATACATTTTTATACATTTTATTGTACGTTTACATATATATATATATATACATATATTCAAACACTCCGGAAGGCTGAGGATGGGTACAAGATGGTACCCGAAACATATTCCAAATAAGGAGAAAATATCTTGAAGTAAAGTGTTTGAAGTTTCTACTCTATTTATAATGCTTAACAGAATATATTTTAAGGCAAAGTTCAATTAGCTTATTGAATTTGAGAAAATAAATAGCACTTTCTTTGTGTTAACATTTTGTATAGTTGCACATTGTGTATTCTAATGTATGTGAATTTTTTAACTTTGAAGGACATTGTTTATAATTATGCTTATAAAAATTTGTTTCCTTTTTTTATAATTTATTTGGGTTTTTTGAATTTCAATTTTTAGAATTTTAATAAGGTGCATAAAAAAATTTTAAGGATCAGTAAACTTTAAATATAAGATACGCTTTTAAAAATATGATAAATGTATAATGTATACACACATGGAAGTATCTTTAAAAAAATTTATCTTTTTAAGATTTCTATTTCTTTTACTCTAATGTGATAAACATTTAAGTTTTCTTAAATTTTTAGTGACATAGAAAATGAAAATTCTCTTTATAAGTCTCGAAAGATTGTATGTATATGTAGATGTAGATATGTGTGGTTTCTTATACTATTCAATAATAGATTACTGCAGCTAGTTTATTTCAATTTTACCAATATATATGTTAACCTGACGCACGTTTCACATACTTGATCTGTGTCATCAGAGGTTTTTCAAAAAGAGAACAAATTGACTTGAAATTTCATTAAATATTTCGTTGTATATTTCTGAATATAACAGTATAAAGTACTGTTGACACAGTTTAAAACAAATTATATAAGATTATATTCTTGTGGAAAGTTAAAAAATATTATTTATTAATAACAAATATAAAACAAGAATGATCGTGTGGAAACACACACACACACACACACACACACACACACACAATTGTGTATAAAGCCTATACTATGATATTTTATTAACGTATAAGATATTGTATTGATAATGAGTAGTTTGCATAGAAAATACTGCAGCGGCAGAACGTTCTCAAACAATGGAGAGTGTCGTACTACATGTTCCAAAGGACATAGTTTCCACTCTACATAAGACCGGTGGAAACTTGATCGTTAATGGATATAAGGAAGGTAAACCAACATCATTTACAGCTGACACGGGCGCTACAGTGATGTGCAAAAAGTGGCCACCTTTGAGCAGATTGATGGCAGATTAAAAATCGGAGGGAACAGGATGAGTGCAGCAATTGGAGACATAAAGATACGGAACTGCACACAGTCTCCACGCTTCATAAAGCCATGCTAGCCTGACTGTCAAAGGACTAATTAAAGACAAACCTGCAGGATTTATAGTTGACACGGGAGCTACAGTGTCCATTGTACGGTCTTCCTTAGTCAGCAACCGGCAGCCTCACCTTATCTCTTGCAGCATACAGACTATGACTGGAAGCCTCGTCAAAGTATTAGGACAGGTAGACGAACGTGTACGGCTTGGTCTTCTCGAGTTTAGTCGTCAAATGCTTGTTACAGACATTGTCGATGAAGTGATTCTTGGCACGGAAATTATAAATGCCTACAAATTCGTTATGGGCTTAAGAGAGAATGTCTTAAGGATTGGCCAAAAGAAGATAAAGGTGTGCATGGCTAATATAACAGGGGCCGCCAACCATTCTATCAAGCGAGTGGTATTGGCCGAAGAAGAAGTCAACAGGCGTTCTCAAGAGGAAACCTTCCTATTGCAGGAGGAAATGGAAGAAGATCTAGCAGAGGAAGTACCAACATGTGTAACGACAAAGGAAGTGATTAGAAAGCCAACTATGGGTGTCGAGCAATGTACCATTGCTTGTTCGTGAGATAATGGAAGCGCCCGTGGGAAAAGTTGCTAAAGATGAAGTTTCGCAAGACGTTGTTGACGAGAACCAGACTTGGACCAGCTAATAGCATATAGTTCGTCAGTATACGACGCAACGGGAGTGATTCCAGAAAACTAGTGGTTGAGCGGAAGACCCGTATTCCTGGGAACTTGATGTTCGGATCACACTAGACTGAATTCGAAGAGCCGGGGAATTATTCTTCGCAAATAGACGGACTGTATTACATACTAATGAGGGGGCAGTGCAACGGCAGAACGTTCTCGAATAATGGAGACTGTTGTTGTACACTCGGCTAGCCGAGCAGGTGTGTGTTTCTGAAAAGGCTGCACTCAAGCATCCTCTAGTCTTTTCAAGTGCTTATTAAGGACGCATGTAATGAAACCCTGCAGACTATATATAGGCGACAGCTGTTGCTTAGAAGTCAGTTACAAGAGGCGGTTTATTGAACTACCTTTCGAAATACTGATTCGAAGTGATTATTTTGTTATAATTAGCGTGTAACTCTAATAGTAGACACTATTATTGCGTGTGGCCAAAAGCTTGTATTATAGTACGAGATAATTGCAAATAGTTAATTTTGATTAATTAAAGCTGGTAATTAGTGATTTTATTGGTGTCTATTTTGTTTGCACTGGAACATACGACGAACAGTAAAACCGTCGTATCAATGCTTTTATGATGAAATAAATATAATAATTTAAGTAGATTTAATTTGAATTATTTTTCTGTAAGTTATTTGATAAATACAATTTAGTGGTTAAGTCTAACTTATGCTAAACTTGTGTTGCTACCACTAATACTCACTTACACTTCCATGAGCGCTTTCAAACCTCTCGGCTCATTTTCAGATGGAAACAACTGTACTGTAGGTACGTTTAGCATAAGTTATTTTTCTGGAAGTTGATAATAATTATTAGCATAGTGTAATGTGGTTATTGAAATGACTACAGTCATAGACATTCTACTGATTGCATATTTAAACACTGAAGCCTGCAGTTACTAATTCAGAGTAATGGACTTTCTAGTGCCCCAGTTTCGTCTGCTCAGTTGATTGAATGGTTCCATACGCTGACCCTTTTGTAACAAAACTGTAGCTTTGTGTAGCTACGGAAACACAGAATATGGCATATGACTTTCAGATATAGTATACATGTCTGTTTAAATTTGTTTAAACGAAAGGACGATTTGATCTAGAATTTGTTAACTGTTTTCGCAGTCACTTTGTGCCGTTTACCTTGTTAAGACAACACAAAAGTCGGGAACTAGTTAAATTCTTTACCAGTTAATCAAACTAGCTGCCGTTGTTAGTAAAACCTCCTTACCAACAAATTACAACACAATTATGACATAGGAAATTGACAAGGTTTGCACACATTTATTCACTCACTTGGTGTTAGCGAAAACATCTCTTTATTACTATTCAAATATTATGTTTTACTTTGTTTCTTTTTTTAATAAAATTTACTTTACTAAATTCTGCCTTTACTGCTTTAAAGATATTAAGTATATTATTCCTTTTATCTCAAAAATTTACTTATCTAGATGTTAGTTTTAAATACCTCGGATCCGGGTCTGAACTTTCTCAAAATAATTAATTTATCATAAACTTCAACCAAATTATTTGAAGAATAATATTGGTGGTAATCTACATTATTATCTTACATTTATCTATATATTGCTGTTACTATTACTTCATTACAAAAATTACAAATCTGATAATTTCTTCTTTACATTATTAGTTTCTTTTGTTAAAGTTCTTTAGTGTTCTTTTGTTACTTCTCTTATTAAGACGAAATATACAAATGTTGTGGTTGGATATCACCTGAATTTAATATGAGGTTGTTGCTGGGTCCTTGGGGCATCTCCTGTCGTCTTCCATGGGTGGAGTACGTGGTTCCTCTTGAATCTACATCGGGTTGATTATGTCTGCTCTCGACGATCGGTTTTTTTACTTGAAGTTCATACTGTTGTAGTTTCACTTTTCTTCGTCCAGATTTTGTAGTTCACATTTTACACCTTAATTATAGTTCTTACTTTGCAGTACTAAAGTCTGGTAGTTACATATCTTACAACTTACAGTTTTATATTTTTAAAGAGATGTGTTGGCTACTTTTTCCTTTCTGCATATTCTCACTAACTCTACACACACTACATTATTCAAAATAAAATCATCTCACGTCGAATCTACGTTTAACGCCATACACTTATGTGTATGTAGACAACACACAACTCACATCTTTTCATGACGAAGTTCTACTGGCGAATGCGCGTATAGTTTAGGGGCGAGGGCTCAGTAAGCTGGTGCGTATTTACGCACTAAGAAAATAGTTCGTACTTTATATATTATTAATTATTCATTAATTAGAATGTAAATACTTTATGTTTACTTTATTATGACTTAGGGATTTCTTTATTTATATAGTCGCATTTTTAATAATTAAAGTAATTATTATTATTATTCTTTACTTAATACCTTTCTTGGCGTGTTGGTACTGGACAATTTCAAGTTGATTCAGGAATCTGGGTATAGGTAAGGGTGTATGATACTCTTACTTATTAAAATTAAAAATTTTAATTTGTGCGATTTTCGATATATTTAAAATCGTCACATCCTCCTGCACTTAACTATGAAAAACGGGGGGGTTTGAATAATAGAAAATCTAATAAACATAATTATATTTTTTCTTTCGTGAAATTCCCTTTCTCTCGTTTCTTAACATTTACCTTAATATTATTTACATATAAATAGATATTACTTATCTATTAATCTATTTGTTACTCTTAGTTTCCCGTAACTTCACAATATAGTGGCCCGACTGATTACATTGCATACTCTAACTATATTGGTTAGCTTTCTGCGCTTTCTTTATCCCTTGTAAAGAATTATTCAGTGCGGCGCCATTGTGACTGTGTTACGTATTTATCCCTGTATCTCTTAATACTACCAAGGTAATCTAAAGCCAATCCCACACTTGACCTTAGATCCTATCTTAACACTAATTTCTTATTCTACTGAGATACGCGGAATTTCACAAAGCGGGAATCTTTATTTACATTTAAACAATGAGCAGTTACAATCTAAGAGGGGTCAAACACTGGACGCATTGTATTATACACTAGGGTGGTTCACCACTGTTTCTTCGGTATCAATTCAAGACAATAGGGGTGGCTTACTACAATATTTCCTGCACGAACAAGTTTGTCTCTATTACTGTCAAGCTGGGGGAATTATTTTGAAGCAGGCCACGACCGGGCGTTTACACGACTCAAATATACTTTTATTATTATTTTCTCTTTACTCATTTTACTCCTACACTTTACACTTTTATTGCACGTTATTTTTATTCAAGCTATTATTAAACCTTTTTATTTAAAGTACTTATTATTTATTTTATTTCAAACACTTATAAACTTGAATTTATTTAAACACACATATCTATATCTTATTGCATATGGAATCTTATACTAATTAATCAACATAACTTATCTCACAACAATTCAATTCTCAGTACTGACATATATAATTAATTAAAACAAAACGCTAATACCATTGTAGTAGAGAGAAATTTCATATACGAAAAGTTCATTGCTTTAACAATAGCACAAAGAGTCAGCTGTTTTGGGAAGTCGTCTAGTTGCATAGGGTAGTAATTCAGGACAATACAAAACAGGAAAAAGCGTGTCTAATGTGGTTTTGTTTGCTTTAGGGAGGAGGGGTTATGAATGAGATGGGTGCATACAAAGGGGAGAGTTTACATTCCTCAACACGTATTTAACATGAACAGACTGGCTTCTATCGACTTGTTTGGAATGGAATCCTTACCAGCTATGACTTGCGTAATACGGCAAAGTCGCGATACTAATATTATTATAACATAATTAAAATTTTACTCATTTATTTTTTTGTTTATTTCTGAGTGAATAAATTTATGTTTGTCCTAGTTATCGTTAACGAATTATAAAATTACACAACAACAGCAACATAATTATTTCTTGCTTTAAAGTAGTAATGGTGCAATTTTGTGTGCCACGACGTACATAATTATTTTTAAAATAGCAGAGTGGCGCAATTTTATATGTGACACTCTGTAAACAATTAATTATTAAAACAACAGCACAATACACAATTTTTTTTTACAACGCAGAGTGGCGCAATTTTGTGCCGTTTACCTTGTTAAGACAACACAAAAGTCGGGAACTAGTTAAATTCTTTACCAGTTAATCAAACTAGCTGCCGTTGTTAGTAAAACCTCCTTACCAACAAATTACAACACAATTATGACATAGGAAATTGACAAGGTTTGCACACATTTATTCACTCACTTGGTGTTAGCGAAAACATCTCTTTATTACTATTCAAATATTATGTTTTACTTTGTTTCTTTTTTTAATAAAATTTACTTTACTAAATTCTGCCTTTACTGCTTTAAAGATATTAAGTATATTATTCCTTTTATCTCAAAAATTTACTTATCTAGATGTTAGTTTTAAATACCTCGGATCCGGGTCTGAACTTTCTCAAAATAATTAATTTATCATAAACTTCAACCAAATTATTTGAAGAATAATATTGGTGGTAATCTACATTATTATCTTACATTTATCTATATATTGCTGTTACTATTACTTCATTACAAAAATTACAAATCTGATAATTTCTTCTTTACATTATTAGTTTCTTTTGTTAAAGTTCTTTAGTGTTCTTTTGTTACTTCTCTTATTAAGACGAAATATACAAATGTTGTGGTTGGATATCACCTGAATTTAATATGAGGTTGTTGCTGGGTCCTTGGGGCATCTCCTGTCGTCTTCCATGGGTGGAGTACGTGGTTCCTCTTGAATCTACATCGGGTTGATTATGTCTGCTCTCGACGATCGGTTTTTTTACTTGAAGTTCATACTGTTGTAGTTTCACTTTTCTTCGTCCAGATTTTGTAGTTCACATTTTACACCTTAATTATAGTTCTTACTTTGCAGTACTAAAGTCTGGTAGTTACATATCTTACAACTTACAGTTTTATATTTTTAAAGAGATGTGTTGGCTACTTTTTCCTTTCTGCATATTCTCACTAACTCTACACACACTACATTATTCAAAATAAAATCATCTCACGTCGAATCTACGTTTAACGCCATACACTTATGTGTATGTAGACAACACACAACTCACATCTTTTCATGACGAAGTTCTACTGGCGAATGCGCGTATAGTTTAGGGGCGAGGGCTCAGTAAGCTGGTGCGTATTTACGCACTAAGAAAATAGTTCGTACTTTATATATTATTAATTATTCATTAATTAGAATGTAAATACTTTATGTTTACTTTATTATGACTTAGGGATTTCTTTATTTATATAGTCGCATTTTTAATAATTAAAGTAATTATTATTATTATTCTTTACTTAATACCTTTCTTGGCGTGTTGGTACTGGACAATTTCAAGTTGATTCAGGAATCTGGGTATAGGTAAGGGTGTATGATACTCTTACTTATTAAAATTAAAAATTTTAATTTGTGCGATTTTCGATATATTTAAAATCGTCACAACTTGTTTGCTTTTGGAGACAACACGTTACTATATTCTGATAGGCTTAATAATGTGGACAGATATGTCAAAATATGTTACGATTTAATATTGTAACAAATTTATTTGTTTAAAGCATAATTATTGTAAGACTGCCGTGTTGCAGTAAGTAGAAATTATGAAAGGTAATTATTATAACAAGCAAATCTAACACTAGGAAGATATTTTATTTGATAATCGTAAATAAGGATATTATAATCAGACATGATGATTACAAGGTGTTCTTTAATCGCAAAATGTAGTAACGAGAAACACGAAATACTATTAACTATTAACGAATAACGTTTAACAGAAAAAATTATAAATTTTTTTCATTAATGTTTCCTACTTGCCTGTACAAAGAAGAGGAAGAAGAGGCCAAACTTTGTAATTCGTCATGAGTTTTTAGATTCGAACTGAACTTTTTACATCATCTTTCAAAAATGATTAATAACAAGTTAACACGTCAAGTAGCTTGCCAACTAAAATTTGAAAAAATATTTTGAGAAAAATATAAGTTTCAAATATTTAAAATAATATGTAACTTAAAATTTGAATACAACAAACAATTGGAAAAAAATAATAAAATGGTGTTGGTATTTTTTTATTGCTGAATAATGATTAGATGCAAAACAGTATTTCTGTTTAGTTAATGGAATTTGAGGTATGGAGTATACGCTCATATTTATATCAGTATTCACATAATAGTCATCGTTCTTGGAATAAATAAACCAAAACATGTTAATAAGAAGAATGTGAAATAAATAGTAACCTGCTAAGTAAAAAACTACTTAAATATAAACTTATTTTTTAATTTTTATTCGTTCCATTTTTTGAATTTAAAACCTTAAGATTTTAAAGTGAACCAATTTGTTGTCTAACCACAACGTCGATTTTAATAAAAAAAGCAGTGATGAAAATAGTCCGTCTTACTAGACCTAACATAAGTAGCCCATTAGAGACGTAATAGTCCGTCTTACTAGACCTAACATCAGTAGCCCATCACAGACGTAATAGTCCGTCTTACTAGACCTAACATCAGTAGCCCATCACAGACGTAATAGTCCGTCTTACTAGACCTAACATCAGTGGCTCATTACAGACGTCTTTTAAAGAAATTATAACCTAAGTCAGACAACTAAAATTCAGGCGACTCATATGAAAAGGCACCGACAATACGTTTACTGGTTAGGTAGAATTCTCTACCGTGATGGACATGTTACACTCTTAATTCAAAATTGACTGGAAACTACACATTTAAATAATTCTGTTGTACAATATTCTAAGCTGAACGAATAAATTAATGTATGCACCGTTTTCCCACTCGCCAACTGTTAATTTAGGATGTAAACATATCGTTTCCTGCTTAAAGTACAGTAAAATAAAACCTGGCACTACTATTAGTGTATTAAATGCAGTAAACGTTAAAATTTAAAAGTAATTTCAAAGTGAATTATAAAAACTGAGTAACGCGATCAGCACCCTATTACTATCTCCATAGCCCCAATTGATGCAGGCTGGACAATATCTGCCGGTGGGATCCCACGGCAGCGGTGACCTACTGCCATCTAGTATATGTAAGTTGACTTATCTCTACTTGTAAACAGCCTCTTCTGACAGCGGGTGAATAAGAGTTTACGGCACTCACTTGCCCTTCGGGTGAGAAAATGCGCCTAAACTTGGACGAGCCTTTATTAGATAACGGTGTAGTATGTAGGAGGCAATCAATTTAAACAGGCTTATTGGTATCTCTAGTGTCGGCTTGCAGTTTCGGTTTCAACAAATAAATTAAGAAATTTGTTTTTACTTTTGGAAAAATGTAGCTCAAATAAATATCCTGAGAAAAAAATTTAAGATAAGGGTATTTTCGGAAAAAGGTTTTAAAAACAAAAGTTGAAAAAACAAGGCCTGCCGGGATAGAAGAAAGGAAGAAAGAACACGGTGAAAGGATAGAGAAGCACTAAAAGTGCATAAAAACAACAAATATTTTAAGACATAAGTTATTTTACGTGGTACATAGCTGGCCTAATATTTCAGAAAATTATATATTTGTCGAAGGCATATACAAACGTTAAGAGAAATTCCGTAGTAATTGTAAGTTATTCAGTGTATGCTTATACAGTTAGAAGTTACAAGTACGCAAAACAAATAAACAGTTAAAACCTATCACTGTCACTGTCTTATCAACACACAATAGTTCCGCCTTAGTAGTTGGCGAATTTCCAAATACTAAACGGTTAGTAGTACACAATAGCTTTCTATAATTTTTCTTCCTCTTTTAGTTATTTATACAAAATATATGCAATGTGTATCAACCCACTTTCTTGTCTAAATATTTTGTTTCTGTTTTGTTAATAGTTAATACTATATGACGACTGAGCGTCACATGAAAAATTAAATAATTTTTACCGTCTTTATAATTGTCAAAAAATCTGTCAAACCGTAAAGCATTGTACCTAAACTTTTTAGGATTAGATCAGTGTTAATTTATATTTTTAATACATCATTCAGTTCTAAAAAGTTTTAATTTACCGTTAGGAGGCGTGGTTAAAGCTAATTCAAAACTGTATAGACAAATCATTTGTTCTGCAGTATGATTATACAGTTCTGAATATTGTTGTTACTGATGGAAACGACAGCTTTCGAAACACGACTTCCTTCTAAATTATTGTCTGAGGCATTTTGTTGCATTGAGCAGCGCCGGTGCTTAAAGCGACACAAGTACACTTGAGAAGTGGATCTCAAGTGAGTTGATCAACAGTGCGTTACAGACGACAAAGACTAGAAGATATCGTTTGGCATAGAATTGTAACGTGTATGACACAAGAACAAGATTTAATATTTTACAGAAAAAAAGCAATAACAAAACTTCCATTTTTTTATAATTAGTAAATGGACAATGTGTCACAATCTGTTATGAATTCAGAGCTTTTGGTTTTATAGATTAAAAGTTGGATAGATAAATGTTTTCAACCCGAAACACTTTCCAAATATGTTTTAATAAATTATTTACCTTAAATTATCCGCCGTGTGATTTCTTGTGACTTCGTCTATGACGCGATTCAGAGCTTATGCTCCATCATCAGATATTAAAAAGTTAAAACTATCACTCTTGCGAGATCGTTAATTAGAAAAAATGTCAAAATTTGCATATGAACCGTACGCGGATTTGGGTGCGCACCCGTTCAAGTTCATTCTGCCACTGAGCGGTTGCTACCTTATCGTAGTCCCAGCGAGCAGACTCAAGGCGGTATCGTACAATCGGTTGGATACAAAGTTCAGGTGGTCATTTAACACGATATCGCGACTCCTTGGGTTTGCATATGCACTGCAAATTTCAAATTCATCTAAGGCATTCATGAAACGGCCCTTCTTACACACATATAACGGTATTAAATTGGAACTAAAATCTGTGTAATTATGATTGTGTGAAGTCAGGTGTCGGGCGTAATTTGATTTAATGTTGTTAATGTTTCTTATTTTCTTAGGTAAATGTTCTCGAAATCGTTTAAGGAAACCTCTCCCAGTCTGTCCAATGTAGAAGCACTCGCAATCATTGCATGTTAACTTATATATGCCAGTTTTTTCTTCTGGAGCCGTGTGTATTTTCGGTTTGAGAATATCTAGTAACTTATTATTAGTCCTGAATGAAATAGTGAAACTATTATTATTCAATATAGAAGACAAACCTTTAGGCATAAAGCTAGTGTAATTAGTAGATATAAAAATATTTTGCGTGTTGTTGTTTATTCGGGGTTTAAGTATTCTTTTTTCATGTTTTCTCAACAGTTTGTCAATGGTTAAACTATTGTAACCATTGGGAACAGCGATATATTTTATGGCATTTAGTTCATCACGAAAGTCATTATCATTCAAAGGAATTGTCAATAATCTATGAATGAAACTATTGTACGCTGCCATTTTATGTGAAAGAGGATGATGAGAGTCTGCGTGTATTGTGGTGTCAGTGGTAGTCGGTTTCCTATAAATGTTGAAATTTAGTTTATTCATCTGTCGAGTGATGGTTAAATCTAGAAAGTTTATCTTGTTATCAACCTCTGTTTCAAGAGTAAACTGGATGTTTCTATTTATTTTATTTAAACAGTTTTTAAATAATTCGATTTGTCTTATAGTACCATCAAAAATTAAAAACTTATCGTCTACATACCGTGCATAAAATATTATTTTATTTGCATATATATTATTGTTCAACAAGTGAGTATTCTCATAATAATTCAAATAAATATCGGCCAGTAGGCCGGAGAGGGGTGAGCCCATAGCTAGGCCGTCATCTTGAATGTAAAACGAGCCATTAAAAGTGAAATAGTTTTGTTTCAAAACAACCTCGAGTAAATTAATTAACTCATTTATCGTCTGTGTGTTCATGCAACTATTGTCAGATAAATTGTTTCTCAAAATCTGTAATGTATCTATGACTGGGATGTTCGTGTATAAATTAGTTATGTCAAACGATGCCAATTTGTGGTTAGGTTGTAGTTCAACAGATTTAATTTTATTAATAAAATTGTTGTTGTTCTTAATACTATGATTGTTACATAATTGTAAATTATCTTTTATCAAACGAACTAGTGCTTTTGCAGTCTTGAAGCCAGGAGCAGTGGTAAAGTTCACGAGCGGTCTGATATGTACGTTATGTTTATGAATTTTAGGCAGTCCTGTGAATATCGGGGCTTTAGCGTTAATGGGCTTTAAGTAACGTCGTGTGCTTTCATTGAATAAATTGTAACATTTGTTAATACAATTGTTGAGTTCCCTGACGTACAATTCAGTGGGGTCAGAGTTTAATATTTTAATGTTGTTGTTAGAAATAAAATCATGAACTTTATCACTGTATGAATCAGTGTCCATGATAACTAGCGTATTTCCTTTATCTGCCTTAACGATAAGGGCATTGTTGTCGATTAATTTTGTTTTCATGTGTTTTAAAATTTTATATTCACTAGAGTACCTAGACTGAACACATGAAACGAAAGGTAGATTATTGTTTAATTTAATGGCTCTATTGAATTTATTATTTATAAATACACGTGCTTTATTTTGTAAGTGTGGGTCCGAAATAGATTTGACGGCTGCCTCCGCTTCAACGACTTCATAGATAAGTTTGTTTTTACCGACGGGTGGGAGATTATAATTTATCCCTTTACTTAAAAGCTTCATTTCGTTATCATCAAAGACTATTGTAGTTAAGTTCATGACTCTAGGGTAAAATGTGTGTTTGCAAACAATGGCAGACTCTTGGCAATGTTTATGTTCTGGCCTAAGAAGTTTGCGTGATTGACTAAAATGTGTACGACGTACAATATTATATATGTATCTGTGTACGGAATCTAAAACTTTATCGATAATGACACGATGAATATTGTTAAGCATCTGCAAATGCAGTTTAAGCAAACGAGTATTGAGGAGAGATTTTTTAATGTATAACGCTTCTATTTCTTCCTTGACGCGAAATCGTTCAGCGTATTGTTGTGTTATTTTCGCGGCCTTGGAAGAGCAATTAATTTTCACAGTAGCATACTTAGGAGTTATGTTCTTTTGTAAAAAATTTTATTGAACTTAATATGCAAGTTAGTTTTTAATAACTGGATTTTGACATTTTGGAATTTAAAAAATATGTTTTAAACACACATTTTGTTGTTTCAATAAGAACTTAGTCATATATGACTAAGTTATTGTTACACTTCAATAACTCATTAATAGGTAGTGAGACTAGGCTGCGCAATTTGAAAAGGTGTACGTAGTGTATGTGAGTATTAGGATTATACATTTAATTCACTAGAATTTGACCACAATTATTCCACGAGTATACACTTAACCCACCTAAATTTTGTTGTTTATATCGGAACGCCTTAATTTCGTGCCGCGGTTGTTACCTTTCTGGAGGAACAAACCAGATTTCTGCGTTAGATATAATGCAGTGACGATTCCTGATTCAATGGGTAGGGCAAGCATCGAGTCTACGCACAATATAAGCATGCACATCCACATAAAATGTCAATGCCAGGAAAACCATTAAAAATAGTCAGGTACGCACTTCTTTGTGTAGCTGTGAGAAATATATTCATCAAGTGTAATATTAGTATGAGGATTAAAAAGTGGCGTTTAGCAAGCTGTGTTTTAAAACTACTTACTAGTTATAAAAAATTATGATTTCAACGGCCAGTACCTAGGACACACTGCGAGGAGCTAACCTCAAACAGCGACGACCAAAACAATAAACACGAAACAAACTGGCCGCATTTTCTGTAGCGGGGACACTGCTAGCGCTCCTACCGGCTTAACGCACTATTAAAGAGTGCTTGCTGTTTCTGTCTGTGACAGCTGTGGCTTATCATTCTACGTAGGACGTATTGGACGTAGGTACGTAGGTACCAGCAAACCATCATACTTGCAGGTTAGATTTTAAAATTAACGCTATATAATGGAAGCGTAATTATAATACACTAAATAATTGCTAAGATTGTACCGAAGATTGTACAACGGTGTACCGAAGCATTTTTTGAAGCAATTGCCTTGCGGGCAGACGGTCAGTCAGCTGTTAAGACAGCACAGAGTACTGGAAGAAAAATAATATTAATGCCTATAAAAATAGATTAATTACCTTTTGTCACACTTCTTATATATCCAAATTCAAAAGTTTGACGAAAGGTAATTAACCTATTTTTACAGTCATAACCACTTCTGGAGCCAATAACAATGTTTTAATATTAATGGCTTTTATCAAATCAAGTTATCAATATCATTTTAACTGAAAGACAGATGACAAGTGGAAGGCCGATTTCCGAAGGAAGAGAGATCAAAAGGCATGTGAAACAGTTTTTGGTGACAGCAATAATGTCGGTTACATCATTGTTCATTTACTTTTGCTTGATTTTCTTTCGGCAAGCACTGTTTGCTTTGTTTGCACTGAGGATTCGCCTCTAACATAATGCAAGTAAACCTGTTTAACTAGAGTTAAATCTGTTACCGTACAGTTGTCTTGCTGTCTCTTAGGCGGTTTCGGCTGCATGCTAAAAAAATCTAGATTAATCTAATTAGTTACCAGTTGTTAATGGTGATTAGTTTGTCCCTTATAAAGAAATTATTTGAATAGTGTTTAATCGTTTGTTTGTTTTTATTTCGAGACAGTGAGTGTATTTCTTCACTGTAAATTATACTCTCTGAATAGTAGGTAATTGACTTTTGTATTTATGTAAACTAATTGTGGAATTAACTGTAATATTTAAGTGAACATAGCAAACAAAATTTAAATTCGTTTACTGTATTTAGTAACAATTGTAATAAAACCCTGTATGCCGGTCTTTACAAAAAAAAAATAATAGAAAAAATTTTATTTCAAAAAAAATAAATTTTATGTTTTAATAGATGTTTGTAATTAAGAAATAATGCTGTTATAAATGTTCTGTAAAAATTTTAAGAATCAGGAAAGTATTTATTAACTATTGAGCACTTCTGGAAGATCTGACCCAAGTCTGGAGTTAACCAGATTAACTCCAGTCAGCAATCGATTGATGATTTTTCTTGCTGGTCCAATATCTCACTGAAAAAAAAAATGTTCTTCTTCTTGAAGTCTCTTTGCCTTAATAAATAACCTTAAATTAGCCTGTGAAATAATAACAGATAAATACAATTGAAATAAATGGATTTATTAAACAATTTAATAAATAATCGATTTTTTATCGATTGAGAACAATTATCGACTCCGTCTCAGGGAATTATCGATTCGTGCATACAGTAGAAAAATTATTATAAGTATTATAAAAAGGACAGGTTCTTTGAGCGATTAAATTAATAGTCAGAGAAGGGTAACGAGAAAGTATAACATTAACAATTAAAGTAATTTTAATAATTATTATTTAACAATATTTAAATAATTCTGATATATAATGTTTAATAAATTGTTTTGTCAGACCATATGTAGCTTCTATGACGTCACTCGAGGTGGAAGGCAGATTCGTATTTTCAAGATGGCCGCTATTAGATCTGGCGAGGTTACTGAGAAAGTCGTCGTATTAAAAAATCACAGCAAAATTACCTTCATGAATGTTTGAAATGTCCCCGCACTGGTGTAATCTGTCTATTAGGTTGTTTGGTGTGTTCTGAAGAAGTGTTCCGTGTATACTTGTGTTAATTATGTTATTTAGTATGTGTTCACTCCTGTGGGTTAAGTTGCTCAAAAAGTGGTTATGATTTGTAGCGTGAATTATATCAAATATATTGTTTTACTGTTTTCGATCACTCGTATAATGATGTTAGGTGTTAGTTTTCACTATTGTCGTTAACGTTTTGGTAAATTTAGTTAAAAAAGTGTTTAATTCATCTAACTCTCGATTCACTTATATGCATGGCTAACCGTAGTACCATTTTCTACTCGGTTATAAGGAATGTTTTATCACACAACTATTCAGCTTGATATTCAACAAAAGACTATTTTAACTTGGTCAAAATCTGGCCCAGTTAATCTTTGAAAAAGTATTGTTAACATATTTCGATTACCCATACTTATGATACAAAATTACATTATATATGGAATTTATTTATTTTATTCATCACTTTCATGAATTATGAACCTTATCATTGGTTTAATCATCTCATTCCTTTTAAATTGATATATTATAGTCCATATCTGTAGACATTTTGTGGAAATTACCAAATTTCTTTCCTTTTTGGGAATCTAGGCTCAAACATTGATTTCCGCCTTTATACAATTTTTCTTCCATTTTAATTGTTATTAATACTATTATAATAAATTTTAATTAGTCATATTTCTCTTCCTTTCCTTAAATACATATAAATTGAACCTTTGAACTGGTTTTTTGTGTTAATCTCTGAATTTGACATTGCTCTTTAAAATTAATTAATTTATATATTTTGAAAATTTACAATATTTTAAGGTATATTTCCTTATTATCATTTTAACTCATAGGATCATTCCCAGTAGTGGTTAACTGATTTACCTTATCTAAATCTTGCTGGTTTACAGGATTTATAAGTGAATTATACTGGTTTATATGGTTTCTGTGAATTCACCAAATGGCCTAGAGTTTAGAATTTTACATTTCTGTCTTTCTGAAATAAATTTAATCCTACCACTCCTCTGACTTTACATAGTTATTATTACATGAAAATAAAATGGTTTATAACTTATTGTGAGGTGTAGTATTTAATTAACACTACTGTAAAAAAAAATAATAATAAATATGAACATTATTTAGCAATCTGTACAATTGAACATATTGCTGACATGGTTTGAACATATACATTTAACTCCTTTTGAATTAACACAGCATACCTACTGAAACATTATTAATGGTATGTATGCTGTTATTTAGCAAACATAACTTATTTTTAACACATATAAATCTTATTTTCTAATAATTCTTACAAATACATTGATTTTATGGCTGTGAACAAACAGCCTATTTAAACATTTTAAACCTATGAATACTAAATTCATGCCAGTCCTTTCTGGTCTAAACCATTATTATTTATGATCCCCTTCATCAGTAAACATGACCACCCATACTCTAGTTATTAGCATTTTTTACAAATGTCTTGTAAATAAAGAGTTACATTAAAGTAATAAAATACTGGAAATCTTCCATTTTATTATTTTATGATGCTGTTTATTATTGGATATTAAAGTTTTTATATAGCATATTGATAAGTCATAGTATCACTAACTTTAAGTTTATTGCATTTCCAAAAAACCCTTACACAAATTCACTTTCACTGGTGGTTCTGATATTTTGAGTCTCACTATCTCAGACCAGACCTTTAGTAATCATGGACTGTTAAGACTTGTCTATTTTCTTTATCACACAATAGCTTTAGTAGGTTCACTTCTTATAATACAATACAACGCTTTAGGTTTCTAAATAATTACATTTTTATAGGATTTTGGTATGTTATACTTTCTTTTTAATCGTTTTTATGGGTTTGGGATTGATGCTAGTTAATAATAATAATAGGTTTTACAACGGTGTTTCTTTCATACTATTTCTTCCTCTCCTCCTGTCTTCTTTCTTATCTTTCTTCTTATCTTCTTTCTTGTCCTTCTTCTTATCTTCTTTCTTGTCTTCATTGTCCTTCTTCTTATCTTCTTTCTTGTCTTCATTCTTGTCCTTCTTCTAGTCTTCATTCTTCTGGTCTTCTTGTCTTCATTCTTCACTCTTGGGTAAACCAAGGTACTTCGTGTTATCTCGACTGATGTTTAGTTTGGAGCATCTAATTTATTTACTGACACGGACCTTGCTCTTCTCTAAAGGTTTCAGGATATTGTTTTCTTCCTGATCACAAAATTTATTCTTCCTTCTTCTTGTCTTTGGGGTATTTTGGTGTTCACCACTCTTAAACTGATTCTTTTTCTTCTTGATATGGTGTTATTTAATTTGATTACTGCTCCTAACTTCCTGGGTAAATTCCTGATCTTATTATATGAGTTGCTTTTAATAATTTCTTTGATATTTAAACAGTGGTTTTTATATAATGTAATGAGGATTTTTATTTTATTGTGGTTCATTCCTTTGATTTCATTAAATCTCATTCAATATTACTTTAACATATGTGGTGTAATTAATTTTTATGATTTTATATGACTTAATAAGTAGTGGATTTTCTGTCACGCTACATAATGCCCTTCTCCAGAAGTAATTTTTTTCAGACTATACTTGCTTTGTCTGAAACAATTGCTTATGATAATTATTCTAGGTTTGTTATTATTCTGGACTTCCTTCCATTTTAAAAATTTTCTTATTTATATTTGAGTTTATATCCTTCTCATTCTCACTTGATCTTCCTTGATAGTAATAGTCATCTGAGTTTCATATTTATTATTTCATTTTCATATTTCTTCTTAGTATTTTCTCCTTGGGATATTTCCTCCCTATCGTTCCCTAATTTGTGAGCTGGTTCAGTTCAGAGAGGCACTGTACGCTACTTCCTCTGCTGTCCAATACTTCACACATATTTGAGTACAGAGGCAAATCATCTCTGCTCAAAAATCATTTCAATACTGCTAGAATTATCTACAGACAGATTAAAAAATTATTCAGAATAGTACAAATTTGTTACTATTTAAAAAATATCTTTGGGATACTTCACTTATTACTTATTATATTTCTCAGAGATTTTAATATTCCTATCTCAGTTGTTCTTCTGACTCGTTAACTGGATGTTTCATTCGTTTGATATTATGGTAGGAAGCTCTTCTATTATTACATTTTTCAACTTTTCTTATCATATAAAGCTTTTGGTTATAAATTCTTTATTACCTTTCGGTTTTTTTTTTATTATAATCTGCATTGTTTATAGTTGCATATCTTTATGACATTTTTATTTTATTGCTCTGTTTTTATTATTTCCACTTGTTCTATGTTCTAGGACTTTATCATTATACATTAATTCGTTTAATTACACATATCTTTGATATTATTTTCACATTATTCCTGTCATGGCTATTATCCTTTCGAATTAATTTTTTTATATTAACTTTATAATGAGGTCATAATTTCTGCTCATACCACTTCAAAGTTTTATTATCTCATAATTCCACATAAGTTTTTGTACTTTATTATATTCAATCACTCAAATCGTATCAAAAAAAATATTTTTTTTTTAATTTCCTTTGGCATCATTTTATGGAAAGGTTTTTACTCTTTATATTGAAATTAGACATGATCATACTTTCCAGAATTATTTGTTTTAATTCTAAAGTCTGTTTCCTTTATTCATCCCATTATGATCCTTTATAAACATGATAAATATATTTTATGCTTACCATCAATATGGTATTAAATCTCTTCTGTTTATCTCACCAAGGTGTTTTACTAATAATTGATTGGTAAGTTGTACTTACTCTTGGTTTGGAAACTTGACTTATACACAATTCAAAATTCACTCTTCTTATATTTCTATAAAGTTTTCAAATAATTGTATGTAATTTGGTATTACATTATTTTTTTAAAATTTTGTTGATAAGTCAAAATCTTTTATATACTATTCTTTCTAAATAGTTTTTTCTTCAAATAATATGTTCGTAAGGAGAACTTACTTTTGTTTTAGAATTTAGGGGTTTTTTAATTCTTCTCTTATATTCTTGCCATAAATTTTTTCACAAATTCCTGGTTAGTAAGATGGTCTTACATTGTTTTAAAATTTGGATGATTTATTTCTAAATTCTCTTGGTATTATTGTCAAACAGTTTCTCTTCAAATAATTGTATGTAAGATGTGCTTACTTTTCCTTTTAGAATTTATATGATTTCAATCTAAATTCTGTTTTATATTTATCTCTTCAAAATCTTTTTTCTCAAATTCTTTGTTAGTAAGGTGAACTTACAATCTTTTTAAATTTAGATGATTTCTCTTTCTAAATTCCTTTTTATGTCTTGTCATAAAGTTTTTTCAAATTTTTCGTATGTAATCTGATATTACTCTGTTTTTTGAATTTAGATGATTTTTATTTCTCAATTCTCTCCTTCTTTATTATTATATTATTGCCACATAGTTTTTTCATAAATAACTGGTATGTAAGGTGATCTTATAATTTTTTTAAATTTAGATGATTTCTAAATTCTTTCTTCTTATATTTTTGCCAAAATGTTTCTTTCAAATCTGGTATGTAAGGTGTACTTACAATCTTTTTAGAATTTACATGATTTTTTCTAAATTCTTTTTGTTCTCTTTTCCAAACAGTTTTTCTCAAATAATTGTATGTAAGGTGGGCTTACAATATTTTTTAGAATTTGGATTATTTCTTTCTAAATTCTGTTTTTTTTATCTTTCCAAATAGTTTTTCTTAAAATAATTGTATGTAATTGTCTTACATTGTTTTTAGAATTTTGAGGGTTTGTTCAAAATTCTATTATCTCCTTCCAAAATGGTTCTTTCAAATTTTTAGTATGTAATATGATATTACATTGTTTTTTGAATTTTGAGGGTTATTATTCATAAAATTTCTTTATGGATGCCTGGTTAAAGACACCCTTAATTTTATTTGAATTCATTTCCTTTATTTCGTACGTGTTGTTGTTATTACATGGTTTTTGGAAATTAGTGGATTTCTTGGCTGGGATGCCTTCTATCTCTGCGTTGACATGTAATTCTTTTATTTTTATCTCTTCAAAAAGTTTTTTTCAAATCCTTGGTAGTAAGTTGATCTTACTTTGTTTTTGAATTTCGTTATTAAAGTTATTGGTGGGATTACTGTTGTCCTCTTCCAATAACTCATGTCGAATGTCCTTTAGGTAGTTGCATCCTACGACTGTGATACGATTGTTATTATACATACGATTACACTCATTATTATGATTATACCCAGTATTTAGGAGCAGTAACGGGTTCTGGCGATTTATTACTGCCTGTGCCCGTTTAAAGGTTCGGCATCATTGTTCCTTTGAGCCATACTAGTTGATGCCTCATTTGGGATGCTTAGAGTGGGCACCTGTAGATTTATTCTGTGGTCTTCCGGTCGTTCGTGGTTAGACCTCAGTTCAGCATCGTCTAAACTATTACTCCTTCTTGCCGGATAGTACCTTGGTTGGTCCCGTTCTAGGCTCCTCCGCCTTTCTTCATATCCGCGGTAGCTGTTTCTTCGACTGTTGTTGTATCTTCGCTGTCGTCCATCTGTGACTCGTATGAAATTCACTCGAGGGCGAGGAAACCTATTATTAACGGGATTACCATTATTTGGACCCGCACGATTATTATTATTATGGTAACGATCATTACCATAATTGGGGCTTCTCTGACTATTTGTGTTATTAGGGTAAGGATTGCGGTTACCCTGATAACCATTAGAGGGTCGACTTGGGTTTGGATGGTTTCGACCCGTATTATTATTATTATTGTAACTAGAATTGTTAACATTATTATTATTATTATTATTAAAACTGTTATTTTGCGGGTATGCCCGGCCTCCTTGGTACCCAGTGTTTATGTTGTTCGTACCCTGGTTGTTGTTCTGATACGTCCTTGGTTCGGGCCCATCACTTCTTCTACGACTCTGTCGGTAGTAGTCTTCATTTTCATAGTTTTCGAGGAGTTCGGTCATTGCCTGGATGGTTTTTATTTGGCTGCCCCTCCTCGCACGAATTACTTCTTCATCATAATGATACGACAACTTATTTGTTAGGCACTCCTCAGGTATGGCCGGTTCTAAGTGCTTGGCCATACATACCTTGCCGAGGAAATAAGCTGTCATCGAACTACCGACTTGTGGTTTGTAGTGGCCGTGACATATATTGTCTCTTATCAAATTTTGAGTTGTCTCCGACCAGTACTTGGCCTTGAATAGGCTCTTAAATTGCTGATAATTGTCGATATCGCTCCGGTTGGCCATCCACCAATGGTCATTCACCTCCCGAAACGACTCGTCAAGGATTTCCCCATTCTGGACCCATCGGTTCCCTCTGTGTTTTTCTAGGTATTCCTCTATGCGTGCCAAGAACTCCATAGGCTTCCGTTTATATTGCCGGAAATTGAGCCATTCTCTGTTTTCTGACATGGGGAAATTATGATATCCAGATGGTCTGTTCCTTATCAATTCTATCTCCTCCTGGCTCTGACGCACCTGTCCCTTGATGTTTGTCATAGCGGCTTCCACGCCGTCGCATCCTTCGGTTACCTGTATCCGCACTTTATTCACTTCTTCCAAGGCAAATTTCTTGTTTTCTTCCAGTTTCGTTTCCTGTTGTTCTTTGACATGTGTAATCTCTTTATGTATTACTTCCCGGGCTTCCATCACTTCGCTTTCGGTCTGACGACATCTTTCGTCTACTTCCCTGATCTGCTGGTTAACAACCACGACTTCCTGTTCTAACTTCTTTACGATGGATTCCTTCGTCTCTGTTATCTTTTTATTTAACTCTTCCTTCGCCAATCCAATCCTCTCGTCTAACTTATTCATGTTCTCTTGGTTAACTTCCCTTAGTTCTTCTCTCAGCAGTTGATTGTCCTCTCTCAATTCTTCCAATCTTTCCCCCATCGTCTCTTCCATTTTCTTGTTATTTTCCCTTAATTCTTCTTTTAATTGTTGGTTGTCACTTTCTGTTTTCCTACTGGTTTCTTCCATCTTCTCTTCCAAATTCTTATTATTTTCTTCCATTTTCCTATCCATCTTCTTACTCAAGGATTGGTTGTCCTTTTTCAGGTCTTCCATTTTCTTATTCAAAGATTGGTTGTTTTCCTCCATCTTCTCTTCTAAATTCTTATTGGTTTCTTCAATCCTCTTGTTAGTGTTTTCTATTTTACGGCCCAATTCTTCCTTCGTGGATCGGTTGTCTTCCTTCAAATCTTCTTTCAATTCCTGATTCATCGATTTGTTATCCTCTCTCATTTGCCTGAACATTTCCATTATGTTCTCTTCCATTGTTTTAGATTTCTCCTTCTCTGGGACATTGACTTCCCCTGTTTGCGTTGTTACTTCAGGTTGTTCCTCTGTTGGTGCGGTTTGTTTATCTTCCAGTGGGGGTAATACCACTTCCGGATCCTCAACGGGTGTTGCCTCCTTATCCCCCATGTCCACTTCTTTTTCGGCCTCTGCCGCCCTCTTCTTTGAAGTAGCTCGTCTTTGCATTTTTCTGGTATCTATTAATTAATCGCTGCCAGGCTTATCTTATCAAGCCCTCTAAGTTGGACGCCACTTTGTAATAAAACCCTGTATGCCGGTCTTTACAAAAAAAAAAATAATAGAAAAAATTTTATTTCAAAAAAAATAAATTTTATGTTTTAATAGATGTTTGTAATTCAGAAATAATGCTGTTTTAAATGTTCTGTAAAAATTTAAATAATCGGGAAGGTATTTATGAACTATTGAGCACTTCTGGAAGATCTGAACCAAGTCCGGAGTTAACCAGATTAACTCCAGTCAGCAATCGATTGATGATTTTTCTTGCTGGTCCAATATCTCACTGAAAAAAAAAATGTTCTTCTTCTTGAAGTCTCTTTGCCTTAATAAATAACCTTAAATTAGCCTGTGAAATAATAACAGATAAATACAATTGAAATAAATGGATTTATTAAACGATTTAATAAATAATCGATTTTTTATCGATTGAGAACAATTATCGACTCCGTCTCAGGGAATTATCGATTCGTGCATACAGTAGAAAAATTATTATAAGTATTATAAAAAGGACAGTTTCTTTGAGCGATTAAATTAATAGTCAGAGAAGGGTAACGAGAAAGTATAACATTAACAATTAAAGTAATTTTAATAATTATTATTTAACAATATTTAAATAATTCTGATATATAATGTTTAATAAATTGTTTTGTCAGACCATATGTAGCTTCTATGACGTCACTCGAGGTGGAAGGCAGATTCGTATTTTCAAGATGGCCGCTATTAGATCTGGCGAGGTTACTGAGAAAGTCGTCGTATTAAAAAATCACAGCAAAATTACCTTCATGAATGTTTGAAATGTCCCCGCACTGGTGTAATCTGTCTATTAGGTTGTTTGGTGTGTTCTGAAGAAGTGTTCCGTGTATACTTGTGTTAATTATGTTATTTAGTATGTGTTCACTTCTGTGGGTTAAGTTGCTCAAAAAGTGATTATGATTTGTAACGTGAATTATATCAAATACATTGTTTTACTGTTTTCGATCACTCGTATAATGAAGTTAGGTGTTAGTTTTCACTATTGTAGTTAACGTTTTGGTAAATTTAGTTAAAAAAGTGTTTAATTCATCTAACTCTCGATTCACTTATATGCATGGCTAACCGTAGTACCATTTTCTACTCGGTTATAAGGAACGTTTTATCACACAACTATTCAGCTTGATATTCAACAAAAGACTATTTTAACTTGGTCAAAATCTGGCCCAGTTAATCTTTGAAAAAGTATTGTTAACATATTTCGATTACCCATACACATGATACAAAATTACATTATATATGGAATTTATTTATTTTATTCATCACTTTCATGAATTATGCACCTTATCATTGTTTTAGTCATCTCATTCCTTTTAAATTGATATATTATAGTCCATATCTGTAGACATTTTGTGGAAATTACCAAATTTCTTTCCTTTTTGGGAATCTAGGCTCAAACATTGATTTCCGCCTTTATACAATTTTTCTTCCATTTTAATTTTATTAATACTATTACAATAAATTTTAATTAGTCATATTTCTCTTCCTTTCCTTAAATACATATAAATTGAACCTTTGAACTGGTTTTTTGTGTTAATCTCTGAATTTGACATTGCTCTTTAAAATTAATTAATTTATATATTTTGAAAATTTACAATATTTTAAGGTATATTTCCTTATTATCATTTTAACTCATAGGATCATTCCCAGTAGTGGTTAACTGATTTACCTTATCTAAATCTTGCTAGTTTACAGGATTTATAAGTGAATTATACTGGTTTATATGGTTTCTGTGAATTCACCAAATGGACTAGAGTTTAGAATTTTACATTTCTGTCTTTCTGAAATAAATTTAATCCTACCACTCCTCTGACTTTACATAGTTATTATTACATGAAAATAAATGATTTATAACTTATTGTGAGGTGTAGTATTTAATTAACACTACTGTAAAAAAAAAATAATAATAAATATGAACATTATTTAGCAATCTGTACAATTGAACATATTGCTGACATGGTTTGAACATATACATTTAACTCCTTTTGAATTAACACAGCATACCTACTGAAACATTATTAATGGTATGTATGCTGTTATTTAGCAAACATAACTTATTTTTAACACATATAAATCTTATTTTCTAATAATTCTTACAAATACATTGATTTTATGGCTGTGAACAAACAGCCTATTTAAACATTTTAAACCTATGAATACTAAATTCATGCCTGTCCTTTCTGGTCTAAACCATTATTATTTATGATCCCCTTCATCAGTAAACATGACCACCCATACTCTAGTTATTAGCATTTTTTACAAATGTCTTGTAAATAAAGAGTTACATTAAAATAATAAAATACTGGAAATCTTCCATTTTATTATTTTATGATGCTGTTTATTATTGGATATTAAAGTTTTTATATAGCATATTGATAAGTCATAGTATCACTAACTTTAAGTTTATTGCATTTCCAAAAAACCCTTACACAAATTCACTTTCACTGGTGGTTCTGATATTTTGAGTCTCACTATCTCAGACCAGACCTTTAGTAATCATGGACTGTTAAGACTTGTCTAGTTTCTTTATCACACAATAGCTTTAGTAGGTTCACTTCTTATAATACAATACAACACTTTAGGTTTCTAATAATTACATTTTATAGGATTTTGGTATGTTATACTTTCTTTTTAATCGTTTTTATGGGTTTGGGATTGATGGTAGTTAATAATAATAATAGGTTTTACAACGGTGTTTCTTTCATACTATTTCTTCCTCTCCTCCTGTCTTCTTTCTTGTCTTTCTTCTTATCTTCTTTCTTGTCCTTCTTCTTATCTTCTTTCTTGTCTTCATTCTTGTCATTCTTCTAGTCTTCATTCTTCTGGTCTTCTTGTCTTCATTCTTCACTCTTGGGTAAACCAAGGTACTTCGTGTTATCTCGACTGATGTTTAGTTTGGAGCATCTAATTTATTTACTGACACGGACCTTGCTCTTCTCTAAAGGTTTCAGGGTATTGTTTTCTTCCTGATCACAAAATTTATTCTTCCTTCTTCTTGTCTTTGGGGTATTTTGGTGTTAACCACTCTTAAACTGATTCTTTTTCTTCTTGATATGGTGTTATTTAATTTGTTTACTGCTCCTAACTTCCTGGGTAAATTCCTGATCTTATTATATGAGTTGCTTTTAATAATTTCTTTGATATTTAAACAGTGGTTTTTATATAATGTAATGAGGATTTTTATTTTATTATGGTTCATTCCTTTGATTTCACTAAATCTCATTCAATATTATTTTAACATATGTGGTGTAATTAATTTTTATGATTTTATATGACTTAATAAGTAGTGGATTTTCTGTCACGCTACATAATGCCCTTCTCCAGAAGTAATTTTTTCAGACTATACTTGCTTTGTCTGAAACAATTGCTTATGATAATTATTCTAGGTTTGTTATTATTCTGGACTTCCTTCCATTTTAAAAATTTTCTTATTTATATTTGAGTTTATATCCTTCTCATTCTCACTGGATCTTCCTTGATTGTAATAGTCATCTGAGTTTCATATTTATTATTTCATTTTCATATTTCTTCTTAGTATTTTCTCCTTGGGATATTTCCTCCCTATCGTTCCCTAATTTGTGAGCTGGTTCAGTTCAGAGAGGCACTGTACGCTACTTTCCTCTGCTGTCCAATACTTCACACATATTTGAGTACAGAGGCAAATCATCTCTGCTCAAAAAACATATTAATACTGCTGGAATTATCTACAGACAGATTACAAAATTATTCAGAATAGTACACATTTGTTACTATTTAAAAAAAATATCTTTGGGATACTTCACTTATTACTTATTATATTTCTCAGAGATTTTAATATTCCTATCTCAGTTGTTCTTCTGACTCTTTACCTTGATGTTTCATTCATTTGATATTATGGTAGGAAGCTCTTCTATTATTACATTTTTCAACTTTTCTTATCATATAAAGCTTTTGGTTATAAATTCTTTATTACCTTCTGGTTTTTTTATTATAATCTGCATTGTTTATAGTAGCATACCTTTATGACATTTTTATTTTATTGCTCTGTTTTTATTATTTCCACTTGTTCTATTTTCTAGAACTTTCTATAACGGTCATTATCACAATTGACATTTAATTCATAAATCATTTTATATTAATTCGTTTAATTACATATATCTTTGATATTATTCTCACATTATTCCTGTCATGGTTATTATACTTTCGAATGAATGTTTTTCATAAATTTTATTATGAGGTCATAATTTCTCCTTCACTTCAAAGTTTCATTATCTCATAATTCCACATAAGTTTTTGTATCTTATTATATTCAATCACTCAAATCGTATCAACTCAAATCGTATCAAAAAAATTTTTTTTTTTTTTATTTCCTTTTGCATCATTTTATGGAAAGGTTTTTACTCTTTGTATTGAAATTAGACATGATCATACTTTCCAGAATTATTTGTTTTAATTCTAAAGTCTGTTTCCTTTATTCATCCCATTATGATCCTTTATAAACATGATAAATATATTTTATGCTTACCATCAATATGGTATTAAATCTCTTCTCTTTATCTCACCAAAGTGTTTTACTAATAATTGGTTGGTAAGTTGTACTTACTCTTGGTTTGGAAACTTGACTTATACACAATTCAAAATTCACTCTTCTTATATTTCTATAAAGTTTTCAAATAATTGTATGTAATTTGGTATTACATTATTTTTTTAAAATTTTGTTGATAAGTCAAAATTCTTTTATATACTATTCTTTCTAAATAGTTTTTTCTTCAAATAATATGTTCGTAAGGAGAACTTACTTTTGTTTTAGAATTTAGGGGTTTTTAAATTCTTCTCTTATATTCTTGCCATAAATTTTTTCACAAATTCCTGGTTAGTAAGATGGTCTTACATTGTTTTAAAATTTGGATGATTTATTTCTAAATTCTCTTGGTATTATTGTCAAACAGTTTCTCTTCAAATAATTGTATGTAAGATGTGATTACTTTTCCTTTTAGAATTTATATGATTTCAATCTAAATTCTGTTTTATATTTATCTCTTCAAAATGTTTTTTCTCAAATTCTTTGTTAGTAAGGTGAACTTACAATCTTTTTAAATTTAGATGATTTCTCATTCTAAATTCCTTTTTATGTCTTGTCATAAAGTTTTTTCAAATTTTTCGTATGTAATCTGATATTACTCTGTTTTTTGAATTTAGATGATTTTTATTTCTCAATTCTCTCCTTCTTTATTATTATATTATTGCCACATAGTTTTTTCATAAATAACTGGTATGTAAGGTGATCTTACAATTTTTTTAAATTTAGATGATTTCTAAATTCTTTCTTCTTATATTTTTGCCAAAATGTTTCTTTCAAATCTGGTATGTAAGGTGTACTTACAATCTTTTTAGAATTTACATGATTTTTTCTAAATTCTTTTTGTTCTCTTTTCCAAACAGTTTTTCTCAAATAATTGTATGTAAGGTGGGCTTACAATATTTTTTAGAATTTGGATTATTTCTTTCTAAATTCTGTTTTTTTTATCTTTCCAAATAGTTTTTCTTAAAATAATTGTATGTAATTGTCTTACATTGTTTTTAGAATTTTGAGGGTTTGTTCAAAATTCTATTATCTCCTTCCAAAATGGTTCTTTCAAATTTTTAGTATGTAATATGATATTACATTGTTTTTTGAATTTTGAGGGTTATTATTCATAAAATTTCTTTATGGATACCTGGTTAAAGACACCCTTAATTTTATTTGAATTCGTTTCCTTTATTTCGTACGTGTTGTTATTGTTATTATATAGACCATGGTCGACACGTGCGGATGTATTAGATGCCATAACGCCCATAAATTAGTTTTGAAAGAAGTCGCAGTCCATTGTAAATGGACGCAGGTAGTCTGATTAAATTAATAAGTACGATACATAAATAAGAATGATCCAGAAGCCGCGGCTGGAAGAGAGATTGTTTAACGAGAGTACAGCTCGGAGCCTGGTTAGAAACTAAACTAACTTGTCTCCCGTCAGCCAGCTGACCGCCGGCAGCGTTTGATAAGCACGTGACGTCACCGCCCGTGTCGCATTGCAGTAGTTACTGCACACAGCTGATAAACAAAGTACAAAGTTTGAACATACTGCCCGCCAAAATCGGGACGATTTTGTAAATTAAACTTAATTGGGAACAGTATATTGCAAAATATTACCAATGTTATATAGATAATACATAATATACTTAAAGGGCTTATACATTGAATTGACCCTTAGATTAAAGTAAAATCACTTCTAACATAAAATCTGTAGATAACAAATTCATTAAACTAACAGAAAAGCTCAAAGTCAAAACAAAACAATTTCTGCGCTAGGCAAGGTACAAAAAATAAAAAATCATGATAAAAACGAGTCTTTGCATAACTAAAAATGATCTCTCTTGAAGCATAACATATTGATAAGAAATACATATATTTAAACCTTGACAAACGTAAGTGACAACTTTAAATTATATAAGAGAAACCATCTTGAACACTGCTTCATATATAGTAATATAAATAATAACAACATAATAATGTATACCTACATAATGTTATCATAATGTCCATTAGAAAATACAATACATACATAGAATAATTGATACCATAAGTAACACTTTTAGTTCTCGGAACTTGGATTATATAAACATACGACAACACAACAACATCCATAAATAATTGATAGTCCATATGAAAACACAGTCACTATTGCAATAATAGCTATCGGCACGTAAACAATACTTACAACGTTTATGATACAATTGACTTATATGCTCACCCCTGGGAATGTCCCAGGCGCAGTCCAGGCAATGTGACAAGTTCACAATCCTAGTACGTCTCGTATGGCACGCATACGACTAGTTTGTTGCCACCGGAAGGGGGCATAATTTGTGGATGGGGCGGCGTAAGATACCTAGCGCGGTGCGAACTTCTGCGACGCGTACTAAGGAATCTTGACCCGGAAAAACATTGCTAATTACCCACGCTTCCACTGTAGTGGGGGGAATTATCATCCAAAATGAGGACAAGCTGTCTGACATTCAAATTCCTTAACGGGGTGCGCCATTTGTTGCGCTGCTGCAGCTGGTGCAGATAATCCCTAGACCACCGTTTCCAGATGGTCTGTGTAAATTTTTGGAGCAGAAGCCATCTGCCCAAATGACTAGTATTGCCTTGGGTATAGTCGGGTTCCGGAAGTGGAGTCAGTGGAGCACCGACCAGGAAATGAGCAGGAGTTAAGGGTTCAGGGTCTCTAGCATCGTCGGACACCGCACACAAAGGGCGTGAATTAAGACAAGCCTCAATTTGAGAGAGAAGAGTAGAGTATTCCTCAAAATTCAAGATCGTACCGCCTATTACGCGACGCAAATGATATTTAACACTCCTTACACCACTTTCCCACAAACCACCGAAATGAGGGGCTGAAGGGGGGATAAAGGACCATTTGATACCGTGGAGACCGCAAAACTCCTGAGAAGATTGCTCAACTTCCTTTGAGGTTAAAAATTTGTACCAATCATATAAGGTGTGGTTGGCACGACGAAAATTCGTACCGTTATCTGAAAATATCTGCGCGGGAATACCTCTGCGCGCGATGAACCTTTTTAAAGCCGCTATAAAGGCGTTGGAAGTGACATCCGACACCAATTCTAAATGGATGGCCTTTGTACACATGCACATGAATAACGCGATGTATGCCTTGGACGTGGACTTTGAGCGCTGCCCGCCATGGCGCAAAAGTACAGGACCGGCGTAGTCCACGGCAGACTGTGAAAATGGCCTAGCAGGCGTGACCCTAGACGGGGGTAACTGACCTAATAGTTGATTCGTGCCTCTAGCCCGGAAACGAAAACAAGTGACACACTTATGTATCACTGAGCGGATATATTATTTATCGTGAATGATCCAATATTTGCGCCTGAGCGAAGCTTGATTTGATTGCACCCCAGCGTGCAACAAACGGATATGTTCATACTCAATTATTAATCTCGTGAGACGAGAGTGCGGGTGCAAAATTATTTGGTGTTTACTCGCGTAGTTAAGTGGGGAGAATTGTAAGCGTCCACCCACTATTAGAATGCCTGAGTCATCCAGGAAGGGGTTGAGAGCAAGAATTTTACTACTGCGAGGAATGCACCGGTGTGCCTCAAGTTCCTTAACTTCTACGCCGAAGTGCAACTGCTGAGATTGCCGGACAAAAACCAAGAGTGTGTCAGACAATTCTTGAGCAGACAAAAAGGACGTGGCCCTGTCAACAACCGGGAGCCTAGAATTGCGAAAAAATCTGCGGCAATATGCGAAGACGCGAATGAGCCTAGTAAGGGACGAATAATATTCAACATAACTATGTGTTGAGGACGCGACAATTAGTGAGGTTTGAACCTGCTGGCGATGTTCCTGCTTAAGGTCGGGATAAGTACAGGGAGCATTAATGTCGAAAGCGCTGACTGGCCATGATGCTGACTTATGCGCCAACCAGGACGGACCATGCCACCATTGAGTATGACAGTGCAAACTACGAGAGAGGCAACCGCGCGATAAAATGTCGGCAGGGTTGTCAGTTGATACTACATGATGCCAAGTTCCCCTGCTGCTAACAAGACGCTGTATTTCCGCGACACGGTTGGCCACAAATACCTTCCAGCGGGAAGATTGTTGATGTATCCAATGCAACGCTATCATCGAATCTGAATAGAGATATAGTCCGTCAAAATTGTAGTTGATGGCGTTTAAAACCTTGGAAGTTTATTGCGCCAGCAATAAACAAGCACAAAGTTCAAGACGTGGTAGCGTTATCTGTTTCAGCGGAGCGACCCTAGATTTAGCACACAACAAGTTTGACGATATGGCGCCGTTCGAATAGACCGCCCGTACATAAATGCAACACGCGTAACCTTTGGCCGATGCGTCGGCGAATCCGTGAAGCTGTAATGAACTAATTGGATAATTGTTCGAACTCTTAACTGACCTCGTAATCTTAAAATGAGTGTCGAAAACTAATTGAGAGTATAGTTCTAGCCACTGATTGGCTAATGACCCAGATAGGGGTTCGTCCCAATCTGTGCCCGCCAACCACAACTGTTGCACGAAATGCTTGCAGTAAAATGTGATGGGTGCGATAAGACCCAGCGGATCATAAATCCCAGCAATGACCGACAACACGCTTCTTTTGTTGAACACGGTCAAATTATCATCACCCCGAACGGTGTATAAAAAATTATCCTTATCAACGTTCCATTGGATTCCCAATGTACGCACGTTTTGACCGTTGCTGAAGTCATGGGATACTTGGGCGCGAAGGGTCATAATCTTATGGTGGTTAGAGAACCACTTATGTAACGTGAAACCATACCTACTTAGCAACTTCACGATCTCGCATTTCATTTTAGCTAAGACGTTCGGATCATCCGAACCCGTTATAAGATCATCTACGTAAAAATCGTTGGCTATGGCCCTAGAAGCTGTAGGGTAGTCGGATTTATTTTCGTAGGCTATCTGAGCCAGACAACGTGTAGCAAGGAAGGAGGCACTAGCAGTGCCATACGTAACCGTCCTTAAAGCGTAATGTCGCAATTCCTTATGCGGCGCATCACGCCGAACGATGCGTTACAGGTTTGAATCCTTTGGGTTAACCATGATCTGGCGATACATCTTTTCTATGTCCGCAATAAGTACGTATCGGTGGGTACGGAACCGAACCATTATCGAAAACAGATCCTGCTGGATCGTAGGACCGACCATTAGAGTATCGTTGAGGGACAGATTATTTGTGGTTTTAGCGGAGGCGTCACATACCACGCGCAATTTAGTGGTTAGGCTGGAGTCCTTGAAGACTGCGTGATGGGGCAAATAAAAAATATCTGAGTTGTCAAGCGACAAATCGTAATCATTAAGTGGAGACATGTGACCAAGTTTCAAGTAGTCACTCATGAACTCCCTATAATCCTTGTAAAGGATAGGGTTCTGCTTGAACTTGAACTCTAGCGATTGGAACCTGCGGATAGCTCCGCGGAGAGAATCTCCCAAATGAAATTTATCAGACCTGCGGGGCAGGGATACCACGAATCTCCCATCGCGGTTGCGGCTAGTGTTTTTCACAAAATGTTTTTCACACGGCGAGTCCTCAGAGCATGGTTCGCGACTAGAGATCTCCTCCAACTTCCAAAATTCTTTTAGTTGCGAGGAAATCTGACTATCATCCTTACAGACCATAAAGGACGAAACTGTTTTAGTTATGTCGACGTTGAAGGGTAAGTCACCGGCCAAAATAAATCCTAACTTAGTCTCCTGAATTATAGGAAAGTGCGGTCCGCGCGTAAATTTAATAGGTTCAATTAGTTGGAGATAATATTGTGCGCCGAGTAATACATCGACTTGCGCCGAGCAATGTAGGTGAGGATCAGCCAAGAATACGTGCTTGGGTAAATTCAAAGAGGCAAGATCGAACGACTCCGCCGATAAATCATTAGTTATACTGGGTAGTACGGCACAATGCACGTTTAACGTGAAGGGTTTACAGCGAGAATGTAGCCTTACCTTTGTACTAAAGTCAGCCTGGGAAAGCGAGTTGTTTATACCCGTGATGGGTAGTTGCGATTTAACCAATTGGAGGCCCATTCTGCGGGCGAAATCCATTGTGCAAAAGTTCGCTTGAGGACCGGAATCCAGTAAAATCCTAACGGGAAATTTCCTACCGGTCATACAGACGGCGGTGGATAACAATACTGATTTATTTCTCCGTGACTTTAGTGAGCATTGGTTATTAATGGAAGCTCCGTCTCTGTTGGGGACATGAATTGTGGTGTGGTGACGCTTAGCACATTTTTTGCAGGAAAATTTTGATGGACATTTTGAGCTTTCGTGTCCCGGACGAAGGCAATTTAAACAAAGTTTGTTTTTTACTAAGACGTTTCTTCTGTCAGGGATAGACAGCGATGTGAATTGTAAGCAGTCGAAAATTCTATGTTCGCCGTTACATAGTCTACATAAATTGTTTCTGATATGAGAATGGAATGCCCCCCTAGGAGCGCTTATCTGTTTAACTGCCTTGCGATAAGGAGACTTATCGCTTTTATTCAACCTGCTCGTTGGGGTAGTTGCGTTATCAAGATTTTGTAGTAATTTTCTGCGTGAATTTAGAAAATTCATAAAATTATTAAAGTCAGAAAATTTATGTTCCGACAAACTCTCTTTCCACAACCGGAAAGTGTTACTATCAAGTTTTTTAGCTAAGTAATGTATGACAATAATTTCGAATGTGTTAACTGGCAGGTTGAGATTATTTAAAGCGTTTATATTGGCTGAGATTTCATCAATGAATTTAGATATTCTGACTTGGGATTCTTGTTGAACCAATGGTACGTCCAGGACATTCCCTACATGGTGGGCGGAAACAATTAGCTTACTGTCATATCTATTCTTCAACAGATCGATAGCCACCGCGTAATTCTCATGAGTGATTGGTAATGACTTTATTACGTTAAGCGCCTCGCCATATAATGACGAGTGCAAATAGTGAAGTTTCTGTATGTCCGTCAGATCTGCTCTGACGTGAATTAGCTCAAGAAAAATGTGATAATAATGTTGCCACTCAACAATACTAACCGCAAACCGTGGTAATTTGATTGGTTCCAATTGAATGGGGGGTGTTTTAAGCTGTTTACTTTCAGCATTAATTACTGGTTTCTGGTTCATATGCTCAGCTTGCTCCAGCAAGTGTTGCAATTTACACTCTATATTACAAAGATCGTCTTCCGTTTGTACCCTATCACTCCTAAAGCAACGTCCGCTTCCTCGGATTCGATTTGGGATTGAATCTCATCGTATTTGGTGGATAATTCCATCAAATGTCGCAGTTTTATTTTCAGCGCAAGATGATCGCTGGTTTCCAAATCGAAGTTATCCGCGAAAGTATTTACGCGTGATATTGAGGCTTTAATTGTGCCTCGTTTTTTATTAGAGCCCTTACATCTGCCATTATTACAATTTAAGGAAAAAGAAAAATACTTTGGAAGAATTTGAGCATAGAGCATGTGAACCATAAACGTAAGTTTTAATAAATTTGAAAACGTTGCGGTAGCTAGCGATCGTTGGTTATATAAACCTAATACTTGCTAGAACATAAGCTTACTCTCTCTATTAATCAAGCTTTGTTGGCAATTAAGATTATTAAAATTATGAATTTAAATGATAGTAACATATATCTTTATCTTTGAAGTTTGAACTCACAACGAACTGCCAACCACTTACTAAGTTGTACTGTGTAATGATGGTGTTTGTTTATACAAAGGTGTTAAGAAATAACTGCTAAATGTAAAATATTGTTAAACGTTAAATATAAGTAAAAAGTTCATAGTTAGGTGGACGTTGATCCAGTCGTGCTGAAGCTGGCTTCGATCCCGTTGCTCGATCCTGTTAGGAGCTGTTGCACCTCCTGTCTCTACTGGTCAGATGACGCCTTATGTTGTAGCCCTCCATAATTTAAAGCTGTGGAACTTTTTTACGTGAAATCGCAAATGCTGTCCTGCCGTGTCCCGTCGTCTCTGGTCTACTGCTTTGCCGAATCTTGTCGTGTTGACTGCGATGTAATTCACAAAAATGGTGTCGCTCAGAACGAAAATGCGGTCGCTCAGGACCAAGAAATGCTGCCCGTAGGACGAGAATAAATTCAGCTCGGTTGGACCAAAAATGATGTCGCTTTTGGGCCAAAAATATGATATCCGTCCCGTGAGGACCAAAAATGGTGCGGTTTGGAAGCTCTTGAAAATCTCGAGTTGTTTCAAAGACGCTATGTAGGAAAGGCTGGAAGTTTTGTACGGAAAGAAGTGGACTATAATACTGTTATTTGATATGCGATTATTGAAATGTTAAGATGTATAGACCATGGTCGACACGTGCGGATGTATTAGAGGCCATAACGCCCATAAATTAGTTTTGAAAGAAGTCGCAGTCCATTGTAAATGGACGCAGGTAGTCTGATTAAATTAATAAGTACGATACATAAATAAGAATGATCCAGAAGCCGCGGCTGGAAGAGAGATTGTTTAACGAGAGTACAGCTCGGAGCCTGGTTAGAAACTAAACTAACTTGTCTCCCGTCGGTCAGCTGACCGCCGGCAGCGTTTGATAAGCACGTGACGTCACCGCCCGTGTCGCATTTCAGTAGTTACTGCACACAGCTGATAAACAAAGTACAAAGTTTGAACAATTACCTTTTGTCACACTTCTTATGTATCCAAATCCAAAAGTGTGACGAAAGGTAATTAACCTATTTTTACAGTCATAACCACTTCTGGAGGCAATAACAATGTTTTAATATTAATGGCTTTTATCAAATCAAGTTATCAATATCATTTTAACTGAAAGACAGATGACAAGTGGAAGGCCGATTTCCGAAGGAAGAGAGATCAAAAGGCATGTGAAACAGTTTTTGGTGACAGCAATAATGTCGGTTACATCATTGTTCATTTAGGCCTACTTTTGCTTGATTTTCTTTCGGGCAAGCACTGTTTGCTTTGTTTGCTCTGATGATTCGCCTCTAACATAATGCAAGCAAACCTGTTTAACTAGAGTTAAATCTGTTACCGTACGGTTGCCTTGCTGTCTGTTAGGCGGTTTCGGCTGCATGCTATAAAAATCTAGATTAATCTAATTAGTTACCAGTTGTTAATGGTGATTAGTTTGTCCCTTATAATTATAAAGAAATTATTTAAATCGTGTTTAATCGTTTGTTTGTTTTTATTTCGAGACAGTGAATGTATGTCTTCACTGAAATTATGCTCTCTGAATAGTAGGTAATTGACTTTTGTATTTCTGTAAAGTAACAGTGGAATTAACTGTAATTTAAGTGAACATAGCAAACAAAATTTAAATTCGTTTACTGTCTTTAGTAACAATTTAACTTAATCACGCTAAATACCACTAAAAACGTAAAAATATCCAATAAATTTGTGTATGGAAATTGGTAAATATAAATTTAAGTTAGGAAACTGACAAAGCGTACTTATAAGTACATAACATTGGAAGTAAGATATATTTAAATATTTATGTTAATAGTAAATATAAAAGGAAAGAATGTTTTCTATTGCTCATTACGACTCGTTCATTAAGCATCACATTCAACGTTATTTATTGCCTGCTTAGTGTTTCAACGTCCTTGAAAACTTTTTTTTTTATATAAATAACAACCCATTCTAAAAGCTTATTAAACATAGTTACGAAAAAATATTTTACAAACTTAAAGCGCAAAAGAGTAGTTTACGTCAAAGCTGCAAATACCATTCAAATATCAAATGGAATTCTATATTACACATTCAGGATAGTGTGCCATAATTTTTAGGTAAATACCGTTGATTAAGTCCGATACGTGTATTAAAAGATACGAATCCAAACGTCAGTGGGCGTGTGAAAAACTGTTGCAGTTTTTCCAGTCAGACGTTTTTTGTTGGCTTGATGCCAGATTAGAGTAGCTTGTTCACCTTTAAAACTCACTTTTTGGAAGAGAAACTTTTCTTTAGTAGATTGCGACTACAACGTGTGTATTACGACAAACATTACACTTTTGGATGTAGGCTACATTATGTTCTACGAAAATGCTTAGGCTTTTGGTTGTATATAGGTATTTTATTTGTGAATTTATTTGACCACAATTTGCAAAATAACTTTACCAAGTGTTACAAAGGATAGTAAAAAATTTCTTGTTGGTATAAAAATAAAAAGCGACTATTCAGATGAAACGTAAACTTTCTAACACGGTTCTTCTTTAAAACCACCTTAAAAGAATTGCTCCATTTTACACTGAGATACATTCACACATTTCATAAACGTAAATTTCCAGCTTACTGTGTACAGTCTTAAATTTTTACTTAAATTTTCACCAGCTTCTAGGTCAATGGAATAGAAGCAAAGTACCAGTTGTTTCTTATTCGTCCCAGTTATACAGTGGAACATTTACACATTTAGTAATAAGTTACACAACCACCTTCTATTCTTATAAAATTAAACCAAATCTATATTATGTAAGAATACATTTTTTTAAATCGTTAGCAAAAAAGTCTGAAAACGTGTAATAATTTAATAACTGCATTGCAATACCTTCGTGTGGATCTTCCAAACGTATAGATTTCCAAATTACTGAAAGTTTAATAAAAGTGTGACAGACAAATTTTATAGTTACTTTCCTGATTTAAAGTAATACTACAAATTATTTATTTATTTTTATAAACGCAAAGAGTAAAAGTTATAGCATAATAAATTGCATAAACAAAAATATATGAACATTTTTTGTTTGATGTGAAGTACAAAAACACATTAATATAAACCATAAATTTTCTAACAAATAAATGAAGTTTACTTATGAACATAATTGTATCGCTGTAAAGTAGTACATCAAAATTACAATTGAATATCATTAGTAATACTAAACAATTTAGATTTTGAATAACATTTACATTGGTTGACGAGACCTTAATCTAGTTTATAAGACGACTTCAAAATAGATAATGAATATATTTATTGCAATTTAATCCTCAAATTTTACGTTTTACAACGTTTATTATTTCAAATAATTTATGTGTATTGTCTGTATTGTGACTCACGAAACGTATACGTTTATAAAAGCACATACCTTTTAAAGTTTGAAACTTTCCTTCTCTATATTCCGTAAAAATATTATACACAGGGAAAAATAAATACTCCTAAAAGCATCCAAAAATGGATTTCAAATATGAAACAGAACTAAGGTATAACTTACAGAATATTTAAAAACATTAAAAAATTATTTGGAAAAAGTTTTTATGGCCAATGGCTTAAATTTTAATTACCTTCTTTAAATATATTTATTTCGATCTTACAAATTTCTTATTTTTGTATTTTTATAGAAATCATACTGTAGTCAACGTACATTGATTACAGTGTACGACAAAAGCCACTTAGTTAAAATGAATAGATAGGAGACGTATTAACAAAATTAAAAAGCAAAAATTACTGAAAATCATTACTATTAGGTTCGACGTATAAAATGGTTCCCACTAAATTTTAAATAGAATTAAAAATATTATCCAAGTGACCAAATCAACTATAAACAGTATTTCGTCATAAGTTTAAAATTTAACTGCTTGGTAATTTTAATTTTCGCCTTCATAAAGTATTATAATATTGTCCGTACAATCAATTTAATGTATTCTGTATTTTTATTACCTACCAGTGTCATAAGTGACCCTCGTGACTGTTCACCCCCAGAATTCCAACTCTACCCTGGTCTACATCTGGGAGCGGGGCAACAGTTCAGTTGTTACTCTTTGTAGATGAGTTAGACAAAATTCTGCATACCACTCAAAAAAAAAAAAAAAACACGCACACCGTAACCCACAGTGGAATCCAACGTTCCAGTGGGTGGATAGTTCTACGTTAGTGAGTCGCGAACAATGACCTCAGATGTTTACGAGTCACCCTGTTGCATTTTGTCCTAACCGTGATACTCAAGGGCTCTGCCGCGGTGGTCTCTCACTTGGTTCTCGAGATCAAACATTTAGGCTTTCAAGTTATTTCTCGTGTTGAGGGATCCATTAAAAACCGTTATCCAGGGTTGACCCCTCCTCGGAGGGTAACGAGAAGGAGGCACTACACTACTGTAGATGAGGAGAAGTGTTTGTCACCGTCGGCTAGAACGCCTACAGTTCCCAAGTATCTCACTGTCAAATGAATGGAGGAGGACTTCACAAAAGTGAGCCCCTTTATAATGAAAAATTCCGGATACTGCTTGTGCTTGATCGTCTGTTATAGATATCAGGAAAAAGGGGTTATAGATGTGCGGGGTGCCTGTTGATTCAGACGCAAACCGACCAGCAAGGGAAAGACTTCTCATGTTGCAAACGATCGGCGAGATAGAAGTTGAAGTGAGTCCCCACGCCCCTCTGAATACCACAAAGGGAGTGGTGGTGTGCCGTGACTTGCTGAACTGCACTGAGGAAGACATTACAATCGAATTAGCACCTCAGGGAATTATAGCATGTCGGAGCAGACCGTATGCAGGGAGGGACAAACACTTCCTTTTGCCTTGCACATTTTAAATTTTCACAAAAAACGCTGCCGGAAAAATAAGAGCAGGTATCCATCGGCTGAGAGTCAGACTTGCTATCCCTCATCCCACGCAGTGCTTTTAATGTCTAAGTTTTCGGAACGCGGCATATAGATGTGCCCGGCCAAGATCTATACGCCCACTTGTTTTGTGGCAAGTCGGCATATGACGAAGAATCTTGTGCTGAGACAGCGAAGTGTTTTAACTGCGGAGGCTAACACTCATCAATGTCACGCAACTACTCTGTGTATAAGCAAGAGGTAGCTATTAAAAAAGTAAAAACTTTAAAGAAAATTAGGCACCTGGAAGTTAAAAAGTTGTTTTGACAAATCAGGGCAAAGAAAGCTATGCACAGGCTGTCAAGTCTAATCCGGCAACGACGACAACACCTATAAAAAGAAAGAAAAATATCAGTAGTGGTGCGCTTTGTTGAGCGTTAATCAGCAGAAACGCAGCCCACAGCACAAGAAAGTGCAGTAGTAACAGGTAACGAACATCCAAAATCTCAGATCGATCTCGACTCTCAGACTGCCCGCCAAGAACGTCGGATCCAAACATTGTGGCTCCGATTGCACTCACCACCAATGAGGGCGAGACGGCAAGGAAATACCGCTGTCCATCAAATTTACCCGTCCTCACAAATATAACAGGGAGGACTTTTTAAAACCAAAACCAGGTTCAAGACCTGTCATCGATGACCAGGGGATGAGATCTGAATCGGAGTTCAGCTCAATTACCGGCGCCAGAGTTTGAACCTATCTCATGCATACAGTACGATGGTGAATTGATTTGCAGCTCCGATGAAATTGCTGACACCTTGGCTGTGAGGTACTCCGAGGTCAGTAATAAAGAAACTTATCCTCTCAATTTCCTCGCAAGGAATGATGAAGTCGAACAAGACCTTGATTTCGAATGTGAAGTGTACAGATATATAATGTGCTTTTTACGGTGATGGAATTACAGTCCGCTGTCGGTCCTGCCAGAGACACTACGGCGGTACTAGACCTTACAGCATTATACGTCAACTGCCAGATGTAGCTATGACTACACTACTGGCACTCTCTAACGCCATATGGGTCAAAGGGGAGTTCGCAAAATCATAGAAGGAGGCGATTGTCATCCTAAAGGTCGGAAATGATCCCCTGAAACCAAAAAACTGTCATCCAGTATCGTTGACGTGCTGTATAGGAAAGTTATTGGAGAGGATGGTAAGCAGGCGATTCACGGGAAACAGCTGTTATCTGTAAAAACACGGCCTTCTAACCGCACGCCAGTGTGAGTACTAGAGACGCCATTAGACTACTGATCAACTGGTTTATTTGGAAAACTCAGTGCAAGTATTTTTCTATTTAGACAAAGCTTTGGAAAAAACGTGGAGATTTAAATACCTCTTAGATACCTCTTGTTACTAATTTAGAAATAACCTGCCAAGGTTTCTCAGAAACAGGAGTTTCCGTGTTCGGGTCGGACAATCACTGTCGGCCCCACACTAGCTGGAAAATGAATAACCGCAGGTAGTTCGACGAGCGGCACGCCATCAACGAGATATTTGAATGTATTAGAAACGTCAGTTTTAAAGTGCTTGTCCGTAAATGATCTTGCGCTGTTCTACTCGGCCAAAGCAACGGCGATATCAAGCGTAAAATACAAGGCGCTAGAGACACGTTGGTAGAAAATGCTAATACCATAGGTTTTTCATTCTTGACAACTGTGTCCACTTCTGTTTGAAGCGAGAAAGACACCCGACGTTAAACATAAGCGTTGTCTGGCTGCAATATACGCCCGTAATCAAATTTCTGGGCTTGAAGTTTCACAGACAACGTACCATGCACTAGTAGACGACCTGCCTGCGAGGTGCAAATACACATTAAACGGAATCAGGCGCGTCTTTCATATGACTTGGTGTGCAGATAGAGAAGTTTTATTGCGTCTCTACACCGCGGTGGTGTTGTTATCCAAAATGGATTACTGTTGCGCGGTGTACTCTTCAGCTAAGAGGTCGTGCTTAAAAAAGCTGGATTCTGTGCACAACGCAAGGGGCGTTCTGCACTAGCTATGCACAAAACTTATATTGTAAAGCAGGAATGACGTGCTTACATCTTGGATGTCATCTGCTGCTGTTGTCGTAGGTGGCACAAATGTTATCATCACCGAGCCACATAAACCATGTGTTGCTGGCAAACAGCAGACTTGCCGTTTTACGTTCACCAGATTTTCCGGCATTCGTGCGCTCTGAGCCCAGATCCCGGAGCTACAACATCCAAGCGCCCATCGCTCAAGCGTACGTTCTGTGCAAAGTGACGCCCTGGCTGCTTTTAAACTAAATTGCCGGCTGGATGTTGGCAGTAGAAGTAAGAAATCTTTCCACCTAAGTTAACTGGAACTCCTGTTTAGATCATTTCTGGATGAATACGTCGAGAAACTGTGTGTGGGTCGAAGACGGAGAGCGGAATGGACAGTGCGTTTGTTATCTAGGGTCCCTCCATTCCTCCTGGACTCTGCCCAATGCGGAAAGTACATACTCCGCCGAACTGTCTGCGTTTCGTTAGCAGGCGCTTTGTTTCTGTGAACGCCGAAGCGATTGGAAATTTGTTTTATGTACGGATTCACTGAGTTTTCTAACTGCCTTTGTCAATCCAAACACATTGGATCCGTTATTATAACAGACAATGGAGATATGGAATGCATTAGAAGAACCAAGTTTATCTTTTACTTTGTTTGTTGTCCGCGTTGTGTGGGTGTTGAAGGTAACGAAGAAGCAACACTGCAGCGAGAAACGCTGCGGACAGCCTACGAGTCGATGCGACGGCATGACGACGCCACAAGCAGCATTATTGATGTGTGGCAGCAGACATGGAACAAAGTTTCCTTTCTGTCGTAAAGGAGACTCAATAATAGGAGTGTAAATAAATGGCAGTAGCAGTTGACCGCAGTCGTCGTGAACAAGTTTTCATCACCAGGCTTCGAATTGGGCACCCGAACTTGACGTCTTCGTACCTCCTATAAGGACAAGAACGCCTCGTCTGCACTAGTGGCGGTGCACTCACAGTGAAACACATAATCGAAATCTGTATTGCTCTTCAGAACACAGTCTTCATGATAACCTGAAAGAAGACTTCGGAAACCAGCCGTTTCCTATAGACACAACTCTGCATTACTTAAAGCAGCAAGATTAATAGGTTTTGAAATGTTTGTGTCTCAGTGTGTTAGAATTTCCACTCTTGTTGAGTCGACTAAAATGCAGATGAAAACGAATCATCCCATCGGGAAACGCTCCTGGTAGACATTGTGGGCTAAAAATCTTAGTTGCCAAATCCCCAATACATTAAAAAAAAATCTCCTGCTTCATTATAAAATACAAATTTAACTGATTTTCAAGAAAGCCTATCTTTAATCTGTTTTAGATTTTTTATAAAATAATATCATTATGAACTAAGATATTTTGTTGTAGAATAAACGGATTTAAATAATTAGTAGAATTAAATAAACATAAATGTGTTAAAACTTTTTTGTATTTGTAAATTATAATTTGTATATAATATGCGTTATAATAAATTAAAAATACATTCTTTTTCGAATAGGTAAGTATTCAAATTATTAGCGTAATCGTTTCTGGAATTAAAGTTTTTGTTTCTAATCTTAGTAATTGAATGAAATTTTATAAACCATTAATTCAGACAGACGAATTTACCATGTAAGACGTTATGATTTTCACAACCACACTGCATATGCTCTGTCGATGGCGTACCAAGGCATTGTAAAACAGTAGGTAAGCAGTAGTGAAGATAACACATTTTAGAATGTCACTTGTAGTACACGGAAATAATACTGGCTTAGGTAAACAAATTCTAATTCTGTTTGTTTAGTGTTTTGTAGCAGCTGTCGTGTTCCGTTAAGCAAGTCTCACATTGTATGACACAATAGTCATTGGTACAGGGACCATCCATGCAGACGTCTGGCGTTATTGATTTGACTGACCCACACAAGACTCGTAGTAACAAACACTTCTACATACCCCATTCACTGAATTCAAAATTGATCTTTCCCATTCTATTGATGTACACTAAATGAAAAATATTTTTCCAAAATTAAAAGCATCCTATGTACAGAAGAATAACAGAAATTATCCTGTAATCACATATCGTGTAACCCACGATACAGTCATGCAAAAAATTGCGCTTATACAGTCATTGCTTGTATATAACTAGTTTAAAAGAATCTTTATTAAAAATTAGTGTATCAGACATAAAATTATAATAAAAAATCTACAAATAAATGCGTTTTATACTCGAACATTTGAAACACACTCAGTAGTGTTCTCACACATATATTTTTTGTACATGTATAAAAAATTGTTAGCCTTATAATACTTTTACAAATTTTGCAGTTTGAAAAAGTTACAAGAAAACCCAAAACCTCTAAATGTTTTGTTGTACTCATAGCACATATTGTATCAGTGTTTTAATAATTTGTATGTTAACACAAATGCCTAGTGGTTTTTAAATTGTTTTCCAATTTTTAAATTATTAAATTATTCCTTGAATTTTGAAAGAATATTTTTTGTTAAGAAATAGTGATATTCTTTAGTCACAATTACTGACAACGTAGCAACAAAAGTCGTCACTCGTTACTAATAGGGATTATTGTGAACTTGTAAATGCCAAGAAAACTTTTAAGGTATTCCTATGATCACAAAATGGAATAATTATGTAAATATATGACTACAAATATGTAAAAAGAATCAAATGAGAACATTCTTCTCCGTGTGTGTATAAAGAAAACACATACAATGGATTGCGTTAAAAATTAAAACGAAAAATTGAAGTAACAGCTAATGTGAACTCACTGACTACATACCATGTATAACAGAAATAATGTATGTAGGTTCGTGCCTTTGCGTTCCGTTACTACTGTTATTATATGCAAAGCACATTTTTCTATTTTTACAAGCATGTTAGCGTTTTTAAGGATGCAAAATGTTAAGGATTGCCACTGGTTTTTGCATATTAAAAGAACAATTTCTTACATTCACAATAAACATGCGAATGTAAAAAAAAATTTACATGTGATCGTCAAAAAATTTGTGTAGTTTATTTGTTCCCTCAAGATCTTTGACTATTCTACCAATTTGGTATAAGCATTACTGTTATTTTACCATCAATGACCAGCCATTTGCCTTTCAAATTAAAAAAGCACAAGAAAATAACTGTGGCACCGTCTGTAAACGTAAGGGAAGTCTAATCACTAAAGTCTTTTGCTAATTTTTATGTTTTGCTAAACAACAGACAATTGACGGCATAAGTTAAAATAAATTTAACCAATTTCTTAGATGTTAATGCTTTGGCCTTAGCTACTCTATAATCTTGGGGTGTGACAGTTTAATCTTCTTTGTTGACATTTAGTACACTTACATGAACCGCATCATTTGCACTGAGAAGAAACTGTTCCTTAACTAAAAAATAACTATGAACACAAACTCAGAAAAAGTTAAGTAACACATAAAATATATAAGTAAAATTATAACTCTTCAAACATTGAGTATAGTGTTGATTAATATTTTGTAATTATAACAATTTTTAATAATAAAATTGTATATAGGAACTGTCCCACTCATTCTCATTTGAATGAGACTGCACTCATTCTTAAAGTAAATGTGTATTTTTCGTTCATAAAAGAGAAGAAATTTGAAAGGAGAAACTGCTGACATTAACAAAAAAGACGCAGCCTCACTAGCGAACATGTCGTTATTTTCGTTTTGCAACTGTGGTACTCATCCCCTTATGTATACTTTCCTGGAGATAAGATCTACAAAACTTTTACTTGATGTGCCTCTTTAGTTTAGACACTTGCGTATTCATTCATTGCAAACAAATAGTTGCTTAGATTTCTTCAACCACTACACTTGTTTCATTTTGGTATTAGCGGTTTGAGTTGTGCTCAGATTTGTATTCACAGCGTACGTTTCTTAAACATACGTTTGTAAAATTGAGTAATGTGATTGTACTTTTAAGAGACGTGTAAAACTGAATAAGTTTAACCATAGGCTGGCGAAAGAAGAATACAATTTACTATATAATTAAATCCACACGACTGTAGCACAGACCAAATATAGATTTAATATAGTGAGGAATAACAAAATAATAGTATCTAGTTAGTTAAAATACATTAATGTGATACCCTACGTAAAGTTTTCAAATCTTATCAACATTTTCGCCCACATATTACTTCCTGGCGTCGAAAAAGTTTGAAATTTTCATACATGAATACTATACTTTGATAGTGATTAAAATTTGATACCCCACATGGGTGTCGGCAATTTTTTACAATTTGTAACCCCCACACAATTTTGTCTCCCGCCCCCTCAATCTAACAAACATCAGCGTTGTGTAGAATAAACGCATAGACACGCATGCCTAGACATGCGTCATGACAATCGGTTGATGCCTAGATAGATTTCATGACAATCGGTTGATGCGTTGAAAAATTATCGTAAGGTCTACTCAAAAGAGATGGACAGACATGCCAAGTGGTCGAGTTAAAACTGAGAACTCGCTTTGCTTTTTCCATACTGACTATTTGTATATTTAAGTAAAATATTAACATTTAAAAAATTTTTCCATAGTAAGTATTTGTATATTTAAGTAAAATATTAAAATTTAAAAAATTAGCAAAAATTTATTGAGGAAGATATCTAATGATGGAAGCTGTTGATAAAGTTCGTTCGTTCGTTCGTTCGTTCTTCTTCTTCTTCTTCTTCTTCTTCTTCTTCTTCTTCTTCTTCTTCTTCTTCTTCTTCTTCTTCTTCTTCTTCTTCTTCTTCTTCTGCTACTACTACTACTACTACTACTACTACTACTACTACTACTACTACTACCACTACTACTACTACTACTACTACTACTACTACTTAAGCACTAAAGCTAAACGTGAGCCCTGACTTTCAACACCAATCTTCTCCAAAATCTCCTATTCCTTGCCATGTTAGTGCAGCACCTCACATCCATTCTTTTAAGATCTCCTAGCCCATCGTCCAAACATCTTACCCTAGGTCGACTCCTCTTTTGGCTTTTACAGGAATTTCTTTGGAATTTGCTGAACATCCTTCCACTCTAGGTGACCTAGACATTGTATTCGTTGGGCCTCCAAGAATCTTACAATGTCCCCATGATTCAATAACTCGTTTATCTCCTGGTTATTTCTTATTCTCTATTCGTCACTTTCTGTAACCGGGCTACAAACACGTCTTACGATCTTCCTTTCAAACCTTCTGACTGTTTCTTGTTCCTTTTTTTTGTCAATTTCAATGTCTTGCACCCATACGTTGACTAGCTTCCTTAATTAGCATAAGGTATAAGTAGTAGTGTATTAGAAATTGAGGACAAATGATACAATGCGAGGCCTTGATACTAATGGGAGAGCTACAGATGCGAATGTGCTGATAACAAGGTGGTACCAATCTTCCTTGTCGCCAATAAAATAGTATTAAGATGGCAGTAGTTTTCACTGAATTAGACGTGTTTTCTTTGTCTTAAAATACTGCTATATCAAAGTTAAATTGCTATGTTTACGGAAACAAAAATCAATAGCAAATAATAATTCTAGCAGCGTTATGTTACTTTAAGAATAGTATTTGTACAGTGGTACTTCACATTTATCAGTGAGTGTGTAGCCTACTTAGTTATGAAGTAAAAAGTTGTAGACTATTATATTTCACAAATATTTTTAAGGAAAACAATTTAAGCAAGTTCAGTAAATTTTGCTTAAAAATTCCTAAAGTTAGTTACGTACAAATTCAAAATTTTTAATTTTGATAAAATTAAGTTTTAATCCTTACAATTGTAAATTTCCTTATTAAGCACAAAAATCATTTAATATCCTTGCTGTGGTAATTTAAATGTCAAATTCTGTACGTAACTTTCTAATCTGCAAGTTAACTTTCGGGTCACGTTGCGTTTCTTGCAATTATCAGTAAAGTCACGCAACGGAATAAATCATTAAATAAATATTTGAGGTACGTGACTTCTTTAGAGAGAGGAATTAAATAATAACAGGAATGCCGACAATTGGTTCTCGCTTAACGGACATCAAATGCACGCGCTTAAATGTCGTATAGTTTAGTGACTTTTCCATATCTGCTTACCTTCGTACATATTTTTGTCGAACAGTCACTTTCTTGATGTTCTGTTTATTCACAAGCTTTTATTTGCATTATTTGTTGAGTTTTCCAATTTTAATTCATTGAATTAGCCTAATAACGAAACCTTATAACCAAATCGTATCAGATATGTACGTAAAGGCGGTTGTTCCTTGGTCACAAACATAGAAACTGTACGTTTTATAGTATTTGCTCTTTATTACAAGTATGCCCGTTCCGATTTTTACTGTTCCCAATGGAATATATCATGTCTAATAAGAGCTTTCCCTTATCATAGCACAGAGTGTCGTATGTCCAGTTAACACTTTACTTTTACTGACTAGGTGACTTCAAGTTCAGAATATTTGTTTTATCTTTAATAGCCGGATTCCTGCAGCAAATGTTAGGGTGGTTTTATACGTACATCACCTTAGCTGCTGTTGTTAAAGGTGCATCTCATGAGCGATCTCAGTACATCTCTCCCCAATTGAGTTCTTACAAAAATGAGAAGTAAATATTATATCGTACTGACCTACTGTTTTCATTACATACTTGATACTAGACAACGCAAATTATTTGCACCGACGCCAACGTGTTAGTTATGTAGTTACATATTGCTAGTTAGTTACAACGTGTTAGTTTGTAGTTACATATTGTTAGTTAGTTACAACGTGTTAGTTTGTAGTTACATATTGTTAGTTACAACGTGTTAGTTATGTAGTTACATATTGTTAGTTAGTTACAACGTGTTAGTTTGTAATTACATATTGTTAGTTAGTTAAAAGGTGTTAGTTTGTAGTTACATATTGTTAGTTACAACGTATTAGTTATGTAGTTACATATTGTTAGTTAGTTACAACGTGTTAGTTTGTAATTACGTATTGTTTGTTAGTTACAACGGTTTAGTGTGTAGTTACATATTGTTAGTTAGCTACAACGAGTTAGTTTATAGTTAAATATTGTTAGTTAGTTACAAAGTGTTAGTTTGTAGTTACATATTGTTAGTTACAATGTGTTAGTTTGCACCGTACACGAAATTCAAATATGCGTTTGTAAAGAGGATTGAACTACGGTTTGTAAATCCCAAAAGTTAAAGTAATACTTTTTTTTAACGATAGAAACATTAAGAACATTTGTACACATACATATATATTTTAAAAAGAGTACAGTCTGGTTCGTATAGTAGTTTTACATGAATAGTTTGTGCACGCGTGCAGCCAAGCGTCAACGATAACTTTGCGTGACTCATCACGACGTTCTGAGCTTTCGCGGACACGTAATAGAAGATGTAAATAAACGGACATTGTTTTTAGTGGAAACAAATTTAAAACCGTCCTAAAAACAGTAATTTTTTACAATTAGTTCTTTTTGGGACTTTTACGTACTACAAATTAAGTAATGTAATTGTACCGCACTGGTAATAGTTACTCGTGGTAACGTGAAGTCGTTTAAATTTTAAACGATATGCCACAAACGTTTTACACAGTAAGCTCCGAACGTCATTCCTTATTAGTAACTTCAACGACAGAAAGGGGAGGCGTTAGTAGCTTTAGACGGAAATTAACTAATTACAGCACATGAAGTCAGTTAAAATATGTTATATTTTTTCGCGTCATATGAATAGGCAACCATCGTGTTGTACTAATGCATACACAAGGTCGCCAATAACGGAAGGAAGGCGGCCAGTGTTTTCTTGGCGTATTCAAATACGCGTTTATTCTCGACTCATGGCCAGTAAATTCTGGAACCTCGGCGGGGTATATAATAAATGTGGCCAGGTGTAATTTGGGCTTTATTGTTAAGTGATTACTGTGAATTATTGTGTGCGGACGTCTAAAATTAGTGACTTTGCAACGCTGTAAATAAGATGGGATTTTTACGTCGGTGTGTGTTCGACAATTTTAGCTTAAAGAATTGTTGTACACGGTTGATATTGTTAATTTTTTAAATGGCACTGAAACTGTAATTAGCGATTTTTCCTGGCGCAATACATTCCACTGTTCACACATTTCGATTGGCGTGAGATCGTCGTAACAATATTAATACCACATTTAATATATACTATGTTTACTCGTATACATATTGTAATATAATTTTTTTTTTACAAATATACAGATAATATATAATTAGTAGATTGATTTTATAATTATTAAGTTGATTTTATAATAACTGAAATCCCACTAGTGATCTCGCCAATTAGTAATTATTCCCAATTACAAAGAATAAATTAAATATAAATAATGTATGATAATAAAGTGTGATTTGTTGATAATAAAAATTTTTGTAAGTTATAAAATTTTACTTATATATTTTTATGTTTAATTAATTAATTAATAAATAATTAATTAATTGTGTGTGTGCTTTAATTACTTCCAATTAAATAGGTATGAATTTGTAGTTCCAAACTATTTGTTTCTATTAATAATTTAATTGTGTAGTTAGGTCTGTTGATTCCCTCTGCTGACTTTGCTCTTCTTCTTCCTCTCAAATATTCATTTTATCACTGTAAATTATTTTTTTTAGAAGAAAGATTAGCTAACATTCACTATACAAATAAATACAAACTCTTATAACTGAATAATGATGTTCATTTATTGACATTTAAAATTATGCGCCATTCAGGCTGCGCATGACCCAGGCATTGGTTGATATCTGCTCAAGTCGGTAGCGAACAAGATTGACAAAATATATTTTTTACAAGATTAATTAATTAGGATTCTTTTATCGAGTCGAAATGGTCAGAGGGCAAGGCACAAGATACAATTCTTACACTAATTTTTAAAATAAATCATTATGGCTGAAAAAACAATATTATTATGTAAATTGTCAATTATGAAAAGTAATATCGAACCATTCGTCGAAATGACGTCACTGGCTTCAAGCAGGCTGTGTCTTGTGCTGGTTCGGAAATAAAGTATGGCCGCCGTCACCTCGACTTCTCTGCTATGCACTGCTGATACTGGTTGATCTTCTCCCACAGAAATAAATGAGTATTCCCTTCTCTGCGAGGTTGTAGTTGTCCTAGAATATAGTGTAGAGTGTTCTCTCTTCTCCTGCGATGTCGTTTCGTGATGGTTTACTGGTGAAGTGTCCGGTGTTCAAATGTGTGTATTCGTGTTCTGCTAATACGGTTTAAAATATTCTCAAAATGGCCGTTGATTTCTTGTGCTCGTGTTAGATAGTGTTATTGCTGTTGTTCTGAATTAGTTAGGTGTTAATTATTATCTGTTAGTGTTATTTTTATTTAGTTAACCTCTGTTACACTTTTCGAGGCTACACTCACGGTTTTGCACAAAATTATACTGTTTCGGTCTTCTGTTAGTAATTTCTCAACTGGTCATATTAACGATTAACAATAGACTAAACTCTGAACGTCGTCGTTTTGGGGTAATTTATGAAATGTCTTTTTCCTCTTTCCATTGTTTATTTATAAAAGTACGTGTCTCAGATTTGGTTCATCCTCTAAATATACCTAACAAGTTTTCTTATTTATTGCTGTAATTCAATTATTTCTTAATTTTACAAAAATCTAACTATTCAGCTGTATTCTTACATTAATTTTGCATAATTGGATATATAGCTGGGTTTGTTTTAAGATCATATAAGCCACAATTTACAATTTTTGATAATTATTGTAGGCCTCATATTTTGTACAAATTTAGTGTTTAAATGGTTTATAAGTGTTTTTCTGATAATATTTCCCTGGAACAATATTAATCACTCCGTGATTGTCCTTTGTTGTTAATAATTTTGTTCTTATAACCCTTCAATATTGATTAATTTGCTTTTTAGTCTGAGTTGATTACCATTATAGGCCTAGTATTATTTATTTCCAAAAAAAGTTAATTTTCTTTCCTTTGTCATTCCACTTGTTATTATTTGTATCTGTACTAAGTACATTTTCAAATTTCTGAGTTGTATGGACTGAATTCTATTCCCTATATTATGTAGTTTGATTCTCTGAGACAGTTTTGGTTTACATTACTGGTCTGTTTTTCTAGAGTGGTGTATTAGCTAATCTGCTTTGTTCCTTGGTTTACAGTTTTAAATAAAATTATAACATTTCTATTTCCTACTTGCCTCTCTGCCTTACAAACTTCAAAATTAGTTAACATGATTTTAAATACAAAAAAACATCTTATTTTCTACTATTTTTCATTTATCACCTAATTTTAACATAAACCTCTTATATCTATTTTTTTTGACTGTATCATTCAATGATAACAAAATATCTTATGCCTATTATTTTTATATATCTTTTAACTATAATAGAAACATCTTATTACTAACAATACCTTCAGTCATTAACTGTCCTTTGTTTTTATGTTCTTTTTGTAACAAATTTAATTATACTAAAACATCTTATTACTAATAATAATACTTTAAGTCATTAACTGTCTTTTGTATTTATGTCTCTTTTGGTATTAACTTAACTGTGATTAAAAATATCTTATATCTATTATCACCTTATATCTAACATATTATCTGATTAACCAAACATTTTATTATTGGTTATACCCTCAGTTATGAACTGTCCTTTGGTATTTATTGTCCTTCTCACAATTTACTTAACTGTAATTAAAAAAAAAATTTTATGGGTAATATTATTTCTTATATCAAATCAAAAAAACTTTTATCACTAATAATGTTATCAGCTCTTTTAAATACTTTTTAATTTCCTACACTATTTTTTATTATAGTGTGTCACTTGTTATTCTCTACACTCACTGTAGTCTCTAACTTTTATTGTATTTATTATGGTATTTCACCTTATATTTCTTACACTAATGGTAGTCTTTTGTTTTTACACTATGGTAGTTTTTGGTTTGTTTCTACACTATTGGTAGTCTTTTGGTTGTTACATATAATACTTATATCTAGTTTACAACTCGTTTTCATTGGATTGTATCTTGTAACTTGAGTTACGGGGTCTAAATATGTTGGTTTTAAATTTAGTTCAAAGGTATGTATTCCTTTATTAACATTTTTGGAATAGCTCTTCTTATTTCTAGGCTATTTGTAGGAATCTTGACATATTTTGTCCTTTCTTCGTTATTATATTAGTAAATTTCTTGTCTTGTGGTTTCTCTGCTTCTTGATCTTATAAATTTCCCTTATTAATATTGTTTTCACCTTTTTATCTCCTTTTTCTTTTCTTTCCTTTTTACTGCTTCCCCAGTCTACTGGGTATACTGCTGGTTTATTGGGTTTTTACGTAGTAGGTTATTTTGACCAATAGTTTTCTTTGTTAGTTTTTATTCTTATTAACATTTTATTGACTTAATGTACAGTTTCTTTAGTTTAATCTTTAACCAATTCATTCTTCTCACTCACTATGGACCTTTTCTTCTTTATTTATGTTGCATTAAGTTAAATTTTTAATGTGATAATTTTGTTATGCTACAATACTGATGTACACAGTTAATGTGTGCTCTGCTTTACATTTAAGATGCACCATAGTACATCTAAAAATATAATAAACGACAAAATACATCGACCCACGCCAAAAACGTAAACGATATTCCTTAGGTTCGTTTTTCATCAGCTAATCATAAAATCTGGATGCCATGCTAATTTACCACATTTAATTAACATTTTGTATTTTCTTTAAAATTTGCTTAGCTATTAATATAACTTAGAGTTGTATCAAACGTGAAAAGCTGAAGAAATACTTTAAATCCGCTGCATACACTGCAGTGGCGAGGAGTGTATATAATTATTTACACAGGTAACCTCCCACTAATGTTGGTTTCCATTTTGTAATAAATTCTATTTTATAAATTACATTACTTTCAGAAAGGATAAATTAACCCAGGGTCCATTAACTTACCTTACTGAAATCCAGGTTATTTAAATATCCCTTAGATATTGTTTACTCTAAACTTCTAAAATTCTGTGATAGGTAATCGTTTAACGTTCAACTCCACTGATGTTCACTCACCGCATTCACCCTTTCTAATCTATGTTTAATTTTATACATGAGTTGCCCGTACTGTATTACACATTTCCTAGCAAGTAGATTGCTTTTTAGCTAAGAAAATCTATCCTGCCACACGAATTTTCTTACAATTCCAACAAGGCATTAGCACTACTTTTTGTTTAAAACCTTACAAATTCTTCCTCTAATAATTACTAGTCCGTTACACTGAAATAAAATTTAGATCCAATTTAATTGCAAACAAAAGCATTGAGTATTATGAATGAAACGTGCATTTTGTGTCTCGTTTCTTTCTCCTTGGTGATATTTTTTATTTAATAATTTTGGTCTCCTATTTTTTTTTAACATTTTCTGATTTAAAAAACTAATGACAGTCTATATTTTTTTTGTTACTGTAAATATATACCCTTCAAATATCACATAAATACATTTAAAATATCAATTATTCTTCAAAATAATTTTTGCACTAAATAAACATACAAATAATGATACATAATTGCAGACATTTCCTTTATTTTACAAATATGTACGGTAATGTGTTGTGCTAAGTAAAACAGTAGTGTTTCTAGAACAGCAGGCAAAGAATTTAATTCTCTTAGAGATACCTGAGTTGAAATTATAATTGGAATTTAAAAACTGAAGGAAGTTGATTATGATTAAAAATATTATAGTAAACATTACAGTAAAATGTATACCATTAAAGAGACTCTCAGAACAATGCACCTAACGTTACTCCATAGTGTTTAGTAGTCGTCTGCCGGTTTCGAAAAGTTGATATTGCTTGATCGTGACAAAACGCCGACATTGATTGGTGTACAGACTACATACATATATGTGTATTGAAACAATACATATATTTTCATATTTGCCCAGGGCGGTAGGTTTGCAAATATTTAGCATAGAAAATATATGATGAAAGTTTTTAACAATATTATGCAGGCTAAGAAATGTCAGAATGCGTACACCTGCCCCGCGAGTGAATATACCGCTTGTGTGTTTGTGTGTGTGAACGCAAGCTACGACAGGCAAAGTCTACGATGGGATGATGCGTACGAATTGTTGGTTTGTCTGTAATCAGGTTTTAACCTGATAAAAATAAACTAATTAATACATTTTAAACCTGTCAACAAAGACTTGCCCCAATTATAAAAACACCATTACATTAAGGTATTTTTAACGAATATGGTGATGTAAAAGTATTGCAGAAATGGGCTATAATAAAGACGCTAGGTAATTTAATGTTAATTACTAGTGTAATTAAATAGTAATTAATAAGTGTGTTATATATGAGTGACCAGAAAAAAATTACGCCAACGATGATGTCGCTCGTGCTACGAGTATGTTTACGAAATCGCGAAAATGAATCAAAAAGTGATTTGTTATTAAAAGGATGCTTTGCACGAAGTGACAATATCTAACAGGTCGAAAACAGTCCTGGACTTGTCAAATCGCCGTCCAGTGTAAATAGGCCTACCACAGGCAATTTTGGGGAGATCTCAGAGACTCAAGATATCTTCACACAACATCACGCTGCTGGTCTGCCGACCGATCGAATATCTTTACCACACACACCAAGACATATGGAGGAACTCTGGACCATCACAAACAACAGACCGTAGAGACAGAGAACACAGCATCAGCATAATCATCACCATCAAATTCTCAGGATTCAGAACACACACACACGCGCACGCGCGCGCGCGCAACTGTAACTTCGGCAGTACGCAGGTGATGAATAAACAATTATATTTTATGTTTGTGAAAAGTACTCTTAAAAAGAAACTTATATATGAACAGTAAAGACTTAAAGTTTTAAGTATAATCACTGTACATAAATTTAAATGGTAGTTAAATAAAATAATTTAATTTTACAAGAAAATTTAAAAATACTAATCTTCTGTTGTATGTTAAAATTTGGGTGTGTCAGTAGAAATAAATAATAGGTTGGAAGTAAATGTTATATTTTTTTTTTTTTTTTTTATAGCAACAATTAATTTTATTCTTGAGATTTAATATTATTTTTGTTTGTAAATGAGTTGTTATTATTATTTAAAATTGGAGTCAATGTCAGACACATTGAAATAAAAAGTATTTAGATAATTTGTTAACATGTCTGTTTACCTAGTAAGATTATATGCTTGTTTACTTTTATATGTCATGAACAGCATAGAAGGGTATATTGTATTTTTTTGTAAACTTATAAAAGAGAATATTTTTTTTATTTTTATAATTCGAAATTTTAATATTTTTTGCATATTTTCCATTAATATTAATAAATCATAGAATGATTATTTTGAAACAGTTTTAATTAATTATTTCATGTCATCAACATCTCACTCCTCTTTGAAAATTATTTTATTATTGTGCAACTACATATACAGAGTCCGCCAGTGAAGCGGGAATATTAAAAGTACCCAATTTTTTCATGAAACATTTATTATCAGAATTTTTTTTTACAGATTTGAGTTGAGTAAACTATACCATTATTTTACTTTTTAAAAATAACGCCGCTCAAATGAGAGCCATTTCTGTGTAAACAATCTTCTAATCTTGACCGAAAATTTTCCATCACTCGACGAAGGAGGTCAGGTTGAATCCGTGCAATTTCTTGTCTGATATTCGTTTTTAATTCCGGTATGGTGTGCGGTCTATCAATGCAATCATGCAACTCACCATGGTTTTCATCATTCCAATATCGACTATTTTGTTTGTTTACATATCCATTGAAATGAAAATGTGCTTCATCTGACATAAACATGCGGTGAATAAAGTTTTCGTCATCATTTACACGTTGCAATATTTCTTCGCTGAAAATCCTGCGATGTTTACTCCCTAACATTCCCTAACATAATGATTTGGAACAGTTCAGAGTGGCACTTTTGGCTTCAATCCCTGCTGTCCAATACTTCAATTAATTGAGTCCAGAGGTATTGTCATCTCTGCTCAAAATATAAGACTGATGGCATTTTCTACATCCAGTCATAAAAATAAATAATCTGTAAAAGTATTCTCTTTTGACTAAAATAAACATTCTTAGATTCTTCACTTCATAATATTTTATATCAATTAATACTTTTATACACTTGACTCTTCTTCTCTATTAAAGCTTATTCCATATTAGGTGGTTTAGGTATGTGGTATAATATACATTTCGTCGTTTCATCATGTTTACATAGTAATTAGCATTTATATTTATTTTTTCTACCATCTGGTATCCAATGAGGTATTTTATTGCTCATGGCATAACATTAATTAATTCTTTATCACTTATCACTATAACAGTGGTTATTACAACAATATTATCATTAATAGTACCAGGGTTTTTGGTTTCTGGTCTTAATATTTGGTCTTTACTTAGTTGGTCTTTCTTCATTGTTCCATCTTTATCAAATTATTTTCTTTGTGAGGTTTTGGTTAAGTTGTTTTGATTAAATCATATGATATTCTGGTTTCTTTTCTCTTTTTCACTTGAAATTCTGTATCATTTTTGTCTTATTTACATAAATTATAATAGTGGTCATTGTTAGCATAGTCACTATTATCATACAAACTACAGTATGGGTTTTTATAGTTATGATAGTTTATTGAGGTTTTTTTTTTTTTCTTTATTGACACTGGTTTTTATGAGGATTTGTTACATTCCTTCTTCTAACATTTTTAACATTTATTAATATATTGTTCTGGTAACATTAAATTATCCAATTGTTTAACATTGGTAATCATATACCTTCAAATTCTTTTATGTAAGAGTTCACTCAAATTATGAGTGTGATTCGTTCTTACTCATTTAGAATTTTGTATCTCTTTCTTACAAAATCTCTTTTCATATTTAAGAGTTATTTCTCATCATTCGTATGAGTTGTACTTACTATTTCTTTAACTTTATATATTTTTATTTAAACTAAATTCTTTCTTATTCATAGTAGTTTTCCAAATATTTTGGTGTAAGTTGTACTTACTATTGTCTTGAATTTTGAAGTTTTTGTTCATCAAAATTCTTTTCGTTTCTTCATAATTCTTCGAATGTTTGGTGTAAGTTGTACTTACAAATTTTTTGAATTTTGAAATTTTTGTTCATCAAAATTCTTTTCGTTTATTCATAATTCTTCGAATGTTTGGTGTAAGTTGTACTTACAAATTTTTTTGTTTTTTCATAATATTTTGTCGAATAATTGATGTAAGTTGTACTTACTATTTTTTAGAATTTTGAAATTTTTGTTCATCAAAATTCCTTTTGTTTCTTCATAATTCTTCGAATGTTTGGTGTAAGTTGTACTTACAAATTTTTTTAATTTTGAAATTTTTTATCTCTCCTCTATATATTTTTTAATTGATAATTGATTATAAGTTCCTTTTACTTTATTTGAAATGATATCCTTTAATACATACGTATTGTTATTATTGTTTTTAATAATCAGGTATGGGCCTGTATACAGCAGTAACAACTTTTTGGTAATGCCTTCCAAAGTACTGGGTAATTCCCTGTTTTTTAGTAATACCTTTTCTCCGACTTCATAGCTTATTATTTTCTTAATCGCCTTTTGATACTTGCTCTTGCGCCTTTCCTGGTCTTCTGCTAATTTATTGTAGAATCTGATTCGATTGAACTTGTATTCTTGACTTATGGGGAATTCTATTATGTGTTGTATTTCTCTTGGAGGCGGTTTTTCATACATTGCCGTGTATGGCGTGGTACCTATAGCGGGGTGATATGCCAAATTAAGGAATTCTTCAGTAGCTAATAAATATTC